>JALGAS010000001.1:2775836-4163755 GCA_023078685.1 Neopestalotiopsis rosae
AAACGTTCAGAAGTTTTTGCTTTCTTTATTTCGGCGTGGCGTTACCCAATCAACCTACTGTGGGTCTGGTTCCAAGAAACACCTTTTCAATTTTCTTTCTAATGATTATAAAGACAATGAAGTTGTATAAATTTGTAAAAAAAAAAAAAAAAAGCCTAGTTATACGTTTCAAAGACAAATCCAATGGAAATGTGCTTTTTCTACGTAAGCCGGATCAGGAAGACCCGTCATTCGATGCCCTCAGGCCAATTATATGCAGGCCGTCTTCCGTTCACCGTATGTATGTTGCATTGCAGTGCAGAAAGTAATGATGTGGCCCAAATTGACTCGTTTTCAATGCTGAATGAGTCAGGATCCTTCCCAGGGATGCATCATCTACATATGAAAGCAATCTACGGAGAGCATTCTTATCAGATACGAAACCAGCTGAGTAAAAGTATAATGAAGGATATGTCGTGAATAGTGTTATGAGAAGTGGTTTAATTGGATTTTCGGAGTGGCGAATTGCATTGACGTCTTTCCGGGGAATTTCGATCATTATGGTTTTGAAATTCGAAGCATTAGTACAGAACATTCATTATTCAGTATTCATAACTGGCCATCTTGTATGCACTCCTGTCTTCCCAAACTCGCTGTCGGACAGGATTTCCCAAGCCGCTCCATGCCATGCGCCGGGGTTTGCCACATATGCACAACGTATTGTTCGGGCCGTGCATCAATTGGCGGCATCGAATGGCAGTCAATCATAATGCTAGGTTGAGATCCCGTAGCGGCGCAAGCAACCCAACGAATTGTCAAATGGTAGGCCTCCCAGAGAAGCCACACCGGTGAGAATATCTTGCAGCATATTGGCCTGCATTATCAGTATTACATGGTGAGGACGACCCAAGTGCATCCAGTCTTCCTCACTTGTCTTGCGCTATGTACAATCCAACTTTGGACTCCTATATATCTTTCATGTGCTGTCAAATACTCATAGTACCAGAGCGCTTTAAAAACTACTCCTTGAGCCCCGTGATGATGCAATATGTAACATATGTTGAAAGTACTAATAACCGTACAGTAGCCGCGATCAATTCACAAACTATAGCCAGCAAAGGCCGAATGATTAGCATTCCTTAGTACATGCTTTGGCTGATTATTCTTCCACTCATATTACTAGCCTTGACCGAAGACTTGAGGCAATCTAATTGCCGTAAGACTTATCTCGCTGCGGGGCGGCCGTTGTGCGAGAAACTACATTGATTTACTTTGCTAAAGTTTGGGGCTGGCATTCATGGATCCTTATCGGCGCAATCGCCCAACTTTTGAAAGGCTATTGGTCGGCCACTGATGCAACTGGATAGAGATGTGAAGCGACGGTAGCAGAAAAGGTTGCTATCCGGCGCGCAGGTCCAGTCGTAACCCCGCTCAGTCAAATTGAGACATGGAAGTTTAATTTCTTTTTACCACGCCTGGTTTATTTGGATACGCGGCCATCCATTTGAGGCGAAAAGATACCGCAGTCTTAGAGCTTGATTATTGAATAGATTAATTGGTCCGATTCTGATTAATGGTAAGGCCCAGAGCGTTTGCTTGCCGATATGGACCCTTATCGCCAAATAGGTAACACGTCACAGACTGCCCGCCATCTCCGGCCGATGCAAGACACGTGTCTCCATGGGATTACGATCTCATTTTGTTGGAGTTGTACATTCTGTTACGGCTCTACATGGGCTTCGATATGGCAAGTCTCTTCAATATGTGTGACAACGATTTGCTCGCTCGTTGTTGTAAGAAGATAAAGAAAGTGATAAGTACAGCGAGAACAGAGCTACTATAGCTCGGAATACGTACACATAAGGCGGAGACATTCACAGATTGAAAAGTCTTTTTGTATTATCGCCGATCATCAGGATAACAAGCGATTTATTAGCTTCTCCAACATCTTCGTGGCGTGTAATCGAAATTCCGACGCGGAAAGTCCAAGACTGATGACCGCGGGTCTACCTTACACTGAGGTCATTTCGTTCTTGTAGGTCAGACAATATGGAAGCATCTATAAATGGTATTCTACTTTCGCTAAAATCATACATTCTCCAGACAAAGCTTACCCCAAATATTCTTGATATTATTACCACTGCTCAAAGAGTAATTTCACTCAAACTAAAGTCAGCATCATGGTTGTTACCACTTTACATTCCAAGGTTCTAGATGACCTCTGCTGCAAGGAACGCCTTGACCTGATGGACTCCATTGACACACTTCGCTCTCAAGGCATCAACCATTTTGTCTCTCTTCCCCAAATCATTGTGTGTGGAGATCAATCTTCCGGCAAAAGTTCTGTTCTGGAAGCCATATCTGGCGTTTCATTCCCCATCAAGAGCAACCTCTGTACTCGTTTCCCTACAGAGCTTGTCCTGCGCAGAACGCCTGAAATCAGTGCTAGTGTTTCTATCGTACCTCACCATTCCAGACCTGATGCCGAGATGATGGCGCTTGCAAGCTTTCACAAAGATCTTAGGAGCTTTGATGGCTTATCCAGTCTTATCGAGGACGCCAAGTCAGCAATGGGAATCACGTCTCATGGGAAAGCGTTCTCAAGAGATTTGCTCCGCGTTGAGATTTCTGGTCCGGATCGACCGCACCTCACCATTGTGGACTTACCAGGGCTTATCCATTCCGAAACAAAGAATCAGTCAGCGTCAGACGTCGGTTTGATTCAAGAGGTGGTAGAATCATACATGAAGGAGCCAAGAAGTATTATCTTGGCTGTTGTCTCGGCCAAGAACGATTTTGCAAACCAGGTGGTTCTCAAACTGGCTCGCTGCGCAGATCCCACAGGCAACCGCACTCTTGGTGTCATAACTAAACCTGATGCCTTGCATCCTGGCTCGGGGAGTGAGTCACAGTACCTTTCTCTGGCTAGAAATCGAGAGGTCGAATTTCGTCTTGGCTGGCATGTTCTCAAAAATCAAGACTCAGAGGCGACCTTTGAATCACTAATGAAACGCGATGAGACAAAGGCAGAGTTCTTCGCGAGGAGTGTCTGGACAGACCTGCCGGCGTCACTACTTGGTATTGGCCAACTGCGTAATCGACTGAGCAAAGTGCTTCTGAACCACATTACCGAAGAACTACCAAGTTTGATTGTCGAGATCGAGGCGAAGCGCAAGGATTGTCAAGACAAGCTCGAGAAGCTCGGTACGCCCAGAGGAACTTTGCATGAGCAACAACGATACTTGATTGGTATCGGTGAATCATTCCAGAGACTCGTATAAAGTGCTGTTGACGGTATCTGATATGACCCGTTCTTCAGTGACGAGAAGTCAACTCATGGCTATAAGCGCCGCATTCGAGCCGTTATTCAAAATCTCAACGAAGATTCTGCGGAAGTTCTTGCTACTCGGGGCCATAGCCGCCATTTGGTTGAAACCAAGAGCGTGTAGTGCAACACTGAATTTGGTTTTGTATTGATTTTGATCTACGGCCATACATTTTGAAGGAAGTAGCGGAACATCGATTTAGCCAGTGCAGACCTCTGTAGTTGAGTTGAGTGGGCCGTGTCTTGTAGGAGACCGATGGCACTTGGAGCTGGCCAGATCCTAGCAAGGGCATATCCAAACATAAGGCAATGGTCTGGACTACCTAATTCGAGAGCTGAAAGATGTTGGGTAAGTTTGCCGTTCTTGCCAATCGAAAACAAACTTGAACTTGACACATTGTACGTGATTTGCCATACCTATCTTCCGGGGCAAACTACACTAGCCCAGCGGGATACGATCATAAGATCCGCATCATCCAAATGAAATCTCTGTTGCTGTTGCATGGTGCTGTTGCCACTTTTACCTAGCTCAAAGGGACAAGCATTGTAGTATTCCGGCCTCCATCCGGAGAACCGGAGCTTAGACCCACATGGTCCCGGCTGCGGGTTTAAGGCCCACATTTCATGTCCTTCACGCACAGGCAGGGCCCGCTTGGGAGGCTCTAGAGCGCATCGCCTATGGTAGTGAGTGACTACATGCTTGCAAGCGGCGCAAACAAGTCTCGCTGTTTCATAAGGCTGCTGGCCTTTCTGTGATTCAGTGTAGCAACACTTCTCGCCACGACTGCGCAGCTTGCTACACACTTTCTTACTTTTTCCATAGTTCATCAGATCACCACCCACACCTCCCTTGGAGCAGCAATACCACGACACAGTCGACTGTTGCGAAGAGGAATACAGCGTCGAGCTTGAAATCAGTCAAGCCCGTACATCGAAACTTAAAACGGGCTATCCAGTCCTCGCATTCGCCAATACAGCGTCATGCACTGCTCTCGCCCTCACGGCTTCAACATGAACAGCCATAAAAGGGGGCATAAAAGGGTGTTGAGAGCTTGCCAAAGGTGCAGGCAAAAGAAGAACAAGTGTGACGGAGAGTTTCCCTGCAAGCGGTGCAAGGACGACGGGTCCATATGTACGGTGGGCAGAAGAAAGAAGAAAAAGAATAAGCAGTTACCTCCAGGGTGAGTTGTGTATATTCCCACAACAATGTACCGGCATGTTTCGATACTAACTCACCTACAGCTATGGCGAGGTATTGGAAAACATACAGCTTGCTTTGATCGCCACCCTACACAAGTTATACGCCATGGTGCGCAATGGTACACAACGGGATCTGGCCGAGCCCGAGCTTAATGATGGTGGCCAGCCTGTTATCCACAATATTGTCACTTTGCTCGGATCGATTCGCCCCGCCGAAGATATTGACTTGCCTCCTCACACTATCTTTCCCGAGGACGAGGCTGATCTTTCGAAATTGGCTGCTGAGATAGAGCTGCATCATCAAATGAACCATGAAACCCTTCCTACAACTATCAAGACCGAAACCGAGTCGATATGTGATCGGAGAGAATGCGTCAGCTCGTCTGAGCTTGGCCTTCCGGAATCTGAGCAACACTCCCGGAAAGCGATAATGGCGAACCAAAATATCCAACCTCCTCCGCCCCCGAGCTTCCACCCTTGTAGCGATTTCGTTACGAGTACGCTATCCAACAAACTAGATCCCATTGCACTGCTCTCGGACCAGCCGCCAAACCAGGCATTTTACCCAATACAGGATATGGGAGCGCTAAAACTCCATGAGTGAAACTTCACAATTTATGCAGCAAATGGATGTGGACATGACAGGCATGATGCTTAGCCATGGCCTCCTCGGATCGGAATGCAGCATGCTCAAAACACACGTTATGTCAGATCCCAATCCCAATATAAGGCTCGAATTTGACGATTCTGCGTTCTATTCAGGTTACGGCTGGGATACATGACACTCATGAGAAGATATGGGCAATCCATGCAACTTGTGCCTACGACAATTGAGAACCGCCCTAGGAGAGTGTAGTCAGTCAATAGTCACACGGAATAGACTTGCCACCTGTGGACATTTTTCTTCTTTACGTCAGCATGCGCAAATTATGACACTCGTCGTCTATATTTCTGTGTCAATTCGAGATGATGGAGATGGTATGCCATCGCAATGCCGATGTCAGATTTTGAATTGATACCCATGTCAGACAACGTATGATACATGCTCTTGGTCTATTATAGATCAGAGCTGCTCTTTTCTTGACTCCGACGAATTCTCCTGCTTCGGATTTGCGCTGCCGACATGTATCGTTTCATGTTCTAGCAATTTAAAGGTTGAAAGAAACAATAAAACCTCTCAGTCCATTCCTTAGTACAGAGTACTTCCTGCGTCTAATCGAAGGTCTAGTATTGAGTACGTATGGGTACGCCATTTTCGCAAATTAACAAGAATGGTTGCACTTCAGCAGGGGTTTCTCTTCCGTCGCATCTGATTTGTGCATCTTCGCACTAGAACATGATGGTGATTTCAGAGTGTCACAATCTCGACGTAGTATTATGTCCTGTTTATCTGGGCTATTTTTCTTTTACAGATGGGATCAAAATCCCCTTCCTGTCACTGTTTCTCATCTCTAGCCGTTGAGCACGGACGATTCATATTCGGCGCTGACATTGCGGTCCCTCGGCCAGACCCATTTGAGATTGCTATCCATAAGTCCTTCAGCCGCTCAAAGACACTTTAACTCAAGAAGTACTTGGGGCGAGTGCTGGATGTGGCTGGACGAAATACTATAGAAGCTGGTATACTCTTCTGTCCTGTTTGTCCAGTGCTACTCTTGTGTGCTGGGCTACTATTCTGTCCTAGTCTACTCTTTTATGATGGGATACTCTTCTGTCCTACAGACAACAAGATTTCTCTTCCGTAATTGTATGTATATGACATGGAACTCCCCAGGCGTCCCTGCTTTTAGTGTCCTTCTTACAGTTGCAAAAATATGGGTACAAGTTCCACTCCACAGAATTGCATCTCGTATGCCATCATCTTTGCCCCTACATAATCAAAACAGAGGCACTGTTGGCTTCACCATCTCCGTGCGAAAAGCGGAACTTTGATCCCACATATCTTCGGCTTGCGCGAAGATGATCCACACTTTTGCCGATATATGTGGGTATGACATGATAGCCATAAAACAAGTAGTGCGCCCAGTAACGCAGAATTTCTAGGTTGGGAATCAGGACGTGAATAAAGAGGATAGCACTCGAGGGCTTGCGGAATCTCGCGGCGGCACGATAGAGGACATGATCAGCAGTAGGAATGAACCGAGTTGTATTGCCTCTGGGATGAAGTCATGCAACAAATGTACATAGCATATGATGAGAGAAATTTTTGAAAAATGTTTCAGTAGTACAGACTTCTTATGTTTTACTGTATACTCAAGTGGTAATTCTTTTGAGATAAAGCTTGAGGGGAAAAAAGCTCTAACATTTGTCATGGCATTAAACGTTCGCACGCTTTTGTCACCAGGTTGTGTGTTTTTTGTCTTTGTACATCCCTGCACTTCTTTCTGTATCATGGTCCTATCATAGATTCAACACGAAACCAGAATAAGTCTCCAAAACGCTCGGAACAGCAAAATTACTGTAGATATAGGATGCAACTCAGGAAAGGTCGTTCGAGTCAAGCAAAGAGCAAAACGGCACGAGTAGAGGTTCATAGGTCAATACTGGAACTATCCTGGAGGCACAGATCCGTCAACCATCGTTACTTGTGTTATCTTCTTGTTGCGATGGTCATGTCCCGACGTTTCAGGACACTAGAGGTGGGATTCTCAGGCGAGCTCCACGATATAGCCACAATTTCGGAAAAGAATCCTTGTTGTCTGTAGCAAAGAAGAGTATCCCGTTACAGAAGAGTATCCTAACACGAAACAATGTCCTAACACAGGACAGTGTCTTAATACCGAACAGTATTCCAAGACAGAAAATAGTCCCGTCGGCTACTGTGTCGATTTCTCACATCCGTTTCAACCTTTTTGATTTCTAGTTTTTTTTCTTTTTAATTTAAAAAGTCTTGGAAAGGACCAATGCATATTTTTTCGTAGCCGAATACGGCCATCAGACCCGCATCGACCAGATCACGATTTTGTGGTTGTTGCTGCATTTACAGTCCAGATTCAAAGAAAGAGGCATTGTAGACTCTGCGGACGAAGGAGCATATCGATTAGATACTTGCAGTGGATAGCTGCCATCATAATTATAGAACAGTATCCTGGCACAGAACAGTATCCCATTACAGAAAAGTACTACCGCCCAGAAGTGTATCCCACCACAGAAGAGTAGCCTAGATAAACAGGA
Source organism: Neopestalotiopsis rosae (assembly GCA_023078685.1). Taxonomy (NCBI): domain Eukaryota; kingdom Fungi; phylum Ascomycota; class Sordariomycetes; order Amphisphaeriales; family Sporocadaceae; genus Neopestalotiopsis; species Neopestalotiopsis rosae. The sequence goes on from JALGAS010000001.1 coordinate 2,783,515, forward strand.
CAGAATACTACGTCGAGATCGTGCCACTCTGAAATAATCATTACAAATGTTCTATTTAATCGTCGTATTTCGGAAGGATGTCCGCTCTAGACTGTTGGAGGTGGAGTAGTTGTTGTCGAGATACAGGGACAATCAAAATCGGCTTCTCCTTGTTGTCCTCATCTCGTCTTTGAGCACGGACGATCCATATCTGGCGCTGACATTCATGTACATCAGCCAGACCCATTTGATATTGTCATCAATGAGTACTTCGGCCAGCCAAAGGTAATCGAACTGACAGTAGAAAATCGCTTGTCAACTAGAGCCGATTTTGGCTGACTGAAGTACTCATTGGATGACAGTACTAAGCGGATCTGGCTATGGTACATACAGGTCGGCGCAGAATATGGATCGTCCGTGCTCAGAGACGGGAAGAGAGACAAAAGACAAGAAGCCAATTTTGCTGGTCTCTATACTGTATCCTATTACAGAAGAGTATCCTATTACAGAAGAGTATCCTGTGACAGAAGAGTATGTCGACAACAACCACTGCGCCTCTAACACTCTAGAGCGGATATCCTTCCGACATACGACCATTAGATAGAACATTATGATCATTTCAGAATGAGAAATATCAAGGGGTTGCGGAAAGACTCATTTTCGAACTTTCGTCTGCAGTTGTTTCTGATCACCTGGCGTGGGCATCAGTTCGAGTCCTTTGGACGAAAGCTACGCCATCAATTGAGATACTAATCAGTCTGGTCTCTGGGTTTGTTTCAGTGAGCCAGATCAACCCCGTCGCTATTGCCACAATTGCCTAATCTGAAGAACATATACCGTAGACTTCACAGACTACGTCCAGCAAGCTGGAGCTTGGGCTCACAGTATCTTCGGTCAGCGTGGATTGGACCCACGATCCATGACTCTTGCCCAAAAAGTTTGTCGTCGCTCATCGTGATCGTATCGACGTACCTTTCCCAAATACCTTGCACTGGAAGTACTGGATTGTCAAGCAGATTGACCTTTAATACCTAATGCCCTGGCGCCGAATTACGGATCGTGACCTCGAATCATAACCATATTGGTCCCCTGCTTATCAATAATGAGATTTCAAGGCCCCTCGAGGCACTGCACCAGATTTGCTCCAGGCTCTAGGTTCTGAGGTTGTGCTTAATAGTTTCTATAGACGCGGGACACTCTTCTGTGTTGTGTTACATATCCTTCTGTAATTGAATACTCTTCTGTGTTGGATACTCTTCCGTATTGGGGTACTATTCTGTGTTGAATACTCTTCTGGGATGCCTTTTTAAGGATGCCCCTTATGGATGCTCTCTAAGATACTCTTCCAGGATACTTTTCCGTCCTATAGGCAACAAGGGTTCTGACCTGGAATTTGATGGAATCCGAATTCGATAAGCTACCGGCGTCATCCGATGTTGGGGTCTCGAAGCATACCTTGTATTGAAATCGCAGCTGCCGATTTCATGTTCCTTCACAGGGCTGTCAGCGTGCGTGGCCATTTGATACTGTACTGTTATCGGGTTTGCAACCCTTTTCGTCGCGCGATTTGTCGCTGCGAAAACCATCATACAATATCAGCTCGAACAATATTTTAGGTAAGTGCCGGATATGGCTGGCCGGATGACTCTGTATTTATGGATGAGAGAACCATGTGGATCTGGTCACCGCCGGACATAGGATTATGGAAATGGGATGTTGTGATGTATCGTGAGGGTTCTGGGGCATTGTGCTACACGAAGATGAAAGCATAGCCGAACATTATTCCAACCTTTGGCTCAGGCTCAGGCTCAGGCTCAGGCTCAGGCTCAGGCTCAGGCTCAGGCTCAGGCTCAGGCTCAGGCTCAGGCTCAGGCTCAGGCTCAGGCTCAGGCTCAGGCTCAGGCTCAGGCTCAGGCTCAGGCTCAGGTTCAGAAACAACTATCGATCGCCATTTATTCTTAAACTACCACTTTGCGTCAGATGCTGTTGAAGCAATAGTCTGATTTCAATCGAGACTCTAGCCATACGAGACTTTTTGTCGATGATGCTAGGCAAATGCTCATTTTTGAACGACCTGCAGCGCTTAGAGCTGTTTACAACTTTGCACAATCGGTGATGGCACAGATTTTCAATTACCATTTCGACAGCTTTACTTAACTAAGAATCAGCCGTGGCAGCGTAATCATTGGATTTGGAAACGATTACGTATACGTCGTCAACTGATCAGAAGACCAGATATATTTTCGTTTTGTATCAAGATTCATCCCCTTTGATCAAAACTTGATCCAACGGTCTATTCCATGTCACACTAATCAGAATTTATCGTAATTTAGGCTCCAAAATACAATTTTGAACTAACTACCCATCAATTTAATTACACCACAGCTACACAATAGTTTGCAGGAAAATCTCCCCTTTTCCCATTCAGTTCGCCATACCACCAGTCTTGATCTGATTCCGTTTTTTTCAGAAGCAAAATGCGATCTCCTTCACGAAAAGAAAGCTCTCTTTCTTCCAAGCCGTCGAATGCGTATTGTGCTATCATGAACTGAGAAATCTTAGTTCGGGGTGGTGGCGGTGGTGGGATTGCCCGTTTTTGGCAAGAAACCTCAAAATCCTGTCTACCATCCACACATGGCCCGTCTTCTGCATTTTTGTTCTCCTGCACGTTTTCAGAAGGTCCAAATGGCTTTGGTATAGCTGCCCAATCCCCGTGTGGGGGGCAATGGCTATCCAAAAGATGAAATTTGAAGTCTTGTGAGTCGTTACATACTGTAGAACAGAGTGGATGGATGCATTCGATGCCTCCAGGCTGAACGCTCCTGGTAAATTGGTCGAAGTGCAAGTGAAGATGTTGGCTCCAACTACCATGCTCTTGAAACTGCTTCAACTGCTGTTCTGGTGCTGTGTTTGTCTGCGATAAACAAAATGGACACAGCCCGGGGGAAACAAGAACACCATCATATATGATAGGGTCGCATAACAGATTGGATCTGTCATCCTTGGACAAACGAGCCCGGAACTGTTTTGAGGCCAAATGTTGTAAGCAATGATCTCGCCAAGCTTCTCCTGTATACCATTCTTTGCAAAAGAAGCAGTAATCAGCTGAGCCATAGATACGTTTGAGATGAGATCGATGGCAGGTGTATACATGCTTCCATGTCTTCGATAGTATGTTGCAGTGGCAATTGGATGCATGCAGAGTCGAGGGGATCTCAGTTTCGGATTTTGATTTGCAAATATTGATCATACAATCAAGAGCAGTGATCCCCTCGGAACTTCGTAGTGGGAATTCTTTGAGAATATTCTCTGCAAGATTGTGTCTATCAGGCATCATATGCCTTGCACGGTCGAAGAAAAGACGTAATGGTTCGTTGTCCTTTGTTCTGCCATCCTCCTGCATGTCGCGAAGGCCATTCGTGTACAATTTCTTCATTTCGTCCCAGACTTTGTTTCTTTCGACCTTCGATGCTTTCGTATGGATGAGCGAAAGCATCCGAGCCTCAAGATTTCTGATGTCGGACTGGTGTTCGGTGTGAATTTGTAATTCCATAGCCGCAGACAATTTCTGTATCAGATTTGGTTCGAAACGAATCCCGGAACCTCGTAGGTTTTCGTTGATACCGTCAACAGCCTTGTTAAAGAACAAAAGGCCAAATCCGTCCGCGCCACTATTCTTGGCTTGGTATCTTTGGGCATAAACCCCCATACTTCTTTGACCAGCAGACCTTTGTCTTTGCGATGTGCTGTAGTTTTTATCTTTAGGTTCGTTGAATTAGCGACTACTCCCCTGTCTCAAAGACAACGTTTCACTAACCGAGGAGCTGTAGATACTCGGCTCTGAAGTCATGTATAGTCAGCGGTTCTGGGAAACCAGCTCGAAACCCGAGGGCACGGAGGTATTCTCCGAATTTGTTCCCGGTTTCCATCTTGTCTGTCAAGCCGCTGCCTTCGCGAATACGGGGAAAGACTGGCTGCGATAGTACCTCATCCCTCCAAGTTAGTGTGATGTCTTGACCTTTCGGCGGCGCAGGAATTTGAAATATGTCTTGAATAGTTTGGTAGTCGCGAAGTGCTCCGCGCGACAATATTATGGCAAGTATAGGCAAAATGGGATTGAGTAGTAGCATTTGCCCCTCTGGGGCTTCGTAGATGGCATGGCGTGGCCTGAAAGATGTGAGCGTAAGAATAAATGAAAATAGCAATGGCGCCAGAAAATACCTCTCATTAGGCGTCAGTGTCATTCCCTTTGCATCTCGTTCAAATTCAAAAGCCAAACCTGGCTGACCATCCTCCTTACGAATGACAATGAGTCGAGCATCCTAAACAAAGATTGTCAGCTTGGTAGAGCCAGGCCAAGAGGAAATAATTACCTTGAACCGTAGCCCACGATCACAGTTCTGTCCACGAGCACTCGACTCAACAAGCTCGCCAATACGAGAGCCACTAGCCACATTGCACGAGAACCACGCCCAGAAATAAACCCGGGTCGCAGCTGAAGGGAATTTAATCCAGTCCTGGACGAAAAGTTGCTGTCCAAGGTGAATGAAATGCACAATCTTTGGCCATCTCCGTGGCCGAACATTAAAGGGGCAATCTAGCTCGACACGCAGATTATGGAGGATATACTATGATTGGGCTGAGTTCGACACCTTTGTGGAGTTTTGAGAGTGAAGAGGGACGAACCTTTCGAATATGTTTAGAGACTTTCGGATCAACCGGCGTGCCTCGATCCAGGAGAAGATTCTGGAACACGTCGTAATATTGAACAACAGATTGGATGCTGGGACCTCGCACTTTCCGCCGCTCGTTGGGCTGGGCTGATCTTGTTGACTTCGCGGACTTGATTCCGTACGCTAGAAACTTGATGAATTCCATGAGGGTCCTGGGCTCAGTCGCCCTACTCCACGGATATCGTTTTATGTATCTAGCTGCATGTCAGTTCAAGCTGGGCGTCTCTTCCTAGATAACATACTCATCCCAGAGCGAACTAATTCTTTCTCGCATATATTTTGCCTTGAATCCTAAAGAGTTCGTTGTATCGAAACTTCCATCGGGTCTGAGGGGTAAAGGTTCTGAGCTCGCGGTAGATTGGATCCTCAAACTCCTGTCCAAGAAGCTTTGGGCTGAAGCTCGGGATCTCGGTGCAGGAGTCTTCATCGAGATGGTGGTGTAGCTGCTTTTAGCAACGTATTCCACCGAACAAGGTATCAATGAGGAGAGTAAGAATAAAAGAAAGGAGAAATTTGGCAGAGGCAGGAGTGTAGCTTATGTTAGTTGTTTGACAACATCCTTTTGTGGATGCTCCCTTTAAGTACAAGGAACGAAAAGATTTTCTCGGAAGTCAGGGTATGGAAGAGTGACCGCAGGATGAATTGTCGTAGGACGAAAGGTGTCCAACAAACGTGCTTCGGTCCCAGCGGAGCCATTATTGGATCTTCAGAGCGACTGGCCTCCGCCGTGTGAATACGAGGTGATGGGACCACCGCAAGACTTTTCCCATTCTCCTTTCGGTTCTTGAACTTGACGCAGTCCTTTTACCAGGGTGTGCATCTTTGTATTTTGAGCAGAGCTGTGGTGTAGCAGAACGGAAGTGCTGCGTACTTCTGTTAGCAATAAGTCGCACGAAGTATTTCCAGAAAGCGAGTATTGGATGTCGCTGAAGCGGCGTCAATTTGTGGATTAATGAGCCAATGAGCCACTTTTGACTCAGTCGAGCACTAGTGGTTTAGTGGTAAAATCCATCGTTGCCATCGATGGGCCCCGCGTTCGATTCGCGGCTAATGCATCTGTACCTGCATAACTTTTTGCCATTACCTTGTAGGTTTTCATTTAACGATGAACTCCCCATGATACATTCATGGAATTGTGGCTATATATACCGCTCGGCCATTTGGAAGTTGAGGACCAAGAAAATATGAACAACCGTGAGTATTTAAATGTGTGGTCAGCTAGGTATGATTGTCTCTCGTCCGTTTCACAACTCATCAGTAATGTATAATCTTTACCGGGTTCCTGGCCTTAGATATTCTGTCACGCGACATGTGATACTCGACATGGTGACTGACATTTCCATGAGGATACACGACCATCACTCAGTCTTGTGATTCCTCCTCATGTGGGAGTACTCTGCTTCAAGCCCATCCTCAAAGACGCCCTTTGTGTGCCCAACGACCTCGAAGCCAAATTGACGGTAGAGAGCTTCTCCGGCCGACGAGGCCTCGAGATACGCGTCCAGCTTCAGCGCGTCGGCGCGATCGCAGGCCCAGGACATGAGAGCCTTGCCGACTCCGCGACGCTGAATGGCTGGGTCAACGCACATGTATCTGACGTACAAGCACTCCTTGTGTTTTACGTATTTCTGTTTCTCGTCGTGAATAAATCTCAGAAACGTCTCTGCCTTTCGGCGTCTCTCGGCATCCTCGATCCAAGGCGCCTGAACCGTGATGCGCGCCCAGTCCGGATCGTCATGCGTAGGACGACGCAGTGGCGTCGGTACTGTCTTTTCCTTGTTGCCATTCGAAGAACAAGTAGCAGCAGCATCCGTTGAATGTGGAAAATAAAACATGCAAAAGCCCGCTATACGCCCATCGTCAACGTCATCGTCATGCGACGTCACGTGTGCCTTGGCGACGATCAAGCCGGGGTTGGCACGCATGTGTTGAGCATGCCTCTCGGCCATGATGGACATGTTGGCGGGGCTTGCTTCGCTGGACACGAGCGTTTCAAGGCCAAAGGCACCAATGGCGGCAAACTGGATCCTGACCAGATCATCGAGGTCGGCCTCTGAGGCGGGTTGTATCGATATGTCTGCCATTATACCTTAATCCGGAAGGGAGAGATTGGAAAAAAGAGAGATGGAGATCTCCAAGGGTGCTGGCAAACGGTCGCAGATGTTCAGGGCAGCAGTTCGTCTTCTTTACACGGTGATATCAGAGCAGTTGATAGAGTTTGTTTGAAGTTCATGCCTTGCGCCCCCAACGCTGGGTTCCTGTTTGTACCTGCATACATGATCGACATTTCAAGCCCGTGTCAGATCCCCCAGCCGAGGGCTGTCACGTGAAAATTGACAGCAATTCAATGTTGGGAGTTGACAGGCGTCTGATACGTCGTGAGATGAGATGAGGCTCATTAGTCACTCGCATGCGACTTTCGCACGGTCGGCCAGTTTGCGGTTGCTCGATCTAGGGGGCAAAAGGCCGTATATCGTCCGCGATATAGTCGGAGTCAGCGAAAGCGAGAGCAGCGCGCATCTCATGTCACAATTCGGCTTGTGCGAGCTACGGGCGATAACACAACGTCTTATCGATGATGCAGAAAAGCAATGGTTTGATGTCAATTGATCTTGATAGTGAGTGGCTAATGGGTCAATATAAAAAGAATGTGATTCATCAATGTCCTAATATCACTCTGGCCTTTCCGGTATTGTAATAATATGACGGCCGGATTAATTAAAGAAAGATAGATGAAGAACTAGTCATACCGGCCGGATGGCACCTGGGTGCGGGAGTCTTTAGAACGAGTAGTGCCAATGACTGGGGTCGCAGGGCTTAGCTGATAGCGCACAAGACCCCTGGTCTGGGCCTGTTTCGATGCCCCTTGGTGATGGTACACGGAGCAGGCAAGGTCAAAGTGTGCACAGAGTAATATATGTGCGAGCCCTACATAGTATGTGTGCACTCAGCCGACACGTGCGTTGTAGGGCAAGTCATTGGATTGGGTCGCATGTACAAGCTATCAGCGGGAGAGAGGCGCTGTCATGGCTAACCGAGGCCTTCAAGTCGTGCAGTAGAGAGTCCAGGGCTGTCCTGGCTGTCAGTCATTTCAAGCCATTCTAGGAAAGCACATACATAACCGAGATGAGCTCTTGTGTGACAGCCGTCGTAGGAATGCGACTGTGCGACTGTGAAAGTACGGATGAGGGATGTCATCATGTCATTATTCTATCGTCCATGGTATATGTATGTAACCTCGAGTTAGAATGACTTTTCTGTGAGTCTTGGAGGTCGTCGGTCGCTTCGCAGGTTGATCGATTCTACGTGACACTGCACAAGCCACAACCAATATCAGTTGCCAGCACTGGACCAGCATTGGACCAACACTGGTAGTCGGAGTGGTATCAAAGTGGATTATACACCACCAACAGCAACAACAATAGATAAAAGCAAACCATCGGCCCTCCCTATGTTATGTATCTCTCAGGAGGGAAAATGCCAATAATGGCAGGGATCCTGATCAAACAATAGGACACGGTGCAAGGCATTCGGAATATTCCAATCGCACATGATTGCTAGTTTCAGCGACAAGTTTCCACTTGTCTCGCCATCTTGACCATCATCTCCACGATGAGTTTTACAGTGTTTTACGATTCACTCGGGCCAATTCCACGTGGGATTCCGTAGAGTTTACATAGCACAGCTGAATCAGAACATAGTCTCACCTGAGGGAGTGGCCGAGGGAAAGGAAAAAGACGTGCGTGCCACGATTCCAAGGCCCTGGGCCCTGGCACTCATCTAAAATACTCCGTGCTAGCATCGGACCCCACCAAAAGGTGCGCGATGGGCTTGATGGGTCACCCCCGGTGGCCCCCCAGTGGCCCCCCGGTTTTCCGATTTAGATGTGACATGCCCAGCGCATTTCCACCGTAAGCCCAGGGAACAACAGCCTAGAAAGGTCTATTTGTTTCTTTTTCTTGAAAATTTCGAGTTGGCGATGACTCGTGAAGGCCAAAATGGGAGACGTAGACAGAGAAACAAGCTCGACCGGTTTGGTTCAGGTCGTACGATGGTCTGCTAGTTTTCCTAGGCACTTTACTACAACTCCCGACTGCCGAGTGAGCGTTGAACCCCCCATCGCGAGAAGTGACCTAACCTAACCTATACACACACTACGACTCAACTGCCCGTCTACTCGTTTAACGATAATCTTTCCAACTTGCGTGAGGAGGCAACACATTTATTGATCTCGTGATACTTGCCCATCTCTTGGTCCGCCAGTCAGACGCCACCGGCCGCCGTTCGAAAACGCCCCTCGGAACCAAGTGCCCAGGGCCGAGTTCGTGCAAGGGCCATACGAGGTCCGGCCCTTGGCCTGCTTGGGTGTCGTGCGTTGCCTCCCCATTGGCCTCGAGCCCCTGTACAGCCCGGAGACCCGTTTCGATTCTCGCTTCCTAGACGCGGAATCCAATTTTCGTTGACGCGACCCCCGTTCTTCTGCGTCCAGGTTGCCGGGTGCAAATTCCCCGCGGTCCCCTGTTTGCTCAAAAGTGTGCTAGGTTAGGTACGTGTGGTGTGGGCTCACGACATCCACTGTCGGTGACAAAGTGAGTGATGTGAGGGATGTGGTGGACATTGTCGACATGGTCCACCATGTCGACATTTTTCTGGTCACACATCTCACAAAGAATTCCTCTTCCGGAATTGAGAGTCCGGTCTTTTGCTTCTCCACGATGGTGCTTTTTTTCTGTCTTTGGTTTTCCTGCTCCCACAACCCGGCCTCGACCGTGTCCGATGACCAGCAGACAGAATGATCGACCACATGGCATCAATCCCGATTTGTATAGGTTCCCGCGGTCTCGTTTCAGTAAAGTCCCGAGAGTCCTGGAAAGAAACTGACTGCGCCCACTGCGTGAGACCCTCGACGTTCCAAGATTACTACAACCTTCTTTTTTCATTCTTTACAACAAAGCCACTGCTGCTAGACTTGCAGACTATATTCGTTTCCGGCAACGTGGCTCGCGGAAGATCGCGCGAGTATATTCTGCTTCTCTGAGCCGCCGGCACTTGCTCGATATACAGAGAAGCAAGTTCGTGTTGAACGGCCCAGCATGTACGGAGTACTTGTGGTACCATACAAATGTGCCTGGAAATTGTCCATTCCCACTTGCCCGGGTGCCATTCCGTAGCCTACATGTGCAGGAACACGAAGCGATAACGGCTACTGTACTGTAACTGGATTGTACCGCACAGACGAAAGTGTCCTTGTGTCTGCCTTGTGTCTGCGCCTACCCTTATTCCCGTCCGTCGAGATCTTGCCGAATGCTTCATCCGCTATACAGAACTCCAATCCGGATGTCAAAGTGACTAGTCACCAGCGTCATCGTCAACATATCTGAAGTTCATTGAACCCTCATCCCCGCACGGGTCCACGCGGCTTGCCACATCCAGCCGAGCATCGTCTTCTTTTTGACAGCAGTCGAAAGAATATAGAAGATCCATCAACTATCCACCATGGAAATCCCGGGTCCTCCGCGTGTCGTATACCTCCATTGGCCAATTGCTCTTTGTACTCTGTTTGGTGGAGAAAGTTTCATACCCTTGGCAGCGTTGTGATCCCCCTCCATCAGCCTGGACAGGGGGGTCTAGTCACAACATCAGATGTACTCAAGTCTCCAATCTTGGCACCAAAGATGACGACTCCCAGCAAGCATATTAGACTCGCAGGGATGTGGCATCTGGTTGACTTATTCAATCTCGCTTCTGCGCTCTCTTGATGTCAAGCAGCATTTGTTCATCTTTTCAATCTTCTTCTCTTTGCTCAAACGTCCCCATTTCGATCCCCGTGTGTTTGTTCGCTCGAGGAGAGATATTCGGCCCACCAGAAATGTGAACATGAATTCGATTATTCGCAGGGACGACGACGACGACGATACCGTCGTCGCTTTTGTCAACCCCTGGGTTGAGCTCAATGCCGGGTTATGGAGTCTTTTCGCTGGTGCTACCATTTTCCTAGCACTGCGAATCTGGTGTAAACTCACCCGCCGGCACGGACTGTGGTATGATGACTATATACTACTAGTCACTTGGGTATGTACCGACTTGCTCAACATCTCTCTCCTAATGCCCTCTGACAATGAGGCAAACACTTAAGACACAAAACTAACTTTGTATTCTAGTCTGTGCTGTTGGCAAATAATACCCTCATTATTTACGAGTTTGCGACTGGCTACATCCTGGAAAACTCTGCACAAAAATGGGACGATCGCATGCATATTCTTATCAACATTTCATCGTGCGGCACCCTCATCGGCCAAGCACTGAGTAAGACTGCCTTTGCCGTCACACTATTGAGATTATGCAATCGCTGGCAGCAATGGATCCTATGGTTCTGCATCGCCACCATGAATTCGTGGATGATTGTCAAGGTGGTTCTTCAATGGGCAAAGGTTTGCGGAAAGGACAGTTACGATGTTTGGTATCGCCTCGATATATGTCTCGATTCAAAGTTCCGTGATGATTTCAAGGAGGGTGGAAATGGTATGTATCCATTTCGTGTCGTTCGATTGCCAAGACTTTTGCAGCTAACATGTCTCAGTCTATAACATTATCATGGACTTCATCTTTGCCACATTCCCTTGGTTTATCACTCGATCACTAGAGATGCGCAGGTTGGAGAAAGTTGGGCTCTGTGTCACACTGAGCTTGGGCATGGTGTAAGTTTGCCGATCTCGGAATGCGCTCTTTTTTTTAAAAAAAAAAAAAAAACCTGAACGTCGCTCACATGCCAAACAGAGTCGCCATCGTCGCAGCCGTGCGTGTCAGTTGGAAGGATGAGGGTAATTCGCGCGACCCATATTATATTTGTAAGAGATTCAAGACCGAGATCCATTTTGCCAGTGCATCTTAGCTAACGCCGTGTTCAGGGCGCAACGGACTATCCCAGGTCTGGTACTCATCCGAAATCACCGGCACCATCATGGTCCAGTGTATACCCATCCTCCGAACGATGCTCAAGGAGATCCACACATCGTTCAACTCCAAGAAGTTGACCTCGTTGACCGACCGACAAAGTACCATGGCCGCGAGCAGCAAGCGCAACTCGAAGCGCAACTCGAATCGCTCCTCGGGCGGCATCAAGATGGAGCTGGTGCGCAAGGGATCTGATCGCATTGTCCTCAAGGAGATACCCGAGGAACCTCAAGGCATTTGGGTGCCACCCCCGTCGTGGAAGCGGATCAATACGGTCGAGTCGCTCTCTTCGCTCGACGAGGAGCACGCCTTGCCACTCTCGCCGCGCTCGCAGTGGCTGGCGCAGGGCAGCAGCAGGAGAGGCTCGGAAAACTATGCACCCCGGGCAGGACAGAGCCTCGACTCGGATGCCGACGGTGGCCCGCACTCATTTACGGGAGTGGCCTTTGACCAAGAAGAGCACGGCCTTTCACCACCACCACAAAGGAAATCGGATCCGTGGCCATTAAAGTGATGAATTTGGCCCCAGACCTGACTCTCCTCTTCATGAAAGATACCATGGAAACTGAGGGAGACAGAAAGAGATGGATACAGCTACGACCCTAACGTTACGCACATTTTCATCTTTCACGCTGTCTATATTATGACTTTCCTGTGCATATGTTGACAAATGTCGAAACTCCTTACACTAGCGAATCATGCCTTGTTATTCTTGCGGCTGGGGAAACTTTAGAGGGACTAGGAGTTGGGGATCCTTTGTATATGGATGGGATTCAATAGCGGGATTGCGCATCTAAAAAGAGTGACCACAGTACAATATTAAGAGTTTACGAATGAAACCAAGACTATTCAATGAGCTTTGCATGCATGTCATGGCATTACTGTCTTCGTCCATAACTCGCAATCCCTCTGGCTAGTGATAGCAGATTCACCAGTGTATTCATCAAGTGAACCTGGCCAAGAGTCTCGGTTGCAACATCGCAGTCCTGCCTTTTCTGACCACTGTCACTGTTTTTGAGTCCCTCGATGAACGCTTCGATGTACTACACCAAGCAGTGAAATCTCTCTCAGCTTGTCCCTCGATTTAGACTTGGCAGTAATACCGACGAGTTGACACCTGAATGTTGTAGAATGGAACGGAATCATACGAATGTCTACAGATTGTGCGCACTCCAAACTTTACTTTCCACTTGCATGAGATGGAACTGATTTGAGCAGGTAAAAGCGAACTTTTGAACTTGAAGATTTAAGAGGTAACAACCCGCGTGTCTATAAATATATACATATATACCTATTTTCTTATAGGATAAATAAAAAAAGAAAAAGAAAATATAGTTTTCTACTCTACACGAACCGTGTCAAACCTCCTCTTTTTACAGAAGCATGACACCAGCAACGACACCGGACAAGACGGCAGCCATCATGGCGACGACACCGGCGTCGCCGCCGCCGACGAAGCGGCCGGCAGCGGCGCTGTCGGAGGAGCTGGCGGCGCCGGCGGTCGAGGTGGCGTAGGTGCACGTCTCGTCCGAGGCGGTGTAGGTGGCGATGAGTCCCGGGTAGTTGACGTCGGCGCAGCCCAGAGAAACAAGAGCCAGGCCCGTGACCTCGGCGCCCGTGTAGTTGTAGACGGTGGCGGGCATGGTCGTGGCGGTGACGCTGACGAGGCTGCCGACGGACACGGTGGCCGAGGAGCCCAGGCCGCTCGTCACCAGGTCGTCGCCGCCCGAGGGGCGGTCGGGCAGGTCCCAGTTGGCGAGGAAGGAGGACTCGGAGATGAGGGAGGCGGCGCACGACGTGGCGGCGGCGCTCTCGGCCGTCGAGTTGAGCTCGGTGCGCGCCGAGACGTCGATGCTGGCCAGCTGCTGCTGGAGGTAGTTGTAGTCCTGGAGCAGGGTGATCTCGGTGGACGAGTTGATGGCAATGACTCCGTACCCGGAGGTCTCCTCGGAGTACTCGTAGACGAGGCCGCCGCTGAGCTCGGCCATGTCGTCGCCGTAGAGGACGGGCACGTTGGTAAAGGTGCGGGGGCGGACGTTGTTGCAGCCGTACTCGGAGAAGAAGACGGGGATGTCGGTGCCGGCAAAGTCGGTGACGAGGGTGTCGTATCCGGACTCGGTGTAGCTGCTGTCGCCGCACCACTCGTAGTCGTTGAGGCCGAAGAAGTCCATCTTGGAGTAGGTCGAGTTGTCGAGCTCGCAGCCGAGGTAGGCCCAGGTGTCGGTCAGCATGTCGGCGACATCTGCGGCGGAGTAGCCGACGCCGATGCTGCGGGGGGCGTGCAGGGCAATGTACTCCTTGAGATCACGGACAATGGCGCGAATGTACATGGGAACCGACTCATCGCTGTCCTCGTTGATGATCTCGTTTCCGGCAAAGAAACCCAGAAGGTTGGGGTAGTTCCAGAAGGCCTCGACAATGCTGAAGATGTGCTCCATGTAGTCGAGGGTGTAGGTGCTGGAGGGGTCAGAGCGGTCAATGTACTGGCCGTACAGACCGCTGTTGACGTCGAGCAGCATGTAGATACCGGCGGCGTTGAAGATGGAGGCACACTGGTCGTGGTCCAGATCCGCGTCCAAGTTGTAGACACGGACCGTGTTGACACCGAGCTGCTGCATCATGATGGCATCGCGCAGACAGCTGTCGGGGTCACTCAGGGGGTCGGCAGTGGAACTGAAGCCAGACGAGCCACCGGGCTGGTATGTGATACCAATGAGGTCGAACCGCTTGGAAGTGGCATCAACGACAAAGTTGGAGCCATTGATGGAGAGGTACTCAACGGCGGATGCGACGCCCGAGAGCAGTGATGTGGTGAGCAGGGCAGCGCCCTTTACAGAAAGGCGAGCCATTCTGTTTTTGTGTTATATATATATAATCCTAGACGGTTGGCTCGTGTCGTGATGCCCAGAGTCTTGGAGTCTTGGAAATTGCCTAAAGTGGTATGCGGGATCCCAATGGCAGGTCTTGGCAAAGAGGGTCGATTGCCCGATGCGGGTTGTAAGCGAGTGTATAGGCCGGAAATATAGTTCAAAAGTTTCAAAAACGGGCTTGCAGATGTTTCCTTTTTATCAAAAAATCAAACGTCTTAAACGAGCGACGGAAGAAGATTTGAAGAGTAAAAAGAAGGAAAGAATAAAAAAAAGGTTGGGAAAGACTAAGTAGAAACAAGGACGACGTCAACACAGTGAAGTATTAGAAGGGCTGGACAAGACAGAGGAGAACCTGAAAGGGGAGAGAGAGAAAGTAGACGTCTTCTTGGCTCCATATTGAGGGCAACAAGGCCAATGACGGGCCTGAAGAGCGTACGCAACCACTGATGCAAACCCACTTTACCATAGTCGTACCTTGATTCGAGATTTGTGATGGCCGTGATGTGGGGCAGGCTGACGAAGGCATTATCCCTCTCTGGGTATAAGAGATGGAGATGGTTGGTGGGTTCTGGGGCTATGCTATTCGCGTCCTTTGTTATGCGCGCGTCCCATCTTTTTTTTTGCCCTCGTAGCAAGCAAAAAAGAACAATGGCCACCATTCCGTAGAGCCGTTCTGGCACCCGAAGATTATTATTACTACAGAGAAAGCCTCAATTATCGAGATTGCTGAAAGGGGGGGCTTGCCCGCCCTCCCTAGACTTGAAAAGAAATTGACGCGATGGCCTGGCCCCAGCACCTCTTCTCAACTTGAACCGCCGTCCAACCAGCTAGTTCCCTGTGGCTCGCAGTCACACCACGAGAATTCAGGACTAGGAAAGCTCGTGCTTGTCATTTGCTCAGGCTGGCGAGCCGCTGGGTCTACCTGTTTCAAGTCTGACATTGCCAACCTCACCGTTCGCATGGGGCTACCGGAAACCCTCGATGATCATCGCAATAGGGCGGAGCCAGCGTCCGGCCCTGAAGTATCGATCGGCGCGGCCTTCAAATAGCCTGCCAACTCGGAAGATAAAAAATGCCAAGCCGGGAGCGTGGATCTTCTGCAACTCGGCAGTTTTAATATGATCTGGAAATGAAAATAGATCTCATGGCCCCAAACTTTGGAAACCACTGCCACACATGATTATCTAGACTCGAGTATCAGCGTTCCAACTCTGCAGACTCGACACACTCCCTGATGTCATCCCTTGTCGTATGATCGTAAGGGGTAATAAAACCCTTGTCCCATACGAAAACATTCATAACCCTACAAATTCTGAGAGTCGCTGCTCGTGTCAGAAATGTCTATTGAAAGATGGCCCTCTATGGCTGTGGACTAAGCTTTCCGTTTAACCCTTTGTAGAATGAGCACCTGGCTTGAGAAATCATCAACACGAGGAGCATTGCCCCAGAACTCAATCCGGGGACATAACATTCAAGAACTCAGCCGCTCGGGGACTTAGCAATGACAAGACTTCAACCGAAAAGAATTGTTTTTCTCCTTTGATACCTATATTTCAGAAGGCATTATTTCATAGGCGAATGAATGAGTCTCCACATGCAGAAGCTCGACCGTGAGGTGTCGTCTCAGATTGAATATGGCCATTCCAAGCACATCTCTCCAGCAAGGGGTACAAATCCGGCAGCTGAGTTTGCATATTGACATCATCCCTGCACAATACGCAAATGTGTACCGGCAGATAGACAAGAGTTCTGACCAATTCATCTGTATCCATTGTAAGTTGTGAATACGGTGGCTGCATAAACAATGCAATGCATGCCCACACGCTTTTATATTTGGCCGCTTCCCGGCTCCTTTTTCATCGTGCCCATTGATCCCGTGATTTGGGGTTGAATAATACAATACAGGAGAATACATATTTATGTACACAAGTCCCCTCTAGATTACAAGTGACCGTTTCTCGTCATAGTCATTGCAGATGCGTCTTTTGACAAGAACTACCTGTCGGCCATCATGTTCTTGATGGCACGGAAGTAGGCTGCAGGGAACTTCTCCTTCAGCTCGTCCTTGGTCAGCCAGTTGAAGTCCTTGTATCCAAGCGGGTTGCCCGTCAGGTCGGCTTGACCAGCCATGATTCTTCCCTTGAGGAAAAAGGTCTTTTCACCTCTCGCCTTGATCGTTGTGTCTTCGTTGAATTCGGGCTGCTTGACGTAGTGAGCCACGGGTACGCGGCCGACGAGCCAAGTGTTCATGTTGACACCAGCAGCCTGATCCATTACTCTCTGTGCAGCCTAATGACAATAAATTAGCATGACTGTAGCGACTCATATTCAATCCTCCCAGTATTTCTTACCTGGTGCAAGTTCTCGTCCGTAGGCACATCGTCCGTGGGGAACGACCAGTTTCCATTGCCAGATTGCACAACCAAGTATAGTGTCTGGTCGAGCTTTCGGTCTAACCTCCGCACATCATTGGTCTTGTCTGCCTCTGTAATTCTGTCCATTGGCTTCTCCACGGGCACAATCTCATCGGGCTTTGCCTCCTCGCCATCGTCCGTGAAACGGCTCTCGGCGTCCTTGACCAGAATCTCGCGGATGCGGCCCTCGTCGCTCAGAGTACTGCCGACTAGCAATTCATCGTTCCAGGCGTTTCGGCCCTTGGCAAAGTATCGTCCCAGCTCCTTTGCGGCAATGCCTCCTCGCTCATTGACCTTGATATTCCAGTCCAGATCCGGCACTGTGTTCTCCTTGAAGAAGAGAGTATGTCTGAATTCGGTCGTCAATCGCTCATTGAGACGTTTCTGGTAGAAAAAGAAGGCGTTTTCGAATGGCGTCAGGTTGCGTGTGAGCAACGGTGCGCGGGACAAGATGATGCCGGACTTGATGCGGTACTCTGCTTTCCGCGAGGCAGTGAACGGCGGGTGAGGTATCGTCTCTTGAGGCTTCAAGTGGTGTGCCTCGGCCAATTGCGCAGCACCGGCTGCTGACGAGTATGGGCGGAGGGTTTGGCTCGTTCTGCAGCTCGCGCATACATTTGCTTTCCCTGTAGTTTGGGTTAGAATGGAGCACAGATATCTAGAGCTATCGAGCAACACCTACTCCTCAGTAGCGCAGCAGCCGCCCTGCTGCCTCTACTTGATGCAACCATATTGTGAGAATCTCGCCGGGGAAAACCTCTTTCCGAGCGTTCGGTCAGAGTCGTCAGAAGCGAGATGTGAGAGGCAGTCGTGGTGCGTCAGTCTGGAGATGGCCTCTTTCCAGCGAGCGGGTCGAGATGCGCGCGACCGACCGTGAACTTTTTTCGAAGCTTGAAGCACCAACCCCTGTCCGAAATCCGGACAGCCACCACAGCCACACACATGTCTCGTCCTCATCCAAAATCTCAGCCACAGTTTTCAATGCGCACTAACCATGGCCTAGCTCATGAATCGAAGCAAGCCCAACATTGAAACCAATTCACCCACTGACCAGTCACAAGCTCCAGTTTTGCTGCCACTCTGGCACGTTCCTGGCCGCTCCAACCAGCATCACCCACCAGTCCACTCAATGCCCAGCGCTTCATTCTCCTCCCCCAGTCGTTTCTCCAGGGCCGTGCATTAGCTGCCGTCGTCATCCTTCAGGTCTTCTTGTCAGCTACAGTCCCACTGCAGTTTGGGCCTGGTTTTCAATCCATTAGAACTCGTCCTTGACAGAATAGGTCTTCTTTTAGCAAGCACCAAGCACTTTGTGGCGGCGCGCCAGCGAACAAGCATACGCGTCATCTAGCAGATAGATAGACTCCTTGCCTCGGGACTACTATTTACTATTTTTACCTGCAGCTTTCTACTCACTCACTACGCATTCCTCACTACCTTTGATCAGGTAGGCGAAGCTCTACATATTCGATGCTTATGTAGAGCTGCCACCAAATAGGCAAGAGGCGATCCTCTTTCCCCCTCCTCAAAAGCGCGCAACACTCTGAGCGACACCTACACACCAAATGTCCGCCCTCGATTGCGGCGACGATGCCTGTTCAGCACCAGGTTTCGGCACACCGTCCACCTTTTCGCTGCTCATCTCTCTGACGCCCTTTATTCTGACCTTTGGCGGAGTCTCTGCCTTCGTTCTCAGGAAGATCTTTCCTCAGCTATCCCGCGTTCAGAACTCCCGCGACGGCGAGGACCACTTTCTGCCCTCCGATGCGCCCTTGTCTCTACAGCAAGCCCATGCGGAACATGGTTCGAAATCTATTCGAAGACGAGTAGCAGCCGGCGCATTCTCGACGACTGTCGCTTTGGCCACGGTCCTGGCAGAGTTGATTCTATGCGAGATTTCCAACCTTGTCAATCCCTACGCCCGAACGACGGCGCTCAAGATCACGGTGCCATCGCTGCTATTCTTTTTAATCGTGGTTATACCGTTTCTCGAACTTCAGTCTTTGATCACTGGGTCGGGATGGAGTTTTCAAAAGACATCAAAGGGTCGCATCCCTAGAACAGCTTGGGTTCTGCAATTTGCCGTATTTGGGCTGTGGCTATGCGCCTTTTGGTCTCTAGGAAGTCTGGTGCCAGTGGGCAGTGAGTTCATGCACTCAACTGCCTCGATGAAAGAATCGCCAGAGAGCACAGGTGGACTCGCTCGGGCTTGTCTCGAGCGCATTGGTGTTATTGGCATCTCGCTCATGGCTCTCCTTTCTGGTTTTGCCTCTGTCTCCTCTCCATGGCAGACGTTTGGCAGCAAGAACTCGCGCAAGCCCGTCACGGACGCCGACATTGCCCGCAAACAGGCCGGGCTAGATGCCACAAACGAGATGCTTCTTACCAAACGCCACCGATTGCAGACCTTGCAGCGCAAAGTTGCTGCCGACACAACGTCTGCTCAGAACTCGGGATTCCTGACCAAAGTAGTGGGCTCTTTCCGTGGTTCAGGAGATGCGGCAGAAATTCGTGGCTTGAAACTAGAAATATCTGGCCTCGAAGCAATGGAGGCAAATTTGTCCACCACCCTCTCCCAATTACGCTCTCGGCAGGCTGATTCGGCGCGGGCGGCCACCCCATTGGGTAAAGTTCTCCTCGTCCCTACGTATGCGTTCAGTCTCTACTGCATGTATCGTATCTGCGCGACGGTCCTTACTACATTGCGACGATTCTATTCTCCATCCGCGTCCTTTTCCTCGTCCGATCCTATCAATCGCTTTCTTGGTCTGATTGCCAAACATTGGGATCCCAAGCTGGACCAAATTGCCTGGGCACGCCAGATCTCGTTTCTCCTTTCCGGTGTCATCTTGGCTGCCAGCGCCAATTCGGCATTGCAGACTTTCCACCTTTTTGCCAAGTGGACGCCAGGTCTGTTGTACCAGGCACAGGCCAACCTCGCTCTCCTGATTGGGCAGATCAGTGCTATTTACGTGATTTCTGCTGCGCTATTACTACGCAGCAATTTGCCCAAGGAGGTCAGCAGTGTAGTCGGTGATGTTTTGGAAAGCGCATTGGAACCAGGATTCGTTGACAGATGGTTCGAAGGCTGGTTCCTTCTTGCCAGCCTTCTCACAGCGTGTGGAATTTGGATAGGCAGGAAGATTGGCGAGTTGGGCGAGGACTGGGACGATATAAGTATGGAAGAGATGGGCCAGAAACGGTCATGAATATGATGATTGGATAGAGTTCGGCATCGTAGTCCGCTCGTGGTATAACTTTGCTGAAGAGCTTCTTGCATATATGCTTGTGCTCGTGATATCACGAGATTATACACTTATAATACAAAGTCATGCCTATACCGACTATACCACGTGATGTGGGACATGACGAATGAGACGTTTTACACGGATTAATATCAACGAAAGATCGAAATCCCACCACAAGCCATCAGACTGTGACTACAACTTAAAATCAAGTCGATTTGTAACAATTCGCGTGCAAAATTAGCTTCAGAATTGATCACTGACAGAAATCACTCGGATCGGGTTGCAGATCACCATGAGTAATGTTACAATGGTCTAAACTTGGACCCAAGATCATATTTTATCTACTAGAAAAGACCTGTGTGTGCCGCCTGAAGGCATTATCCGTTAGCCTGCATGAGACTGCACAACAAGCCTCAACTGCAGGCGCATCTGCTGGACGGGAACGATCCATCTCTCTGGTCAGTTGAAAGATTGCAGTGAAAGGACGAAAGGTGTAGTTGCGCAAAGGGAGGAGCTTGGAGCTCGAGTGATCTAGAAACTCTCGAACGTTACTCAATTGATCAATTGGGGGGAAAAGCAACGCGCTCAAATTCAGTTACTTTATTGCCCTTCGTCAGCGCCGCAACTGCGAAGAAAAGACATTCTACCGCGTGGCCAACGATCACCTAATCGGGACTCTTTGGGAGTCCTGATATGGCAGTGACGCATAGGACTTGTCGTGAAGCACCGCCTCTCTATGCACCTATTGGAGAGAAATCACAGATGTCTTGCCTGCTCAATGTGAGAGAAGGATGAATGGATTTTCTTTTGTTTGGGGTCATGAGATCTACTGTGCCCGACTCGTGGCTAGGAGTGGAACTCCACAGTCACAGACATGCGTCTGGATATGACGCTGGCCGCCCCTTCATGGGGGTCAAGATTGCAGTGAAAACCGTGGTTACATGAGCAAGGCCTGAATTCTTTCTTTTACGCGAATCATTAGAAGAGAGGGCAATCTTTGTCATGATACAAGGCCTGACTTGATCCTCTTCGTGAGGGTTATAATTGCAGTGAAATGCAAGTTTTTCGCTTAGCCCAGCCCCCCTCCTCTTCTGCTGATTCTGCCAATAAGAATCCATGCAATGCGCCCATGACCACCAACGGGGATCATTGCACGACGTGGGTGATACCTCACTAAGGAAAAGCCGTATATTTGCATGTCTCTTGCAAAGCTGATTCTTGTAGTTCGGGAACGCCGGCGACGATGTTAACATCAAGATACCACATGCGTCTCAGGCTAATGAACTCAGGAGAACATGCATCATCAATTATTGTCACTGATGGGTATAGCAATCGTAGGAGCTTTCTCCCAAGTCATGACATTCTGAAATGCGTATCATTTTCATGCCCACATAGTGATTAAACCTCGTCGGATCTCCTTTGTGAGGCCCAAAATTGCAGTGTAGAATCTTTCCGATATCCTAATCCGGTATTCAGAATCAAGCAAGAAACGCCTAATTCTTACATCATGCATACAAAAATCGACCAATAAAAATGTCATTCTTCCCTGGAGTCGACTGGCTCCTTTGTGAGGCCTTAAATTGCAGTGTAAGAAACCTTCCGATCTCCTAATCCGGCATACAGTAATCAACCAATGAGACCCGATTCTTATCTAGAGTCGATTGTGAGAATTGTGTCGATCAAGATCGGGTACTGTCGGACACTTGCAAGTATCATGACCAGTGTCTTGGTCTCTCCACTTCAAGGTGAGGAAAGGTCTGATCAGAGGGGACGCGTATTGGCAGCATAGCTTGCAGCGCCGTAACATGCCAAGGACGCGAATGAATATAGTGAGAATTTAATTAAACCATTGTGAGTATATTAGAATGTTTCCTTTTGATAATCTGTATCAGATATAATATTGGAATGAAGTTGGAAAAGAGGAGATGATAACAAAAGAGCAGATATGCTAGATGTGAAAAACAAAGAAAAATCACGTATTTATGACTCCGTGGTATTATGGAGTGATGCTTAATGTTTTCTATCATACTACGCGCTAATATGTTCTCGACATAAACCGACCCTGCATAAGTCTCCGTACTCCCCCTGGTCACACTAAAACTCACCATATTTACTTATATATAATACGGTATATAAGAGTAAAATAAATATTCTTATATGCTATAAACGTAGAATATATAGTATTTTTTGTAAAAGAATTTTTTGCAATTTAATTAATATATATATATGAAAATAAGAAATCTAAAAGTTGCTAATGCGTAGAAAATATCGTATTCTCCGCGGAATATGCAAAATGGAGGGCGTACGGACACTTCTGCGGGGTGATTGTACATAAAATATCGAACCTGGATTGAACTTATGCAGTCTGTGGCGTTGCTTCTTGTCTACGTTTTGATACCGAAGCTCATCCCAATGAGAACATTATGCCTTCCTACCTCAATGGAATCGCAACATTAATCATTGTCACATAGCTTCCAATAAGATTATGTGCCTGTTCGTCACCGAGTCATAAGTATGAAGCTTTGCAGATCATTGAGCGGTCATGAACTTCTTATGATGTTGTTAACTGACTAACCTGATAGGAGATGAATACACTAGGCGAATACCTCAAGATGGCAAGCAAGACACATTGCTGGCTTCCCCTTTTGCCAGCTCTACTCTAAGTGTTCCATCAACCAAAGTCGCCTTGGGACTCGTAGTTTTGCCATCAGACCAGACCTTTTCTCCATTGACAAGAACATCACGACTTCCCACGTCCTCTAGCACAACTTCGACCACTCCATCTGTGCTCGATGGCGCCTCGATACAAATATCTTGGCTATCATCATCCAGCGTCCACTGAACAGTAACCGGGCCATCTGGCGTGGGGACTACACCCTTCGCCCAGTTCAAATCTCCCAAATAAGGTCTCAGCAACCAGCTCTCGAAGCCGGGCTTTGCAGGTTTCACCCCTAGAACGTAATTGCTCAAGAGAGGCACCACTCCTGTACTCCATCCATGCGCCATACTCGTGAAAGCATCTTCATAGGGTTCACCATTGGTACCAATACCCTCCCAGAATGTGATCTCCGGATCGTATGTCGCCATCCAACCATACATGCGGCGAAGCTGCTCGAGTGCCGAATCTGCCTGTCCAGCTTCGAAACGTGCTGCAATCTCAAAGTAGGAGATGAATGCGTACACACGCTGCGAGCATTCGTCGCAGCCATCAAGATCGTCACCTCCAGCATCGTAGAATGAGTTTCCGTAAGAATGCTTATTCGCTGAGGACAGATAGGAAAGCAGCGATGTAGACTTGCTGGAGTTGGCGGCCACAATACCAGACAAGATCGCCAGGCTATTGCCGTCCTGTGCGTGTGCATTACAACCGTCATCCGAACAATTGCGGTCAAAAAATGCGTCCACCGACGAATCCCAGAGGACATCCACGAATGATTCTGCTACCTTATTGGCTCGCTGCTGCCAAGTATTTGCATCGGTATCTTCACCCATAATCGTTGCCAAATCAGCAGCTCTATTGAGAGCCAGGACGTATAAGGCACTATAATAGGCCGCAGATCCAGGGCGCTGTAGGAAAGCGTAATCTCCATAACCGTCAGGCCGCAGAAGTAGTGAAGTATCGTTGTCAGTGTTGGCGGGATAATAGCTATCCAGAACAAGCTGCAGGTTCTCGTAGTAGGACTTTAAGTAGGTGAGGTTTCCCGTATACTGAACGTATTCCCAACTGCACGAAACCCACCAAAGTGGGTAATCGAAGAGAGGAAGCTCGTAGTTGCGACTGATGAAATTAGTTCGAAACTTATAAAGACAACCACCCTCGATCATCAACTTAGAGGAGAATAATGCAGGGATCAAGACGAAATGAACATTATGGATCAAAAATAACTCACATGCTAGCAGGTGGAATCCACCCATCACTGCGCTGGTGTTGCACCAGATCTTCCATGACATTGCGTGCAGCTTCTTGAGTATCATGTGTCAAATAGCTGGTGAGGGCAGATATGGCCAAATCACCCATGTACGGGTCGCGATCTCTTTTCGGGCCATCATGTATGACCAGCTTGTCGAGTAGTGAAGGACTGGTCGCATCACGAGGCTCCGTATCATTGGCCCGAAAGACATCAATGTTCATTTCCGTCGTGTAAGCGCCGTCGAACCACCACTGCGTAAGCTGCTCGTCTGAGCATTCGAACCAGCCCGTGAAAGTGTCTGCCGTTCCCAGATAACCCGACCATTGTAATTTGATAGAGGTTATAGCTACAACCCCTTCCGAGGTTGTGTAAGGTGAGTCGATCGGTAGCGCATCAAGTTCGATCTTGACATATCGAAAGCCATGCAGCCCGTCCGAGCATACTTGGTTGTCATATTTGCAACCCCATTGATCCAGCCATGTGTACGCTTCGAATTGAACGTCAATCTAGGTAGATGTCAGCAAACAAGCTCCTGTTATACAATTGAGACAATGTGAATCATATATGATTGCCATGCCTCAAAGTCCAAGTTTCGAGTAACATACCTGATCTGTCCCATTGGTGAGTTTCTCATCCTGCACGCAGTTTTAGTACAATAACCCCCAGCCCAATCAGGTCAACATACCCCATCTGCATTATCAGACCTCGTAAAGTCACTCCGGTTCGTCAAAAACTGCAGCGTCTCAGAGAAGCTCAACTTGAGCCCCGGGCGCCCCTGCCCCGAATAGCTCGTCGAACCAGCAAACTCAATCTCCAGAAGCCCAACGACATTTTGTCCAAAGTCAATGACCACGGTAGGCACCTCATCAGATTCGCTGTTTCGCGTGAAGTATGCCGTGTCGCCTTTACCAGAGACCAGGGCTTTGGCATTGGTCACGTTGCCGGCCGAGTACTGCGACAAGACGTCCTTGGGCAGCACGGTCCGGCTCGCCGGGGCCCGGACGTATTGGTGCCAGCTCGGCGTGTCATCACTGCTGTTTTGGGCGGCGTCCGCGACGAGCAGAGCGGCCGGGATCAGGCCGTGGATGTACGTCCAGTACACTAGTAAACGGTTGATTGTGAGCATGGTCGCTTTCCCCTCCTAGTGCGAATTTGAAGCCGGAACAGAAACGGAACTTCAGGGAATGGAGAGACAGAACAGAAAGTGACGAGGAATCGCTCACATAGAAACAGAAGCAGGGAGATGACCCAGCAGATCTTGTCCTGCGTATTTCTTAAGATGGGCAATGGGAATGGGAACGACGGAGCAGTGCAGTCAGGCTCCGCTACTCGTGTTACTTCGATACCCTTCCCATGTTCAACAGGCACTTTTTCATCGTCTCCTTCTGCCTTTTCGCCTGCAGCACCCATGCTCAGCGGGGAAAGAGTCAGCAGTATCTTTTTGCGTTCCGAGCGGGGTGCTCCTTCTGCTGCTGATGGGCGAAATCCTGCCAGATTCGGAGTGGTTCGTGTTTGCTCCAGGAAATATACTTCTCAAGAAGAGCCTTTTACCTCGAGAGCGCTCGTTGCCCCGCAATCTTCTCGTGATGCAACATGCAGTAGTCGATCATCACCAAGGGGGTGAGGACACAGGGGGGAGAGGAAGGGGAAGGGGGGTATGCAAGTCCCCAGGTTGATTGGTGGATGATGGTGTTCGATTGCTTGAACAGGAAATTAATTGGTCTATACTCTGTACAATGTAGCTCGTTCCGACCAAGCGCGCGGGCGCGCCCATGCAGCTATCCAGCCACGGACGGGAATCTGCGAATGGGAGAATTAGGTGGCTGGTCCAAAGTGCAATGCATGTACATGGCACGTGGTGTCTCGAAGCCAATAATACACTTTGCTTTTTTTGCTATTTCCAGATTGCATCATAGTCATTTTTGTGTATCCCAATGCTAGATGCATTCGAAAAAGACTTTTCAATTCTGAAAATGGAGCAAACATTCAAACAAGTAGACAAACACATGGCAAGGTTTACATCAAGACGATGGACTTAGTTTGTTGTAGGCAGATCGATTGATACGAATGCCAAAAAGACGTTGAAATTATGCTTCTTCTAGAGTTTTGTTGGATAACTATGCCTATTATTGGATTTCTGCTTCGAAGCCCGTCTAACCGAGAAAACGCCAATGGGAAAATCAATGCAGTCGCAGGCCAAAAACAAAGCATGGGCTTGGCCCATGGTCGCTATGATATGACTTTTAGCAATAACATGAAAGCAATGCAGCTTTATATAATGCAAGGAATGAATGTTTTCTGAGGCAACATTGCTGCTCATTGCACAGCCTATTGAGCCTTTGCCATCCTCTTGGACATGCTGTTTTGACGTATTAGCATACATTCAATCTCTTCTGATGGAATATTGTGAAAACTTACAAGTCAAAGAAGGCGAATTGACTTGGCGCACTGCCAAACTCATACACAAAGCGGGAGGCGAGGTAGCTGCCAAAGATGGCACGAAGGTATGCATCCGGAACACGCGAGATGATTGTGTCGAGACCAATCTTCTGGATCAGCAGATTGGGCAGTGCATCCGCCAATACTGTTCGGCGGATTCTCTCATCCCTCCACAAGTCCGACTGCTGAAGTTCCTCGTCGAGCTTGGTGATGGCTTCGGAAAGCTTGTCAGACAAGATCGAGCGGGGGATACCAGTCTGCTCATGTTCACGCCAGATGGCCTCGAACTCGAGCGCGGCATTGTCACAGATCTTGGCCTGAACCGACTTGACGTAGGCCTGGTAGAACTCGGGAGCCTGGCCGTGCCTGTCGTGGCACATGTTGGTGACGAATCCCTCATCATCGAAACTTAGAGATGCGAGGACCTCGAGCGAGGATGAGGTAACACCACCCTTGTTGGCAGAGGCATCCTTGAACAGGATACAACCAGCTGCCTCAAGTCGCAGCTTCGCATCTTGCGTGATGAACAAGTTGGCGCCTTCTACAATGTAGGGGACCTTGGACTTGCCATCTTCGATCAACTTGCCGACAGTGACAAGATCGATGGACTCGGGTCGACCACCGCAGGGAACAAATGTGTCAGTGAGCCCGGTATCGCGGAGATGGAAGGTGTTGCGGAATGCAGTGCCATTGGCCACGACCTCTCCAGTGGGCAACTTGACATTGACATCGTCACACAGCACACGGTATCCGTCCTTGGACAGTTTGGAAACGTCAAACTGGGAAATCATGACTCGGTTCTTGGCAAGGCGCAGGAGCTCTTCCTTGTCCAGACCGTTGGGATCGACGAGTACACCAGCTCCGTCAATGATGGCAGTGTACTTCTCGTTGCTGAGCAAGATCTCATTGCTTCCCAGGTCACCGTCAGGTCCACCCGTCTGCATCTTCCTGACGGTCGATGGGTCCAAGTTCTTCTTGCGGTAGATGCCCTTGACGTATTCACGAACGGAAAGGGTCGTCATTCCATAAGTATCATGGGGAATACCACCGAGCTTGGGAGACTTTCCAGTGAAGAAGGACTTCCACCAAGGTGCACCACGAGCGCGTGCATGCTCGGTTGCCCAGTTGACAAGATCAGCAGTATTCTCATCTGGTCCCATGAAGAGGATCTCCTGCTTTCCGTAAAGATCGACAATAGGGTTCTTGATGCCGGGTGTCTCGGCTGGCAAGAGGAGATCCATGATACTGTCAATGTACTTCTCAAAAGCCTCTCTGCCCTTGTCCTGTTGCTTGGGGTCGAGTAAAATGACACCCTTGGAACCACCTTCGGGGATATCCTTGTTCTTGCGCTGCTGGGTGCTGGCGAGACCATAGTTCTCATCAAAGAGGTTGCGAGCATTGATGGAGTATGCTTCCTTTGATCGAGACTTGACAATACGAATACCACCGCGAGCAACGTCCCTGAAGCGCAAGTGGAATCCACGAGCTTCCGAACTAATGACCAGGAACATGCCGTAGAGGGGCTTGGGATACTCCATCTCGGGCAGGAACACTGGGTCGAGTCTGAAGCTGAGAGCGACCTTGGTGGGGGTGAAGTAGTTGGTCTTCAGAATGGCATTGTTGAAGACTCTGAATGATGTCATGACCATCTCTTCGTGCTCATTTGACACTTCTCGGGAGATCTTCTGCTTGAGGTTGGCATCAGACAGAACTTCGACGGCCGGTGTGGGAGCAATCGTCTCTCGCTCGTAGTCTGTTCCCACGCTCAAATGAACGCTCGCAAATGAAGCGTACAGAGCACGGACGAGGCCAGGGTATTGCATGATGATTTCAAGAATGTAGTCTGGTGTGAATGTCTCGGTACGCAGACGACGCTTCAGCTTAGAAAGGATCTCGTTGTGAAGGCTGTTCTTTGGGTTCAGGGCTTCTTGAAGCGAGGCATATTCGGTTCCCAGTCTGTTCAAGAAGTGCTGTACAAAGACCCAGACAGAGTGACCGTAGATTGCCTCCTGAAGACTCAGCTCGCCGGATGCGAAGAGATCGTGGAGCTTGTTCTGGGGAATACAGTAGAGCAGCGAAATTTCCTTTGTGATCTGGTGGATCGACTGTTCAATAGGAGGGTACTTGCCGCTCTCATTGGGCGCCGGCTTCAGGTAGATACAGATGACAGTGATGCCGTTGGAAAACTGCTCCACGTACTTTCTGGTACTAGTGACACCGTAGTAGTGGTATAGATCACTCAGGGCGCTGAACATGCCTCTAGCAGTACGCGATCGGAATGCAACAATGAGTCGCTTCTCTTGCGAGTCTTCAATGTCGAAAACCTCAATCACCGGACCAGTACGGCTCACAGCAAGGGAAATAATATCTCCGTACAGCTGCTTGGTGTTGTTTGTGGCCTTGGTCAGGAACATGCGGTCGCTGATCACTTCAAGGCGAGTCTCGTCGGGCGATGGGTTGGGATCCACAAACTGACACTGATACACGAAGTAACATCTGAGAGATGCTTTCGACTCATCATCGCTAGAAATTGTGCCGGGAGATCGGAAAGTCTCAACGCGGAAGCGTCTGGTGCCGACATGGTCGAGATACTTGGCTTCGAGCCGAGTCTCGTACCTGGGACCACCCAAGGCCGTCTTGCCTGGCTCGCTGGTATCGATGTAGATGGCGTGGTCTGCAGCCTCCATGTCCAGGCGAATGGCCTCTTGTTGATTGGCACGGTTGCGTGCTGCTACCTTGGCGGCGTACAGAGAGGTGACGTGTGTCGCAATGACATCGACAGTCTCAAGCTGAAAGTAGACATCGTCGATACCCAAGGAGTTGTAGAACCACTCAATCTGTTCATCAACATGCGAGTCGGGAATCCAGCCACCCTGGACCAGAATTGCTTTCACTAGGATATGTTAGAAAATGTCCGTGGGACACGGAAAGTGTAGCCTACCCTGCTTCATCTGCTCTACTTTGCCCTCGAATTCTGGTGCAACGTAACCGACTGTGGCCTTACGCAGAATTCGGTGGCCATTGCCATTCAGCTTCTGAGGGACTGAGAAATGTGTTGGCTGAGGCGAGGGCTGGCGACTGGGCTCATCCGAGACCCTCGTCACCAGCTTGTTGACAACGCCGTTGGTAGCCATGGTGGAATCAACTGAATCTAGTAAATCTGTGTAATCGGGAAATTTGGCTAAAGGTAAATCAGTCGTCTGAATTGTCAACATGATTATAAGACGAAAGTAAAAGAGTGAGGTGGCGGAGTCGTGCTCGTCACGTCTTAAACCGCGTGGCGGCTCACGTAAGGAGGTATAAGTGAGCAATGGGTACTACTGCTCAGAAAAACTTGAGGTTTTGTTGCCAGTTTTGGGCTGCTGACCACGAGGACCTCTAGCTTTCTGGAGACAGATTAAGCTCTTTCAAAATACGTTGAACAATGCCCCCATTTCGCAAGTGAGGACATGTACGTTTTTATGATCAGAGTGCTCAAGTATTTGTGTCCTCGATATCAGACGCTCGGATTCATCAACCAGCGACGATACGTCATTGGACAACGATTAACGGCGGTTTCACCGCAGGCCAAGGTGTAATCAGCATCGGTTTTCGCGATAAGCCAGAACCAATGAGGTTACATTCCATTGAACCCAGGGATTCATATCACTCGTATTTTAATCCGGCGAGGAAACAAGGCTTCCCTCACCGCTGCATTGAGGGTGTGCTTGTGGTGTCTGATAAGGGGAGCCAAAAATAAAGAACCTGGAAACTTAACAGGGCGAACGAACGTACCTGAATGCAGCTGCTGAGTCGGGGCCGCAGACTAGCGTGAATGTTGGGATGTTTGAACCAGCTCTGGCCGAACAAAACAACAAAATGGTTCTTGACCAATTCTCTGACACCAAAACACCCAAGACAAATGGTAGTTTTGCAGTCAAACTCTTTGCGAGTCACGGAGTCGAAACAAGCTTTCCTGCTGTACAATGTCGAGTTAAAACTTGTCGCAGCGAGTGCAGCAGAAGAGAGGATGACCCGGGAGACTGGAAGAATGCTTGGCGGGTGGTGGACGGTGGGACAGAGACTATTAGGGGCAATAGAGCGGGTACTAAGAAGTTTGGTGATTGAATTCCAGGGTCCAAGACGCCCCGAACTCAAGTTATATACGGTGAACAGGCTTCCAGAGATAAGAGTGTCTCATCCAAGAACTAACAAAAGTCTGGACTTTCAAGACAATACGAGCGATAGGGTAACAATTGGGTGCTGCTGGGGAAGTCGAGAGGATGCTGTCAGCTTCTTACTTGGTAGGAGTTGGACGATAAGCACAGCCCAGAAAGCTTGGACTTTAGGCCGGGATATGGTAGGTTGAGAAGGAAGCCGGAGTCAAAAAGATGACGATGATGGTGATGATGATGACAACTAAGTCAAAGCGGCCGACCAAGAGATAAGGGGCAAGTATTTTCAAGAAATCTTAGAAATGGCGAGGTACAAGAAGAAGGTAAAAGGTTTCGCCCCACGCCATGAAACTCCTCAATGGATGTTGGTCTGTCTTGTTGTTGGCGGTCTGCTCAAAGCATATATCATGTAGTGACCCGGCGCAGCGTTCGTGGAAGCCACGACCTTTATATATGTTTTCATGAAAAGAGACTGGAGGATGGTCCTGAGACCCAATGGACGTACTATCGTACCCACGATGACACAGACCTGGGGAGCAGCACGAGAGCCAATGCTGACCAGACTATACGGGACTTTCGCCAAGACCGGGAGCACCTCATTGTCATAAAAAATTCTGTCAAAAGCATGATACCCTTCTTTCATCACGATCAAATGGGCTACCGCCAATCCGATCCAGTTCAGTTCAGTCCAGTCCCAGTCCCATGCGGGCCGTGGAATCAATACCTGAATACTTGGTGACTTGGATACATACCTACATAGGATCCCTGCACTGCGCGATCGATACTTGAGGTACCTGAAGACGGTCGAGTACAAACAGTAGGTTACCGCTGCCGCATCCACTTTACAAGTGCATTGTTGCGGGCGCAGAGGCGATTGGTCGTGTACCTGAGCAGCGCAGGGCCCGTCACATGAACCGGCGGTCGTAACCAATGTACCTAAGCTGTGGGCTGAGCTGGTGGATGGTTGGGCTAGTGTACCCAAAACAAAATGGACATTGATTCGGGCGCTGCTTTAGGTCCCAAACGGCAAGAGGCTTGGGGGAAAAGGGTGTCGTAAAAATCTGGTGATGAGTGCGAGAGCATTACAGCAAAGATCAAATCAATTGGCGGCTATGCTCGGGGACCCGGTTCTCGAGGCTGTCTTGGCCTATTGACCCAAGATCCACACACTAAATCGGGGGCCTGCTGCTGCCCTATAGGCAAGACAGGCATCTGGTCAATGGAGGTCATGGGCTGGAGTCCACTGGCCAGCCAGGTGGGCTAGCTGCTGCTCCAGGTACCTTACCAGCACCTGTGCCAATGTACCTCTTCCCCTTCTGCCACAATTGATCAATTCAATGATTCTCTTCCCCTTGTGGAACCTGAACCCGATGTCCATCTTCATGCAGGTTTCTGTTTCGTGATCTGCTCTTCTAGAAGTCTCGCTCCCTGTCTCCAGAAGCAGAAACCTCGGGTAGCATCGCCCGTTCGTGTCATTGTACTCCTGTGTTATCGTTTCTTGGTTTCTTCTTGTGAGAAAGATAAGGATCTCTCGGCAAAATAGAATACAGCAGAAAAAAGCAAACAAATCACTCGAAAGGGATGGATGACCAACAGGCATTTGATTCCACTTGGGAAGAAAAAATAAAGTACGTGTAAAGCATGGCGCCCTCTCTCGGTCTGGTGCATGACTAAACCTGGAACGCAAAAAGACGATATGGAGACAATGTACACAGTAATTGAGATGTATATATTCCGTCTGCACGAATGTAGGTATTGATAGGTATTACTTGCCAGATTGGTTACCTTGGTAGGTACCTGAATGGACACGGAGCATTACAATAGATCTTGCCCAGCTTTGGCTCTGCACCTCGACCCCTTTAGACTTCCCCAAAATTTTATGTGCGCTCTTGCTGCTTTCCTGCTTCAGGCTTTACTTACCGCTTCTTTTTTTTCATGTTCGTCGAGTCAGAGATCAGATTCGATGGATGCCGAAGCTTTGTCCAACTCTGTTATCTAACAGCAGGTCGGCTGACTGGCCAAACGTTTGAAGAGGGGGACATGCAACGGCACTTTTACCAGCTATCATTCGCAGCGAGTTACGTACCGACAAGACAGGGAAGTCGAGGCAACATACTTGGTGATACTCGAGACTGTACGTAAATCTACGTAAATCAAGACATGCCCAGCGTCACCTCTTCATTCCCGGCGCTGTGAAATCTGCGACACGGAGGGGAGCCAAAGGAGCTTGAGAGAGGGCTGACCATTAGCGACCCCACAATGCCCCGCGATTTGCGATTTGCGTCTACCCATCGGGTCCGGAGACTCGAGCACGTTATAGACCGGCCTCAATCTCTTACCCCCATTTTACTTAATCGTGCAGTGCAATTACCAAAACTTAAGCCCACGAGGTCTGATGGTTTGACGCCAGACGGCCGCGACAACCTCAAAGGGCAACTTTGGGACGATTGCTGACGGCTTCAATGCCGGCATGCTTGCTTTGGCTTTTTCTCTTACGAAACACTGGAACCTATTGACAGCACATATCCCGCTGCCAAACATTCCAAGTGGTCGAGCTGGGCCGCCAGGAGGTCCAAGAACACGTCACGAGTCTTGTCGAATATCTCAACAAGATTGCGCGAGCCCATCGAGCCCGTCGAGCCCGTCGAGCCCGTCCTGGGCCAACCTGCAACCCCAGAAACAAAGAAATGGCTTCTGAACTCGTGACTTGGGTAGTGCTGAAGCTAATGATGAAAAGCTGTACCCCGGATTCCGGGGGTAGTTCCGTGACACATAGGAACAGATCCGACACTCGCTCAAACTCCTATCCTTAGCTGAGAAAAACCTGGGGGAGGATTCTAGAATCCGAATTACTGGACTCAAACTGCACTTGGCAAGTTGGACTGGGCTGGAGATCATTGATTCCCCAACGGTCTCGATCTTGGCTTTCTTTTTCGGAGAATGTATCACATTCCTCGTGGCGAGGAATTGGTGCATTCCATGGACCTGGTTCTCCTGATTCCTCATTTTCCATTACTCAACTTTTCGACAAAATTTGCCGTGTCTGCAGCTGACCAATATTCAATCTCCCGAGAAGAGCGGTCTTCAATGCTAACATGGAAAATTCAATTGTTACCCCGGATCGCCGTAGAGACGTTGTCTCTGTCGGGAACAGCGATCCAAGGTTAGGCAGTCAGCTGCCAGTCATAGGCTGGCTGGAATTTGGGGTTCTATTTTTGCATCGCGGCTGGGCGAGCCTCGTTCGGGGTTTCCCCTGAGAGCCCCTGGCTGATCTTGATCAGCAGAAGCGAGCACCGCCACGCTTGTGGTGTCGTTTAGCAACTTTAATGCTGTCCACGCACGCAGCAACACGAACCCAAGCTCTCAATCATCTGCACAATAGTCAATTACCAACACGAACGGGTCTTAGAGTTCTCACGTGAACAATCGTCAAATAACCTAACTCCTCAACGTTTCCCAGCACTCGGGTCGCCCAGAATTCCACCTCAAAAGAGCCGCAAGACCTACCAGTAAGTGCAACAACGTCTCACAAAGATACACAAGCGACCCGAGGAAACGGACGACACCATACATACATTGGCTGGGCACAGCGCCGAGAATCCTTTTAAGCTTCACACTCGCTGGAATTTGCATATGTACCTGCAAATGTAGCCTCTCTGGCAGAGCCAAGTCGCCAAGCTCATGCGTATCTACTGACGGCACGTTGGAGAAGCAAGCAGTAAGAAAAACGTGGGCTGCATGTTGCTTGATTTTTCCCACGACTAACGTCACAAAACTCATCATCAATTAGGATACTCGGCACGTCTAGGTATGTAAGCGGCGTACATTTGGTAATGTACACTACAACTCTCTCGAAAACAACTACAGAGTACTTCATTGTGGATAGGTTTCTTGTATCTCGAATGCAAGCAAGGCACGGCAGCTAAAAAATCGTTCAAACGACCAAAGAGGACCGGGTCCCGTTTGTTGTGGGCTGGAACTCCATTGTAACGCCCGCCTTGATGTATCTTTTGCATCAATGATACGCTTCGAACTGCCACATACGGATCAAGTCCATAAAGCGAATTGGGATACTACTTGGGACCAGCGCCGTGATAAGGCCGCTTATCAACGGCTATTTCTTTTGCTGGTCTTGGCTTTTTTGGAACAGGTAGTATGATGCTCCCCAGTCAAAAACTTTGGAGCTTCTATTCCGTATAACAGGCCAATTCCTTGAGACGTGTAAGCCGAGTTGAAACGTTCAAATGCAATACTGTTGGGAGGCCTCAAATTGTCCCCAACTACAAGCTTTGCAAAGACAAAAGAGTCAAAGTACAACGTGTTCGAAGCAAATCAAGAAGCAAAGCAGACCATGACGAGTATCGTTTGCTTGTAAGGTTCTAGGGCAGCTTAGGTACCTGTAGTTACAGGCCACCTGTACGAGCAGTGGAGCACAAGGTCAAGTATGTGGTAAAAGTCACCTAAGAGTCATTCATTAATAGAAGCGCCGGCGGGTGAGTGTCCACAATGGTTAGTTTGCGTAGATAACTAACCTACCTATTTGAGCTGATTGCCAGATAAATATCAATTGTCTCATAAGAGCTTCAAAGATAATGACAATTATCATTCAGAGTCAATATTGATGATTGTGTGCTTGACGCTTGTGGCTGTCAAACTGATGGATTCAATGATTGTGGTGCGCCACAACCATTGAAGGCCCTACGAGACCCCCCTTGTATCTACCGTACCTATCTGGCAGGTTCCAACGGCGGCAGATTTCCAGGCCGATCCCCCACCAAGGCCGGAGGGGAGGACCCTTGAATTTACAGCACGGAAAGACAGCCGCCAGCCGCTCACAGGCGTAGCAGCGGCATATGGCGGGGTAGCTTTGGGTAGATACGGAACGAAACCAAAAAATGTTTGACGACAGGCGGTCCGGGCGGATGAGTGGATTACCTGCATCAAACCTAGGTCTCCGGAGAAGTCGAGTCTCAGCCATTTTGATCTAGAATCAAAGTTGCACTCGTTGCTTGAGTAGCTGTCTGGCTGACATCATATCCTTTGCCGCACATCTAGAGTAAACGTCGTTCAGTGAAGGGAGCGTGAAAAAAACCGAAATGGCGTCTCCACTGGACCTCCATGCGCAAGCCGAGGCTTTGGATAAAGATGACAACTTGAAGCATCTCAGAGACGAATTCGTGATACCATCTGTGGGTGATATCAAGCGCACAACTATCCAAAAAGGTTCGAGCTACCTCATTCAGCTGTGGGGAAGAAGAAAATACTGACCGGTTCTTGTCAGACGCCCAAGAAACAGCAGAATCTACCGCATCTTGCACCTATCTTTGTGGGAATTCCTTGGGTCTCCAGCCAAAGCGGACGAGAACTCGGGTGCAGCAGTATCTCGATACATGGGGTACCCAGGGTGTACAGGGCCACTTCAAGCCACTCGACGACTCGCCGCTGCCGACGTGGCTCGACGCGGATGCTCACGTCGCCCAAAAGATTGCGCCCATTGTTGGCGCAGAGGAGTCCGAGGTGGCCGTCATGCAGACCTTGACGGCGAATCTGCATCTGTTGATGACTGCCTTTTATCACCCGGATCCGAATGGCAAGCACAAGATTTTGTTGGAGAGCAAGGCATTCCCGAGTGATCACGTATGTGGTGAAGGAATTTCTTTCTATACAATTTTGACATAATCTCACTGACACTACTGCACTCATAGTTTGCTGTACTCAGCCAAATACATCACCATGGCCTATCTCCTGAGACCTCCATGGTCACGGTAGAGGCGCCCTCATCCGAGGACAATGTGTTCAGCACATCTGCTATTCAGGATTTGATCGCGAAACACGCCAAGGACACGGCTCTTATTCTTCTGCCTGGCATCCAGTATTACACGGGTCAACTGCTCGATATTCCCACGATTACGGATTTTGCACACAAGCATGGCATCTTTATCATTTGGGATCTGGCGCATGCTGTGGGCAATGTGCCGCTGCACCTCAAGGAGTGGGACGTTGACGCAGCCGCATGGTGCACTTACAAGTATCTAAACGGCGGCCCCGGTTGCATCGGCGGTATGTTTATCAACTCCAGAAACAGCCTCGTCACGACTCAGATCACCGACCCAAACCCAGAGCGGGGGTACGGGAAGCGGTTGTCGGGCTGGTGGGGCAACGACAAGGGCACCCGCTTCATCATGGATACCAAGTTCCATCCAGTCAAGGGAGCGGCAGGTTTCCAGCTGAGCAACCCGAGCATACTTGACATCACGAGCTTGAGCGCGTCCCTGGAGGTCTTTGAGCTGGCTGGCGGAGTGTCGGCGCTGCGGGAGAAATCCAAGAGGCTCACGGCCTTTTTGGAGCACTGCCTGGGTTCTCTCCCGGACAATGTGAAGAAGCTGTTTCGCATCATCACCCCGACGGACCCCGAACAGCGCGGTGCTCAGCTGAGTGTGCTTTTGTTGGACGGCATGCTTCATACAGTGATGGAAGAACTGACGAATCGGGGCGTGATTGTGGATGAGCGCCAGCCCAATGTCATTCGTGTAGCGCCCACGCCGCTTTACAATACCTTCAAGGACTGCGTCGATTTCATTGAAGCATTTCAGCCCGCGTTGCTGGCTGCGGAGCAGCACGGAAGTGCTTAAGGGTAATGCCATCAATTTAGCTTGCCGTGGTAAATAGAGAATCAGAAGAAATTCAAAGATCGTCCCATAGAGTTGTGCAACCTGTGACTTGTTCCATCTGTGTACAATGAAATGGAATCGTCCAAGTATATTGCAAGGGTGTGGCTATTTCGAAGCTCTGGGAACTGATAACAAAAAGATGTACATGTTAAACTGAACACCAAACCTACATGTTCAATCGATGGTGAAAAACAAGCTCGGTAAAATGACAGGATAAATGGAATTGCAACTGTGGCTGAGCAGGTAATGCTGTAATTTTCATGCGAGCCAAGGCTAATAGCCATTCGACACCTTAAAATCAAAGTCTTGGTTTCAATGTTGATGGGGCGCGAGCTTCTCTGCCGGTGCTGGGCGCACGTCATTGGTGTCGCTTTCCGCTGGAGAGCTCCAAGAGCTGGGGGATCCAAGATTTAACTTTCTTGTTCGACGGGAGGCCCCAGAAACAAAACCACTGCATCCTCCCGCATCCTTTTCCCTCTTCGACCTACGATCGATAATCTCCATCTCCATACATCTCAAATCTTACGTACACCAGACGACTGCGATTTCGTAGAGCGCAGACACTTGAACAGAAACGCGATCCCAGAGGAACTACAAGCCAGTAAGCCCACCTTTCAAATCGCTACGCCCCACCATCGTCATAAGGACCAGGGGGGCAGTAGAGCAAAACCGCAAATCGGTTCCCGAAAGAACCTTCACCTTTGCTAATCAATACCAGCATAATTAAAACCCCGAACCACCACCAAAATCAAAAAAACCATGCCTTTCTTCTACTCCAAGGGTGTCGGCGGTCGCCACTTTGGCACCAACATCACGGCCGGCAGGAACGGCGTTCACCGGGGACCTTGGCGGTTCAGCTTTGGCAAGTTCAACTGCTTCAAGTCGCACTAGTGGTTCTGCCTGTAAAGAAGAAGGGAACGAAGGAACAACCCCAATAGCCCTGCCGCTTCTTGTGTTCGCTTGCACAAATGGAGGAAAAGGAATGGGATTGGGGATTGCGGAAAGAGAAAGCAATGATGAACGATGATGACATTTTGAAAGTGGAGGGAATGGGTGTAATGAGAGAAACTGCCTTTTTCAAGTCTGGTGCTTTTGGCGTTTTAGCGATGGAACATTTTCCTTGGCACTCAAGCTTGCATGGCTAGGATCAGGAAGGGTAACTTGATATTTCTTCAATTGCATTCATCGAAAGCATACGTCCTGGATAAAATGCAATCTAGTGTGATTGTGATAAGATTGCTCTCGTTGCCTCTTGCAATATTACTAGGTACTACAGGAATAGTATGTTGAGCATACACGTTCAAGCTGGTGTCCTTGGGTTATACATATCAAGGGCAATTCATTCTGTCTTTACCCAACAAAGTCCCAGTACCTGCAGTGAGGCGGATGCATAGTTTGAATTTGATCAATATTTTATACACAAGCTAGTAAGCTACCGTGATTGAGCCATGTCATGGCAAATGCTGTAGCAAATACAGTATGAGGCAAATCAAATATCTTTCTACAACAATAACCCTGAGTCACAGATCAACTGCAGTAGAAGTTTCACAGGATGCAATTATATATTTGGCCAAACATAGAAGACTCTGTATCGTAGTCAACCTTGCATGAATTTGCCAGCTGCATCTCAAAAAAAACAAATATTTAGATAGCAATGCGATGAAAACCGCAGTCATCCAGGCATAGGCCAATGATATAACACAAACCTACAATCGTCCACAGCACACATTACATGAAAATTGGTGTATATAAGACACTTCTTCCCTTGCACTTTCCATGCGTATTAATGCATCGTTGCATCGCACTTCCCTTTCCTTCACTGGTAAGCGCGAAAAACACGAGACGCAATAATGGCGGAAGCCATTGCCCTTGTAGGCCAAATTTCTAGCCTCGTCACTCTGTCACACGATCTGGTTGGTCTATGTTGTGAATTCTTTTCAACTGTCAAGGAAGCTCCCCAGGAGCTCAATGATGTGCGCCGCGAAGTCACAGAGTTTGAGAATTGCATGACTTCGCTACATTTCTTCATCAATGCGCATCCTGACCAAATTGACAAATTCATGACTCTCAGTCTACCCAATGGCACCCTAGACGCAGCTTCGTCGATCATCAAAGAATTGGTGAACATGCTCGAGGTTGGGAAGTCCGCTCCGAGTACCGGACCTAAACGGGCCAAGCTGATGCATACCGCCATGGAGAGGATCCAGCTGGGTCTCAAGAAGACCAATGTCAAAGAGCCGCTGGAAAAGCTTCGCCGCATCCGTGACTCCATTCAATTCACCCTAACCGCTGCGATTCCTGGACCAATCTTGGAGACAAAAAAAGACATTGGTTTCATCAAGCAGAGTATGCAAGCTCTCCAGAAAGATCAAACTGATTTCCAGGATGAGTCACGAAAGCTCGAGGCCCTGAAATGGTTCAAGGTCGACATTTCCGCAAACAGAAAAATGCATAAGGAGAGGTTGGCCCAGCAGGAAAAGAGCACATGCCACTGGTTCACTCGAAATCCAGCTTGGGAGCATTGGCTGACTCGGCGCAAGTTCATTTGGGTCACAGGATTACCCGGCACTGGCAAGACGGTGCTGGCCTCATACCTCATCGAGCAAGCAAGTCATGCATTCAATTCGAAAGGTGTTGCCTACTACTATTGTCATCATTCCAGAAATCGTGATGAAACCATGCCTCTGCTTCAACATATTGTCAAGCAGCTTATTAGCCAGATTAACTACGTACCAACCACAATCTACGACCGCCACAATCGCGCTGACAAATTAGACATGGATGACCTTCTTCTTTGTTTGCAAGAGCTCGCCCACAGGTTCGAGACTGGCGTCCGTGTGATCATTGACGCAGTAGATGAAAGCAAGCCACGTCACAACCTCATGAGTCTGCTGCTCACTCTCGGCACCGATGAACGCTTTCGTAAACTTTCACTCTTGGTTACAAGTAGGCCCGAGCCTGATATTGTGGAGAGGATGAGACCATATTTGGAAGCAATCCACGAGATATCCATGGCTAATCCAGGCGTGCAGCGTGACATACAAAGCTTTGTTCACTCGGAGCTGGTCAAATTGCCATGGCCTGAGACTCTCAAGGAAGATGTCGAGGCCAGCCTCGTTGGTGGCGCCAAGGGCATGTTTCGCTGGGTTGCATGCCAACTCGACCATGTACGGCGCTTGGGTCGCCGGGGTCTAGCTGGTGAGGGAGCAATTCTCAACGCATTACGAAATCTCCCCGATGACCTCTTCCAGACATATGAGAGGATCCTCTTGGAGATACCAGAAGAGGACAAGGAATTTGCACGTACTGCTCTGGCTCTCATGTGCAGCAAGCACGGCGATATGCCTACAGCCGAACTGCTCGTTGAGGCCTGTCTCTGTCGTGTTATGAGTGAAGACATAAACAAGTACGACGTCAATCTACTCACTGAGATTTGCGGCTGTTTACTTCGCATCAGTGTCTTGCATCGACCACCGCCTTCGGTCTTCGATGATCCACCAATTGGACGCTTGCACAATGTGAGCCTTGCCCATTATACTGTGAAAGAGTATCTGGTCCATCCGAATACGGCTACACGCTCAGCAAAGTTCTTTGCTCTGACACCGCAAGTCCTCGAGACAATTGATCTTCTCGTCGCCTTCAAGG
The DNA here is from genome assembly GCA_023078685.1 of Neopestalotiopsis rosae. Classification (NCBI taxonomy): domain Eukaryota; kingdom Fungi; phylum Ascomycota; class Sordariomycetes; order Amphisphaeriales; family Sporocadaceae; genus Neopestalotiopsis; species Neopestalotiopsis rosae. Next base: position 2,824,530 of record JALGAS010000001.1, read on the forward strand.
GTCTTCAGCGTTTCGGTACCAGGCACAGTGTCAGAAACGGAAACAAGGTGAGGGTGACACGCTACGAAGAAGAGTGTCTCAGAAAAACCGAGGATGCGCTGAGAAAAAGACGCTCCGACTTTGAGAAGAATGACGAGTTATATCAAGCACTGCTTCAGTCTTTGAAGTATTTGTCGCCACACGCAAATCATCTCCGCGTGCAACGCGGGATCACTAAGGCCATGGGCGACAACTACAGTACATGGGAGAGGCTCATCAATCATCTGGAAACACCTCCCAGTGGACAACGATCTGAACAAGTGGTGTTGCTCCTGAATCTGGTCACCCTGAATTGGCAGCCCATGGTGGAGAAGTACCTGAAAAGCCACCCCGACTTCACCGCATTGAGCCAAATTGCCAGGGCTGCTATTTGGACGGACACATTCAAGCTACGAGCTCTGAGAGGACAGAACCAGGCTGAATTGAACCAGAACGAGACCCTGTTGTCTTATTGTGTTCGGAAACGATTGTTATCCTTTCTTACCACTTTCATCACTCACGGTGCTTCGTTTGAAAACGAGCCTGAGGTTCTCTACTCAGCGATGTACAGTCCTGACAAGGAATTCACTCATTCTAGCACAACCTTGAAGTTTTTGAAAGCAATGCTTGACCTTGGTAGCGGTGCAAAGACTGATCCGGTTCCTCGCCAGGCTGGAGCTCGTAGCGAGAAGAACGCAATTACCACAGGCTTCGCATTCACGCCCTTGCAGGTTGCTGTCGCTCTCCAGGAACACGAATGGGTCGAGGTACTCCTCGAAGCCTCGGCAAAGCCAAATGCCGTAGGGTCACCTCGAGGACGAATCCCTCACGGCTATGACAGGGGAAACAATAGTCCCCTGGAATCCCTCCGACCCGTATGTGGCTTTACGCCATTGTCGATCAACAAAAGGGTCGTCCCCTCCGACAATGAAGATGTTGCCAAGAATATAGAGATCGAGCGCCTCCTCTTGCGCTGGGGTGCCATCTTGACTCCATCTCCAGCTGCGACTCAAGCCGCCACTCAAGGCGCAAGCCAAACTGATGCAATGGAGATCTCGGACGATGAATAGGACGTGAGTTGTAGTAGTGTTTCCTCTTCTTTCAGAACGTGGAGCTATGTATGGGTTAATCGGGAGTTCAGCCAGGCGACGCGCGTTCCATGAGGAATTGAGGAGCTCAGAATTTGTGTAACTGTACTTTGATCTCGAACTTCATAAAATGCTGAGACGGTTGTGTTCGAACACAGTCCGCGTTCTGGTAGAAACGGGTAGTCATCATATAGGGCAACCTCATGGTTGATGTGATGTCAGCCATAATGAGGACTACATAGTTCATATGATCTTTCAAAGAATCTCTCCTCTGAATTTTACCTGACCTGCACATTGACATGCGTAATACCACTTGTATAAAACAGACATCATTGAATACTGACAAACTGCCTACTCAAGGACACCTTGTGACTTGATCATACGAGGACCGACTTCGGCGAAGACGTACGATATATGCATTGGCAAGCCTCGCCGTAATGCGTCTTCCTCCCCTTTCGTCACCTTTGCCAAACTATAAATCCTCACCTTTCCACCTTGATCACCCGAGAGCCACCTACACAAACAGGTACCCTTTATAAAGCAAAATAAAGCGTGTCCTTATAACCTCCCACGAACCACAGGTCACAGTGGTGTAGTGGTTCCGTTCCGATCCTAGAAATCTAGTATCTTTAACTCTCTCTCTCTGGCTGGGTCCGCCCTCCCCCAGTCTTTTTGTTCGATTCTCGTGTATGTCTCTATTTCTTTTTTTGCCATCGCCTACTTCTTGCCATTCGGGGCTAGTCAGCCGTGGATAAAATCATTGATGGAGTGACGACTCAGAATAGCCAAATACTGCCACTCCTTGATCATAACGAGTAGCTTGAACGAGTTTCCTTACCTCTTGGGTCGTTGTTCGTACACTGGAGCAAAACATACCAAGACAAACAGATAGGAAGCAGATGCGTCTTCGTAGTCTTGAACATTCGGATTCAAACATTACTTAGATGCCTGTTTGGACAGCTGAGTACGGCAACAAGGAGTCTGACAGAAATTACAACCAAACGATGGAGACTGTAGATTATTTCCACTGGATCAACAGTGCAAAGAAAAATATGAATAATATATTACGTTTCTTGCCCAGATTCTGAGTGCTTGCATAGGCCTGACCCATGTATCTGATAGCACTGTTACACTATGCCCCGTTTGGACGTCTTGGTACCCTGAGTGGGTCGCTGTGGCCTGTGCTCTCACGGCAATTCAATGTGTGCCTTCCGCGCTAGCGGTGTCTATCTTCTTTAATGCTCAAACATAAGGGTCGTTAATCTGAAGCTCAGTCAATCAATTACTCAACGACACTGCATATCATCACATTGCACAACCAACACAGAATCAGCCAGGATACAATTTCCCTGAAGATACGACGCGTCACTTTGCCCGCTGCAAGGGAAAATACTCTTGATATTCACAGAGGAGTATTGATGCCTTGGTCAGGGAACGCGTTGGGCGACATCACTTTCTGAGCTGTCGAATTCGGCATTTACCTGGATGTTGGTCTGGTTTTGGCTCAGTCAGCTCTTTCCAACCGCCAGATTGTAACAACCTACAATCCACCGCCAGCCAAATATGGAAAACCTCTCAGCAGAACTTCTGCACGATGTTTGTGCGTGCCTCAAAATTGAAGATGTCCTGGCCTTTCGTCTCGTCTGCAAGGTCTTTGCTGATGTGGGCGCCGCATACATGCTGCCCGAGGTTTCATTTTACATGCTCGAGGCCGAGTTTGCCCGCCTCAGGGCCATAGCAGACCACCCCATCATCTCCAAGCACGTCCGGTCCTTGACCTATTACGCAGAAGTTTTGGATGCTGAAAAGATCACATTTCCCGCCTACGTCCGTGAGCACACCCGCGAACAAGCTTCGGCCCGGACTTGGAATGGTTTCTTCAAAGCAACCCCAAAGCTTGATAGCGCCGATCTCCCACTGCTGCGCAGCAACTACCAGGCGTACGAGCGCACAATGAGACTCCAACAGGACATTATTGAAAATGCCCACGACGTGACTTGTCTCAAAGAGGTCATTCCCAAATTCACAAGCCTGCGGCAAGCGACCATGTCGTCGACAGGATGCTTCTATGACGAGAAGGCAAGATGGAGAGTGTGGGATGAAGCAAGACCACTCCATCTTCGCAAGGTTCGCAAGTCGCCCTTTGAAAATGCGCCATGCTCGGCGGGCAACCCGCTCGAGCCCGAGGGGAAAAGACATACAAATGGTCTGATTGCAGGCCTGGTCGCGACCAAGGTCCAGCTCGAAGGCTTCAGGGCGGGCGTTCTAGATTGGAAGTATTTCAAAGACTTTCTCGAAATTCCCGATGGACTTTCGCATACGTTCAAGTACTTGAAGCGGCTTGAGCTTTTCCTGGATAGCGACCCCGGACAAGACGCCCGGGGCATACTACGCTGTCGCAAGGCTTTGAAGACTGGTATTCTCAAGCAAATCATCAAGCCACTGCAACAACTCGAAGTGTTAATGGTGAACATATACCCGGTAGAATGGACCGCGGACGAATGGCCGGCTCATCTCGGGGACATCATTGCACCTGGGCACACCTGGCCCGCGCTCCGCGTACTGTCGCTTGGCGGTATCAAGACAACTCGACACGACTTGATCAAGTTTCTAGATTTACACAAGGACTCGCTTAGCAAAATGTGTCTACGTGATGTAGGACTGGGCGAAACATCGTGGTGGAAATTCCTACCAGACGTACGGAACAAGCTCAAATTGTCCGACGTTTGCATTTGCGGCGACATTATCGGAAAGTCCGAGGACGATGCAGATAATGTACCCGATGAATTCTGGGATCTTGCCACGGAAGAGGAATACCCCCATCATAAGCAGCGCTCGTCGATCAATGCGTATTGTCGCGGGCCGAATCATTATCCAGACGACGTACCGCTGACAAGGGAAGTTGTCCGCGAGCACTACGACGAGTACATCAATGACCCAGAGGCATCATGTGACGAAGACGAAGACGACGACTACGATGACGACGATGAAGTATACTTTGACGGCTCCTTTCCAGACTTTCTCGACTTTTACGGCGAGGACGACTTTCTCGGCGGCTTTGATGATGAGGAAGACATGGACTTGGTCTCACAAATGCTATTTGCAGGCGCTAGTGGATCAATGTTTGGCTTTCCAGGGCCTGTGGGCTTTGGCGAAGACGATGAGGAAGGGGAGGAAGGAGAAGAAGATGACGCGGATGATGATGAAATTCCTGATCTCATTGATCCCGACTTTTAGGATAGACAGCCTCGCATTTGAGCACGGTAGATCTCTTCCGGGTGAGACCGCAGGATTGAAATGTTCATGACTGGAATTTCTGTCTCGAAATTCACTCGAAGCTCAAGCCTGATGCATTCATGAGTGGTTCACATGTTACGTTCCAGGGATATCAAGCGAGCGTATTTGCGATTTGCCCAATAGAACGTAAGAGTCCATGTGCCTGAGGACATTTAAAAATAAACAAATCATGATTTGTGCAGGTTCTGTTGAATGTATACCCTTGAATACCATCGCAATCTAATGCCCAGGTGCAAATGACACCTTGAGTTTAACCACAACCACTTATCACTCATTAAAATTGCACCCTCCAAAGCCTCTGGCCGGCACCAATAAACAATTCTCCCCTATTTCCAAAACATAGACAGGAGCAGCCCCCAAATATCTCGATAAGGCCCAGTGGCACGCCACCAGGACTCCATATTTCAACGCCGTCGCCACAGGCAACAAAAACGTTTCCATCAACATCACACTGCATGTCGGCCGCTACGCCCTCAAAGGGCACGGCGAAAACACGCTTGTTGCCGAGAAAAGGTTGCCCATGCCGTATGATGACGTCGAATGCATATATTGTGGGCGCGCTGCTTGTCAAGTATCAGTATAAATCGACACAGGAGGAATATCGAATCTCCCCTAGCACAAAGCGGGAGAACTAACCTGTTTACAAATGCTTCCTCGCCCTCCTTGGTCATCTTGACATCTGAAATATACGCCGTGGTCCCGTCCCGCGAAAAGGCGATTGCGCCCGGCTTGGCGAACCCATCCGCCACTACTCTCGTCGACCCATCCCGGTTGTCGTGCCGATACACCAGACTCGGACTCGACCGCCGGTGCGCTGCTGCGGCCCCTCCATTCAAGGCGCCGCTCATTTGGATCCCCGAGCCGTCGTCATCGTCGGCGTCCGTAGTGAACCACAGACTGTCGTCGGCGGGGGACTTGGCCACGCGCTGTGGCGAACTAAACGGACGACCACCGTACCGCGACACCACCTGCGGCGGTTTCTTTGAGCGCGGCATGTAGACCAGGCCGCCTCCGTTCTCGCCACCACCGCTGCCACCGTTTCCGTTTCCACTTCCCGAAGGCGAGGTCTTGGCGCAGTACACGACGCCGTCCTCGTAGGCGCACGCGCCCGCCGGGTTGGGCATGGAGGGCGGGGCGCGCATCTTTTGCCAGACGGCGGCCGTGACCTCCGGGGACGGGTTGTCCACGGTGGCGGGGGCGCGGGTGAGGGCGACGCGCGATATCAAGACCTGGGGCAGCTTGGCCGCGGAGCCCGGCTGCAGCAGCGACGAGGTGAGGTACAGCTCGTCGTGCGCGGGCAGGTGCACGCAGGCGTTGGCGAAGAAGGGGTTCCGCGATGTTGTGTGCGAAGTCAACAGCAAGCTGTAGCGCGGCGGTTCTGGACCTAGGATGTTGGTGAAGGCGTCTTGGTAGCGCAGTATGCGGAGGGCGCCGGGATCTTCGGCATCTTCTTGTCTGACGCGGAAAAGTGTTAGAATGTGCGGACAGGCAGCAGGCCGTAAGCTCTCAGTAATGGTAGAATACTGACGACGATGGCAATGCCTGGAGGAGGTCGATATCCTAGAGATTGATCAGCAAGGTTTCTGAATATGGTGGCATTCTCGTGGGAGAGAATTAGGGGTCTTCCAATTACCACAATATCTATCGGAAAATGCTGAATGTCCTCATTTCGGACGGATCTGATGGAAGTCATGATTGTATATCATGCCAGGAAGCCACGCCCTGCAGCAACGAACTCGTTCGATCCAGCTAGCGATTCAATATTAGTTGCCCAGAGCAGTCGGTATGTTGTTTACTGAAGTAAATGTTTGGTGTCATGAGGGTTTCGTCTTTGAGCAAGGTTTCTTTTTTCTTGAGGGCGGAGCTGACGTACGGACTTATTATGTTGCTCAGAGATGACGAAAGACCAGGAATTCCTCCAGGATTTAGAGGTCTTGTTATCTGCTGTGAACCCATAAGCAAGCAAGCCACGCAGGTAGACGATGGTACCGTGTAGATTGGAGCTTGTGCACTTTTCCAGCACTGTGTAATACACATCCTCCGTCTTGTGCAGATACACAAGTAATTGCATCGCCACAAGCATCAGCCAAATGTCTTACGCTTTCAAGACTATAAGCGGAACTATTACACGGCCACCTGAGACTAATCGTGTGAGTTTTCCAGTCTGGTTTCCGAAGTCCATTGCAGCGTAAAGACATTCGGTCCAAGTTATAGCCGTAGATATGCGGGTTCGTATGAACCTGCATGATAGAATATTTTCGATCCGACAATTAGAGCTAGCTTTATTTCCTTACTTGTACCTTTGACCTAGCTGTGGGACTAGCTGTTGGTCGATTATTTTACCAAGCAGTTGCCGCGGTCATGCAGCCCGCAGAGTATGCTGTCATCAAGCTTCGCAACTTCTTCGACTCGAGGGAACGGTGATAACCATAATAATATGATATGGCAAACGCGATCGTGGTACATGTCTTCTTTGTCATCTGGTGATTAGTGCGCATGGACTAATGCTTATAGCAGACCAGATTTTGCGGTTTGCCATTTGGTGGTGGTGGTGGCGGCGTATTGCCTTCTTGTTGTCATTTTTTCCTCCTCCTTCTGTCGTCATATGTTTTATTGTTAAGAGTGAAATTTTCAGAGAGGCGACCCCGATATCTTTGACAATGGCTTGGGTGAATGGGGACTTAAGCTGTGCGATCCCTTCATGAAAAGATGATGGATTGTGATCTCAGATTCTAGTAAGGTAAAAGTGTAGTCAAGCCGCAAAGATATTTTCTGTTTACTATCTCAATTGAGAAGTTCTTATTGGATTTCAAACCGGGCTTCTTATGCCATACACGTTTAACGAGCTTTACGACTAAGAAAAGATGAATGAAAAGAAACTCGGCCTCAAGTACTCCGTAAATGACCAATATACGTGCAGAGTTCTTGGAGTTTCCCTGCTATCTTGAGCAGAGTCTATGGGACTCGGTGCGCCCATCGAGATTGTCCCAATATATATTTATACGGCTGCGTATGGTGGCAGCTGACCTAGATCATGTATTTGGGGCTGTGCGATAGAGACTGCTCCGCCACTTGACGTGGCTGGGACCGGGATGATTTGTGACCAATAGCATGTGAATGCTTGAGCAATTGGGCAATTGGGCATTATGCAAGGCAGAGCCGAGCATTTAGAAGAAGCAAATAGCGCTCGAGAGTTGAAACAGAACCTATTTTCTCAATATGAAAACCCCTTAGGTAGCCACAAACACAGGCTGCGCAAGGTCGCAGAATCCGTCCTCGATGGCTTCAAATCAAGCTCAGAGCTCGATCGAGTTGGAGCATTTCAGAGAGATTCCGTGTCACGCAAACCTTACGCCGACCTCACAGTCACAGGCCACACAAGATATTACTCAGGCGGCGGTGCCTGGGGCTTCATCGCCCAACCAAGCCGATCAGACATCCCCACAACCTATCGCTACGTTGCTATCGACTGAAGCATTGGCCTCAACGATTAAATGGTCACAAATCCCCTCCACAATCAATACGATAGCAGCGTGCATGACCATCATCAGTCTTCCGCTGACGATTCTTGGTTTTCAAGCGACTCTGGAATCTCTGAGGGTATCGTGGTGGACGCAGTCAAAAGATGTCTTTGAGTGGTGCATCAATGTAAGGAGAAACGCCAACAATAAGATTCCCACAAGCTTACATGGACTTAGAATGATTTTGATTATCCAGGATGTGAGGTTTTCAGAAACAAATCGCTGCCGATACCAAGCGGTTCATCACTGTTCAGCCGGAGTGGGAATTTATACGACCACGAAAACCTACGAAGCTCTCCAGCGCAACAGCTGGACTGGGTTCATTCAAATGTTAACTCGACCGTGTTCCTTGGCATCTATCTTGGTTTGCTGATCCTCCAATCGGCTATCTTGTGGTGTGACTCCATTCTCATAATCCGACCAGTTCGCGGCGTTCTCAAGACTGCGTCGACAGAGCACAGCGCGGACTATCAAGAACTAGAAGAGGTCATAGTGCTATCCGACTCGACAAGAGCTTTCAGCAACTCTACTTCAAGAAGTTCTGGTGATGCACAATATGCGCGCCGTCGAAACGGACCATCATCCCGTAAACAAAAACGTGCCAGATCACCAAATATCGTTCCAGTCTTCGTTCGGAATCCTCATCCTGGTGGGGGTGTGTACGTCACTACGAGAGACCTCGCACAGCAGCCACCAGACGGTACATTCTCGGGTCAGAATTCAGATGGGTTTAGCTTCACTATACAAGATTGAACTAATCTCATACCCTTATAAGCGTTTTGGGGAGGGAGTTAGCACTTAATCGCGAAGTCTTTTTCTACGTTGAGAGAGTGGAGGCAACGTTGGGCTGGATCGGATTGAGGGATTGACAACAATAGAAAGTTGAACGATTTTTGTTCGCCCCTGCTACCGGCTCAATACTGACCAGAATCAAGATCTGAGTCTGAGTTCTCTACAGCACAGTCTCCTAAGTTTCTTGCTTTGTTGATGGTAAATCAGGCTAATATAAGAACATTGACTATATCCCTGAGGCAGTTGGATATGGAGTTTGTGCAGAATATGGGAAGGACGCACTCACTTCCTTGCAAACCAAAGCGAGTCACGGCATAATCATGCGATGTGCCACGATATAGCGAAAAGAACAAAACTCAGGCTTGTTCAATGTATGCATCTGGCATTGAATATTTTCGACATCAGCGCAGCTGATGACCAAAATGTTTCCATATATGCATATATTATTTAGCTGGAGATCTCGATGTTTCCGTCTGACTTCTCACCTACATGAGGAAGCTTCATTTCTATTAATCATCGGCTATATTTTATGATGGATTCAATGAGTACATGCCACTGGAATATCGATGAATTGCACGTTATATAGGCCACATTGGATTCTGAATTACTTAATTATTGATTTGGCAGTACGGTGGAAGTGTTACTCAACGCCACTCTATGTGTTTGATTACCGGCCACATTGCCTCATACGATATTCGAAGCCTCAGTATCGTCCTAGCCGATCTAGAGGGCGTAGGCAAACAGGGCCACCACGACACTTGCCAATCCAAAAGCAGTCGACGCGCCTCCGTGCATAGTGCTGGCAGCACTGGTGCCTGTGGCTGATGGAGTGACAGTGACGGTGACAGCAGTAGCGGTTGCCGAAGTGGTCGATCCAGAGTGACCAGTCTGAGCAGCCGGCGGGGTGGAGGTCGTCTTGGTGGCAGAGGTAGACGCAGTCAGGATATCACCAACGCTCGAGCAGAAGGTGGCGAGCGACTTCCAGTCCGAGTAGTAGTCCGACTGGGCAGTCGAGGCCCAGTCGGCGCACTCGCTAGCCTCGCCGTCAAAGACGTCCGGAACCCAGGTGGTGGTGCGACCGGAAGTGGTGTAGCAGAAGCAGCTGGCCTGCTCCTCGTCCGAGCCGTCCAGGATGGCCGTGTTGGTGGCGGCGCAGTTGTCAGCAATGTCATACACGGACCAGCAAGCGTCTGGTGCCGTGGCGGTGGAAGTGTAAGTGTAGTCCGTGGTGGAGCAAATGTCGCTGTCTACACTCTTGCAATAGTTGCCATATGAAGAGAAGACTAGAGACGAGAATTAGCAAACAGTCAATCGTCCGAGTTTCACCCATGGGGAAGGGAGCACATACCTGAGTACTCGTAAGTCGATGACGGCAGCTCCTCAGCAATATACGAAGCACAGCTCTTTGCGCTGTCGTCCAGGTACTCGGGATCATAGCTATCGCCGGCACAGCACAAACACGCGTCGTAATCATAGGCGTCGTAGCAGTAATCGAAGAGGTATCCTACGGTGTCACAGCCCTCGGAGCCATCATCATCCGAGACTTTGGCAGCGTTGACGACGGCCGCCTTGATCACGGGAGCAGCCGTGATTTGTGCCCGGTCTGGTGCCCTCAGAGGCAGCGTAGGCACCTGAGTTGCGGCTGCCAAGCCGGCAACGCAGGCACTCAGCAATATCGAACGGACCTTGGCCATGTTTGTTGATTGGGAGCAAGATGAAATATACGTAGGCAGATAGTTGTCGAGGGAGATCGATGATTCTCACTAGAGACCTACGCAAGACCGTGAACGAACGACTGTGAACGAATGACTGAGAGTGCTCACGAACACCAAAGGTTCGCCGGCAGAGCCGTCCATACCGGCTCATTAAATAAAGGAGAAGAGCCTGTCAGTGCAAAATCGCAGGTATCCATATCGTAGGCTGCAATCGAATCCTTCGTGTTGTAAACGGTCTAGTCCAGGCGAATCATGGGCCGATGGGGCTCAAGCACGGCCTGCTATTCGCTCTGGTTTTCATGATACCGGGGGAATAAGAAATAAGCTTGAAAAAAGCTAATTTGCGATCATATCAGGACAACCGAACAAGGACCGCTTGCTATTCTTATTTCGGGCATTGTGTAGTCTCGCTGTGCCGCACAAGAACAGGACCATGTTTGGGGATCGCGTGACAGGGGATACATGCAGTTCAATAGACAGAGTCACTATACTACAGTTCTACTTCAAGTCCTAAACAGAAGAGACTCATTTCACAGAATGAATCCGTTCAAGCTCTTGAAAGGAGGAAAAACGTGGAATCAGTGTTTGGGGGAACGGTAGCAACGTGGAAAGCCGGCGGTAAGGTAGGCAAGTAGGGCAGGATGAGCTTAAATGAACAACGCAGCGGCTGAGGTCTAGCTCGCTTGGCTACACAAACCGCCTGGCTTGGCAGGCAAGGTATTTTGGGGCCCTCCGTGGTAAGGGTGTAAGTCAAGGGCCGGGCACAGCAGCAAACAGTCATAGGTAATCTCGCCTCGGATAGAGCCGAGGGTCGTCTGAATTCTGTTCCATCTTTTGCAACATTGATGAAAACTTCTACTGTATAATTTAGTTTAAGACGTCAAGATGCTACCTGACCAGGAGATCATAATACATGAGCTATAGTTGAGATTGCCGGAGTGAGTAGATATATTTAGAACATTCAGCGTCACTGATCAATGTATTCTTTTTCGAACAAAAATGCCGACTTCATGACCTTTGACCGACCATTTCAGTTTTCTCCCTAGATGAGCCCATCCCATCGTGCACAGGCAGAAAAACTATCGAATTATTTCCAGCAGAAAACCGACCGACTGAGCCGAATTCGTTCTGGTCTTTAAGGATCGACTTGGACAGGTGATCTGATGGATACAAATTGGGCCACCTAGGTCGGAATCTAGGTCGCATTTGCGAGTCAAGAGGTTGCATAACGGCCAATTGAGTCGGTAAAAGCATGTACGTAATCGGCCTACTTTGGGCACCCAAACTGAGTGAAGTTAGCGCATTGATCGTCTTTTTCCACTGTGCCCAAGCCATTATGCGGGGAAGACCTTCACCACTGCTTCGACTGCATGGAGGGGTATTCGGGGACTGCGTGCGACGTACGTCAATCCAGGGCGCGCATGCTTCGTCGGATCCCCCACATGAAAGTCTTCGTCAGCCTCGAGGTGATCTACAATTGATTGCACTTATTAGGGTGCTACTATAACCTACGATTCGACTCGTGACTTGGCCAGACTCCTGTTTCTTTCTTTTCAGAATCTTTATAGCGAGCATCAAACTTTCCTCCCGATTCTTCAACCTACTCTGGTCCCTAGAAAGTATTACAGAAAGCCTCAGTTCACGATCCTTTAGCTGCCGGCAGCATACATGCCCATTGACATTGTCACGAGACTCCGAGCCCAAATTGCCTAGCCCCTAGCACCGCACTGCTCTTACCCAACACATATTCGACATCTTCTACAAACTCAACAGAAATGGCCGGCGATTCTAGTACCGGGGCCACGGCGGCCATGTCCAAGCTATCCCTCGACCAATCGAAATTGAAGACAAAGAAGGCAGCGGTCGCCGACTCGTGGGAAGACGAGTCTTCTGACGGAGAGGAGGGAGGAAAAGGGAAGCAAGAACAAGACGACGACGAAACAGATGCCCCCGAGAGGCGGCGGGTGCCACCCCCCTACAACCCATCCACGCCAGCCCAGCAGACCTCTGGGTTCGCGGCGCCGCCACCCACGCCCAGCACGCCCTCGTACAACGCGGACGCCTCATGGAAATCCATGATGGCCGCTGGAGGAGGAGGAGGCGAGCCGGGCTCCCCAGACGCCGAGCGCAAGCGGCCGGAAAAGACCGACGCCGTGGCCCGGCGCATGATCGCCAGCGCCCTGGGCGTCAAGGCCCCGCGGCTGACGGACGAGCAGCGGGCCTACGACCGGGCGCTGCGCGACAAGGAGCGCAAGCGCCGCGAGGCCGAGAAGGAGGAGGAGAAGAAGAGGAAGGAGGACGCCGAAAAGGCCAAGCTTGCCATGTGGGAAGACTGAGGTTCTTTTCTCTTCTTCTTTTTTCACGTGCGTCATTTTATGACGACGCTCTTCCGAAAAAAGCTCCTTGTTATTGGTATTTTGTGACTCGGGGTGAAAGCTGCGTTTCATTCTCGCGGACCAGAGGTCACCAGATGTTGGGACTTGAATTGGCCCGGTTCTTGGCTCGTTTGTCGGAGCGGGCTCGTGAGATATCAGAACCGTCCTACTGGAATGGCTTCGCGACAAGCACAACTATTTTTCGCCAATTGCGCAAACGATTGGTAGGGCTTCGGGCCTAGGACGCCAGTCTGTGAATACTTGGACGGTTCTAGACCGAAGATGGTCAGAAGAGGGGACTGTCAAAGGCGACTATATTTATCGAACATGACGGAATCGATCGCGGGAAGCTTCAACGTCAACATACAAAGTTCATCGTACATACTAAAGGAAATTCAATCAAAATCAAACTTCTCTATTCTGCACTTCTGAGAACAAATTTCCTTCTCATCTGGAGCTAGCTTTCGTATGCAAATATACATTCTATGCATCTCATTACGAGTTCTCAGCCATCGCTTCCGCCTTCAACTTGAAGACCTTCTGAGTGGCAGGACGAGCAGTGAGTCTCTCATACCAGGCCCAGTAGTTCTTGTACGCCTTGAGCTCGTCCATGCGGTCTTTGAAGAACATGTGAATGACCGACTCCCACGCGATGAAGGACAAATCGGCATATGAAGCCTTGTCGCCCACTAGATATTCCTTGCCTTCAAGGATTTTGTCCAGGACGCCAATCACTCGCACTGTACGATATTAGTAGAGGTTTCCCACCAGTAAGAGAATGTGCTCAGGTACGCGGTAGGTATTGAATAAGAGAGGGGTAAATTTAGTAATAAGGATTGGACAAATACTTACGAGTTTGCTCCTCATAGCGCTCAATTGCGCTTGGTAGCTGCTCTTTGTGGAAAATCTTGAACCATGCCCACTGTCCGTAGTAAGGGCCCTGGCCAGACATTTGGAAGTGAAGGTACTGCTTTTCCAGGAACTTTTCCGGAGACGAAGCTGAGCTGATCTTGTGGTCCTTGTCATAGGTCTCAACAAGGTATTCAATGATGGCGCCCGACTCCCATAGAGTGATTCCGGTGTTGGGATCTTCAATGGCGGGAAGACGACCATTAGGGTTGATCTTTACGAATGGTTCTTGCTTGACAGTGCTCATGTCCACGAAAATCTACAGACGTATGAGTCGATGTGTCTAATAGATTGGAGTGGGAAAGCAATTACGTGATTGTAAGGAAGGTTCAATTCCTCAAGAATTTGAACCACCTTCCAAGGATTGGCACTTCGGACTAGATGGACTCGTCAGTAAAATGTCGTCGGCATTGAAGGTGGAATGTTTTCCGTACAGTGGCCGTGCAGAGTGATGGGCTTCAAATCAGACATTATGTGTATGGTGTCAACTGTGACTCTCTTGAGAGACTGATGATTCGTTTGTATGTGTTGTAAGAGCTGGCTGGAATGATGATGGTATTGATTCTGTGTTGTGATAATTCTCTGAGTTCGAGGAAAAGCTGGATTATATAGCCAAGCTTCGATTGCACAGCTTCGCGGTCATTTCATTACCCCTCTCATGTAGATGAGCCGGCCTCGAGATTGATTATCAAGATGAGCTCGAACGAAACCATAGTTCATCCGTTCAGATCCATAGCTTGGTAATCATGAAGGCTGTTGAATATAGAATGCGCAAGGTTCGCATTTGAATCAGGCCGTGGTCGTCCAATCAGATTGCTTGACGCCAGGACCCACTATGATTATAGTCGTAACCGCGCGACTTCGTAGGTAAGCACCATAACGTCGTTAAGTCCGTGAGCGATTCACAGACGCGCGGGCATCTTTACGACTAGAAAGTCCGTCTAATCACCCAAGCGGGTCCTGGTGTCATGTCGTGGATAGATTTCATCGGAATCCCTGAATGAAGGTTTACTCAAATTGTTCAAGCATTGCAGGCTGTCCTTTCCAAGTGAGCATCAACTCTTGCTGCGTGCTCGTCATTGATCGACGGACAGCGACTCCCAGGCCTGCGAGCCCTTCCTCTTCTGCTTTGGCATTCCAGATCATCTGTTGAACGCTCCCGTCTGAAGAGCAAGAGATGAATCCCATCGGCCAACGACTGCGCCCAAGAGAATCTATCACGCCCTTGGTCGCTGTTTTCTGTGTCACGAGTAGTCCTAGGACGTTGCTCCCGCGCCAGCCAGGAGGCGCGCCGACAAAAGCGCCTTCGAGCTCACGAATTGTGGCAGGCCCAATTCTGGCTTTTGAGGTCACTGAAGAAGCTTTACACTGAAGCAGGACACGCAGAGGGTGCGGCGTCGACGGGACAGACCAAGAACCTAAAAGGTCAATGCCATAATCGCCCGCACCACCGACACGCCGTAGCTCGAAACCGAAACTCTTAAGGGATGCGGCCACTGTGTACTCGTAGTGAGTGCCAACATAGGTTGTCGTGCTGGTGTCAAGTCCTATCCGCTCAGCATATGCTGCATAGCTCGGCAGATCGCAATGATCCTTGTTGATAGAATCGGGATATCTTAAACTTGATAGGGAGTCTGATGGTTGAGATTCTGCCTGGCTTGAATAGGCGCGAAGCTGTCGGAATGACTGTTGCTGCTGATGAATAGTACCAAAAGCGCGTTGTTCTCTTAGTACTTGTGTTGATCGAGACGACCAGCGAAGTATCGAAAACGGTCTCATCTTGCAAAGGCTGTCTCTTAACGTGGCTCAAGTATTAATGAGAGAACAATGCTGAATGCTCACTTTTTTGGATTATCGAGATTGTTCCCTACCAATCTGCTCCAGGCAGCTGAGTACGGCCAATCAAAGCCATTCCCGCGACCAGGCACAACATGAAGCAACGAGACGCTAGCGGCTAGGTGCTTGTCACCAGCACTGTACCTACAAGGTCCCCTACCTTGGAGGTACGCAATGGCATGTCCATACCTAGGCAAATTCCAGTAAGGTGACCAATTCCGAGGCAGAACACAACACACCTACCCACGCAGTATTGAGTCTGATCACAACTCCCCCCACTGTATCTACCAGCCAACTTGAGTCTTCCAGCCGCGACTGGTGAAGATGGGAGACAGACTTACTCAGTTGCAAGACGCTGTTGATCAGGTACGATGACGCGCTTTTCTCGAGAATCCAGACCTTTGTTTTGCTGACAACACCCAACCTCCAGCTCGCGCAACAGTTTGTCGCATGCATCCACTACATCAACCAACATCACAACCTCGAGAAACTGGGCAAAGATGACGAGGTCCGACCGTCCACCAAGACACCTGACCAGCAAGAGGGTAAGAAGACCTTTGCTACTTGGGCACCTGCCGTAGTCTCGTCGCAGAACTATTCTGACAGCGCGAAAACATAGTCGACCCCCATCCGTCAGACGTCTTCAAGGCCAACCAGGTCGAGCTCGCCCAAGACCTCATCACCAAGGAACAGCAGATCGAATACCTAATCTCGATACTGCCTGGCCTAGACAACAGCGAGCAGGATCAAGAGCGCAACATCAAGGAGCTCGAGGAGGAGCTAAAGATTGCCGAGGCGCAGCGCCTCGAGGCGATCGGCGAGCGCGCGGCCATCAAGAACAAGTTGGACGAGGTCATCAGAAGCATACGGCGTCCATGAAGAGCGGGATGTCCTAAAACACGACACCAAGCATAGCAATAGCATGATACCCAGGGGCAAAGGCGTACTCGGAAAGCATCTTTTTAGGCATTTGAGATTGAAATTGGAAATTGGTCTAATCTTCATCAATTGACAGTTCGCTTCTATCATCTACTAATGCGGTGACGGCTCCTATTGACGCCGCCATTTGTATGCATATTATTTGAACGCCATTATTGCACGCCAACTGTGCAAACCCAGTTACTCATATACTGCCACGGATATTGCTCCGTCTATTTTGGGAGAAATGTGGCTTAGCTCGAGGATTTGAAGAACTGGGGAAATACGTTGCGCAGTTCTGTAATGTGCCGGATTTGATGTTGGGAAGCCTGCGTCCTCGGGACCGTGACACCCACCTCGACGAGGTGTGCTGCTGTCCAGCCAAGCTCCTTTGCGCCTTTGCAGTTGCTGTAGTTGTCGTCGACAAAGTAGCAGTCCTCGTTGCGCTCAACACCCGCTTCCCTCATGGCCTTGGCAAACATGTCCTTGTGCGGTTTGCAAATGATGGGGATCGACGAGTAGTCGCAATACGTCAAGCCCTCGAACAGATCCTCGATGCCGAGCAGCTTGACAACCCTCTTGGCGTGGTTGACGTAGGCATTGGTCAGGAGCCAGAGCCGGATCTTGCTCGTGTCGATATCCTCGAGCATCTTGCGCAGCTGCGGGTTGGGCTTGATGATGCCCTCGAGGGGCAGCGCATCGTCCACCTTGGCGTTGTACTCTAGGGGGTCAATCTGGTGGTGGCGGACGAGCCCCTCAATGGCCAGTCCGTAGTTTTGGTAGTACTCCTTGTGCAGCCGGATGGCTTCTTCTTCGCTCACGCCGAGGTGCTTTGCAAAGTACTGATCTATCAGGTCTGCCATGAGGTCATGGACTTTGGCGCCTACAATCCAGGTCAGTATACAATGGCAGAGAGCAGGACAAGGTTTAGGTGTAAACTGACTCTTGGGATATAAACAGTTGTCTATATCACTGTACAGATCTTGTCAGTTATGGGGTCTTTCTCTGATGTTTGTATACTGACAAGAAAAGCACTGGTAAATCCTGGCGTGAGCCATTTGGTGTTTCCGTTTGTGATCCCATAGTCTCTTCTTGTAATATTTGCCTCGAATGAAGTAGAAGAGTATACTGTTCGATGAATGTAGCTCAATAGACTTTTAAGAGGTAGGAAATATAGTGCAAATGGAGCAGAAAGTAAGGGGTGCCTTCAGAGGGTTCAGAATATGAAGTTCTGGTTGGCGTCGGTGAGGCTCTGGCGGAATAACGTGGGGGCTTTGATGAATAGGTGCCAATTAATGACTCTTCTGTATTTTTAGTGTATAGAGACGCCTTGTACTGTTTTCACAGATCAAATGCTCAGAAATTTTGTTTGAGATTTGCAGGATAATGATTATATACTTGGTGAGAACATATACCTAGATTCATGGTTCATTTGTCATTTTGATATTGCTCTTCGCTGAGTCACCGGCAAGCATCTCTACTCTAAGTAGGTAACGTTTATGTGAAGCTGCCGAACATCGCTGCACGGTTAAGCCAACAGGGCCCTCTGCGCCTTTCCCAAACGTCCACTGCTGCCGCGAACAGCAGACTGCGAAGCGTCCAAAATGCAGAGTGCTAGGCGTTTTTAGTGGGGCCAGGCGGCTAATAGTGTACAGTACAGCACCCATGAATTTTTCCGCAGAGTTGCGTTGGTTCGTCGCACTGCACATGCCATCCAATGCCTGTGGGCACGGGGCAGAGCCTCGAATTTTAGCAGCAGCTACCAGAACTGCAGAGTGGATCCAAATCTGCCGTCCGTTTCTCGTGCAATAAAAAGCTTCCGCGTTGGGTGTTGCGACACGTCGGTCTCCTCCCTTCCCATTTCTCCTAACAAATCGTCAGTGACGCACACGCATAGCAAGCGAGCAAACAGCCACAGCACGGCAGCCGGGTTGTTTTCTTTTTCACCCGTTGACTTCTTCTTATTTGTAATCACATAACTCGCTCGCACTTTTGATGGTTCTCAAGGGCGATCGTCGCCTTGAAAGTTCCCCTTGCTAATCCTTCACATTGATCATGGCGCAGACTAGCATCACGACAATGTCGATACCGACGAGCGCTCTGGCCAAGGGCGCTGCAGCTCCCGCTGACGGGCTGCTCGAGATGAAAGAGTACCATAGGATCGTAAAGTTCCGCGACGATATTCTGTCCGGCCATCATCCTCGTATCAAGATTCCAGCACCCGTCGGTGCAAAAGCTGCTCAAGGTAGCCAACAGCCTGTGCCACAAAACTCTGCCAGCGCGACTGCAAGCTCGCGGAACGAGCAAAATGTTTTTGTATCCAACAATCTGAAATCATTCAAGGCAAACTCGCAACAGCCGGCCATTGTTGTGCCCGTAACCAAGTCATCTGATACTGTGCCAAGGTCCACTCCGAGCATAACTCAGATTGACCCATTGTTACTGACCAAGTCAGATGAGCTGATTAAGGCTGAGCTGCATCTTCGGCGGCAGCGCTTGGAGAGGTCTTTGCGAGAAGAGATAGAAACGCAACGTGCCGCGAATAAATCCAACGAGCAGGCGGCAGATCTTGACCTGTCCGATATCCTCGCCAAAGCCCTCACACTTGTGCAGGCGACTGCTCCTCCACTAACAGAGACCGACTTGGTTGCTAATGCTCCGTCTGTATCAAGTGATTCATTCGACGACAACACTTTTTACTCCAGTCAGCATGATACGCCCGAGCCCTCACCCCGGCCTCAAGCTCAAGCCTCGATTGCGCGAGTAAACGTGCCCGATGCCATGCCTGCACAGATTCGAACCGATGTCTCTGAACCAAAGGCCACCCACGACCACACTCTGGTTCCATCACCCTTCCTATCTAGAGCCGAGCAACCCCAAATTTCAGGTGCCCAAAAGGCAGGTAATGGAACACACGGCAGCTTGAATCCAACGCACCCCGACACGTACAATGCTCACGACTCGAGATATTCTCCTACCTACGATATCGACACTGCCAGTCTAGGGCAGCGACCGGGCGCAGACGAGCTGCACGCGCAAGTTATCAGTTCGAATGGCAGTGGCGCTACCAGTAGATCAGGAAACTCTGGGGATGCAGATCTCGAGCGTCGTGCTGATTACAACAGGCTTCAAGCTCCCCCTCCTCCACCTCTGAATGGCCGATATGGCTTTGCAGAACCTCTAGTCCGAGCTCATGATCTCTCGCCTTACGCACCTCAGCCATCGCATGTATCGCCTCTAGCTCTAGCCCACCATCAGCAGTCCAATATTGAGCCAGAACTTAGCATTCTACAAGGCGCGCCGGCTCCTGTTGCAGCTCTGCGTTTAGAACAAGGAAACGGGACCAGCCCAGAAAGCTCCCCGCAGGGTGAGAAGGGAAGCAAGAAGAAGAATAAAAAGAAGAATAAACGCAAGGCAGCCGAGGCACGGGCTGGGGATCGCCCAGTATCTCCATTCATCAAACCTGAACCTAGGTCTCCGTCCCCTCTGACCTCGCCTCAGTTTGCGAGACCACAAAAACGTCAGCGGCCCCTCACCCGAGCTCAAGCTGCACTTGACTACGACGACAACTCTCGCAATGCTCAGCCTGTACCGGTAAGAGTAATTGAAGATGTCCCCGTCCCTCCTAGGGAATACGAAAACGTATACAATCCTTATCCTCCCGAGGTGCGTTATTCTGCAGTTCCTGGCAGTCAATGGATCGACCGTCCAGTATATGAAGAGCGGCGGCCTGAAGGGCATGTGCAATACGTGCGGCGGGCGCAATCTCCTACCTATGCCTCTCCATATGGTGCTGGCGAGGTCCGACAAATGCGTTCGGCAACCTATTCGATGGCAGACCCTGTATATCGGGAACCATCAGCGTTTCAACGTGAAGGGCGCATGAGTGTGCGACCAGTTGTTGATCGGGCACGGTCTCGTTCTCCAATCATGGTGGAAGCCCGCCAGCCAACAATGGCGCCGCCGCGACCTCCAACGCGTATCTATCGTGATGAGTTTGGCCGTGAGTACATGGAACCCCCTCGTCCACCACCATCAGCACCGAGGTACTCTGCCGCACCGCCTAGCAGATTAGCCGAAGCCGATGTCGTCTATGAACAAGCGCCCGTCCGTGCTTCGACACGCATGCCAGGTCCCGACACCTTTGAGCGCGACGGAGTCCTTTACAGGCGTGCTTCGCCCCTACAAGCACCGCGTCGCGTCATTACGCAGCCCGAATATGGCGCACCAGATTACCGCGAGTATAGGCAGCGCGAATACTCGGCGCGCCCGGCACCAACACCGTCAGCACCGCAGGAGTTTGTGCAATATCGAAGTGAGGGCGGAGCGCAGCAGGGATATATGCCAGAGTATGGCATTAGAGCTTCGACTGTTCGACCTCCTGAGCAGATCCGATATGAGTATCCAACAAGGGTAGCAAGCGTTCGGCCAGATGCGGCCATTCGAGAGTACGCCACAAGTACACATCCCGAGGTTCGTCGCGAGGTGCCCATTCCTGTTTATCGGGAGTACAGTAGCAGACCGGCTCTTGAACAGGAGCCCCCTCGTCGCGAATATAGTGTGCGACCTGTAGAGAGGTACTATGATAATCGCCCAGTAGTGAGGGAGGATGAGATACAGTTCATCGATCAGCCGCGTACTGTGCAGCGAGAAATTATTTATGAAGACGGTCAAAGAGCGGTTTATCGGTAGAAAGGACAATACAGTATCAGCGTTCAAGAACAGAGTATGATTGTATATATGGAGAGGGGGAAGTAGTCTGTTGACAAGAGAAGGCGGAACTATTATCTGTTACTTTTGGTCAAAGCTATCACTACTGCAGTCATCGTCACTTCGATGATCCCCTATCCCAGGACTGGATGGGGCGACGGACAAATACAAATACCCATGGTTATCGACGTATACAGAAAAAACTTATTACTGTGATTATTGTTGTTATATGATTTTTTCAGCTACAACTATTCCTCATGACACTAGGAATGATGCAAATCACGACGACCATGACGAGACATGAGAAATGTAGTATGTGCAGGAATCAAGATCGTAAGAACAGGATCATGCTCCTCTGCAAGTAACACCTAAGCTTTCATTCTGCTCCTCCTCAAGACCAAGAGATTACTGCAGATCTTGGCCATGTGGGCTACAGAAAGATCGACGCATCATTCTTTTTCTTCAGCTGCGTGTCATATATGCGCCAAAGGGGGATGAAAATGGGACATGAATAGTAATAATATTCGATTGCCAAAAAATGGTGCCGAGTATAAAGGGCAAAATCTTGAGAGAAAACAGAACAGCATTTTGAATCTTCAACGACAAGGGGGGGGGGGACGGAAACACAACGACGCATGATTGTATAAATAATATGCAAGCGCTCACTCAGCTGAGCGGTGAACATGACAATTTTCTTCTGGATCATGAGCGGGCTGTGTTTCTCGGTCTTGACTTTATCATCGACTTTGATCATCATCAATAGGGAAAAAAGAAAAAGGAAACATACAGCTACATACCCCCACGGCCACGGCCGTGGTCATCCCGTTCCCGACTTGCCTAACACAGTACTACTTCACAAATATGCAGATCGTCCGCTTTCGAATCAACATGGGACCATGGCAAAAGCATGGATGGGCACTGCAGTTTCACCGCCAAGCTTTTAGGAGATCGGCATAGGCGCTCTTTTTTACCCTTTTCTTTTGTTTCCTTCTACGCCGGGGGAAGGAGGACTTACTACTCCCACAGGTGCTGCCCGGCAAGGACCCCAGCCCTATAGTCAATTCGACCTCACATCCATACACATATTGGTACCACGAAACTGACACCCCTAGTTTCACTCTGTATCGCTCTCGTAGATAATCGTGAGGAAACACAAACTTGCGATCTATTCCGCATGCGGCATATAGTTGCAAAGAGGAATGAATATCCCCCGGACCGCGCAGCAAAGTACTCTTCTTTGTTTTTTCCCCCAAACCTACATCAAGACATGGTGTCCTTGCTTTGAGGGAAGGAGATGATAGTCCGGCCGGGCCAGTCAAACCAGTTGGGGCTTGACAAGAGTGTGTCCCCCCGCATGATCTTTATCTTGACGAGAGTCTAGCTAAAGAGGGGTAGCAGCATTGAATATTACAACCGGCGTTGGGCAGTTGTCTTGCTGTTCAGACATGCCTTTTTCAAGTACGGTCCTGAATGTCTTAGGAAGGGCAAGCCCGTTCGAGATCGAGGGTAGGATGCAAGAAGCAGAGGTAGCCAATGTTAAGCTTCAAGCAGACCACCAACGCCTCCTCGAGCGGAGTATGCTGATGTGCATATTTATTATAAGAGACACACAACTCAACCCTCCCTGGGCAGCTCAATCAAATTGTCGATGATCCCGTTCCAAAAACGACATTGTGAAATCTGGAAAGCTCCTACGAGCGCAACTTCGCGCGGGCGTTAAACCGGTTACTGCAGTGGGTCTTGTTCCCGCAAGCTCAGGTTCGAGAGGCCAGAAGTACTCTGCACACGTGTAGTGGGCACATGGGGATTGGATTACCAAGTGGCCTCCGAATCGGTCTTGCATCCGGTTCAAACTTTCAGCACGCGTTGGAGGCGCAGCACATGTTTAGGGGAGCATGAGCTCCACGGAGTGCTCGGGCACTAGCTTCTTAGCAAAGAAGAAACATGCCGGGTCGGGTTGCGTCTGAAGTTTGAGACTCGGTACGTGTCGGTAGAAATGGGCCAAAAGAAGGCTTACCTGGCTCACCCAAACCCGTCCAATGTGGTTGGGGGGAGCAAACCGTTTCCAAAGAAGCTCTTAAAATGCTCCGAACTAGAATAGACCTTTGATATATTCTTGTCCGCCGGCGAGAACAGCTCTTTTTCGACTGGGGCACGCGACAGCTGGCAGCAACGAAAGAGCTGGCCTAGATCGTCAATAGCACGAGTCGCTTCTCGCGCCGCGACCAAGAAAACCGTCTCGCTATATTACCTACCAACCAGATCGAAATGGTACGAAAGTGTGTGGTAAGCACGTACTTCCGAACTGTCCAGACAAGGAAAACTGGAGAACATTCGGACTCGAGGTACGAAGATCTTGGAAGACTCGTTTGCCAAATAGACATGCCTGTGGCTATGTCGAACTTTTGACAATTTCGGCGCTGATGAGAGTGATGCTTGAATATCTCATTTCAAATAACCAACTTTTTGGGGAAATAAAACATGCCACCACTGGACATGACCCCTGTTAGCCCTGTGACCGTGACGCTGGAGATTTGCACGACAACTCTGCGCTTCAAGTTCCCCATTCAACCACGGACCCTTGGCAAAGGCAGAGGGAGAAGCCTGGAACATTGGACTATTTAAGGATTGAAATGAAAGATGCCACGCACGGAAAGAAGAAGAATAGTACTAGGCAACGTAAACTTTGCGGTCCGGGTCGAGAAAGCAAGGATTCACCAAACATGTGTTCAGGTGTAACGGAGTCTTTTTTTGGGTTGAGTGTCCGTCCGGTCCGTAGAATTGAATGACCCTTGACGCAATGTGCGTAGGTCGGCGGAAACGCGCAAGCATGTGCGGTTGTCTCCCGAAACCCGAAGCCGACGACGATCCCACGCCATGCGTACTGTGCTGTCGTCGTAGTAGAGGACGTATCCATTCCAAGCGTTTGGCGTCCTGTATGCGAAGTTCATCAGCGTAGTAGTTGCTGACGGTGAGATCTGCGGCCGGCGAGCGAGTCGAGCCGTCGCCCGCTCGGGAACGTCGCTATAGGACCTAAATAAATGTAGTTGAAACCTCCCTCCCGCTAGTAAGGCGTAGCTCGCCAGTGAGCTTGTTGGTTAGCAAGCCAAAACCATACAGAGGGCGAGTAAGAAAGAACTCTTAGCAAATCTTAGCTCTAAGAATTGTCGATAACCAGTTTGCAGTTGGCAAGAAGAGTAAATACCTGCCTAGCCCCAGTAAATATGAAAGCCGGCAAGCTTCGAGAAACTGCACGTACTTCGTAGAAGCCAGCCCAGATCTATTATGGATCAATTGACGAGATTCTAATGAAATGGCTCAGCAAACCCAGATGGGTACATCAGGTACAAACGGAAAACAATCTTGGAAGTGCTGGGTGCTAGGAATCTGTTCCGGTTGGGCCCTGTCGGGCGAGCAAGCATTGAAAGAGATGGTGCCATCTTGATTTAGTCTAGCTTTTATTAGATATCGGCAAAGTCAGCAAATAATCATTTATCGTACCTAAAAGTAGATGTCGATTAATGTCAGTAGTTGACAGAACTGAATACACGTGAAGCATACAGAACCACATGTGCATGCCGGATTACTTTGACCTCATTACCCGTCGGAGGTACATCATGTTCAATATGTACGAATAAAGGTAAGGATAGTGAGTAGTGATGCAGTTGAGAACAGACACTGGCTTGTCTACCTTAGGTACAGTGTAGTTGTAGGTGGGGAGCAACAGCAACCCAAGCTGCAAGCTTGGTCTCTAGCCCAGACATAAACAACGAGTGGCGCGTCAAACGGTAGATAACGGTCGGCAAAGCTTGAATTATGCTCTTTGTCTGCCGCGAGTAT
The DNA here is from genome assembly GCA_023078685.1 of Neopestalotiopsis rosae. Classification (NCBI taxonomy): domain Eukaryota; kingdom Fungi; phylum Ascomycota; class Sordariomycetes; order Amphisphaeriales; family Sporocadaceae; genus Neopestalotiopsis; species Neopestalotiopsis rosae. The sequence goes on from JALGAS010000001.1 coordinate 2,849,549, forward strand.
GAGCTGGGTTCGGTCCTGTTACGTGCAAATTTCAAGGTCGATCTGCAAGGACCTGGCAATGTCGGGTATGTGTTCAAAAACCTGTGTCCCATCATGGCTGACTGCTGGCAAGCTGGCAGCTGGAGACGAACAACAGATCCAGCGATCAATGAATGGGGTGAAGTTTCCCAATGGATCGAATGCGTGTTGTGGGCCCAGTGTGGGGGCAGGTTTTAGGCGTGCTGCTACCCCATTGGCGACCCTGTTTCGATCCTCTGGTTCGAGCCCTGGCGGCCCTGTGCCTGCTAAGCCAGCCAGCCTGCAGCACAGTGAGCACTTAGCAACAAGCCTGGCATAAAGAGGGCGCAACTATCGCACCAAAGTGAGTCCCCGGTTTTTCCATGTATCACAAGTTGAAAATTTGGCAATGCTGGGTGGAATTCATGTGCGTGGATCGCGAGTATGATAAAGGGAAAGACATGAATTATAGGCAATCAGGTAGTTCCCTCTAGGTCAAGTAATAGCCAGTAAATTTGTTGCATTGTTAGGTGACATGATGTATTACCTAGCATGTTGGCTGCGGGCAAGTACGAAGTACCAGACGTTCAATGACTTGATGAGCGCACCTACCAACTTGAACTCGCACCAGACCAGCCCGCTGTCGCTCTCGCTCGTTCGCTGGCTGGGTTGGGCCCGCTTCTGGCTGCTCAAGTGTACCAACCAGACCACAACATTACCGTACACTACTGCTGGTCAACTGGTAGGTACCTACCTTCTGGACGTCTGGAACCCCGGCACTCGACCCGACGCCCACTCTCACCACACTGGGCAGACAGACCGGACAGACCAGCCAGCCAGCCAGCCAGACTCGCACCCGTCAGACTCGTCTCCGTCCCATTCATTCTCTTGTGCAGCCATTTCGTCGTCCACCCTCCTTCTGTCCTCCTCTCAACCACATCTCTCCATTACCTTAAACCTCACCTCACGTCTCTCCGCTATCCCGTAGTAGAGGTGTCATTTTTTCGTAGGCAGGAAGAGTTTTACGAGGTCACCTTCGTTTTCCTTTCTTCCTCCCTTCATTTTTCTTTTCCCTTCTTTTTCCTCTTTTCGCTCTCTCTTCTATCCTCCTCTCTCCCCCCCCCCAGCAAAGACCCCACAACCGCGAATCTGGAGTCCTACGTGATTGATACCCACCTCTCCCCGTACGTTGTTGGCAGTGTTCAACATGCAAAAACTCGCCAATATGCGTCACTGGCCTGAGAGGATGAGCCCAAACTTTGGCATGTCCCCGAGACCGAATATGGGCGTCTCGTCCGTTCTCAACCCCCATCAAAAGACGGCAGCTTCGGGAGCTTCGCCCTTGAGTCCTTCGCCCGCCGCCGATTCCACGATTCACTACGCCTTCAACGTGCCCTTTGCATCCGATCTGGCAGGGCCCAACACCGAAGAGATCCTTCACGCTACCGGCGACTCCGTTGAGCGATGGACGCACCCGGGAGACGCCCCCGATGACGTCCCCGTCTATGACCTGCCTGTTCACGCGCAGAATGTAGCCAACCTCCGCAACATGTGCGCCGATCTCACAAAAGGACCGTTGCCAATCGAGGCCTATGTTGTTTCGATTACCCCCAGCCGTGTCAAGTCACAAGTCACCACGGTTTGCCTCTCCGGCCCTCCGGAGCTCGTCCACAAAAGCCGTGAAACCATTTTAAATGATACCCCTCTTGCACTGGTACGCATGCTCAGACCCTCTATGCAGGATATCTATACTCAATGAATGAATATGGGCTAAGAAGTTTCCTACAGCGATGTACCACGGTCGACGTTGAATATGGTCTTGTGGTTGACACCAAGGCTGGTGTGCTAATGAAGACGGTCACAGACGCTCTGGACACCTTCGCAAAGTTCTGTGGAGTTGATATTTTCATCCTCGGCCCTAAACTTACGCCCATGATGGATGTTTTGAACGGAGATGTAGAAGTGATTCGAGATCAGAGATGGAGAGTAGCCATCTATGGCGATGCTGAGTCATCCGAGCACGCCAAGACCCAGGTGCTGATCTTCATTGATAAGCTGGTTCGTTTATTGCCGCAAACCTGATGTTCCTTCTAGAGTCAGAGTCGCTAACCTTGTTGCGTACAGCTTGGACGTACCGTTGATGTTATGCGCATCGAGAGCTCCATGCACCCCATCATTTGTGGCAGATCGAGGAAGAACATCAAGGTCATTGAATCGACCACCAACACTGCCATCTACTTTCCTCCATTTGCTCAGCCGTACCGCTACTGCCCGCCCATGGCACAGCGCCGTGATCCAAATGAGATTTACATCACGGGAGAGAACCCTCAAGGCATTGAACTCGCTAAGCGCAAGATCCATGATCTGGTTACACGCACGAACCTATTCCTAAAGGACTCTGTCGCTCCCCCTTCCAAGATTGATATGGTTTTGCTGGGACGAATGGACAAAGTGCGCAAGATTATGGAAAGCAACGGCACTTACGTCATGTTTCCCCCTCTGGCATCTCAACGTAACACAATCCGTGTTCAGGGTGTTGAAGGTCTACAGATTGAGCGCAGCATGAAAGACATCATGCATCTAGTATGTGGTCTTGCCAGCCTCGGTATCTCGTTAGGTATGTCTTGCTAATCATATCACAGGCCGGTCAATACTACTTTGCAACTTGGTGGATCCAGCAACCCAATGTTTCTCAGCTTCCCAGTCCTCAGGACATTCGTACGGTACTCGGGGACATCTGCGCAAATTCCGATGCCGACATCTCCTTTGACAAGTCGACATTTACCGTGACGGGCTCTGATGACGCAGTCAAGGCTGCATTGCAGGTTCTAGCGACAATCAAGTTTGTGTACTCGACGCCACACCAGATCAGGGTCAAGATTGAGCTCGCCAACGAACACAAGGAGTTCGTCTCTGGAAAGAAGAATGGCAAAATCAACAAGATCATGACTCAGAGTAACGTTCAGATAATCTTTGATAGCTTCAGAGAGTACAACTTCGATATCGACGTTATTGCCCCCAACTACGACGCCATGAAGCAGGGTTTGGGACTTGTTGAGCAAGAGATGCCCGCATCCATCTCTTTTCATGTTCCCGACCAGTATCACAAGCGCATCATTGGAATCGGCGGACAGCACATTCAGCGAATCATGAAGAAGCACTCGGTGTTTGTCAAATTCTCCAATGCTATGGATCGCGGTGGCGTCAACCGTGAGGAGGACGATGTCAAGGTTGACAACGTTATCTGCCGAACCCCCGCCCGTAATGCCCAGAATCTTGAACTGGTCAAGTCCGAGATTTTGGACATGGTAGATCGTGCTGTAAGTTTAACGCAAAAACCTGTTCGTTTGCACTTTTAGCTAATGTACTTTGCAGCACTCCGAATTCACATCTCAAGTAGTACACGTGGATCGGCTGTACCACCGTCAGCTCATCGCCCGCTTGTCTGAAATTGAGGAACTCGAGAAGAAGTGGAACTGCAAGTTTGTGTTCCCGAGCACTGAACAAGCAAGCGATGAGGTGACCGTAACCGGGCCTGAGTGGCAGGTTCCCCTTTGCGCGGATGAGTTCTTGGGCATGGTACCTGAAACCCACGAGCTTGTTCTTGTTCGCACCCCAGCTCTAGTCAAGTTCCTCGAATCACCTGAGTTCGTCAACGAGCTCGCCACCAAGTTGAAGGCTCAGCATGAAGTCACAGTTGAGGTTCACGAGAACCCTGAGGAGAAAACTGAGGATGGAGGACGTACCGTCACGTTGAAGTGGAAGCTCACACGTAACAATACTGGTGGCCTACGTGATGCAATTGACTTCTTGCAGAACCAATTTGCTAAAGCCAGTGTCGAGCCTACCGTGGTCAAGGGTGCTATTCCTCGCCCCAAGTCCGATTCCTTCGAGGAGTCTCTCCAGTACTTTGATTCCAAGCTACTTCAGCACGCGCCAGCACCAATGGGAACAGACTCGCCTACCAAGCCAGCCTTTGGGGAGGAGATCCAATCCCGCAGCACCACACTGCTCGAGAAGCTGCGCAAGCCAGCCCAGCTTCTTTCTTCCCTTGATCGCAGAAAGAACAGTTCACACTCTGTGAATACCCTGTTCAAGGGCTCAGCTAATGTTTCCAAGTCGTCTCTGATCTCCATCGAGTCTACTCGAAGCTTCAATGCTGACCGAAACCCCTGGAACGATAGTGGCGTCAATCTTCCAGACGAGGACAACAACCCTTGGTCGAACCGCCACTTTGGCAACGGTTTCGACAACAAATTGACGCCTCCAAGCATCTTGCACAGCGGCGGCGATATCACGCCCCGACACGGCCCACGCGGCTCTGGTGACAGTGGCCGGCCTTCCACTTCTCATTCAACACATTCTGGATACCCCGGTCCCATTGGCGGACCTTTCCGTTAGATTCTCATCTTTTAGATGCTCTACGTGCAATAGCCTCTGGCTGGATATACCCTGGCGTCAAAATACCCGGTCCATGAATTTGCATTGGTCGGTTTCCAATTGCTGATTTGTGTTTTTGTTTTTGTTTTTTCTCATTACTCTTTTCATTTTGGTCGTTATCTTTCTCTTGGTTTCGATTCCCCAGGGCAGCTAGGCACTGCTGCGCGCAGATTGACTTATGCTATATCTACGAACCGACATCTATGATACCACGAGCTGCTCAGGGAGGGGGGATTGGCGTTCGCAAGACCGAGTCGGCGAAAGCGTACTCGGATGATACCACAAAAAGCAAAAGTCATACACGGCAAAGATACCACGTGAAGTTGCGGTGATGTTGCGTTATACACCGGCGTTCATCTATAGGAATATTTCAATTTTTCCGATTCTCTCCTTTCAACCGTTTGCTGCGAGTCATTTGGCATTTTCAAATAGTTGTGAAATGCAACACACGTGGCTCATGATATACCCAAGAAAGAAAAAAAAATTCCAGGGCAAACCTCGAACCCTCGAGTTCCTGGATGAAGGGAATGACTTTACAGCGAGACAAGAAGGGCACGGCTCGGAGGTCTTCTGAAGCTCTGATGGGCGAGACTAAAGGGCAGGACGGGGAAATTGTTGCGGGCATGGATGATGTGGAGGGATTGGCGGTTATGATGATCTATCTTATCGGGGATGAAGTGAAATGGTGGTTGTTGGATTGTGTACGATATCCGAGGAATGATGAGCAGAGATACCCTGTTGCGCCTAAAATATCTTGTTCAGTGAGTTTGTTGTTGCTTCATGATGATTCAAGGCGGACTTTTGATGGCGTTTGGCGATGTCTCAGCCGCCCTGGCCGAATCAAGTATGTACTCTGTACAGGTAACTACAAAGGGCCGTCAACAAGTGAGTAAGCTAACCTAGCTACCTCGAGATAAGTAAGACGCATGGGCGGGTTACTATTGTGATAGGAGCATCGCAAAGTATTACTGCCCCTCACGTATATCTTGGTGTACGCATAAGAGATGTGCCGGACCCGGGAGCACGTGTCCACTTTATCTCCAGTGTTCAGTCGTCAACTCCCCTCCCCGCCAGTCCGCTCGCCAGGCATCTCGAGGACGGCCGAACCTAAGGCATCGGGGGGCTAGAGAGGCGGGCGTTGGGCTGGCTCGGCTGGCTTGGCTGGCACGTTCAGGACCTGGGACCTCCATCAGGCGCTCCCTTTTGACCTGCAGATACCCCACAATGCACTCCACACTTGGCCGTAGTGCGTCAAGTAAGTAGTAGATCGACGACCGGCAGCCGGTCTGCGGGCGGGCTTTTGGCGGGCTTTCGTTGGTTTTGTATGCATGTGTAGTATTGTCCCAAGACCTGGACCCAAGCATTGATCACCGGCGTTGAATACAGAGTTCAATCCCCCCGCAATTTACAGCCACTTGCACGAACCGGTTGGTCCTGTTTTGGCTTCTCCAACCAAGTACCTCTGTAGGTCTGCCAAGTCGAGAAGAAGGGGGTCTTCCTCTTTCTGGTACCTACCTAAGCTACCTACCTATTGTCATTGCATCAATTCCCAATCCAGGTCCAACAATCATTTATTCTACTTACTGCTCTCTCCAGAGAACTTTCCTATCAACCGGCAACCTTTTATTTGTTCACCCTCGATCTACTCTGAGATACGAAACAAAGTTCACATATCACCGTCTTCACTCAAACACGGTACACATTTCCATACCTACTCTTCTCATTCGTCTCGTCCTTTGTTGCCATCATGTCTGCCGATGATAAGAGATTTATTCAAGAGGATGTGCCGTTGTCGTCGGCCCCGGAACCTGTCGGCGCCGACGACGCAATCGACGACACGGATGACTTGGACGACGAGCACGTTGAGATCCAAAAGACCATTTCCAACTCGCGGAAACGCCACAGTCTCAAGAACGGCGACATCAAGGTCCAAGACGTGCTGCCCTTTCCCTTCCTGCCCAACATCCGGCCCTTGACTGTTTCCGACCTGGAAAGCTGTGTTGCACTTGAAGACTCGGCGTTTACTGATCCGAATCATCGATGCTCTCGTGAAAAGGTGAGTTATCATACATGTGTCAATATTGAACTTCTTCGGGATTCTATCCTGTGCATATTTCAAACTGCAAAAAAAGTCATTTCGAGCTACAAGCAGTTCCCTTTAGGTTTGCCGTGTTTCGGCCATACTCAGACTGTGCTGACACCTATATTCTATAGTTTGAATACCGCCTGTCAAGCTGCCCCGAGCTCTGCATGGGCGTCTTTTGTACGGTATCGCCCGAGGCGGCCAAGGGCTGGGAGATTGAGACGTGCAAGACGGCGCACGCCGTGGAGACGGGCCGGGATGACGGCTCCGTGAGCGTCCTGTTTGCCCACATTGTCGGGACGCGCTGCCGCGGCGAGGTCATCACCGACGCCGACATGGACTACCCGCGCGACTTTCGCACCGTCAAGGGGACGGCCAACCGGTCCGGCGACGTGGGCCACCGCGAGGACGGCCGCACCGTGGCCATCCACTCGCTGGCCGTGCACCCCAAGCTCCAGGGCTGCGGGCTGGGCAAGCTCATCATGAAGGCCTACATGCAGCAAATCAACAATTCTGGCACGGCGGACCGCATTTCACTGATTGCTCAGAGTGTAAGTCTACATTGGCTGAGTATGATACGTACATGGAGGCCTGTTTTCTGACAACAACCCCAGTATCTCGTCAATTATTACACCCGATTCGGCTTTGTGCATAAAGGTGAAAGCCAGGCTAGTTTTGGCGGTGGTGGATGGCATGACTTGGTGAGTTGGCATTTTCCAGGGCGTCATACGATGCCATTACTAATATACATCGAAAGACGATCACTCTATCTGGTCCATCCAGCCCATAGGAACAAGAAGGTTTCCGCTGCCCAATCTCGAGTTGTTGCAACTAGGAGCAGACTTACTTATTGAGGCACGTCACCAAAGTATGTTCATATTTTCCCAAGGAATTTGTTTAGTATTTGTAGCTGTGGGACTATTTGTGTGTCTGGATACCCGCGATGTGAATCACCGAATACGTTGCTTCGGTCATTCTTTCCATCATGCTGTTTACGGAAAGCTATGGTGTTAGTCTCTTGCCACTGGGTGGGTTGGGAGTCGTTCGGCGTTGTTCCTAGACAGAGTGAAATTATAGACATGTGGATGTATGGTAGCGGAAATTACTTGCCAATGATTTAAGTCATGATCAACTTGTTTGATTGTATATTCCTCATCAATCCTCTTGTCTACATCGTAGACATGATGTAATACCTCTGTCAAAGTAGAGCCCATCGGATTATATACAAGCTGCGTGAGCTACTCAATTTCTTTCTTACTTTTTTCTCATTTTTACTTTTTGTCTATGGCTTGTCTAGTCGTTCGGCAGCCAGATTAGGTTATTCCACCATATCTAGTCGCTGGCACCGTACTTTGCCCTGTACTCCTCTATCCTCTTGAGGTCATCCTCGGTGGCGACGCCGCTCTGCTTGAGGCCGCGGAAGATGTCGTCGAGCTTGAGGACGGCGACAATGGGGATGCCAAACTCCTTGCGCAGCAGGCCAATGGCGGAGCCGGTGCTGTCGGGCAGGGTCTCCTGGCGGTCGAGGGCGACGACGATGCCGACGACGGTTCCGCCCTCGGCCTGGATCTTGGCCACGGCCTCGCGCTTGGCCGTGCCCGCCGACACAACGTCGTCGATGATGAGGACGCGGCGGCCCTTGAGCGGCGCGCCGACAATGGAGCCGCCCTCGCCGTGGTCCTTGGCCTCCTTGCGGTCAAACGAGTACTCGAGCTTCTTGTAGCGGGCGTCGATCTGGGCCAGGGCAAAAGTGGTGGCCGTGGCCAGGGGGATGCCCTTGTAGGCCGGGCCAAAGATGACGTCGAAGGGCAGGTCCGAGGAGGTCGCAAAGGACTCATGGATGGTGTGGGCGTAGGCAAAGGCCAGGGCGGACAAGAGATCGGCTCGGTAAAAGTCGCCAGCGTTGAAAAAGTAGGGGGACATGCGGCCCGACTTGAGCTTGAACTCGCCCAGGCGCAGGCAGCGGCCGTCGAGGGCGGCGCTGATGAAGTCGGCCTTGTACTGAGGAATGGAGGCGGCCATTGTGCGTGTAAGTCAAGACGGGCGGGACGACTTGTGCGTGAAAGTTGATGAACGGAACACAAGGAGGACAGATATATGCACACTCGATTTGAACCAGAGTTTAATGTAAGTTTGTTCACGTCAGAACTAGAAAGTAAAAAGATAAAATGCTATTCCATGTAGTTCCATCACGAAACTCTACCTAATAAGAGCGAGGCGCGACCATCAGTGGAGGGGTCCGATAGTGGGATGTCCTGTCCCGCATTTTGGAACTTTTTTTTTTCTCTCTTCCTGCTCATAGCGGACTGGGTCACTTTGAAAGGCTTGACCCCGCCAAAAGAAAATTGGCCCGGCCATCCAATTCGAGGTCTCCCCTCGGTCCCCTGCTTCAAATGCCTGCAAAAGTGTCAGCCAGCGATAAGATAACAAAAGAATTAGCGCCAAGATTTCGAGCCACCCGCTATCGAAATTTTGACTTTTCACTCCGCCTTTTTTTCTGAGAAAGTCCCAAAGGTGCCGCCTCTGCCCATCGATAACGACTGGCAAGGTGAGAGATTGATTCAACAACCACCACCTCCTCCTTTCAATCTTGATCTTTCCGATAGACATTCTTCTACCTACTCTTCTCAACGAGCAAGGTTTGATCGATCGGCAAGATGAAGACAACTTGGAAGGACATCCCCCCGGTGCCGACGTCGCAGGAGTTCCTCGACATCGTGCTGTCGCGCACTCAGCGCCGGCTGCCGACGCAGATTCGTTCGGGTTTCAAGATCTCTCGTATCCGAGGCTTCTACACCCGCAAGGTCAAGTTCACCCAAGAGACCTTTAGCGAGAAGTTCTCTCAGATCCTCGAGAGCTTTCCCCGGTTGGAGGATATCCACCCTTTCCACAAGGACTTGTTGAACACCCTGTACGATTCCGACCACTACAAGATCGCTTTGGGTCAGCTTTCCACCGCCAAGCATCTTATGGAAACCATCTCGCGCGACTATGTTCGTCTTCTCAAGTGTGAGTACTTCCCCAGTGTATAGCCGTTTTCGACTTGGGACGGGCGCTAATCAGTACCAAAAACAGATGCCCAGTCGCTTTTCCAGTGCAAGCAGCTCAAGCGCGCCGCTCTCGGTCGCATGGCTACGCTCCTGAAGCGTCTCAAGGACAGTCTCGCCTACTTGGATCAGGTCCGCCAGCACTTGGGCCGTCTGCCCGCCATCGACCCGAACACCCGTACCCTGCTCCTCTGCGGTTTCCCCAACGTCGGAAAGTCGAGTTTCCTCAAGTCCATCTCCCGCGCCGATGTCGAGGTGGCGCCCTACGCTTTCACCACCAAGTCGCTGTACGTCGGTCACTTTGACTACAAGTACCTGCGATTCCAGGCCATCGACACTCCAGGTCTTTTGGACGGTCCTCTCGAGTCCAAGACGACGGTCGAAATGCAGTCTATTACTGCCATTGCTCACTTGAGATCCGCTATTCTCTGTAAGCCTTATACCTAAAGACCCGCTCTTCATGAGTAATGGAGAGTAGGAGGGCTGGTGAATTAATTTCTAACTATTTGTGATTGCAGATTTCATCGACTGCTCCGAGCAGTGTGGTTACCCCATCAAGGCGCAGATTGAGCTCTTCAAGAACTTGAAGCCCCTTTTCTCCAACAAGCTTGTCTTCATTGTTTGCAACAAGATCGATATCCTCAAGCCCGAGGAGCTTGATGCCGTGACAACCGAAGAACTGCAATCTCTTCTGAGCGGTGGTGACGTCGAGTTGCTCCAAACTTCTTGCAACACTCAGGAAGGTGTCCAGGATGTCAAGAACGCCGTCTGTGAACGCCTCATCGCCGAGCGTGTTTCCCAGAAGTTGAAGGCCGGCACAAGCAGCAGCGGTGCTGTCGGAGGACGTTTGGCAGATGTCATGGCCAGAATCCACGTCGCTCAGCCCATGAACGGCGTTACCCGGGAGACATTCATCCCTGATGCCATCAAGGAGCTCAAGAAATACGACAAGAACGATCCCGAACGCCGCAGACTGGCTCGTGATGTCGAAGAGGAGAACGGAGGTGCTGGTGTGTACAATGTCGACCTCAGGGCTGACTACATTCTCGACAACCCCGAGTGGAAGCACGACAGGATACCCGAAATCTTTGACGGCAAGAACGTCTATGACTACATTGATCCGGATATCGATGCTAAGCTGCAGGCTCTTGAGGAAGAGGAGGAGCGTCTCGAGGCTGAGGGCTACTATGACTCGGACGAGGAGATTGATGATGCTGAAGAGGCTGATATTCGGTCCAAGGCCGAGCTCATCAGAGAGAAGCAGGCTCTGATCCGAAACGAAGCCAAGATGCGCAAGTCGCTCAAGAACCAGGCCATCATTCCTCGCAAGGCTATGAAGAAGCCCCTGTCGGAGCTCGAGGAGCACCTCGATGTTTTGGGTGTGGACACGACGGACCTTGGTCTGCGGGCACGTTCCAGCACACACGAGCAGCGTGGACGATCCATGTCTAGATCTCGCCTGGGTACCGAGATGTCGGATGCCATGGATGTCGACTCACAGACGCCGCAAGAGAGATTCCGCTCTAAGAGCAGAGCCAAGAGCAGAGCAAGAAGCGAGGCAGCCACGAACCGTCGTGAGGATGGTGTTACGGATGAGTTGACAAGGACGAATGCCGAGAGAGCAGCCAAGGTCGCTCAGAGGAAGATGAACCGCATGGCCAGACAGGGTGAGGCCGACAGACACGTTCCGGCATCGATGCCAAAGCATCTCGTGAGTATCTCCAACTTCTTGGGTAAAATTTACAAGATACTAACCAGATATCCAGTTTGCTGGCAAGCGTTCTATGGGCAAGACGTCTCGACGATAGAGAGGGGGAAAATAATGGCGGGTTATTCTATTTGTCCATATTATGCATGAGACAGGGCATGACTTATCGAATCGGCGTTCAGGCGTCCGTGAATAAAAACCAGGATGTTTCTTAGTTTGCAAGACGTATTTTTATAGTCGAGCTGTTTATATACCCCTACAAAGGCTGCCTATACTGCTTGTGATAAAATGTCATCGCCTCACATATTTGAAGCTAGGGACGAGGAGTTAGAAGCAAGCATCGAAGTACACATCGATCCATGTACGAAGTTCTACACTCTGTTGCGTACCACGATGGACAATACACGTACAAAGGTAAATGCACATCGGGAGCCACCTAGATAACCCACAAAGTAGGTATGTGATTTATGTGGTGCTTTGGACGAGGCCAATAACCTACTTTATCAATTGCTAACCAAGTACGTATCTCTTCTCTGATCTTGTAAGTTGAAGATATATTTATTTATACTTTTGGTGGTTCGGAAAGCGCCCAACGGTGGCGGCTACTTTCAAGGTACAGAGTACGCAGTAATAAAACCTAGCGGAAGGACCCTGGTGGGCTGGTAGCTGCCGCCCACCTGCCACTTCCTCCCACCGCGGGGCACCAAAAGTTCAGGTTGTGGGGTCGCGTCCATTTGTTCATAGGTTGACTCACATGCATTATTGATTTTCTTTGCTACACCAGATCTGCTTCTCTGTGCCGTGTTTAATTCTTCTTCTCAGTCATTCCACCCATTTCACTCCACCCGAGTACCAGTTTGCAACAACAATAACCATGGCAAATGATGGTGATGCTGGTCCTGCCAGCACCCAACAAGCTGGTTCGACCACCAGCGACCTGCCTCTGCGCGGCGTCACCAGCAGCAGTTCGAATACTGAGCCTTTCGAGTACGATTACCTGCCCTACCCTTTCTATTGCGCCCTCTCTATGGCCTCCGTTGTTACAGTTTTGCAATAACTGCATCCTCTTTATCCGATAAGACATTTCATGCTAACCTCATACCTCACTATGCAGCATCGTGGCGACCTACTACCGCCTCCTCGCCGAGGACTCCGACCTCACCATGCCCATGGCAGCCATTGAGGCCCTGATTGAGTTCCTGGGCCACAACCAAGTCAAGACCGTCTTCGAGACTATTGATCTCGTCAAGATGCAGAGCACCAAGCTGCAGTCGGGCGTCCCGAACCCCATCGCCCTGTCCCACGGCACCGACCTGTTTCAGCAGTACCTCATCATGCAGCTGAAGCAGCCTAATGCGCCGGGCGGCGCCGCGGCGGCCAAGGACGATAACATCAACAAGGACCCCGACGCCCGCTTTGAGGAGACGCGCCAGAGCTTGCTGCGCAACGGCCGCCTCTTCGCCGCCCGCGCCAAGAATGGTCGCGAGCGCATCGCCGTCAACGCCCGCCGCTACATCGAGGACAGCGCCACCATTCTCACCCTCGGCGGCAGCCGTGTCGTCGGCACCCTGCTGGGCCGCGCTGCCGAGAAGCACGACTATGGCCACTACATCGACGAGCCTGTCCGCTTCCGCGTCATCTACGTCATGGACCCGGCCTACGAGGTCGAGAGCAACAAGGTGATCGCGGCCCTGCGCGCAAAGGGCGTGTCCGTGGCCACGATTCCCCTGAGCGCCGTCGCTTTCGTCATGAAAAAGGTCGACATGATCATTGTCGGCGCCGAGGCCGTCACGGCCAATGGTGGCGCCATCTCACGCCTCGGCACCCTCCAGATCGCCCAGCTGGCCAAGGCCACCCGGCCGCACAAGCCCTTTTATGTCGCCGCTGAGCAGCACAAGTTCGGCAAGACGTTCCCGCTGAATCAGTTTGACTATGGCATGTACGCCCGAAACTTTGACCAACACATTCTCGATTTCCACGCCAGCAAGAAGGAAGAGGGCGCCGACGCAAAGCCGCGGCCCAAGCCCCTCGAGAGCCCGGTCGATTTCACGGCGCCCGAACTCATCGACGCCTTCTTCTCCGATCACAAGGTTCTTACGCCGATTGAGGTGGCTAAAGAGGTGATTGACATGTTGATGTAAGGTGGACTAGCAGTCAGTGAAGGTGGGAGGCAAGCTTGATTTTTTTTGTGGTTCCAGCATTTGCAACGGCGTTTTCGGTTCTGGGATGGACAAAAATTCCCAAGGGGCGACGAAGAGAAAAAAAAGGATTGATTGAGTAGTAACTATCGTAGTGGCTTTCACGTTTACCGGAAAGTCTGGGGATAGTAAAAGGCACCAGTCATGGTACATGAGTATTGGCAATCATCATGTGATTTCGCCTTTCTGAAGGCTGTTGGCATGCGAGTTCCCATTGCGTATGGAAGAAGAAGACCATAGTCAACCAACAATGCTTATCACTATCATGATAAAATAAGGGCTCTAAAACAAAGTTCACGATGCCTGCATGAAGTCTGGTATGCGAATATATATTTCGGATGCTGTTGTGTTCAATTTGGATTACATGGAAGCGTGATACTTTTGGACATAATTTTGAGAAATATTTTCCCCATCTCGGCAACATGGCGCACTCATCATGAGTGCCTGTCGTAATGTGCCCCTTTGCTAGATGCCATAAAGCTGAGCCAATGAAAAGACTGATACAGTAGCCCAGAAGAGACGCCGGCCCAATGTGGATGATATGAGGGATCATTTTTGATTCATGCGACCCAAAACCCGACGCCCCCGTGACCCTCTGGAAGTGAAAGTTGGCAGTAAAGAAAAGAAAAGAGCACAAAGCAAATGCTATGGACATGAGAGGGGATGGAAGAAGATGGATACAGAAATGGTGATGTTGAATCACTCAGATCTCGGAAAAGAATCAACCTCTGTTGGTAGAGATGAGATCGTCTTCCTCTCCTTTGCCAGTGTTGCAGGCTGGCTAATGGTGACGGAGTGAGCGCATAGAACCTAAGAGTCACGAACAAGTCTGGCTCCTACCCAGGCGTAAGGATAGTTTCGTTGATACCAATTGACACTTGAAACTCTAATTAGAAAAGGAGTCGAGTCAAGTCATTCTTTCTCGGAGAAAACTTACAAAGATTTTCGCCCTGCAATGCGAGGATGCGTCGCCCAAGAACCACCAAGGACAACGTTGTGCTTTCCATCAAAGAAGTCCGCTAGATACGACGTCAAGTCAGCAAATGTCGTCATTCAACTCAATGCTTATGCATAGCTTCTCCGAAAAACGTACATGTGTAGGCCGGATACAGGGCCATTGGCTCGAACCCCTCATGCCGAGTCAAGTGAGAGCTGGTCCATTCCCAAACACCGCCCATCTCGGACTGGCCAGCTAAGCGGTTGCCGCGCGATGTTATGGGCATTGGATGCCAATGGTTGAACCCAACATTGGCACCTTCGAGGTCAACGAAGAGGTCGTCATTTTCGGACGCCTCTCCATTGACCTGCATGGCGATTTCTCGTGATGGTGGTGTCTCCTCAACACCGTCGTTGACGAGATGGCTATTGTGCCCAAATGTAAGCTGCGCATTCCACCACTTATGTTGATTGCATGTTGGGATGAGCTTACCCGTTTACTGCCGGTACTGTCTTACCGAGCTTGCGCTCTGCTTCCTTCTTCTTCAGGTAATCGACATAGGCGTATACGCTTCTGGCTTCCTCCAAGGTTGGAATACGACCGCCCATCCAAGCGGCGCAACCAGCCAATTCATCGTAAGAGGCAAATACGGGCCAATCCAGAGCATACTCCAAAGGCACAAGACCGTAAATGGTTCGAACCGTCTTATTCTTCAGAAAGGATGAAGGAAGAAGAGTAGAGCCAGTCTCATGGCCGCCATTCACGTGGCCGTTGACGTGGCCATTTGTATGGCCGTTCGCTTGTACGTTAGTGTGCTCGTGACTAGTCCCATTACTACCATTGACGTGATGCTGCGGTGCCTCGGCCCAAGATGCCGGGATCTTGGTGACCTGCGTCTCGTACATGTAATAGGCATACTAATACCAGGTTAGATAGAGTCATTGGCAGGCCCACAACGATTATATTACCTCTTCATTGGTGATTGGTCGCCCTTTGGCCTGGAAAGACTTGACGTGTTCTTTACGAGCCGGCTTCTCGTTGTCCCTTTTGGTGTGTCAGCTACTATAACTTCAATTTATTATTTGCTCCAACATTCTTTTGGCAACCTACCAGCCAAAGTGCCCTTTGAAGCTCGCATCGTTCTCGGGGTCATTCAGCCCCACGAGAACATCTTGTTCAGGAATGGTGAACCATTCGTTTGCCGTCCTTTCAGCATATGCTTTCTGGGCGAGGCTTCTGAAATCCGGACGAGGTATGTGAGGCGGAGGCAAGGTCTTGTCACTCTGTAGCATCATGTAAAGAAGTGTTTCCATGTGCATCAACTCATGCTCATATCCCACCCATATGGCCCTTGCCACATCCCGGGATATACTTTCCGGGCCATGGGCATAAAGCTCCGTCAATCTGGCACGCACATTGTTCTGGTAGCGGAGAATTTCTGCTTGCTTGGGCCATTCATCTGGGATTTCTGAATGACTGTGACAGTGCTCTGGGTTGTCCACATCTGGGTCGATACCCCTTTCGAAAATTTCAGAATACGACGCAGGCTCAGTCGGCGGTTGTTTCGTAGTCTTGGTTAGCTGAATGTCCAGGAAGGTTGGTATGTGCCCAAGATAGAAAATACAAGCATTTCTCAGCTTGATAGGCTTCTCCAACAATTCCTCGTCGGGCAGCATTCGTTGTGTGACCGTGTCCCATGTCGACCACATAGCCTTCCAATCATCCACACTTGGCAGCACGGAGCCGGCGTATTGGCGCGGGTCCAGAGTGAATGGCATGGTCGTAGGCTTGGTCAACAAATGAAGTCCTGCCTGCGTGTTAGATTGACTGGTGTCTGCGGCTCGGCTTCCTTAAATGGGTGATGATGGCATTGGGCGGCGTAGTCATGTGCGACGGGAGAGAGCGCAATGTAACAGTAAGACAATATAGAATCTTTGTCAAACAAGTGGAACCAATGTGGTTTGATATACACGCGACAAACGTGGGGAACCTATTGCTTTTTCTTCACATCACGAGATGAATGTACCGATCGAGCAGGCAGACCTCCTGTTCTGAATCGGGCAGAAGGCAGGCAGTAAGGGTAAAGGGTACTTGACTCACCGTACTCGTCGTTGTCCGTCATCCATCGGTCCGTCTCAACAACTCGTGCTTCGGCCCACAGCTTTTTCATACCATCCTCCGAGTACTTTAGGCTCTGTTCGATTTGAATTCGTTCCTGCGCCTTGATAGCCTCGCCTAGGATAGTGACATCGCGAGACGGAGAATAGAAAGCTTGATGGCGGCCGCCCTCAACGTCATAGACATATTCGCCAATGACCTGCCACTCATTGAGATTGAAAATTTCTGCCTCGAGGACCTCATTGGCATGACGAAGACCATTCAGGATGAACCTCAGCTGGTCAGCAGCTGATGCCAGGTTTCTTGGGCAAGTGAACTACACTCACTGATGGGTTACGCCATGTCGGTCTAGATCAGACAATGGATCTTAGCACAGCTCAAGAATAACCCCTCCCCGCAAGTGATACTAACCATTGTATGCATGACTGCATTGGCAATTAGCTATCAGGAAAGAGGCTACTGGTAAGTATGGTAGTCAAGACTCTCGTAACATACTAGACTTTTGACGGATCAGTGCACGAGTCCAGTCCCAGCAGGAACGTGTCTGAAGGCTGAAGCACATCCGAGAAGCTCCGCAGAAATGCGGCAGCATCGGAGCGGTGGAAGTTGCCTGTGACCAAAACGGTGAGTATATGGAAGAAAAATTCATCCCTCGAGTGAAGGTAACTGACCAATGCTTGACCCCAAACTCATGACGCACTTCGGCCTTGATGCAACCGAGGAATTCTTTAGCCATTCCCGACCATCATCGTAGGTACCGTGCAATCCGTGGCATTGAACATGGCGAAATGCCGGTACTTGTGCCAGAGTGCGCTCGAGTTCCCGCTTGTCCAGATCCAGGGCATAATAGTCGACGTCTTTTTTAGCATCCTCCAAAGCCTGGAGTAGTATTTGCACTTTTCTCAAGTTGCCGGACCCAAGCTCGACGACCATGGATCCTGGAGGTATCGCCTTGGCAATAGCCCGGGCAGAGCGTCTGAGAACTTGTATTTCCGAATTGGTCAGGTAGTATTCTTCTAAATAGGTGATCTTTCTCTAAATTTAGCCAGGAGGACCAGGCGTAGGTACTTGAGTAGTTCTCACCTGTTCAAACAACTGCAAACCCTTCTCATTGTATAGTAGCAGAGTTGGGAGTTTTCGTGGGCCCTCTTGGGGCCTCAACAGTTGGTGAATCTCCTCCTTGAGATTCAATTCCACAGCCGCCTGACGGATATCAATGATATCCAGATGCCTCGACGATTTGGCATTTTTGGACAAGCCCTTGCCAACCTCGAAGGCAGAAGGGATGGCCTGGGTCTCGTAGAACATTTCCGTGGCAGAAGGCATCGTGGCCGGAAAGCACAATGTCTCAAGCAACGGTGGGGAGATGTCTTTCTTTGGGACCAACACAAAGGGGAAAATTCGTGAGGATATAAAATTGCAAGGAAATGTTTGAAGAAGATATATAAACAAGCCTGTGAGGTAGCGAGTACTATCAGAAGCAAGCCACGAGAAATAGAAACGGCTCTTGCATGCTGGTCAAAGCTAATACATAACCATGTCGATTATTTGCAGCAAGAGCCCCTCTACCGGCATGAAACTTCATTCGCTCTGGATGGTGATGTCAACCGCGGGTACCAGCAAAGTTCTATGGAGCGATGCGGCCATCTCATTCGCTCCGAATACTGGAGCTGGTAAGCCATCGATGCGCTAGGACATATGGTCGGACGAGCTGTCTCTCTCGGGAGACGCCTTACTGCGGGCACCGCTTGGGGGAAAGGAGTGCATTGCGAGGGGAGGCCGGGAACAGGCCACGAGCGTTGCAAGTAATGCGATGTACCTTCTTCATAGCTACCTGACAGTCCTTACTTACTTGCTCGATCTTCTCAATGGGGCCGCTCTGAAGAAGCCGAGCAAGGTACGGGCGGAAGCTTCCTAGTAGTAGACCGGTATCATGCTGGTAGGTGCTGTAGGGAAAATTGGTAAGTATTGGCAGCGCGAGTACCTACCTGCCTTGCCTTGGCGTTACACAAGAAACAATGTTAGGTGCTGTAATCCGGGTGCGCTAGGTACGCCCTTTGATCGTGTGTGCGAGTTTCGTTGGGTCCAGGGCAAATCAGGAACGCGAGGGCCGCTACCTAGACATCCAGGCTGTGAGATCCATGAGATGCATGCAACCCCCGCAAGACCTAGACAAACCCTGGGGACTGTGGTGCCTCACATGATGCGCTTCTCGCTGAGAAAGGCAATCTTTTAGCTCCATATGTGCCTGGGGGCTGGGTGATGCTGCTGCGACTTGTTCTCTCGAGATGGGGCGCTGAACTTGGTCATGGTTTTGCAGTGCCAATGGAAATCCATCTCGGGGACTTGTCAAAGGTTGGCAGCCGTGCGCCAGTAAATAGTAGTGTACAGTAGTGAAGCCGGGTGGGTCATCAGCGTACGGGTTCTCAAACTGAAAAAAGAAAAGCAAAGAGGGACCTGAAGATCACTCGAGACAAATTCCGTAGCATTCAGTGGGCTGTAAATGGTTGCCGCTCAGTTTTGTCAGTCTGCTATTTTCCCCAAACATGTGCACGTTCTTTGACGACGGGATTTTGTCAGCATACTCGCAAATATCGACCCCGGACAGCGCAAGCCGGTAAAGAAAAGCATATCGATGATGCCCTGTATCCAATGCTTGTTCTTGAGTGACATGCGTCCATCAATTGATACCTACAGGCAACATTAACCCAGTTCAAAGTACCTGCCGCAAAGTACTGTTCGTACCCATCAAATTGCGAGGCAGCCCAGCCCAGGAGCCCGGTTGAAGCGGAACACCTGATGTGATGACTATCGTCAAAAAGGAAACCATAAGACCCAACTCTGTTTCTTAGTGTGGGGGTAAAACAACGAGGTGCAGTACGTGTAGCCGAGATCGACGAGATTTGATAGAGTAATCAACCGAGAGAAACAGGAATTGATCACACGATGCGCATGATTTGATGGAATTTTTCTAGCCCGCACAAAATATAAACGAATTGATTGTCTGATGGAAGACGAAGAGGAGAGAGAGGCGTTTTGGGACATCAGTCTGTCCATTTATCGCGAGGTAGGTACGATGGATGCCTTGAGCAGTATGTAATTAATGTATGTACCAAGTGCTTGGGAAGGTCCAATGTTGCAATTGTGCCCCCCTCGTACTTTCTTCAGGCACAAAGACAACGACGGATGGCATCCCCTCTAAACCAGCACTTCCCCAAAAAGATAATTGGAATCGGTCATAGAAACTACGCTGTGTGCAAGACCCGCATCATTGCTTGGCCATCAGGTCGTCTTGCTTGTCTTGCTTTCCACCAGTTTGCCATTGAGTGCCCTCTGCCCTCCTCCCTCACCAAGTATGCACATGTGTCCGGTGCTTATTACGCTGCTTACATATATCATTATATGTAAAGTACACTGCATTACATGACCTGCCCGGAGTATCGCCAGATTTAGTTCTCCCAGCAGTACAGAGTATCCATCAAATCCCACGGCCACCTCTCGGTCTGTTCGTCACGATATCGTCAGACCGCTATGCACCTGACCATCATCCAGCGTCTCAAACCCACGTCGCTGCTGACCGAGTCCCGTCGTTGAGACTCCAAATGCCGAACCGAGCGAGAAAGGGATTCATTTCAGCGACATAATAAGCATCAATGGTTCGATTTCTAATATCTAATTTCTAATTTTGCCTCTGTGATTTTTAAACTCCACAAACACGTCTACCCCTCATTGCCCCTCATTGTCAATTTCGTCCGGATATACTCACTCCGTCTCGTGAGAATTTTCTTTTCGAGGGCGGACGACCACCTACATAGTACATACACACTATAGGAAAAGGTGCAGTTGTCTGCAGCCCTGGAACGCCTCGCAGGAATCAACGTGTGACTGCACCTGGTCGCTAGCTACGCATCGGAATTCCCAGCAAGTCGTCTCGACCACTAATGCATCGGAACCCATAGTCGTATTCCGAGAGGTCGCCTTGCAGGGGACCTATTAAGGTGCTCTGGACCTGGCTTTGTGGGGAAGTTGGCAGGCGAGCAATACAGGCGGTAATAAACCTGCATTCAGTATGTCCAACCATCTACATAACCTTCCTACGCACATGTAAGTAATTATATCAAAATCGCTGCTGGTGATTCAGGCATGTCTTCCACAACAGGTCCATGTCGGAGATTTCTCTTTCTTTCGTCTGTCTAGTTGACAGCTCAAAGGACCCCGTAAATCATAAGCACGTTTGGCGACAGAAACCGGACACACGTCTACTATATGGCTGGCTCCATATCCGGGTATGGTCCGGAGTCTTTTACATCCGATTGCGTTTTCTCAACCGCCAGAAGCGACCCAATACCTTCAGACATACGGTCGCACAACTCCATACTGAGGAGCATATAGGGACATCGATTACATCACGACACTATCCTTGTCCACGGTTGGTGGTGTCGTGGAAAATCGCCCATACTGCGCAGACTCGGACACAGGACACGGACACGTGGGACCGGTAAGCATTCCGGAACTTGGTACCGGGCAACAGCTTCTTGCTCAACCTGCTCGGCTCGGCGGTATACGAAATGGCCTAGGAACCAGGTCGAAATGCAGATCCGCTGACTGGAAACAACGAACCGGAGACTTTTAACAGATTTAGCTGACCTGTAGCCACG
This sequence comes from Neopestalotiopsis rosae, assembly GCA_023078685.1. Lineage (NCBI taxonomy): Eukaryota > Fungi > Ascomycota > Sordariomycetes > Amphisphaeriales > Sporocadaceae > Neopestalotiopsis > Neopestalotiopsis rosae. Next base: position 2,870,735 of record JALGAS010000001.1, read on the forward strand.
GATGATGACTTTCGAGATGATCTCAATTCCCAGGCCTTAATCGCCTTCCTGAATGGGGGATACCGGTGTCGCGGCACACAAAAATGAAACTCATGTCCAGGTAAGGATCGCCGATCGATACTACAATACACCCCCCAGCAACAGCCTAGCCCTGTGAGTCGGCCCAGCCCACGAGGCAAGAGCCTCCTCGACGTCACATCTGACAGCTGAGTCCCAAACAGTCGTGCGTCCGATGCACTACAATGCGGTTGTGGCTTTTACACGAAAAAGATGCTCGTGAGGCAATTCAGATCATATTTTGCTTTCGCCCGCGAAACGAACGTGGCAGATGCAAGCAACCAAACCTATCATGGCTGTATAGTCAATCAAAAACAAACACTTGAGAGGTTGGTCAACACTGGTTATGGAGAACACGAAACTGTCATCTTCAAAAACTGTCCTTCATATTTTCTTTTTCTAAATGTAAAAGATATGATATCGTGAGTTTCATTCCATCCGCATGGCGGAAAGCAAATATCAACGCCGTCGAGATGCACGCTTGTTGTAAATCAAATTCATCTGGTTTCATCAATCCCAGGACTGTCTCTCTTCCATCGTCTATGCCTTTGATGGCTTCTCCCACTCATCGAGCCAGCAGCTCATCTGCTCGAGGGCAGCTTGGACGATTGGCCACGTGTTCTCGTCGTCCTCGTCAATGAACATCTCTGGTACATGCACTCCACCCTTGACGATATAGACTGGAGCCTCGGTCGTGTTGACAGGGCCACCGGGTCTGTAGTCACTGGACAGCGTGGCGGATCGCCAAGGGTCAAATTCGCCGTTGACGAAGAAGACGCGATTGTAAGGGGCATCCCAGCCCTGGGTCCAGGAGTTGAGGTGCTTCTCGGTGAAGCCAGTCACCATGCCTGACACATAACCATTTGTTTCGGGAAAGGTAAGAGGGCAGCGTCGAGCGTATTGCTCGGGACGAAGCTGGGCGGAGACAATGTTGCTGCCATCTGACTCTGGCGGTCCGTTCTGGTACCATCCAAAGGGCTCGTTGCAGAGCATCCATTGCCAGGGTCTGTTGTCGTCGAGATCATCTGGCGTATTCCACTGGATCCGGTCATCCCACGTATTGCACTCTGAGCCGTTATCACCGCAGCCAGATGTCTTGTTGATGTAGGCGGCATACGCATCGAGTGCGGCGACCAACCCAATGCCAGCTCCATTGTTCAGGATTGCCTTGCTGTGGCCTCCCGATGTCTCGAGGTAATCGCAGAACTCTATAACGGCATCCTGGTCACCCTGCCATTCCGAGATTGGGTTGGCAACAGTGTCGGCAAAGTCCATGGCGTTGAGGTTGCCGAGGTTAAACTTGTCCTTGAGCTCCTGGATGTCATCATCATCACCATTCTCAAAGACGTAGTCGATGTGCTGGACGACGGCCTTCACATCGTTGCTGCAGTTTGTCGGCAATGCCTCCTGAATGGGAGAGAAGTAGGTCCAGAAATCGTAGATTGCCTCAACCACGGCCGATGATGCATGGTAGGCGTGGAAGACGCCCGACTCCTTTTGAGAAGTCCATGCCGCTAGAGCGCCACTGTAAGATCCACCAATGAGAACCCAAGGGACATCGTTGGCATTGCAATCGCCATCTTCGCAAAACTCGAGGTCGGCATTGAGGGCAAAGTTGGTCATGTCCTTCATCGCGTTGGGGAGATTGAGGTATTGCAATGTCTCGGCAGTAAGAGTATCGAAGGGTATGGATTTGCCCCAGTAACGGTCTAATCGAAAAACTGTAAGTGATTTGCTTCCAAAAAATACTGAAGTGCAATAACTTACGCTCAATAACGATAGCGGCGCCATTGAACTCTTGAGCGTAGCGGCCCGGGATCGTGGTATTGCCCAAATAACCGATCATATCATCAGCCGCCGATTCTCCCGGGTTGAATAGAAAGACGGGTCCGCCAGTCTTGTAGTTTGATCCATCCCACCAGAATCTTTGTTCGAATGTGCCTGCTGATGGATCTGAGTGGTCTACGTATTGTGTGAAGGTGGCATTGCCGACCAGGTCGAGATTTTCCATCGACGCCGTCTTGAGGCCAAAGTGCTTTGATCTCTTATGGATATCTCTAGCCTTCAGCGTCGCCATTGAAGGTGCGATGCATGCCATGAACGGCAGCACTGACGAGAAGGTCGCCTTCATTGTGAAGTCGGTTCACAGTTCGGGATATAGAACGGCCAAGGATGCAAGTTTAGAAAATGGCAAGTATAACACAGTTGATCAGTCTATGACAAGACTGCCCAGTATAGATTATTGGATTAGAGGGTATCTGGATAATGATGAGAAACAACTCCGAAACCTTCAAGGCGACACAGCACGGTCATATATGCTTTGTCCTGGTCCATTTCGAGCATCATGAGCCACCGCAGCTCGGCAGTACAGCGCACGAAGGATCAGTACTAATTTGATGATGAGAACCACTTGGACTGTCTTGTCGGCCGCTTGTATTTCCACGATTATGGTCTTCCAGCATAAGGGACCCTTCACTGCCTGGGTTCTTTTGGCCTAGCAAACAAGTCCGTCCTCTCAGCCCCATCTATCTAGGCAGGGGGCAACTATAGCGCGCTTATCCGCTCCACCAGTCCAGTCCACGAACCAGCATATTTTCTTAGTCGCGAGGGATTCCAGATCGCCCAAAGCTGCGCCCAGTGCTGACCGCTGGCCCTGCTGAATGCAGATGGGCAAGTAAGGGCAAGGGACTGGGGAACAGCATAATTTGAGAACCGTCGATATGCACTGTATGGCCTGGTCAGTGCTAGGCAGGCAATAGGCAATCGGTGATAATAGGACTCTTTTCCCTTTTGTCCCCCGGTCCTGCGCCGCCGCCAATCCCTACTCTGTATATTATGCCAGCGTTGTTGCTGACCGCCCGGGTTCACTGCCAAGACGCGCCGTTCTCTTCTCACCTGCAGCGCATTGCTCATGGGAACAACCAGCAGCAAAGCTGGAAGTTTTGAAACAAAGGAATGGGGGCGATGGTCCCCTTGGGAAGAAGAAGAAGAAGCTGGGCTATGTCCAAATGGACCAAATATGAGATGATAATTCCATTTCTAGCCAATTGGGGATTGGGATTTTGAGGGTTGAGAGGCAGAGCTCGGCAGGAGTACCCCGGGTGTCATAGCCGAAGGTATCCTATGCGTGATCCGTTTAAAAAAGAAGCTTAAAAGGTAGACTATTTTTTCCGCAGCTCAGATTCGTTGCTATTTTTGGGGATTCTGCCAACGAAACAGCTCAATAAGCGGGCCCCCTGAACAACAACAATAGCAAACCAATCTCGCTAGTAAGCTAGGACCCTCGAGAGTCAAAGTAGAAAAAAGTCCTAGCCAGAGGCTGAGGAAGGCTTCAAAGATTTCATTTCGTCAATTTCTGTTTCTTACAATGAAAAGTCAAGGACTTGCTTGCCCTTGACGCGAGCCTATTATTGTATTTACGAAACATTCAGTTGATTGAGAATATGCTGTCATGTAACAGTAGAGCTGGCACTGAGAGGGAGCCCAGTGTTGCACCCCGTACCACTGCTGAAATATATTACATTATTCCCAACATGATCTACGGGGCGAGCAGCTCTGCGGTTGCCATTATAATAAGTTAAAGCGAATTTCTCCAAAGAATATTTATGCTGATCGTTTGCTACTTGGTGCTATATACAATTAGCTCTTGTTGTTCTGGGTTAATGAACTTGCACACCATCTCTTGAGAAGACTGAACGGAGGCTCGTGCCTGTACTATAAAATCCTCCAGCGTCATGTTGTTTTTCAGCTGCCCAATCCAAACTGGGGTCCTCGAATGGATAACTCATTCAGGAGGCAAAAGCCAAATGTGCTTTTTCCTTTTCCCCAATATGGTAATCATGCTTGATCCGATCGGCGACTAATATTTAGAGTACGTAGTACCAAGTGAACATAACTCTGGAGAGCCCCCAGTGATCAACACTGGGAGAATCAAGCCTGATGAATAGTGTATTGTCCCTTTGGCTTCCCCCCGTTCCCCGGCGAGGAAAAGGGTTTGGGTCTGAGCTTTCTATCACTAGATCGCATTCTTTACCAATCCTGGACGGACCTTGATAGCCCGGTGTATTTTTATCGCCACGCGAAAAAAAGAAGCCTAGCGGCCGCCAGGTAAACATGGCTTGTGACTACGGTAATCCATGTGTTGTTTATTTTGGTCTGGACTACTGTCATAGTAATGACAATAATCTATCATTTTCATGGTCTCGTCGATAGCGGGCTTCACAGTATTCATCCCATCTGACTAAACATATTCACATCGCTGGATTATTGTTGGGGTTTGGGATTGAGTTTTCTTCTTCTGCAGATGCTACCATGCTCAAGACATATCGTCCCATATTACAATACACAAATTGCCTTCATGAATCGTGGCGTATTTGAAATGCATAACTGCCTACAAACTCCTTTCCATCAGGCCAGAAGACAAGAATTTTTGCTTCCTGAAAGGTAGAAAATATTGTCAAGAATAAAGGACACAGAACGCCAACTCCCATTGCGGCAGCTTCCCTTGGTCTCGTAGCAAAACGTCGTCTTTGACCCATATTAATAGTCATCGTTCAGAACGGCATATCTCGAGGTCCGCCTGCCAGCCATGCCCTCCTCGGCCACCTTGCCGCTGACGTTGCGTCGGTACGATCCCACGTAGCCCCCCTTGCCGCTTCCAAACTCAAAGTCGTTACCACTCGATACCTGGCGCGCACTGCCTACTATGACTGGCGGCGTCGCGGATCGGAGCTCGCCGTACGGCTTGGAGTAGAAGAGGCCTTCTTCAGCCTGGATGGACGAGTCTCTATTCCGCGCCATCGCAGAGCCGGGCAGTCCCGCCGACTTCTGGTCCGTAATGTCCTGCGAGCCGCTGACCGAGCGTGCGTTGGACGAGATTTCACCTAGGGCGTTGCCGCGCGGAGTGTAGTAAGGCGTCTTGGCGCGGGGGATCGCTTGGGTGGCATTCTTGGGAGCATGGGCCGGCACGGCGGGAGGAGTAGAAGACACCACGGAAGCCGGGTTCGAGCGTAGCGGGTTCGGGTGACGGCCGCTGCCGCCCAGGATACTGTCGTCCAGGTCGGAAACGTCGGCTGCATCTGGCCGCATCATGTTGTTCTCGCGATCCGAGTCGTCGTCGCTGTCTTCGTCGTAGCGCTGGGCCAGGGCCTCGTAGGCACGAGTTTTACTGGCGACTGCGGCGGCCATGGCGCGCTGTTTCTGCTGCGTGCGGTTGAGGAGCGACTCAGTGGTGTACCATGCCTCGGTGAACTTGGGCTGTCGCACGGGCGAAGGTACTTCCTGCACCACTGCGCTGCTGGGTCTAGAAGACCCGGTCTCGTGAATAGGAATTTCCGTGTAACTACCGCGGCCGGAGGCAGGCTTGGAAAGGCGATTGAGATCATCTGGCGACGCGATACTATTGCGAGGCGAGTTGCGAGGGGAATTACCCGGCACAACACCATACTGGCGACTCGGCAAATCAAACTTCGATGAGGCGATGGAGTCGCGGGATCCCGTGCGAGTGTGCATAAAGGGAATGCTGGGTGGCCTCGAGAGGTCTTCGTAGGGCGCACCGGATCGGCGGCGGTCCTCTAGGGGAGTGGAAAGTCGCTTGCTGTTCTCCGACATGGCCGTATACGTAGTGGAGACGGAAGACTTGTTGCGCTTGTGAGCTCGTGCAGTCAGGTTGTCCTCCAATGGGTTCATGTCGGGAGGCATATTGGTGATGCGCCTAAACATGAGTCCAAGCCATAGCGAGATGGCGAGCGAGAGAACGTGCAGGCCGCCGGCCCCGATCAGGGTGTAGTAGTAACCCGGAACAAAGTAGTTGGTAAGAGTCTGGTCAGACAGCAGAGTTGTCCAAGTTTGTGAGCGGTTGCGCACAGCCAGAGCACCATAGGCGTAGAAGGGCAGAGTAGCCAGATCCGTGAAAGCCGCAAAGAGCTGATATGCGGCCGACGAAGCTGGCGTTCTGCTACCAGCAGCTCTCATGTGATGCCAGATTCCATAGGAACAGTTGATGGCCACGACGCCAGACTATCACAAGTTCACATAATTAGGCTCCGTGCAGGCAGTAAGATAATGAAAGGCCAGGTAAGGGTCGCGCAAACTTACGGCGATTCGCATCACCCAGGCAGTAAGGGCGTCAACGTTGGCGATCAGGATCATGAGCGCCAGCAATCCCAGAGCTCCAATGAGCTCCAAGCTGCGTAAGCCCAGCTGTACTCGTCGCAACCATACGATTCCAGACTTTGTCGCATTGCTCATAGGGCGAAAGAAGGTGGTTCTACCGGTGGGCACCTCGTGGAGACTTTTGTTGATCAATTAGCGCACATGCCAACGCATATTAATATGGATAGATGATGCTGGCAGGTTGTGATTCATGCGCTTGATACAATCTGATCTCAGGGAAGTGGGTTTGGATTTTGTTCAACTTACTCGGGATGCTTATTAAAGGAAACGAGCGGGCCATTCTGCTTCTTCTTCTTTGGTTGTGGTTCCCAGCTCGCGCGCGTCACTGCCTTTGGGTCGAACTCCTTCATTGGCAAGCCGCCATCGCGCCGATCCGTGTCATACATGTAAGGCTGATTAAAGCCCCCCATGATTACCTTAATGCCTTTGGGGCTCCAATCCGAAGTTCTTGTTGCGCGCGCAAGAAAAAAGAGTGAATGGTGAATTCCAAGGCGACTGTGGAGTGATGAGAGGGAGCTTCCTACAGAAATACCTCTGCGACATGAGCTGGGTAAAGAGGTCTCAGGCGCATGTGCGCATGTGGTGGTTCAATGCGGTTGGGCATCCCAAAACGGCAGAGGTTGGCTAGGCAACGGGGCCCTGTACCTGACTTACACAGGCGGCTGGGCTGATACAGTCCTTGCAACTAATCCCATCTTGGTCACTGTCGCACCTGATGGCGCTCAGAGGGCATCATAATTGGTCTTGAAAGATGGTTGCCATGCACATTCGAATTTTGTTCCCTATGTTCAATTCAGTTGATGCAGAAATCGAATGAGACACGATTTTAAGCTTCACATACGTCATGCTGTCCCAACCAATATTTAGAGTCCGGCATCCCCCACTAATAGCGTCAGGTACAGACATGTTTTAGTGGCATTCTTTGGGGGTCGTGCAGTGAGATAAGAGCCATACAACAGCACTGGCCTGACTGGTGGCATCTATCTCAGCACTTTGATATTCAAAGAAAACCGACCCGGTTTTTGGTTTGACTTTGACTTTGTCACTAGAACCGCCACCACCTTGGGTTACCTCCATCTGTATTAATTCTTCTTTTTTTTGGTATAAAACCGGCTGCAAGGATAACCTTGTACTACTGTATTGGGAAACCCATAACCCCCATCACTTATACAAACATGCGTGCAGTTGCAAGACCCTGGATCTGCCGATCGTGCCGGCACAAGGCCTCGCCGCAGCAGCTGCTTTCACCATCATCACACCTTGTCCGGGCCCGCAACTTATACTCAACCACCGTCACATCACGAAACAATGGCCGGCCCTTTCGCATGGCCGTCGTGGGCTCCGGCCCCGCTGGCTTTTATACGGCCTACCGCGTCATGTCACGGATTCAGGACTCCAAAGTTGACATGTTTGAGGCTCTCCCCGTACCCTTTGGCCTGGTTCGCTTCGGCGTCGCCCCAGACCATCCCGAGGTGAAAAACTGCCAGGACAAATTCGAGGAAGTGGCCGCCTCGCCCAACTTTAGATTTATAGGCAACGTCGCCGTTGGCAATCCGGATGGCCATTTTGGCGGTTGCACAGTGCCGCTGGAAAAACTCATGCGGCATTACGATGCTCTGGTATTTGCCTATGGTGCCAGCAAGGACAAGAAGCTCGGTATCCCGGGAGAGGATCTCAAGGGCGTCTACTCGGCGAGGGAGTTTGTGGGCTGGTACAATGGCCTTCCCGAGTTTGCCCATCTGAATCCTGACCTGACGAGCGGCGACGAGGCCGTCATTGTCGGCCAGGGCAACGTGGCGCTCGACGTGGCCAGGATGTTGCTCGAGAACGTCGACGTGCTGAGGAAATCCGACATCACCGAGGCCGCCATTGAGACGCTGCTCAAGAGCCGGGTCAAGCGCGTGCACATTGTGGGCCGCCGCGGGCCCATGCAGGCCGCGTACACGATCAAGGAGGTACGGGAGCTCATGAAACTGCACGATGTCGGGTTCCATCAGCTGGATATGAACCTGGTGCCGGACGAGGTCTCCAAGCTGCCGCGCGCCCAGAAGCGTCTCATGGATCTCATCATCAAGGGCTCCACGGCAAAGGTAGAGAGTGCTGCCAAGACCTGGTCGCTCGACTTTTGCCTCTCCCCAACCAAATTCTCTGGAAATGCTCAGGGCCATTTGGAGAGCACCACTTTTGAGCGTACATCTCTGGCCTCTCCTTTCGACCCGGCCTCTAAGGTCAGTGGCACTGGCGAGACTTTGGACATGGCTTCCGCTGTGGCTTTCCGCTCTATTGGCTACAAGTCGGTTGCGCTCCCGGGTTTCGACGAAGCGGGCATTCTCTTTGACGACGGAAAGGGCGTCATTCGAAACGATGGACTGGGAAGAGTCTTCACGAACAAGAGTGCAGTGGACAAGAGTACACCGACACATTTGGGCGGAGTATACTGCGCTGGCTGGGTCAAGAGAGGCCCAACTGGCGTGATTGCATCTACAATGCAAGATGCATTCTCCACTGGCGATGCAATCGCTGCCGACTGGTCGTCAGATGCCCCTTTCCTGAACGCTGAAGAGAGCCATGGCTGGGACGCGCTCAAAGATGAGGTGGATAGCAGTCGCTCCAATGTCGTGACATGGCAGGACTGGCACAAAATTGATGGCGCTGAAAAGGAAAGAGGCAGCCAGATCGGAAAGGAGAGAGAAAAGTTCACCAGCACCACTGAGATGATGGCTGCTGCTGCCTAAGCTGGTTTTGAAGAGAAAGACAGCCATGGCCGGTCATTGTACATTTAAATTGTAAAATACATTGTGCTAAATAGAATCTAAGACGACTTCAACTTCTCTGTAAGCTCCGGGACCTTCTCAAACAGATCGCCAACCAAGCCAACGTCTGCAACTTGGAAGATGGGCGCGTCGGCGTCCTTGTTGATGGCGGCAATAACTTTGCTGTCCTTCATACCAGCCAAGTGTTGGATGGCACCCGAAATACCCACAGCCATGTAGAGCTGAGGAGCCACAACCTTTCCGGTCTGTCCTACTTGCAAGCTGTTGTCGGCGTATCCGCTGTCTACAGCAGCACGAGATGCGCCCACGGCAGCGCCCAAGGAATCGGCGAGAGGCAGCATGACCTTGTCAAACTCCTCCTTTGACTTGAGACCTCGGCCACCCGAAACAACCTTGCTAGCAGTCGCAAGATCCGGGCGATCAGACTTGGCCAGTTCTTCCGACACCCACTCTGCAAGTGCCTCTGACTTGGGGTCAACACCGTCCTCGACGGCAGCCGAGCCGCTGCCAACCTCGGCTGCGGGAAAAGCGGTACCACGGATGGTAATGAACTTGATGGCGTCGGCGGACTCGACCGTAGCAATGGCGTTTCCGGCGTAGATTGGTCGCACAAACGTGTTCTCGTTCTCGATGGCGGTGATATCGGAAATCTGCTGAGAGTCGAGCAGGGCGGCGACCCGCGGCATGAGGTTCTTTCCGAATGCTGTGTGCCCTACAATGACGTGGGTGTAGCCGCCCTTCTTGATGTTCTCGACGAGAAGGGGCGCAAAGTTCTCTGCGAGTCCCTACAGGGTGAGATGAATGGTCAGTCATGTATACCGAACAGCCGAGAGCCAACCAGACACGCGAGCCAGCGGGCGGCGACAATTATCATCATACCTTGTCGTAGGCGCCATTGTCGACGGCGATGATCTTCTCAACGCCGTCCACCTTTGCGGCCTCGTCTGCTACGCCTTTGATGTTGCTTCCGGCCAAGAAGCCATGTATGGAACCACCGAGTTTCTTGGCGGCCGTGACTGCGCTGAGCGAACCGTGATTCAGCTTACCCTCGCGCTGCTCGAGGATAGCCAGTGTGGACAGTAACCTTTGGAGTGCCGAGGGGCTGTATGAGCTGGCGAAAGCGGAAGTGGCCTTGGGGATGCCATTGGCTGCTTTGAGAGCAGTTCTCCTTGCTGCCGAAAACATGATTGTTGTGGTTGGAGAGGTGTGAATTGTTGCCGGCCAACTCGAGCACTGGAGCGTACCTAAGTGCTTTGTGGTGCTGTGAGGTCACTTTCTACCCGTGCCTATCGAAGAGTTAAAGCGGCTGCCATCGGCGCGTGAGCCCGAGGTAAATGATTCCGCCCGCTATCGGCTAGGAAGGACATGAATTGCGAGAAATATGTGCTAATCCAGACTTATCAGACTATCCCAAACAATGATGCTTGATATGTATTCAAGAGCAGTAATCATTATAGCAGAGCGCTGGACCCGCTTCTTTTCTCTACTGGTACCTAGCCTAGAAGAGCTCGGACCCTTTTTCCTGTTCAGTCCAGTTACCCACTGTGCCAGTTTGTCTCCCTCTGCTCCTGCCAGTTCGCGACGCCAGCAGCAAATTTCCCAAACGCCAACCAGGCGCGACTCCAGCCTTTCGATTCGCATCCACCACGAACATCGAACTTGGCCCATTTGCGACCACGTTTAATCCCACTCCATCATCATCAACCATTTAAATACTGTCGCTCACAGGGGCTCGGCACTTTGCGACGCGCCACATTAGAGTTGCACTCTTGATTGATTTTTCTTAATCGTTCAATCGTTCGCGAGCCACGCCCTAGCTTCCCATCGTATTTCCATCTTCTACCTTGGCCTGGCTAACAAGGGCCATCATCAAAAACCACGACGATGGAAGAAGAAAACGTTAGCTACGGCTCACCAGCCAACGCTGCCACCCCCGGCAGCAACCCCATCCTCGCTCAACCGCCTCTGCAGTCGGGTCCTACTGGTGAGGCTGAAGCTTCAGAAGGTTTGTCGCCCTAGCCGTTCGTTTCGCGCGTGCTCATTATCATCAACCACGCGATTTTCTAATCACGTTTGCGCATCACAGATATCCAAATGTCTGAAGTCCAATCTGCTGCGGAACCCCAAATCAAGCAGGATAGCAATACTCCCGCTCCTGCTGCTACTTCAGATAACCCCCTTGATGCGCCCGCAGGACCTCCCGCTGAGACCGCTGTGGGAACCAAGGAGGATGAGGAAATGGGTGATGCTCCCAAAGATGGCCAGACTGTTGAGAAGGAAGGCGAGGCATCTGCGCCCGTTGCCGGTGCCGAAGGCGCTGTGACTGAGACCAAGTCGAAAGAAAGCATAGAAAACGCCGCTCGCGAACACCTCATCTCTCAAACACACTCGATCGTATTGCCGAGCTACAGCACGTGGTTCGATATGAACACGATTCACAGCATCGAGCGCAAGGCTTTGCCCGAGTTCTTCAACAACCGCAACCGGAGCAAGACATCTCATGTCTACAAGGACTATCGAGACTTTATGATTAACACATACCGTCTCAACCCAAGCGAGTACCTGACCGTGACGGCCACTCGACGCAACTTGGCTGGTGACGTTTGCGCCATTATGCGCGTGCATTCTTTCTTGGAGCAATGGGGCTTGATCAACTACCAGGTGAGCTCGACCCGTATTCCTTTCATCACTCACCCAAGAATTAATCATACTAATGCATGCAACGTAGGTTGACGCCGATCAGAGACCATCGCCGGTCGGACCTCCATTCACGGGCCACTTCCAAATCATCTGCGATACACCTCGTGGTCTGCAAGCATGGCAACCTTCTGCCGACCCCATTGTCGTGGATGGCAAGAAGAATGCCGACACCGACCAAAAGGCTGCTGCCACTCCGACGGCCGCTGGTGAGCGCAACCTGGAAATTGGCCGCAACATCTTCGAGGCCAGCGCCAAGGGCAAGCAGTTGAACAAGACCGAGTCAAAGACCAACGGTGAAGCTCCTGCGACCAACGGCACTGCGAGCGCAACGCCTGATGCCGAAGAGTTGACAAAGAAACCCATTGCTAAGGTCAACTGCACAAACTGTGGCGTAGATTGCACTCGCGTCTACTACCACCTGCCAGAGACCCAGGGTCCTGGCAAAGCCAAGAACGATGTATGCCCGAGCTGTTATCTGGACGGCCGCATCCCCCACAACCAGACCAACAACCAGTACACGAAGCTGGAGAACCCAACCTACTCTGCAGTAGTGGATCGCGATGCTCCATGGTCGGATGCCGAGTTGTTGCGTCTGTTGGAGGGTCTCGAGAAGTACGATGATGACTGGGCCGAGATTGCGGAGCACGTTGGCACCCGAACAAGAGAAGAGTGTGTTCTGCAATTCCTGCAGCTCGACATTGAAGACAAGTACCTTGAGTCAGAGGCGCCAGTGCACGCACCTACAGGCCTCGGTCTCTTGGGAAGCCACGGCGGCCAGCTTCCTTTCAGCAAAGCTGATAACCCTGTCATGTCGGTGATTGGTTTCCTGGCAAGTTTGGCGGATCCGAAGAGCACTGCCGCTGCCGCCAAGCAGTCGGTCGAGGAGCTCCGGGCCGGTCTCCGAAACAAGATCGAGGGTGGCGAGGACAAGTCGAGCGAAAAGGGCAAGGAGAAGGAGGGCGACTCAATGGAGATTGACATCAGACAAGAGACGACGACTACCACAACTACAACCACAACCACGACGGCAGCTGCTAGCATCCCGCTAGCTATGATGGCTGCTCGCTCTGGTGGTCTAGCTTCTCACCAAGAGCGCGAAATGAGCCGCCTTCTCAGTGCCGCTGTCAACGTCACTCTTCAAAAAATGGAGCTCAAGATGAAGTACTTTGAGGAGATGGAGAGCATCCTGCAAGCCGAGAGACGCGAGCTCGAGCGGGGTCGCCAGCAGCTGTTCCTGGACCGTCTCGCGTTCAAGAAGCGAGTACGAGACACCCAGGAGGGCCTCAAGACAGCCGCGGTCAATGGTGACATTAAGATGAGCGGCCTTGAATCGCAGGGTCTGAGCTTTGCGACTACACCAGCAGTGGGATCGGTACAGCCAGTGGGTGCTGATGGCCAGCTGAAGAGCTACGAGGCATAATGGTAGCAAAGCGACTCTAGCATGAAGAAAAAGGTCGAACATGTGTTATGGAAGCGGCGAAAGGATAATTCTGAGGCTCAAACTGGTCAGGTTCTTGATTGTTTTTCTCTTAGGCGTTTTTGGTCGGCCCAAATGGCCCATCCACGGCATCCTGACAGTTACCAAGTATGCTTTTTATGTAGATTCATATGTACCACCACAAAGAGGTTATAAATAAAGTCGACTTGGATGGTAAAGAAATTCGATATTTATTAGTGGCATTTTTTGGTATTGTAATTACAAACCCGAATCATGTCTCATTGCATCTCCCACTCGCTAACATAGTGGACATTGTCTCTCCAGTCCATCTGAGCCGGCTCAGGCTCGGGTTGCCGTGCGTTTCGTCTTGCCCGTGTTGTCTTCAACAACGGCGCATCACTGGGTATCTCGGTCCTCCTGAGCAGGGCTTGCATCCTAGCTTCCTCGTGTCTGCTGTTGCGCATATCCTGCTCCTCGGCCTCGGCCTCCATTCTGTGTTCGGCTTCGATGCGCAGCTGCAGGCCCTCCCGGGCTCGCGTGGTGAAGCCGTAGTCGGCCGAGTAGTACCTGGCCTCGAGCAGATCGCGCTTGACGGCGTCCTCGTGGACGTCCCGGGCGATTTCTTCCTGCTCGTCTGCTTCTTCGTCGCCGATTTCTTCTTCCGCTTCTGGTAGGGAAGAGGTATCCGAGATGATGCCCTCAGTGTCGTCTTCGTCTTGTATTTCTGGTTCCAAATTCCCGATCGAGGGGGGTCCGGCGGTGGTAGTAGTGTTGTCTCGTTTGGAGGAATATCCGAGCGCGGCCTCTACGTCGTCGTAGGACATGACGTGCTCTCCATCGCTCTCCTCGTCGTCTTCCGGGTCTCCTTCTCCTTTCCCTTCTTCTTCTTCTCCTTCAGATACTGCTGCTGCTGCTGGATCCTCCGCCTCGTCGTCCACGACATCGACGCGGAGCCTGCGTGCGGCCCGAGCCCAAAAGTCGCGGCCCTTGGTCTTGTCGCCGAGGTTAAGCGAGTCCGCGGCGGCCTGGACATCCCTCTCCTTGACCAGGGCTGCGGGCGCCGCAGGGAAGTACTGCCGCTGCGCCTTGAGGCGCATCCCGGCCATGAACAGGCTGCTCGCCACCAGACGCCGGGTGACGCTGGCGGCCAGCGCGTGGAAGTCGGCCAGCGCCGTGGCCCGGATGGCGGGGGCCTCGTCGGACACGTAGCGCCAGTTGTAGTCCGGGATGGCCGAGTTCATAAACAGGCGGTCCGACAGCCGGAGCCACGTCCTGGCGTGGAAGAAGTCGAGGAACGGCATCCTGTCGTTCTTGTTGTCCTCGCCCCTGCTGCTGCCGCCGCCTTCCTCGGCTGCGACCTTGGGCGTAATGAGCCACCGGTCGCCATCGCCGCCGCCGCCGCCGCCCCACCGCTTCTCCTCGGTCAGGGCCTCGTGGGCGTCCTGCCGCAGCGACAAGTCGTCGGCGGCCTCCTCCAGGGCGGCCACGCACTCGTGGCTCAGCTCGGCGGCCGCCGGCACCTCGGCCGGCCGCAGCGCCCTCTGCCGCCGGCCGCGCGGGCCTCGGCGCGCCGCCGCGCCGCCGCCTCGAGCAGGAGCATGAACTGGCGCACCTCGAGCGGGCCCTTGTCCCCGCCGACGCGCGCCGCGATGCCGGGGAGGTCGTCGCGGCCCAGGCGGCCGAGGGCTGCGAAAAAGGCCTCCTTCTCCACGGCCGACCAGCGCACGGCGCCGACCTGCGTGGGCGGCTCCAGCAGCAGCAGCAGCCGGTCCACGTCGTTGTGGGCCGCAACAGCGGTGTCGTCCGCAATGAGCCCGTGGGCGGCGTCGGCAATGTCCTGGTTGAGCAGGTTCAGATACTCGGGGTTAAAGGGGCGGCGCTGGCGTTTGAGGGGCGCGCCGGCATAGGGCGGGAGGTGGTGGTGGGCCTTGCGCTTTTTCCGCAATGTGCTGCTACTGCTCGACAGCGACGGTGATGATGCGCCGTCTTGCGAGTCCTCCTCATCTGCACTGCCGCCCGTCTGGCTCCTCTCCCGCGCATGTTGACTTGGTTCGATATACGAGTCTTGTGCTTCAGATTCGTGCTCAGACACACCGGAGCCAACTTCGCTGGGTACGTAGTCGTCTTCGTCTGATATAGTAGCCATCCTGCCCGTAGCCTCTTTCTCGTTTATGGTGGATTGTCAGACCAAGCTTGTAGCCGACCCCCGAGTTCGACGATGTAGATGTCCAGGGCCAGGCTCAGAATTGCCAAAATGCTTCCTCAACGGTCCACGCCAATTTGTTTCTGGACTCAAATATCAATGCTTGAGACGGGACCCCGGAACCTGAGAAACTGAGAACATGAGATAAGACCTCTTCCTTTGGCCATGCGGAGATGAACAGCACTCTCAGCGAGTGTCACGTCTCAACCTGGATAGCTTCTAATGCACGCTCTTGTCTGAAGTGTGATCTAGAACGCATGCATGAAATTGACTGCGTCAGTTTACTATGGTTGGTCAGTAATTGATAACGAAAATAAAGAGAGGTAAAAACGATTCCTACAACTTACTGTGTTACTACCTGCAATAGCTTGGATAGGCTTGGTGCAGTTGGGTTTTATAAGGAGCTCTTATGAGTAAGTGTAATGCGTGGGCGACGATGGATGCGTCTGTCTGGTTTTGGCAGTGAAGGTTTGTTAACTTTGGCTGAGAACGCGACCTGTTTACGCTAAAGTCTCGTCAACCAAAAGGTCCAAAAGCATCTTTCACACTGATACGTCGGAATGAAGATGGTCAGGTCGGTGAGTTCCTACCTTGAGCCAATTGTGTAGTCTTTAGCCGGTGAAAGTCTTGCATTCGTTTCGACATTGCAGGCATTCTTCGAGTATGAAAAGTTTCTGGCCTCCGTGGTCAATGAGTGAAGTCCCCGGGTCCCTGTTATCTTAGCGGACTGAAGTGCCTGTAGGACAATTACACAGAGCTGGGGTGATCGAGTTAGTGGAGCATCTACCGCTAGAAATTTGTGCCCTGTACCTGATTCCCGCCTAGGAGAGCCAAAGGTCCACCTGAATGAATTAATATCACTGGAATGCTTTTTATAAGCAAACGTTGAAAAGTTACATCATTGACCTTCACGCAGAAGAAGCACAACTAAAGAATTTTACCTCTTTTCACATCATATGACTCTCAACTTGTTGCAACCACGCTTCACTAAATTCATTCTAATTAACGAAAGTTGCTTCTTATAGGTCTCTCGGGGAGAATATCCGACTAATATCCGAGAATTCTTATTAGCTGACTCAAGATATTTGGCTGTTACTGGTTCAGGCAAAAGTAGAACTTTTGAGCAGTTCATCTTCTATATTCTTGGCGTTGCTCTCGTTCTCTCTCCAAGGCGTCAATTCTTCAAGTTCAAGGCTGTTCTTAAATTTTCTTTTCGATCTCTGAAACACTGGCAATCGATATAATCTTTTAATTTGGTGAGCTTTTCCTTTAGCCAATAACCATAATCTCGGCATAACACTAACAGATATCTACAGAAAGTCATTTGCGCACTTCTCTGTATATGCTGCCAGCGCAATATACTCGTACTCAGTAACTACAGCTTAGCAGGTTTCGTTCCGAGCGTAATATTTTCTGCTCCTGTAGGGCTGGGAACCAGAAACCTAAGGGGCAACGGGTGACGGTTCGGGATATTGGCCACCTACGGTTGTGTCATGTTGGGACCCCGTGTTCTGCGGTGCTTGTCCAGACCAACATTCAGACTCGCACAGGCGATCATTATCCATAGTCGAGCGGGCACCAGATCCAGCTTCAGACGGGTCACCAGCCAGGCCTCGGCCGCTGCCGCTGCCGCTCCAGCAGAAGAGGCAGCACCCACGGTCCGTTCACTTGGCGCTGGCCATGTGCGCCTCCGCAAGTATCAGGAGGAATGTATCCAGGCGGTGCTGGCGTCCCTAAAGCAGGGACACAAACGCATCGGCATCTCCCTGGCCACGGGCGCCGGCAAGACTGTCATCTTCACCCAGCTGGTTGATCGGATCAAGGCGGCTTCTACTGCCCAGCATGCAGACCAGACGCTCATTCTGGCCCACCGCCGCGAGCTGGTCGAGCAGGCCGCCCGGCACTGCACGAATGCCTACCCCGACAAGACGGTCGACATTGAAATGGGCAACATGCACGCCTCGGGCACCGCCGACATCACCATCGCCAGCATACAGAGCATCACGTCGGGCGACCGCATGGCCAAGTTCGACCCGCGGCGGTTCAAGCTCGTCCTGGTCGACGAGGCGCACCACATTGTCGCCCCGGGCTACCTGCGCGCGCTGGGCCACTTTGGCCTGGACCGCAAGCAGGAGGACTCCCCGGCCCTGGTCGGCGTCTCGGCCACCTTTTCCCGCTTCGACGGCCTGCGGCTCGGCGCCGCCATCGACGAGATCGTCTACCACAAGGACTATGTCGACATGATTGGGGAAAAGTGGCTGTCCGACGTCGTCTTCACCACGGTCGCCTCGACGGCCGACCTCTCGCGCGTGCGCAGCGGCGCCAATGGCGACTTCCAGCCCGCCGAGCTGTCGCGCGTCGTCAACACCGACCAGGTCAATGAGATCACGGTGCGGAGCTGGCTGGCCAAGTCGTATGCCGGGGGTGGTGCTGGCGACGGAAATGACAGCAACAACCGGCGAAAATCGACGCTGGTCTTTTGCGTGGACCTCTCCCACGTCGCGGGTCTCACCCAGACGTTTCGCAGCCACGGCATCGACGCCCGCTTCGTCACGGGCGACACGCCCAAGGTGGAGCGCGGCGAGCGCCTCGAGGCCTTCAAGCGGGGGGAGTTCCCCGTGCTCATCAACTGCGGCGTCTTCACCGAGGGCACCGACATACCCAACATTGACTGCATCGTCCTGGCGCGGCCGACGCGGTCGCGCAACCTCCTCGTACAGATGATTGGGCGCGGCATGAGGCTGCACCAGGGCAAGACCAACTGTCACGTCATCGACATGGTGTCGAGCTTGGAGACGGGCATCGTGACGACGCCCACGCTCTTCGGCCTGGACCCGGGCGAGCTGGTGAGCGACGCCTCGGTGGGCGACATGCGAGACCTCAAGGACCGCAAGGAAGCAGAAGCAGAGAGGGCCGATACGGCCAACACGACCAAGCCACAAACATTACAGGACGGCTCTGTACGCAGCCTCACTTTCACAGAGTACGATTCCGTCTTTGACCTTATCGCCGACTCTTCGGGAGAACAACACATTCGAACAATCAGTCAATATGCTTGGGTGCAGGTTGCACCGGACCGGTACATACTCTCGGTCCCAAGCGGAACATACATCAGACTGGAAAAGGACGAGGCGGCCGAGGACGGCACGCCCAGATTCGCCGCGTGGGAAATTAGGATGCTTCCGAGCGGCACGGCGTCGAAATCGCCCTACGCGGCGCCCCGGCGGCTCCTCGAAGCCACCACCTTCACCGACGCCGTCCACGGGGCCGACAAGTACGCCTCGGAAAAGTATCCCAACAACTTCATCTCCCGGCGTATGCGGTGGCGCAGCGGCCCGGCGACCGATACGCAGCTCAAGTTCGTCAACAGGATGCGATCCCCAGACGATCAGCTGACGCCGGCAGACATCACCATGGGCAAAGCATCCGACATGATCACCAAGATCAAGCACGGGGCTCGGGGGAGGTTCGCTGCGATTGATGCCGACAAGCGGCGCAGACAACGCAAGGCTACGCTCGCGGAGCAGCAGAAGGAGAAAACACTGAGGGAAAGGGTATCTGTAGGGCCTTTGAGTGTATGATATTCGTGACCAGCTCCACTCTCAATAACACGGTCGAAATTACCGTTGAAGCGATCATCAAGCGAATAAGTTGCTGGTAATCGCCCCAACATCACAAATTTAATAAAAAGCATCCTACGAATATGGAAACCGTTCGCCGTCAAAGATGTCTTGTTGTTAGCTGCCTCGCTAATAAGCACTACTGGTCCCTATTTTTCATGACTCTCTGCTCATTCTTCCTACGGCCCGAATCAACGTCCTCCGTGGTGGGCAAATAGTATAGCAATATGTTACTAGACAGCAGCAATACGCCGAGCACCTCTTTTGTCTCTGTCCATCATTACGTCGTCAAACCTGCAAGACATGTCTCACAACACTAACAGATTTCAAACTTTGCAGCTTTTCCCACATTTAGATGATCATGTATCTCCTGACAATGACTCATCATGACAACTCCAATCTCAGTCGGTACTCTTGCGCTTCTTGCTTGCCTTCGCTGCCTTCTCGGCTGCCTTTTCAGCCGCCTTCAAAGCTTTGGCTGCGGCCTTTTCCGCAGCCTTTGCTTCCTGGATAGCACGATCATCTGCAAGAAGCCCTTCTATTGGAAGTTAGTCAAGGGTTGCAGACCAATTGCCCATCTCCAATGGGTTCTCGTGTACACTCACCAAGGCCCCATTCACCTGGCTCCGTCCACTTGTTCAAGCATACCATACACTCGAGATCTCCGTAGCCGTCGGTGTTCATGGCCCAAACGTGGAAGCATCTCTCATGGATATTGGCGTGACAGACGGGGCACTCTACAAGAGGCCTTTCGGGACCCGTCATTTCCTGGAAGCAAATTGGGCAGCTACCGTCGGCCAGGTGGCTGGCATTGAAACCGTAGAATTTTTCGTTGCTAGATGCTTGCATGATTGGCTCGAAAAACTGCTCAAGCTCGTCTGAGAGAAAGGCGTTCTAACCAACACATTGATGTCAGTCATCTCTTTCTTCTGGTCGTTCAACGCATTACGGAGAGGGAGGGGCCGCATCTTGGATAGTGGAGGAGCCATATCCAAGTTACAGCCTCCAAAAATTGGCCAAGGGAAAAAACAGCATCGTTTACTAACCTGCCATGAGAAGGGCTCCGGGACTTTGAGGATATTGACAAGGACAGCTACAGCAGTCAATACATGGACAAGCGCTATCAAAGTGGGAACCATACCACAAACGTGTTTGCAAACCTCGTTGGGTCGAAATCTCTGATTATCGGGTCAGCGGGATTATAGCAATACGTGAAATATGGAACCAGGGGAGCATGTTCTTACTCCGGAAGGACAACTACAAGTCGGCATCTTGCAAATGTTGACCCTATATTCTTCATTATTGGACTTCCCGTTCGCGACTTTGAACTCGATGGAAGGTCCGCCGAACTTGTGTTCTTCACCATTCTCGCGAAGGCTGATAAGGCAGATTGGATCGTTATTGACGTCGTCCAGCTTCTTGTAATAGGTATAGTCAGGACCGTCCTGCCACTTCTTCTTGCGCTTCTCTCCATCGGCACTCTTGCCCTTGCCAACAATGTTGCTCACTAAAAAGGCGACTTAAGGTTAGTTCAATGATCCGTCGGGCTGCAGAAGGGTTTTCAGGCTCTATGAGCGATGCAATCCTCAAGTGCCGTGTTGTGGGCAATTAGTTACCATCTTCAGCTGGTGGAAGACTCTCCGGAGCCTTGTAATTGGTGAGAGCGTCTTTGAGCATTTGAGCTGCGCCGCCAGTTGGCACTGCGAGATGTATTAGTAGATTCTCTGCATCGACATGATATTGCATGTCACAATGGCAGACATTTTTGCACGTGGGGATATTCGACGAATTAATCGATCAGTATACTTACTTTCTCGTACGGAACACTCTTCCTTGAGGACCTTATGAGGAACCTCGCTCCAGTCGGTATCATCGGGCAATGGACCACAGCCGACGGCAAAAGTACCTTTCCCCTTGCGGAGCAGACGTTGGCTCTGAAGCTCGGGAGGGTATTCGAGTATCTTCATGGTAATACGAGTGTGGGAAACGCCCTACGATTTGCTGAGGAAGGGCAGTATCAGGGATCTCTCAGATCTGAGGGTCAGGTGGTGGACAAAGGAAAATCACTAGAGTTGGACGATATAACCAGGAACGAGTAGGAAATTTGTTTTTCGATGAATAAAACAATTTCTCAATTTCTCTCCTGGAGAATTGTGCGCTAAGTCTAAATTTGTAAATTTGTCGTTTGGAAGGTGCAATTGACTACCGGAATTAGATGGTTCTTTCCAGTTCAAGTCGAATCAATTCTAGGCAGTGACCTTTTGTCAATCTGGCACCATCAAACACTGGCTGCGCGTACCAGATAGTCGGAAATGATGAACAGCAGTAACGATCGAGCGCCACACAGCTTCCGAATGGGGAGGTCAAGATATATGGACTTGATGCTGCCTCGATACGTCAGAGCGATATCGCCGTGCAATTGCATGTACACGACGGGTTTCAATCCTAGATTATCTATTCTGGTAACACGGAAAACCTGGTAGTGACCAAGTTTACAGAGTGTGTAGATCATCTCAAGTGCGTGACATCTAGATATATCTAATCTGCAAGTAAATCTACTCCGACACCCCTGAGCGCCTCTACAGCCCAGTCAGGATATTGTGCCTTATCCGAGTACAAATCTGCAAAGAACTGTCTCAGGAACGCCGGATATCTGTCCTCAATAATGGCATTCCGCACGTCTCCCATCAAGTGCAGTTGATACCAAACATTGTGTATGCTGAGCAGGTGCGCCGCTACAGTCTCTTTGCCCACATTGTGATGAACAAAGGCTCGCGTGATGTTGATTGCACCCTCCCCCTCCTTTCTGCAGCAAATGCAGCCGCAGCCCTCCTCGAGGGGGCCAAAGTCGGTGGCGTACTTGGAGTTCTTGATGTTCAAGACCCCGTACTTGGTAACGGCGTTGCCGAACCGTGCCGTCCTCGTCGGCCATACGCAGTCAAACATGTCGGCGCCCAGGGCGACACTGACGACCAGGTCCTCGGGATACCCAATGCCCATGACATATCGCGGCTTCAGCTCCGGCAGGAGTTCGGTGCACGTTGCCACGACGCGACAAAAGTCGGCCTTGGCCTCACCGCCGCTCAAGCCGCCAATGGCAATGCCGGGCGTATCCCGAGCCATCATCTCTTTGCAGCACTCGCGGCGCATCTCGGTGTCGAGGCCGCCCTGGATGATGCAGAAGAGATTCTGACGATCCGGGTTCTTGTGCGCTTGGATGCAGCGATCGAGCCAGCGCACACTTCGGTCCATGGCCTCGCGCATTCGGGCCTTGTCTGGAGAAGTAGTGACGAGCACATCATCGAGCTGCATCATGATATCGCTGCCAATAGTGTTTTGCAGCGAGATGGAGTGCTCAGGGGTCAGGAGCATGGGCGTCCGGTCATGCGGACTCAGGAACCGCACGCCCTCTTCCGTAATGGTCGCCAGGGACAGCAGGCTAACCATCTGGAATCTACAAGTGAACTCAGAGATTAGCCAAAGTTTAGCTTTGTCTTGGTCATGGACCAGTGTGTAGTGAAATATCATACCCGCCACTATCTGTGAGAATATTGTGGTTCCAGCCTTGCAGCTTGTGCGCTCCGCCAATGGCTTCCAGAGCCTCCTGGCCCGGCTTCAAACCGAGATGGTAGGTGTTGTTCAGGCAGAGCCGACATCCTGTTTCTTCCAGCTGCTCCGGGGTCAATCCCTTGAGTGAAGCCTGGGTTGCCACGGGCATAAAGATCGGTAGCGGCACCGAGCCATGTGGCAGGGTGAGGAGAGAAGCACGGGCCCGAGTTGTCTATGGTCCCGTCAGGTTAGAAGAAGTGTATGTAAATATTTATATAATCGGGCAGCAATTCGGCGCCGGGGAAACCGCGAGGTAGGTGGGTGGGTTAGACAGATAGGTTAGGCGGCGTGGAGTTGTGTGTTTTCTTACGGAGCAACGAGCTATCAGATCATAAGTCAGGGCAGCAGAAGACTGCGAGGCAATGACGTTGGCCATCCTCTTCTCCAGCATGACCCTTTATGAACCGTGGGGTCAAGGCGAAGAGTAGGTACAGGTATGTAGGTAGTAGGTAGATGGCGTAGGTAGTATTCAGCAGTACTTTTTCCTCCCCTGGAAGAGGGCTGCACAAGCAGGTGCTGGTGCGTGTGGGTCAGCGTATCGATCGAGAAGACCCTGGAACCGGCGCCGAGACAAGTGAAGATTTGTTCTTGCGTGTTGTAATCTGAAATAGAGCTGGTCTAGCCTGCCACCATGACCCTTGACAGCTCGGCTTTTCCGCTGCTATGGTGCCGCTGCTGACACCGTTGTAATCGATGCAGGTAATGTGAGTAGGTAATCAGCTAGTGACCGTTGCCTGTTGCACGATACCGCAACCTCTGGGGGAGACTCAAAGTGGGTTCCTATTGTTTTTGAACTGGCTTTAACCCCAATACTCGACCTAGGGAGTGTTCCCAAAATAGCTGCACCCGTTAAAGAGGATATAACGGCACGTATGGGGAGGGCACGTCTTGGACTCCGATGGAGAATGTAGCATAAAATTAGGGATAATGCTTTGCTTGGATGGTGGTAATCTACACTTTCCGCGCACACTCTTTTGACACTACACCAAAGAAAATCGGATGAAATCTGAGGCTGTCAATGCTGGGCTGTCTTGGCTGGTAGGTTGCTTGCGAGGGCTCGGGCTAGCTCGGGCTGAACCGAGCCTATTTCAGCCTAGTAGACTTCTAGAAAGCTGTTTAGTGTAGTATCCCGTCAAGGTACAGGGCAATTGCAGAGCTTCATGTTAGATTCAAGACTACATTACTTACAGGTCCGTTAAGTGTACATTACCAATCTGCCCCATCACTTGCTCGCTTGTTGTTTAAAGGGCAGATTTCTTGGGATCCGATGTATAGATCTATATCGTGGGTACGGTATTCCCAGGTACTTGATATAATCCATCAACCCGTAATATAACTGCTGTTTGACAAGGATCGAAATCAGATGGCCTACATCGCCCAACCTAGAACAGTGCAAGATCGGGAGTCTACGGGCTTACGGAGTACCCAAGAATTATTTCCCGAAGGGTCCTGGGCAACTCTCCTTCTTTTGGCCATGGCCGCCCAACTTGCGCCGCACAAATTGCAAAGAATCGTACGATTGCAGATTTTCGCCTGTCTTGTCCCCTTGCTTGCTGCGGTATGTATCCTCTGCTCGAATAGGAAGCCCTGCAGCAGCCGCCGCCATTCAAGCACCGGCAATCGGTTTGCAGATCGGGATGGCGCAGGCGGCATTCGGTTTGACTGACGGGTCACGCGATGGGTCAGTTGCCTGCGCTTTACGCTGCAAGTGAGGAAAAGAAACGACAAGATGAGGAAAAAAGGGATACAAGACCAAGTCTTCCTCCAGCACTCGCTCTCTGTTCTCCATATCTGCTGCTCCCATCTCAAGCACGCTACCTACACCACTCAGATTGAGTACTAAGGTAGTAAGCCTAGCGAAACAGAGTTCGATCTAACACATTGAGTAATCGTCATTTCTATTCGGGTGTTTAGAGACATTTCAGCTGCTTCAGGCCTGTCCCTAGCACCTCACACGCACAAGATCCCTTGAAATCTCCAATCTACACTAAGCATCAACTGGGTTCATCCATTACGGCTGTGGCTGCCCGAGGCGTACGGGGTCCCTAAATGCGTGGCATTGCAGGGGTCACCCTTTACAGGCTTTTGACATCCATGGCCTGATCTCTTGTCCCGCCATGTAAGAGAGAGAGGGTGACCATTGAGCTAAACTGCAGATGAATTGATTCCAACGTCGCCCAAATATTTCCCTCTTCTCCCCACCTACTCTCGGAAAAGCTCTGGCAACGGGCTGCTTTGTTATTATACTTGGCAAGTGACCCAGTCGTCCTTGAGCTGAGCCTTAAAGGCTTTGATCGTACGACAAATGTCTTGAGCCCAGTACACATTGGGTCATACAAACTCCCTATACTCTCTTACATCCTTGTCACCTGATTCGCTGTCTGCGCTTTTGATTCAACCACGAGTCTGGAGAAAAGAACAATGTCGCAACTTTCCTCATTTCACCTCTTCTCTTCGCTGCCTACGGAGATACGACTAGAAATATGGCAGTATAGCTGCTCACAACCACGTGTAGTGGAAGTCTACTACGACGCAAAGCTGGACCAATGCACAACCGTCACACCGCCGCCCGCCACTCTCCAGGCCTGCGCTGAGGCCAGACGTGAGGCTCTGCGCATTTACAAGCCGCTATTTGGCACCTCGACACATTGTGCGAGGATCTACTTTCATCCCCAGCTCGATACCCTCTACATCCCACGGCCGCCGTCCATGGGGTACGACGACAATGCCAGGGACTTTGCCGAGCTGTGCACGGGTGCGTCCGAGGTGGTCAACTTGGCCCTCGACCACGTCAACCCGGCCATTAGGAAACCGTGGGAGACGTACAACAAGTACGCCCTCATGTCGAGCTTCCCCAAGGTCATGGAAGTCTACTTGGTGCTCGACTCGGTTGCAGCAAACTGCGATGACCACCACGCGGGCAGCGGCGGCAACAATGGTAACAACAAGGCAACAAAACACGGCTTCATCAAACTTGCCGAGCCACTGGGCGACCCGACGGAGATCTGCAAACTACTCCAGGATGTGAAGATGTCGTTCACATACGAGGTTGGTGCGGATTTCGGCACAGAAGGCGGCGCTGAAGGAGTGCCAGAACCGCCAGTATTGGTTCTCAAGGCAAAGGTGGAAACCGACTATCTCCGGCTGCTTTGATACTTTCAACATGGGACACCCCTTTTGACGGTAGCCACATAGCCGATATCAAGATGGGACACTCGAGAGCGAGTCCAGTCCATTCAAGAGTCTCTTGTGACTTTTCAAAAATGGTGGCAACCACTCAATCTGGGCAGTCGATCCGTATACGCGAGAGATACACATACGTCTCGACAAGGGACGTCAAAAAGAGGGATCAAGAACGGTGATGCAGCCAACCTCTACGCGTTGGAATAAGATAGGGTCGACTGCATTGAAGTCATATCGACGACTGTGTATACATATGAAAAGCCGCAAGGCAGGAATGGAGGTCATTGGGGAACTGCATCGGCTGCAAGGAGTTAATATTCTGGGTTTCTACTGATCATGAGCGGTTCAGCAAGGGGTGAGCACTGCCGGCGTTTATAATGTCTATATTTCATCGCTGTATATGGCACAATCAAATATTGTACATGCATCATGACGTGTCCCGTATTGACACTTTGAAACTTGCTCGACGCTTCCGACCTTGGTGTACTAGAATCTCGATAGGCCACAAGCCAGTAATCAGCAATGATAACTCACCAAAGGCAAGACCAAGACAAGAAACTAGACGTAATCATGAACCTCGAAATGACCCACTCTAGTTACAGCTATCTCGCAACACTCTTGGCTTGCACATTCTGGGGTTGATTGCTGTTCGTTACATTTGAAGAGACTTTTGAGCGTGAGATTTGACAGCGGCCCGCCCACCGTATGTATGCTGAATACACCCATGAGCAAGAACACTTGTTCTTATGTAGCTACATTTTCGTCAGCGCATTGAACCCCCTTGACAGAATCTCTTCCGCGTTGCACGATCAAACTTGTAAAAGGAGGATGAGCCCTGCTACTGCACGTTGAGAAAATCTGAATACGTCTCAGCAATGTACAGCAACAGCAAGGCAATCCACAAAGTAGATGATATCTGCGTATATTTGAAAGGAGGAAGAAAAGAAAGAAAGAAGTGTGCAACGTGCTCCATCAATCAGAGTATGGAAACCTACAAGCCTGCCTAGGATGGTGTTTCGAGAAATCACCCGTAGCTTGTCAATTTCCTGTTCTTCAACATTGCAAACGAGGAAAGCACCAGACGTCTCTTTGTCTGGCTGTTTGCCTGCCCGCCTTCCTCCTGAATGTAGGCTCCCGCCAAAAAACCCAAGCTACATCATCGTCGCTACTGCCATCTTGTTTCAACCGAGAAACAACAACAACAGCAGCATCACAAATGGGGGTGTGGTCGAGTGGCAAGACATTCGCTTCGCAAGCGAAGGATCCCGAGTTCAAACCTCGGCATCTCCATTACTTTTTGACTTTTTTTTTCGTCTTCTCCCAATATTCGTGCCATGTTAATCTCTTGATTGTACCCATTCTCATGTGTCTATTTTTCTTTTTATTTCACCTTCTTCTCATTTCAAACTGAATTCTTAATTACCCATAATCATCGATGTGTGCTTCTCCCGTATCAACAAAAATTCCATCGATATAACACTATTCCACATTAAGTGTTTAACTTGATTACTAACACAAATCTACCACGCGGTATCAGAGGTGCGCCAGACGGGCTGTTTGTCAAGTCTTCTGGCCGATCTCACGGTCGATTCAGGAACATAAAGACTAATCAGTAAGACTTTCAGGACTCTTCCGGATCGCTTAAATTCTCGATATTGACGCGCCAGTGGCTTTCTATAGAGAGACCGGATACCTTGACCACGGGTCCGAGGCCCAGACAGGCATTACTGCTTGTCACATGGCAACGCGGCCGTCAATGCCATGGGATGATAGTATGCACATGCGGATAGATGAACGCAATCTTGAATGTCTCTCCTCTCGAGCAGTACCGAGTCTAGATTGTTTGCAAATGCTTGTGCTGAGGTAGTCATGATAGCCAGGCCTTACATCATCACAAGGTTGACTCTGAACATGTGAAACCACTGCCTTGAACGTTGAATGATTATTTAAATTTGTATTGTAGTTCACTTAAAACCTGTCTGTTGGCTTTCTTAGGTAACACCATGCTCCCTAATGATGGGCAAATTTCACCATCAACATATAGCAGTACGCCTGCTCATTTGTAACCATTTGTTAAATGCCCTAGTTTCCTCGTTCAGAACAACCTCCAACCCTCTATTCCTCAGACACCTGAAGACCCTCTCGCAGGCCCTCAACCTTGAGCTCCTCACCCGTGGCACGCTTGTAGATATCTTGCACGTCGTCAGTGGTGGTCTCAAAGTGCGAAGTGGCATCGTAGCTCTTGGAGATGAAGACGTTGTCCTTGGTGCCGTTCTCGAGAGGCTCGTACAGCGGGATAGGGGGTCCCTATAAGATTTCCAGTCAGTGAGGACAGTTCATGTTTATGGACGTGCATGTTCATTTATCACAAACTTACCAGGAATTGCTCCTCAATCTGGCCAAGACGCTCGAGACCAGGCTGGAGCTCGAGGTGGTGGTTGGCAGAGGTCTCGGCAATGGTCGAGACAATGGCAATGTAGTAGCCCTTGGGGCAGACGTTGTGCGCCGAGGAAATGCAAGCAATGTAGATGTCGTTCTTGCGGCCAACCTGGGACTGGGGAATGATGAGCTGTGCCGAGTCGGCGTCGTTGGTGCCAGCCAGAGGGTGCTTCAGCACACAGATGGCCTTCAAGACGTGGCCAACGACCTTGACCTTCTGGGGGAAGTAGCTGGGGTCACCAAGGATGAACTTGGCCTTGGTCTCAAACTTCATCTCGGGCTCAATGCCGCCCATGGTGGCCTTGATACCGACGGCCTTGTCGCCTTCATACAGAACCTCGTCGACCGAGGTGTTCAGCATGTAGGTACCTCCGTAGATAGCCGACAGACGGGCAAAACCCTGGGGAAGCTCGCCGAGACCGTACAGGGGGTAGATGTAGGGAGACTTTCCGTAGCGAGCCACCGAGTTACCGTAAAGGCGGATGCGCTCAATAGCCTCTGGGGCCTTGCCGGTGGCAGTCAGGTAGCTGTCATCAAGGTAAAGAGCCATGGCGTGGCCAATGAAGTCCCGAGTGCCAGTCTCAAGGCCAAACTTGTCGTAGACATCCTTCATGGAGACTGAGGAGAGGTCGAGACCTGGGAATTTGGGGACCAGTCAGCCTGCTTTGGCCCGTGACATTACGGTTTGTATAGTTTCACTCACCCTTGTGTGTGCTGGCATCGGCAGCGTCAAAAGTTCCCACCCACTCGATGAAGCTCTTCATGCGGCGCTTCTCAAAGATGCCCATGAGGGGCGATCGCAGAGCCTCGGCGGCATCTGAGGGGACCTTGGCAACAGTGGCCTTGGAGGCAGCACCTTGCTGGACGTAGCTGCCAGCAACCTGCTTGAACTCGAGGTAGCGGGTAACATCGGTGGAGACCAGAATGTTGGTCAGCTCTCCAGACGACATCAACAGCTTGGGCACCAGGTCGATGTTCCAGTCTGCGGGACGGCCATACTTCTCCCAGGGCTTGGAGCCTTCTTGGAAGTTTCCGTATTTCTTGAAAAGCTGTTTGGTATCATCTTAGCCTCACTTGTTCTTGTGTTTCTATAGGTTTGGGTCGTGGTAGTGGTGGGTGAGGTTGGCCGTGGATAGGGGTCAGGGGGGTGAAAGCTCGGGGAGCACAGGAAAGAGTAGAATCGTACCGTTTCGAGGTTCACTGAAGCAGCCTCTCTGTTATAAAGCTCGTCAGTCGACATTCCATGGTATACAAGATCTATAGGGGAAAGGGGGATTAATAGTACTCACCCTCCGTAGTGGTCGTTGCGGTCAATGTGCAGCACCTTCTTGCCCTTGACACTGAGAACACTTTATTGCACCATGCTGGTTAGCTCCCTACTCTGGCTATCTTCCAAAGAAGCAAATATCGTCTAGGTTGAATCAGAACGTACCCAGAGAGAATACACTCGGTCAGACCTGTGGTTTACATGCGCGTCAGCCACCGTTTCTCTCAATATAGCAGCGTCGTTGTCCATTCCTCTTGCTATCAGCCGTGCCAGGAGCTCCTGAACCCCACCAAGGAGGCACGCGGAACAGCAGCACAGCACAGCACAGCAGCCTGCGGTGCGGGGCAGCAAACTCACCAGTGCCGAGCACAATGACATCGTATTCGGGGGCGATCTCATCCATGTTGTCGTGTGTTGATTTTGCTGAGAGGGTATCAAAAGAAGAGAAAGAATCGTAGAGTTGACAGCAGCTGGTAACCAAGAAGAGAAGCACAAGAGAAATGCTTCTTCTGGGGGAGTGAAAGAGAAAAAGTATCGGTGAAAGGGATGGCCGTTTTGGTGTTGTTCAATAAGACCCCCGTTTGGAGCTGCCACTTAGACCCATTTTGGGTCTGCGACCAATTGGCGGGGTCCCGCTTTGCATTTGGGGGGGGCTCAAGTGCTCCATTGCCTGAGATGTGTCCCAGATGATCGCCATAGTCATGCAAGCTATCCGACGTGGTATCCTCCATTCTAATCCTAAATAGTCTTGTCTTGTTCTGCCCTGTCTATTAACTAGTACTACTATGATTAGAACTTGTCTCTGTCCTTTTCTGCCACGAAGTTCCTGAGACGGGGTTTTGCTTTTGAGAGAAAAAGCCAAATATCCATGGCGTCGCTTTTCGAGGACTATCACAGGGCATGCGGCTCTATGTGATCTACGGAACAACACTAAAGGCTCACTAGAACATATGGACGCCCATCACAAGCATTTTATGGAGCTGGCTTGTGCTCTAGGACGCAATGTCCAGAATATATTACACAATTTTACAATACCTGGCTCCTATTCTTGAAGCCCATGGCCGTGCGAATCTTATGACTCCCCCATTAGGTTTTCAGACTCCTGGATTGAGCTCCGTGCGTCTCCACGCCTTATATAGTACATCTCAATATATTGCACACTAGAAGCCACTCGTTATGTCCTGGACACGGGCTGGCTGTCTGCTGATTTTGGCAGAGCGGACGGGTCAATCGTCGCTTGCACAGGCTTTTCCGTAGTTTCTTGCTGCTGCTCTTGACTTGCACCTTCGGCCTCGACTGCCGGAACAGCGCTTGCCACCTCTTCATCAAAATAGTTCATCGGAGTGTATGGGTTGCTCGTGTTGGAGAGATCGACCTCCGGATCTTGCTCTGCCAATTCCCTCGCATCTTCCCACGTGTAATAACGCTCAGTGAGGGCGTGCTTAATCGACTTCATTGTCTTTGACACCTGTTAAAGGGGGGGGAACGGGGAAATTAGCACGGTCCACATATCACGATGGTTTTTCGTGTTTCTGCTTGGTAAAACGTACCGCCCGCATCCTCATCTTGCTCTCCTCTTCGCCCGTCTTGAACTTGAGCCTCGTCCTCTCCCTGCTCGCCGTGGCGATTCTGTTCCTCTCCTTCACGCAGACCCACCACAGCTTGTGCAGGTCATCCCAGCTCTTGTGTCGCAGTTCCTCGACCGTCCAAGAGCGCCCGTGTTGTGCCTCAGCTTCTGGGTCCAGTAATGACTTCTCCTTGTCGTAAAAGAATTCGTACAAGCCGTGCTTGGGATCCGTCTTGACATCGTCTGCCGGGTTGTACTCGGCCGGCTCAGGTAGTTCGTAACCGTCGACTGCCATGCGCGCCTTTGTTCCAGAACGGTAGATTGCAGAGAGACCTCGCAGCCTGCTGTTGTCGCGCCTGGGCTTGCGCATCTCGAGCGATGCAGTAGTCGAGAAAGAGGCCGCCGATGCAGAGTTCGGAGACGAGCGCGAGGCCAGAGCCAAGCATTGCGAAGGAGTGCGCTGGGAGGAACGCTGCAAGATCCGACCGAAGACCGGTCGGAGAGTTGTAGGAGTAGCCATTGCGTAGTCGATCGTCCAAGGCTCGAATCCGAAGTCGAAAATTGGCGATGGCAGTCTCAATTGCAGATCGGGCTGAAGCCTTGCAAGGTCGCGAGCTCAAGCTAGGAATTTTTCGATGTGGCGCACGGATATGGAGCGCCACATTTAACGCGCCACACTTAGTATAACATTCCTCCGTACCTAGTGTTCCAACTACGTATCTCCTCACCACCTCAATGCTTGCACATACAATATGTACGCGACCTAGGATCTTGTCATTTATTTAAAGGTAATATATGTGCATGAACAACACATTCCTGAAGGTCAAGCACTTATGAAATCTCTCATGAAATGTGTAAGCCATACTCTGAAACTCCTGTAGTATTGCTACGCTTAAGAGTGGGCACGAATAGGACAAATCAATTCAAGGCTCTCGTTCTGTTTAATGCATGTGTATGAAGGCAAATTGAGGAATCCATATTGTTTGCAAATCTGATTCGAGAATCATTTATCGTTCCATAGATACCTGATTCAAGATCATCGCCGACGATAACATGATTACCACTTCGTCGAGTGCATGCCATATGAAAATACGGCCAAAATGTCCTGTTCTTGTGAATCGTGCGGAAACCAGCCTTCAACACCATTGATTTACAAACTGAGAGATAGCCGCATATTTGTCCAATTTGCGCGCTAGGATGATTACTTAAACAAGTCTAATTCCATCCACGCCCAGCAATGGCTCTGCCCAACAACAACGAAGTTACTGGATGTACTGGATGGGTGATTCGATATGCGAACTGGTGTCAACCTTCCAGAATAAATCGTGGGGTGAACTGGGAATGGTCATGTCCCCTCCTGAACTACTTGGATGATCCACAAGAGCGACCTCGACATACAAGGTGGTGCTTGGAGATCCAAATATCAGGTATTCTCTCAAGTCCTTTGCGCGGGCCTTCATCCTGGACATGTGCGCTCAAGTCGTATGTTGCGAAGGGAGGCCGGTTTGCTTGAGACGATCCTTGTTATAAAGTTCGACGACCTTCCAAGGTCTCATACTTTTCACTCGAAGGAGCTGGCGCCACACCCGGAGCTGTCAGAAGTGTCTGCCTCGTCAGAGTCGTCGAAATCGTCAGAGTCGTCGTCGCCATTCGCGACTCTATCAATATGAGCATCAATACGAGCAGTGGACATGCAGTCACGCCTCTTACCCCGTGGGATGACGCTGAAGGACACTTTGTGGCGACGAGACTACGAGCTACAACAAAGAACACTGTCAGGCGCACGTCTCTGGTGGCAATTGGGCGCCCATGAATGGCTTCCCAAGCGCAAAGTGCTACTCTTCCGACCCGCTTCCTGAATTCCAGCTATAGGCAGAAGCCAGACACTCGCAGCAGTTGAGGCCCAAACTTTTGAGTGCGAAAAACCTTTGTAAACGACCAACAGTTCATGCTGTTCTCATTCAAGTCAGGGCTATGGAAAATGAAAGGCGAGTGCACCAAGAGAAAGGAGAGGAAAAAAAGACAAAAAAGAGCGATGACTCTGGATTCGAACCCGAGCCCCCTAACAAAGATCCTCTCGACTGATCATAGGATATTCACTTTTCACCTGGGTGGCCACTGCACTCGAGAGCTTTACCGCTCGGCCATTGGACCTTTGTGACTTGTGGTTGAGAAAATGAGATATATTAGAAATTATGACACCTCTTCAAGTATGTTGTGGGAAATTCCTCTGATGGTTGATGCTTCAAGTTATGCGTATGTCGTGATGCAAACGATTGAGCCTCTGTCCCACAAATTTCGCGGCAAAAGTCACAATATCATATACGAATCATTCAAGACATTCAACAGGATCCGTTGAGTCAGGTTTCATCGCGCACTTGAAGTATACAAACGGGTTTCATGATATCGAGTCTCGTTTTCTTATTGATTTTTGGCAGTAATCATGATTTAAAGTCCGCAAATCTGCTTGGGATGAGACCTGATTTCATGACACAAACAATTATTTGTTGATTTAGACACATTGACAAATGTATCTTGCGCCGCGATAGCTAAAATCCGTCAAAATACGTGGGCTTCGTTATCTTTTCCATGAAAGAACCGATACAGTTAATGTTATGCTTGTTTGTTACGACCGTGTATCAATTACTCGGTGCTCTAGCACGTTCTTTCAACCAGGAAAATGTGCATTCTGATCAGATGAAATTAGGATTACCCGTCAAGCTCTCAGCGTTGCCTTTTGAGCTGCAGAGCATCATTGTCGTACGCCTGAGCACGGAGCAAAAAGAATACATATCTGTGTGACACCTGCTACTTGAGTCTGATATTCTGGTCACGAGGGAGGACAAACCATGGAATTCCAAGAATCAAATTGCTTATTCTATGCAAATCCTAGTCCCACGGCCAACTTCGCTTGAGAGACGCAAAGAGAGGTACTTCACCCTGAGACAAGGCACGTGAGCGACTGGAGTGCACTCTTCCAGTTACATACTACAAAGTACCGTTATAATCTTCGCAATGATTATGGCAGCGAAAGCTTTTTTTTATTTGACTCAAGTGCTCGGCTTTGACCGGTCGCCGAACCGGCTATAGCTGTAGATGTACTTAATATAGTTCTGACACATTACAAAAGCATGAGGCTAGATTGATACATACCTATGCATGGAAAAACTTTCTGCCTGGGAGTCGCCAAAGAACCAGAAAGAAGAATGATGTGCTCTTGTTCATCTCCAGTAACAATATCTCAGGTATCAAAACCCAGCACACAGCATTGAGAAGGGGGGGAAAAGCCTCACGTCGAACTGAGATTTCCATAAACATGTAGTTCAAAAAGAAGCTGTCGCCAGCCTCCCTTGAAATGCTAGATTCGGACCATGTGTCTCATATCGCGTGTCTAGGTTTCGCCAGAAAAGACTCTCACCCCGCAAATGCAAAGACAGTATATTTGCTTCCGAAAACCAAGGTACAGCGACATTTGAAGAACTGCTTTGCAGAGTGGTTTTCTTGCCGTGTTTGGATTTTATCCGCTCCGGGGAAATCCATCCGTCCGCCCGGGGATAGCGACTGCAAGGTTATTGTTTTCTTTTTCTTTGTGATCCGAGACCGACGCGCATAACGACTGCAGCAAAGTATCTGTACATTGAGAGAAATAAAGGGAACTACCTCGGCCATGATCGGTGAAAAGAGAGTTGGAATGACAAGAAAACAAGCAAATGTAGGTGAAATGTAATGAGGTATGCACGGACAATTGCCGAGGAGAAGAAATACGTATGATGCCGCCAACGCTTCAGCCTTTCTTTGGCTTATACATCTTCCAAGCTCATTGGTGCGGTGGTATACATTGCTCTCGTACGATTCGTGCGCAATATACGGCGTCATATATGTCCAGATCGAACGCCTATTCGTAGCTGACTTACGAATACTTTATAATCATCTTTCATTGGCCATGGATATCATATCGTACATTGCCCTGCTGTTCAACGTGACGTGTGATACGATTATCTTGAAAGCATACTCGAAATAGCGGCCGTGACTGAGTACTTGGTTGGCCATATTCAACCATGTGCACCTTAAAACATATTGTCGTGCATTTGAGGCTACGCACAAATAAATATGCTGATATCCCAACCCTACACGTTTTATCACGAACAGTTGCGCAGGGGGATATGCATATGGACTAATGCAACAAGAAAGAAAAAGCACATCTTACATGCAACATAAATTTTTGATTCGAAAAGGTGTCGAGTGAGACTTTGTACATTCGTTCTCTACCTACATCCGAGGACCCACGGGTTCATGCTCGGTTCAAGGCCCTATCGCTGTCGTTGATACAATCGATCCAGCTATGTCGGGATGCCCATCGTATACTCAAGCAGTGCAACTTCACAGGGAGGAATGGCAATATACAGGACAACATGCTTGAAAGAAAGTTAGAGCAATTCGAACAGGAGAGCCTACGCTTCCAGCAGCCTATGGAATCGAGCATAAAATGTATTTGATCAGTCCATGCCCGTTAGATCATTGTATCTATAGACTGAAAGTGGCTCCGACAAGGAAGCGCGCCACTATTCACAGGCTTTGGACCTCAGCAGCTTGAAATGCAGACTCCTCTGAATGTGGAAATTCCGGATTGCATTTCGAAGAATCAGCTGCACGCCTACAGGGGCCGTTTCTGAAGGCTTCGTGCTGTTCGGAATGTGAAATGGCCATCAAAGATGTGTATGTATACCATTCAATTCGTACTGCCCCTGCCAATCGCCGCGAATTGCTTTCAAGGCATTTTTATTTTTCGCCTTGCCAGTCGTTGCGGGTTCATTGACTCGAAAGGTACTCAAGAGTCGCACGAAACTTGCAGGATCCTCAAAAATCGTGACGAAGTCCATATTTCTTGTCACAGTTCGCGAGAAAGTTTGTTACGAGTGAGTGACGAGGGACAAGGACACGAGAGGATAGCACTCTCTTAAAAATGTGCTGACGCGGCCACGCACGGCAGAGCTTACGTGGTGTGTTGATTCTTGTCGGCAGCTTTGACCTTTATATCATTCGACTCAAATTTCGCTATACACCATGTTTCGTAACGTGCGGAGGGGGGCGGGGGGGGGGGGGGGGGGGGGGGGGAGACGTAATCGATGGGTAAAAAGAGAAAAGATGACAAGAGGCAAGCGATTACGACGTCTACAAGCTGCAAGGTACGATGCCGCGTCCGGGAGAAGGTTTCGAGTTCATTGAGGTTAGTATTCAAGTCTGTTTGATGGACAAAGGACATGAGATGTGCATATTCGTTATATCGGGTAGACACCAAGGTAGTTCATCGTAGGTTTTTAGCAAACATATGGATGCAAAAATAGAGCCGCACTGATGGAGTTTTGTTACACTTTTGTACACTTGCTTACAATGGTGGATCTTTTTTTTCGACTCGGCTTCCTTGGGATGGTCTCTTATCAACGGCTGCCCGAAAAGTAAGACTCCATCCGACGGGATACTGGGGAAGGGTTTTTTTTGGGTTCACGCAAAACATGTTTACCGTGGTGGACCTTACAACGGCCTTGTAAATGGAGTATCCAACATGTCTTGGGAATGTTTAAAAACTGGAGTCGAGCTACCCTTGGATCCCGTCATCCAGCGTTGGGACTGGAGGGAGGGACCCTCAAAGGAGGCTGAGAGAGGGAAAAAGGGCGTGGGGATTGGATCTCATGTGAACCGAGAGCCTTCCTTTCCTTCTCCAGTTTGCCCAGCGAGCTCCAGCTTTTGCTCAGGACTCCTCTCTCATGCCCCCCGGGGGCCCAGCAAGGCAAGGCATGGCAAGGCAAGGTCCAGCGGCAGCGGCAGCGGGCTCTCTGGCGTGCCACACCATGAAAACTCAATGCCACCAGCCGAAAGCTTCAGATCAGATGGAGCATGGAGCCTTCCCGAGCGCTCCCACTTCTTCCCAAACCCGCAATGGAGACACCAAGGGGGGAGGAGAAAAAAAAAAAGATGGCACACAGGAGCGGGAGCGCCAGGCACCGACAACACCAGAGATGGCATCGGCTTGTGGAGTCCTTTTGCAAGTTCCCGCCCTCGAGCAAAGTCAAATAGCTGGAGATGGTGTTCCAAGTGGGCTTTTGTGTTAAAAAACAGGGTCTACCGAGCAGAAAGCATGGCATCTCCATATTCAATATCAAACGAACTACTCCTGTTACTGCCATGTCTAGCCAAACAATGTACACAGACACAAGATACACAACAATACACGCGCACATAGACTTGTAGACAGACACATACACATGTGAATCGAGCGCCGAGGGACGGACAACGAGAAACGGCGAAAATACCCACCAGCAGTCGGTACTCCCGCAACGTGCCCGTAGAATGCAGGACATCGGAGCGGCCGAGCAGGAGCAGGAAGACATGAAAGACGCATAGAACAACTTGACTATTGAAGAAACAAGCCTTGTTACAAAGGGAATCCGGTCGCCTCGCAAGTCCGGGATGTTGGCTCGACCTTGGTGCGTTCCGCGGCAGTTCCAAACAATTAGTTGTTGGCCTCCCATCCCAAGTCAGGTCAGCAAGGCAAAAAGAGTTTTCAACGGCGCGATGGCATGATTGGGAAAGCATTGCATCATTGCATCAAGCTTCAACACACCATGAAGACTGGCGTGCCGAATATAGTACTACGTAGCGTATACGAGGGATCAACAAGATCAACTACCTTACATAGCACACACACACACACGCACACAATAGAAGCCGAGCGCCCATTGACAGGTCACCCGGTTATCCTCTAGGAAATCCGGAAACGGCGGCGCATGTTCGATTGCCATTATGCCCTGATTATGATGATGGCTGGCAACGGTCGCGCGACTCAGGAACTACTGCTGGCTTTGCATCAAGACGAGAAGAACAAGTGCGCGGTTCAAGGAATGTGGCAATCACGGTCAGACCTTGATATCCATGCTTCCCAACCAACCCGGCTCCTACTCCCGGACATCTCTCCGATGTCAGGAGAGAGACAGGCAGAGGGAGAAGGGGGAAAGGCAAAGACAGAAGGAGGAAAGAGAGAAAGAGGGAAAAAAAAAGACAGCAAAGTCTTCTCGTCACTCGACTCACACGTGTCACGATGGTCTAAACTACTCTGTGCAGGAAGATCAAAACAAAAGAATTATGGCGCAAGGTTTTTGGCGCGTTTCCTGCTGTCTCGGCGCACCTTTTTTCGCTATTCCGCCCCGCGACTGACTCGACAAGCAGCTCGGCGGGATTGAGCTGTTGGCAAAAAAAGAGTCAGTTGTCCCGGTTTAGATCAGTCAAAAGTCAGGGTCCCTTTGAAAAGCCCCTGTCAGTCACGAATAAAATAAAATACAAAGCTGGCAAGCAACACAAAAAAAAAAACTGGCCATGGCGTTGCGCCTGGCTTTGCATGGCATCAGTGCATACAAGCTATGTCCTTTCTCATGGGCATGGCGTGGGATTGCTGTTCCGGCGGTGAACCTCAAACAGGTTAGATGACAGGAATTATGTTACTCCCTGTCTCCTGTATTCCAGGGGGGAAATACTGTAGTAGAGGAACAAAGAAAGAAAAGACAAAAAAGAAAAAAAAAAAAAAAAAAAAGAGCGTGAGAAACGTTCCGATTAAGCGCCTCCCCCCTCCCCTCTCTAATCCCGTTCGCCCAAAGTGCCCACATCGACTGCTAATAGTCTCCTGAAATTCTGCCCCCAGTAACACCCCAGCAGGCCACTAGCCGCCGAAAAAAGGCACGAAAGGCGGAAAGCAGCGACATTTTTGATCATGTAATAACAATACCCTCCTAGGATTGCTTATGTGACCAGCGCAAGTTTTCCGAATACATGTTCGTTCATAACGCAGTAGTAAGTTGGCTAGCAACTACCACCTATTACATAGTACACCACGCAAGCAAAAAATAGTTGAACGATCAGAAGGGAAAAACCCGGCCGAATTACTTTCGTGCCCTGGGTCGTCATGCCGCCCAGATTACGCAACGCACTAGGTGTCAAATAGGCAAGGGCACGCGCTTCTCAATCTGGCGGTAAGGACCAGGTTGGTAATTGGAAATCAGTTCTCAGATAATAGCACATACTGTAGTAGCCCAGTATGTAACTCGACTGATTGAACAATGGCCCTTGTTTGCCCAGTCTTTCCACCGAAAAAAGAGAGAGTAGCAGCAGCACACGCCTCTGAACAGCATTGCCAGCAGCTAGTCGGTACGTATACACAAGCTCAAAGATCGGCTTACCAAACATTGCAGTACGTACCATAGTGAACAAGACATCTCCGCTCCCAAGGCACCAAAGGGGAAGGGAGGGGGAAACGCTGTTCAGGTGAAGGAAGATGCTTGTACAGATCGTCGTCGACCGCGTGGCCCCCACATTTAATAGAGAATAAATCATGAAAGCTCGGTTCATCATCTTATTGTGCTGCGTATATACGTATGTCAGCTGTATATGGCAGGCCGCTTATACAATATGTAACCCGTACATAAACGTTCTGGTAAAGATGCCGTAAACGCTGGAGAACACCTAAATTATGCAGACGATGCACAAATCGTCCTATAATAGGTATGTGGACTGGCGGCAAATGCCGGAGGGAGACAGAGAGGAGAAGCTATTGATTGCTCCTACCGCGAGCGTATTGAACGTACTTTTCTCTGTTGTACTGGACCTACATAGTACTGTGTACTGCCCAGTTGAGGGAATGGCATGCATGGTTGGGATGTGTAGAGATAGAGTAATGATTATCAAAAGAGACGACATCGAAACATCCCACGCTCCAAGGGGCTTGGCATGATATCGAGTTGGCATAGGTGCATCGCAGGCATCGGTATCTGTCCACGGCAGTTCACCTGCCTGAAACACATACCAGATGCCACAGATGTGCGATCGACTCATATGGTAACTCTAGTTTCTTCTGCCTTCTCACATGAAGAGTAACAACGAGACCAGGAGCTGCAGGGTGATGGTGGTAGTAGTAGCTGGTTGGACACCGTAGTGATGGTGAGCACAGTAGTAGGGCGGTAGCAGGATAGCTAGTCGCGCTGTGTCCAGCACATCAAGGTAAGGTCAGAAGAGAGCTATCCTACTACCTATGGCAATGATCGCTCCCTGCAAGTTACAGAATATAGACAAAGCTGTCGAGACATGAGACTGAAACTACTGTCTTTGCGCACCCACACTGCTCGGAAAACCCGCCAACGTCTTGGACATAGTCACCAATTTCTTGGTTGAGCCTAGGTCAGCCATAGGTGTGCTGCAGATTGTGGTTGTATGCATATGGTGGATGTACCTGTACTATGTACCGGCGACCCAGGGGAAATAATCATATTATGAGAGTCAGTCCTGCCGGATTTGGCAGTGCTATGGGAACAGGCCTTCCGGGTCCCTCTGTTACCCGAACCGCGAACTCACCAGGGCTGTTCGGTAGCCTGCCGGCAATAGTGTCATGGGCCCTTTCGATCCAAGGACCACAATAAGACCGATTATTACAGGATCTAATTCTCAGCTTGCGCCATCGCCAGCCTGCGCGCGAATCTCACGATGATGGATATACACACTTACGACGTATGTAGAATATACCCGAGGCTCCAAGCATTGCGAACAAGTGTTCCGACGTCAGACATGCTGTCCATGGATGATCGCATTGAAAATGTGAACAACCAAGTCGAGAAATGTATCTGTTCTACAGGTACATCTCGTATTATTCTTGTTCATCAACAAATGGTGCGTCATCAGTTTCGTTGATGGGTTGCAACGCTTTCTTCCAACCGTCAAATCGCGGAAGCAGCGCGTGTTTCCATGACTCGCATGTGTGCTTATGGGAAGTGCTGTGCTGTCTCATTGGCCCTGATAGAGCGGCAATTATTTTTTTTCTTGCTCTCGTAGTAATGGTAGAACAAAATGTGTTGAAGAGCATGATCCAAGCCGAATGGTTTGACAGTTGCATTTGATGAAGAGATTGATTGATCATGATGATGTGAGACGGCAGTCGTGACAGGTCATGTCGTGCTTACGTCCGTGATCAATCTAACTCGATGGCTGCCAGGTCTCATCGTGGCTTGAAGAGGCTTTCAGTAGTTCTGATCAGTGCAATATGGCTTTCGAGTAAGAACAATCTCTTCGGATGCAGACATCTGCTGCCAGTCAATCGAACGTGACTGAATAGCAAACTTGCAGGTCAACATTCAGATACAACTTCCTCACCTTTGGGGATAGCCTTGCTCTAAACTACACCACCATTGTGTTTGTACCCAGGCACGGACTAAGATTTGTGCTTCCGATCGCCAGCCACCGAGTTCCAGCGGATTGCCCAGATTGGTAGTCCGACCGAATTACAAACCCTGTCAAAGCAGGGGTAAGCTGCCTTGATGAAGAGAGCAAAAGCAGAAGTAGAACTGGACATAGGGGTATGTGAAATACCTACTGCGAATGCATCTCGGGCATTCTCTTTACAGAGCGAGACAAATTCCAGAAGATGATCGAAAAGTCTGATGGGTTGAAGCTGCCAATATGAGGCAGCATAGTCCCTAAATCGAAGGCATCAGATATACATAGTATCGGCAGGCACTTGCCGCCGGCACATGCAGTAATTTTCTAACTTTAATATAACTTGAAGAAGTCTAACATGTAATGGGTACATGCAAGAATTCATCTGTCAAATGGAGCTCACACCCGGCTGCCTGGCTGGCCTGACGAGGGTGCTCGGGTGCGTATTGTGGTCGATATGGGACGGAATAAATCGCGATCGGGCTTTGCTCCTTTGGGCAAGTCAATGATGCCGACGAACCCCGACACCGCGTGGTCGGTAGGTAATGTTTTTTTTTACTGAACTATTCCGGAGCAAACAGTCAGGCCAGTTTCGACGTCCAGGCGCATTTGTATAGTATGTTTGAATATCGACCATGCTCCAGGAAGCTGCAGCTTTTGAATATCAGCCCAGGTCCCCGGCCTTTGAGAGGATATGCAGCGACTGGAAAATTCAGTCAAATCATGTATCGGCGCGAACTCGGCGCCAGAGGACAGTCTGCCGTACCTACAATCCTATCTGCTTGCTTGCTTGCCTGCATCGATTCGAAAAAGGACGTGTTATGTAGGTGGGGGTGCCCAATGAGGCATCACCAACCCCAGTACAGGCTAGAGTCGGGTCATGGCTGCATCACGGAAGAGGAAAGGCGGAATTGTGACCCTTGATCACACTGGAATCATACATGTGTGATGACGTTAGGACCATTGGGGATCAGAGTCGTCAAAAACAATCACCTCTGAGAGGTGGTTG
Organism: Neopestalotiopsis rosae; assembly: GCA_023078685.1. Taxonomy (NCBI): domain Eukaryota; kingdom Fungi; phylum Ascomycota; class Sordariomycetes; order Amphisphaeriales; family Sporocadaceae; genus Neopestalotiopsis; species Neopestalotiopsis rosae. Next base: position 2,913,026 of record JALGAS010000001.1, read on the forward strand.
GAGGGGGAAAACTCTATTGCTCTCAGGTTCGGGACTCTCGGAGGCACTTATCTTAACCAGCGAGTGCTTTGCGAGCTGCCATTTAACACGAGCATGCTAAAACCTAGACAAAAGTCAGAGGAGCGCTTCAATGGGTGGTAGAAGTTCTCGATGTCGCTAACGACTTTCTACCGCAATTCGCTTACCCGTGTCTCAGAGACGGTTGAGGGGAAAAATAATAATTTAAAAAAAAATCCAGGGACCTCTGGCCCACCGTAAAAGACGGGGTGTGCTGCACGCAAGCCCTTGCAACTCAAGCAGCATACAATACTACACTACAGGGTGCCTAGCTGCATAGGTGGGTGAGTGACTTTCGACAGGGTAGATGGGGTGGTAAGCCAGTCTTGAGCTCTCATCCCATCGTCTCCCCCTCACCCTCAGTCTGTTGAGCCCAGCGATTATCGGGGGTGAAATCAAGGCGACGCGTCGGGAGCGAAACTCAGGTTCCGATTTGACGATAGATCTGAAGTCGTTGACTGCTAAAATGCAAGGAAACGTCGCATAGGATGGGTGTTTCCGAGGCCAAGCGTAGAGGAGGGGTTTACCGTCGAACGGTAGGTGAGCTCCCTAAACGTTCTGAACGTATAGCATATTTGCCTACATATTGTTCTGCAAGAAAGGGTCTGTTCGTGGAGATGACACTGGTGGAAAACGCAGAGAGTTACAGAGCGTCTGACATAGGTAACATTGGGGCCAGGAAAGCTTGAATGACAACCTTGGGTTTAGGGCCATGTGGGAAGTGGAGTGATGCCTGCTACTGCTGCTGCTGCTGCTGCTGCTGCTGAATGCTCACCAGACTGCTGGCTGTCGCTGGGTCTGGTGAGCAAGGTGAGGTTCGAAAGCTCATGGTGTACAAGACCCGTTCGCTAGAAGCCTGATAGAAGCATGGAATTCGGGGTGTGAACGAAGCCTTACCCAGCCAGCGAGCATGCCATGCCACCCAGAGGGTTACACAAGATGGGGCCCGCAACGAAGCTGAATGTCGGGCAGCCTCATTGCTGGAGTCGTGTGTACGTGCGTAGGTGCAGACACAGACAGACGGAGCGTTCAAGGCGAGAGAAAAGAAGGGTTGTCGGCCTCCACCTGAAGGGACCAAGGGGTGCTGTGCTGCATGCAGAGGCGGAGATCTCTTCAACGGCCAGCTAGGCATGTGTCCACTGACCACCAAACATAATCGTCGTTCGTGCAGTTTCCTATGCCAGCTGGCTCCTTTCTGAGATGCACACGCTCAGCCCAAGTGTCCACCTCGTCGTCTTCTGGTGGATGCCTAGCATAGCAGCATTCAATCGGTATGTTCCTCTCATGCTTTTTTTTGCCTCTCATGAGGCTCTCTGTATTTCTTTGGCTCTCCCCTTCAACATGGGGGATCCACTGACTTGCCTAGGTACCCGTTAGCTGGCCGCATGGAGCCTTCAGCGCTGCCAGTCAGTCTGTCTCCATAATGCCACAGCACAGGTGCGTTGGTGCGGTGAAACATGGATGCTGGCACGCTGGCAAGGGATTGGAGCGTGAAGCGCACTGGCGCTGGCCTGGCGCGTGGCCCCCAAACTACTAGAACCTGGGCATTTGCCTTAATCCTTGATTGACGGGGACCGGCGAAAAGGCGGTGGGTTCTACAATACTTCCGAACACAGAACATTTTAGTTATTACGGGACTCTAGCGGTAGCTAGCAATAGCTTCTATATCGAAGAACAAAGAAATTGGAATAATTATTGAAAAAGAAGAAGAGGAAATATATCGTACAATACCTTGCAAGGAGGAACAGGGGCATTTCTTTCCTCTCGACCGTGCGGCAATGCGATGGTCATTCTCTTTCGTATTCTCTGTACGTACTGTATAGAGTATTGCTGTTCCCCATTTGCAGCTTGCTCAGATGCGGCACAGCTAGGATTCAAAGACAGAACGTGCCGTATATTGGACTCGAGATCTCGGAGCTCCGGCGGTAACGATGTGTCACAGATATATTGTGACGCGATAACAAAAAGCGATGGCGGTTGTTCGAGCTGGGAACCAGATCGCGCCATCAGATAGCTGATAGGTAGACAGATAGGTTAGATGCTGAACGGCCGAGGTCAACTGCTTTTTTCCCTTCCTCTTTTTCCTTTGGCGTGGAAATAGTCGCGAACCAGTCAAGGTTCGGGAACGCTTTGGGCGTTCTTAGCATGAATCGACTTGACTCGTGGGTCGTCCCGACGGTACCGCTACCAGATGCACGCATATCTGCAGAGTCGATACTGCCAGCAAGTCAATGCATGTACCTCGATGTAGGCAGGTGGTGCCAATCTACCTTAGCTGTGTGCATCGTACCAATGCCCGCGACAGCGCGAATCGCTTGCCCGCACGCACAGGTCGCCCGACATGAGATCTCTCGGTTCGCTCTCTCATGTTGTGCAGTTCTTGGCGCCATACCATGACTAGTGTTGAGAACTCACGTCCGCTCATTCGCCCAAAAGCAGGGGTCCATGCCAGCGCATACTGGGGTATTCTCGCAGAGCTGAGAGTATGGGACGTACCAGGTTGAGTGAATATGGTTAATGGGTTGGTGTCAAGTATGAAGGGAGAAAAAATAGTCTGCCTTGCATCGTGGCTTTCCAGGTCTCGTGCATGGTGTGATCGATGCGAACACCTGAGAGTAATTGGGAAGCGAGGCCCAAGAATAATCACATTGGCGTTCGTTCTTGCATCGATGACTCGTGAGCCGCGCAACGAGCCCGACCGTCCGAGAAAGGTGCCGGCCTTCCATTGAGCGTGCCTGCTGGCCTGCTGCTGCTGCCGCTGCTCGCAAGGGAACCTTTCTATGCAGTTAGCGCGTCTCGTCGCCGCCAAGTTCCAACATCATTCCATGTACCGCTACATGGATCGCCTCTTGTCCAAGAAAAGTATTCAAATGGCAATGCAACCTCTCAAGCCAACCCGGCAGAATTGATTGACACCACTACTGTGTGTGAGGTGGGGGTCAATCAACAAGTCTTGTCTCCCTCTTTCTTGTGAGTGCCACTCGTATTGTCTCGTCTCGTCTCTTACCGTCTGTTTCTATTCCGTCCAGTTTTATATTGTCGCAGAATATGGTCCAATCAGACTTGTGAGCTGTCTCTTTGAATGTGCTTGACTCCATGTATCAGTCGATTCATCTTCCTTGAATTCGGCGAGGTTTTGCCATCGAGCATGGGACTCTCCCCCCTGGCGCGTCCAATCATCTCCGGGTGTACAATTACACGAAGAATGTTAACAACTTATGGACGAGGGTGGAGCTCAATATTGCCAATCGCCATGCTTGCCAATCTGCGCTAATATTGCAGGAGAGTGAGGCGAGATGCAATTTTCTTTCCTTCTTTCGTCCTTGCTTCGAGGCGTAAATATTTAACCAAGTTCTTGATCGACCAGAGCGACACTGTTACTGGAAAGAAATAGTTGCATCACGTCTTCATCGATGGTCTTGGTGTGGGTAGGAGAAAACACGCCGCTCACCTCGTACTGGAATTCAGAATAGCTGCCGGATGTTGGAGAGCTCCAATGCTTACCTTCTACAGTCTATAGGTCATACAGAACTCAAAAGCATCAGCCGCAACTCTCCATTGCCTCCATGTCGTGCTTGACCCCACTCGCTGTGGACTCTTGGAAACAGTATAATCCTCTGTTGCACAGGTTTTGCTCCACAATCATAGTCTGTTATGGATCATTTGAAAATCTATACTCTGCACAATTCCTCTCTCAATGACATTGCTGCTGTTGTTGCACTTTGGGTAGCTCATATCCGGCCTGATTAATCACATGCTTGGGCTGACCAAAGTCACATTATCCTCGTCGGTAATGAAGTCGGAAAACTCGGGGTGACAAGGGCGAGAAGACTGTGAGATTGGGGGGAACGCTGAGAGAAAGTCACTTGGCTTCTACTCTTCCCAAGAAAGATGCTGCTCCCAAATGGACTGAAAGCGTCGGCTTCCGTTTGCCTGCCTGCCTGCTTGTCATCAAAATGTATTGTAGACTAACAACGGATCGATATCGACCCTGGTCACGTATGCGTTGACGGACCGGATGTCGTTGGCAAACGTACGCGCAATCAAGAGCAGCGCCCCCTTTTCCCCTAGACGATCAACATCCCTGCTGCAGACAAAAACTTGAGAGAGTGTGCGGCCATATCGGAACGAATGACACAGTTTCGTACGTGTTCTTCTTCTTCTACCAGCGATGACTGTACAGCACGAGCAATGAAGTATCAATGCCTGGCTATGACAATTGCGGAGTGATGGAATATACTGTGTCAAGCAGAGCATCGGCAATAAATGTCAAGGCGTTTCAAATATCGAAGTTGAACCATGATATGCAGGCCAATAGGCGAACGCGGGCAAAGGTGCTAAGCATGCCAACCGAGCAGCGAGGGATCTACAACCCTTGATTGGCTCTTCATCGTCCAATGCAATCTGATATCTTGCACATGATGGGCAAGTCCTTCAATGCTTTCCCGTCTTGATAACCCAAACAGTAAATAGATGGCCGAGTACAGCAAGTACACTACCTGCCAGCTTGTCTCTCATTGCCCAGAAAACCCGGGCTTGGTGCAATTGCTCGACTTTACGAGTAATTTGACGTTGATCTGTGTGCGAATCATGACAGGGGAAGACGTGGCAAGGAACGGACAAGCCCGGATTGGATTGCAAACCTCAATTGCTCGTCACCAACGACATTACTTATGTAACGCCGAGGCCAGAAGCCTTGCAAGCCTCAAGCAGAAGGTAACGTATCAGGATGTCCCATGGTAGATAGATGGCTGGGTTTGCATACCTACCTACATTATTACAGGCCACAGCAGCAATTGTGCCTCACTAACATCACGCACCTACGCCCTGCCTTTTCCAGTTTCGCTGGATATATTTTGTGTGAGAGGAACTTAGGTAGCAGTACATGCACCTCGATCACGCTGCCTTCTGATTCTACCAGTCAATCGCGGCTGCGGCTTATTGAGAACAGACACTACCGGGAACGCCAGTGATGAATTCGCTACTGGTCAAAAATAGACTTGGTGCATGCGATCGAACAGTGCTACTGCGTCAATTGCGTCAACCAGAAAAAGCTTATGCCTGGGCAAAAATTAAGAAGAAAAATTAACAAAATTCCTGCAGCGAACCGACGCAACAGCCTAAGAAAAAGTTTGTTCCTGCTGGACAAAACAACTCAGTGCTGACACAGAGAAATCTATGCCCTTTTCCTCTGCCATTATTTCATAATTCATTTACGTTGACCCGAGAAATCGACAATCAGTAATCAGTCATCGTGCATTTTGCAGACCAGGTGGTGAGTTACCCTGGCTCTGAGAAATCCTTTCATATGCCTGGGTATCCTGCCCAAGCGCCTCAAAAAACGTCAACCCACTTTTATTTCTGAGTGGTCATCTCGGCGGTGAAAGTACCTGATCACCACCGCCCTGTTGATGCGTTACATTACCGACCGGACATGACACGATGCCTTCATTTCTGCATGGTGCACTCCAAAGAGATCTAGTTGGGAGAACAGCTGGCAGTCTCATGATGTCTGCCTGCTACCCAAGCACCGAATGTAAAGTAATGTATATTTGTAACAAGTGCAATTAGGCACGTAGCACCAGAACAAGCACAAATAATGGTGACTTGTTGGTCGACTGGGCGGTACCCAGTACATTCTGGTTGAGCACTACCACCGTACAGTATTTCCGTACCTCCTGCCCAGTGTTGTGTACTATGTATGATCGATCCTCACAATTTGTGTCAGGCAGCGTATGTATCGTATCAATGACCAAGTTGTCGTATCATACTGTGTTAGGTAGTTGACGCATTACCAATATTACGAAACCAGTCAACGTCTTTTTGCTCTCGGTCTTATCGGTCAACCTTAACACTCTGGGCATATTTTATGAAACCGTCATCCTCGTTCTGTTCGTGCATTTGGCGCCCTTGTTGTTCTTCATATTCTTCATTCTTCGCTTCCTCTCCTGCCTACCTGCCTCCTCCTCTCGAGTTCTGAACTTCCATATCCCATACTGTACACACGGCCAACCAGCGACGTCGAGATAGGCCCGATCCATCAGACATAGCCGTTTCATTGCCCAGGAGGGACCCCTGAACTATTTGGGAGCAAAGCCATAACTGTTGAGACGCGTGACGTACGTACCTATTTCCCTTGTGGAACGACCCATACATATCCATTTCTGCATGGCCTACTGTGTAGGTAGTGGGTAGCTGTCTTTTCTGCTCATGCTCCATGCTGGGATCGCGTTGGATGCAATCCTTCCGCTGAGTTCCTCCTTCTGCCGCACTGCCGCACGCACCACCATCACACTTGTGCACACCCTTTCTTCATTATTTTTTTCCCTCTTCCCTATTTTCCCTTTTGGACTTGGGCCCTTCTTTCCTGCTTACATAGCCCATGAGCTCGACGTACCTGTACACACGTGCTGTTCAATGTCCATTCTTGCTCGTCTGGTACTGTAGTAATTGGTCTGTGAACCCCCCTCGTCGATTCCTGCCCTCTTGCCACCTGCCTCTGCCAAAATCCCAGCACTGCTTGAAATGATGAGCCAAGGTGTGCATACCAGTTGTTGATGGACAGAAACGGGTCCGTCTTGTTTCCAGCGCTGTTCGCTCGGCATTTGTGCATAACTTTTGCATCACTGTGCTGCTGCTCCTCGCATGTCCATGCCCATCCCAGCATCCCAGACAGGCCAAGTGGTCCCACTTTCCATCTTGCATGCCGCTAAAAAAGAAGAGAGAAGAAAAAAAGCCCGCAGCTTTGCAGAACGGAGACTGACGGAATCCACTTAGCCGATAAACGGTCCTTGACAGCACCTCGACTCGTGGCCCACCTTACCGCCCAAAAGTTTCGATACATTTGCTTCTTTCCACTATTGCCCATTAACCGCATCGGGCCACCGCCTTGTAACTTGAACCTTGCTCTTCGTCGGGTCGTCACTGTACATCGCATATTGCAGCAGAAAGGCGAGACAAAAAAAAAAGGGACATAAAATAATTATCCCAAATCCAACCAATTTTGGGCGTGAGTATTCCTGGCCAAGGCACAAGTCAAAACTAGCCACTCCTAAGAAAAGCCCGAGCCTCGAAAGATTTTTTTCGCGAGTGGCCGAAAGGAGGCAAGCTGTTCGTTCGTACAAGAAAAATAGAAAAGAAGTCGGCATCGCTTTTTCAAAGGGATCCATTTCTCCACTTTACAAACAACTCCTTTCACCTTTTTTTTTCGGACCCCATCAGCAAAGCAGCACGGCTGTCGACGAGTCCCACGTCGTCGACCCCCCCGTTCACGGCTCAAGCCTTTGGTCGCCGTTGCTGATTTTCACATCACCCCTCCTCCGTTCCAGCAAGCCACCCACATACCTGCCTGCTAGGTTATACTGCGAACCCGGTTCAAGTCATTGGAGCATCGTCCAACGACTTCCGCCCACCCAGGATCCATCCGTCCCCAATTCTACCCCAAAACCAGCACCATCCGTTCCCCTCATCGTCTCAAGAATTTTTTTATTTTCTTTGAGACTATCACGAGTTTTCGCATCTACAGCACCAATTCGCGTCACCAACACTAAGCATCTTTCTGAGCACTGGCGGGCGTTCAAGCTTTCTCGTGTCAGGTAGTAGTGGAGGACTTTTTCTGGACTTTTACCTTCCTGTAATCCATCCTTCCCGGCTCCCCATCCCAAAAATCCCCGCCAACTTGCAAACGTCAAACAATCGCGTCTCGTGCGTGTTGTTGCCCTCGACGCGCCTCGCATCCATTCTTCAGCGATACTCGTTGCCAACAACGATTGAATTGTGCCTTGCATATCATCAAGACCAACGACTCGAATTTCTTGTCTGATTCTTCTTCTCAGACATTAATTCTAGACCCGTTGTTTCTTTTCACCCTCCCGTGGATCTCCTCTTCGCCTTGTTGACTATTCAGTCCTTGCGCGTCGACATCTTCGGCTTCACCCAACTACAGAGTTTCCTTGGGTTATGGACGGCTCCCAGTACCACTCTAATGTCATAGGCACATCGGCACCTAGCTATCATCCGTCGCCAGCAGCAATCTCGCCTCACCAACTCCAAAACGGACACCTCCCACCGCACACACTCCCTCCTCTGCAACCTCACAATCCCGCCATGCAGTCCGTCTACAGTAGCCACCCTCACACGCCGCGTACTCCGGGCACCTCAAACCCCCCCACGCCCACCAACATGAGTAACTACCCGCCTCCTCCCCAGAACAACCAGCGCGGTGGTTACCAGCAAATGATGCCGAATCCCTATCCTCAACATCAGGGGTATCCTACTTCGGGAGCCATGATGCCTCAGTCTTCTGTCGCTCAATCGCACCCGCAGCCCATTGCTCCTGCGCCAGCGAGCCGTCCTCCGGTGCTTCGGCCCATGCCTGCTGGCGGTGTCATGCCCCAGTCTGGGTTGTCCTCGCCGTACGGTCAGAGTCCGCTGATGCCTCATCAGCCCTCCATTCTGCAGGAGACTGAGCAGCCCACCCACGTAGTCGGCTCCCAAGGACGCCGTGGCATCTTGCCCAGTGCGCCCGGAAGACCCGCTGCTCCCACGGGACCTGGATCTGCTAAGAGCACCGTGATTCCCCAGAAAGATGCCGACGGCAAATTCCCGTGTCCTCACTGTACCAAAACTTACCTGCACGCCAAGCATTTGAAGCGCCATCTTCTGCGCCGTAAGTATCCACATTTGGAATGCCGCTAGAAACCTTGCTGACAGGGCTGTTGTAGACACCGGTGATCGCCCTTACATGTGTGTCCTTTGCCGGGACACATTCAGTCGCAGTGATATCCTGAAGCGCCACTTCCAAAAGTGCTCGATTAGACGTGGAAACCCCACTGGCGCAAGTCACTTGTCGCATCCATCGGCCCACGTGAAGAAGCACCAGGCTGCCCAGGCCAAGGCTGCTGCAGAGGGTGAGCTGAACCAAATGAACGGTATCAACAACATGCAAGGTGACGGTGTTGTTCACCCCTTCGGCATGGTTCCCATGGCCGACGGTTTGACAAACATGAGCAACGAGCAGAGCCAGCTGTCGAGATCTAGCAGCATCTCGCGCATGGATGACAACCGTGACAGACGCAGCATGACTGGAGGAGGATCCGTCTACGGTGGCGGTGACGTTCAGAACTCCATGGCATCCAACATCAACCCTCAGTTGGCCAACTACAGCATGCCTCAGAGCCAAAATGGCATGCAAATGTTTGCAGGATCAAACTCAAACCAACAGAACCTTGATTGGTCCATGTTCCAGGCTGGTGCGCAAGATACCTACGCAAATTCATTTCAACCTCCTAATCTTGGGCAGACGCAGGTCGGAACGAAAACAGAACCGCATAATTCAGATGCCGAGAGAGCAGCCGCCGTGACCGATGCAAGCGACCGATCGCTTTTCTTTTCCAACTGGGACACAAATTCGACGATACATGATCCCTACCAACACATTTCGACCCAAATTCACGGCTTCTTCCACCCACCGGGTACCGTCGTTACGTCTCAGACGGCTGGCATTACCAGTTTTTACTCGCCGACAAATATCAAAGATTTCCTCGAGCAATATAGCCATTATCATTGCCACTTTTCTTTTCTCCATATCCCAACATTTCGTATTTTGGAAGCGTATACTGGTCTCCTTGCTAGTATGTGCTGCATTGGAGCCTGTTACTCGGCCCATGTTTCGCCAAATCAAGTTCGTGAGGTTATGAATTTCCTGAAGATAGCCCTGGAGCGAGATTCCAATCTGTTTTCTGGTACCGCTAATGGAGACAACAAAGTCGCCCAAGCCCCACCCGACACTGAGCACAGGGCATTGGAGAAGTTGCAGGCTCTAGTCCTCATGTCCCAACTCTTGGTTTGGAACGGAACCCCGTTCCAACGCGAGAGTGCAAGGAGACTTTTTCCACAGGTGGCCGACATTGCGCGAAGGTATGGCCTGCTACAGGTTTCCTCATCGCCCGACTCCTACAGCGTTCTCCATCAGCCCAACCTGGCGCTGCAAAGCATTCGCCCAGAAAACTTTGACTGGAATCTGTGGATTCGCCAGGAAGGTCGTATTCGATTGATGCACATGCTATACTTGTCTGATGTCGCGTATGGACTTTACTTCAACCTGGACGCGCAGTTCGATAGCTCGGAAATGCAGATTCCGCTACCGGCTGATGACGCGGCCTGGGAAGCTTCAAACCCCACTGAGTGCGCTGAATCTCTTCATCTGTATGGATCTGAGGTTGCAAGACTCAGAAATCCTGACGGATCTCAGCGCAGTAAACAGCCTGAACTTAGTCTTGCCATGCGTGCCCTGCTCCACGAGTCATATCAGATTCATCCTGGAAGTACGAACTTGTACGGAAAGTTCATACTTGTGCATGCTCTGCTGGCTCAAATTCGCCGCGCGCAACTCGAGGGTGCTGTCGCGAACATGAGCAGGTCTGCAACTCCGCTCTTGCAGAACGATTGGATTTTCAAGTCCGATGGCGCTAGCGGGCCGGCGAGCGGCGAGAATAGCGGGCGAGCGACTCCTGTGCCTGGCCAGTCATGCCAACTGCCTCCTCAACTACAGAAAACTTTTGCCATCGCTCTGGACAAATTCAAGTCGAACTGGGATATGGATATGGCCATACAATTTCCCCCCTCGGTCCCAAACTCCAGGCGATACGGTTTCTCCAGAGATGGTATCCACTTCTACTATCTCGCCAGGTGGCTGCTCAAGCATACGGAAGCGCAGGACCTCCGCCTCCCAGCAGACCACCGGTTTGCTCGGGTCATACAGCTTCTCAAGAATGTCAAAACATGGGTGTTGGAAGATGGTGCAAAGAGAGGTGAAGAGCTTGGTTCTGTCGGCGAAATCGATAATGACTTTGGCGTTGCCGACCTGACGCTCAACATGTCAGACTTGTTCAAACCTCTGCCTCAGGTTGTCAACTCGCCTCACATGCCGTCTATTAGGACTGAGATCTGAGAATCGTCTTTGTTTTTCGCATTGGTCAAAGCGAATTGTTTCATTGCATCGTCGGCGTTGCTTTTTTTTTTTCTCGTGTTTTCAAATCATCTCTCACACAAAAGTTGCGATTCCCTTCGTTGCATCGGATAGCATGTCGGCGGTATTGTGATTTGCATTTCCAGGGGTTGCTCAAGGCTTTGTCATTTCTTTATTTCTAGACGGGTGGTTTCTTATTGTTTTCATGCTTTCAGTTCTGCATTAGATCGTACGATTTAGACATAGGAGGAGAGTGGAGGAGAGTCCAGGCAAACATAGCCTTCCAAGTAGAGAAGCAGTGGTCGTTGAGATCCTGACCAAGCCCGGATGGGACCAACTGGTAGATATGACATCCCGATAGGGAAAAATGTACTTAACGTTTGGCTTGAGACTTAGGTCTTCTGGTGTGGACTATTCTTCTAGTCTGTCGATGTGAATAGAAGTACGAGTTCGAATATGAGAAACGCTCCTTGACGCAATGATAGCGTGCGCTGACTTGACATGTTCAGAATGACTGACTGGCGCAGACTCACCGTGATGTCGATGATTGTTCAGGCTGTGTACCTGTAGTCCATTACCTCTGGGACGCAATCGGCATCATCTTGTTAGTCTTGATATCGAACCAGGACAGTTGTGGCCCCTTGCGTATGGATGTTATATATCGAGGACTGCGTAACCTACATTGAGATTTTAATACAGTATCTCCTTCATCGCATGATATGCAGTATATATGATCATGGTATGTCCTAATCGCTATACGATCGATTGACATGACTCGAGTTCCGGCTCCTTTGGCTCGGATAACTGTAATTTCTTGGGCGATGAGACACGATATTGTAGGACTGGAGGAGCGGTAGGTATGATCAGAGAAAGAGAAAGAGAAAGAGAGTGACTCCACCATATCTCGGTGCATGTTGTCGGGCCGATGATGTCCTTCGCCCGCTGAATATACTGACATAATCCTCTCCCTCACCTCATGGTCTCGTAAGCCAAACCAAACCATAAATGGCTCTATTCTTCGAGGCATGGGCAGCCATCTCGCTCGGTGCTCGGTGTTAAGTCGAGGCAGATGCAGATATGTGTAAGCGTCAAACCTAGACATTGGGGGATATCTTTGGGTTGTCGATCAACCTATGTCCATAACTGGTAAATCGCCCCCTGCGTACAGTTATTAGATGCTCTGATCTCTCCCCCAAACCCCCTTCCCGATTAGCAAGATCCGCTTCCACATCTGCTTTGGGGGAGCTGTGTTAAATGCGAGATATTATGATTAGAGCTGTAGGATACCTGCCGATATGTCATCCCTCGACTGCTATCTAGTGATGACCGACTAAAGGACGTAATACTTGCCATTACTATGCTGGTATACTAAAAGATACTGTGCTCTAATGGTATCATGCCATAGTCCTGGTACTAATTGCATGCTTTAGATCTATGGGCCCTTCAATGCTTCATACAAGATGAAGCTTGGGCTCCACTCTCAGCAAATGCAAGCCTTCTTGTCATGATGACTTTGAACTAGGCTCTGGTTGGCGTTCATGACCAGGAGAAGATAGAGAGTCCTTGGGAACCCCTCTTTATGGAGTCTTATCCAGACCATGATACACCTTGGCATTTGCCGTGCCTCAAGACTGCAGCAGACATGGAGTTGGCTAAGCCCAGTCTGACGTCTTTGTATGTAGCTCGACATTTCTGGCTTGACAAGTTCAGAATCACGAAAACCACACGAATATAGTGAGAGGGGTCGACATTTTACCCCTCTCACCCGTTGTTCTCGCCGGCGAAGGTAACCAGCTCCCTCTGGCACACCCAGCTGCAAGGTGAGAAGCGTGGCGCAACACCATGATCGGAACAAAATTGCGACCAATGTCACCTTCAGCCCAATCATACAGAGCATGCCTTACCAAGTGAGTACCTGACTCGGTCCAGGCACATTGGCTGAGCGCTCGGGGTCTCTCCGTCATGAAGGTCGCCGGGTCATATGCAGTAGGGAGGGCCGATTCAAGACTCGCCATTGGTATGCACCGACTCGTGAAGCCAAGCATTGTAAGGATGGAAGCAAATTTCAGCGCAGCCAGCTCGGTGTTTTTGCCCTCTTTTCCTGGCAGGGAAAGGTCAAGCGAGTTTCGAACAAAGTCGGGCGGATGACAGAGAAGAAAATCTCCCAAGAACAAAAGAAAGAAATGGATGAAACGTTTATACAAGAGAAGCGAGCGCCATTGAGAAAAGCTCACGTCTACAACGGCATGTGTGTCGAGCAAACCCCTTGTATGGCGTCTTCAAGTTGCATCTGGCATGCAGCATACAGCATGTAGGTAGCACGATCAGGGGATGCGGGCTGTCTCCATTGGTTGCATGGCTCAATTCAGTGATTCATCACGTCGATTGGCAACCGAGAGCTGACAGAATGCTTTTCAGGCATAATCATTGTTGACACAATTTGCTTTTGTGCTTTTGTGGCTTGCAAGAGTATATTGTAGTTAATTTTCTTTTACAGCTGCCATCAAATAGGACATGCCGTTCTACCGAAAAAGTAGATGACGATGTATGTGATCTCTTTGAGGGGCATTGACGAGGATTGATATGATCATTGACAGTATGTGACAGGGAAGACAGGAAGCGAGCGAGCGCGTGGTGGCAATGATGTGAACGTGGTAAGACGCGTGGTACTCGGGACGTGTGACCGATCTTACACACCGCTTCCCGGCATGGTGGGCGTGGGTCTCTCGGCGGGGAGAGCCATTGAGCCATTGGAGTGATGGATGGGGAGTTTGCCAGGATGAGATGATAGCGGTCGGTGGTCATCACGGTTGTCTCTTCATTTTTCGAAGCTGCTCTCTCATTTCGGCCCTGATCAGAGAGCCAGCACAGCGGCTCGCCATTGCTCACCGATCTTTGCCCTTGTCCACGGCGATAATCCTCGGGGCCAGCTGGCTCAAGGCGGCCTTGTCCTCCTCTGTGGGCTTGAGACCAAATTTCTCCTCGGCGCGGTCGGAGAGCTGCAGACCGATGAAGCCCCAGGCGAGAATGCCAATGCCCACGCCTATGCGGGTGCGAGGCGAGAGGTTACGGTAGGACCTATAGTAGTAGCATGTAGTGTCAGGGACAAGTTCCAACGGCTGGCTCACTCAGCAATAGAGTGGCAGTAAGTATACAAATTAGAATAGTCGCTAGAAGGAAAGCAAGAAGGCATGAACCCTGGACACGACCCTTCTAGAAGGCTGTAAGGGGAACGGCACTCACTGGAGTAGCGACATGTGTGTGTGTATGTACGAAGGTAGTATGCGGTGACTAGGTAGGCTAGCAATTTTCTTCCCTTCTTCCCTTAGCCGTCCGAGTGGATATCGAGATGCGTTGTTCACACGTGGTTCGCGGCCCAAAGTTGGGATGGATTGGATGTGGGAGAATGGGCTGTGGGATGGGTAGATGGGAAAATCAATTCTACCGCCCGGGGACTACTAGTACCTGACTTGACTGATGAACTTTTTCTTTGGTCGGGGCGGGGAGGGTAGGGGAGAGGGGAACAAGGTAAGGATGAGACGGGATTGATGTTGGTGGTCGGTCTACGGTAGGTACAGTAAATAGTACGTTCCGTAGTGTAGTTTGAAGAGTCTTGGGCAGTCTTTTTCTTCTTCTTCCCTCCTCTTTCCCACCCACACTAACTGACTATCGTGCCTAGGCGGGGCTGGCTGTCGTTGACTCGTTGGTGGTGATCCCGATTAGGCATGTAGCTTGGTGACAGCACCCATTTGTCGGTGTGACACGAGAAACTTTTTTTTTCTTTCCTTCTTTACCGTGATCCCGGGTTGGGATCCCGGAACACGGGTATGTTCGCTAGTGGCTTTCTTTGAGCAGGGCAATCCCTAGCGACCGCCGACTATTGTAATAGAGTACGGGAGCATTGAAGGCTTGTCAGCGGGAGCAAATGGACTTGTCATGCGTGTGGGCTGTAATAAGAACCAGGGTCCAGGAAGAACTATACCTACCAGCTGCTTGGGTTGAATACTTAGCCAACGTATACATAGTACAGTAGCCTCATACCTTTGACTGGATTGCTTCTAAAGCAGGAATTTTTAGATCTGAATCGAATGCGGGCAATTAGAAGATCATGATGTACGTGCGTGCGACTGACTGGTCTCCACGAGGAGAAAAGCAAGCAAGAAGAGAGGAGTAGATGGTGGAGGTTGGACACATCGAGTGTACAATGGCGTCAGTTACCGACGGTTCGTTTCCCAATGGCTCCACGCAGACAGACAAGACTTGAACTGGCGGCGGGAATCATTGATCGTCGTCTATACTTTGTGTATATTCAGTACTTGCTTGGATGGTTCTCCATCAACTAATGTAGACCGACCAAGAGTGATTACACAGTACATACTTTCTATCGATGTTTGATGAACAACGGAAACGAATCATATGCAGGCACGACTAGTACTGAGCTCATCCCTCCCGCTGATCGCAGCTGCCCTATGTATGTACCTCGTTTCGTATACTTGAGTTAGTGTACGTAAGGTAGTTGACAACAAACATTAACCTGCAGCCTCGCCGACCGGGGGGACGACGATGAATGAATGGACAAATGGACAAATGATCAATGCCAGCCCAGTCAGTTAGTTTGAGAAATATGTAGCTCAATTCCTTCTTGATGATAAACGAGCTGTTGTATTGCATCTTATCACAAACTTACACGTACCTCTGGTGGTCATGACAAAAAAACTTCTTTACCTCGTGCCCAACTCTAAACAACTGGCTGGATAAACTGGATCCAGTCTTTACTGGTTCTCGTGTCTGGACAAATTTAGAAACTTCCCTGTATGATCTATGTACGTACATTATTCATGTCTACATACATACAACGTGGTGTATTGATGTATGTATGTATGTATGTATGTATGCATGGAAGGAATTCCAAAGTACGTAGACCGACCGACCGACCTTACCTTGCCCTATCTTACACATTTCCTTTGCAGCGGAGCCATTGCCGCGGGGTCTTGGCTAGCCACACTGCTGCTGCCCACTGTTGGCCGCCAACAACATAGTACATTAGCACTAAACAAGTGTGCCAGTCCCCGGGGCCCAGGATACTACATACTGCACCCTAAGAAGAATCATGTACCTACCAACCATGCACCCTCTTTACCATTCCATGGGCCTGCGCTACCTTAGACTTACCGCTTGACCGCTTCCCCCCTCCCCGCCAATCTCGAACTGCATGTTTCCCCATCCTGCTGGGTTGCTGGTTGGGCCTCTTTCTCCCTTCTCCCTCTCTTTTTCTGCTCTTTGCTCCATTCTTCCAACCCTTCCGTGCGTTTTCGTTGCTTCTTGAGCGAAGCAAAGGCGGACGGACCCCTGCCGGCGCCTGGATCGATCCCAGCCAAGCAACCAAGCAAGATCAAGCCCCATGCGTGTCTCACTCTCACCGATACTTGGTCGTTTTGCCTTTGGCTCGTACAGGCTCGTTGCAGAATGAGCATTGCTGATGCAGCTTCCAACTGCACGGCCAATCTCGAGCTTACCTCACGGCAGCACCTAAAACCAGTCATTCGGCTCTCCAATGACAATCACGGAGAGGGCCTCCACCGTCTTGCGTCTGGTGCCCATCGGATCACCCGCCGCCCTCGTCTTCGTTGTTGTCGCTGCTGCTGCTGCTGCTGATTATTGTCGGTGCGTTAAAACTGTCGAGTAGTAGTCAGTTTTGTAAGGTATGTACATAGCAAATAGTATTACTATTAGTAGACCACACCCAAGTCAGAAAAGAAAAAAATCTGAATGGCCCAAAGTACATATACCGTCCTCATCAGCCCGCCACCATTCGTCTGCCTCACTCCTTGCCTGGAACCTTGAATCTGAGCTGACGGGACCCCCTCAGGTGACGTGACGACGACGACGACGACTTTGTTGCTGTGGTGGTTTGTTCGTGTTTATTCTACCATTTGTTTCTACTGGACATACTGGGACAGGGATCGCAAAGAAGGAAATCTTTTTGTTCTTCATTTCTCTTGGGCTGCCTTTTGCTGTTGCTTGTCCGTTTTATTCTGATTTCCCTCTCGGTTGGATCCTCCAGAGTCGGATCTGCTTAATATTACCTCCCGCCCGGACCGGTTCCATATTCGGACGGTCGACTATATCGCATCCCGCCCAGAACCTTCTTGTCCACGATACCCTACCTGCTCGGGCTGCCGCCAGAATTAATTTTTTGCGATGGACGCCTTACCCGTCGAGCTTTTGCGGCTCATCTTTGGCTACTGTGACCGGCAAACCGCCAGACATCTGCGCGAGGCCAACAGGACCCTGGCCAATGTCGGTTACGAGTATATGTTGTCGCCGCGCTTCACGGTACTCGCCTACCGGGACGACATCGACCGCCTGCGCAACATTGCCCAGCACCCGCAGCTGAAGGGCAGCATTGACTCGATAGTCATCAATCTCTCTGACGTCGACGATTATGACGCGAGACACGCCGCATGGTTGCAACACTTTGTCCAATTACCGGAAGACCGTCAACTGACCCTGAACAGTGCCTGGAATGAATATCCAAAGATTGCCGAGAACCGGAAGAAGCTGGCCCAGTTTCACACGAGGGCCGACGACCTGCGGGAAGCACTCGCTGCACTTCCCAATCTGAAGTCAGTGTCCGTCACCTTTACCGAGTGCCCCGTCGATAATGACGTTCTTCGCGATGTCTATGGCGTGCCGAGCTGCCGAAGAATGAACCGCGCCTCCGCATATGAGAACCTGAACGCCATTGTTGCAGCCTTGAGCGGGCTGTCGCTGACCTCGCTGTCCATTGACTGGTTTCCCTTGGAGATCCTGAAAACGCCTGTCCATCGGAGACACTGGTTCCAACACGCTCGCTCGTTCAAGAGCCTCTCCCGGTTCGACCTGACGCTGGATCCTTCTGGATTGCAAGGGCCTGCAGCTGCCATGAAGGCCGTGAATGGTCTTGGGTTTGTCTTGCAGCAGCCAGCAAACGTTCACACCCTGCGGGTCGCTTTTCACCCGTACTCGAGCCCGGACTCGAAGTTCGCCATCAACTTTTGGGAAATGCTCAACGGATTTGTCTACCCTGAACTAAAGGATTTGACCCTCGTGGGCATGTCCTGCGAGGAGCGAGATCTCAAAACCTTCATCACACAACATCGTGCAACCTTGCAACGTCTACGTCTGGGCGGCCGTGGACTGGCCAAGCCCTATCAAGCGTCACTTGGTGGCATGCACTTGCGTGAGGGGACTCTGAAGTCACTCTTTATGGGACTACGATCCCAGCTCACGAAACTTGAGCGCCTGCATCTCGAGGGCATCTTTGAGTGCGAAGGACAATACGAAACATACAACTTTTACCCTCTGACAAACGAGGACTGGGAGGAAGTGCCCCGGCCAAGCTGGGTGCACTCGTCCCGTGAGACTATTAGCTGCCTTCCTTTTGAACAATTCCTTACGGCAGGCCGACCATACCCTGGGAACATGTTCGGTCAACAGAACAACAACTAAAATGACTTGCATTTATGGGCGCATACATTCACATCTTGCACTTTTTTTTTCTTTTTCTATACATTTAGATTGTCGAGGCACACGCCGATGACGAAATAGCATTTACTGGAATGGCTTCCGGCGTTTTCTTGGGAAAGGGAGATGGGGCATTCCCCTCAATTTGCGATTGTACACACTGTATATACACTGGATGAGATCTGATTGGGATAGTACATTAGTATGTAATTAATACCTGTGTGATGGTTACGAAAATGAGGTTATTTTCCTATGTCATTGTTGCTTTCTTTCTTGGAACCTGCCGTCTTAGCGCGTGGGGAAAGTTGGTTTTGTGTACGCACTCGAAAAAGTTGCATTACTGGTTAGAAATCAGGTTAGTCGCGCAGGGAGTGGCAAAAACCAGCGTCACAGCGCGTGAACTCGGCTATATGGCACAGCCAAGACAGCTTTTGAGCAAGGAAACAGGATTGGTTGCGACACAAATGATATCAGATAGGCGAGGAGCATATATTCGGAAGTTGAAGAAGATTGCTGAAGTATGTATATAAATTACATTGTCATCTGGTGCAATCTTGCAAAATTCAAGATTGCCTAATTATACTACAGTAGTTGCAAACAATACACTTTCAAACTCGTCGACGTTCAGCCTTCCCAACCGCCACCGCCGCCGCCGCCTCACACAATAATTCACAATGGAAGCCTGGTCATCCGTTCTCGTTTCCCTGATTATAGTCTGCACCATCCTGGCTGGTGGCTATGTTGGCTACGAGCAGGGCATGTTTGACCCGCTGATTGAGAAGTTTGGGTACGCCTCACTTGAACCTAGGCTATTGTCATGTTACAGTGGCTTGTCCTTCGGGCATCTACTAGTTTCTGACATTGGCAATATTGATTGGCAATCGGGTACTAATTGAATTTCTCCGGTTTGCAGTGTCATGATGTTCAAGGCTAAGGCTGAAGCCGAGAAGGAGAAGTACCAAGCCCAAGGGCTGAAGGCCGGCGAGGACTTTGTGGACGGTAAGTTATTATCCGCAGGGCCAGAGGCGTTCTTCTCTCCAGATCTCCAACGAGAACTTCCCAATTCAGAAACACGCACATGTCAATTTTGAAATGAGGAGAATGGCTAGCTAATTGACTGGTTTCATTTTGTTAGGCCAGCTCAAAGGCAATAAGCAAGCGCGAGATGTCATTTCGGGCGTGGGTCCCATTGGAGGCTTGAAGAAGGAGCTGTGAGATCTTTCACGTGTTGTGAGACCACCATGTTTACACGACTGGGCGGCGGCGGCTTACCTTCAATGCTGCACCGGCAAAGAAGCATGCCACATCTGATGAGATAAGACTTTTGAGAGAGAGAGAGAGAGAGAGAGAGAGAAAGAGAGAGGATACTTCGGTAACCAAGCAGTCTCTGCATGTTCTATGCAGTGCCAGAACTACATGGCAGAAGACTTTGAAAGAAGAACCTTCAATGCTGGAGACTTGAAAAGCCAGGGGGGAGCTTTGGCACAGCCAATCCCAACTCCAGGGTCCAGCCTAGGCTCAGTTCTTAAGGCTGGCCGTCGTGTCCGGCTCAATCCAGTCCCAGTATACGAACCCCACTCATCAGCCATTAGCACCGTGGTAAGCTGAGTGCATTACATCGGTGGCGTGGGCATTGTCATTGGTCATTCATGGAAACATTTCTCTCTTTTCCTCTTTCTTCGATACTTGCAGCAATGCGGCATCGTTTACGAAACCCAAGGCGTTAGTTATTTTCTGTCTACAGAAAGCGAACCTGAATTGAATTATTTACCTGTCATATCATGTGTGTATAGAGGAAAAGCAAAAACCCTTGTAATGAAAGACGCTTTGTGTTCACCGGCGCAGCCGCCAAACCTTATGAACCTTGTGGTTTCCCGTGTCTTACTCGCGGATCTCATCTCTCTCTCGAATGGGCAAGGGATTGAAGACACCAAAAAGAAAAACATCCAAGACAGAATGCGGCTAGTGCCAGGGGTTCTTGTATTCTCTTGTCAACGGGCAGCGAATCGAATTCATTGGGTGCCAAATGCCAAATGCCCAATTCCATCCATTCCATCAACAGCCAGAGAGCCCAGGCAGTGCAGTATGCGTGAAGGACTGAACAGCTTTGCTCACACCCATAATTTATACTCCACTCGCTTGCTGAAAAGAGTGTGCATCTGGCAGCCAATCGTGCCCACTATACAGACGTAATAAGAGGCTAAGCGGCAGTCGCTATTTCCGGTACGGCCCAGCCGATGGCCCTACTGAGGGACCGTTCAATGCTTTGCTGCTCTGTACTATCTACATTACTCCTCCCATCTTGTTCGTTGGGCAAAAGTTATCCTTTGGGGGGGTTTCCCGTTGAGATCGGGGATTGCAAAAAAGATACAATAAGAGCAATGTACGAGAAGAGACAGTAGTCTAAAACGGCTGTTCGGGGCGGGATCTACCACCAGCCAAGAAAAGAAGATGTGTGTAGCACTTGCACTAAATCTTTCTACTACCTCGATGATCCGGCTGATGCGGTACAAGGCCAAAAAGTGAGGAGCCGGTCGGAAAGAGTTTACTGCACATATCCTGGCAGTATGTACACACAAGAGTCATTGATCTGTCTGGGTTGCGTTGCGGCTGCATGGTAACAAGCCCGGGAAAGTCAGCAAAGCACCAAGCAGTCTGTGGTCAGATAGACATCGTCTGATTCCTGCAGCGTGGGGGGTGGAAAAGGATAAACAAGAAAGACGCATCTCAAACCCGATTGGGGACGATAGATGAATAATGTCGGTGCCGGTCCCAAGAAAGACCTGTTATGGGAAGGAAAGCAATCAGAGTCGAGCCGCGCGGAAACACGTTGAGAGTGTTTGTCTCAGATAGTTACGTGCCCCCCCAATCGATGTAAACATTGGGATACCCGGCTCTGGCTTGGATTTGACTTTGAACCATGGCCCCGGCAGAGCCACGTTGATCAAGAAGGGACAAAAAAAAAAGAGCTTTTCATTCTTAACACTGGGTCAAAGGGTCTGGTCTGGTCTATTCTGGGTCCCGACTCCCAATTCCTCTTGTTTTGCAAACGTGGAATGATCTCCCCAGGTCGACGATCCCAAATTCAGCTCTGTCGGGTCCGGGTCTCGAACCTTTTGGATCCCCATGCCATCTGAGATTCTTGAAAGTGAGGTGCCGGGATCAGACTTCATACAAAACGCATATTACCCACATGAGGAAACGCAGCATGCACATACAATGGTAACTTCACCAACTTGGCGTGTGTCAAGACATACGCTTCTTCTTCAAGACCGAGACTTGCCTTGCATATGAACTGCGGATACTTTTTTGCACATTTACTTACTACCCAAGTTTTCCCCACGTCTGAGCTAAAACAGTACATATTACATATTAGAACACATTTTCGACGACGCATGCACCCGCCGTCCGTTCCCACCCGCCTCTCCGGCAAGCGCCTCTTTTTTTTTTGACTCTCTGGCTGCAAGCGTCCATGCGTCCGTCAGGCGTTCATCTGGCAGCAAATTGGCCTTAGTCCTGCGAACTATCGTGAGCAAGCCCCGGACAGTACGTGCCAAGCTTTCATGCACGGCGAAAGGGAAAGAGGAGGGCGGCAGAGGTGAGTTTAATAAGGTTCGGTACTGAGCATATGTACAATCCTGTCAATGTATGTAAGGTAATCCAGATGGGAGGTGGATTTCCCAATTCTTGAACTGCGCAGGGCAAAAAATGGTGGACCATGAACCGACTTGATCGATAGTGGACCTCGGGCGACGAAACACTTGCCAGGAGCAGCGAATTGCGAGGTGCTCATAATAATGGAACCTACCCAGCGTACCGGGAGAAAAAAGTGATGAGATCACACAGACAATTGGAACTCGATATTGAACTGAACTGCTGGCCAACCGGAGGAGGCGGCAATGATGACAGCTGCTGTTGACCGTGCTCCCCCTTGCCCCCCCTCAAGCATCGATAGACAATGGGCGTGTGCTTTGCTCGAGGGCCAGAAAAAGAAAAGTAAAAAGAAAAGCCACGGTGATGCGAAAAATGGGCAAAAGAGACCCTTCTATGGTGGAGCAATAAGTTGGCAGTTTCCTAGCTTCATGGGACATCCCAGATGATAATATCGAACCAGTTGGAAAAACCTCCGTATACTTTGTACCCGTACTGGTAGAAGTGTAAGTTATTATAGTAATACAAAGCGTTGGTGCTATGTTGAATTTCCAAGACGGTGTAATGAATATAGCGAATTGCCAGCCCTGTCAGACATGGGAGCTTCATCCCGTTTTTGGTTCCTTTCTCTGTACTTTGTAGTTTTGGTCTCTCTCGGCTCAACATTGAAGGGTCTGTCTGGTACTCCTCTCTGTCCTCATTACCACAAGACAAATATAGTTTTGCAGACTACATGCAGTAGGGGGGGCAAATCAACAGCAGCATACATATTGCTTCTTTCTTTTATTTCTTATTCCACATGCACTCGGCCAGGCCACGGACGTGCCTGCATCTCCATCTCTATCTGACACAAGTTCATCTCCAGAAAAAGAGTTGCGCCCCCTCCTCGCCGTGCGCCATCTCAGCCCGAACGAGCCTACCACAATCAAGCCCGCTCAGATTTTGCACAGGCACATTTCGGCCCCCCGCATAACGCCGCCCGGCAAGCTTCAATTACTTGCAATTTCAGAGAACTTGTTCGTTTATTGTCCATGCTGATAATCTTGTGGCCCCTCCCCTCTTCGGCATTCAAAGACGACGATAAGAACAAGTCTGGAAAAGTACCGGCTGGCTAATAAGTTACGCCAAGGAAAGAAGAAGACGACAAACCGAAAAAACCGAACGACTTGGAGGGGCCCCCGTCATTCCCAAAGAGATTCTTCTACACGTTTGATCAGCCCGTACCTTAATACTGGGGCTATCGTGCCTGGATTGGGGACCAAATATCTTGGCTCTTGTTTTTACTTTTTTTCCATTTTTCTTCAATTAGAGCCCCATATCTCGGGGCCCAAAAAAGTCTGTGGTACCTACACTAGGTACACACACACACTCACTGCCTATCCATCCATCCATCTCATCCGAGGTCTGCAGACTTGATCACTGCAGCCAACAAAGGCAGCTTATGAGCAGCAGCACAAGACTTCTTACTACAGTATCTACACACCATCTCGCTTTTTGGCCCGCCTGTCGTCCTGCTGGAGTTTGACTACTATTGGCAACGGTATCCGATCCGTCCCTTTTTCTCCTCTTGTCTCCTGCTGCTCATCATACCCAATTACACACCCCTGGCTCACCTCTCTCTCATACATACATACACAAGCAGCACCACCGCATCATACACACCATACTGGCAAGTCTCCGGTGTCATATGTGGGTTCTGCATGTGCTAAACCTGCGAGAGCCTGCCTGCTGAGCGGGAGAAGAGCCAGCCACACTGCATTGCGTCTCGTTGCGTCGTTCGAGGTAGCATCGTCCGTAGGGGGCTAATTACTTTACTTTACTACTCGAACTGGCCGCCTGCCGGGGCGTTGGGATAGACCAGTGAGAGTGTAAAGTCAAGTGTGAAGGTACATTACATTGCCCTGGGTACCTAACTGTGACTCTAAAAGTCGGTCGTTGGCTCGGGTCCAAAACGTCACTGGTGGTCTGTGGTCTTGCTGTCGGTACCTTGACTCTGATCCCTGGTCCCTGCTCTCCTGGCCCTTCCCACTGGCGGCGTACTATGTACCCCCCATACCCATACCCATACCCATACCTTAGACCATAGGCCCAAGGCTGGCAGCATTTCAACAAGCATCAAGCAAGCAAGCACTGGGACTTGGGACTGGCAGTGCAGCATTCTGCATTCCCCAAGCAGAAAAAACTCTCCGCTTTTAATCATCGGCCGCGCCCCCCATCCCCTCCAATCTTGTTGGAATCTCCATTCCCAAGTGTAAGCCGGTTTCTACTTCTCGGCTTCGGGGCCCTCCCAAACAGACAAACAGAACAAGTCCGTCTTGTTGCTTGCTTGCTTTGCTTTTTACATGCCAGTTGAGAGAGTTGGGTTAATCATTCACCGGGAACACATTTCCACCGACTACTCGTTCCGTCATTTACCATCGGCTCGGGATCGACAAAGACGACCCTTTTTTTTCTTCGTTCATCCTTCTCTCTCACTTCCACCACTTCTTGCACACTCACACACACTCTTTTTCATATGAATGATTGAAGCATTACCCGCCAGGTGGTAGGCCTGCTTTCTGCAATAATATGCAGCGGGTGTCCGCCTTACTCCCATCATGGGATCGCAGCAGGAATAGCGCAGGCTCCAACAACAGTGGGAAAAACAGCCTGGACAAGGTCCGCGGATGGGCTGATCGAATTCCGGCCTCTGGCAACAGGTTGAGCACAGCGTCGTCAAAGACGGGGAAGGGGGAATCGTATGCGCCGACAACTCTCGACAAGGAGTGCGAGAGGGCCGCCCGCATCCTGATATCGTTTTGCCGTACGTTTTGGACTGACTGACTTGCCCCAATTGTTTTTCTTGGGCGGATTCAAACTCTTGTTGACCCTCTTCCTTACTTCTCCCCATGCTGCCCTACTGCAAGGCCGCCCGCTAACACGATCCGCAAAACAGGCGATGGTTACCTTGTCACCGACGATCGTCCGTCCAGCCCTACGACCACTGCCAGTGGCACTTCAACACGTAAAGTATTAAAAAAGATACCTCCGAGGATAATACAGAATGCCGTCGGCCTGGCTGTCTTTACTTCCATGCGATCCGGTTTGTGGTCGTCGGGATCGGGAGGTAGTGGTATTCTGATGGCCCGGAAAACAGACGGAACTTGGTCGCCGCCGTCAGGACTGACGTTGCAGACCGCGAGCCTCGGCTTCGTGCTCGGCGTCGACATTTGCGACTGTGTCATTGTCATCAACAGCTTCACCACACTCGAGACTTTTGGCAGGGCAGCCTTGACTCTGGGCACGGATGTGCAAATGGCCAGCGGCCCGGTCGTCTCGCTGGGACTTTTGGAAAACGAATTCAAATGGGCCGACTTGAGCGATGTCGTCTTCACCTATGTCAAGTCAAAGGGACTATCCACCGACACCAAACTAGACGGGACCGTGTTGAACGAAAGGGCCTACGAGAACGAGCGCTTCTACGGCTGTAGCTTCAGTGTTCCCAAGATTCTTGCCGGAGATGTCAACCAGAGCCTGCCGCAACTTAGGCCTCTCCACGAGGTGTTGAAATTCGCAGAGGGTAGAAACGACTATGATGCAAATCTGGTGGAACAGCTGGCAAACCAACCGACACCAGGAGACACCAGTATCGATCCCTCTCAGAGTGGCGCGCCGAGCCCCATATTCGGCATTCCAGATCCCGAGGATCCCGACCCTTATGGTGTTTTGGCCCTGGGTCTGGCCGGCTCAGAGATTCGAGAGGCGGGAACACGGCTGAGGCCTGACAGCAGCCAGTTTGACTTCTGCCCGAGCCCCGCCAGTCCAGCCTTTCCCAGGTACAACCGGCAAAGCATGGACACATACTTGACGAGGAGCAACAGAGGAAGTTACATGTCTAGCAAGACGGAGCGTAGCCATGTCACCGAGGCGGGCACGCAAACCGATGTCAACACGGCCGCTACGACACCCAGCCCAGGACAAAGCGAGGCTGGCTATCAGCCATCCATTGAAGAGTCGCCAGAGGAAGAAGAAGTCGTCAAGCAGCCCGAAGAAGTTGACTACACGCAAATTGATATTAGCGCCATTCGCAAATTGACCGCGTTCCCGGATCTCGACGAGGACTTGCCAACAACCGAGACAAATGACGACAAGGTCCTCGACATTGAAATTGAACAGACAGCTAGCCCAAAGACAATCTCAGAAAGCGAACCCGAGCTTGACGCCGATGATGAGGATGATGATTTCGACCAGAATGAATCTGAAATTTCCGATGTCGACATTTCGGATGATGACGATGAGTTTGAAGATGCCGAGGAGCCCATTGTGTACGAGGTTGCTACTGTGCAGCCACCACGCATGCTCGCATCTCAGGTCGTGCAGATGAAGGGTGCTGTGGTCAATATCCCCCGCCGCGTCCCGCCCCCGCTGCCCATGCGAAGTCCAGCTCGCATGTCCCGTACCAGCAAATCCGAGTTTGGAGACGTGAGCATGATCAGCAGCCCACTAAGGAACGAATTCGAGATTCCAGTGCAGGCTGATGATGTTGCCACCCCAAAGGCTATCGAGTCTTTTGAAACATCTGCCGCCCGCGACTCCATCGACGAAGCAGTTGCATCCGTGACTGAGGAGAAGAACGAAGAAAAAGAGACAGAAGAGCCCATTGACTATTTCACCAAGTCAAACGACGTAGCTTCAGAAGAAGCACAAAAGCCGTCCACCACCGCCGACATCTTCTCTCTCGCCCCAGAGGCTGGGGAGAAGCAGGCCGTCGAAGCTAAATCTGCCAGCAGCACCGTGAGCGGAGAGGCCGCCGCTTAATCACCATATTCCCTTGTAATTATTTCCACATTACCTTCATTTTATCATGATATCAACATTGGCGCGGCGTTTATTTTTATTGTTTTGGGAGGACGGCAGCATTATTTACGCACCGTTTGGAGCCTGGGTTACCTGTCAGGATGTGGGGTGTACAGGTCGGTCGGTCATTGCAAAACTGCGCTCACTTGGGTGTTTTTACGAGGAAATATGAGAAGTGGCATGTGGTTCCGTGTTGAGCCCAGACAAATACCCCGTTGAGATCTATTAGATAATTCATTGTACATATTTAGACGAAGAAGATGAAGAGCACGGAGCATTCGGGAGTTGCATCACCGCAGCACAGCAACTGATGGGGAAAAAAGGGCTGGGAAGATGGCTACCATCACCGGGACGACAGACAAGCGATGGATGTTGCCTACGAGCCATCTTGGGAGTGTCGTGTCTGGTCCATTAGCTGGGCTGCTTTGGAGTGTAGACGCCTCCATCATTGGCTTGCATGGCCTGGCACGGCCTTGCTGATATGAAGAAATTTCTTTCAAGAGAGCTCCTCTACCTTGACGCGACAATGTGCCTGAACCGAACGTGTCTGCACTGGTGCACCTGTCGCAGCTTGTGAATTCGGATTGTTCGTTGGCTTGCTCTGCAGCTGACCCCTTCGTCAGGACAACAGCTCGTTTGAATTCACACATCAAAGACCAGACCCCTTCCATTTCTCGCAATATTTTCGATGCCATCGCCGGACAACCTGTGCCACCTCAGCTCCTTCTCCATCTCTTGACATCCGCCCGCCACTTTTGGCGATCAATTTTGGTGTCGCAGTAGCCATGGCTTGGCCTAAAGGCACTCCTAGGCCCTTTGGCCGTTATACTCGCAAAGATGGCACGCGACAAGAGCCAACCTCTCCAGCCGTTAAACAAGAAAGTCAAGAAAACGAGCAGGATAGTCACTTGGCCATGTCTATGTAAGTGTTAAAGACACCCCATAGAGCAAATAATCTTGGCTTCTGGGATGGCTAGCGCATAAGTGCATAAAGTACTATCCTTACATAATACACGTATTCTCCAAAGCGTGCTTCTCCCGGACTAACCAATAACCCACTCAACAGCGACTTCCATGCTCCAGCCACCACAACCACAGGCCTGGGTGGTGGTGGTAGTAGTAGCCACACTCAAGCTGACAGAGCTGGTAGCACCACCCGCCTAGTTAACCAGCACCAACGCGAGCCGCCTATCACTCCGCGACAGGAATCGACTAGCAGCCAGCAGCAGAGCGCGCGCCTTTCTCGTGAAGTTCGCAACTTGCAGAATCCTTGGTTTCTGGGTGGTCCCAATTCAACCTCGGCCGACTATTCAGAGAGCGACGACGACGACGAGGACAGCGAAGAGGAGGATAGCTCTTCTCCACTACATTCATTCAAGGGCCAAAAACGTCCTCTTCCTTCCCTGCCTGATTCTCCGGCGCGCGATACTCACTCCCCGCGCCAGCTGCGAGCTGTTCGTCGAGAAGAACTTCGATCCTCGAGCTTCTTCAACCATCATCGATTGAGCGCATTTCACCAGCAGCTCAACGATAATAATAGCAACGAACCGTTTGAGGGCTACTTGGACCTTATTAATTGCGATCTCTCTCAGCTTGACCTAAGCCACATCAACCTTTCCGATCTTGAAATCGACTTTAACGACCTCGAACCTTCTGAATTCGGTGAAGAAGAAGAGAAGCTCATCATGTCGAGTCAGCAGGGCAAGTGGCGCGAGGAGCAGGTGCTCATCATCTGCCCTGGTAGTCATACTACCATGGCCCAGCTGGGTTGCGCCGAGCTCACTCCGCCTGCCAATCGCATCCCTACGCGCATGTTCAAGGATCCCGATACTGGCGAGTATCATCCTCATTACACATACAAGCGCAAGAAGGCTACTGCCGTCGCCAATGGTGGAGACGATAACAAAACTTTGGACGAGGATGACTATGAATTCGTCGAGGACAGGGACTCGGTCGAGGGAGCCATCTATCCCATTGTCGGCGGTCGCATTGTGAACATGGACTGCTTCCTAGCCTTTCTCGATTATGTGCACGCCCTGCTTACGACCACATATCACAACACTCCAATTGTTCTCATGGCCTCTCCTCAGTGGACTCGTCCCGACGCCGAGACCATTGCCCGTTACATCTTTGAGAAGACCAGGACTCCTGCTCTCTGTTTGCTGCATAGCGCCGTTGCCGCTCAGTACGGCATCAAGTGGCCCACCATGACTGTTGTCGACATTGGTTTTGAAAAGGTCGACGTAACTTGCTTGTATGACAATATGATTGTCAGCAGCAAGACGCTCGGTTTCCCCAACCCCCACCGCGAGATCTCAGGTGGCGAGGTCTTTACGCAAAAGCTTCAAGCACTCCTCAAGGACAGTAGCTTCACCCACGACATGGCTGAGCAGCTAAAGAAGAGCCCACTTTGCGAGGTCCTCCCATATGCTGGAGATTTTGACGAGCTCATGGAGCTACCTACAGAGACTAGCGCGCCCACCCAGCCGCTTCCTGCTGTTGATACTCTCAAGATCAACGAGCCTCCAAAGCCAGCCCCTCAAATCGGTGGCGAGGATGAAGAGGGTGCCGAAGGTGACAAGGCTGGCGACGAAGGAGTTCTCGATGTGGCAAACATCGTTACCAGCGGTAACACTCGAGAGTTCCTTGCCAAGAAGGAAAAGGAGAAGGAGAAGGAGAAGGCACTCCGTGGCAAGAAGGGCAAGGGTCAAGAGCCCGAGCCCGCCAAGGCAGCCCGCTTGCCCAATTCGAAGCGAAAGTTTGCAACTTTCCACTTTGAAGAGTTTGTCCATGAGGATGTCGACACATCGGCGGCTAATGGAGCATCAAAGTCCACGTCTGAGAATCCTGCCAATGGAGAGGCTACTACTGCCGACGGCGCACCCAGCGGAGAGGAGACCAAGGAGGTTCCTCCCATCAGTGATGCGACTGCTGAGTTGCCGTTTGCCGCAGAGGCGCCCAACCTTCCCGTGACCGAGCGCAGAACCCGACGTGTTCGCAAGGACTTTGA
Source organism: Neopestalotiopsis rosae (assembly GCA_023078685.1). Classification (NCBI taxonomy): domain Eukaryota; kingdom Fungi; phylum Ascomycota; class Sordariomycetes; order Amphisphaeriales; family Sporocadaceae; genus Neopestalotiopsis; species Neopestalotiopsis rosae. The sequence goes on from JALGAS010000001.1 coordinate 2,943,055, forward strand.
GGTCGGCCTGGAACGTTTTCTGTTTGCAGATCGGGATGAGATTGATCGCATCACCACAACAATCTACCGCACTATCCAAAATATCGATGATATTTACCAAAGATCTGGTTGTTGGGATAACCTAGTCTTTGTCGGCAATGGCAGTCGTCTGAGGGGCTTGAAGGAGAACATCCTGCAGACGTTGCACGCCCGTCATCTGATCTCGCCCAGCAGTGCGACCATCTTCACATCGGAGCTGCCCTCTAACATGGCCACCCCTACTGGCACTGGCTCGCAGACACCCACAGGCTCCTTCACTGGTCAGCTGCCGCCTGGTCAACTCGCTCTGCCTGGATCGAGCTCTGTCAACCCTCTCCTGCAGGCTGCTACTACCGCCTCCATGGGCGTGCCGGGCTCTGTCCAAGCTCCAGGTTCCACCGCTGGTGACGCTGGCCCAAGCCGTCACTCGCACGCTCAGACTCCCACGAGCATCAAGCTCGCCACTCTGCCCACTTACCTGGCCGAGTGGACCAAGAATGGCTTTGAGGAGGCCATGTTCTTGGGCTCTCTGATTGCAGCACGCCTTGCTTATTGCATTCATAACTTGGATGTACAGACTCAAGAGGCTCAGCGTGGCATGAGTCTAAACCGTGTTGATTACAAGTAAGTTCAATTTCCAAATGATGAACCTGAGAAACCTCCATGTACTGACAGTAAACAGTGAACTTGGTCCCAAGGCTATCAATGGCCACTCTATGCTTGGCTAGTCTTTTTTTGCCACGGCATACTTGTTCAGATTTGGAATTCTGGTCATCTTGGAACCTGAGTGTCTACAGCTTTCGCATCCCAAAGACAGCCCGTCGGTGAGCGGCCTAGTCCCGAGATGCAGACTTGGACACCATTCCATTGCTTTCCAAAAGTATGCTAGGTGTAATGATTACGGCGTTTTCTGGTCTAAAAATTTGGCGTCCACGGGGCAAAGGGAATTATAGAGATTTGCACACAGAGACTGCATCTCATATCTCCATTGATTACAATTGCAAGGGAGGGGGGGCTGAGGAGAAGAGAGGGAATTTAGTCTTTTGGTTTTGTTCTTGGGCCCGCGTTGCCATAATCATAACGCTGCTGCTCCTACTACCCACGATTGAGCGAATAGAGGGGAAAAGAAGGAAAGCTTCTCTGGAAGCTGATATTGCCTACTCAAGTTTCCTTTCTTTTTGTTTCCAAATCCAAAGAACTCTTGTGAGCAGCCCGGGGAATTTTTTTCTTTCTTGCTGGACATGCTTCTAGAGATACCCAGACATTGCAAAACGTATTGCTAGAAGCAGAATAAAAAAAAATGACACCGACATTCGCAAAGCTCGATGGGTTATCTGTTTTGAACATTCCTAATGTTCTTAACTTTTCCATATTTCTCCCCGAACGTGAGAACGTGGGAACAGACGCCGCTATGATATACATGATGGTTTCCCAGCATAACATGGATTCGTCTATTTGAAATATTGGCCGCTTGCCTCGGAGGACATACACATACACACACACACACACACCTTTTCTCCTGTTCAGCTCACGGCTCTCATTTCAAGGACGCTTGCATATCAAACCAAAACTTTACCTCAATAATAAGATCAAAGAAGTAGACTAGCCAAATGAGAGGCTTGGAGAAGACCCTTCCGCTGGCGGACAGCATCGCCGCAGGCATCATGTTCAACCTGCAAGCACAACAATGTAGTTCAGGTACAATCTACTACATTGTCAGAAAGAGGTTGTTTGAAATCACCATATTTATGAATCAGACATGTTGTGGCAGAGTAAGCTGGGTTTGTTTCTATTGATCTGTGCCAATCTGGGTGAAGAGATATTCACACTTCCCCCCAACCCCTGCCGAGCACGGAACAGACGCTCACAGCTTGCCGAGATGATCAAGCATGTCATCTAACCTCGGATTATTGCAGACTCCGGCCACGTATTCGTGGAGTCCATATTATTTCTCATATTATGGACAATGTTCGTAGCCGGACAGCGACTAATATGACAACTGGAAAATAAGACGAGAAAAGGAAAAACCATTCATCATATGCTGCGCTACAAATGACAGCTTTCGCTCTTTTGACCAACTCCAATTGCGCCGGGCAAAGTCCCCGCTGCTGCTGCTGCAAATGCTAATGCTGTTGAACGGAAATATCTACGAATATGCGTCTCCAAAGTGGGCCGCGATGCCATACGCATCAGCGGACAGGTCGAAGAAGGGTAATTGCCCATCTATCCATGGGTCATTGTTTTGTGTCAAGATGCCCAGGTCGTTGGTTACATTGAAACGTTTCCGTTCCTCTGACTGTAACTCATACTCGCTGGAGTCGTCTCGTGTCGATGGTGGACCTGTAGCATTGTCGGGACCAAGCATGGCCACAGCTGAAGAAGCATAAGATTGAATTGGGCGTAAAGTGTTGCTTTCACCTCTCCACGTGTCTTGCTGCGTTCCAGGGCCGTTCCGCGAACCGTTGGTGTCGCCATAAGGACCAGATGCATGGTTAATGGCGGTAAATGTCGACGGAGCTGACCTTGGTGTTGGGACCCGGTTGAATGAAGGTAGACGGCTGTCGACGGGCGAGGCACGATCAAGCGTGCTAGCTCTGGACCGATCTTCCATGCTTGACATATCCGAAGGTTCCAGGTGACCGAAATCTTTGAGGAGCGCCATGCGCTTGTACTCCTCCAGGCCCCCACCCTTACCACCATGCCGAACGCCCAGACTTGTCTTCTCGCTCAGGGCGCGATTATGGTCCACGTGAGTTTCATAGTCGCGCTTGATCCTCAAGAAATACGTATCCATCTTTTGCAGAACCGTAATATAAGTGCTTGCCATGCTCAGACATACCGACATTTTGGTGAGCGTAGTATAGGTCAGACCCAGGGGACCGTATCGAAAGATGTCCACATCCCTCTCCCCGTCGTGAGGCTCGTTCCACTTGTGACTTAGGACATGCTTCTGCACATCCATATTCTCAAAATGAATGGCATAGAGAACCACAAATGCTGCAGTCCATATAGCGAACATGACAATAGTCGATTGTGGTAGTTTGTCCTTCTTCTGGCAAATCTCAATCAAGTCTATGATCTCTCGAGCTGCCTTGAAAACTTGTTCCGCGCTATCAAGCCAGAAGCCATCTGGCGTTTGCTCTTTGGGAAAGACAGGATTGTCAAGTGGTCCTTCTGGCCCCTTGCAGCGTATCGGCACAAAGGGGATATATCTGTCGTCTAGTCAGCAAACCTTGCGGATCTACATAAAAAACAGGTGATGCCCCGTGACCAGAGACGGCACAGAAGCTGGGATCATGGGGTCTTACTCTCTATGTAGCATGATGATACACACATTCCTGAGCATGTGAAGCAGGACGTAGACGCTGGAGGCTTGGTGATTTTCATGCTTGAAATAATTCGAGCGCGAGAATGTGAAAGTGCCCGGGAGGTTTTCTTCAAACACAAAAAGCCGCTCGCGCAGCTGACAAAACCTCGTTTCCGTATCCCAGGGAGGTCGCTGCTCTGTCAGGCGGCCTCCATCGACGCTGTATCTCGAGATATCGCCCCAGAGACCTACGAGCTGTACGAAGCGACTCAGAACACTATCATCAGTAACTCGCGGATCGGTTCGTGAGGGATTGATGAATCCGGTGCTTGCGTCCATTTCCAGGTCAAATTTGTCCTCTGAACAAGGCAGCTGGATCAAGAGCTTTTCTGAGTCGATAATGGCTACCCGTTCCTTGCCGCAGGCCAGCATCCGATCGAGAATGAAACAACTCCACATCGTTCGCCGGCAGATCTCACGTTCCAGAATAAGTTGAGATTCGTTGACAGAGCCACTGTGACGCTCAACATGCTGGCCAATCTTCTTGAACTCCCTATCGATGGAGCCAAGTTTGAGAAAGTGAGCCATCCTGACAGCGATGCCAACGAACATCCACGCTCCCAAGCCACCGGTATTTGGCCGCGTCTGGCCCCACTCATATAGTCCAAGCATCAGCAGAGCCTGGACGCGCTCGACAGAGGCAGATCCCATGGCATTCCTCATCGATCCCAAAGCGCGGGTCAGAGTTTCCGCATAGTATTCAGATGCGGCGGCAGGGTCAACCTGGGTCTGGACTGGACGGGACCTTGCGTTGCCGCCCTGAGAATTGCAGATGTGAGCCAGGTACTTGACCAGATCTGGATGATACCGGGCTGTCAACGTCAAAATGCCTAATAATACCAGGTTGAAATCGGGGTTCGGATCGGGCTGCTGGCTCCTAAATCTGCGGCCCAGCTTTTCCTTCATGGTCGGCAAATGCAAGAATGGCAGCTCAGGCGCAAAGTGAAGCTTGTACAAGTCAAGGACCTGATCCCATATGTCTTCAGTGAGAAAGGGAACGGAGAGAACTTCGTCGGCAAAGAGAGTGCCCTTTTCGTTGTCCAGCTTCGAGAGCTCATCGATCTTCTTGAGTTTCTTCCTGTCTGAGCCACCATCTCTCTCCTGCTTCATGGTCGAGGGCGGATCGTTCCTCTTGGGAGGTGCCTGGTTGGGTTCCGGGAGCTTGAAAACACAGTCCTTGCCAGTCTTGAGGCAGCTGTCGCATGGGCTCGTGCCGCCATTGTTCTCGCATTTTATCTTGGACTTGCGACACCGGAGGCAAGCAATGCTGGAGCGCATAGGCGGACGCATCTTGGGGCCCTTTTTGCTCTCAAAAGCCAGACCTGCTAGTATAGGCTTCATCTCATGGTCCCCATATCCGCGTGCCACAGCCCCTACACCTGACCCTTGGGAGAGATCCGTCGCTGACGATAGGCGTCTGTCTGGGGGAGCCAGTGGTGTAGGCGGGACTAGAGCCGCATCGGGGTGCGCCGAGGAATCGTCGTATCTCCTCTTGCTTGTCGACTGATATGAGGATACGGTCTGCGTGTCATCCGTGTCCGGAGGATCTGGCGGCGAGAGAATGGACTGGATGCGGATTGGAGTACTAATTGTGACGGTTTGGGTCTATACTAGACCCACGAAAATCGAGTAGAAAAGAAATGGTGAACGTACAAGCCTTTTCGAAGGCTTGCAATCTAGTCGTACGTGGAAGAAGTGAACCTTGCTGCGTAGCGAAAAGTCGCCAGAAAGAGATCCTCCAGGTTTCCTGTACTCAGCCGCAGTCACGCAGAAAGGATTCTGCCTTGTTCGTATGCGCAATGGTAACAACGTCTACTGCTGCCTTTTTCTTTCTTTCTTCCCTTCCTTCCTTTGGTAAGCCCTGCGAGCTTGAGACACTTGATTCGCAATGTGCTACAGCATTACAACGCTGCAATTATCCGTACAAAGACTTGGTGGTGGACAGCAGAATTGGCAACAGTTGCACAAGGCACAGTTCTGGAGAAGTCGGGATCGGCGGCAGATCTGCTTGAGACGAAATTCTTCTCGGAGCTATAGCGCAAAGCTGGGTAAAGTAAAACAATTCGCTTCAACTCAAGTAGCCAGAGAAGGCCAAAATTGGACCAAGAAAAGTCGTGGTCGAATAGGAAGTGGGTGGAAGCTGAGCTCTGCTGGCGCAAGCTGGAAGAGGACCTATCAAAACCTATGACGACGGATTGGTGGGCGAGTGGGTAAGTAATAATCAGTCAGTTCAGAGAGACGTTCGTTGAGTGGCTGGCTGAAGTTGGTGATAGCTCGTGCGACCCAAATCTTTGGCGTATTGAGAGCAGACAAAGTTGCCGTTCAGTTTCGTTGTCGGTCGGTCAGTCAAGTCAGTCCAAAGGAGTATGAGAAAAATAGATATTAGGTCGGTAAGTAGGTAGGTATGTAGGTAGGCAGACGGGTAGGTAAAATGGCAGGAAGCAGGGAAAAGCCCAGACTACGTACATTTACACACAAAGTTTAAGCGCAATTGGAAAAGAAGCTGGGACTGGCTTTAGATGGAACTGGACTGGGCCTCTTGACTTGAACGGAGCTGGCAAAGCCGCAGGCTCATGGCTACCGTAGCCAGCAAGCAGTAGACTGGGCCGCTAGGGTAGATTCCCGGGGACGGGTAGACCACCAACCCTAGGACCGACACTGATGCCAACCAATGCCCTGGCCGATAGTGACCAAAAGGGGGGGGCTCGAAGGCCCGGCCAGGGGGATCCCAGCACCCACACGCAGTTCTAGCGCACTAGAGTTACATGCCACAGCGCCAGACCGATGCGCTCCAGCTAATAAGAAGAGATCAGTGGCCTCTACCTTAGTTCACGCATTCACGGGTGCAGGGTAAACTAGAGTAAATGTCCCTAAGATCTAGTGGGAGAGCCATGGCCCGAAGAGCATCTGGTTCCCGCTCGAGCCTGCCTACCCGTCTGGTTCCATCTTTGCAAATCACTAAAAATTACTTAGGGCAGATAGCTGAGGTATGTACGTCTGGACCTGCTGGTAGGTAGTTGGATAAATGTATACACATAGTTTGGAACCCAAGCTGCTCGGATCGACATCCCGCAACCTAGGAGAAGAATTTCCATATACCGTGCGAAGTACATGTAGGTAGGTAGTATTCATTGATATTTGATGTACGCCAGTGGAAACACACATGCAGTCTTGCCTAGACGTCCGCACACACTCACGCACATGGACACACTTTTCAACATTGCCCTACCTATGCTAATAACGCATTCGACAATTGGAGAAATGCCGCTACTTGAACGAGCAGGTCGGATCACTTTCTAGTTCACTGGCAGTCTTTCACCCACTTGTTGGAGAAAGTTTTGAAACGTTTTCTCCATAGTAGCAAAGGTACACAGCAGGTAGACGGACCGAACCCGTAGGTAGTCGGGAGTCAACGAGAGCCCCCGGCTCCCATAAAAAAAAGAGGCGCGATAACCACTGCTCTGGCCGAGCCCCATGCCTGAGAGTACAAGCCAATCCAGTCATGTACATTGCCAGGTACTTACATGCATGACTCTGGGCACTTGACGGGCAGGCATATTGATTTCTTTTTCCATTTTTCCCTCTGTCTGCCGATGACATGGGAAAGGACCGAGACCTCTACCAGCAGATAACTCCAATGTTGAACAAGGCCCAGGAAGAATGATAGATATCTCGGTAGAGCTGCATGTCTTGCCTCTGCATTGCCGACCATATCAGTCTTGGGTGCCTCAATGTCATTGAGCATCATTTCTATCACATGGGACATGTCCTTTAATTGTCTCTGTGTGTAAACTCACAAGGACAGAGTTTGCCTTCCCGCGTGCCCGTTAACATACATACATACATACCTGAGTAAGCCGGTGTGGGCAGTCAGGGTCCCCTGGAAACCAAATCATCGTCACCACTTCTTTCAATTAATAATTCCATGTGTTGGTTCACCACACGCACAGCGATCCGCTTTTGGTTCTTATAGATCTATCACACAGTCAACAGGCAGATCACCAGCCGCGCAACCCGAGCAGGTCGGCAGGCCCGGCCATCGCCTGCCTTTCGCCCGGGAGGGTGACCTTGAGCAACCCAGCTTTACATGGTAGTAGACAGGTACAGTTTCGGATTGCCTGCCGCCAGAACGGTTGCCCGAACCAGAAAAGCGGTGACAGGTCCGAAGAAGCAACCAGATTGAGAGACAGTGTATCACTTTCGCACGCGCCATGACAAAACAAAAGCCAACGTTGGCTTTGGGCGTCGCTGTTGGGAATGTTGTATGTAGCTGCTGAGCAAGCCTGCAAGCAAGCAAGCAAGCAGTGGCAGGGTGGTCGGTTCAGGTCAGGTCAGGTAGCTGGTAGGGAGTAGAGATTATAATGCACCTACCCTGCGCAGCGGCGGGCGATGGGTCTTCCCGGCAGCCATGCGCCATGGGTCATTTGGTCTTCTCAGCGCATATTCCCAGACTTGGTGCCCTCTTACACATGGAGATCTCACACGACTTCACATCCAGCGAACATGTTTGCCGTTGGATGCAGATACTGTGGATTCTCCCTACATGGACGGTACATGATATCGTTCACACGGCTAGAGACCAATCACTGTTAGTGGACAGCACGTACCACGATGCATTGCAAATCCCTCTCCTGGACCCGGCAGCCAGGGTAGATTTAGGTAGTGAGGGGGATCGATTCTTCAGCGGGAGCGATTCGCACCGCTGGCTCGCCCGCCCGGCATCCAACCCTTGATGAAGGGGTTAGGCAAGGTAGTGTAGCGTCACAAACATAATGTATGGGTAGGTTAGGGAGGTCACAGTTGGCACGGTACCTGGACATGTATCTATCCCGCCCCGACCCCCAACTTGAGAAAACCCGAACTGCTTGCTTCGGTTGATTGATCAGTCAGTATCTCGTTGGACGCGTGCCGGTAACGCCGCTTCATCCCCGCAGGCCCTTGACCAGGACCCATTGGTTGGCGAGATTGCGCACACCCTTGCAAAAGAAGGTGTGGAGCGGAAGGGGAGATTGATCATTCGTGATGCTCCGTTTGCCCATCATCGCTTCGAATCCTCCGCTTCTTCCCTCGCTGCCCACTGCCGAATGCTAGGATATCCACGATCTCCAGGGCTCCGAAAGTTACAGAGAGTGCAAGAGGGAGGGAAACGAAGAGAGAGACCCACTCCGGCAGAAGGCAGAAGCATACTCTGTAATGATCAGTGAAGTCTACTTACTCCCCATCTTTTTTCGGCCACCATCACTAACTACTCCTGTACTTTTCGTATGAACTGCGTATACTACACCTAAAGTAACTAACAAGACCGTACCTGGGGAGGTCTGGACACTATTAGATCAAGCATCTTGGTGCGACGCCTAATTGCGATGCTTGGCCATGAGGGACGCCAGGTGTGGGGACCTCTCGTGTGATGAGACTTTTGAGCTATGAGTCCGATCCTATTGACGCGAGACGTCGGGCCGCATTCCAGAATCGGCCCTTCGCGACCTCAGACCCAGGCTGGCTGTAGCTCGCAGAAAGGCAGTTCCATCCATACATGCCTGGTGGTCCGAACGCTCACCTTTTCAGGCAAGATGCTAAAACACGTTGACCGAAATGAAAGAAGCAATAATAGCAGCAGCATCAGCAGATACTTTTCATACCCATGCTCGGTGTGGATTGTAAATCTATAACTGTGCAGAGGCTTTGTTTCTCGTCACGTTCGTTCGACTCAATAGTTCTCGCCCAACGCTCACTCTTCTGCACTCTGCCCCCATTTATCAGGGGGCCAGATGCACGTAGGCGCTTCCGAGGTCCCAAATACCCGCCCGGACTCTGACGCGGAATGCTACGCTGGTGGTCGATCGGCAGCTCGGGGGCGCGCAAGGGTAAAGCAAATTGCTCTCTGTCTCTCTCAAAGGAGTCAGTCGTTCATCCATCATCCATCATGGTCCTAGGTTTCGGCACATACCCACCCCATCGCAGCAGGATCAACGCAACACATGCACTCGACGCCCCAACTGCAACTGCCCCCAACATATAATTGCTCGTGTACTTGACAAGGTGGTAATACTACCATCGCGGCATGCGGGTGAATCGGACGAATCACCACATCACATATACTATGTACACCTGTATATGGCAAAACGTTCCGAGTTCTGATCCAGACTGCCTCGGTTTTGGAACCCATCTCTTCTTAGCAGAGGTGAGGACTATTGCCGCAAAATAAGAAAGTTCTGAAGACGGAGTAACAGCAAGCGCACAAGGCACTGGCACGCTCGGCATGCTCTATGGCCATCTGGTTGTTTCGTCAAGTTGACAGATAGGTGTTATTGATACCCAGGTGATGAGTTGATGCCAGCACAAAAAAGGACATGCAGGCGACCACGGTCGCTTGCCCAACCCATCGCCCGCAGACCCTCGGCAACAGCTTTTTGGAGCCAAAAAGTTGCACTTTCTAATGATGTGACTGGGATCAGTTGGTGATTGATTCTTGGATACGTGCATGCATGCAGCGGCAAGTGGACAGCCCCCGCGCGGGCAAGGGTGTCTGCTTGTCTTTCCTATGTCTCGTTGTGTACATAGTAGCATCGTTATGAATACTATATGTACACAGTTATGTGCAATTTCCCCTAAAATAAAACTTTGCTGTCTATGCTACGAGGACTGTCACAGGCAAAGAACATTGGCGATCTGTAAATCATAGACAAACCGTTTTCCCGGCTCGTGATTCCATATACGTTGTGTAAATGTAGACTTTAACTAGCCCCTGTGGAAGCAGAAATGGAAAGGCATGAGCGGGAATATCAGTTTCGAATGAGGTTGTGTGGCTGTCCACGTGCGGAGTATAGGTAAACGACAAAGGTTAGACTGCTAGCAACCGACATGCAGGTCTACCAAGGCTTTTTTGCATTCCATTCAAAGTCCAAGGACAACAAGACCATTGTTCGGCTCCAAAGCGGACGCTCGAGTAGTCGCCCATACTGCCAACTTTGAATCCAGGAAACTGTCGGCATAATTCCCATAGGTGTCAAACTCTTTATCATACTAAACTGCGAATTTCGAGTCAAGTCATGTGCGCGCCGCAGGTTTCTCGCCGCCAAAAGTATTATGTTGTACCTGTTACGGACGGCTTGAAGATCATACTTGTGGTTGACGAGCAGTTTCTAGGTGTCGCCACTGGCTGGCGGCCTCCTATACTCATAATCAAATGGAGCTATGTATCTGGCTGAGTCGAGTATAAATGTATTAACATTCGAAATGGGGTTCTCCTAGATTCAAGACTACGGTTATCATCGCGAGCTTGCCCCCGGAATGACAGTAGGAAAGCACACCTTTTTTTTCTTCGAAGTCTTGGCGGCCCGAGTGCGGATGGAGCACGAGAAATATATGGTGTTCTGATAGCTGACCAGGTTGGGGTTCTTGTTCCTCACGTGCTACATCAGGCGAGACGCGGCAACACTGCCACATTCTTGGCAGGAGACGAACCCCTCACTAATTGCGCGAATGAAGGTTCAGTGGGCGGCGGTTCGAATGTGAGAGCTCGAGCAACATTTCTAACCTAAGGTATTGTAGTGAGCCAAGCTTGGAGTTACGGGTCACCCATCATGCCTTGGAGCTTCTTTCTGCCACAAAAGCGTTCCAGGCTCCCCTCCCAAGCATGGTTAGAGGAGGGAGCTCTTTCAAGGGGGTGTGGCAATGCAAAGTCGCCCTCATACGCTCATACGCCGCCAACAATGACGTCGCTTGTGAGGCCTCGCTGGCAAATACAATCCAAGTTATAACATGCTATTGTAGTTGACCTGGGCGCTTAAAGAGAAGACTCATAATTAATTCGCCCATGACACTGAACCGCGCGCAGGAGTGCATTCTTACAACCTACTACCTACATTATCGACCTATCTATGCGCCCACCTCGACGGGAACAAAAATAGAAAGAAAACGGCCAACCAGTACGATAACGGCCCCAGAGAAGAGGGAAAAAAGGCCCACACCCCACCGCTCGCGCAGCCGTGACAGCACCAACCAACGCACCGCATCCCTACCAGCGAGACACAATACTCCAGGCACAGCGCTAAACTTCACCACTCTGGCAAGACGATAGCCGCCCGCGAAACATAACCAGATTTGTGCCATTCACCTCAAAAGCACTGCCAAAGCCGGTTATCCGAACAATTCCCTAGATTCCAGCCCTGCCGGCATAATAATTTCTTACCATTGCAGCAGCCGCATTACTACAGAATGTCGTCCGGTCACAATGTTAGTGTATTCGCATTTTCCAGGCGTCATATATCCCAATTCCCCCTCCCTCCGCGATACCCCGCTGTTGTGCTATGTGTGCTGAGCCGTTTGTGCTGGACTGGATCTTACTAATATTTTGGAAAAGGAACCGAGGCTCTTGTACGCCTTTCAGGGCGTATCGGCCTACCATTTGCACAATGGGCGAGAGGAGTCTCTCACACCTGCTGGACCCCAAACGTTGTCCCTGTTGATGGTGCCGACTTCGTCAAGTTATGCAGACCCAGCATCAGTCGGCAGCGAGGAAGCCAGCCCCCAGGACTTCTACCTGCATATGCATCTTGTATGGAAATCCCGCCCCATCTTCATCGTCCCCTTTCGGTGAAGAGACAATCTCCCGCTGCATGGGCGAAAATGACCAACACGCATACTAATTTCAAATCCCCTTGATGCTCAGCCTCCGGAGCTAGACATTCCCTTGCCAGCGACTACGCAGATATATCACCAGCCGCCGACAAGCTACCTGATCCCGCGGTGGGATCTGGGCCCCGAAAGCGGGGCCTTCACCCGTCTGGAGTTCCCGGCGCCAGGCAGTCGGAAGAATTTACAGGAAGACGTCGACACGTTTGAGACCATCTTGGCTCAATGTACGGCCTTTTTGGAGAGGGCCCCGGTGCCCAAGTCGGCCAAGGCAAAAACTGCCACTGGGCTCTCGGCCTCTTCTGGCGCTTCTCCTACTGCGTCAAAATCCAAGTCAGCAATCAAGGATGACTTGCCAGCGTACAATCCTGGGGACTTCGCTCCAGGGCAAGCCTACGCTGATGGCGCTCAGAGCAAGAACCAGGGTGGCAAGATTGTCCTAATTGACGAAGAGGACGGCAGTGTCATTGGTGAGCTCGGCGAAGGATATCAAGTGCTCGAGGATTCTGCCCTCCAACCAGGCTCAAAAGGTATGCATTTTGCGTTGATTGAGAAAGAAAAGAAAATAGTTGACTTACCGTATTGACATTTGCTTAGACCCGGTGGAAATCACACTTCCCAATGAAGGGCAGGACACTCTTGCAGTTGCGCCGGCACCAAAGGAGTTCCTGGAAATGGAGCTCCACCCAGCTTACAAGAAGTCATTTCTTGTCTCCAAGGCTGTGTACGCTTCGCGCCTGATTGTTACCACATCCGACTTTCTGTCCAAGGGCATGCAAACTGGAGCCGATAGTTTCAAAGCTAAGACGAAGCCCAACGAGAAGGCAGTCACATTCAACCCCACAACTCACGAGCACGCTCGTCGCATTGGAAAATTCTCTGGTAATGTTGCGGAGCTTTCTTCCAAGACGGTCGGCCAAGTTGCTAAAGTGGCACAAAACTTGGGCGCCAGTCTCGCGGGACGAAAACAGAGAGATGGTTCAGCCAAGGGGTTCGGGCCAGACGGACAGCCAATGGACAAGTTCAAACCCGGCTTGCTCAACAAGAGCTTGATGGCCTTCTCAACCGTGGCTGACGGTATAGAGTACGCTGGCCGAAGCCTGATGAATTCCAGCTCAAATGCCGCCACTGACATGGTTACGCACCGTTGGGGCGAAGAGGCTGGACACTTGTCGAGGCATTTGGGAGGGAGTGTCAAGAATGTGGGCCTGGTCTACATTGATGTCACGGGTGTATCCAGACGAGCCATCATCAAGGCTGTCGGTAAGGGCATGGTGGTTGGAAGAGTAAAAGGCGGAGGCCAAGTCATTGTCGGCGAAGACACAGCAGAACTGATAACCGATGGCAGTAGGCGGGATTCTGGAACGAATCTTGCACGAGACGATGCGAGCATCAGTGGTTCAGTCAAAGGGAAGCAAGTATATCAATGATAGGGATGTAGAGTATTGGAACCAGTACGAGCACGACGGACGCAGGGGTTCAACGAGGCACTGTTAGATTAACGAGTTGGTAGAAGCAGCCAAGGGCATTTTCACTATGTTGTAGGCTCGATGAGCGCGAGAAGAGTGTATGTAATTAATGATCAAGATGAAGTACCTGACTTACTTTACACGGTTGCTTGTGAGACAAGAATTGAAAAGTGATACATACACATACTTAGTATAAGCAGAGCTCATTAATCACGTGATTGAATAATAATGGTAGGTGCAATAGGATAGATGGCACATGTTCTCAACGCGTCTAACCGCTGGCTACATTAGCTTTCTACATTAGCGGAAAGCGCGATTCAATGCATTGAGTGAGGCGGGTGCGTTTGACAGAAAAAGGACGGTGGCCGCTTTGGCCGGGCATCAAATCAAAGCACCCCTATCGCTCAATCACTCACATCGTATCTGAGGAGTGAAAAAAACATATCTTTAAAAGCCTATTCTACCTCCCAGCCTCTCGATCCTCTGTACAGCTAGACCTTGTGAGATTCACAAAGTACTCTGCTGGCTTTCCATACCACTACGCTGGGGAGCGCGCCGGGTTTTAGTGGAGAAGGCAATCGCAGCGCAGCACAGCACTGAGCACTGGAGCGATTAGAGCTTCAAGCCCTATCACAGCACCATCTGAACCTGGAAACTAACTGCTTCAAAAGTGGTTTTTTTCAGATTGGACTCAATGTGTCGTCTCGAGATTCTCGGTTGTATCATACTCTTCTTCTACGACATCAGTGACAAGCTCTCAGAAAAGAAGAGGAAGCGCGTGTCAAGCTGTCACTCCACCACCACCCTGCGACGGTAAAGTTGAACAAGTCCCGTCTTGTCTCATATCTCGTCTCCACGTCAGATCCAGTGGAGGCTTTCCGCTCCGCCTTTGGGTAGGTAGGGCGTTCCACTCGCCAAGGAAGACTTCCTCCGTCAACAACATGTTGCATGAGATCCTGCTCTCCTTGTCCGGCCACCCGTCGCCGCTGCTCAGGAATGAGTACTCCGACGCCGGCCCTGGGGCACTCCTGTCCGCACCAGAGCGGGATCTGCTCAAGACTGCCAGTCATTTGAGTGATCTGCATTGCAATCTGATCAAATACACGACCCATATCAGCGCGTCGCACCCGTCTGTCATATGTAGAGCCGTGGCCACGGCCGTCAGCGCAACTCACCTAGCTGCATTTCAACAAAAGATATTGGACGTTGAGGCTAGTATCCTCTGCAAGGATGCCGGTCTTGTTGGAGCCTACAATATTGTCCCCCTGACTGCTGTCATTGGCGAATTCTCAGGCTGGACTCGAAGGTTAGAGTGGCTATGGGAGCTGGTGCAATTCATGTCTAGGAAGAATAATGGCGGTGCACTCCGTACTGGAGCCGAGCTGATGAACAAGCTGCGCGGTGAGCTTCAGACTGGATATGCCGATATTGAAGAGACCGCCTCATCTCTGGTCAAGGTTGCCGAGACTGCCTGGCTCAAGCAAGTATCTGCTTGGGTGCTCTACGGCCGCTTACCGAGTTTTGGTGCTCAGGACTTTTTCATCCAAAAAGATGAGCATGACGAACAGGTGAGCTTAGACGGCACTGTTGCTTTGAGACCATGTAGCTCATCAAAGGCATAGGGCTTCAAAATCGATTCGGCGTTGTTACCCTCGTTCGTCACCCCTCGCACAGCCTCGTCGATGCTCTTCATCGGGACTTCCCTCAACAGAGTGCGTCTCAAGAGTGTCGGGCAAACATCCGTGGTAGGGTCACTCGGCCATCTCTCTTCACAGCTGCAAGAACTCTCGGGCCTCAACTTTCCTCTCAGCTCTGCAGCATTATCAAAGGCTACCAACTCTATCCGCCTAAACTATTCGCGAACCGTGTTGCAGAAGTTGTTGCCCCTTGAAAGGGTTCTCGAGATGCTTCAACTCTTGCGGCAATTCATGCTTTTAGGCCGTGGAGAGTTCGCCATGGCTCTCACGCAACAAGCAGACGACAGAACCCGCAGCCGCTGGCGACGTGCAGACAACCTTGCGTATCAGAAACGTGATAGCCTAAGCACCGTCGTCGTAAAGGAAGGCGAAGTGGCTGCCGTCCTGGCTCGGACCTGGGCTGCGCTAGGCATGATGCAGAGCCAACATGCTGAAGAAGATGAAGAGCTCGAATTTGCTAGGGAGGTCCTGCAATTGATAATGCCAAGCTCCCAACCTACACCAAAGGAGGCACCTGAGGGCTTGGTCGACACCCCTTTTCGAAACCTCCTGCTCTCCGCCCCAGTTGAGATCACAGTTCGCATCCCTTCACCCCTTGACCTATTCCTGAGTACATCAGATGCGCAGATATACAGCTGCATTAACTCATATTTATTATCGATCCGTCGCGCGCATCTTCGACTCACGGATCTCTGGAAAATCACTCGCCTTCGCCGTCATCATTTGGCACCCCCGAGAGCTCCGCTCAGCATGACCAGGTTCGGGATGGCAAAGACAAAAACGCTTAGAGAGCGCTGGTCATCTCGCTCCATGTACCTCAGGAGTACATGGACAACGACCAGTGCTGCAATCTTCTTCCTTGCCGAGACAGAGGCCTACCTACAAATCGAGGTGGTTGAAGAGCTCTGGTCTGATTTCTATTCCTGGCTCGCCGATAAGAGCGAGTCGGTTGCCAATGGATCAAAGGGAGCTACAAGCAGACCCCCACAAAGCAATACCAGTCAACTCAGCGATAGTCTATGGGTACCCTCGGGCATGTCGAGGAATCAGCAGTCTGGCGCGGATCAAACCAATCTTGCGTCCAAAGTTGCACACCACGACCCGCAGACTCTATCTGTAGCGCACAGATTATATCTCAGATGCTTGACACGTCGACTGTTACTCACCCAACAAGTCTTCACAGCGCCAATGTACAATTTGCTTATACATACAGATCATCTCGTTGCACTGGTGCACCGCCTCGATGGCATCTGGACCTCGATGGATCTTGAAAGTGACGAGGGCGTGGTGGATGCCTTCTCAAATCTCGAGGCGGAAGAAGCCGATGTCAAGAGTAATCTACGCAATTTGGAAGTCAAGATCAAAAAGGCGGTCGAAGAAGTGATTGAAGTTTTGCGGAACTTGAGCATAGATCCCACGTTCCTGGCTGAAATCGAGAATGATGGTCTGTTGGAGGATGAAGACTCCATGGCAGAGGATGAACAAAAAAGATATATACCCAAGAGAACCGGTGCTGTCGATCGCTTACTGATGAAGCTCGACTTTGGCGGCTGGTTTGGCAGCAGTTAACCCAAGAGGATTGTTTCTGGACGCGAACTGCGTGCTAATGTGCAGATGAGGATCACGATGGTGAAACATAGTATAATCATGATATGTTTTATCGATTGCAAAAACAAAAACTTGCCAATGTTGAGTACCCTAAGAACCTACGTGAATCCAGCATCGCAGATGGGCATACTCCCGATAACATGGATTGATTGAATCTATCCTTTTAAATTTAAAAGGCTCAAATCTCATTGATATCCTGCTGCATCGTGAAACTCGAATGCTTGACGACTTGTATATAATCACACAATATCGTACAAATGAATGGTCAAGGTCGTCAGACCCCTGAAGCAGCCGATATCGTGACCAGGGTCTTTTTTCTGATTTCCCTCTGACAACGTCATCAGGCCGCAGTGCATGCTGGCGCATTCGCGAAAGTGCTAGAGCTGCTTGTCTATAACCCGCGCTCGGGGTCTATGATTTCCCCTACATTCAGTCTCAGTCATACAGAATATGCTGTTTAGTCCACTTTTTTATAATTCAGAAAGAAGTCATGGTGTTCATATATTCGGATCCACGCATGGCCCAATAGTCTGTAGAGTTGGAAACAGGAGGTCCTTTCGCGACTACCTCGCTTCAATATATATATACATATACAACAATGCGCACCACAAAAGAAGGCGCGCGTCTGGGCTCCCTTTCTGAGCCCTCTTCTTGTATCCATGCCGTATTATGTTGACATTTATTCACCCCCCACTGATGCTCCCATGTGTCCTGGAAATGTGACAATTGCTTATCGCCCCAAGGAGATTGACTGACCCGATATAAATGTAAATGACATGCTGGAAAGACACCCTCAGTAGTCGGGTATATAAGTAGCGATCGTGGAGCAGAGTATAACAACAAAACCAAGGAAAATCGTAATTCGTAATAATCGTAAATCGCTCGTGTCATGTGCAACAATATCCACCCTCGCAGGTGTTCCGTTGACTGTAATGAAATATGCACGCTGTTGTCATCCTTTGCGCCGGCCCCATATTGCCCCCGAATGCGTATAAGAAACTGTTTGTCGTAATTATCCGGCGACACTCCGGGCTGATCTGTTGTTTGTGTCACAAGTGGATGAGTAAGTCTGACCCCTTCCACCAAAAAACCCCCCCACCCCTCCATTCCTGTGCTGATGCTGATGCTGACGGCGTCTGCGTATGCGAAGACTGCCCAGGGACGTAAGATTATCTTGGAGATTTCTGTCGTGTAACACCAAGTCTTACAAGACTTTACAATGTTTCAATAAGGAATGAATTGGCGTTGTGTGTGCTGCTGAGGCCGAGCATGGTCCGAGTTCCGACGCGAGAAGAGCTGTTGTACAAAAGATTTGGGTGCATTATGGTCAAACTCTAC
This sequence comes from Neopestalotiopsis rosae, assembly GCA_023078685.1. Taxonomy (NCBI): domain Eukaryota; kingdom Fungi; phylum Ascomycota; class Sordariomycetes; order Amphisphaeriales; family Sporocadaceae; genus Neopestalotiopsis; species Neopestalotiopsis rosae. The sequence continues at coordinate 2,961,186 of JALGAS010000001.1, forward strand.
CGTCTTGGATCTCGCGGGGAGACCAAGGCGCTGAGCTTGGATGGCTTTGGGACCCCATCGCTGTTTGATGCAGTCGTCAACGAGAGCCATGAGCCCGGTCGCGACAACGACGCTATATCAAGGATTAGTAAATTGACGTAGAAACTGACATGGAGGCGTATGTGAAAATTAAGAAGAAGAAAAAAAGAATAAAACTTACTCCGCAACATCGGTCATGGCCGTGACGAGTTCTTCATCGCTCAACCACATGTGACAGGGGGGGATCCATCCCCCAGCCTTGTTGTCGTCTCTCACCTCGGTCGGCGAGCGATTCTCAGGTACAATGTGAGCCACCGGTGTCGTATTGGAGCCATCGCGGAAGAGATGAAAGGATACAGCACCAGTCAACTTGTCTGTGACCCTCTTCCACGTGTACTTGTGACCCCACCAATTGAACTCGTAGCGCTTTGATCCTTTGCTTCCACAACGTTCGACATCGACCCGTGCATAATTGGAAAACTCAAGCTTGATAGAATTTGTGGCACGCTGGAGGACCTTCTGGTGCTTCTCGAGCGAGAAATCTGGGTCAAACAGACCACCAAGGTCTTCGCCAGTTGTCGAATTCGAGTAGCTCGTTCCTGGTCTGCTCAGGGTTGAGAGCATGGAGCCGGATGTAGGGGCACGTTTGGGCTGTGGCCGAGTAAAGGACTTCATGGCGCTGGAAACAGATCGCTGCAGGTTGGGTCGACTCTGCATGGCCGGTTCCGTGTACTTTCTTTTCGAATTGCAGACTTCACGTCCCGAGTCGCGACAATATCTTCGCAATGAGAAGTCTCGCTTATTGAGGTCATACATGCGTAGATGGAAAAGCTGGATAGTCCTCTGCCTTCTGCCTGGTACCACTGTGTCGATGCGTAGATTCATGTTTCCGTCCGCAGTAAAGTCATCGTGTCTGATGGAGAGCCTATTCATGCTGGGAAAGAGCTCGGCAAAGTATTCGGGCGAAGAAGGTCGGACATTAGCGTCTGTGATATCATGTGTATATGGTCGTAGAGGCGGAATTGCCGTGTCGTCCACCACATCACTCCTGTCCAGCTCATTCAGGTCATCTGTCGAGTTCAATGAAGAATAAGTCTCTACAGAAGACCGCGGATACACATTCGTCGACGGGGAAAGGTCTACGCCATAATTACGCTCTGGGCCTTGCTTGGTTGCTCTCGAACGGAAGTCCTTGGCTGAGGCGATGGCACCATTGAGAGAACTGGGAGCAGTACTCGAAGAGCCATAGGAGTCATGGTCATATGAGTCATCGCTGCTGCGAGAACCACGTGTGCTCATGGTTTGACTTGATGAGTCTGTAGCGTATTGTCTTCTAGACATTGTGCTTCGTTGTGATGAGATGAGAGTATGGAAGTGAAGGCTATAATGTCTTCCCCATATAGTCTAATCGTGTTCTGGTGAGGCCGAGAGGTAACCGTTATATATATATGTATATTCAGTAGGTTGGTGCCTTGTCGTCGGATGCAGGGTCCTGCAAAATTGGGCAACGGCCACAGGGTGATGGTTCACAATGTCGTGATTTGGTACGTTGAATTATTAGAGCCTGAACTGATGGTAGGCAGATGTGGGTCTGTCTATGAGTCGAGAGTGCCCTTGTATATATATGTATGTATGTAAGTGCCTGGTGTGTTGGATGACTGGCGTATAGATAAGAGACGGGAGCGAATTAAATTCGATTAATGCTTCAAGGATATATATGCCGGGGAAAAGTCGAGGGATGGATGTGTCAACATGAGAGAGGATCATAAAAAGGTAGGCAGAAATTGGTTGGATAGAACGAAAGCGGCCGGCAATGGATTATGAATGCTTCGTTTCTGTTATAATAAGATCTTGTGGCTGACAAGCAACGAGTAGGATGGTGCGTGGCGTGACCAGGAATCGTTTAGGCGATCGATCAGGTCCAGGTCTAGGTCCGGTCCAGGTAGACAGGCGACGGACGGGAGGGTCAGATCACCACAATCCTTGTTGAAGATGAATGAACGGGCATTACACAGACTGGATGTTAAGGCAGGCTGGCAGTCGGCGAGGTGTGAGCAAAGAATAATGGTACTTGAGAAGACAGCGACTCGCTGGCGGTCTGGTTTACCCAAGCAGGCCTAGTCAGTGTAATAAGGCAACTTGGGTCGGACACCTTTGGGGGGTGGCTATTGATGGGAGGGTTGTAACGGGGCCCGGTGCCGCCTGAAATCGGGTTGAAGAGAAAATGGTTGGCCGATGGCGAAGTGTGCCGCAAGGTACAATGACTGAGACCCCCAGAACATGAAGTTGGGACAGATCCTAATGGTGGAACCGGCAAGTCTTGGTATGTCTTGCAATTGTGACTGGTTGCACGGGGGCTTGAAAGTGACCGACACGGGGACTGGTGGACGTACTGATAGACTGGTATGACTGGGGAGGCCTGCCAGTATGCTAGGTTAAAGATGTGACCGTATGTCGTCTGTTCTGTTTCGAGGAGGGTGGGGTGGAAGAAACCGGGCTGAGGAAGTACAAGTTACATAGGATGCATGCTGCTTGCTACCTACATATTGACCGACCTGCTACCTACTTACTTACTCAGCATCTAGGTGGCAGGCTTATAGAGAATGTATGGAAACTACTAGGGAGCCATAGAAAGAATAAGGCGTCACTTTTCCGCTTGCACTGCTTGTATCTATTTTATTTTTGGGTCGTCGAAATTCAGTTCTGCTGGTCGAGCCTTGACCTCGACGTTGACCTACAGTCAAGCAGTATACAGTATACAGAAGCTGCAATGCACCAAGCACTCACTACTTTGACGATATACATTGTAGCTCGTATCTAATGCTCACCGGCCAGTTATTCACTGTTTAGCTCGAGTGCTTTGTTCATCTCTCGCGCTTGCAGTTCCCCATGCCTTTACCATGTTCCTCCCCCCTTCGGTCATACGGCATTTGCAGTACGCCCAAATACGCAAACAGATGAGCGCAGCGTCGAGAAACAGTACTGTAGCAGGGTGTTAGTTCGGTACGTGACCTTCTAGGCGAGCCCCGGTCATTTTCTTGAGAGGCGTTAGGTGGCACGACGTGGGCAGTGTCCTTCCAGTCACTACCTAGGTACTACTCGTGCTCCAGCTGGTTTCCATCTTGGCGATTGCCGCTCCTTTTAGCGCTCGACGTGCCATAGGTGCGCGCTTCGGCGGTCAAGGGCCCCTGGGTAGTCCCTGAGGTTGCATGGTAGAGGCGCTAGAATAATCGACGGAACACTGCGCTGTGATGACCCTGACTCTGGCTCTTGCAGGCGCTTCGGCGGTAGTACGTATGTTCAGTGGCGGAGATACCTGGATTCGCATCATGTTTCGTGTGTCCATGACAGTATACTTTTTCCATCAAAGGTCGGTCGGGCTGAGCGACGAGCCATCAGATCAATACCAAAGTCAGGTAGACGTACGAATACACTCGCTAGCCAAGGTACACTAGATGCTAAGTCGGTAAGTCAGTACCTGTAGGCATTATACTTGGTAGGCGATTATTTTTTAGGCCTCAGGGCATACTTTTGCCTTGATCTGAGGTTAGGTAACCATGGATCATGGACTGCAAATGGTGGTATCTGCCCCCCACTCCACCTGTCAACAGTGCTCTAGATCCCGTCCAGGGGTGTCCTCAGGCACCTTTCTAGCATGCTCACGATCGCAGAATAGAGATCGGGCACCGGAAACTAAAGCTAGTATGAATCTTACCCTGTTTCTTTTCTTACTACTTTATTCATTCATGCGCGGATGACGAGAGTTGCCGTTCGCGGTATACACAAATTCTCTCTCTCTTTCTTTTTTTGTTCCCTCTGGGCCAACCTTCCATCCCTTCAAAGCAGAACAGAAGAGTCGAGGTCTTTCCATTCATTGTTCGGAGGCATGTTTGCTGCCGACCTCCGCGAGTGACATCATCTGGCATGAATTGGCTGACCCATTGTGGAAAGTATGCAGCGGGTTGCTACTGAAGCAGTAACAGCACCACTTGCCAACCTCGATTATCTGCATCAATCACTTTGCTTCTGTTCTACCCAGCCGAGCCAGTAACATGATCACGACGAGGCGTAGTTACTCTTCATTATTCCCTCTCACTAATTACCGACCGCATGGCTGCTGAGCTTGTCTCAGCTCGGGTCAACCTCGCCAAGTCGAGCAGTCAAGTTCAAAATGGAAACACTCCGGACACAATGAGGCGGCGCAATGCCCAACGCAACGCAACTCAACTGGGCTGAGGCTTCACTGGTCTGCACTTAACTTACCGGGGGAAAGAACCGACCTTGCCAACCTCTCCCCCACTACGGAAACCTAGGTTCAGTTGGGTTTGCTAGTGGTACTGAGCTTCCCATCCATCCTCGTCCAACCTTTGGGGCTGTTTACTACCATGACACCGAATCAACCGGCTTGTTCTCAAGAGCCTCCAGACGACTTCGTATTCTTTTCACACCATTTGAAGCAGACGAAAGAGGACACAGCGTGTGACATGGACTTTGCAGTCAGTGTCAACATGTCCAGTGTCGTCGTTTTGCACCGCCTAAAATGATGTTCATGTCTGACATCAGTCCGAGTTTCAGCGAGTCTCGTGCATCAGCAGCACACACAGTAAAAGAAACAAACCTTCGTTTTTGCGATGCATCTACACTGCTTATTGGCTCAACTCTCAAAGCTCTCAGCGCAAGCTACAAACACCTTCATCTCCACCTTTACCACATATCGAATGTATGTGCCATGTAGGTATGTATGGGTGGCTGTGCCTCGGCCTCCAGCTGCTTGCTATATTCGCGCGAGTACGTGGCAGTCGGCGTCGCTAAACCCTCCCCAGTCGTAGTTTGGGTGCCATGATGCCCAACAGGCACGCACATGAGGAAAAGTAAACCGAATTTCCCGGGCGTCTCGATGTGCCTCTGCTCTGGCCAAAGCAGGCCGTCATCTCATGCACCACGTCCAAAGATGAGGTAGAGTGAGTACATCGTCGTGGCCCTTGAGCCAGTCTCACTACAGAGCTGTTGGACACGGGCAATCATATGTGGCTGCAACCAGTCTATCCACCCAAATTACCGTTGAGACCATATCATATTCACATACCTACATTCCCGCGCTACACTTGTCATAGAGTTGACACGTTGTACTCGCCATAGGGACGGGGCATCCGAGTTTCATTGTTTTCGTTCTGTCAATTGTTCCTCAACTTCAAATTTTCAGAAGTTGCCCGACGTTACCAGCAAAACATCTTCTCGTTATACTCCTCATGTTGTAATCTGCGAATAGCTTGTACTGGCCTCTAAACCGGCCCACTGTCCTAGGCCTAGGTGTCTGGTGGACCAAGTAGGAAAGCAAAGCAATGCCCCTTGCCGTGCCCTGGGTGTTCGTACTCATGCAATATGTCTCGCGTCTGGTATCTTTGTGCTACATCCACAACTTGCCCGTGCTCGATTGCCCGACTATATGCTTTCAATTTAGACATCATCAAAAAACACCACGATCATAGTGTGGTCCAAGAAGCCTGGACCCCGTTCCACCAACGTCAGATCGTCCTTGACTGACGCAGGAATAGTCCTCAAGATACAACCTCCCGCATCATTGTATCGACTTCTGCATGTCGGTAATATAGTGTGTGGCATGCTCTCATTCGTCAGTCGTCAGCCCGACCCCGGACTGGACCTGTCTCCCCGCCTGCCAAAGCACATGGACGCCGTTGAGCACGTGTCTCGCCGACAACTCCATTGGCATTGCTTTTGAAGGGCCCAGATCCAGTCGGGCCACATGTACTATTGGGAAGACTTACCGTTGAGGCATCCCGTGAAGTCGTGACGTCTGAGGCATCCAAATTGATTTGGGCAGCCACAAAGGCTAATTGGTATCACAATGCCGGTATAGCGATAATGCTCCGGCTCATTCAGGCGCTTCGGCGTCATAGCAGCCATATCATTAATTTTATTCCTCAAAAATGAGACGCATGATACGACTCGGGTCGGAGGAGCAAGCCAGTATGCCAGAAACAACTTGACGAGTTGCCCCTGGGCAGAAACTGGTCCAGCTTGCGCTCTTCGCTCCCTGGGGGGGTTCGAAGCAGTCGCCATAGGGATAAAGCGTTTCTCAAAATATCAGCAATGGAAGCATTAATGCCAGAAGCGAGAGTGCTTCGCCACGAGTCGCTCAGAGAGGTATCAGGCATTCTTTCACTTACAATGCCACCCCAAGTGAGGACAGATCGCCCAAGTGAGTAAACATCAGCTTCGTTCTAGAAGCGAGCTCCGGCAAAGTTGGCCGAGCTGATATTCCCGAAAAGACAAATGAAGTTCAAAGGATGTGTCGATCATCAGGATGATATCAATAGATCGGCCAGATACAGCCTCCAAGGCAGAACCTCAGTGGTCCCTAAGCTGCACTGCTTTCAAGCACCCCACAATGCTGTATGCTGTCAACCGGCATCGGACCTGTACTCTCTCCAAGCCCACTGTGATTTTCCACTTGTGTTACTTGCGGGCAACGATAAGTTTGTGTCTCTTGACGAATTAAACGATCAACGCTGGATCTGTGCTTCTCCGTGGGCCGTCTTGTCAGACCATGTGCAATGCTCCCAAGTGGTACTACATTCGGGAAGTCCCAGTGTATTGAAGCTTAATCCATAGTGAGGAATGGTCAGCTTCCTAGTTCACTGTGCCTCGAATGGCCTGTCAATACTTTGAAAGATGCCATCGTGGCAAACAGTGACGAGTATCAACAGAAATGTCGCTTACTCAAGGATCGAGTTGCTCAGTATGATAGGTGCCTATCGGTTAGATCCACTAGCGAGTATGTTCTCATCGTTTTGTCCGGTCTGCTGAGGTTATTTGGCGATCTCTGTATAGGTAGGTTCTTACAAAGAAGATACCAGATTGCCAGTTCCTGACGTTTGTCGGTTCCTACAGGACTACTTACCTTGGCCAGATCTCGAGGTAGCAAAGAGCCCTATCTAGACTTCAATACCACCAAAAGACATGTCCAAGTTCAGCAGGCCAGTCTATTGGCTCATATAGAGAGAGTACTTGGAGACTCACATACTGACCTGTCATGGTGGACAAGAAGTATCGTAACCAGACACGCACGAACGGTGCCAGAACTTGCTAGCCACTATTGTGCACATGCTATGGAAGATTGGACATTCGATTTTCCGGTGTTTCCGCAGGCTCAAATTCTCCCACACCTACCAGACTAGCGCGGAGAGCATATGTCCAGTGCCATATGTTCAAGGCGATACATTGCGAACAAAAATACAGCTATTGGCTGGCAGGAATCGCACATCTCTCACTTAGGCTATAGTAAATATGAAACTCAAACACAGCAGACAAAAGGGAGCAGCCACAGCGTTTCTCCAGTCGTTATACTGATATTGCCTACCAGCCAACAGCTGATGGATGACCTTGCTATTCTGAGAGCGTCTCTCAAGCCTGAATTAACCAATGAGGTTCGTGCCCCCCTTTGTGCTTGATGGGCAAATCGCTTCGGGTCGTGTCACCACACACGACTGGGAGATTCGCTTCGCTCACGGGCCACACTAACATTCTTCCCACCCTCCCACTCCTTCCCCCCGGGCTGTCAGAATAATGCGACCTTTCATGCAGCCGAGGCCAAGCGGGAATGCTAGATTCGGCGAGCTGCCTTGCAGGAAAAGAAGTCCTAGTCCCTCATCAGCGCCTTCTGGAAAAATGGAAGATCTTCACCAACCAGCCCGCGGCCATGGTCCTAGTCAGACTCTCATTGGCGAACCATGGCCCGTCGTCCTCGAGGCGATTGGTGAGAAATCGTTTGGCTCTTCGGGTTTCTTTCGGAGCCAAAGAGGGCGATTGGACGCGGCGGGCAACATACCGGAGGAGAGGGTGGTCTCGGTAATCAAGCGAGATCGGGGAATGCGCACCCATCGAGTCGTTGGAGAGAGCTTTTCAAGCGTTTCGGGCGAGCCTAACGTATCATTTGTCTGCAGAGGGTGGCCTTTTTGAGATGGAGTGAGGGGGAAGAGCGCGAGAGAGCCTCATCCAGGGAGTGGCTCAGAAGATTTGAGTGCCTAAGCTATTCCCCCGTCAATGAGAAAGAAACAGAGATGAAAAAGGCAAGACACAATGCATGGGAAGACTGCATATCCACCCATTGGTGTTTTTTTTTTTTTTCCCTCCTTGGGGTAGAACACATAATGGTCCACATGACCATTCCTCATGTATCACAACCTTCTTATTTTTCTCCTTCTTCAACTTTACGCTGTCATTGTACACCAGAAGATCGGGGTTGTGGTTCCCGTCGTCTCACGATGATGCAGCGGCAACATTTGACCAAGAGGTGGTGCGCTTACCTACCGGCAGTGAACGGCCAAGCAAGTAAAGAGAATAGATAGATAGGAAAAGAGGTCATTGACGTAATACTATGTTCCCATTGATCAACTCAAAACTTTGCCTCTAGCTAACCTGTATCTTTCTTCTCCGCCGAAGCTAAGTGTCTAAGAATGGCTCTTGTGTAATGTTTCTCCTGGGTTTAGGGATGGTAAGTTGGATCTCTTCTCTACATCTAGGGAAGGGGGGAAAGAAATTGGCACAAAATTTCTCTCATGATAGCCAGGGAAAACTTTTCATCGACTTTGGGAATTCTCCAGAGTAGCACGAGTGAGGAGGCTCTGTACCAACCACGCGTGGTCACACATGTCCTTTGATCAACTTTCGAATTTAGTATGACGGTGAAAAAGAGAAGGGATGGAGGGCATGAGCAAATTCACCAAGCAGGCTACCATTCGGAGTGCCCGAATACAAAAAGTTCGACCGCGGCCTCGTTTTGTGTAGCCTTCTCGATTATTATTGCGCAAAAAAACGTCAGGTCCTCTTACGTCAGCATGGTCTTGCCCATTCTACAGGAAGATGATGAAAAATCATATCAACACGATTTGCAGGTATAGCGATATGATGAAGGAAGATCAAAATGGCGCTTTCCGATGACGTGCTGTAAATATATTTTCACCAACATCCAAGTGACGGTAAAACTTAACGACATGTCAGATTTACCAAATCAAGCAGTTGTATCCTGCGTGCTAACGTACAAATCCTTTTGGGTTCAAATCAATAATTATATCAAAAGTCTGGACATGGTGTGTGATGGTTTGTCATATGTCCCCTGCTTTAGTGCCATGGTGAAAAAATCAAGAAGGGGAGATTACAGGCCCAAGAAAGAAGACTTGCCATTGTAAAAGAGCCGAGATTTCAATCGTCGGGATTTTACGGCTGTGGAATTGTCAGCGCAGTTACAACCAAAACAAAAAATAAAAGTCAGGGTTCGTTGAAAAAAATTCACTCATAATGCTACCCATCTAAATCTTTTGGTGGTGGCATGTCCATGGCGTGATCTCGCTTGAGTCTGCAGATTTGTCATTTTCCCTAGACAGACGGATGTCGCCGTTACCTAGGCAATCGACTACTAGGCTGCGGTGTGCGCAATTATCCCGTATTCATAGAGTAATTAACATCTTTCCCACAATGGTCAGCTTTGACTCATTGCTGGGAGTTGTTCACCTCCCTGAGTCTCTGAAGTGTCCTAACGGCGTCCTGGATGGTCATTGCACAAAATTCTACCACAGCAAGTGGTGTGTGGTGTTCAAAGCGACATCACGAACAAAAGTGAGGAAAGAGCAGAGATATGCAATGGTGTCTTTCTAATCTGCTTGTGCAGCATTAATTGCAATAGACTATGAATGCAAAAACATGATGTGCCGGCTGGTTGCCCCTGGGCAAACCAAAGTATGTATGCAAGGAGTACAGGACAAATGCAAACTATCGATGACGCCCTGACGAAAACATCGTGAAGCACCACCACGTCGCTCTTCTTATTTTGCCCTACCACCCACACTCTTTCGTTCAAGCATGCCAGGAATAATAATCTCGCTCATATCTTGGACTTGCGTAATTACTACTTGGTCGTGACAGCAACTCATCACTTAGCCGTGACGATGATACAAGGGGTCCATAACTCATACTGATCCCCGAGGAGCGCTGCGAGCTCACTCGCATCAGCATGGGAAGATAGTAGTCGAATGACTCGTGCTCAGACCTCTAATTCTGAGAGTCCCAGCCGACCCAGCTTCGCGGCATGACGCGCCAGATCTTGACTTCTCCAGATCTCAAATCATCGAGCTTGAAGGATTCTTGTTTCACCTTCTTGTTTTCGCGCCCCTGTTCCCAAGCTCGCACCTTTTTCTTGGTACCATCCCACTCCGCAACAACGGCAACATGGTCAGGTTTGCCAACTTCAACGGAATATTTTGCGTGCATGGGACCGTGCTTGCCCTGGAACTTGGCGTTTCGAATGGAGATGATGTCGCCAGGTCTGATCTCATCCGTCATCTGCGTCGAAGCATTTGCAATGTTGGCATAAACAAGAGCACCATAGGCACGAGTTCCTACGGGAAGTAGTACGTCCTTGAAGGGCTTCAGGAGCTCGTAAACTAGTGCCTGAGGCGAACCATCACCAACGACTGAATCCTTCTTGGACGTGACTGCGTTGGAAATTTGAAGACCAAAACGTTCATATGCCTGCTCCAGCTGGTCTTGACGAAGGCTGCGCGGAGGAGGTTCGTGTCTCTGATCCAGACCTGTATCAGCGGGATTCTGCGGATCAAAGCGGACGGTGATAATTGTCTGCGAGTAGTCCTGGTACAGTATGTAGACATCCTTGGTGACTACAGTTCTACCGCCGGGTGCCGAGGTAGTGGATTCATCCGATTCAGAAAAGATATCCCTCCGGCCTTGGAACACTGGCGGTAGCCCGTTTGGCTGCAGCCACCAGCTGGTGTGTTGAGCCAGGTCAACGTCGTTCGCAATGAATCCAGATTCAACCGACATTGATGGACGTCCAACATCCATCGATCTACGTCCTCCAACTGGCCTTTGGGCATCCATGGATTGTCGTGGGGGAGCCCTGCTTGGAGCCGCCTGAGAGGGAGGCGCAGGTGGGAGAGAACGGTTAGCTGGCGGAGGCGGCGATTGATACGAGGGCGCCGCCTCTGGCGACTTGATGTCGTGGTCAGCTGCCGGTATGCTGTAGGACACGTTCGTAGTGGCACTAGGATGTGCTCCAGAGTATCTGTATGGATCGTACTCGTCGTCGTCACCTTGTGCCGAAGACTCGGTTTGCACTGGGGCTGTAGGCGGAGGCGGCGGGGGAGCAGCTCGTGGCATATCTGCTGACGGTCGGGCTGGAGGTGGCGGTTGGCTGGGTACAGGCGGAGGGATCGCTCTGGGTGCTGCAGCGGGAATAGGCGGAGGGAAAGAGGGCGGAGGGGCCTCGGACACGGGTGAGCGAAGAGACGCGGTCTCATCTAGACTTGAATCCCGGGCGTGTGATTTCAATGCATCCTTGTGAGGGACTGATGAGGCAATATCGGTATCATAGTCACCATCATAGTCAGTGATCTCTCCCTCTTCCCCGTTGTCAAGGCGACCTGGTTTCATGGGAGCGACACGTTCATCCGAGGTAGACGTTCTCTCAGGCGCTGCTCCTGGGGGAGGAGGTGGTGGAGGGCGACTCTGTGCCGGGGCAGGCGGAGCAGCGCCTGGAATTGGAGGAGGCCGGCTGATCCGCTTGTTTCCTGGTGACGTGGGAGATAGCTCATCTCCTCCGAAAGAGCTCCTGGTACCAGCTGACCGGGGAGAAGTTGGAACCATAGTAGGCGAGGCAATGGGAATCGGAGGTGGAGGAGCACGGCCAGACGACGGTGCCTCGGCTCTGGGGGTTTCGAGCGTCTGCATCTGACTCTCCGACAGTTCATCATCTGACTCCGATCCAACACTTGGCGATGTGATTGCAGCCGGAGGGGGTGGCGGTACCGGTCGAGCTGTTTCGGAGGTCAGCTCAGAAGTCATCTTGGTCATCCTTTCATTGAACTTACACTCAGCAGGGACTGGAGGTGGCGCCGGTCGGCCGCCCGGAACAGGAGGTGGAAGCATAGGGCTCCTCAAAGCTGTCTTGGGGTTAGCAAATTTATATACTCACGCAAGAATCAAAGATACTCACGCTCGCTTGCCGCAGGTCGAGGACTAGTCGTAGCGACTGGGGTAATATCCTCGCCAACTGGCGAATCTTGGTCCTCAGCGTCCTCGGCCTCTTCCTTGTGGCTTTCACGACCCATGCCTGGAAGTGCCATGGCCGTTGGTACCGGTGGCGCTGGGCGGGGCGAGGAGGGAACTTCTTCCCGGCCGTGCTCGCTTGAGCGTCTTGCTGCGGGTGTGGGCTTCTTCTTCTTGGCCGGGCCAGCAGAAGCGAGGGGAGCAGCGAATGGGTTATGCATGCCCATCATGCCCATGCCTCCCATTCCGCCCATGCCTGCGCTCATCTTGGCCATTCTAGCACGAAGTTCCTCCTTGCGTTTGACTTCAGGATCTTCTTCCTCTTCCTCTTCGTCCTCGGCTTCTTCTACCTCATCTTCGTACCCTTCCTTTTCTTCGGCGGCTTCAGCATGTGACTGCTTTCTCACAGGCGCCTGTGAGAGAGGTCTCGACTGGCCATCACTCTCATCGCGCTCGGTCAACTCTTCAGGGCCCTCGGTGGTATCACCGGCACCAGACATATCAGCCTCATTGCCGTCCTCGGGTGCACTCTTGGATTTTCTTCGCACAGGCAAAGGCTGCCTTGGGGGAGGTGCTGGTTGCGCCTCATCCAGAGAGTCTGTGTTCTCCCGTTCTAGTGATGGAATCTCGGGATTTTCAATGGAGGTTCGTTCCGTGGGTTCCTGGCTTTCCGTACGCTTCTTTGGTGGTGGGCGCTTTGGCTTCTCCTTCTTCGCAGCAGCATCGGCGTGGCGTTGAGCAGCCTCTGTCTGCTGCTTCTGAAGCAGCGCCATACGCTCTTTCAGGCTCATGGGTTTGGGTTGATCATCGCCCTCACCCTCCTGAGATGAACCAGCTACCAAGCCAGCCTTGGCAGCATTTTCTGTGTTCTCGGCTTCCTTTTCTTTGATCTCGGGATCCTCGTCCCTTCTGTAAACCTTGGGAGCAGGCTTTTCGCGCGGTGGCGGCACATAGGCATTTCTACTTGGAGGAGGAGCAACAAATGGCTTCTTAATGAACCCAGAACCACTGCCAGAGCTCAGAGAGCCTGGCTTGAAGGGCGCAATGGGAGGTGCGGCAGGCTTGTTGAATGCGGCAATGCGATCTTTGAATGAGCTGCTGGCCGGCTTCTCCGTAACTGGAGGAGGGCCGCCACGAGCGGGTCCAGAAGCCTTGACTGGGGCATCAGTGGTAGGTGGCTCTGATACAGGAGCTGCGGGCGCGATAGGCTCTACAGGTCTTGGCCCCGGAACGGCGGGAGCTTTTGGCGATCGCGGCTCGGCGACGGGAGGCGGCGAAGCTAGAGGGGTCTCCTCTTCAAGCTCTTCATACGCGGGTTTGGTTCCTTCTGCTACCGGTTCGGGCTCTGGATCAGATTCCGGTTCGGGCTCTGGTTCCGGAGCGGCGGGCGGCGAAGTCGGGGCAGGAGCAGGAGGTGCCGGGTCTGCTTCCTTCTTCTTCGTTCTTGTTGGTCGTGGTGGTGCGACTGGCTCGTACTTTTCGACAAAGTTGCGAGGGAAAATACCCTCTCGCTTCTCTCCGGAAGGATCAACGTATTCACCACCATACCAATCTGGGTCGTCAACGTCGGTGACGGTGATGACCTGTCCGATCTCAAAAGGCAGGTCATCCTCGTGGCCCGAGGTATACTCGAAGATGGCCTTCACCTTGAACGGTGCAGCAGCCATGATGCCTGGGCGCCGATAGCAGACTGCACCTATGTAACTTTCAAGAGTACTGGAGGAGTTGGTTGCAAAGCAGCCTGCGATGCTGCGGACCTCTGATGGTAGCCGATGACGACAGATGTGCGATCCGATCGAGTTGGCAGCTGTATGGTCGAGGGGATATTGTTGGGGGTGGAAACGACTACGGTAATGTAATTAAGTACGTCTTGGATGCGCGTAATTCGAAAGTGGAGAGAGTATTAAGTAGCGCTGGGATCGTCGACTCTGGATAAAGAAAAGACGAGGGTTCGTTTCTCGTCTCTTCAACTACGTATGGTTGCTAGATCGAGGCTGAGCACCTGCACTGCACCTTCACCTGCACGAGCAACAGCAGCACCCTGTTTGGAGCTGTGGACGTCAGCGCATGCTGCATAAATCCAATTGGGGCCGGCGTACTCCAGGTAAAGAGAGCTGGCGTACGCATGGACTGCTGACAAGATGGGGGGGATGCAAGAAAAGCAATCACAACGAACCTGGGGCAGTGGAGGGACGAACGGTGGTGCCTGTGTCGGGAACTTTGAGGTATCAGACAGTGTCTCAACTTAAGCATGAATAGCCGTCAGGTGTCGGCGGTTTTGGTTTTGGGGGGTGGGAGAAAAAGGATGGGATGTTCCAATGCTGTTCGTGTCCCAGAATCTGGAGGTGCCTATTATGAGTGCCTGGCGACCCTTTGGGGATGAGGAGGGTGGCTTTGACATGGGTTACTCGGCCTGAAATGCTAAACCACCCCCCGAGCTCTGCCCCCATTTAGACGGAAGCTGGCCCAAAGGTGGGAGCCTAGCATAGTTGGGCTCTTGGGGAACCACCACTTTGGGCGCCACAATGCACTATGTCATTGTGGCTTCTGCTACTACCAATATGCTCTGGCGCGCCACGGGCTTTGGTGGGTTGATGGGTTGTGGGTAGGTATGGCACCCAGGTAGGTATGGACACCCTACTTCAGCGGTAGTGGGCAGCTCAAGCATGAGGCTTGTCGCTTTTGTCCCACCCATCGAATCCGCAAAGAGAGGACATCTGAAAGCTGAGGCGCATTTCCAATGCCGTGAACAGTTCACCATTCTTCCCGTGCTCAGATTGCACATCATTTTGATACACCATCTGGTAAATTTCCCCTGCCCAGCATGGCCACAAAGGCTCCCAAATCAATCCTGAAGAAGCCTTCAAATCCCGGCGCAATCGCAGCGGATCAGGCCGCGGCTGCCAAGGCTCGCGAGGTCGCAGTCACACACGCAAAGATCATTCACCAGCAGCGCAGCCTCGAAGACAAGATTGGCGACTCCATTATTGAGCTCTGTAAACTTCCTCTTGTACGCGACGCTTCCCACGACGCCAGCAGTCCCGCGCCCTCCGATGCTGCCGCTTTCCGGTCTGGCATTCGCCTTTTCCAGCCGGGAGATTACGATGACCTGATCGAGGAGCGCAACGCTGAGGGGCGCTGTGGGTACACCTTATGCCCCAATCCGCGCAGGCGCTTCGCGGGCGGCGAGTGGAAGATCGTGGGCACCAGCATCCTGCCCAAGAAGGAAGTGGAGAAGTGGTGCTCGCAACCATGTGCAAAACGGGCCTTGTATGTCAAGGTACAACTCAACGAGACAGCGGCATGGGAACGCGCCGGCATCGACAGCATTCAGATTGAGCTTTACGAAGAACCAGAGCAGAAGCTGGTCAAGGATATGGGCAATCTCCAGCTTGAAAAGGAGCGAGACGCAGTCAAGATCGCCCGTGATCTTGCGCTCGAGAGGGGCGATATTAACAGAGAAACTCAGCAAGCAGTGCCTTTCGAACTCAAGGAGAAG
The DNA here is from genome assembly GCA_023078685.1 of Neopestalotiopsis rosae. Taxonomy (NCBI): domain Eukaryota; kingdom Fungi; phylum Ascomycota; class Sordariomycetes; order Amphisphaeriales; family Sporocadaceae; genus Neopestalotiopsis; species Neopestalotiopsis rosae. The sequence goes on from JALGAS010000001.1 coordinate 2,976,784, forward strand.
AATATCATCAAAGCAGCAGAGGAGCCATCACTAGAAAATCAATCCGGCACCGACGGGCATCTCATGCTCGAAGGGTATAAAGTCAAGTCAGGTGAAAGGCAGCCTACTCCAATGGAAACGGAAGGCGTCTAGAAGTATTTTGGGAGATTCATCATGTCACAGCATAGATTGGCGTTTAAAAGGTTGCTTCATATATGAATTCGAGATACCCGCAACATCAAGACTTGGCCGTGTAGCTTCGTCCATGTAAGAGGGTGCCGAGAATGGTTCTCGTTGACTCGGGGTCAGTAATACAAATTCGCCTGATTAACACGTGAGCAGTATGGCGAATATATATTTCTGACCGCACCAGCCAAGCGAGTCCACTGGGGATCAACGAGGAGGACTTGAAGTTTCACGTTCTCATGCAAAATGGAAGAGAATTGGCAATCAACCGTCGTCTTCGGAATTAACCAAAGAGTCAGGGACACCTTGTGTGGGGTAGATCTTGTCTTTTTTTTGTAAGATCTAGAAAGCACTCACTATCGTCCGTATAGACGCCATGAAGCCGTGAGACCGTAAATGCCAGTTGCCCAATTCAACCATTCGTAAACCCTTTTCTCCTGCGCTAGAAAGACTTTTATGATCGGGGAGCACGGTCGCCGAAGCGGCGGGGGCCGCGCTCGGTGCCCTGGGACTGAGTGACGGGGACGACGTTGACGGGGATGGAGTCAAACTGTATGTTCAAGTTAGCCAGGACTGTCTGGGTGCGTATGTTTGGGGACTGAGTGTCTACGTACGCCAAGGTGCTTGAGGAGGTCCTTGGTCTCGGTGTCGATGTCGAGCTGACCGTTGTCGGAGTTCTGGGCGAAATCCAGAGCAGAGACCTCGGGAACGTATTGATCCTTGCGCTCTCTCTCCTCCTCCTGGAGCTTGAAGGAAATACCACGGACGGGACCACGCTGGATACGCTTCATCAAGTGGGTGGTGTAGCCGGCTGTGGGGGAAGTGATTGTTAGCGACCAGTCCATTCTCACTCATACTACTGTTGTCGCATGTCGGCTACAGATCGAGACTGGGAATGCTTACCAATCTTGTTGCGGAGGCGCTTGGAAGCAATGATAGCGATCTCATCGCAGACACGCTTGTTGGTCTCGAAGTCCAGGGTGAGCTTGGGGTAGTAACGCTCAATGATGACCTTGGCGGACTTCTTGACGGTCTTGGTACGAACGCGACCCATTTTGGCGGTATTGCTGGCTGTCGAAAGGGCAAAGGGTTGTCGGTGTTGGGCGTTGGGTGTTGAACGGTTCGAAGCAAGTCGCAATCGGGTGACTTTGTAAAGTTGCAGCTTTTCGCTGAATTTGCGAATGTGCTTGTGGACAGCCTGCCCCACAATCTTATCTAGGGCAGACCGTATCGGCTTCTTTGATTGGCAGAGCTGATCAGTATCCACACCTGGCACCAGCTGGGCTCCTCACCTTTACTTCATCTAAGATACATAGATGTATGAGCCGACATACAATGAGAGAGACTGTAAAGGCTTGTTGTACTGTAATTTGTTGATGCACGGCCTGAAGGACCCCAGTGGTTTGACACGTAGCAAACGTGCGGTCTTCCTTGATTTCGATGACTTCAACATCCTTGTATAAAACCTAGAAACATAAAAGCACGTCGAATGCTTGGAGCGAGTAGGTACATGCATCACATTTAAGAGCGACATTGTCTCCCTCACGCAATACTGATTGTAGACTTCAAGTTGAAATAGAGGTTGTGAACACTAACGCGCCCATACGCGGAGTTGTTTTCTCTAGACTCAGTATTGATACAAAATGTACAGTACACATGTTCCGCTAGTGTACAGATAATTGACTTCTCATGACCAACGTGTGTACGCCGTCTAATTGCGCCCATGCATTTCAATTGAAGGTGCTTCCATTCCGCTGCATTTGACGCCTATAGCTCGATGCCCGCTGTCAAGAATGATTCAGAATTGATCAATCCTTCTTAATACCATAGGTGGCAGAGCTGCTGGTCATTTGTCTAAACCTCATCCGGCGGGCCGACTGGTGCGCACCCCCCATAGGCCTTTCAACTCTAAATTCGTGCTTTTCCTTTGCGGCATCTTCGAAAATTGAGGCTTCTCCGACCATTTCCTTGTGCACAACCGAAGCATTCGGATCGGTGGCATCAAACTCCAGAATCATCTTGCCACTCGACTCAATCGATGCCCTGTGAGGGTGCACGTACACCTTGGAACCTCCATGAACGTCGGGAAGGTACTGGTTGAGACCGGGAATCTTTTCTTGGACTCCCTTGCCCAAAGATGCTGTGTAGTTGAAAGACGTTTCGCCCTCGGGGATCTTGGAAATGAAACCTCCTACACCAATCTTGGCGACCCAGCCAGATGAACTCTGTCTTGGTGTCACAATCCTGGCCTTGACTGGGGCGTGGTACTGTTGGGGACCGTAAATCGGGTGGTTCTCGAGGTAGTTGTTGGTGCGCAAGTAGGAAAGTCCAGCGGATGGGTGAGTGATCGGCGGGCCATTCCTAGCATAAGGGCTCAGAGCGATTTCGTACTTCTTATTCGGCTTCAGGCGGCCAAGGGCTTCCAACGTAGTCGATTCAGGAGCGAGCGGAGCGAGATCCAAGAATCTGCCGACATGCTGAAAGAGGAGAATACGGTCGCCACGAAGTTTCCGGATGTACTCGGTCAGAGCCTCTTCAGTGATTTCGCCCGCCAACGTGGGAGCGGGAACTGGCTCTGCCTTCTCGCTCGCGGTCGCGCTTTGCTCCTGAGTGAGTTCAGAAGCAAGTTGCTGCTTCAAGTACTCGCGGAATTCTTGACGTCTCTCCCGGACGGTATTTGATAGGTACTGGTCGAATTCGCCGTCCGTCATACCCGCCAGCCAAGGTCCACTGAACTTCCAGCGCACATTTTCCTTCTTCACCTTGTCTTCGGCGCTTAGCGAAGTCACGTCGCTGTAATCTTCAAAGACAGACTTTGAGGGCGCTTGGTCGGTGCCTTCCTGGGGCACCGTGATGTTCATATTCATCTCTTGCCATTTCTTTAGGGTAATGGCATGGTCTGAGGAAGATGAAAAGTCGGTGACTTGCTCGATGGAGTCGACCTTCTTGACGCGCACCAGAGGTAAGGTTGACTTTGTGGTCGTTTTCAGAGGCAATGGCCGCTTGAAGCCCCAATCTCCGACTGCGCGTGATGATTGAGGAGTCGTTACCACGAGGTGAGTAGGGAACGGCGTTGTCGCGGTAGGTGACTTGTGCCTCGTCGCTTGTGAGAGGTCGGGTGGTGCTGGTATGGGCGCTGGCATGGAAAACATGCGAGACGACCGGAGCAGAGCAGCTCCGGGAGCCACGCTCCTAGAAGCATTGGCGCTGGCCATCTCGAGAGACTGCCGCCTGTGGGTTTGCTGCTGGCGTACGCAGAGATTGTGCTCGTGGCCGAGCTCTTTCTCAATTGCGATAGCCCAGGCTTATTCGCGGTGATGCTAAACTTCCTCGAAAGCTCCCTGCAGAATTTCCCGGAGCACGGGCCGCCCGATAGGTAATGTCGATTAGCCTGGACCTCAGCACTGCATCGCCTAGCAAATCTCTACTGAGCCGGAACGCGTCGGAATGACGGCGGCCCGCCAGCTGGCAGTACTAAAATTTGGCATTTATATAGTATGCGCTTTGTATACTTCGTACAGTTCAACCTCACTTGAGCATTTCAGGCTCAACGATTCTCAATTCAATTCTGTATACGTAACTTTTACCCCCTCCAATGCTAAGAGATATATTCAGGCCTTTTTGAATTTCTGACTTAGACGAACACTGAATTATGGCGCATTAAGTTTCGTGCTAAGCATTTCTACGCCGACCCCCAATGGATATCAACTTAATCGTTGTTCATCCTGCGGTACCGCCGTCGTTGCCGTCGTTCCCGTCCCTCCTGTATAAACCATCTTGCGAGGGGGGCCGCATTCCTACATTGCCGTACTGTACACATGCGCAATCGGGTTGCAAGCGTTGTAAGCCTTGCAAGAGGCGTGGGAGGCGGCGGTGGCGGCGGCGGCGCCATCCGACAGTGATTGCACAAATATCTGCTCACCTGCAATGGCAGCTTTATCTCCCCTTCGCCAGGAACTCGTGGATAACCGCAAGAAGCAAAGTACCCTCGATTCCTTTTGACCACGTCGCATTTCCGACGGCGGAATTCCTGTGACACAAATTCGCCGCATTCTGGGCAGATTTCTTCCTGAAGTTCGATTTGACACATCTCTCTCCTTTTCAGCAATAAATGGTGAAGGACTGTCGGGGATCGTGAGCATTATGTTTGGTATTTCCCTCCTGCTTCTTTTTGGAGCAACTTGCGGGTGTAAGACAAGTCTTTAAATAGTTCGTCCTTCCTTGGAGTGAATAACAGGATCAAATGTGTTATTTGATGGCATGCAAGACTGACTAGATACCCCATCTAAAATCACATTGGTCAACATCATGATCGCTATACAAAGCCCCGTGGCCGCACCAATTATCCCATAATATCTCTATTAGATTACAAATTCTGTATCACGGAATCATTTTCTATCTTGATGGCGTAATTGTCGTAATACTCGGCGCGCTAATATCAATGGACACGATTCATGCGAATGCTATCGACGAAGCCTTCTCTCGGCGTTTCCAAAATTCTTCAGGGGGTGGGATCGATACTTGCTAAAGTCGATAAGCAACGAGAGGGTCATACGGAACTTCAACCTCGTTGTCCTTTGAGGTACGCTGACCAATTCGTCGATGTTCCTGGCTCTCCATTGGGCGCATCGCCTTCCTGCCAGACCGAGTCATTCCAGGCACCGAGTCCACAGAGGTGTCTCATGGTAGGACGACCATGTGGGCAGTTCCACGGTTTATCAAGTTCTCCCATATGTCTCACAAGCTTTTCCATCTGCTTGTTGGAGAGTGACTTGCCAATCATGACACTGCTGCGGCAGGCACGCATGGCGAACATTTTCCGCACTTTCGACGGACGAGGTATGGTATTCACAGACGTGGATTGATGGTCCGTGAGAAGAGAAATCAGCTCTTCAAGATCCGCAAGCGTAAAAGTCGTCTCTCGGCTCAGAGGCAAACTAAGCAGCTGACAACGAGACCCGACAGGCTGGTAGCCACTCTCATCGATGCTGACCTGGAAGCCATTGCTTTCTAGTGCTTCAATGTTCTCTTTGATGACCTCTTCTTCTATCGCCGTTAATTCCAGAGCTTTGGGCTGCACAAGCCTCTGCGACTGTACCACTGTCGTTGCTTGCAAACGCTCAAAGTTGTATTTCTCGTCGGTTGCGTGTTGATCAATGATGAATAGTTCATCGTCCATGGCATGCTGGTCCTCTGCATCTTCCGTGTTTGTACTCGCGTACCGGATCGCCAGAATGAATCCGAGGTTGAACTGACCGATTATTTTCATCTTGCCGAAATCCGATTTGGAAATGGTTAAGGAAAGTTTTTCCTCTGCAGCTTCATTTGAGATGTCATTCTCTGCGAAGTCTGCATCTGTATCGAATCTTGGACGTGACGTGCATTCTTCCAGGGCGGCAAGAGCCGCGGTGATTGTATCTGTGTCGGTGCGAACTTTCTGCATAAATTGGCATGTGGCATCCTTGCGTCTCGTTGCACCTTTAACAAAGGTTTGCTGCCGTTTTTGCGACTCCTCAGCAGAGACTTTTGCCACATCCTCGGCACTTTCGATCATGTCGCGAACTCTGTTCTCCTCTTGTGTCTTTTGCTCTCCTTCATCCGCAAATTCCTTCTCGCTTCCGGCAGGTAGATCCTCTTGAGGTGAATCGAGCTCGCTCGCATCGTCACTTCCGATTTGATGAGTTGTGAGCAATTGAACAGGCGACCCTCTGTCAATGCTTGAGATAAGTGCGTCACCACGTTCCGAGTCGGCTTCGCTCATAAGAGAAGCGGGCTCTTCGTCTGCATCTCGGTCACTCCTTACAAATAATCCTTCACTGGCTGCACTATCAGTACTTGGTGATCGGGACCTCCTCGAGCTTTCCCCAAGACTAGGCATCAGACCGGTGCTTTCAAGGCGGGTATGAGATGAGCTTGATGCAGAGAACATTTGCGTTAAGCGACCTTTGAAAGAAGGCATCGGCGCGGCTGTTCGCGAAGTGCTGCGATACTCTTGCGATGTCCCTGCGGTGGGCTTTTCGGTTCGAACCTTCTTTGCAGGCGAGCCGATGATACTAGTTACCGTTTCACCATCGATCGTGATAGTAGCAATTTCGGGTGCGGTGCGTTTGTATCTTGGAGGACTCCATCGTACGTTCTTGATTTCGGATGTCCGAGAGGGCCTTTCAACACTCGGGATTGGAGACTCGGGTGTATCTTGGATTTCGTGGTCGATGTCCACGGTTTCGGTGTTTGCTTTGTTTCGACTTAGCTCATCGAGGCGGGCTATGAGACCTGCCCTTTGTGGTGATAGCAAAGTCGTCTTCTCCGGCAAGTCTTCCTCGAGGGTATTGCCTTCGGGTAGATGAACAGATTGAGCCATTTTGGATGTCACGGAATCAGACGGCTTTGCGCCTGTAGCATTGGCTTCATCGAGCACCTTTGGAAAGGCGGGAGTCTCTGGGCGTTCTATGGACCTTTTGTCGAGCCATCGACTGATGAAACTTGGGCCTAGGCCTGATTGTGTCACGGATGATGTTTCCGTTTTGTTGTTCTGCCGTTGATCTTCCGCTTTTTCGTCCTCACTCAGATTCTGGTTGACGGTTGTGTCCGCCTCCTCCTCCTCCTCCTCCTCCTCATTATGCCTGTTGCTTTTGGGCTCGCTTTCCACTGTGTTTTGGCGGCTTACTGCTGGCTTTCTAGTAGCCGCCTGCTTTGGGCCACTGAGCTGGGACGTTGGGACTGAATAATCCTGTACCTCGAATAGGGCGATAAGCGACTCCCTAAGGTTATCGAGTAATCGAGATTGGTCATGCAGCAAGATGGTTCGCTTGTCTGGGCTGACGTTGACATCATACATGTGCGTGTCTAATTGGATGTCTGCGCAGATGAAGGGCGATTGAGATGAGTTGTAAGACTTGTAGACCTCGTTGAAGACCTTAGCAAACTGAGGTAACCCACAGGGCCGCCCGTTGACGAAGAACATCTGTCGATCAGGTGTTTGTCGACCTTCTCCATGGGCAGGCCTAGATACATGGCCACGGATCTTGACTTGCTTCATTTCCGTATCTTTTTGTGTGATCAACAGCTGACTTGGAGCAGTAGTAGGCTCCAGCTCCAGATCCAGCTCCAGAGGTATGAGAACAGTCAGGGTTTTGGCTCCGAAAACATTGACAATATTATCCCGTGTGGTGACATTGCCTTTGGTCGAGAACAGAATGATCTTCTTGCCCTTATTGGGCTGCTGCGACACAGAGAATTTAACTCCGGTTAAGATGCAGGCATACTGATTGAGCAAGCCAATGACCTTGTTCCATTCTCTCTTGATATTTCGTTGCAATTCACGACGTCGGACTGGCAAATTGTTGAAGAGATCTTCAATGATGACAGTGGTGCCTTTCTGGGCTGCGACGACAGACGATCCTCGAAGCTTCCCGGATATTTCAAACTCAAGTTTAGTGCCCTTTGGGGCGTCCGAGGCCAGGCAGGTGAGAACCGAGAATTTGGAAAGAGCGCAAAGGGATGACAAAGCTTCTCCTCGAAATCCAAAAGTCTCGAGTGAAGCGAGGTCCTCGTAGGTCGAAAGCTTGGAGGTATAGTGTTTCAAGGCCAGTGTTTCATAATTGTCCGGAGTGATGCCACCGCCGTTATCCTGAACTTCGATGGAATCTAGCCCTTGATTCTTAAAGCGCACCTCTGGAGAAATCACTGGTCAGTGTTTGCAGTGGATTGGGCGCATTCACAAGAGACATACCGATATTGGTAGCCCCGGCATCCACACTGTTCTCTACCAGCTCCTTGACCACAGAGCAAAGGTCGACGATAACCTGCCCCGATTGGATTTGGTGGACCTGTGGAATACTTGATCAGTCATGTCACTAAAGCTGTTGCGCGACCGAACTCACCGTCCGGGCCTCGATGGCCTTGATTGTTGCCATTGAAGCTTGACGGTTTACGTTGTGGCGCGTTTGTCCATGAGGTACGGGCACTTCTACTCCCCCAAGTCACGTGCCAACCATCAGAGGAAGAGAAGAAAATTCAAAATCAAATATCAGGCATATGAAATGCACCAAACAAAATGCAGTCGAGACCTCCTGCAAATTATGTCATCACAATCAAGCACATAGCTACAGGCGTACTAGTAGTTCTTTCCTGTTCGTTGTAGCCTTGTCGCGTCTTCCTTAATTGAAAACGCGTTAAGAGGGTGATGTGGCGCCACCAGCGTGTGGCTTGATCTGGTAGGTATATAGGTACTAGGCAAGCTAGGGTAGTGCATAACTTGTTGATACATGTATCTTACACTTCTGTCTGTCCACCTTTTTCACTGTTATTCTTTACACTGACTTGCTCAAAGGCAACTCGTATCAACAGCATCTGTGTACTGCGACTAGACCAGATCGCACAAACTCCCCTCACATGTTGACGTGTCATTTCGGAAGAACTCCAAATATTTCAATGACACTGGAAAAGAAACCCATGGGCCTAATCAGTAAAGCCGAGGGATTCGTATAGAAAGAACTCTGGCCGATATTCCCAAATCTCCTTGATTTCAATAGATGACCTGCCCCAAGGATTATTGGCCTGCTTCACTCATATAAGCTTGAGTCGATGATGCTATGACTCTGCCAATGTGTTGCCCACGAGGCGGTATTAAAAGGTTGGACACTGAATACAGCTGCGCCAGTGTAAATATGGGGTTGATAGAGGACTGACAAGACTACACGGCGCCTTTTAATCATTCCTTTCCCTCCTGGCGTCATTCTTGAAAAGAGCCGCACGAGTAATCATGTCTTGTTAATAGTGCGGGGAGGACAAAGTCAATTGTGCATGACGAAAAAAGTCAATCTCTATTCAATACTGAAACAACATATGCATGTGCCACTCAATAGTCGCGGTTTTGGCTAAAAGTATGTATAGTTCGGAATTCTTTCACGAAAACTCCAGCCTCCTAACACCGTCTGACACACGACACCTAGTAACAGTACCTAGTAATGGTGGGAAATAGGGTTGCTTGACACTCATCAAAAGCCCAGAAATTTGGAAGGGGGGCGGAAAGGGAGATTCTGCGGCGGCTGTTGTCTTTGACATTCATAAGTCAGGGGATCTTCGCGACGGATAAGCACGGTTGGCTGATCACAATGGGGGTGGATGGTTCATCAGTGAATCAGTTCAAGCAAGCAAGCAAGCAAAACCAGCTTGAACCAGCCGGCAGCTTCGGGAATATCTCAAGTCGCATCCCTGTCTTGTCCAGTAGATATCCCTGAGCGGCCTTTGGAGGCTTGGCTTGGCGGTGCGATCCGAAGAACTTCCAGCCTGCCCAACACCCTTACGGAACCAGCGGCGATAAGTAACGCTCGGATGACGTGCTAAACCCCCCCCCCACTGCATTTACCGCTGAAACATGTCACCACCGGGAATCGTCGTCGTACACACGTGTGCTCACCTGGGCGCTGTTGACCACCTACATGTATACTCTGGAGCGCCACCTCCAATATCTTCACTCCAAACTACAGAATAGTCCAATGTCAATGATTTGAACTTTCGCTGTATGTCTCTCCGTCAGTTGAGATTACAACATGTAAGTGAACAACTCATAGGCGTTTTATGCAAAGCCGAGTGAGCTGTGAGTATATATGCATCCTCGTAGAACTGCTGCACGTATTGTTGCTGATTGGGTGGGTATTCATGCTGGCAGGGTGGCTCGGGTGGGATAACGCATTCGGGGTTTTCTGATCGGAGCCGTTCAACATTGCGAGGGACCGTTAATGCAGCCTCTGCTAAGCTGCTGCCGACACGAGCTGCACCTGTGCACGTCTACGTAAGTGATGTGGCAGACTTTGACCGCGAATAGTAAGGCTGAGAATTTGGCCCTGGACAGCTGATCTGGTCGAGGGTCTCGTGGCGTTGGTGAAGGCAACTTTCACGAAAAAGGGCGAAATGGGTTACGGCCGCTTGATAGTGGTAATAAAACTACCAGTTTTGGGTTTTTTTAGATGAATAGTAGATCTAGACTTAAGGCCCTTTCTTGAGGGAATCCACTTGCATGAGTAGCAGATGGAGCCTGTAATTTGCGAGTTTTGTAAAATACAAGCTTATATTCAATGCTGATCAGGACGGCCACTAACCGAAAAGTCTCCTGGAGCCTCATTCCTTTTCTGCATGATAGGGCTACAACTCGAGACACGGCCAGTTCTTGAAGACCAATGCCATATATCAGCTATAATGCCACAATAGTAATTAGTAGTATACCATTGCAGAAACCGAGTCCCTTGACTGAGTCTTCACACAATGATGCACCCTGAAAAAGCAATGCATATGAAACGTGCCGGGTTCGCCTACAGGCTCGAGCATGGCTCGAAACATTATTCTATCTTTGCTTGGCCTGCCAAGCCAAATGATCCTCAATTGTCTGAGTGAATAGTCTAATTATATCAACTGGTCACGTTGAAATAGGTTAATCAATTAGAGTGCATTCTAATCGATGACTATCTAGAAGATGGCAAAAGGTAATCAATCTGCCCCAGTGACGAACCCGACATAGCTAATTGTTTAATCACTGACAAGGTACAGACGGTATGCCAACTGAATTCTGGTCGTGTCATTTGATGCATGTCCTTGTTCTAACTGTACCTACCATTCAAAGATTGTCGTACCATAGAAAGTCACGGATGGGTGAGCCGGTCATGGCGAATCATTCAAGTCTTTCGCGCCGCCAGATAAGGGATTTACCAACCTGGAACTTGTTTTGACCGAGAACAATCAAAAGGTATTCTGCAGGATCCTAGCATGTCCGGCAACAAATCCTGGCACGAGCTGTACATGAATGCAGCACAGATGATATGGTATGTACGTATGTAAATGGTAGCATGCAACCACCATGAACATCCTTGCGCAAACCACTCTCGCTTCTGCCGGAGGTGTCAGCAATTGTAAAGGCACCAAAGTCACATCATTCGTTACTCAAGTGATGTTGCAAGCCACGTCTTCAAAGGCCATGCAATCAATTCCCGAACGGCATCGCAGAATTGTGACTTTTGAATAGCAGAGAGGTACATGTATGTAAGCAGGGTACAACAACATCAACAACTGATCTGGCTGGTCTGTTATAGAGAGGAAGGAAAAAGTGGATTGCCATAGCAGACTTCTTGTCGGAATTTATTAGTGGGTGGCAGTGACCATCGTACTATGTACTGTACCGCTAAATGTTTCCGAGCTGGGTTTTTTGGCCTTTAAGCCTGTCCCTTGGAGGTACCATCTCTGCCAACCACCTCTGTGACCTGCCCCGGTAACCAAAGTACTAACCTGGAGCCCCTAAGCACTGTGGGCGATCAAGATCAAGGAAGGGCAAAAAAAAAAAAAAAAAAAAAAAACTGTGCCACCGAAGGCTGCATTGCGCGCGAAACATCCATCGAATGAGCTTCTTGGAGCTGATTCGAAACGCATGGGAGCTACCCAGCTAGATGTCCTCGCAATTAGTAGTGGCAGCCGTAGTATCGACATTTCCTCTCATCCAGCCAGCCAAGCTGACGATCAACCTTTTATTTTTCGCCAGTCCAAAACACTGGCACAAACAGATCGACGCCTCACTGCGCGCCTGCAGTCAGTCAACTTGCCCCCCGTCCACTCGCTTTCCACTGCCATCTGGAGTAGTCCAGTAAGGCCCAGCCGCCCCCGGAGCCCGCTGCTACTTCGGTGCTTGGTCCTGTCGGGAGTCCACATTCGTTTCCACTGTCTTTTCTGCAACCCCATGACTGCTAGCTTGGTCCTTGGACTTCTCCTTCTTTACCCAAGGGGATCGGCACCCCTTCAAATCCACTACCGGTAAATGGTTGCGCAAATCCACGCCTCGAGCGCCCGTCTGCTTGGTACTACTACCTACTGCTAGTAGCTGCTGCTTGCTTGCTTGCTTGCTTGCACAATCAACATCGGTAGCCGGATTCCTTTTCCATGTGCTGCAACAGACGTCTCCTTCGTTGTCGAGAATCCTCCAGCTCCAGCCCGCAGCAACGCGCTCTCCACCACGGCTGCAACGGACGACGAACGACGACTAAACATTCCGGTGGGGTTTTGACCAAGTCCGCCCCCATTGCTTGCTCAGTGGGCGCGCCCGCCTCTTGCTTGGCACATGGAGAGGCGCTCGTCAGGTTCGTCCGAGGATAGCATTGATGCGTCTGTCGAGACAACATCCTCATCCAGCACCGATGGCCAACAGACGACACCGAGCGGCTTGCGCAGTGTAGGGCAGACCGTGCCTTTGGATCGGCAGTCCGAGAGACAGGAGAAGACGGCGCAAAATAATACAAGCAGTAGACACTCGTTTGCAAGGATACGGCGTCAGAGCAGTAATATCAATTGGAAGCCGGCCCACTCGAGGAACGGCTCACGCACTGGTCCCTCGGAGAAAGAGGCGTTTGCGCAACCGCATACCACGTCAGTTCTGGTCACAAATTCCCCAGACAGTGACACTGGCGAGGAGGAGGAAAAGATGGCAGATAAGAGGCACACGGGACACCGGCCATGGACGCGTAGTCCCTGGCGCATGACCCTCAGGGCCTTTTTGACGGCTGTCATAGGCATATCGCTGCTTATAGCCATCCTCGACTCTTCCTGGACACGCCAGCTGGATGCCAAGGGCTGCCGCATGTCCTACATGAGTCCAAATTATATTCATATGAGTGACTTTGATACCGAGCATACAAGATTTGCCAGCAAGTATTCGTTATACCTTTACAGAGAAGGCGGCATTTCAACTGGCAACACAGTATGTACACACCCACAAAACCTTGGGAAATTCGGCCGATTTAATCATTGATATAGGTCACGGGCATTCCGGTATTGTTCATCCCAGGCAACGCTGGGAGTTACAAGCAGGTTCGACCCATAGCAGCTGAAGCAGCCAGATATTTTCACGATGTGCTGCAACACGATCCATTGGCAGCGGACGCTGGGCTACAGAACCTTGATTTCTTTACCGTGGATTTCAATGAAGATTTTACTGCCTTTCACGGCCAGACTATCTTGGACCAGGCCGAATATTTGAACGAAGTAATACGATATATATTATCACTCTACCTGGACCCAAAAATGTCCAAGGGCCGGAATCCGGATCTGCCAGATCCCGCCTCGGTAATTGTGTTGGGTCATTCGATGGGAGGCATTGTGGCCCGTACAATGCTGGTCATGCCAAATTACCAGACAAATTCCATCAACACAATCATCACCATGTCCGCGCCGCATGCTCGGCCGCCAGTGAGCTTTGACTCGCAGATCATCAGTACATACGACGACATCAACAACTTCTGGAGACGAGCCTACTCTCAAAAATGGGCCAACAACAACCCCTTGTGGCATGTCACCCTGGTTTCTATAGCGGGAGGTGGGCTTGATACCGTTGTGCCATCTGATTATGCCAGTGTAGAGTCAATCGTCCCCGAGACTCATGGGTTTACTGTCTTCACGACTTCGATTCCTAATGTATGGACGAGTATGGATCATGCCGCGATTTTGTGGTGCGACCAATTCCGCAAAGTCATCACTCGCGTGCTCTACGACATCGTCGACACGGGACGGGCTTCACAGACCAAGCCTAGGGCGGAGAGGATGAGGCTTTTCAAAAAGTGGTTGCTTACCGGAATGGAGGACATTGCTGAAAAGACCCTTTCACATTCGGATCCACAGATTCTATTGACTCTAGAAGATGATTCGAACACCGTTCTCAAACAAGGAGAACGCCTTTTGCTTCATCAGCTGGGTCAGACCGGCAAACCGCGAGCACACCTGCTCCCTATACCACCTCATTCGTCCTCGGACCGTAAGCGATTCACTCTTCTAACAGACGCAAAATTGGACAACTCTGGAGAGAATGGCAAGCTCGAGGTTTTATTCTGTACTGTCTTTCCCCTACAGCCAGGAGCATCCAATATTCTATTTTCGATGAATATGGACTTGTCGGGCGACAGCACAGGCTCGACTCGTCTCGCCTGCAAAAACGTGGCTCCCGACCTGATCACACTTCCCAGATCTACAGCACACACGGAGTTCCCTTTTTTCAGAGACGGTGAACAACCACTGGCGCCATTCTCGTACTTGCAATACGATCTGGAAGATGTAGTCGAGTATGAATTTGTCGCCGTTGTTGAAAAGGCTACGTCAATCACTCCTGGTTGGGTCATAGCTGAATTCAGCGAGGAGAAGAATTACCTACTATCCAGCCGTGTCAGTCTGCAAAGACTGCTTTCCTTTGGACTTCAAGTCCAGCTTCCTGCAGACCACCCGATGGTGACGGAGCTCAGAATACCGTCAATCCAAAGCAGCATGCTGGCATACAATCTGGAAATCAGCAAGCAGTCTTGTGGCAGCCGCGAGCACTTTGCGCCTCTCGTACGGCAATATTTGAGCCAACCGTATGAGTCCAAGTTCTTTGTAAATGCTCGGGATGTTAAGGTTAGCCTGCATGGAGTTGCGCCTTATGTACCTCCACCGATGAAAGCCAAGCACTCCGAGGACGGGCTCAGATTCCAGTTTTGGACAGACCCCTCATGCGACTCTGGCTTGTCTCTTCGCCTGCGTGTCGACCCGTACGGCAGTCTGGGAAAGTTGTATATGCGCTACCGCACTGTCTTTGCGGCCTTCCCACTACTAGTGGTCACTTTGGTTCTGCGAAAGCAATTTCGCGTCTACGACAACACTGGGGTATTCCTTTCATTTATGGATGGACTCGATAGTTGTCTACGCCAGTCGCTACCGCTTCTTCTACTGTCCTTGACACTTTTTGGGTTATCTGTTAGTCATTCCGACTCTTCCACTGGCTCCTGGATTTGGAAGAATGTGGCAGGCTCCGTGGATTTCCAACAAAACGACCTCTTAATAGGCACTGCGGACCCGTTCTTCTGGTTTCTGGTGCCGATGATTGGCGTCGTTTGTATTGGAGTATGCATTGGTTTCCACTATGCGACACTCTTGCTGACGTCTATCATCTGTACTATTTATGGTCTGGTAACAAGGAACCGAACCCGGACGCAAAGGGACGATAAAAAACGTGCTCTGTCGCCCATGTTCATACCTTCTTCGCCCAGGCGTCGATTTGTCACGACGAGCATACTATTGTTTCTAGTTTCGACGTTTATACCCTACCAGTTTGCATATGTGGTGGCTTGCTTAGTGCAAATCAGCACAAGTGTCCGAGCCCTCCGCTTCTTTCGCGAGGCCCCCTGCGTTGGAAATTCGAACTTCTACAACTACGTCCACTCTATTCTGCTACTCATGCTGTGGGTTTTGCCCATCAATCTACCTACACTGGTCGTGTGGGTACGAAATCTAGCCGTCCAGTGGTTCACACCGTTCTCATCACATCATAATGTGTTGTCGATCCTGCCATTTATCTTCATGGTTGAGACCTTGACGACAGGAAAAATGGTGCCGCGGGTCACAAGTCGATTGAGACACTTGACAAGCTTCCTGCTTTTCGGCATTGCCATATATGCCGCTGTATATGGCGTGTCACATGCCTACATGTTGCACTACCTAATCAATATTGTGGCGGCTTGGCTCGTGGCAATCCATTCGACAACTGATTCATTTTCCGTTGCTGGAATGAGGGCCATGTTCGATGGTGATCCCTCAGAAGACCGGAAACAAGGGAAGAATCCATGAAAGGTTGCTGAAAGACGCTGGACAATTGGCCAATCAAACATGTCGATCATTAAGAAGACAGACAGTATCATTGCTCCGACATTCAGCTTCCTTCTCGCCTGCCCTTGCAGATGACGTCTCATACAGCCGACCAACATAAAAACTTGTTGTCGCGGTTTCCCTGTACGTGACGCTTGCTGATATCTCGAATTCTCCAAGTGGTCTGAAGCTCGCCAGCCTTGCCCTTTTTCGAATCTGTCTTCTTTTTCGATTCTTATGCCTTGCAGGAGAGCTGTATTGGTATATATATTTTCTTCTTCCCGCATTATTCCCATATGTTCCTGGTTACATTGCATCAGCATAGTTGGCTTGGTGTTTGGGTGGGGGCTTTTTTTTGTTTCCTGATTTAATTAATTTTGCGCCCAATATCTTGGGCACATGGCACTTTGATACAGCGTTCCCAAGGTGTTTGCGAGCGACTGAGCGTCGTTTGAAAATACGACGAGATAAGTGTCAACATTCTTGACACATGATGAGATAAAGCGGAAATGGAGCGGGGTACGATTGCAATAAAGCAAATGATTCAGATCCATTCCATCATTACAGGGAGCGAGGCATTCGGAGTCATGAGATGTCGCCGATACGCCCAGAATAGATTCAGACTTGGATGCGACAGCAGAGTATTGGCTCAACAAGTTAATACATGTGCATCATAGTACCTAGTGCGATCTTTTGCACTGAGGGAGCGCCGGTCTGTTTAGAAGAGATGATGTCCAACCTAAAAAGAGTGGCTGGACTAATGTTAATAAAGCAATACAATGAAGCGCAAAACATTAAGAGAAACATATCTGAATTCCCGCTTTTGCTTGAAAATACAAGCTATGTGCATAAGATGCTTAGCCGGTTCCCGGTCGAACACTTCGCAACTTGGATGCTCTCAAGGATGGAAGGATAGTGTCGTGCTTTTGATATGTGATACTTTTCCTCATGTCACACTTTTTCCAGTAGCAGTATCATTCGAATTTTGTCACATCTGAACACATTCTCAATACCTCATGGCTTGAAGTTTGGGACAATAGTTCTCTGATGCATATGCTAACAAGTAATATAGACTACTTCCAATCAACTTTTCGAGGGCAAGAGGACCTGCCCACCCCACGAGGCTTGGGCTGCCCAATAATCAAGACAAAGTATACTTACCTTGTGCTCGCCCAGAGCAAGACTACAAACGAAAGATACCTACCCGATATCATATGCTTACTGAAGGACGTCCTCCTTATACCATTTCAGCATCAGCGGTTACCCAGCATAATCTTCTCATAGTAGAGGATTGCGAGAATGAATCGGGACTTGATCCCTCGCGTAGAAGGATGATCACAGATCTCGGGGATCCATTGCCTCCTTGAGGGATTTGTTTTTTTACTTATCTGGAGGGAGATTACTCACTCAACGTCGTCCAAGTCCACAAGGTCATGGGCGCCCCTTTCCACTTTTGGAAGGTTTCGCCGGCGGCGCCGGCGGCTGGTCTGGAGCTGGAGGAGGTGGTGGCGTGGAAGGAGCAGGAGGCGGCGCCGGCGGGAACGGCCCGAAACCCAAACCTCCCATCCCCGTCACCGGCGGGGGAGGAAAAACAGGGTTAGCAGGGGGAGGTGGTGGAGGAAAGGAAGTAGGACCAACGGGGAACAGAGGACCTGCCGGAGGCGGAGGCGGAGGTGGTGAAGCAGGCGGCGGAGGTGGTGAAGCAGGCGGCGGCGGTGGCGGCGGCGCGCCGCGGGTAGCCATGATCAAGTCCATCATGGCCGACGTCGCCGTCGCCGTCGGCATCGGCGCCACCGGCGCCCCCGTGGCTCCCTCCGGATCACTGCCCTCACCGAGAAACAGGCCCTGTATCTGCAGATTCTGCTCCACGGCGGCGTGGAGGTTCATGCTCCTATCAAAGTCCCTGGCCAGGGTCTCCTGGGCCTCCTGCTCGGCCCGCCTCGCCTCCTCGAGCCGGGCCCTCTGCTGCTCCTCGCGCTCGCGGCTCGCCAGGAGCCGCAGGTAGAGCTCGGACTTTGTACCGCTCTCGGACAGGTTCTCGTTGCGCGCGCGCAGCATCCGCTGGATGTCGGGGATGGTGAGCTCGATGAACGTCGCGACGTGGTCGTCGGGGATCAGGTGGAGGTTCTTGGCCGGGCCGCCGTTTTGCTTGGGCAGCTTGACCACCTTTACAAATCTCTCGCGGGGCTCTGCCCTTCTCGGTGGTGAAGGGGTATTCTGCTTGGGCCGCTTGGAGGAGCCCTCGCCGCCCGAGTCATCATCATCATCATTTCTTCTTTTCCCGGGAGCCATTGTGTCTCCGTCGCTCTTGTGCGAGAGTTGTGCTTGGATCTATAAGATACTTACCTGAGATTCCAAGGCCAGATGTCAGAACTCTCTGTTCCTGTTGTCTTGTGATAGAGAAAGGAGGAGCCATTAGAACGCAGTGTTGTGCTCATTATATACACATTGACAATGGTACCTTTCACCCGTGTAGCTGACAGTCAGGAGCCCTGGAAACGGCGTAGAGAGCCTCCATTGGAACGATTTCTGACAAGACATTGTAGAGTGGAACAAAGATGACTTCTCCTATCTTTGTATACATTTTCAAGACAGTAGACAATGACTTTGTTCACGTAGGCGAGGACAATAGTTTTGAAAACAAAGGGATATTCTATTTTGACAAATACTCGATACAGACAGGCAATTTACTATAGTGCATGCACCAATGATGTGTTGACTTGATCAAACCGCTCAATGTGAAACCAAGCTCCGAAACTCCAAAAAGTGCCATGATGATGTGACTGATAACTTTAGGAAAAGTCAAATCGATCCGGCAGAACGATGGGAGCAACCAGAGTCCAAATGTACATGCCGTAGCAAACCCAAGCACTGACAATCTTGACCCAGCTAGCCCAGTAAGTTCGACCAACTGATGCAAACTCGCCGTCATTCTTGATATCTTGACCCTGAGTGAGAAGGGTGGCAACCCAGCAAGTGGCCAGGAAGAAAATGATATGGAAGACGGTGTAGCTGTACTGGGTGTTGTTGCGTTCATCATCGCCAGTCTTTGAGTTGGATGAATCGTCATCGTCATCGTCGTCGGAAAGAAGTGCATCGGCGGGCAGACTGCCCTCCTCAACAGCTCTGCGCAGTACTTCAGCCCGCATCTCCCTACGACCTGGTTGTTGGGTGACCAGATCGTGCTCATCCTCGTCGGGCAATCGGATGCCTCCGCGGCTGTTGCCGAGTCCGAGACTTTGAGTGGCTGCTCGGGTAGTGGTGTAGGCGACTGTAAGCATGGTCACAATGGCGCCCATCACGACCGAGGACGTGCGAGCTCCCTGGGCACGAATCAAAGGATTGCACATCTTGTCGTCGGGTTCCATGGACACGGCCGACATTGTCAAATATGTGCAGTATATTGCTACCATTGCAGCTTGAGCAAGACCAGCCTTGGGGTTGTACTCTTGGACAGCGGGGTGCACAGAGATGAATGAGACGAGGAGCCACAGGATCAGGTTGATCGTAATTGCAGCCTGGTTCATCGCGCAGTCGCCCTTGGCAAAGAAAATGTACTGAACAATGGTCATGGCGAACGAACCCAGGTACATGCCCAAGGTCGAGCCAATGAGGACAACGCGCCAGACACGAGAGTCGGTGTCCTCAATTTGCGCCAAGCAGTATTCGGCCCAGGTGTGAGCGAGGTCAACAAGGAGGATGAGACCGAGAACCAGGAAGGCCATGGCGGCAAAGAACGAGATGTAGTTGCCCCAAACCTTGAAGAAGGCATCGGGGATAAGGAACGAGAGAACGATGAAGGCCAGCCAGGCGATGACCTTGGGGCCCCAGAAACCGTTTTGTAGAGCCGCGCGAGGGTTCTTGGAATTGTTTACACCAAACAGCAGACCGGCAAAGACCAAGTGAAATAGGCCAAGAGCAAAGTTGATACGGTGGACGGCCAGCCAGCCGTAGCATTCGCCAGTCGGGCAGTTGATTTTGACATAGTCGAGCGTTAGATGTTGAAGCTTCTCAATCGCCCACGGCGTAAGCATAATCCAGGACAAGATGGAGTTGACAAGCAGAATGAGGGCGTAGGCGATACGAGTAGCGACACTGTGAGCATTACGAGTTAGTTTAACATTATCGCGCGCATTCGTCCATTCATGGGACAAGAATCGTGAACTCACCTGTTGCCACACTTTCCACAGGCGCTGCAAACCATGGAACAGGTCGCAGCGCCGCAGCAACTCGCCGCAAAAGACATCAGCTATGTTTGCGACAGTGGATTAGCAAATGAAGCTCGTCGAGAGTGTTACAGGCAGACCCAGCAGGTCGACCAGACAGACGCCCGACTTACCGTACCCGCGCTGGGGATCGCCAGAAGCGGAAGAGACAATAGCGCGCCCATGGTGGTTTGCGCACCAGCTACTGGTTGTAGATTGATGTTGTTGTTGATGAAGGCAGAAAAAAAGCAGCACTGAAGCCTGCTGTCGATGGCGACGTTGAGACAAGCTTCTTCTTACCTGCCCAACCAAACTGCAGCACAGGCCCGGCGGTCGCGACAATGCCCGCGCCTCAAGGTCATGTGGCACGTGCACGGACCCATTACGTCGTGCTTCTTCAATGACTACATAGGTCCGGCAGCGCTTGTATGGAGAGTGGACAGTGGAATGAATGGTCCTGTACCTTTATTTAGGCACCGCCGAAACGGTGAACCCCCACTGTCGGGCCATCAAGTAAAGACGCAGGAACAGCACCATGAGTCTTGGCCCCAATATGACAGGTCTTCTCGACAGAAAAAGTTTGGAAATTTGGCAACTATGATTTTGCAATTAGTCCCAGTACTATGGCGGGTAATGTACGGCTTGGGGCCATTTGAGACATTCGAATCAGCCATGTCTCAGCAATAATTCGCTTTTCCGAGCTCCATATTGATATTGCCGCGGCCTAGCACTAACAACACTGCCTTATATCGTACGCACATCAACATACGCAGTAGGGTAAGTATGTGTGATATCCCGCCCCGCCTCAATGAATGCTTAAAAGGGGATGGCGTCGCATTCTTGACTGCTAAAAGCTCCCATGTGTTTGGCTGGATAGCAGTCAAGTGTACACTGTCACCCACTGCACTGACTAGGTCATAAGGTGTAGATAACCTTAGGTAGGTACCAGTTGACACTGCACACCATCGCGCCCCTCCGAAACGCAACCACTTTCCCGACGACCTGCTGCGAGATAAGCACCCGACACGATTGCGACTCCGGTATTCTCCACGGGGCGCTGGCTGACAACACATCCGTGTTCCAACTCTCGCTTCCAGTGCCGATCTGATTTCCCTTCCCCGGCTGCTTGTGCCGCATTTTCCTTTTCCTGCACCATTACTCTGCTCTCCTGTTTCCTTCTTGTCAACGTCCTTTCCTTAACATGACCATCCGTTTCTCGTGGCGGTAACCAGTCCCTTTGCGCGAGCGTGACCGGCCAACGACTCCTGAAAGCGGCTGCCGACATCAATCTCGAATATACCATACCTGTACCTGTACCTATACCGATATCGCATATTAGACCAAACATCCATTGGCTCCTTCTTATCATGACGCTCGACAAGCAGTTGCACAATGCGCGCATTGTGTCGAGTGTAGCAGCCACGGTCATATCTTTAGCATGTGGCACCAATGTAAGCCTGCCTGCCTATACACCAGCAGTCCAACTTGTTAGAGTCGTTCCAATTCTAATTATATAATCCACCAGTATGTATACTCGGCATGGGCGCCCCAATTTGCCGACCGACTGCTCCTTTCCGCGACCGAATCCAACCTGATAGGACTGTTTGGCAACTTGGGCATGTATTCAATGGGCGTGCCCGTCGGTATGCTGGTCGACAATAAAGGCCCCCGACCCGCTGTTATAATTGGCTCTCTACTGCTCGGGATTGGATACTGGCCTCTGCACTCGGCCTACAATTCAGGACACGGCTCGGTACCCTTGATGTGCTTCTTCTCGTACCTGACGGGTCTCGGAGGCTGCATGGCATTTGCTGCAGCAGTCAAGACTTCAGCGTTGAACTGGCCGCACCACCGCGGAACCGCCACGGCCTTCCCACTGGCGGCTTTTGGTCTCAGCGCATTCTTCTTCGCCTTGGTCGGTTCCATCTTTTTCCCAGGAGACCCGGGCCGCTTTTTGGAGTTGCTTGCCGCTGGGACTTTTGGTCTTACCTTTGTTGGTTTCTTCTTTTTGCGCGTATATCCGCATGGTCACTACCATGCAGTCCCTCACGCCGAGGAGAACCTGTCAGATTCGCAACAGCTGCACAGATCAGTTTCGCACGACTCCAAGAGATCCCGCGCTGGTCGCGGACAGTCTGTCGAACCCGGTACGTCTTCTGATGATAGCACCGTCCTAGAGACCGATGCGCCAGAGTCGAGCAGCGGCAAGCCCGGAAGTTCGGACATTCATGTCGCTGATGTCGAGGTCGCCGGCAACTCAAAGAAGCTGCCAGCCGAAGTCGAGGAGGTCGCCGAGGCAGATGAGACCTCTTCACTCATGTCTCGTTCTACTTCGGCCTCTTCGTTACCAGGCGACCTGCTCCTTCAGAACAGTGTTGACCTGGATCGTTCTCATCGTGTAGATATCAGAGGTTGGGCTCTATTGTGCAACCTCGAGTTTTGGCAATTGTTCTCCATCATGGGAATATTGTCGGGTATTGGTCTCATGACTATCAAGTAAGTTGAGCCGCAGTCCGTCATCTGCGGAACGATACACGCGCAACACCAGCTAATGCCATGTAGCAATATCGGTAATGATGCAACTGCTCTCTGGAAGCACTGGGACGACTCGATAGACGACAAGACACTGGTCCTCCGACAACAGTTGCACGTTTCTATTCTATCCATTGGCAGTTTTACGGGAAGGCTGCTGAGTGGTGAGTTGGTCGCATTGTTATTTTTGGTTGGTCGTACTGACGCATTCTAGGCACTGGTTCCGACTTTTTGGTCAAGGTCCTCCACGCGAGTCGGGTGTGGTGTCTTGTCCTCGCAGCAGGAATCTTTTCAATTGCACAAATGTGAGTTTTCTGGGAAGAAAATGATTCGAGTTGTGTGGGACCTGCTAAAGGATTCCCACTACCCCGTCAACTTCTACGAGCTCGCGAAGCGCGTGATGGCAGACATTCGTACCTGGCAACGGAGCTATGAAAAGCTAACAATGTATCCTCATCAGATTTGCCTTGAATGTTGAAAACCCTCATCTACTGGGCTTTGTCTCTGGATTCAGCGGTCTCGGCTACGGGTTTCTTTTTGGAGTGTTCCCTTCGATTGTGGCCGAGTCTTTCGGTATACATGCACTCAGTCAAAACTGGGGATATGTGAGTAGTTCATTTCAAACCCGATACATTTCGGAGATCTATTCAAGGAAGCTGACTTTTTACCCCCTTCCCTTAAGATGACATTGTCACCAGTTATCAGCAGTAATATCTTTAACCTGTTTTACGGCTGGGTGTTTGATGCTCACTCCATTGTCGAGCCCGATGGCAGCCGAGACTGTACTGAGGGCCTTGAATGTTACAGAGCTGCGTACTTGGTCACGATTTGTGCGTGTGCCTTGGGAGTGGTGGTGACTTTGGCCGTGATCTGGGTCCAAAAGCAGGCGAGGCTCAAGGAAGCTAGCAAATCCCGCCAGGAGGATTGATCACTGAGTTACGGATTGGAACATAGACACGGAGGACAGTTTCTAGAAATGGTGTTATCGGGATAGAGTAGCGACCATAGATTTTAGATATTTTCCCGACCTATTTCATTTGGTCTTTTGCATGAATCATGCCCACCCTCACCGAGGGAGTTTGGAATTCGACCCCAGGCGTAGGGCAGCTTTGTCCCAATAATCGTCTTCTTTATTCATCTGAAGTCTTTGTCGCAAAATTACAACCACCATTGTTCGATGATCTATCAGGGGGGCAACAAGGTCTTCTCTAACTCATGTATGAGTCTTTGTCCGAGCCCATGTTTGACTATTTTAAAAGACGGTTCTGCCTCTCTGCATTGTAAGGTCAATTGTAACATACACATATTTCGCATTCAATTCGAAGGGGACGAAGAAGAGAAGAGGAAGGCCATTTAATAAAGAGGGGGGAAAAAAGAAGGGAAAAAAGAAAAGAAACATACTCCACTGCCAAATACTTCAGATTTCAGTCATGCTTCTACTCTCGATATTCCGCAACCAAGATGGCAGCAGCAGCACCAGCAGGACAGCCACCCTCGCCGCGTCATTGCAAACCGCGCACAAGAGGCCAATCTTGGTAAAGGTGGCGTCCCCCGACGAGCTCAAGAAGCAGTTTAACCGGGTGATGACGACCTATCGCCGTGGTGGCCGCTTGGCTTCCTCGAGGGAAAAGGCGGAATTGTTGCGCCCTGACAGTCCACTGCTGCCAATACTGCAGGAAAAGAAGCAGCAGCAGCACCGTTATCATCACCGGGGCCGGCATGGCAGGGCGATCTTTGTCGTGCTGGAGAGCATTGCGGAGGAGTAGCGAGACGTTGTGATTTGCTTTTGAAATGTTTTTGTGTGTTTGAACGGAGTTTCTTGGTCATTCCCCTCATGTCAGGCGATGCCCTCGACATCAAACTGTATCGATTCACATGTATATCTTGGTGGAGGAGGGCTGGTTTCCCTCGCGGCATATACCATCTCTATTAGTACCTATTCCAATTCTTGACATATTTCTTGCCCGAATTATCATAAAATCAAAGGTGAGACTGAAAATCATGAGTTTCCTCGTTATACTCGGGACATTGCCTGACCCTCGACACTTCCCACCAACTCAATTATAACGCCATTGCATCAGAACACTAAAACAGGTGTCATAATTTTGATCATGTCCGTATTAATAAATTTGATGCTTCCTGATATCGTATCGAAAAGAAAATTTTTGGTTGAGCGCCAGCACTATACCCCCTGCCTGCCCTCCGTAACCACAATCTGCGTCGTCTTGATGACGGCGCCCCGCGGCGGCGGCGGCAAGATTCCCTCCTCGCTGCTATCGTCACCGACGCCATGGCGACTTACACCCGTGCTGCCTGTGCTTGTCACCCGGGCGTTGTACAAGCCACCGATATCCACCTCTCCCTCTTCGAGGTGCTTGCGGTGCAGGCTGCTGAGTCCGACGGCGTCGTCGTGCCGGTGGTAGCCGCTCCGGTTGTGGTTGCTCCGCGAGCCGCCGTACTTGTTGGCGAAGCGACCGCCCGAGTCGTATAGGTAGCCAGTGGCGCGCAGACGCCGACTTGTGTTCTCGAGGATCGAGGAGAAGAGCGGTCTCAACGCTGGTAGGCAAGCGGCTACTATACCCGTATGGAGTTCGGCGCTACATTGCCCGGTGTCCGTTAGAAGCTATACCCTTGAGTGGTGGATATCGGACCAAGGTAAGGCTTACAAATTCCAAATAAAGAACGCATAAGTCCAAGTGTAATCGAGATCTTCGAAAACGTGAGAGCCTACGTATACGCGTACGATTGATGCTATACAGGCACTTTCATGATATCAGCTACACGTGGTGATGAAAGTATGGACAAAATATCTAGGCAGGCAAACTCACAAGAGTCCTAAACTCAGAATGAATAGCAGTGACAGCTTCGTCCTTCTGTTGACCTGGAGTTTGATGATAATAGGTACGGGTAGAAGGACAAATATCGCATCGGTCAAAATATTCATGACTAGGATTTGTATCAGCCCACTGCCTCCAATGATGCAACACGAAACATTACCTCCGTTGAAAGTCGATATCGCCAAGAACGTGTCCGCCGAAAAGCATTTAGCATCTATCGGTCGGGGAATTGTATAGGCTGCTACTGGCGGTATACACTGCAATGCTAGAGTGAGGTCGCACGTGAGGGTGAAGAGCGCCAGAAAGACTGCAGAGGTCTGTTAGCCTTACCATGATTCTCCGACGATTTTGCGATCATTGCGTAGTTGGTGATGATAATATATAAAACCTACCGATCATGAAAATGATGAACCGAGTATACCAGAGACCTTGCACGAAACGCAGCAGGAAAAACCCAAGTGAGATCTTTACCAAGCTTATTCCAGTGACAAGTAATGGGCCATGGACTGAGAGAAGTTTTGAATTAGTAAGAGAGTGCCTTGTTGAATGAAGGACCGAAGCGTTTTGAGTATGCCGGGGACATAGTTCAAAAGAAGAAATAGGTGAAAATCCGTCAGTGTACAAACGAGAGATGAATCTTGGTACGCACCATATTGCCAAAATGCCAGCTTCGCAAACTCGTCCAGTTTAATATCGATAAAATGACGGCCGGCGCCATATTTGGTTTCTTCCACCAAACACACCGTGGACCCAACGGCGGCAAGCTATATTGTGATAGACTCCTCGTCAGTCATCTTTGTGTGTAAAGGCCTTGTCCGGGACTCGCGCTGAACATACAAACGCTAATACCATAACCGCATCATCAAGGCCAAAGGTCTTGATCATGACTCCCCGTACGTATATACGTAGCATAACGCATATTGTCGATAATGCCATCATGGCGCCCACGACGCCGTTGATTGTCGGGGCATTGCTTGCCTTCTCGCCGCCTTCGACCACGACCGGACCGAATAATGTCGAGTTGTCCTGTTGCCTTGGCCATATCGTCTGATGTTGGGTTGCTGCCATCCTCGAAGAGGCATCGAGAAGTCTTCTTTCCTAGTGTTTCTCTCTCTTGTGTGGATTCCCCCTTGTCGTGTTCTGCATGTAATTATTGAAGTCGAGAAGCGGCCCAGGGTCATCTGAATTACATATACAGGACCCTTTCGGCTATTATTATAGTGACGTCTTTTCGCTTGCGGTTAAACTCATGCAACACCAAAACTCGGTGCGTGGTGTCTCATCCGCATCCGCTTGGATACTTGTTGTTTTAATATTTCGCAACCGGGAAAAGAAGGGCATTTGTTCATGGGAACGGAGGAATGAGAGGCGTGACTGGAACGGTCAAGATGGTGTATGGGAGTTGGCCCAAAGGGATGTCTACCTGCACAGCAGCCCGTTGTCCAAAACGCCTTCATGCCGGGGATTTCTTCTAGGGGAGCTGCCGGAGCTCGGATAAGCGAGACAGGCAATATAATTAGGCTGCGGCGTGCATTAATGAGGCGCTCTTCGTAATTGGCTCCGGCGGATGTGCAGAGCTGCATATGTACAGAGCCCATGTTGCTCGAAGAATTTTATGTGTAACATCCCCTCATCACCTCAGAATTCTGCGTGCTTACAAGTAAGTGTCAAGTTCGAGACTGAATCTTTGACATGCTCAGCAATATCGAAACAAACATTTTGAACTCAAGACAGCGAAGAAGAGAAAGCAAAGCTCTCTGACACAAGCCTGATCTGAGGCTGAGCAAGTCTGTGTGAAACTTAACGTTGGTTACTCAAAAAAGAATCAATAACCGAGATATACGAGCCAAGGAAACCTCTCTCGAGGATATTGCAGCCGGGGCAATCTCTGAAGCTTCGATTTGCTGTGCCCTGGACAAAGAGCTGCAAAGAGAGACGGTGTGATGTTCTTTCGGTATCACTCACACATCGAGGTCATTGGGCCGAGAATGTTTGCTCTGGTGTTTCCGGCCGGGATCTACTCTACCTGATGCCATTATTCAGGGGCCCAGGTTTGAGAGGTCGCTCCATAACGAGCAAATGAAAAAAGCTTGTGTTTCCTTGTTCGCGTGATCACCTCGACCCGGACCACACTATGGTGATGCCACAGCGCATACTTTGCTGAGTGGGTGGCGGTCGCGGATGAGATCTCAATGTCGACGAACTGCAGATCAATAATGTACAATGGTTGATCCATGAGGCCGCCTCCGCGGAATGAGAGCAAGCGTAACACCACAATCCCATCGGCATTTACCAAAGCATAAAATGCATATCAATAAGTCCGCGAGCCATCATGTGCAACCTACTGCCTATTAGATCGTAGTGGATGGGAATAGCGAGTGTGGCAACTGTATCGCAAATCGCGCTCTTGCAAGGAACAGTCCGTTCTTGCATGCTCCTTTGCAAGGTTCTAGATTGTTAAAGAAAGAATGCAACCTCTTGGCAGTCATGATGCGTTGAGAACGACATTGTGTGACAAAGAGAAAAAGGTCAAGGAGGGTGACCTGGGAATCAATGCAGCCAGCACAGCGGCCGAGTAGCCGTACCTGGACTCTGTTTGTGGTACAGGGTTGCACAAGGGTGGTTTAGTAGCTGTTTGAGCTGTATTAACCGGATCTGCACGATGAAAGTCAATACTAGGTTGTCCTTTGGAAATACCACCAATCCCTTTAGTTAGAGAGACCATCTCGTACCCGTGGCTGGTGGATCGGTCTGTCGTTCCTTGCTTTCTCATGCCCAGACGCCATGAGATTAATGCGCCCGGGGCCTCGTCGCTTCCCGGGCCGAGATGCGAAGAACCCTTGAGGAGAATCAAGAACTTTTTAAACTTTGGTGGCACGACTCCCATTGGTTTCCAACTCTTGCTTTCTCGATCCGAGATAATCTCATCTTGCCCGCACCAGGCAATGAGATGAAACTTGTCTTCTCTGGTTATTGTCAAGGGAACCATGCCGGTCAACAATCTCGTGCTCACAGGCTCATAGATTTCCTAGCTCGGGTCGGTGACTGGCGAATACCTACTTCGTACACTTGGCTCAATGTTGGCAACAAGCGGCTGCGCCTCAATAGTCTGCTTTATATTGGAGTTCCTCGTTTTGGTGAGTATCATTCTGTGCCGCTGTCGCAGTGCAGCGCACAATATAACGGGATCGTCCAATCTCATTGGACAAGTATAGATTTACCTGGATGCAGCCAGGGTCCGAGGATCTCTGGGCGAGACACTTGTCGCCCACCAACACTCCGGTACAGACGAGGGGTGCGCTTCAGCCCATATGAGGTCTTTGGCGAATCCGTCCAGTGCACAGCAGGCTTGGGGTGGTGATCCGACGAGATGCCGGCGCCCGCGACCACCACCTTCTTCGGTCCGTCCCCACTTCCCCAGACTTTTCACACTATAGCCTAAAGTCGAGAGGCTGGGCTATAGTCGGAAGCAGAGGCTATAGCACACGGAATAAAAAAAAAAAGGTGTGTGTGTCGTATGTACGAGCTGCGTAGATCCTCCAGCAGACTTGGCATAGTATTGGCAATGCTCTTGGTCTGCCTGCAACTGCCAATGTGTGTGTATTTGCCATGCACAAACATCTGGAGACTCCTTCTTGTTGGGTTGGTTACATTTTTTTTCCGACATTGACAAACTTACGATATTGCAGGTTTGTACCCACACGCGGTATTTTCTTTTGGTCGTTGACTTATTCACTCTGCAACCTCCCTGCCGTCGCTTAGCAATAGACCGAGACCGATTACTCGGCTCCGCTGACCGCCGCCGCCCAATATGCCTCGGGGGCCAGCAATGCGGCGCAGGGATATTTCTGCTAGCTGCAGGTGAGGCAAAAAAAAGAAGATGAGAGGGAGAAGGAAGATGCCATTCTCCCCAGTAGTAATTCTTGTATCTCGGTTCCGGAAAGCCATCCGTCTCTGCCCCGTTAGCTTAATGCGAGGTTGCGGCGCACAAGTTTAGATCCTGACCATTGAGCATGTGTTGGCACCTAAGCGAAATTCAACTTTCGCTACCGAAGTGCCAATGTCAGTAAATGTCTCTCTTTGCCGTCTGGAAACTTCCTTTACCAACTGTCTGGAACGAGGCGCCTCGCGCGCATACGCCTGTATATATGTGTAATCGAGGGCATATTACTTACGCAATCCAACCCTGGCAACACGGCCAAGTATGCTCTTCGTGTCCGGTGTCGACCAATTGTGATACGAAGTCGTGACCCATCTTCTTTCTTATTTGCAATGCATCTGTTATCGGAAGTCCCGCCTCGCGTGGGATCCGAGCGGCCTCGTGGTCGATCTGGTGACAAGACCGATAGACGAAAGTTTACAACCACGACCAAGACGCATTGTTTCTGTTGGTTGCCATTCCCGCATGGGGATATTTTTTTTTTTTTTTTTAAATAGTTCAGGGACCAAAGAACCATTTCAAGGCAAGTGCAACGGTTACAAGGGCTAGAGATTGAGATGCCAAGATGAATTAGGGAGTCACGTCCGCCACAGCGTGCATCGTGCCTGCCATCATATCATAATTGATTACGCCGCCTGAGTCGTCAAGCCTCGAGCCCAACGAATGACAAATCAGAGGCGCCCTCCCACATGGCTTTGCATGGCAGCAATATTGCATGAGGGCACACCAAAGCTGGACCCTGCAAATGCAAAGTTCAACGGCAATGTATGCATGGCATCAGTTCTCCTCGGCCCTGTCCAATGGTTCAGCGAGTCCCGCTCGGTCTGCCGGGGCCGATCACACGGCCCTCATGTCTGTCTGTCTGTCTATCTTTCTGTCTTTCTCGCTATGTACTTGTCAAACGTTAGGGTAGCATTCGATTCGTTCGTCCACGCCACAGTCGAGGGCTCATATATCTGAGCCGTAGACCGTGGTTGGATAAATTTTCCTCTTCAATGCATTCGGGTTGATTGGTCTTGTTGTCAAAGCGCTCCTTTGTTTTACCATTATTCCGTCTTGCTTCCATTATCTTTAGTCTCATTGGGTGCCCGTTGGCAGAGATCCCGTCGAGATGAAGCTGTCTTCGTTCGTTTTGCTCGCACTGACATCAGCGGCTTCTTCGTCATATACCCCAGAGTCGACATTGAGCACAGATGTTCTCGCCATTGCAAGTCTTGCCAAGCTAGCGGCAACCGTTGCCAATGGCAGTTTAGCAGATCTTCTTGCCGGACATGGCGTCTCGCAGGATTGTAACATTCTCGAGGTGGGCGTCAGGCGCGAATAGTACGTACAAGAAATATGCATGCAAACATATTCATGTGCTTGATGCTGACTTGCCATCCAGCTCGACTCTGTCAAACAAGGAAAAGCTCGCATATACCAACGCTGTCAAGTGTCTCATGTCCAAGCCCGCTCAGACTCCAGCCGACCAAGTTCCTGGGGCCAAGTCCAGATATGATGATTTCGTGGCAACCCACGTGAATCAGACCATTAGCATACATGCCACCGGCAACTTTCTGTCGTGGCACAGATACTTCTCGTGGGCGTTTGAGCAGGCCCTGAGGGACGAGTGCGGCTATGAAGGATATCTGCCGTACTGGAACTGGGGAAAGTCGGCCTTGGATCCCATCAATTCTCCATACTTTGACGGCAGCGAATACTCGCAAGGTGGTAATGGTGTCTATGCTGAGCACAATTGCACTGATGCTCTCGGCACTGGCCTCAACTGTATCCCGGCGGGCGAGGGTGGTGGTTGCGTCGAGACTGGTCCTTATGCTGGAATCATGGCCAACATTTCAGCCACTGCTCCTACCCTGAGGGCAGCCAATGTCACTGCCGGGACCTTCCTTGGCTATCAACCTCGCTGCATCCGCCGTGATGTATCGCCCTGGGTATCTAGCCAGTGGTCAACAGACGAGCAGTCTTTTGACTTGTTGACCAATCCGCTTTATCAAACAGATATTGGCGCCTTTCAAGACCGGCTTCAAGGAGACTTTGATATTGGATTCTATGGCTTGCACTCCGCCGGACATTATACCATTGGCGGCGATCCCGGCGGTGATTTCTTCAACTCGCCAAACGACCCCATGTTCTGGCTACACCACTCGCAAATCGACCGGACTTGGTGGATTTGGCAGAATCAGTTTCCCCTCGACCGCACCTTGCAGATCTCGGGCACCAACACTGTTTTCAATACTCCACCGAGTGCAAACACCACTATTGAAGACACAATCAATCTAGGCATCGTCCGTGATCCCTTGGCCATTAAGAATCATCTCAGCACCGTCGCGGGGCCGTACTGCTACATTTATATTTGAGCTCGCGATTTGGGTCTCAATTCTGGCAGTTGTCAGACCGAAGACTCATTACTCTTCGTCTGGGGGTCATTCACGATTGCTTCTTCCCTTTCTCTTTGCTGCATTCTTATAGACAATAACGTAACAAATAGGAGCACATCAATAGACATAATCTATATTCCCTGTGTTTCCCATGACTTTGCTGCATTTCGAAAATTTGTATTAAATTTGTGCAAGTCTCTTGTAAGCACGTAAGAGAATGCGTGTAACCATCCCAAGCAGAAGGATCAAGCTAGCAGCCCTATGTGGTGTATAGTCTAACAAGCCACTTACTTAGAGCCCCTCTTTAGCCGCTCATCACCAGCACACGGATCGTGATCAAATCACTGGCCAAATATGGTGATGTCATGAAATTAGACGTCAAGAGCTGCGAGTTTCACAGCCCATTACAAATTCGCACGTATTGAGGCTGTGATTATACCAGAATTTGCCATAATGCTTTAAGAAAAAAAAAAGAAGAAAAAAAAAAGAAGAAAATAAAGCGACAACGATCTTAATTTGGGCCAGATGTAAATTTAGCATCGCTTGACAATGCTTGGATTGTGACAGCGGATTGAAGAATGCCCGAATTCTAATGTAGTTGCTTGGAAATAAGGATCAAGAAGGCAGGAAAGAATAAGCAAATAGGATGAAGCAAATGTTCCAAGGCGGCTGTGACATTCAGGGTTCGATGCGAGTTCGATGATGAATCGATCGTCAAGCATAGACACTATGTGTGCTCAGCTCAGGGACGGGCGAACAACATGCCGTCCGATTATAAGGTTTTAAGGTCAGGGATTGGGTCAGCAGCAAAAGCGCACCTTTATGATGGAAGCCATGTGGATCGCACGTTTGGCACGCTACCGAATGCGAACACAGCCCTCTGGCCCTTTGGCCCAGTCTGCTACTAAGCCGTCCTAAAACAACCAACCTAGATACGCAACTAATCGGCCATGACTTTTGCTGCTTGGAAATCCAAAATATGTCCGTCACAAATGCCTGTTAATATTGCTCGAAAGTCTAGCCAAGTTATTGAAGACCAATCACAGCACGGCCTTTCCTCGAAAGAGTAAAGCATACAGCTGTGGCTAAAGGTCTTGGCTCTACGCAATAGCAATGCCTCTGAATCATTCCTAATCGCATTCGCATCTTCACCATAGACCTTTGGGTATTCGTATCTGCCATGCATAGAATGCTGCAAATGAAGGTCAAATTGTCGACTATAACTACAGATGTTGTGCCCCAAGGTTGATGTAAATATGTCCAGACAGAAGTATACAATAGATATACATCAAAAGATAGTTGTTACTTCAAAGACTCAAAATACCTTCTTCATACCATCCGCTGCTGAATTATACACACATAAAGGGTAGAAAACCTACAACATGGTTCAATCCAGTCGACCGCCAGCCAACGGCTTTGTGGCACGAGCCCGCAAGGTCTACAACCCCATCGGCTTCTCCAAGGGTTACAACTTTGTGCTTTGGTTCATCTTTATCGGGGCCCTCTTTGGCTTCACCCTCGCCCGCCTCCAGTACCTCGATATCTGGGGCGTCTTCTGCGGCGACCAGGGCTCCTCGGGCGCCCTGCCTGGCGAGTGCTTCTACTACCTCCGGCCCAGGAGCCTCGACCAGATTGGCATCATCCTCCACCTGGGCTGCATCCTGCCGGCCTCGCTGCTGGCGTGTCTCCAGTTCGTCCCCGTGGTCCGACACAAGGCCATTATTGTCCACCGGGTCAACGGCTGGCTCGTCGTCCTGCTGAGCGTGGTGGCCACCGTGGGCGCCTTCCTGATGGCGCGCAACAGCGTCGGGGGTGGCATTGACGTACAGACGGGCATTGGCGCGATTGGCATCATGTTTGTGGCGTCCTTGGTCCTGGCCGTCGTCAACGTGAAGCGGCTTCAGATTGAACAACACCGGGCTTGGATGCTCAGAGCTTGGTTCTATGCGGGTAAGTCGTTACTTTTTTTCATACTACGCGGAACGGATACGGGGAAACAGAAAAATTAACAAAAGATCTCCTCGTGATGTTTAGGAACCATTATCACCATGCGTATCATCATGATCATCTCTGCCATGATCATCTCTAGCATAGGCGGCTACTATACTAGTCAGCCGTGCGACAAGCTCGAGTATATGCTGGGGAGCGCCAATGCCACGACGAGCCTGTATCCCGAGTGCGCCAGGTACTTCTCTGGCGAGAACCCGACTCAGCAGGCGGCCGTGGCCGCCAATTTCAACGGCAACAACGTCGCCGAGATTGCGTCCAGTCTCAACGCAACGTTTGGGCCGGCCTTTTGGCTGGCCTTTGCCCTACACGCCGTGGGAATTGAGATTTATGTGAGTTATCCCCGAGATGGAAGACCTCAACAAGACTTCTTTTTTCGACGATGAGGAGGACTGACATGAGAATACAGCTGCACCTCACACCGGCAGAAGCCGAGCGCCTCAGGAATGTGTCTTACCAACGCCAGGTTGAGGCCCGCTTGAAAAATCCAGGTCGCGCTGGTCTGACGGCCGATCGCTTGGGCGATGCCGAGATCTGGGCGCCGAAGAGACATGAGAAGGAAGCAAAGCTGTCTGCAGATTCCGATTCTCATCTCCACACGCCCTCCCCTTGATTCCTTTTTCGTCATCAGAATATCATTGTATCAAAGTGTGGTTGCAGACTGTTGTCACTAGGCGTCAAGGTTAGCATTGCGAACATGTAAAGTTGGAGAGGAGGGATTGTATCATTTACGCAGCGACTAAGAGAAATTTATACGAACCTAGATAGGATCATGGGATTTTGAGTGGTGGAGTTTTACATTTTTACATCTATAGAGACATCGCGATCAACCTAATGGACCGTTTGGTCTCTTTCTCTGTATAAGTGACAGGTCGCGCATGTTTCCTTATCTCTTCAAGAGCTCGTAAGCTCTGATTGTATGTTACATATATGTGTACAGTTTATTTGGTGTTCATGCAAAAGGCCCTCCTTCCCGATTAAGGTCTCTTCTTTTTATCCAATGACTTCCTTGACGATCTTGGCCAGCTCAGCCTTTTCAACGCTCTTGCCCTCGAGGGGTCCGCTGGGAGCGAGCAGCTGCTTCATGACGTCTCCAAACTTGGCCTTGCTAGCGGCACCCTCGCTGGTGAGGGCCGTGACGACACCCGCCACCACGGTGCGCAGCTCGTCCTCGCCGACGACCTGAACGCCGCTGCCGGCAACGTACTCGTTGAGGATGGCAATCTGCTCCTGCTCCTTGTCGGCGAGGTCGGCGCGGCCGGCGCCCGAGAACTCGGCGGCGGCGTCCTCGGAGGCCTTGGCCGTCTTACGCAGCAGGGCGACTAGCTGGGCATCGGTCTGGATCGGGCTCGCCGTCTTGGAGGCGTTGAGGGTCGCGGCCAGGATCGAGCGCAGCACGGTCAGCCGCGCGGCGTCCTTGGCCCTCATGGCCGTCTTGAGGTCGGCCTTGAGCTTGGCCAGCATCGGCGGCGGCGGCGGGTCGGACGAGTAGAAGCGCACGAGGCCGCGGGATGCGGCGGTAGGGTATGAAGGCGCTGCCGGGCGGGCGCGCATGAAGCTCGATGCGAGCCGTCTCGACATGAAGGCGGCCATGGCGAACGATGGGTCGTGGGTGGAAAGGGACGAGTCGTATGACGGGGATAGCTCCAAAGCTATCAACGGAGCTTCAGTTTCAAGAACTCTGCTGGTAGTGAACAACCTTGGCCACCAAAAAGCGTGAGCTGGCCCAGAGAAGAGAATTGTACAATTTGAAGAGTGATTGCTTGGATTGAATACAGCTGGTCCACCAAATAGAGCTGATATGAAACTCGGCCTTTCAATTGAGCACACGCTGAAGCTTGAGGAAAATTTGGGATCGACGAATGATTGGCCAATGACGTCCCCAGGGATGTATGGGGAGCTTGACCTTAGAGCTCCGGGGCCCTTGCAGCACACCCCGGATTGCGGAAAGCTGCCGGAAACAGACGCTAACAACTAAGTATCCGGCAAGGTGAGGACATGGTTTCTTGTCGACTTGGCGAGCTGTGTAATTTGGGTATCTCGTTGATTACTATGTCTTCTTTGATATCACAGCTCCAATACTCGTCACTTATTTCACAGCATTGAGAATAAGACATGGCTCTGAAAAAAGGAGCTTTGTATGAATGCTTTCACACATTGAAGCATGGATGTCTGTTGGAACCACTTCGTATTGAAATTAGTGAGAACGATTTCCAAAGGCCATGGGCAGGGAAGTTTGTATTGGAAGAGGGCTTCACGCAGGAAAGGGGCAATGATGTTCATGCAACTTCACCGAATAGCAAGATAAAAACCCACCAGATCACTACCAGCCACTACTAGTCTTAGTTCTCGGCCCCCGAGATCATTCATTTCCTTTCAAAAGCTTCTTCGCCGGATCTTGCTACACCTACTAGGCTTACATTCCCTAGAGGACTTTAAATGTTTGCTGCCAAAAGTACAAGGTAGTCGTGGGGGCTGGCTTAGGTCGTGTGCAACGTTGGAAGTCGCGGACAGGAACTTTAAATCAACCTCTTTCCTAGATATCAAACACATCCGCCACGGCACCTTCCTTCTGTATAAGCTCTCACGCACATGGGTATCTATCTATTTCACCGTTCAGATTTTGCGACTGAAATGAATCCATATCATGCCTCGACCGACTTCTTCTTCTCTTCAACCTTGAGGTCTACCCATCTGCTTCACTGGTTCCAATGCAATCCCGATGCAGTACACATCTTGGGGATTCAAGACTGCCGGTCTTTGACCAGGTCCTCCCGTGTTCAGGGTGTACACAAAGGTATCAGCAGGGAAATGCATCGAATCTTGC
This sequence comes from Neopestalotiopsis rosae, assembly GCA_023078685.1. NCBI lineage: Eukaryota > Fungi > Ascomycota > Sordariomycetes > Amphisphaeriales > Sporocadaceae > Neopestalotiopsis > Neopestalotiopsis rosae. Next base: position 3,013,323 of record JALGAS010000001.1, read on the forward strand.
AACATCGCCTCATCGTTTGCGGCCTATTGCGACGTAACTAGGAAAAGTCAGCAAGGGCGCATCTTTCAAGCTTTGATCGAGATACTCACACAGTAAAATACGGCTGTGGGTTTGAGAAAATTGTCAGCTACCATTGAACTTCAGGGCTTTTCAACACGCTCACTTTGTATGCTGGATTGCCAGCTTCGACCCGGGCGTTCTCTACCAGTTCAATGAAGTTCTCAACCGGCATCCTGCAGCTTCGTTAGCATTCTACAGTTGTGCGATACAGATACTCATAGTGGACGGGCGTCCATATATACCTGAGTCCCCGTCGCGACGTCATTGGCCATAGAGCCAGCGAGTACAGCAGCTCGTCCACATTCGCCTTGTTCCAGGCGCCAATCTGACGTTCTTGAGGATCTATACACCACCACATTTCAGCTATGCCAGACGCCATTGAGTTTCCCGGGACTGACCTGTGGGCCATTCGCACAATGGCAACTCGAAAGAAGTCTCTTCAACATCGACGAAACCACCAGCTCGTAGCAGCGTCCCCAGGCGCATCCCTACTCGTGGGTCCTTTCCTAGTCGAGACATGGCTTCCATGTACTGACTGCTCCATTGCCGCAGAGCACCATCTTTGTCGTACCTCAGCTTTCATCGTCCAAGTTCTTGACCAGACACAAAAGACCTACCGTCAGGATAATTGCCGCTTGGGCATTGGGCATTGAGGTAGATCTCAAAACACTGCACCCAGCCATTTCGAACTAGCACGCGCCGTATCTCTCGAATGTATTGGCTCCATCGGTCTGCATTAATGCCGCCATTGACCATCCTGCTCTGGACCAAGTCGAAGTAGCCATTCTCGTATGGGATGCTGTATGCAAGTCATCAGCATGTCGTGGGGCATCGCGTCGTTATCGTCTTTTGGGTACTACCCACGGTTCATTCAGGTCGCACTGATATTGGTAAAAATTATTTGGCGTTCCAAAAGGCATCATCAGGGTGGACACGTCGACAGCATGAACCTGATACATCTACGTTAGCGTATATCTTGACGCGGTATCACATTCCAGCCACTCGATAGAGGAAGCAACTCTCTACTATTTCCTGGGAAAGGCCAGCCAAGGGGGGCTGAAAGATGAATGTTTCCGAGGCCAGCTTGGGCCTTGGTCGTCTTTGACTTGTACACACAAGGGACTCGATCACCGATCCATGATCGTTCATTGGATCGGGCTGAGAAGGAACCACACACCTCGCAGTTTGGATGGTTATGGGCCACGTCGATCGCCCAGCTTCCATTCCCCGTTCCGCAATCGAGGACTCTGCGCAGAGCTTGTGGATTTGGCAAAACAAGACGATTCGTTTTCATCATGATTATCTGATGCATCCACGTCAGGCGTTGGTTTTCTTGCTGTTGAACGTCAGCATGGTTCATGCAGCTTATGGCGACTTGGTACCTCATCGACAGGAACAAAGTATGCTCTACTATCACGGGACAGGCGATGGTAGTACCGACCATGATACTCGAATGTTTCGTCATGTTCCTCGGGTAGATCGTCAAAGTCGTTGCTACTAGACGATTAGCGGCCCAAGAATTCGGAATCGCAACTGCACTCGCATCTTACTCTGCCATTTTTTTTTTGATAAGGGGATAGTTAGTTGTTTGGAGTCTATAGACTCAAACGGTGTATATTCTTTGGATATTTCCGTGCAGACAACGTCAAAATCTCTTCTTATATGACCAGAATCGCAAGGCCAAAGGATGAATTCGCCAGAATTACTTTTGAAATGAGGAGAGATGATTATCTGGTCCATGTCAAAGCACTCCAGTATGGTCGGCCACATCCAACAGCAGGCCATTGCGACTTAGTCTACTTCTCAGAGGCTATGTACAGAAATTTACCGATACAGGCGTGGCTGCATAGAGCCCCCCTGACGAACACGTTGCCTGCGCTAAGCAATTGCTTCCACCCCATGGCTTGCTGCCGATCTCTGGTAGTACAAACTCGAGGCGACCCGATTCCCTATTGGGGGTGTCTATAAGGACGTAGTCAGTGTTGACTAGGTGCTCGCATCGACCTCTCCCAGAAGAACATCTACGACGTTCTGAGCACGTATCACGATATCATGTCAGATCCTGCAATCATTCGGGCAATTTATTTTTGGTCCGGTCCCCTTTATTGGCTCAGCAAAGTTACGCCAGCCCACCCGAGAGCCATACCGAAACAGCTTTGAGCCAGGTACAAAAGATAGACGGGGTAGATCATTTCGGAGTTTCAGGATCTATTCTATGTCCAAATCTTTTCTGGACAAATGCCCTGAAATTCTCCAAAAGACCGAGGCAAGCACGAGCCGTTTGGTGCAATTGCCATTCAAATGTACTGCTTCATTGATTCCAGGCGGAGATAGTATGGGAAATCATATGTCACTACCTACTATCTCAACATGGCCAAGAGTCGAAAAGTCTCCTGCTGTGCCAAGAAACGCAACAGGGCCCAAAGAGCACGAGATCGCACATCTGCTCAACGCTGACCCTCGGCGACATATGGTTATTATGCATTATGCGAAGGAGATACCTTGTTTTGTGGCTGTCAAAGTGGACGACTCGGCGGCTGATCCGGTAGAGCCTGCGCAATGGAGGAATCGTGTGCAGTAAGCCATGTTGCTTCTCCCCTGCAATTGTGGGCAAAGGACACTGCATCTTGCCCGGTCACCAACCCAAACAAGACTGCCGGAGTTTCTTACCAAGGCAGACGTCTTTCTCTTTACAGTCATTGGCCTGTACTGAAGAAGTCAGCATGTCCAACCACATTAGACTGAACAACCGCTTTCGGACAAACGTGTCAAATGTTTCAGAGCCTACCCATGTAGGCAGGCTTTGGAGATCAGCAGAGGGACTTTTAACCCATCAAATTCATCAGTGGATCAAGCGTGGAGTAGCCGTCAGAGCAAGGGTATGGCACAGGCTGCTGTGTAGGATCACGATCCATGCTCTTATGCTGCACATATAGTCATGTCAGGCAAGGGTTTGGCCCGTCGCTCGGAATGTTTATCCAGGCTCAAAAGTTCCCAGGAAATCGGGTCAACGTCTTTACGATGGAGACTTGGCGTTCGCCATACGCTCCAAGATCTATGCACTCATACTTCCAACATGTATTCGCATGATCAAGGACTTTTCTCGACAATGTGGAACATAACGTACTCGTCAAAATTGCGTGCTCTTCTTCCGAGGCTTCGGATACTTCAGATAGTCAGACCTGCACTCTGTACACGTTGACTTGTCGTCTAGCTGCAAGTCAATGCAGAGTTAAATTGCTGAAGCCATGACAGTACATCGCTATGCATGCGCAGAAATAAGACTGTCGCGGACCTCGTCAAAGGCAGTCACCCGTCCAAGGATCGGCACGAAGACCCCCGCTATTCGGAACTTCCTCCAATGACTGAGCAATGATGACTGTTGGTGGAGTACCTGGCCTTCGCATACCAGGTGCCTTCAATGCTTGATACGCTACCGTTATAGAATTCTGGAGCATTGCGGGCTTAATATCATATTAGAGGCGGTGTACTACCTAGCTTGGAAAATGCCAGAGACATGAAGACGGACTTGCCGGTTTCAACGCTCTTCCTACATGTGAATGGACAGTGGGCGCGATGGCAGGAGTCCGAGCATCATCAACACGCAAGAGATGATCCGGACTGAGGAAGGAGATATCAATTTACGGCGACTTCGGCGAGACCGAAGGTGCGAAGATGCTCGACTGTATTCGTCTCGCCTTCTAGCCATCGGCGCAACTGTTCACATTCTCCGGGTCAGTCGACTATCTGAGAAACATTTGCCCTAGACGTCGGCTGAGGAGAGCAACAAGTGGAAACACTGACTGATCAAGTTGGCTGTGGTTGGTTACATGGAACTACCATTTACATTCCGTGCCAACAACACACAATACGTACACTATCTGGCATAGTGTCTATCCCCTCAACATCGACCGACCCTGCAGGTGGCACAAAGTACGATGCGCTAGCGCCAAACGTTTCACAAGATAAATGTATATCGTAACTCCTTCGGCTTCGGAGCATGGACTATTTTCGGCTGGGTGCTCGCTGTCAAGTTGATGAGGCTCAATCACCCGCAGGACGTGGGATTCCCATTGAATCCCCCTTATGGATGATACCCCTGTCTAATAAAGCTTCTAGAAGGACCTCGCTTCTTCCGAACGCTGCAGATTCCCAGCATTAAGGAAACCACCCATAGATGAAGCGGGATCCTCTCATTCCCTCCCTGCGCCCACAAAATAGCGCTCGCAAGGAGAAGGAAAGAGAGAGTGAAAAAAAAGTACGAACCAAGAAGGACAATGATTGGGTTCTGCGGCTGTACTACTATCCACACCATAGCAAGGACAGGGGCGGCGCCGTGGTGCCGTCCGTGATTGGATGTCCCCGAACCTCGAACCCGGATGGAGAAGGACCCTTGTGCCTGGCTCTCCGTCAATGGGGGACTTTGGCAGATCGCCTGCATTGTGGGCTCGCTATGCTGGCCCTTCCATGCATGCGATGACGGCAGCAAAATCCAGGTTCCAGTGTGTCGGGCCACGCTAACAGCCAGGATGTTCGGCGTGGAGCAGCACTACGACATGCAATATTATACACGTGTATCAGCGATTTCCAGCTCATTCAAGGGGACCAAGGGACCTAGGTTACGTGCGTACTGAATGCATGTACACTACATAGGTAACCGACTCCCGCAAAGGGGTACAAAGTTCAAGTGTACATTTCTTTTTCTCCCTAGCCCGGTCCTAGCGAGGTATTTTACGACTTGGCCACACGCAAACCAATCCTCGGTTGCTTACATGGTGAGCTACTACCCTCCATCCATACTACAAAGGATGACAATAGCATCCATTCTCGTGGCAGCCCAGTCGACGAAGTACTCTAAAAGCACTCCCATCTTCCTTATCGTTACCGTCTCTGCTGATTTGAATGCAGCAATATCCCGGGAGATCCCTGAAAGGCACATCATAATCGACCAGCAACACCAACACAATACAATGGGCCCTCTGTATTCTGTACGCCACACGAACTCGTGAACCTTGCTTTGGATGACGGGCTGTATCCGATCAGCTGGGGCACACGTGTCCAGCTCAGCTTCTTCGGACCATGATTTATGCGATGATTGTCCAAATAAAGCCTTGTCAGCAGCTTTCTCCATAGCACGGCTTGATTGACTCATTCATCCTACAGCACATCGAGCGGCCGTTTGGGATCCGTCCAGTGGCCAGCCAAGAGGTGGCCTACTTTTGATCAGTAATCAGCCACTATGTCCCGCTGCTCAGCTTCTGCTGCCCGAAAATTTGACAAAATATATACGGTGAGCCCAACGATAGGTTGCTGAGCTCCATAGAGGCCAATGTTTTACAGAAGTCTATTCCGTGCCTGAGCCAAATGACCAGCATAACCACTTCTCGTAATAGAAACAACATTATCTCATGCATCTGGTTCTACGCCATTACCATCCCTTTGATTTCTGCGTGCCAAAACTGTGCTGGTTCTTTTTCCTCGTTTCTAATCTTATACAAGCATACTTGGGTAATGCTCCGTCATAAGTTGCGTGCGCATGTAATACATGTCCTCTGAAGGAGAGGTGAAGTAATGAGAAGCGAGAAGAGGTAATGACCAAATAACTCCACAAACCAATATCGGTGGTCCTGTGAGAAGAAGTCTCCAAAGCCAACAATGATCTCGCTCGGCCTTGTCTAGTCTGATGCACCATTTCTTTTTGGCCTTTGACCGAACCAATTCATACTCCAGAATTCGATGAGCTGTGCCATAAGTCATGCATCCCTTTGAACCCCAACGCCGCTGAAACCGTCTACCAACAAGTGAACACCGGATTTCTTGCCTTGACCGTCTCCAAACGCTCCACGATCACTTTTCGCCTGTTGCCCTCCATACCTTCCGCGGCAGCATAACCGAGATCGCCTTCCATGTCGTCGTCATCATCAGCAGCAAAGTCGCCATACATTTGCTGAGCAATAGAGTTGCTGTTGCGTCGTCCAGCAGCTGTCGCGAAACTGAACCGTCTCTCGCGGTGTGGTGTGTACATGTTCGCATTTGCTCGTGAAGGACCCTGGTAGCTGGCCCGTGGTGCAGCGCGCGACATCTTTGGTCTCGGCGGTGAGTTCTGCGACGCCAGGGGATTCATTTCGTCAAAATGATTCGAGGATCTTCCATTAGGTGAAGTCGTGGCTTCGTCAGGAGACTGTGCCCTGGGAGTACTGAGCTCAAAACGTCCTGGATTGGGCAAGGGACTAGCAAAGCCCAGTAAATCGTCTGTCTGGACAGCTGGGGCGCTGGACGAGTTGACGGCTCCGATGTCCATCTCCTCTTCAATGGCCTCATGCAATTCAGGTTCTGCCTTGCGACGCATCTCGGCACTAGCAGCACGCATGGGTACGGCCACAGGCACGTCTACAAGATCATCCCAGACACAGACTCTGGCACGCCGCGTGAGCTCTAGCGGACCGTGATCTGGAGTCTTGAGAGTTTCAACCACGTTCCATGCCTGGCCCTTCATGACAGCCATTTGCCGAGAAAACATCTTCTCTTGAAAGTCTGGGTCGAGCCTGAAGACTTTCCGAAGGGCCAGTTGAGTTTGACTCCACCACTCGGTTGAAGTGAGGAGTGGCAGAAAGTGGTCGCGTGTCTTTTGTGAAAACGGCCGACCAATCAGGTCGACTGGCAAGAATAGCCATCCAAATGGAAAGCTGGACAATTGTTAGCGATATTCATCACATTACGTTGCCCATGACACGTACCTTCGCCAAGCGTCCGGATGCTTCCACGGCCACGACAGCGAGTTATCGATTGCTCCAATCGACATCTTGGGCTCATGGACACTGGTAGAGCCTTGGGCGTTCATCGGCTTTTGGGCCTTGTAAGGGTTCCGACTGGTGCTCTTGGGCTGACTTCCCTCGGTGAGGTCTACAGGGCGATTTGGCTGCTGCTGCTCTTCCTCATCATCTGCTGCGTCCATGTTGAATTGTGGTGGTTCTGAAGCGATCGACACTTCTTGGGTTTCCCAATCTACCTTGACCATCCAATTATCAAGTCCTCTATCCGTGTTACGCATGATGTAATCTAGAATCACCAGTTTCTCTAGTTCCTCGCGGAAAGCTTGCTTGAGGCCCTCGGTCCAGACAAAATTATCCGGGCCAAGCGGAGGCGGTGTCGGCGCGTCATATTCGTCGTCACTTTCGTTGCCATTGACCCTCCTGCTCGTCGGGCGGCAATTGTCGGCCCACCGTTTTTGTTTATGCCGATGAGTGTCATTTGAGCGGAAGCCGGACCAGTACTGATCGGGCCACGGATGTTGCTTGAGAAAGACGTTGGCATCTTTGAAACCTTTCAAGAAGACTTGGAAACTACCAGCCTTGGCAGGGAGCGGCTTCTTCTTCCTATAGAAGTTCCTGCGATCCCAGTAGGGATAGTGAAAGGATTTGGAGGATAGCCAGACAACATCCGTATACGGGACCATGTTTGTGCGCAACTGGCAATCGAGGGTGTAGGCTGCTGCTTCACTGACATACGACAGATTGGGAATAAGACAAGCTCGACCGAAGCAACATGGAAACAGATTCCGATGAATCCATTTGTTCCATTTGGGGTTGCCGGCAGCATATGGCTCTTCGTCCTTGGGCTTGAAGACTCCAACAATCTTGCCGTCGGTATTTCGGGCAAAGTAGCTTCCGGAACTACCTTGGGTAATCATGCTCGGGTGCATTCCCTGGTCTATAGCCGTCCGTACGCTTTCGACAATCTCCTCAAACTGCCCTCTGGACATGGCTGTTTCGTGGGCAGTGGCGGCCAAGGTCTCGGCAGTGGCGGGTCGAACGCCGTCGGGGGCATGAAAGACACTGTAGTGTATCTCGAGCTGTTCCTCGTCGCCATGACTCCCCTTGCCCTTTCCCCTTTTGAACTTGGACGCTATCTCGTCTGCCCATCGCTCCAAACGCGCGTTGATTGCTTTCAGGTCAACGCCAGAGTTGGTTCTCGCCCTTCTAGGTCGGTGTCGGTGCTTGTTGGCATCGGGAGATGCCATGCCCGAGTGCGGGCGAGGCTGCGAAGCTGCGGCATATCTCGGGGCCGTTTGAGGTTGTAAGGAGGCAAAGCTCTGACCGAGGACTTCTTCATCGGAGTCGTCGCTGAACTGGTCAGCCTGAGCCAAACGCTCGTAGCCGGTGGTGGCCGGTCGGCTGCGAGGCATGGCGAGAAGGTAGCGGGAGCTAGAATCGGAGAAGAAGGAGCATTTATCTCATGTTGAGAGAGCTCTAGCTCGGGGCGTGGATTCGAGTTTTCGGGGGCGCAAATAGTGTCAACGTTTCGTCAGCGTCGTTGTTTGGTGTAGTAGGTATTGCTGTTCGTTGTATGTAATGTCTTCGGAAAGGGGTCAGTGCTCTTCTACCTTTCGGCCTTGTTCCAGGCTGGCGCCGAGTCAAGGAACGGAACACGAAGAGCCAGGGGGTCACAAAAAGAATTTAAAGAATAAAAGGTAAAATACAACACAGAATTGAAAAGTCCAGTTATCCGCCAGCGAAAGAGTACGCTCAATCAGCAGATCATAGCTATTGTCTGAGGTGTTTTACAGAATGGTCCTGCTGGCTTGGAAGTCAAACAAGACGTTCGACACGTCACGTCACGTCAGTGGTCACGTTGAGTCGGAGAACATGAATCCTTGTAGGCAGCGACGGCGGCCTTGTACCGCCCACTAATAAGCATTTGATCCGCCGGGCCTGGTTTTGGCAGCCCGGAATTTATTCTCTAGTAGGTGTCCCCCACCCACACAGCACCTAGATGGTACCCCGAGTAGGGCAGGTAGCGACCGAGTAGTGTGTATTTGTAGTGCACTTAGGAGAAATCTGCAGGTAGCGACAAAGTACGGACGAATAGCAAAGAGGAGGGACGAACAAAAAAGAAGGCGCCCCACATCGGCATCGGAGGCGTTAGTTCAGTTAAAGAATGCTCGTTGCGATAGCGGCTCGTCCAATGTGGGCAGTGGGCACCATTGATGATTTAGGCATTGCATATTACTTTTCAACCTTTGACATTGGCTTAATGAGTTCTATACCCGGGATCGTCGATCTTGTTCCTCAAAGGTGAACAAACGAGCCGCCTTGTCCTTCGTTATCTGCCTCAAGTCTCGCATCCGTCCAGTCCTGGCCAACGCAATGACCAATGAACAAGCCTCCAATGGCAAGGTACTGCCTGCCGATGACAGGCGTATTCTCATTTTATATGGCTCCGAGACAGGCAATAGTCACGACTTTGCTATTGACCTCGAGACCATGGCCGAGCGCCTGCGCTTTAGGGCAGATGTATTTGGTATCGACTCAATCACATTGGTACGTGGCTTTTCTCTTCGCTGTTTGCCGTGTGGCAGACTATTCACTTGACTTATTTTACGCTTCAACAATGGGTATGAAATGGCACACCATGCCATTCACTACATGCCACTCGACGAATATATTCCGATAACACTCCATTACTTGTACAACAAAAGACACTCGACTAACAGGCTTTATAGAAAACGCTCACTCAATACCCACTCGTCATTTTTGTCATTTCTACAACGGGCCAAGGTGAAATGCCAAAGAACTCTCGGCTCTTATGGAAAAGGCTTCTCTCTAAAAGACTACCACCAACCGTCTTCAAGGACGTGAACTTCACAACCTTTGGCTTGGGAGATAGCTCATACAGACAGTTCGTGTCTCTCTCTAGAAATTGTTTCTCAAGGTATTCAGGACATTGACCTTCATTTCTCGCAGATACAACTGGGCAGCCAGGAAACTCCACAAACGATTGCTTCAGCTGGGAGCCTCTGAGTTTTATCCTCGCGGCGAGGCAGATGAACGCCATGATGATGGGTATGTACATTGTGTCATCTACGCAGCATCTGTCCCATCTCCAGCACAGCAGTCCTCTAACTTGTTCTCAGAATTGATGGAGCCTTTTTACCGTGGTCAATCAGCCTGCGCTCGCACCTGTTATCTGAGTACCCTCTTCCCGAAGGCCTTTCGCCTATACCACAAGACGTTCCTTTGGTACCAAAAATCATTCTCGAAAGGGACTCAGTGGCTACTATCGACACCCGTTTTCATTCAGACCACCATGAAAGCGTTGACTATAACGGGCTTGATAGTCAGACCTTACGTTTTGGCCAGCTTAGTGTGACTGATCATCTCAATGGGGAGAAGGACAATATCATTGAGAACGGCGCCAATAAATACCCAGAAGAGAATTATCAGACTGACGGAAAGGTGTCTTTCGATGATCTACTTCCCATTCCCGAGTCTTGGACAGCATTTGTTGAATGCAACAATCGCCTTACTCCGGAGGGCCATTGGCAGGATGTACGACAACTCAAGTTGAACGTACAGCCACGAGCAGAGAATGAGGACGCATTCTTCAACAATGCTGGCGACAGTGTTGTGCTCTATCCAAAGAATTTCCCCGAGGATGTTCAGGCCTTGATAGACCTAATGGGGTGGAACGATGTGGCCGATGAGCCTTTCAGACACTACATGCAAGATGGCGACACCATTACAAAGGAATACACGCCCTCTGGTTGTTATTCCATGAAGAACAATTCATTGCGTCAACTACTAACAAACAATTATGACATCGCCGCCATACCAAAGCGATCCTTTTTCGACTTTGTCAGGTTCTACTCATCGGACCCCATGGAGAAGGAGAGGCTTGAAGAGTTTGCGGACCCCAAGTATATTGACGAGTTCTACGACTACACTACACGCCCTCGAAGGTCTATCTTGGAAATTCTGCAAGATTTTTCGTCACTCAAATTATCATATCAGCACATACCTTCGATATTTCCTCTGATCCGAGGTCGCGAATATAGCATTGCCAGTGCCGGGCAGCTTTCCCAGCCCGGTGGTGAAGCATCCCAAGACTACCATGTCGAGCTTCTCATTGCCTTGGTCAAGTACAAGACGGTCCTGCGAAAGACTCGAAGAGGGCTATGTTCACGCTACGTCGAGTCCTTGCAGCCCGGAAGTCATATCAATATCACCCTGAACCGACGAGGTGGACCATTTGTCTCGAACAATCAAATCATGGAGAGGCCTCTTGTCTGCATCGCCACAGGTACAGGAGTAGCGCCCATCCGCGCCGTGTTCTGGGAGCGGGCGCAGGCGAGAGAGCAGGCTTCGTCTAATGGTCCCAATCACTTATTCTACGGCTCACGCAATGAAAAGGCGGACTTCTTCTTCAAAGACGAGTGGTCAGAGCTGGGTGTCGAAGTTCACACGGCGTTCTCGCGAGATCAAAAACAAAAGATCTACGTCCAGGATGTGATACGAAGCCAGTGGGAGCTCGTATCTTCCTTGATCAAAGCCAAGGCTACCATTGCAGTATGTGGGAGCTCGGGTGCGATGCCTCAGGCAGTCAAGAATGCCATTTCTGAAGTCATGGTTCGAGGCGCCATCGTCGAGCCAGATGTTGACGCGTGGGACTATCTTTTGCGCAATAACATGGTCTGGGAGGAGGTATGGTAAATGAAAGAAAGCTTGGACGCGGAAACGATATAGACATAGAATCTGCATAGCATCATACATTTCAAGACAAGGCACAAGATCTATTTTTGGCTGGGCAAACCCTTCACCACGAAGGGCGTTTTTTGTTTCGCATCTTCAAACGCCTCATTGCACATGAAAATCAAGGCATTAGGCACACCACTCACTCTCAAAGGCATACTTGTCTCTTTTGTGAGCATTAAATTTGCAGTGAAAATTCAACTCGCTCCTTGGCCAATGAGGGAGTGAGACTGATTGTGGCCAATTCATGCAGCCCTGTCCGAGTTCCTCTTATCCTCTTCGTGAGCGTTAAATTTGCAGTGAAAATGTCGAAGACCCCAGATCATATTAATAGGTACCATCATCCAATTTCACAATTGAATCTGGTTCCCACCTCGTCGTTCTTCTTTTTGCGCAAGTGAAACCGTCGTAGACCTTAAGACCTGCTTATCTCCTATGTGAGCATTAAAATTGCAGTGAAGGAGTCCGTCATCACTTGTCGACACCCTGAAATAGTCTGTAGTGAGACTGTGTCCGTTGTTCTTATTACGCATAAAGCCGGCATGCTGCGTTTCCTCCCACCCAGTCTGAATACCATACAATACATAAAGACAGCTTGGAATATGCTCAGAGGAAACATAGAAGCCTGTAATACAAATGAGAAGACTGTATATTTTCTTGGTTGCGGAGAAGCCGAATGAAACAAGCGTGTTCTATAAGTCCCTTGCATATACCTAGCTGGTGCTATTGAATCGCACTGCAGCGCATACATTGATATCAGAATTTGCATTGAACAATCTTGCTGGCAAGTTGTGGCACGATTCTTTACAGGTTTTGACGAGCAGCACTCATTCGCCATGAGTCTCATAGCCTCGGGCCCGAACACTTCTCAGCGCTCGGGAACAACTGAAACTCTCGGTCCCCGTATTGGTCAAGATCAAAGTCGAAACGCATTTGATCGCCGTCTCCTTCTTTTGTTCTCGCCAGTCTTACCTCGCCTAGGTCCTGTCTGAATGAAAGGTCGCATCGCATAACTCGCAGTGCATAATTTGGAGTTGTCTTACCTCATATGCAGCAACAAAAGCTGTTCAGCTCGGCTGCGTGGCCGAGAAGAGGCTTGCCTTCCCTTCTTTGGGCTGTGGGACATGGCAATTCTCAAGCCACCTCGTGGTCAATCAAACCGTCCTGCATGAATCCACAGGCACTGACCGGAAAGTCCCTGAGAATTGATTTCATTCCCCTGCTGACGATGCATCTGCGGACACGATACTGGTTATCGCATCTGCTCTGTGTAATTCTTGCTTTAGACCTGTAGTTTCCCGCGAAGTAATACGTAACAGAGTATTCTACAAAATATATGGCGAATGCCTCAAGGCGCAGATCGCGGCTCCTAGAAAATAAGAACAGCCACATGACTGCAGAAGGTAACAATCACCCAAGACAAGTTCTACCGAAAGTGGGAAAGACCTTCAGGAACAGCGGCAGACCCGGAGAGTTTTCCTCTCCTTTGCAACCACGGCACTGGGTTGAATAGCAGCAAGCCACGAAGATCATGTTTGAATAGGGTGTTGTGCTTTTGTGGTGTGGTGTATCCTTTTCTGACCGGCCCCCATTCTCCATCCCTCCTTCTTCTGACCCCAACGACACGAACCACACACACACACACACACCCACCCCTCTTACCACTCGTCCCCATCTCCGTCTATATCCGAGCGAGCAGCAGGACCAAGCGAATAGTCGCGGCTTGGCCTCTTTCGTATGTGGTAACGATCTACAAAACTTGCAGATTCACATTTCGAACCAGTTCAAAGGGAAGTTCTAGACGACCAGGAGGGGGAAACAAATATTATGATCTCGTGGCCTATAGTGGAAGAGCGCGCGCTGGGGGGATGCGTCGGCTGTCAATAATCAAGTGCATGTCGTTGAAGCATGGTACTTTATCATTTCTCCATGCCAGCAATCCTTCTTGTTACCGGGATTCCCGGAGTCTCTGTTACATGAGGTGTGGTATCCCATTACGGCTCGATCCGAGAGAGATAGGCTTCTTTCTGTCGTTCCCTGGGCTTGCCTTGGACTATTGATCTATTGCCGCGCGTCTGGAAAACATCACAAGCACTACTGGATCCGGCCATGCCATATGCCGGAGTGAGGCAACAGGTCTGTGGCGAAAGAGACACGCAACCGAACACAAGTGACTATCGTTTTACCGATTCGCACCCTTCTCCCTCTTGCCCATAGTCTATAGACCATGAGGCGCCAAGTACTTGAAGCGCACCGCTCATTGAGACCTGCATACGTCTGGGTCGCGACTGACTGCCATCGTCACTAAAGCTAAGCTTTCGAGTCTTGTTTCAAGAGGCAGGCTTGAGTCTCCAAGAAAAGGGACCCCCATCAGAAGAATTTCGTCATTGCAAACGCCCCGATCCGACCCGTTCAAACGGTATGCCCACAAAGAAGGCATATAGGTTTCAAAAGACCAAAGGTTTTCAACAATCAAATAAAGGAATCACTGGCTGCGAAGAGATCTAGCCTAGTGGTAAGGGCGCGAACTTGCTATGACCAGAAGTATAAGCCTGGTAGAGGTCCGTCCGTCTCCTGGCAGGCATGGGGCTCGTGTAGGGGCTCGTGTTTCCCAGTTCCCCTAAACCTGTCGATTGTTTTTTTTCTTCCTGCTGTTTTGCTGTTAATGTTTTTCATTTTTGGGGGTATTGATGTGAGAACGTTCAGAGCATTGGGGAACACGGTGGGAATATAGCACTTTCCACATCGTAAACAGGGTTCTATATTTTAGTTTATAGATTGATAAAGGGACAATTGTAAACAATTCCGATTCGATTTATAAGAATTTATATACTTCTTGTAGTTTATATTTACAGCCAGACGTGATTCATGGTATAGCCAGCTACCAACGACACGGAACCGTTGACAGCCCAGTTTGATGCTCCCGAACACCAGGTTTTAAAGGGGAAAGGGTATTTTTACAGTCGTCGTGATCGTTTCCCTTTACATTCGCAGCCATTCTTTGAATGCTTTATCCCTTGTGCGCCGTGAAAAGAAAGGGGAAAAAAGTCACTACAGCGTGTCAAGTGACTTGTCCCTATCATAAAATCAGACCCCCAACGAACCCAACGCAGATCGCTATGCACATGCCGATTACTCCCGTTCTCCAATTGGGCCGTATTTGGGGGCCTCTGCTCTCTGCGCCGCTCTCTGCAGTCGTGGTTGCAGCCGCTACGGATGATGTGCCGCCCGGTTCAATAACGGTGCTCGTGGCATAGGGCTGCGCAAAGGTGTACGAAGACATGGCTACACCGCTGGGTCCGATCGTCAGGGTTTGGCCGTCAACCACAGTCGTTATCGCCGTGGCAGCGCCAGCACCAATGATATATGTCGTGCCTTCAATGACAACAGCGCTGCCGCCAATCTCGGTAATAGTAGCACCGCCCACGATTTCGTATGTCGTTGCGCCAGCCGCGGCCGTTGGACCTCCAAATGTCATGCCGTGCGCAGTGACACCAGATGGTCCAATCACCACGGTATCACCATCGATCACTGTGGTAATGGGACTCGTGTCTGCCCCGTATGTGATCGTTGTGCCGTGGACGACTACAACCGAGTTGCCAATCGCTGTAATCATCTCGCCGCCGAGCACAGCCGATTGTGTAGCCCCTCCTGCCGCTGTTACAATCGGAACGGTCTGACTGGCAAAGGCGATGCCACCAGGTCCGAGCGTAATGGTCTGACCCTTGACCACGGCGGTCGATGTCGTTGGGCCCAAAGTGAAAACAGTACCGTCAATGGTAGCTACGGCGGCTGCAGAGCCTCCATTGGCTGCTGCACTTCCCACTGGAGTGTATACTATCTGTACTCCAGCGATTGTAGTGGTCGTGGCCGTGGCCACGAACATTCCTCCCATGGCTGGTCTTACCACTGTAGCACCGGCACCGACAACCTCGCTGGGGTTGATGACAAAGGTGTCGGTACCAACCACGACAGTCTCCGTCTTGCTCTGAGGACTGTCGGTAAAAGTGTGGTCATTGATGATGACTTGTGTCGTCTGAATAATGACCGTCACTGCGGTGCTTGTGGGGGATGGCGATGGTGGTTGTGTAGGTCCAGGTCCAGGTGCGGGAGCTGGAGCTGGGGCTGGTGATGTCTGTGCAGCACCCCCGTTGCCCGCACCGCCATTTCCTCCTGGGTCGGAAGCACCGTTGCCACTATTGCCACTGCCACCAGTAGCTCCAGGCTCTACGACTGTAGTGGTTCCCTTTTCATATTGTGGGATATCGGTGGCAGAATCATCACCGCCATCTGGCGTATTGTGGTCCTGGACCATGGTCGTTCCATCATCGCCATAATTTGGAGGCGCGTGGGACGAATACACAACTGCCGGATTCTTGTCCGTGGTGTAGAACGTGATGGTGGCCTCGCCCATTCTGCCTCCCGAATTGCTTGCAGCGACGGTCGTTCCTGCGGTCGCGGTTGGATCGACGTGAGGAACCGTCGTTGCACCCACGGGATATGACAACTGCGTGCATGCTGCGCCTTCGCATTTGGATACAGAGAAACGACCAGTTGTATCCGCCGAACAGATTATGGGTGTACTAGTAGTGGTTGGGTACGGCGGTGTATATTGCTCTGGCGGCAATGTCCACGTAATAGTGGTTGTGTAAATAGTTGACCACACTGTAACAGTATTGCTGTTGGTAGTGACATCGCAAGCATCCGCTGTCTGTTCATCCGTGGGTGTGTTGAGTGTCAAGATACCAAACGATGTAGATATCGGGGGCGGCTCAGTTGTGATTGTTATTGGCTCTGTACTGATGGTCGTTGTTGTGTTCCAGCCCAGGTCGTAAATAGTGCTGTTGATTGGTGCTGTAATTGATGGGCCAGCTGCGCTGCTGGCATTGATATATGATATTGGATATGGGTCAAAGGAAGCTGTACTCGACGAGGAAGTGCTCAAGGCTGTCGTGGTAACACTTGAGGTCTCTAATGATGTTTCTAAAGATGCCCCCAACGATGTTTCTGAAGTCTCGAGAGTGACTTTCGAGACCTCGCTGCTACTGCTACTGCTGCCCTTGGATGTCGTAGTGGCCGTACCTAATCCTAATGTGAACGTAGTTGGCCTTGCAACTGTGGTGATTGATCCCAACCCGCCATGAAGGGCGAATGACTGGACCGATGAAGTCGAAACGGCGGTGGCGGGCGAAGCGGAGGCTACTGAGAGCCGCGCAGTCACAATCCCGTCTGCATCTGTACTGCTTGACTCGATTGTATTCGACGATGAGACGGGACTTGAGATAGTTGTATCACTGGACTCTATTATGCTGGCAGCCGTCTGATTGCTGCTTGTAAGTCGTCGATCGATATGACCCATATGGGGTGCTGGCTGCGTGTTAGTCAAGCATTGCAGTAGGATATCTCAATTACAAACCTGCCACTGCCTGACCCACTCCATAGCAAAGCAGAGCTGCTAGGCACAGCAGTTTCCGACTGACAAGTGACATTGCGTGTATTGCGCAGTGAAGTGCTTTCAAGAAGAAAGCTTCACATGGCGCTGGCTCTCTTTTTGCCTAGATGTGAAAGTGAAGACCCCTCTATGTGAGTGAACTGGCAATGACCGGGAAAGTAAGCAAGAAAATGGTGGGCGCAAGTGTTCATATGACGGAAGTAACAATATCGAAAAGACAATATTGGATGACGAAAAGGGCAACAGCCAATTCAGCTATGCAGTAAAAGGCGGCTTTCCCGTCCCAAAGTCGATACTTTGCCGTCGACTGAATGCTCGGCACCTATAGCACATACAGATAGCGAGCCAGGAGGGAACATCAGAGAGCCTGTCAGGCAATGAGCGCAACTAAGTGGTACATATGAAGCGAGCAGCAACCCCAAAAGGTCTCTCTTCTACCCTCTTCAACAAGCCAAGTCTCTTTTCCATTATACGGCATTTACGAAGTCCATAGTGAAGAGATATGGTATCAGCCGGAGCTGGTGGGTCGGGTTCATTTGAGACCCTGACTACTGCTGACCGTGACCCCAAAATGCGAAGACTGCAGGGGGAGCAACAGGGGAAACAGCCGAACTAGGCATGGACGAGCAACGCCCAGTTCTGGGCCAAGAGCCCGTAACGCAGCCACCACAAGATGAAGGGTTGCAAGGAACTCAACCGCCATTGGTAAAGTAGCAGCATTCTTCGGCTTGGCCACGACTTGGCTTGCAGGTGGCTTGCTCTTCTGGCAGTAGTGCATCGCGAAGCTGGATGGAAAAAAAAGATGCCTGCATAAGCAGAGAATACGATCAGCTCATCTTTTGGCGTAAGCAGGCCTATAATGCCAGGTTGTCATCAACGCAGAGACAATATTTCTCCATCAAAGTGAAGGATGACAGCAGATGGCAGTGGATGCTCGCACAAGAAGCTGATCTAGGACTTGCTCTCCTTCTCATGCCCTCTGTTGTGCGTGTCTCCCTCACTCTTTTCTCTCTGGACATGCCGAAAGCTAGGCAGGTGCTATAGCTGGTATGTCAAACTGGAAGGTCGCCCGCGTCATAAACAACGGCAAGCCTTTTTGGGCTCGCTCCGTCCAAGCTCTACAGCACACACCTTGTACTTCTGTCATGGGCGCCGGCCGTGTATATTGCCAAATGTCTGGACTTTGGAACAGCAGCAAAGTCGCATAATGAAGAGGGGTACCTACTTATCCCGACGGCAGATCTTGTCGAGTAAGTAGGTCTGCATGTGTATGATCGGATATTTTGTATGAGGTGGGAAGAGCACAGCGCGGCACACACAAAGGCCAGAATCTCTCGTACGGAGCTCGGTGCCGGATCTCCTCGCGTAATCGATGACCCGTACGTACTCTCTCGAGAATCGGGTAAGGGGAGAGACATGGTCCATTGTGTGTGTGTGTGTGTGTCGTCGGCCAATCCTTCTCTGGTCTGTACGATCGGTCGCTCATTGTAGACATGCGCCACATGGCAAGACAGAGAACGATTATGCAAGTCATTTGCCTTGACCAGTTTTCCATCGTCGCGATCCTGCTGTGCGCTTGTGGCGCTCTCTAGTCTTGAATGAGCCTGTCGCTCAACGCCCGCTCCGTGGGTTGACCGGACCGCCTAGCCATGGAGTGGCGATCTGCTTTTTAAGCTTATCTGGCGCAACACCACTACGAACAATGCATTCAGTAAAATCAACTCATAGCTGCCAACCAACGCGTTCCACTGTGTCGGAAACCACTCAAAAGATCGCCACATTTTGTTCAGTATCCACTATTGTCTGCTAACCATTCAATTATACTAACATAGGTCCATATAATTCAGAATCGAAAATGGACAATCACACTGCAAACATCAAATCCCCAGACGTGATTATTACATATTTCCCCTGACCAGATCGCCTAATCTTCACAAGCAGAGCCGGTATGCATACGAGATCAGATGAACTGTATAAGAGTGTAAGCAACCAATACCAAATATTCTCCAATCGTGAAAGTTTGAAGAGGCGGCAATAGAAATGCTGCGCCTTTCTGATGTACAATTTCTCCTCAGTCGGTAGCGAGCTTGCATGCAGCGGATGGAAAACATTCCGATCAGAGCAATACGAACTCGAAGTTCCTCGACTTCATCAGCCGCGGGGGATAGCAAATCGGCCATGATGGTGTTACTATGTACGGGGGAGCAGGTAGAAGAAGAACTACAAAAACTTGACAGAAGGTACAGGCAGGGGTTTTGGCAGAGGGAACTGGAGGTGGGCACGAAACGGGACCGACGACGCGGCACTCGATCATGTTCACTTGCGGTATCCTACTGTAGTACTCTCTCTTGCGCAAAGCGAGAACCCAACCACCATTTCCCCCCTTCCCCCATCCCTCCATTTACCCAAGCAAAAATGATACGCTATTGATTTGAGGACGCGCAACACCCGTACAAATATCCGTGTCGTGTATTGAGCGTGCAGATTTTAAAGCTTTGGCTAGTCAACTGACAGAATTGCGCTTCCGCACAACGTTCAGTCTGCTCCATTTCACGTGGTGGAAAAAAGGCCGTCGGAATTTCACAGATGCTGGAAAGACAAGATTGCTAAAGCAGTACTAGATGGACTTGTGTGCTGAGATGTATGTCACGATTGAAGCTAATTATTCCAGCCTTCCCTATTCGACTAAACCATCGCCTGGACGATTTTGTGTTACTCGGTCGCGGTCATCAAGATCAGACACAGGCCAATTGCGGACCAGCACGAGGATGCGTGCCGTACACAGTAGGCACTGGGCACTTTTCTGGGGTTGCGTACCACCCGTTCGTAACGTGTTGACTGATTTGGGTCCAATACCATTTTACCACCAGTCTGGATTGCTAACCTATCGCGCGAGACTCAATCAACACAGGTAGTCGAAAGTTGGTATGTACGAAGTACTCTGTAGAGTCAACGGTCTTTTTTTCTCTTTCTTTACGCAATTGGAGGGCGGCTTGACCTTTCACCCAAATTTCGAAAGACCTTGCCAGTTGTAGAAGGTGACCGGGGGGGTGCAGGCCGCCGGATTTCGTCGTCTCCGGAGATGTCCCTCGGAGGCTCGGACGCCATCGTCCCCCCTCCCCCTCCAAGCTCAAATCTCTTGATTTGTCAAGAATGCGTAATTGTTCTGTACAATAGCAGGTCTAGAAAAAAAGAAAGAGAACTAGACAAAAAAATTGGGCTGATTTTCAATGTGGTGAATGAAGAGTTAGCTCAAGCCTGTGCGCATTTGGGGGCTCCTCCTAGCTTGAACATATGCCGGGGCTTGACCGCATGGAAATGATACAATTACGATCGTCAAAAATCTAAGCCTTACTTTCCGTTCGCTGTAATATCAAAACAGAGAGTTTTGATAATGTGCACCGACACTTTTCTACGTGAAGCGGGAGGGCTTCCCGGTAGAGCACTACTGTGTAATAGCTGGTAGTACTGCCCTGAAGATCTTTGCCTGTCCAGTTGGGCGGCATCTTTTTGATAGCACAGACGCTTCGTTATAGCGAATGCAATCGTTCTGTACGGTTGTACATTTCGCGGGGGGCTGTAAACCACTAAATCGACTACAGTTCTACAGCCAGAAGCATGACCTTGAACTCCATGGAGATATGCGCCTCTCGATCTTGTCGCAACAGCTGATGCAGCTCCCTGCCGTGGAAGAAGAAATAGAGAAAAGTACTTTGTAAATTGCGGCATTGATGATAGATGACATCAAGACATGCTTCAAAACGCTTCGAAGAGTTACCTTTTCTCTGTACCTGGCCTGATTCATATATCTACACAGTAGATATTTTGCGAACCCGGTGAAATTTGGCCGATGCCATGGCACATGAGAAAGATCAGTCTACCTAGAGTTAGTACTGTAAGCAAATTGCTCGACCAGTCGGCAAAAGCGGAGTAACCATGTCCATGTATTTATCCAAATATCCAGGTTTGTTGGAAAATGCCATGGACCACGGGTTGGGCCAATCTCTCAGGAGACAAGGGTTTGCATAGCTGGCCTGAAATGAACTTCTTCGTGGATCCCTCGCCAATCATCCGAAGGTGCACCACAAAGCCAAAGCGGTTTGCCTTGATGGTGAATGCTTTTTCTTCTTCAGCATTAGAAACTCAGCCTTGGCCGAGAATTCAAGGACTTATGGTCGCGGGGGCCTTGATTGAGCTTTCTTTGCTGCTGGGGCTGGGTACATACTACTCCTGAGCCATGCTGTGGCGGAGGATGACTTTTATGTCCCGGTGTAGCACACGCGAGGTTTCAGCCCAGTCCGTTGTCGAGGCGAGTCAGATACTATGTACATGGCAGACTGTGGGTATACCTGTCCAAGTAATAGAGATTAAAGTGCCCAGATCAAATAATCTTGATAGCGTCAAACTTTCTTTTCCACCGATACCAGGTAGAAAACACAAACAATTACAACACTTGATACCGTATTGAACAAGGCGTTCATTGCAGCATCAAAGTATGTTGGACGAATCTTGCATATACAGGGTGATTGTTCCAAAGCACAAGATATCATCGGAAACATCTTCCATTCAGACAACTATGCCCACTATAGATCCTTCACGTACTTGTACGTAATGCAAGATATGGTGGGATGGATATCGTAAAAGCCCACAAGGCTTAGTTTTGGCCGATGGTGTCTCTCGTAGTTGTTAGCGTAAGCGGGCTGGGCCGGGTTGCCGTTGTCCGTCGTCTGTTTCTCCTCTTTGCTAACACACTCGAGCCACTAATCCGTTCAAAGCTCGTGTTAGCGAAATTTCAGCGGAGACGTTTTCTTTTGTCAACGGGCGGTAGTGTCACGCCCGCCGACTCCAGAGCCACCAAGAGCCACCAAGAGCCCACAAAATCATACGCGAGAGACACCCAGTGACCTGGATATGTTGGAGAAGAGAATTTGGGCCTTTTGCGCGGATCGTCTGTCTAAGTGGTACGAATGTGGGCGCTGCCCCAAACCCCCAAAACTCTCCCCCCAAGGCCAAGTCACAGCCCCCTGCATAGCTACAACTCAATCCAGTGAGCGCCTAGCCTTGCCCGGCATCGACATCATCTGCTTCATGCGTGATGTATGGAAAGAGATTCAACAATAGCCCCCCTTCCCCCAAAATTCAAAACCTCACTTCATCAGGGCGAAGGGGGGAGGGGGGAGGAGGCAAAGAAGACAGGAAGGGGGAACAGCGGGTGAGATCGTCTAAATTCTCCGTAAATCGCTTAGGTCCAAAGTTTGCACAATCTCAGCTCCTGGGACTCGGGGAGAGAAAACAGAGAGGGAGGCATGAAATGTAGCCATTCAAAGCCCCGGTCTGGCCTCTTCGTCTGTCCGTCTGTCGGGTCCTAGTCTTGCATGGCATGGCATAGCATGGGGGGGGAAGAGGGACGGAGGGGTGGCACTTTACCTCAAGTGCTGTACCTTGGCCCACACAAAGAACCTCAAGCTACCTACCAGCACTAGGCCTACCTACCTATCGGTACCGTACCTGCACACACTACGAACAAGCCTAGAGCAAGAGATTCTCGAGTACCTAGAGAAGGGAAAACACCATGAGTCCCTCCTCCCTGTAAGAACGTACCAAGCGTAGTTGACCTGCCACCTCTTCCCACCACTAACCCCCCAGTCGCCCTTCCACCTGCTTCAAAAAGTTCGAACTTGGCTTGCTTGGAGCCCTTGTACCGCGATTCGTTCACTGCCGAGATTGTCGGTCGACAGCCCACCTCCCTTGGACCTCCCTGTACCCTGCCTGCCTGGGCTGCCCTCTTGATTACCTACCTGCCTGCTCTGTTTGTCTACTTTGTGTGTGTGTCTTGTGCCGTGTTATCATTTTCTTCTCTCATGCTTGATTCTTGCTCGCCGTGATTGATTTTCCTTTCGCGATCAGTTCGTTCCTGAGGGACAAGTTCTCGACAAAGCAAATGCTGTTCTGAAGCAGGATCGCCAAAAGGGGAGGAAAGCTGACTAGGTTTATCTTGTACTATACCAGACGGTGATATCTTGCAGGTTGCGGCACGCCATCAACAACCATTTCAACGCCCTAACCTTAGTAATGAAGCACCTCGTAGCGTGTCGGTAGACCTCACGCGCCTGCCTACGATAACCTCCCAGGAGGCCCTCTAGGGCACGCTACAATGGCATCGACACGCCATGGAGTCTCGCTGCTGGGTCTGGTTCTCTTGTCTATAGTTGGCTTCGCCCGGGCCGATACGAATGCATTATGGCTGGAGCCGTCCTCTAACTGGCATGTTTGATACTCTTCTTGCCTTTGCGCACAGGTCCGAAAATTGTATTAACAACAAGTCAGGTACGGTATCGACGGAAACTGGTCTGCCATGGGCCTCTACGTCGGAGCGCCTGAGCAACAAGTCGATGTCCTTGTCAGCACCAGTTTGTCGGAAATCTGGGTCATTGAAAGCAATGGCTGCGGTGCTAGTAAGATCGCCACGAACGTATGAAGCAATGGAAAGAAAAGTGACCTAATCTAGTGATATAGGTGCTCTCTGTACTGCAGCTCGTGGCAATGTATTCAACATCAGCGCGTCGACCGACTGGGAGTCACTCGGAGCATGGGAACTCGGCTTAGAATACCTCGAGCAGGTAGCCAATGGCGATTACGCAACCGAGGCCATTGCTGTCTATAATACGGCTACCCAGAACCAGACCAACTTGGACAAACAAATAGTCGCGGCCATCAACGATACTGACTACTACACGGGCTTTTTTGGTCTCGGAATCACTCCCGGTCGCTTCAAAACTACCGTCGTGCAGAGCCCTATCGCTACATTGGTCGAAATCGATGGAATCATTCCGAGCCACAGCTATGGGTACACTGCTGGAGCATATTATGGTGGCCAATACGGAACTCCAATGTCCTTGGTGCTTGGAGGCTATGATCAAAACCGATTTGTTTCGCACGATACGGAATTCAGCTTGAACTCAACTACACGTCAGCCCGAAGCTCTGGTCAGAGCCATCACGGCATCAATGTCAAGCACTGATCAAGCTCTCGCCGGGTGGAACTCAACATCGGTCTCGCTTTCTTCGTTTGACGAATCTGTTGTGGCTCTCGTTGACAGCTCGACGCCATATTTATGGCTACCAACGGTAATTTGTGATCGCTTCGCAGATGCTCTCAATTTGACATGGAATGAAACCTTTGGTTTGTATACTTTTGCAAGTAATGCGACCTATGAGAGCTATTTCGATACCAGCTTGGCATTCACCTTTTCTCTCTCCAGCAGCGACAACCGGGACAATTTCGGAGACCCACTGAATGTGGCTGGTGTTGTCAACATAACAATTTCCGCAAACGCATTCGCCCAAACTCTTCGTTACCCTTTTATGAACCTTTTCCAATATGGCGATGCCGCAATTCCATACTTTCCACTCCGACGAGCGGACAATGGCACTCAAATCATCATAGGAAGGTCCTTCTTGCAGGAGTCTTACATTAAGATGAACTATGAGTCGAGCACTTTTTCTCTGCACCAGGCCTTGTTCCCCGACAACCCAGACACCAACACTACAATCATCACAGTCCAGAGCTCGGCAGACAATCCTTATCCAAGTGCCGCATCCTCTTCCGGACCCACCGGAGGCGCATTAGGCACCGCCGCCATTGTGGGTATTGTTGTCGGCGCTTGTATAGTCTTGTCTTTCATCGCATTAATTGTCTTCTGCGTTCGCCGGCGGCGAAAGCAGCAAAACGGTAGCATGATGGAAGCCGACAGCTTCAAGGACACTACCTCGTCTGTCGAGTCAGAATGCCCCAGAACACCAGTGGCCAGGATCTTTTCGCGAATTACCAGGACATTTACATCCAAGAGAAGTAGGAGGGTTGCGGCATACGAAGTGTCTGGCGACACCGCCCAGCCCTTTGAAGCTGCTGGGCAAGAGAGATATGAGCTGGCTGTTCCGCCACCTCCTGTTGAGCTTGATGCAACAGATGCTCATTCGATCAATGGTACAACCGAGTTTGGAACCGATGACTCCCATAATCTAAGTCCATATGAGATTGCACGTCGCAAGATGGACAAGCAGCTCCAGGGACCAGTACCGGTATACACGCCGGGCCCATCACCGATAGAGTCGCATGGGATCGGCTACGAGAAGGGCTATCAGGATGTCAGTTCTGTTCCCCATCATCGCCGGTCGGAGACCTCTCTCTTCTCCGAGAACAGGAGCCTTTCTCCTGCTTCAACGCCCACGTACGATGAATACTCTTATTTAACACCGTCTCCGATACCATCACCAATGACTCCGCATCACATGGACTGGCCACCTCATGAGATGCCAAATATCTCGTCACCGATGCCATTCCCACCTCAAAACACGATGCCCCGTTCGACATCAAACCCTGGCTCGGGGTACGCGCCTTCATCGCCTTATACTCTTGAACGGCGACGCTCGATAAGCAGATCTGCATCGATCGCAGGGTCTCCGACGTCCCCCATATCGCACTTTGCGCAACATATGCATTCTTTCCAAAGGACACCCATTGATCAGCAGAAAGTGGTATGCTTAGGCCCGCTGCCAAGCGGTATCCGACCACCCGGCCCGACTGTACCAGCTCGTTCAGGCAGCTCGGCGGTGCAAGACTTCGCAATGCCAACAATTTCTTCAGCAGCAGAATCGCGCCGCCAGTCGATAGCAGAAACATTGGGTAGCAATTTTACTGTGGAAGAAGAAGAGATCATCATGAATGAGATTGAGCACAACGGGACATTTGGTGGTCATGGCCTAGCGGGAGCAATGATCGAGGAAGAGGAACCGGAGCTTTCGGCTGACCATACAACTGGAGGCCACGGTCAGTTTGAGCTGATTCACATCCCCGAGAGGCCGATTCCGGCGTCGGTTGTGTCCGATGCAGGACGACTTCAAGGCAGAGTTGACTTTGTCCACGTGCCGACGCCAGTAGATCCTACGGTGACACCGACATCAGCTACACAACGCCTGAACGGATTCGACTTGGTTCATGTGCCTCAACCAGCTCAGAAGAGATATAGCTGGGAAGCAAGCTCGCCCCAGTAGACTACGGTCGTTACACTTGACTTGCGCAATAGCAAGCTTCAAGCCCGCCTTTTACGAAGGCAACCTTGTTTAAATCACCCTCTTATTTGTTATTTATGGGAAGCGATGGCGTTTGGCTTGATTTTTCTTCAATGGCTTGTAGCTACAGCTGACACATCTATACTGTACGGAGAAGTGCATATACTGGCGAGAACGTTGGAGATATCCATGACAGGCCATACGGCGGACCACATTTAGTGTTGAAAAGAATGAAGCGTAATGACGTCGAAGTTCGAACAGTAGAAAGAATAGCTAAGCGGCTATACTTTTGAGAGTGTCTGTACCGCACGATTGTCACGTCAGATTTCCTGAGATGAAAGCTGTAGTGGAACTTTGCCAGTGATTATCACTTCTCCATAATGCCGACATCAACTCTACGGTTCCCAACTTCGGATGAAGCTAGGGAATGCTATATCTCTCTAGCTTCATTTCACGAGCAAACCATCATCAACGTGATTGGAGGACACTAATTCTGGCTCGGGGAATCGCTTGGACTTTGTCTTGCCACAGCTTACGGAATTCTGATCAGGTGCCAGTATTGATTAAAAACGAACCAACATTTCAAATATAAAGAGACCAAAACTAATAGACTTGGCTCGTACATGTCAGCAATTATAATCTAAGGCCGAAGCGCTAGACACGAAGTGAAGAGAAGTGCTAAACTTGAGAATGAAGAACAGGAAATCAACAATCGAATCACCACCCTTCATCAAGCCCTGCCTTTGCCTTTGCCGCCAGCAACCAGAGCCGGAAATTCGTCCTCACTACCGTCCTGGTTGTGCTGAAAGGATTTTCGACTCTCTTCCTCGGCCAGGCTCAACTCCAACGCAAGACGCAAATCATCGTCCATATCAGGGCTCATCTCGTCAACAAAAGATACAGTCCCGGGCTGAACCATTGGGGTATGACTCGTCGACGGCGTTGATGGTGTCTGCTTACCGCGCCTCTCTGAGTAGGTCACTGGAAGGTCAAAGTCACCAGAGCTGTTGCCCTGAGGGGACTGAGCTGCACCGTTGACGTCCTCAAGCAAAGAAAGTCGTAAAGCTTGCTGAATCTGAAGTTCAAAGTCACTCTCGTCGTCCATGGGTTGAGGAGGTACGTTGCTACTGCTCGCGGTTGGCGGGCTGAAGCCTGTCACACTGGGATCAGGCGTGACAGTGTCTAGACTGCGCCCACTCGTTGAAGTTGTGTCAAAAGCAGAGCCAGTCTCACTGGCACTGACTCGACGATATCCATCAAGCAAGAATGCTTCTTGTGACATCATCTCTGCATACTGCAGTGCTTCTTCTTCGGTAAGATCAGCCAAGCCAACACCAAATCGCGATCGGAGGTGCGCCTGCTCTTGAGCTTTGCGATGCTCATCGACCCGTAACATCTCGGCTTCGGCAGCAATGTACCCTTTGAGACCCCCGGTGACCCGTCGGCTGCTGTCAGCGCGGCCATGAATTTCCGAGTGACGAAGACGGCGTCTTCTGCCTGCTGGTTGACCCGTAGAGCTGTAAGCCCAGTATCGCACAAATGTACCAAAGCATACGATGCCCCTCAGTATGGTCGGATCTGGATCCAGATAAATGGCACCAACGGAAGCAAAAGCGCTAGTTCGTAAGTTTGGGTTTGCTGATAGCACCATGCGCGGTACACGGCCCATTGAACGCGCATTCAGGGTTCGAATTGGATCCAAGGTGGATGCCAAAGGATCCCATGCTTGCACGAGACCATCGCTACCGCCATGTACCAAGTATAAGGCTGAGATGGCTAGACAAGATATCTCGGGTGACTCGGTTTGGATGATTCGGACAGGCTTGATACCGTCGACCAGGTGACCTGCTCTCATGTTCCAGAGCCAGACAGTGCCAACGCTTGTGCCAACACCAACCATCCTTGCCCGTCGGCCAGGGATCTCCGCCGGAGCTTGCTTGGTTGGTGTTGTAGAATCAGCCAATGTGCCCGTACTGTCTTTGGTAGGATTCTCTGATGACGTTGAAGTAGCAAAGAGCGACATATCCACGGCAGTAGTAGTAATCTTAACAGCATCATTGGGCAACAATAGCCTTGTCTCCTGCCAATCATGAGGTTTACCGAGCCCGGAACTCATTGGTGATTGTGTTCCGGATGCCGCGGTTAGCAGAGGTTCTGACGGTTTCAGCTTAGCTGACTCGACCGAGTCGCCGCCAAACAGAGATGGTACTGCAGTTGCAGTGGGTTCAGTCTGCTCATTTGTCTCTGAGATGATATCTGTCAAACCTGCTTCACCAGTGATGACTCGTGAGAAGCGAGTTAAGGAAGCCGTCTGGTCCTCTTCGATACCACATTCGATGACGAATATGGCCTCCCCTGCACCATCTTCATTGACTGCGGAGAAGTCCACCTCAAGTTTGCGACGCATGTCCCAACCAGTGCAAACTTTGCGGAAATGACTTGGTTGGTAGCGCAGAAATTTCTCAATCTCTCGAGCTTCTGCAATGAGTTGGTTCTTGTTCAAGTCCATGGTATTAGATGGAGAACGTGGTGAGTAGGCGCCTCGAAGCGCATTCTTTTCCCATTCGTCAGGCCGTGCCTGACGCCGAGTGGCCTCAACCAGGTGCCAGTAAGTGGATCGGCCAGCATACCAGGCACATTTTGTGGCATCCTCAGCCTTGGATCTGTTGACCAGAGGCGTTGGCGGCTGGGTCAAGTAAAAGACCTCACCGAGTGCATTCAAAGCCACGGCAAAAACACGTTTGGCGGCTTTGCGCTTTAGGCTGTAAGCCTCATCAACCTGAATGGCAATGATTGGAACTCCCGGACTTAAAGCCCAGCGAGCAGTAATCTGGCCTGTCGGAAAACGAGCTCCAGTCGATTCGGTTGACAGAGCATACGCAGTGATGACGCCCAAAGTAGAGCCTGTCAGAATGCCTATCATGGTCTGGGTAAGGGACGGTACCGCGGCAGACTTAGCGATCCAGACCGAGCAAATGCCCTCGGAGAGCTCTGGTATCTTTGGAATGTCTGGGTGAGCGTCGGCCATGCTCGAGTCTGGACTGAGGTATTTGCCCCGGTATATTGTCGATGGGCGAAAGAAGGCGCGTCCGCCCGGGAATCCCTCTCCAGCAACGACTCCAAAAGGCTGGCTAGCATCCATGACATTCGGCACCGAGGCTGGTCCCTCACCCACGCCATACGGCAGAATGTGAGGCACAACCTCATCGAATTGGGAAAAGGTGAATGGGTCGTCGAGACCCCACTTCTCTACCTTTCCAATGGTTGGATCACTGGCACTGCAGGCGTTCAAATCTGCTGCACCATGTATCACTCGAGGCGGTTTCTTGGCGCTTGAAGCAAATGTAGCATGTGCATTGGTAACCATGGAAGGCAGTTTGGTGTTGTACGTCAGGACCGCGCTCAGTTTCTTCCCAACGTGTGCATTACGCGTCGAAGATCCGATGCCGCGGGAGCTGCTGGGCTTGCCTCTAGCAAGACTTCTCAGGAGACGAGTACGAAGGAGATATTCGCTGCGCCATGAAGCATCGGGTGTCAGGTGCGTGAAGAAACGAGTCTCGGATCGGATGAACTCGTCATCATCTTCTAGATCTCCATTCGATTTTCCTGATAGCAAAAGAGAATCATGGCCGGGGAAGAACCGCTGAAACGCCATGCGCCATGCATGGGAAGTCGTTACCAGACCATAAAAGCGCTTCGATACTAATGCCACGGCGGTATGAGAATCGGGGTGCAGGTGCGAGAGGATGTGCGTTAAGATCTCTGTAGGGGGTCAGTTGCTGCCAATTCCAGTCATTACTGCATAGAAATCGACGCACCATTGGGGAAATCAGCCAGCTGCGGTCCATCCGAGGATGGAGTGGCACGCTTCACAACCTTGAAGCCCATGGCCTGCCTCGGCGTCGAAGGCGACAATGCATTTTCGTACTCCGAAATACGCTGCCCGGGGGACAATAGAGAGGAATCCTGCACATTCAATCCGTGTAATTTGTCGTCGAGTCGGTCAATATCGACGTAGTCCGCAGGAGATCCGTGGCCGTACACGTCGCCATCGTGATCGGCGTTGCGGCCACGGAGTGACGGTGGCGTTGGACTGCGGGAGCTTCGCGAGTCGCGACCACGGTCAGAGCCGCCATGCTCGAGCTGGTGAAAGCCATGTTGGGAGGGAGTTTGGGGCGTGACGAGGGTGTTGATTCCTTGCGAGCTTTGGGAAACCTCAGGAAACTCTTGTTGCATAAAGTAAAGTGGGAAGGACTCGAAGTGGGAAAAGTATCGACTGTGCTAGCTTCGAGGCACAGTCGGATTGGGTTTATAGCAGGTATGTCGCTTGAGTCTGAAGTGCGTGATACGTTTTGCTTTGGGATGGCTTCGTGCTCTACTTGATCTTGGCTGTGTCGGTCGGTTCAGAGTGGTGAGGAAGAAAAGATTGGGATGTAAATGATCGCCGCGGCGTTATCTGACTCATTCACGCCACGATTTGAGCTGGGATTGGGAAATGGAGACTCGCAGGCAGGTGCGGCTGGCTGCTGGGTCTTTGGGGGCGCCCTGTTGTACGTAAGGTTACATTGATTTGACCAATACCCGTACCTCTAGGTAGCTTTTAGGTGTCCACTGGCTGCTGGCTGCTGGATGCATTATATGGCTTACAGTTGTCTGATCCGCTGTAGAGGTACCGCAATCTGAAATTGATTGATTGATTGATTGATTGATTGATTGATTGATTGATTGATTGATTGATTGATTGATTGATTGATTGATTGATTGATTGATTGATTGATTGATTGATTGATTGATTGATTGATTGATTGATTGATTGATTGATTGATTGATTGATTGATTGATTGATTGATTGATTCGATGCAGTTTACTTGCTGCCTTTCTCTTAATTATCTACCGATTTTCCAACCCAAAATCTTTGAGACCGAGAAAAGGAGAATCGATACAATCCCCTCGAGCTCCCCTATGTCTATTGCTTTTTTCGTCTCATCAGATGTTCCTTGGAACCGTCGTGAAAACCATCCCCACGAGTATCTGGGGACCCTAGCTACTAAGTACCGCCACCTACTAGACAGCTCCTAAGGACTAAGGTAGGTAGGGACAGGATTTGCACGTGGCAAGAACATTGGCCTCGCCTTGATTATATTGCCTTCGGCATGATCAGCCATACAGTTTTCGGGATCAAAGAAGATCAAGCAGATCTTGAAGCACAGTTTTGAGGACTGAGTGCCAAGTCGAAATAACATTTGGTGTATTAAGCAGACGCCCTCTTGATTTTATAGTAACCCGCGCCTCAATGTCAGTTTCCCATTTGCACACAGAACTCCATGATCAAAGCATAAACCTAAAACCGACGAGACCGTCTTCAACCCTAGCAGTCTCATTGCTGCCTTCCACAAGACCTTGTGCTTCCTCCGCGTCAAGTTCGCCGTTCCCATCTTTGCCACCTGGGTCCACCTTTTTATTCTGCCTCATCAGGTAGAACCGTAGTATGCCGGCCAAGACGACCACTCCAAACATGGCTACAGCGCAGGTCCACATGCCACGTTCAAAGAATGGTTCGTCACTGGTTGGATACAGCCTCGTGCCGACCAATGGCCCACACTGTCCGATTATCTGCATCAGCGCGAAGCCACCGCCCTGCTTGGACTCGGTAGGCTGGTTGTTAATGGACCAGGCAATAATGAGCACGACGACATTGAAGAAGCCGCTCGCCGCCGGGTACACGGCCAGATATCTCAGCATTGGGTTTATTTTCAGTGGCCGCGCCAACGCCATGACGGTATAGCCCAAAGCAGACGACAAGGCATGAGCAATGACAAATGGAGCTCGTGTTTGCAACTTATCCGACAGATGAGCTGTGACGAGGATCGTGAGAAACGCGATTAGATACGGCGGCGCGCTTAGGGCTTGGCTCTCGAGTGGAGTGTGGCCCATTTCATGCAGAATGGTGGGAAGGAAGACTGGTAGAGAGGAATAGGCCATATTGGTCAGGAAGAACATGAGGGCTGTAATCCAGGCCTTCGGATCGGCAAAAACAGACAGCACCTCTTTCGACTTTAGCGAAGATCTTTTGGATTTTGTGCCGTTGTCCGCTCGCGTCCTTGGCTTCTCATGCCGGAGACGCAGGCGGGCGACTTTCTTCTCCCGGTCTGTGAGATAGGAGGCGGCCTGAGGATGATCAGGAATAACGCTCCAGGCAATAACTCCAATGATGACAGAGGGAAACCCTTCAATCAAGAACAGTAGACGCCAAGGTGCAATCGGGCCTGCCTCGCCAATTTTCAGAATGACCCAGGCCAACGATGATGCAAAGGTTGTAGCTAATGGGGCAGCTGGATATTCATGTGTAAGTCAAGGTCCGACAGACGAGGAGCATGCGAATAAGACGTGTGCAGATTGTGTATACGTGTGATGGCGGGGACTTACCAGAAATGAAAAGCGCCGTGCGGAATGCCAATTCATCCTTCTTGAAAAAGAAAGACAAATAGAAAGGCACGCCCGAGAAACCTGCTTCTCCTATTCCCAACAGCGTGCGAAGGAATATGAGAGCGGGATATGAAACTGCGATTGACTGTAAGGAAGCCACAATTCCCCAGGACAAAATGATGAGGGATATCTAGACAAATTAGATTATCGATTTCCGGAACGGAGTTCGGCGATACTCACGTAGATGTGAGCCGGGACGATTTTGAACAGCAGACTCATCCATTCAAATACAATGTAGGCGATATAGAACGAGGTCAAAGACCACGCATACCACTCACTTTTGGCTGGCCGTGACTGAAGGTCCTGTTCCATTCCGGCAAGGCGCGCATTGCCAATATCTGTGCTAATCATTAGAGCCTTCCAATGCAGAATGGAGCATCGAAGCTTTTCGTGAGTAACCTACTTGACCGGTCCAAAAAGGACATCATGTAGCAAACAGACAGGAATAAGACTAATCGCCTGTCGAACTTGCGGACGACAGCCCGCTCCTCGTCTGGGGTGTAGAGTTGAAAACTGGCGGCAGTACTGCTGCTGAGGCGCCTGTTTCTGCGCACGATGGGATGGAAGTCATCGTCATCACCTTCGTCGTCCTCCTCATCTTCATC
Organism: Neopestalotiopsis rosae; assembly: GCA_023078685.1. Taxonomy (NCBI): domain Eukaryota; kingdom Fungi; phylum Ascomycota; class Sordariomycetes; order Amphisphaeriales; family Sporocadaceae; genus Neopestalotiopsis; species Neopestalotiopsis rosae. The sequence continues at coordinate 3,046,525 of JALGAS010000001.1, forward strand.
GAGGCCACGTTCCCCACGGGATTGCTGGCGGTGGCTTTTGCGCTGATCTAGCTCCTGCAACTCGTACATTTCGTCACCGTCTGGTCCCAGAAAAACCGATTCGTCTTGGCCATCGTTATCAAAGTCCGAGTCACTGTCGCTACTCCCAGCAATACGTGAGTTGCTGCTTGCCGCCTCCATGGACATAGTGGTTGTACGGGGTACTGGAGCGGGCCCTTTTGTCACCCCTTTCACTGCATTCATCTCTGTCAGCTGGCACCGTGGTTAGCCGGACAGGGAGATGGTTATAGCAGGATTCCCCGACTCCATAGAAATGAGAGGAGCCAACAATCTAGAAATCGGAGTCAGTCTGCACAGTAGGCTTTGTGCGACTCCATCGGGCAATGATGAAAAGAAAGACTGAAATGATTGAACGGCTGTGGAAACTGGCGACAGCAGCTGCGGAAGGCGTTGGTGTGTCCAATCAAGGTCTTGCTTGAAGTAATAAGCCAGGGGGGGGCCTGGATGGGTCGGTCTCCAGATTAGTGGGTGTGTAATAGGTACAGTGTGTAAGACTTGGCCATGGGCGACCGCTAATATCCCTTGTCATGTAGTGCAGTCTCACCATAAATAGCAGGCTTTTGGGTGACTACCAGCCCGGTCCAGCATCAAAACCTGCCTGCCTTCGTAATTTCACGCCCTGGTTGGTGTCGTAAACACCGTGCGCAATAGCATTTTCAAAAACCAGCATCAAGCAATCATATCTTCTTTATTTGAGAGGGAGCTGCTAGAGATCTACAAATATCATACATAACAACACCCTCGACAAGAGAATTACTGGAATTACTAAGTATATCGACCACGTGGGAATGCACAAATGGAGTTAAAACTTACAAATAACCTCAAAGTATCTATAAAGACTGCATGTACGTCTGCACGACGTGAACTCTCATCAATACATATGTATCCAATGACATCAAATGCATACGAGACTAGCTCCGGCACAAGCATATTTTCATGATTTGGAAGGTATATTTAAGATTGTTTTTTTTTCTGGGTCTATTCATTGTGTATACACTACGAGATGGCCCAGAAGGCTCTACTCCACGATTGTTCATCTTGAAGTCGCGAGCCATGTGATTCGCGTCGCAACACGGCCAACATGGCTGCTTCAAAAGTATTGTACATTGCTTCGCGCTTTCTAACTTGGCACCAGCAGCGCCGCACCTCGTGGAGAACCCCTCCGGCATACCGTTCGGTGCCATCTCCATCACCAAGCCGCCCTTCTCCATCATCTACAGCAGCCCCAATCCCTACTCTCCGCTACAAACAAAATTAGATTGAAAAAAGGAAATTGATCGGAGCACCGAACCAAAGACCAGCAAAAAGGGTGGGTCTAGATTCTTGATGATGCCCAAATGTGTGATACTATGTTTCGGCATCTATCTCAAGATTGAGACGTAAGACCAGAAAAGTTTTAAAAATAAGAAAAATTTTGAGCGGTGCTCGCAGGTCCTGGGGGGCCAGCCACGATGCCAAGATGGGTAAAGACATGGGCGGGATAGGCCTTCCCGGAGGGGTATCGAAGAGTACGAAAAAAAGGTATGAATCAATGGACGGGCGTAGAGTTCGTGTGCGTCAGTCTTTAGTTCCAGCCGAGGGAGTTCTCAGCAGCGACAGGTGCCGAGATGAAAGCGGTGCGGCCCGAGTTGTTCATGCCACTTCTGCCGCTGCCCTGGCTGTCTCGCATGTTGCCTCCCATCTGGTTGTTGTGGCCCTGAACGCCTCCGTAGCCAGCTGCGGTGAAGTCGCGGCTGAGGAGGGCACCGCCCATCAATGCAGGGCTTCCAGTCTGTCTCATCTCCGATGGGGAGTTGACGGAGCTGGTGCGCTGGTGTCTCTGCTTCTTGCGCTTGTACCGACGGGCAATGATGAACATGGCAGCACCATACGCTCCAGCGACAGCAATACCACCCATGGCAATAGCAGCAGTGGTTCCCTTTTGCTGGCTTGTCTGGTCGCCCGAGGAGCTAGATCCGAAAGCATCATTCGAGTCGCCCGACGAGCTGCTGCTGCTTGGGCTGGATCCATCGGTCGAGGTTGTGCTGCTACCATCCAGAGTTGAGCCAATGAGGATATCAATGGCGGGGTTGATCTGGCTGGTCATGTTGTACACAAGAGAGTTGGGGTTCGTGTACAAGGCAGAAGAAGGAATCTTGTGGTCGAGTCTCAACAGCTCAACCGAGGACGTCGGGATGTAAAGAATTGCCTGAGAAGTAATGAATCCAAGTTGAGCAGTCGTATCGTAGGGAACGATGCTCTTCATGACAACGTCGTCGGTAGAGAGACTGCGATCGAAGGCAATGGCCTGCGGGAGCAGCGAGAAGAGCTGAGCTGCGGCCATGGACTGCGCAGCAATCCACTCATAGTTGAAGCCATATCCGAAAGAAATCTGGATTGGCGTAGTTCCCTCGGGTTGGGCCGATGGTGTCTCAAAGGGCGTAATCGACTTGGGGAGAGTCGTGGGAATGCCCGTCGAGGTTGCGGTGGTTGAGGAGATAACCTCAGTGATGGACGATTGCACAATGATGGTGGTAGGCAACCAGGACTGAGAGTTGGTGATTGTGGCAGTCGCTTGAATGCTAGTGACTGGAGTAGTCGAGATAGAGCTGCTCGATGTAATGGTAGGTGTCTCGGAAGATGTCTCAGTAGTAGTCTCTACTGGAAGAGTGGTGTTCTGAGTAGCGGTGGGGAAAATGCTCGTTGTGAAGCTGGTCTCTGGTGTAGTCGAGGCAGTCGTCTCTGGCAGAGTTGTGTTGGTGGAAATGGTGGGGATCACCGTGGATGAATCAATGCTGGTAGTGTTCGCGCCAACCGTGACAGGAGTGGAAACGGAGGCAGGCGGGGTGAACGTGGTCGTGGCAGAAACCGACTCAGTGCTGTTGACAGACACTCCGGCCGAAGCGGTGGCGGTTGGCAAAAGAGAAGAAAGGATATCCGAGATGGCGGCACTCGATGTGGCACTGCTGGATGCGCCGGTACCAACGAAAGTTGTAGAAGTCGGGTCGACAATCGTGGGCAGGATATCAGTCAAGCTCAGATCAAGTCCAGAGGAGCTAGTAGCCGAAGCGGATCCTGATGTTGTAGCACTGCCAGTGCCAACGAAGGTTGTAGACGTAGGGTCAACAATGGTAGGAAGGATATCCGTCAAGCTCAAATCCAGACCACCAGAGGAGCTGGTGGGTGTGGCCGAGGCCGAGGTCGTAGCATCTCCAGTACCAGCGAATGTAGTAGTTGTCGGGTCAGCGACCGTGGGCAGGATGTCCGTCAGCGTTAGACCCAGGTCCAATCCACCGGAGGAGCTAGTGGCCGTTGCGGATGCAGAGTCCGCAGTAGTCGTCACAGCAGTGCCAGTACCCACAAACGTCGTCGAGGTTGGGTCTGCAACCGTGGGAAGGATGTCAGTCAAGGTCAAACCCAAGTCCAAGCCACTGGAGCTAGTCGTCGTAGCCGCATCAGATGCAACAGTGGTCGTGGCCGCGTCGGATGCAGCAGTAGTGGTGGCGGCAACGGACGAGTCGGTAGCTGTGGCAGTCACAGAGGCTGACGAATCAGTTGCGTTGGCAGTAGGATCAAGCAAGTCGCTGGTGACGTCGGACACAACAGACGTCAAGATGCCAATGAGACCACCGCCGCTGGAGCTGGAAGATGTAACGGTAGGCAGAATTGTAATAGACGTATCGCTAGCAGCGTCAGTAGCGGTAGCCGTGGCAGTGGCAGTGCTGTCGGCCACGGTGCTGTCGGTCGCAGTGCTATCGGTTGCAGTCTCGGTCGCAATGGTGGTGGTATCAGTGCCGGTGGATGCTGCGGTCTCAGTGGCAGTTGCAGCAGTGGTTGTCGCATCGGTCACGGTAGTCGAGTTGGCGGTAGCAGTATCGGCAGCAGTGGTGGTGCCACCCAGAGTGATCGGGATGTCAAGGCTGAGAGAAGGTAGCAGGTCAATTCCTCCATCGGTAGTGGTGGTTGCTGCATCGGTAGCGGTGGTGGCATCGTCCGCAGTGACTGTCGAAGCAGTGCTGTCCGTCGCGGTGCTATCGGTTGCAGTGCTGTCGGTGGCAGTGGTGGCAGTAGTGGCGGTAGTCGCTGTAGAGTCAGCCGACGAAGTAATGGTCGTAGGCGTGATGACAATCAGCGACGTTGTGTCGTCGGACAAAGATGTGCCAGATTCAGTAGACTTGGTCGAGTCACGGTCCCCGGTGAGACTGCTGAAGAACTGGGATAGCGAAAAGGGATCCCGCTTCGTGGTCTCGGACGAGCTAGAAACGGAGCTCTCTGGCGTAGAAAGAACAGGTGCACTTGTAATAGTGCTGTTGGTGATTTCTCGCTTGATCTTCTTGGGGAAGTAGATCTTTGGTCGGTCCGGAACAGCGCTTGCCAGGGAGGCAGCGGCCACGAGGGTGGCTACGGCCAATCTGGTCTGCATTTTAATTCAATTAAATTTCCAATTTTCCAAAATATATCCAACGATCTCGCGACTAGACTGGTGGCAGTCAATTAGAGTATGCGTTTCTCTTTCGTGCCGTTAGCCTCAATTGGCTCTAATGAGTGTAGGTTGCGCAAAGAACGCACTTGTTTTCTCAGAGTGATCTGAATAACGAGTGTAAATGACAATATTGTCAACGAGTGTATGCTGTAAATGTAATCAAGTTAACAAGCCGTCCATAGAACTTCGATCGTGAAACATTCGAGTCGTGCATAAATGATCCACAGATCATCCGAAGATAACAGAGTCGCTGTGGTCGGGCCAGAGGAAACAACAGGGCGAGGTCTGTGTATGAACAGGTATCCAAATAAAAGCCCCGTACCTTTTTAATAGGTGTTGCTGGGTCTCAGTGTTGAGAAAAGAGTGACACGACGAGAAACTCGTCAATAGTTGGTTGTTCGATATTCGCCCTCCACGACCAGAGTTCAACAGGTGATCGGCAAATGCATTGGCAGTCTCTCGCAACAATGCCTCCAGAGGTCCTCTTCGAGTCTCGCGTGTGATGTCGGCTTGGCAGAGTCGCAAAAAACCAAGAAATTTCGAAAGGAAGGGTCTGTCGCCGCCGAAGGGGAAGTTGTCGTCGAAAGGGTTTACACCTAACGAGGTCGGCGGAGAAGCTGGAGGGCAAAAAAGAGGGACGGGAGGTGAGGCAAAGGTCTGGTAGAAGAGAAAAAGGAAAGACGAATAGAGAGTGTGGGTGACAGCAGGAAACAACGGACGGAGGAAACGAGCAAGGGAGAGGAGGGAGAAGACTGAACAGACTGGGGTGAGAGCCGTTATTGACAGGGGGCGCCACGGGCTGGGTATGACCAGGGAAAACCAAAGTTACCTAGCGCCTGTGGTATTATTCTTGAGCGAGCTGCCGTTCGGGCAGGGGGATTGGGGGGGGGGTGTGGACACACGCGGTATGTATGGTAAGGTTAGTCTGTGTGGTATTCATTGAATGTCTGTACGCTATGCTGACTGTGGTGGTGGTAAGTCAGGTACGTACACGAGGTACTCCGTTCCTACGCAACGTACGCAAGGACCGTCATGTTCTTCCCCCGACTGGGCCACCCTCGTCCTTGCTCTCCACTAGGCGCACAAAGGACCAAGCACTCGCATGTCGCTCGCTTGACAAAGAGGCTCTCTGGGATTCTGGCTTTGCTCTCGCTCCCCTCTCTCTCTTTGCGATATCTACATTAGCGACAAACACGAAAAAAACGGTTCATGTTGGTAGTGGGTGCTTGGTTGACGCTTATTCTCTAATAAGATAACGGAGTTTATTCCAGCGGACGGACCATAGTCAAAGAAGACAGGGTCTTTGTTGCTCTTTGGCTTTTGGGGCTTCGGCCGGCGTGTCTTTGATGATGTGGGCAGGCTCGTGTCAAAGGAAGGCCGTGGCTGCTCCCAACTTGACTCCGTGGCCTCGAACAGGAAAGGCGCAGCTGGCCAGGAAGAAAGATTGCTTCAAGCTTTTCTTCGCAGTGGGCAGCTGTGGGCATACCAGGCAAAGCCAGCACTATCAGGCAGTACCTCGATCAGACAGCCTGGCGCCCAGGTGTAGGCGCTGGGCGGTTTTCATGCCAAGGTATCCTCGATAGCGTGGGTCGTAATTTGGATGTCCCTCCAGGATCTTGGGATCTCGTCCTGGCACAGCGCCATGGTGGGCAGAGGAGGACGGTCAGGTCTCGCGATTGGGCGATCGAGTGGGGTACCTACCACGGGCAATTTCCCCGTCTCAGGGAAAGGAGCTGACATCCTAGCAAATTCGAGCACGAAATATACGGTAGGTTTGCTTTGCTGCACCTGCACCTGCGGTCCATGAACGAAAAAAAGACGCGCTTGCAACTCCATGGCCCCTCGCACGGCTGCAAGCTGTACATGCCTACATTAGTATTCGATGAAAGGAAAAGGTCGGTGCAGCCGCCGGGTATTGTTTGTTGGTTGGAGAGAGAGGTAATGAGGAGGAGCCAAAAACCGGCACAGCATGCACAGCGCGTGCGGCGGCCGTGTTATTGCGGCGTTGCAGTGCGCCGAATACGGTCGACGGATCGACCAACTGGCAATATTGTCCACATGGTAAGCACTTGACGTTCCTTGGAGGATGCATTTTGCTGTAAATTGTCTGATTGTATCCATGATTGATTGTACCATTTGCCGATTGCACGAGCCAGTGAGTGCATATTCACCCCGATATCGAGCCAGCAGCCTGCCAGCCTGCCAGCCAGAAGACGACAATGCACCCCATTAAGAAGAGGGGGTGTGAAATCAATGACTGCCCACAAGCGGTAGTCGAGTATACCTACTTGCGTGGAGGAGGCAAATACCAAGACCCCATTCGTACAAAATACCTATATAGGGTAATCCATATGTACCAACATCAGACGAAAATCAAATGCTTCTCTACTGGTGCAATAGCACAGGAGCACAAATGGCTTCTGCCGATTGATGTGCATCGTCCACGCAATAGCATTCCGGTGGCCCCTGTGACCGAAGAGGAAGCCGCAATATGCAATTGAACTGCGCGTGAGAGGCTTACCTGTAGTTACCCTACATTATTACTACACTGGAGGATGCAGTCAGGTCAGTAGCACTCCCTACCGAGCCTATCTAGGGTAGCCCCCACCACCACCCCGACAGATCAGCTTCAGGTAGGAGGGCTACATTACACCTAAGGTATCGTCAGGTAGGTATGATAGATGCTAAAAAAGATACATGTAGGTGGTAGTAGGACAACAACCTTGGCTTGTTGGTGGTGTACGGCGGCCGTAGATCAGCAAGCCCAGGCCAGACGAAGTGAGATCTCAGTACCTACTAGACCCTCAGCACTCGAGGCACTTTGCGAGCAGGACCACACTCATGGCACACACACACAAACCACAAACGTATGCACACGCCATCGCATCGCAAAAAGGCGACCGCTTGACAAAGCTAGCTTCCATGGGGCTGGCTATCCGGAAAGGCGCCGGGTCGCACATGTCCCCTCGTACCGTGCGTCAGAGCTTAATCGCAGACTTGTTCCTTTCTTTTTCGCAAACAACTGGGCCGGTTGATGTGTGCTGGCCGATCGATGAAGCAAGAAATGACCGTTCTGCTCATGCGTTGAAGTGTCTTTTCCAGCAAAGATTGACACTTGGAAAAAGCTGTTCCGGGGCAAAATAAGATTGGACTCGAGGCCCAGACCGATTGATCCACGCGCTGTCGAGGCACAAGCGCCAGGCACCGTGGTCGGTATCTTTTTTAGCAGCTATCCACGATGTCCACTTCTACTGCACCTAATGTATGGAGTAAAAGGTACCTGCACTATTCCCGCACCTAAGGCAATAAGGTATGGAGTGTATGTAACTCGTACTGCCGGGCAGCAGCCAGAGCAAGCACACACCCATTCGCCATGTTGCCCTTCACATTTTGATGCTGCGGACCGCAGACCCTGGCAAAAGCCTCGTTAGGTGCCTACAAGGAGAACGCAACGCAGCTACAGTGGCCAGCAGGGCGAGTCAAAGGTGCTTCCTTAACAGAAGGGTGTGTGGCCAGCCCAGGCCTCTGCATCACTAGTTCCAACTTCTCGAGGTGTTTTCGTTAACCTATGTACCGTACCAATTGCACGCACATTGAATGCAGCTCCGCTTTGCCTCGCTCGTGTGTTCTGTCGCCAACGAGCATTGAATTTCAAGCACGCACAGACCATCTCACACTCGTGGCTGGCTGTTCTTTCTTTCTACGAATCTATGCCCGTTCTTTTTGGGAACTTAAAATCCTCGAAATTATTCTCCTTTCTAGTTGCTTTTCATAACCGGCAGTCCGGATCGCTTTACATACTAGCGTAGAGTAGTATTCAGCGCCGAACACAGCGGCTTGGCAGTCACGACTATTTGACAGTAGTCATCTTACAGGACATGAGGCATCGTATCATTCCGGTAGATGCTTCCTTTTCTATTCGCTATTTCTATATTTATTATATGTCACACGTGTCCAGGCCAGTTGGGTGGAGCGGAGGATGACTGCAGCTCAATACATTGGAAGGATTACAGAGGCGAGGTTTCTGTGTGGCTGGCAGCATTCAGGCCACCGCATATATTGAAATTCTTGTCCTGCGCGACGTGGAGTTTGTCTTTTATTTACAACTCTAGTCACTCAGCCGCATTTTTCCAGAAATAGGCTCTATGTAATTCTTATTTTCCGAGATTTGCTCGACTTCATGGCACGAAAGAGAGCGTGGTTCATGCAATGTCGGTATATAAGTGATCGCCCAAAGGTCTTGCCCGATAGCACCTTGGTTCCTTTGCGAGTCACAAAGAGAGCATGCACATCGATTATCAAGCAGAATGTCACAGAGACAACTGAAATTCGATTTCGTAAATTCCCTTGCAATCCTGGTCTTTCAAGGCCCCCAACATCCAAGGTCTTGCGTGTTGTAACTTGTTTCCCACAAGAACGAGCCCACGTGCAGTCCCTCCTCCCGCCCAGAACCTGATGGAAGGCTATGCATTTTACCGTCTGCTTACCCCATTGTGGCAACGATCGACTTTTTATCGATCTCGTGCATGGCAGCAATTTACCCAAAAGAACTCATCACCCAAAGTTGTCCTCGTCGCCCAGCTGCTTTTGGCTCTGCTGGCTTGGGACCCCAGGGACTCTCTCCCTTCAGAGCAGCCAAATCGGTAAAATTGCACCTTGGGAATTTGCAATGACGATCCTTTCTGCTTAGAAGGACAGCCGCGCACGCCAGTCCCTTGCTTGTACTACTATGAAAATGCCTCTAAACATTATAGTCTCGTCGTTGCGATGCCGAATATGCCATCCATCTCCGTCTGGGGGCCCGAGAGTCCCACCATCAACGCCATTGCCGCAAGACACCAACACCGTCAGCCGTCGCAACACCTTTAGGTACAGGTGGTAGCAAGGTAACTATGTAGGAGCTGATGGGGGTAGGGCAGGTGAGAGTCAGATCTCGTACCTGACTAGTTCAGGGCCGCCATGATGACAGAAAGATCGCTGGCGTCCGCTAACCAAGACTAGTCCTCCACGTCGTTCCTGGCCTGCGAAGCGAATAGAAGGCCAGACATGGGCTTTATCGCCAACTCAACTTATGCATACCTACTCAGTGCTACTCCAAGCCACGGGTCTTGTTTGCTTGAAACTGACCTACACAATCTGTCATCTGCCAGTTCAAGAGATCAGATTGGCTGTTCGTCTAAAACAACGGTAGAGCTTATATCATCCCATGCCAAGTTGCCCATTCCCACCTGCGCCGGCCCGTGAGTCAGGTTTGAAACGCAGCCATAGTAGCTTGCCCAGGTCTTCCAATCTCCGCACCTGGTCCTAAAGCGCACCAGGAAGGTTGACAGCCGTGTGGCATGGCTGTCCCCTTAATAAGTAGGCGGAGCCGAGACAGTCTTTTTTTTTTTTTTACTGTGCATATATCAAAAAAGTCTTCCACTATGTTTGTGTCTATAGGGAAAAAAAAATCTCTCATGCTATGTCATGTCTCTCGGTTAGTGCCATGCAGGTGTATACCCATTCCAACACACGAAACGATTGGTATTTGAACGGCGCCTCCCGCGTCATTCGTCATGAGGATCACATTATACAAAGATTCTTTAGCAAACGCATTCTAGAACACGGCATGCCGATGGAAGACCTGATCGACGTGACGAAACCTGAGTTTCTGAGTCGAGCAAACATGTTTCCAATCGCGCCGTCCGTTGAGTATTGTTGCTGCCTTTTTGGTACAAGATGTTTGATCATACCGGCGCTGTAGACAGCTCGTAAAGTCGATAGAGATACCAGTCAAAGTAGTGTAGCGCCGTGACAAGTGTACATGGCCACCCTTTCCTGGAATATCAGAGTAGATGTAAACGAATATCTGCAGCGGAGAAAGGCACATTCTCGGATGCCGTCCTCGACTACACGTTGCCTTGCCGCCATCTAATTCTTCATCTATCATTTTGGGCCCTTGAGGCAGGCGGAGGCCCCATGTAGTCGATGGACTTTCTGGAAATCTCTTCCATTGGGTCCCATAGGACAGAGCATCTCTATATAAAGCAGACCCGTCACTCCATATCTTGAGTGGACAGCCAAGGACGACTACCTTGTGGGCGAATATTGAGAATAAAGACGGCCCATTTGCAGATGAGTTGATCACCATGGCATCTTGAATCTTTGTCGCAAGTGATAGTGCTTCTGCAGTCGAACCCCTCATCCGCGGAAGCCTTGCGGATTCTCTTCATGGCGGGGTAATCCCCAATATGCACAAACTCTTTTTTCTTCAATAAGATATCACTCTGCTGAGCCAGCAATCCAATGTGAAGTCAGGCCACGGCCCTTGCTTGCATAGATCAGTCCTTGCTCGACTCTCTAATGTTCTTCATATTTGAGCCTTTGACGTCACTTTACTGATTTCTCGTCGCCGTCCGTCGCAAGCTTTTCCCCAAAGAAATCTCGTTGCATATATAGAATCTTCCAGCTCGAGCTGTTACCTTTTTTTGTAGACAAGGGCTAGTTCGTGGGGTCGTAGCAGAAAGTGACAGATGCCGGATGGTATTTTATAATTACTATATGCATGGCTTGAAGCCTGTGAGCTACCGAGCATCGAGTCTCCCGTCGTGGAGGACACGGCCCATGGCGCGTATCAGAGTAGAGATAGAACCACCATTTCAAGCCTCGCAGTTTCTATCTAACCCATAAGCTAATATGCCTCATTTCCACCGAGTGAGGTAGAAAGAGAAGAACCGCAACGATCTGACGAGTCTGGGCTGTAACCTAGCCATAAGTTCAAGGGCAAATGCCGAGTTTCTCTTTGTTGGGACCCAGACGGATATGCCTGTTCGTTCATGCCGTGAGCAGTGTAGAACTTGACGAAAGCCGCCCAGACGGCCGGGACCCAGCCGACAGACCAGGCACATATGACATGTCCAATGAAGACGTACGCCGGTCGGAAAGAGTGCTGTGAAAGCGGCCAAATATCCGGCCTAGAGCTGCTCGCTGCTTGCCGCGAAAGAGCTGCAAGATGATAGATCAAATAATCGCGATCACGCAGACGGAATCGACCCCCGGAAAAGGACCCGCTTAAGATCTTCGTCTTTACAAATCTTGACTCGGACCAATATTCACATCATCGATGGGTGTCTGATGCGGGATCTCAGGGTCACAAATACGCCCTGAGCCCGCCGTGGCTGTATCGAGGAAGTCTAGAGGCCGTGACTTATCTCATCACATCTCATTGAGTAGAGCAACTCATGCGTCAAGGAGTGGAAGAGGTTCATGTTGTGTTTCGCTTAGACTCAAGGTGACTTTGACAAGCCGGCCTCGCATAAGAGCCATTTTCCGACCGATCCAACAAAGTGCTTGGAAATGGGGGCTTGAGGGGTCCTCTTGGCTTTCTGACTCGTCGACGAGGGAAGGGATCGTTGGATTGGACCCATTCCGTTGCTTATGGGGGTGGGTGGTCTTCAATGTACCTGCCTATGTACTGGTAAGCTGATTTCCAGGGCACAAAAGCAATCAATTGACGTATCCCGGCCCTGCGTATGGAGGCATATGATTGTATGTATACTATGTAGCTGAGCAGTTGAGTAGACTGCGTTGCCATTGATATCTTGTATGTATGCGTTGGCTTCGAGTACGTAGGACGAGAGAGAGACCCTGCCCCCAACGCATATGATAGAATTTTAATCACTCGATGCCCAGCACAGAACAGGACGTTATACATCTCTCTCTACACATATAAAGAAGGTGCGAAATCCTCCCACGCCTTTCTCCTTGCCCTGCCGCTTGGCTCCATCTGATCTCAAACCTAACGAAGCCAACAAAAACAGATTCGACGCTAAACATCCCACCCACAACGCACGCAACTTCTGCTTTACCCCGCCATACGTCAGTCCAGTCCACAAAGCTCTCTCCTTTCTTTCTACCTTTACCTTACCCATCACTCACAAGCTATTCGATCCATTTGCTATCAAGCCAACAAACTAATCAAACTCTTTCACCACAGTCACAATGGGTGTTAACAAGACCGTTCTCAAGGAGGGCTCCGGTGCCCAGCCCCAGAAGGGCTCTACCGTCACCATCGAGTACACTGGATGGTTGAAGGACACCTCCAAGCCCGACCAGAAGGGTAACAAGTAAGCAAGAAAAAGCCCCTCTCATTGCCTGCGTTGGCCAGACTTAGACAGCCACGCGTCCTCTTGGAGTGCCTACTGACAATTTACTATCTAGGTTCGACTCTTCCGTCGGCCGCGGTGACTTCGTCGTCCAGATCGGCGTCGGCCAGGTCATCCGAGGTAAGTTTCAAGCCGCGGGGTCTCGGGATGCCGTTGTTTGTTTTATTCCCGCTCGCTAATTCGCCCTCAGGCTGGGACGAGGGTGTCCTCACCATGAAGACTGGCGAGAAGGCCACTCTGGACATCTCCAGGTTTGTACCATTGCAACCCACCAACTCTACAGTTAGTGACTAACCTCTTGGTAGCGACTTCGGCTACGGCGCTCGGTAAGCCCAATCCTTTCCCTTCTGGACTGACCTCCTGCCACATACTCGGGCATGGCCATCTCTGTTCTACTGGACTTTCAACCCGAGATTATCACGCTCTTCCTTGTAAACGATTACTGACATGTACAACAGCGGCTTCACTGGCCACATCCCCCCTAACTCCGACCTGATCTTGTGAGTACATACGTCTGCTTCAGCTGATTCTTCCTTGCTAACAATTGACTCTAGCGATGTCGAGCTCAAGAAGGTCCAATAAATCTTCAGCTTGTTCATATCTCGATCAGCGGCCATTTTAGAAGGTCCAATGCTGAATCTGGTACATCTCGATTAAAGCGGTTGCCGCTCTGAGGATTTGATATCGCTATAGAGGTTAGATATCTACCTCGGAGAATTGATCACTTATCTGAGTCACATGTACCCCAAAATTGTTTGATCTGTGTGACAAATTGTGCACCTCACGATGTTTTAGAGAACACCTTTAGCCGAGCGCTTCTCGCTGATCTAATACTCTGCTCCAGTCTAGCAGCCACCGTTTCTAAAGGCAAGAAGCCTAACGTTGCCATGCCAGTTTCTTAATCTGCCGATTTAGCGCTGAAGGGGAAGACTATCGGATGACCTCCTTTTCGTGCCCATTCTCGATCCTCGTATCTTGTACTCTCGGCCTTGTTACAGCATGAGCAGCCATTGGCTGTCAAGACTGGATTGTGCCTACATTTGTGTAACGTGTAGTCGTACTGCCTTTGATTAAGTAGTATATCTCTGTGTAAGGTCACTAGTATGCTGCGATCGCCCGAAACGTATTCTTCTAACACGACCTGCGATCCTGACGTACATATGTACAACCCCAAGCACTTGGCCAACTGTGAAGAAAGTTCATACTCAACACTCGACTCGAATTGCCCTCATGATCATGTATATGTGTATGCCTTTTGATTCTTCCTTTGATATATTTAACTCAGTTCTATAGTCGTACACTACTTGTGTCCGACATTGGTGATCCCGTGGCGTGGATCGGTTGTTTTGTGATCAGCATACGATTGATTGTCTTTTTGATTTTGAATGCCGAGGCTTTACTTTGATTGAGCGGTCGTCGACCAAAGAGCTCTGTTTCGACAATTTTCCCACCGAGACCATATATGTGTAAATCTGCCCAAGTGCTCGGTATCGCTTTTTGCCTTTTGGCTCTGCGTCCCTTACGAGCTGATTTCACCATAAGGCATGTAGTCTTGTACAAGATGGAGTGGGCGTGGGAAGACCACCACTTGGTTGATCATTGTCTCGCAAATGTATACTATTCACTTCATGCTAAGCAGTATTGCGTCTAGGGGACCCGATAAATAAGCTTTGTTCAATATCATGGTGTTACGGAAATCTTTCGGGGATGATGAAATGGCATTTGGCTGTCGAATCAATGCACTGATCATCTAAGCTGTTACACGCATCTGGACAATAATTTCTGGAATCTGCGTTTTCGAAAGGGTGAGGGAATGTGCCTGGCTGATGGCAATTTTCCCTATGTACGTCAATGTTCACCTGAATAGAGTACTGGCCAGCCGTCTTCCGGATAGCATGAAGATAGCGAGTGAGTTGTTCCAATACAAAACATGTAGGTCATTGAAACGGTCACGTATATCGACTTATTTATTCATCTGGCTTATCTGCTTGAGATCTGACCATGCCGCGCTGCGTATCATGATGGATTGCGTGCTTTCAGGTGACAGCAAGTTTTACTCAATAGAGGAATATGTTAAGTTTTGAAAGCCCTATACCACATTGGCTTGAAGTAGTTGGATGATACATTCGCTCGGACTGTATCTTGCAGTCAGGAAAGAGTGATTCATGGCGATTTTAGAAATAATCACGTCCATCGATAGCCCATACGGTCTTATAACAGAGCATGGCATAGCTTGGCTCTCAGAAGCAGATGCGTATATACAAATAACACTCAGAAATGGCCGAAAGCTCCATGAGCTACCAAGGCGCGAGACACCAAGTGGATGCAGAAAACAAGCTGTGTTCAAAGATGGGTGAATGGCCAATCATTGCTTGATCTAAGACGTCTTGTCATGAGAAGACGCGCAATATCTGCTACGACTTGGCTAGGCTTTCCGATATCAATGAATTCGGTATCAATGAGGTTGCGGTTACTGTTGAGATGGAATATAAACTTGTTCTTCTAGAGTAGAGGCTATTCTCTCTCGCGTATACGTGTTTGTACGTACATGTGTATACACAGCTCGAGTAGCTTTCAGTGCCATTGCCACTGCTTACTCTGACTCACTTCCTTGACGAGTGAATTAATTCCCTCTAGCCAAAATGTTACGCAGCGAGTGGTTGAAAGAACCGCACGCCATATCAGGTTTGGTTACATCATCCGTCCTTAAAGTTGTGCCACTCACGGACACCCATGAGATATTGAGGTAGATAAGATATTCAACCCTGAACTACGAAGATCTGGAGAAATGGTAATATATAATAATTCCGACCACGTAGGTGAAATACTGAAAACAACCATGGTTCTAGGCAGCAGCTTTATGCGGGTTTTTTTTTCCTGCACCTCTTTCTGCGCTAAGAGTTTCGTCAACCTCTGGCATGCTGCAGCAATTGCAAGGGCTGTCACATCGGGTGTGATCCTTGGCAAGGTTGATTCCCCCAGGTGATCTTAATTCATGCAGGCGGCGGAATAGTCAGCGAACCTGTCAGATTGGGCGCCTTGTAGGCTGTCCTTGGTGGGAATTGACCTTGACCACCTGCAATTGCAAAAGAAGAAGAAGAAGAATAGAGGAATCTTGATGATGTGCTATTTCCTGTTCAAAATTCTGCCAAGTTGGGATCTGCATCAATGTCGGCCAGGGACTCGCGGCTCACTGGCAGACCTGCCTAATTTAGGCGTCGCGCTCTTCTCGAGCTCTTGTGTTCCTGATATGCCGGCTTTTCTACCTGCGAAAAATGTCAGCCGCCTATTGTAGCACTTGACCTTGAAAGGGTTGGCCAACTGGAAGGCTTGCTAAAAGGACAGGCGCGTTGCCGTTCTTGGGCGTCCGCTACTGCTCTTGATTTGTGGGTATAGCCCGGAGATTGTCCAAAGGGAAGGAACCTTGGAAGGGACCTCGCGCGAAAATGCAGGAGAAGAAATACGCATGCGCCGCACATCTAGGCCTGGCCTTTGAAGGATTTGATACCTATCCGACGTGACACCCTCCTAATATTGTTATGTGCTGCGATCTGTAGATCATCAAGTAGTCAGACGAATGGCCCCTCAAGCCCCCAGGTTCCATTACTGCGAGCATCGGTTGCAAAGGCACTCAAGACTGTCAAAAGTTCCCGCCCTACCCCAGGCGTACCCAGGGCCGGCCGACCGACCGCCCGACCGACTGGCAACAGGGCGGACAGGCATCCATTTCTTGCTGACTTATTGCAGGATCCTTATCAACTGGGCCAACGGGGGGACCCTGGGCCATCCAAACCCACCCCCACTAAAACTGTATTTGCAGGTTTTGGAGTATAGTTCCTATTTCAATCCTCTATTCATTCACTCGGTAGTATATCCAAAGCCAAGACCAGGTTGGGAGCCACGGAAACGCAGCCGAAGAGTAACGTCCAACCCACCTACCTCATAGGTAACCTTACCTACCTGCATTGCCATCTGGCCAATCTATCTACCAGAGTACAACTTATTTCGATTGTTTTTTATTTGGTTGTTGGCGCGGGGGCCCCGGCTAAATTGCCCAGATCCATTCCAAGGGAATCAAGTCGGACTCTTGGAATTCCGGCGCCGTCTGATTGACTGACAGCGCCCCGTCCGCTCCTGAGCCACACCCGTGCCGTTCCTGTCATTGGACTCCTCCTTCAAATCAACAAGCTGCAAACTTCAACACTGCAGCTCCATGGAGTTCTTGTCTGTTGTCGGTCTAGGTTCTGCGTGGGAATTGACCCATCTCCATTCGCAGAATGCAGAAAATGTTTTCAACAACTATCATATTGTTGCGCAGGAACCGTAAGTTTTTGTACCTCTAATCATCCTACCCAAATTGTCCACCTACATAAGAGATAGAGTTCTTGACTAACATTCCCGCTTTATTCAAGCCGTCCCGGCGGCCTTCCCTGGATTCGCCATCTATCGGGGTTCGCCAGGACCGGATATTTGCAGTTAACTGTCACGGTGCTATCTGCCCTCTTGGTTCTCCGACACTTGGTGCGGCGCTCCTACTCCAAGGTCACGCGACCTGAGGGCAGTGCCTCGACCTTTTCTTTGCCCTTCGAGCTCATCTCGCAAGTCTTGCGCGCCACGGCCCTGGCTTTCATGATTGTATCTGCTGTGCGTCACGGCGATAAGTGGGCCAATGTGGTTATCTTGACATATGTCTTCCTGCTCGGGTTGCTGCGGCTGGTGAATGACATTGAATGGAGACATGTTGCTCTGCACCAAGTGAACTTCACTATCTTCTGCGCATGGATCATCATTCTCTTGGGCGAGTTGCTGCCGACCATTGCGGTCGACTGGAAATCCTCGTTTGACCCCATGCTGACTGCTAGCATTGCTTCGTTGACAGCGGCTGTCCTGGTGGCGTTTGTCACTCGCCGCGAATGGGTACCGCCATCTCTTGACCTGGATCTCCCCGAGAATGTGTGTTCACAGCCTTCACCAGAGGAAACTTGCAGCTGGCTCGAGTACTACATAACGTACGAATGGTTGACTCCCCTCATGTGGCGCGGTGTCCGCCGCCAGATGACCATAGAGGAGCTGCCGCAACTTCCGTGGTATGATGAACCCTTGGTATTGCTGAGAAGGGTCCAGGAAGCTCGAAAAAAGAACCAATCGACTATCTGGACTCTGATTAGGTTTCTGCCTCGTGAGTTGATTACCATGTCCTTTTGGGCGGCGACTTGTTTCGTGGTTGAATTGGTAGCCCCGTTTGCCCTGTATAACCTGCTGGGGTACATCAACGCGCCCGAAACGGCCATGCTTCGACCTTGGGTGTGGCTTATACTCTTGTTCATTGGACCTCTGTCTCGATCTGTCTCGTTTCAGCAGTACATCTTCACGTCGACTCGCTTGATTGTTCGTGTCAAAGCTGCTCTTACGCAAGAGTTGTACTACAAGGCCATGAACTCCATGGAGCTCGACGATGAGTCCTTTCAGGATATATCATCGGCAGAAAAGCCCAAGGAAGGCGGCAAGAAGGAACAAACTGTGACTTCTACCGGCCGACTGGCTAATCTGATGAGCTCCGACATCGACGCAATCACCAATGGTCGAGATATCATACTTGTTGCTGCTGGTCTACCAACTGGCACAATCGTGGGCTTCATCGGCCTGTACAGCATGCTAAATTGGCCAGCAGCCGTCGGTGTCGGGCTCATGCTAGCCATGTCACCCATTGGCGTGTATATTGCACAAAGAATGGTACATCTACAACGTGACATCAGAAAGATTCAGGACTCTAGGATCTCGGTGATTTCGGAATATCTTTCATCAATTAGAGCCATCAAATATTTTGCATGGGAAAATGCCATTATTAACAAGGTCAAGGCTATTCGGTTGAATGAGCAGCGGAAAATTTGGCATATCAATGTCTTGTAGGTTTCCAAGCAAGTGACTACGTCAGAACTGTACAGCGAGGCTAATCTCACATTTGTCTGCAGATTCATGCTTCTCGGTCAATTCACCGAAGCTATCCCCATTATTGCTCTGTTGATCATTTTCAGTCTTCACGTAGCAG
Source organism: Neopestalotiopsis rosae (assembly GCA_023078685.1). Classification (NCBI taxonomy): domain Eukaryota; kingdom Fungi; phylum Ascomycota; class Sordariomycetes; order Amphisphaeriales; family Sporocadaceae; genus Neopestalotiopsis; species Neopestalotiopsis rosae. The sequence goes on from JALGAS010000001.1 coordinate 3,065,240, forward strand.
TTCGCAAACAGCCACTCACGGCGGACGTTGCCTTCACCTCAATCACTCTCATCAGGACCATCCGGCGAAACTTGGCCATGATGACTGGCATGTCTCGAGGCATCACCTCGGCTGGCGTATCTGTCAAACGTCTGGATCGCTACTTCAACAACGTGGTTCCTTTGACTCGCCATCCGATAGGACCATTGCGCATGGAAAATGCCACAGTCAGGCGCCACAAGAAGGCTACATTCACGCTCAAGGACATATCCATCGACTTTGTCGAGGGTGGACTCAATGTCCTTGCCGGGCCGAGCGGCTCGGGCAAGTCGACGATGCTTCTTGCGATCCTCGGCGAGACCTTGCTTGAAAATGGAACGATCACCTGTCCCAAGGATATTGCTTACGCATCACAGAGTGCTTGGCTTCAGAACGAGACCATCAAGGAGAACATTCTGTTCAATAGCGAGTTTGAACAAGTACGATATGATCGTGTTATCAATGCCTGTGGCCTGCCCATCGACTTCAACGAATTCCCGGACCGAGACGAAACAGAAGTTGGTGAAAATGGTGCAACTCTTTCAGGTGGTCAGAAATCCCGTATAGCACTAGCTCGAGCTCTCTATTCAAAGGCTCCGGTCCTCCTTCTCGACGATATCTTTTCAGCACTCGACGCCAAGACCGCATCCGTGGTCTGGGAAGACTGTTTCTGTGGCGACCTGCTCAGAGACCGGACCATCGTTCTTGTTACTCAGCTTCCCTGGATCACGCCACAGGCAGATCTGGCAGTTAAACTCGAGAATGGCTCGGTCAAAGAGATTGAAAGACATGCCGACGTTGTCCGAAAGCCCGTGACACTGGGTATGGAATTGGTCGACCAAGGTGACGTTGATACCACGGTCGAGGTCGCAGCCACGCAGGAGGCATCAAATGGTCACAGCAATGGCAACAAGCCTAATGGACAATCCAATGGTGGAACTAACGGTACCATGAAGACGTCCGAAGCTAAACGCCGCGACGAAGTTACACAGGAAGCTCTGAAAACGGGACCGACTGCGCGATTACAATGTAAGTGATATTGACCAACTGAGCATGTCAACACAATGACTAACAAATTGTATAGTCTTCAAATACATGGCTTACTTTGGCAACCCTTTCCTTGCTGTCGGTGCGGCTCTCATGACTATTCTGAGTACGGCATCCGCCGTCGGCACTGGATTGTGGATTGCTGTTTGGGTAGATGCATACGGACGGGGCGAAGCCAGCAACATTGCCTTTTATCTCGGCATTTACGGAGTTTGGAGTTTTGCTGAACTATTCATTAGTGCCATGACGTTTGTCTTTTACGAAAGTGGTGGCTGGTATGCTGCTAGAACCCTTCACAACCTCTTCATTGAATCGGTCATGTCAGTGCCGCTGTCCTGGTACAAGACCACGCCCATTGGCCGAGTCGTGAATCGCTTTTCTCGCGACATGAGCTCTCTCGACAACTCCCTGGTAACATATCTGAGGTTCTGCTTTGACGCGTTTACCCGCCTAGTATTCCAGGTTGGTGCCGTCGGGTCCGTCATGCCGATCTTTATGCTTCCAGCTGCAGTGTGTTGCCTGGTTGGCATCATTGCCGGCGAGATGTACACACGAACCGCAGTGGCTGTCAAGAGAATTGTGTCATCGTCGCAGTCACCCCTCTTCTCGCAATTTGCCGACAGTCTTGCGGGGATTGCCATCATTCGTGCCAGGGCGGGTATGCCAAAGACCTTTGGCGACCAGCTTGCCGAGAAGCTGCGCATCTTTGAGAGGGCATCGGAATCTCACTACAACTGTAATCGATGGGTGGCATTAAAGGTCGACATGGCCACTACGCTTGTAACGGTGGCTGCCGGTGCTATTGCCGTGTCAAAAGTAGGCACTGTCGCGGCCGGACTGGTTGGATTCTCTCTCACAAACGCCACAGTAAGTTCTAAACCCTCCTCCACAGATGGAATATTATCGCTAATGACTTGTAAAGACTTTGAGTCAAGTCATCATTATGCTTGTGCGGACCATGAATGAACTCGAGGTTGAAATGCAGAGTGTAAGCTTTATTATCCCCTACCTTTTGGGTCTTCCATTTTCTAATCTGGCACTACTTAGTTCCACCGTATTCGAGAATACGCCCTCGTTGAACCTGAAGAAAAGCCTGATGAGTACAAGGAGCCTACGGCGTACACTGATGACGAAACATTGGAAATGCCCGCAGATTGGCCAAGAAGCGGCGAGGTAGAGTTTCGAGACGTCACAATCAAATACGACCCCGATGGTCCCGAGATTCTGAAGAATATCAACCTCAAGTTTGCTGCTGGCGAGAGGGTTGCCGTTGTTGGCAGAACTGGGTCAGGTAAATCTACGGTAAGTATTTCGCTTTTTGGCCTGAATATCTAAGTTCTTGGCTTATTGAAATATGTAACTAACTCGAATTCCCAATATAGCTCGTCTTATCTATGCTACGGTTTTCAAACATTGTTTCTGGAAAGATTCTCTTTGACGGCGTCGATATTACCAGTTTCTCGCGCAAGCGTCTGCGCGAGGCATTGACCATTATCCCCCAGGAGGCCGTCCTGTTCAGCGGAGATGTAGCATCCAACTTGGACCCCACTGGCGAAGTGCCAAAGGAGGTGGTGACCAGAGCCCTGCAATATTGCAGCGGTATCGCATCTTTTGAGTACCAGGAAGTAGAGGAAGAAGAGGATGCCGCCGAGAGCCAAGACACGAACGGCACTCATTCCGATACGCAAAAGATTAGCCTCACCACCTCTGTCAAGGCCAAGGGCGAGAATTTCTCCCATGGCCAGCGCCAGGTCCTGTCGCTCTGCCGCGCCCTGGTGCGCAAGAGCAAGCTCATGCTCCTTGATGAGGCAACGGCGAGCATGGACTATGAGACCGACCAGGGCATCCAACAGGTGCTGCGCAAGGAGCTCAACGAGCACGGCCGCGACCGTACCTTGGTCACCATTGCGCACAGGCTCAAGACCATTATCGACTATGACAAAGTTGTGGTTTTGAGTGCTGGAAGCGTGCTAGAGTAAGTCCAGTCGCCTTTCTTTGAGACTTTTGCAATATTCATGACGTGTTTCTCGTGGTTAACGCTGTTCTTTTTCAGGACTGGTTCGCCGAAAGAGCTTTATGATGCCAAGGGACAATTTTACGATATGATGAAGCACAGTGGTGAGTTTGAGGACTTGGAAAAGTCCCTAAATACTAAAGAGTGATGGAACGATGGGGTGTGGATATTTCCAAAACAAAAGGAGGAACAGAGACATTGATGTTGAATAATATTTCAGTTCATATAGAGTCTTGAGTTATGAAAAGAATTTTTGCCTTTCTTTTTCCCTTTCTGACTACGCACTTGATATGACTTAGTCAAGTTGAGTCAAGCTAAGAAATAAAAGACTAGCTGCAAGTAAATTTATACCTTATCCAAGTCCTGAAGTATGTCACAACTCGCAGAAGTAATATGTAACATGAACACAAAATCAACGAGTCGTCGTGGCTTTGCCTATTCAGCTATATGGTTGATAATCCCCTATTAATCCCCGACCTATCTTTCATGCTTTCCAAATTCTTGGAACCCAGATCACGCAAGAGAACTAAGATGGTCACTGCAGAAATCATTCCCAGGAGGGCAAGACAAGGACAAGGTCAAGAGTTGAAGAAGAAGGGAAGCTCTTTACCTCATTACACGCCATGAGCGCCCAGCCAGCTGACCAATGACGAGATGGATGAAGATGATGCAGCTCTTTCGTCCCAACCTGGTTCATGGGAACGCGAACCAATAAGTGAGACGAAACAAGGATCTTTGGAGAGGTAAAGAGGAGCCTGAGAGATGGAAACCAGTTGAACATTGCTGACAACATGCAAGGCGACATTAGACGAACAAGGACAAGAGACGGTGACGCCCGACCTTGGATCATACCGAGTTACTGACGAGAGATGGATGCAAATGAAAATCGAAGAGGCACCATGATCACACAAGCACAAGCTCGCCCTGATGTGACGGTTGCGCCCGCTTGTCCTATCAATATTGTATATACAGTACAAGGCCGAGTCGACCGAGGGGAGGACGAGGCGGGTTCCACATGGTGAAGAAGAATCCTTATGAGGGAAAACCAATGAATGAACAAGGAGGAAGGGGAAAACAAGTGGTTTGCCCCCACCTTTGAATCGATTTGCCTCTGTGCTTGGGGGCAGATTTGCTTCGATCCAAACGTGATTGCGTCGGCGATGAGGTCACGGTCACCATAAACGGCTCGATGAACGCGGTGCTTCTGGAGCTTGGCCCCAAAGTACGATAAAGTCGTAGGGCGAAAATGAAGGATACCCCATTGGTGGGCTTCTTTTCCGGGGGAGAGGCTCTACTTGCCGTTTTGTTTTTGAAGGTTTGGCGATGGCAAACTTTTTTTCCTCCCCTGTCTTGGGGGTCGTTCTTTTTTATTTGTTCATTTGCAAACAGCGTACAATATGGCAACTGGGGCCGGTATCAAAAGAAGTTTGGGTTCCTCGTTGGTAGATATTCCAAGAAGAGAAAAGAATAGATAACAAATGATCACACCGCTGCGTAGACTCTTGAACTCTAACAAGAATAGGAACGAAAGAAAAAGAAAGGCGGAGCGAAACGAGGGAGGATCGATACTGTAAGGCACAGATCTCAAGAGAAAGATAGATGAAGTATACTTCGGCAAGATGCCTTTTCCAACGATCGGTCTGCCCGAACCCATGACAACACCCCCACACCGGTGATCTGTCGAAAACACTTGTTTGTACCATGTTACATTCGAATGGAAGGGGGCTGCTGCAAGAGAAAAAGACTTGGGGTTACACGTCTCTCGCCAATCGTTCTTTTTCTATATTGCCTTCGATGGGGACCCCCGCGGATGTTGCGATCCGGTACTCACCCCTGGAAGCTGTAGGGTAATACAGCTTGCGCCTGGAGACTAAAAAGGATAGAGAGCATAAGACTAGGCTGGTGACAGGGTCCCCCCAAGTCACTTACTATCGGCCTAGAAGGCCCGGGGAAGGATCCGATATGTTGGCTTTCCGTGACCTTGTGCGACGACAAACTTTGGGCGGGGAGGAAGAGGTCCCCCATCATCGCGGTCTGTTGCACACGATGACACCTCGTCAGGAACAAAGAGACTCCGCCCGCAAGAGCGGAATTATTCCTTTTCTCTTTACTGGCAAAGGTCTCCACTGACGAACGTTTCATTTCGACGGGGACACAAATCTCATAAAAAGATGGGGGTCGGTCCGCGAAAGATTGAAACTCTGACAAGGGTTTGGCGAGACAAGGAAAAAAAAACCAGAAAGGAAAAATAGGGAAATGAAAAAGAAGGACATGGTACACACGCTTGCTCTTGCCGTGTAATGTTCCGGCCATTACACAGCGTTGGAAAATCCCCCATTGCAGCCCTACCCGCATGACGACTAAGACATGCGTTTGAGTGGGTAGGGATTGCTGTCGATCACCAGTGAGCTATTCAGGTGGTACATCATCAGCCTCAAGTCAGGGTATAGTGTTGCCCAGCCCTTTTTATTTTCTCCTCGCTGCCATGTAGAAATATTTGAACATATGGCATTGCAACATGGCATACAAGTACTATATATGACATGGTATCTAGAATGGCCCGGGATGAGCAGTTCCGGCAGTTAGCGATGCATTTTGCAAATGAGGATAAGGGAGACAAAGAAAAAGAAAACAAGTACGTGTCCTACTTGAGGATGTGTCCAATGTCATCTCGGCCACGGACATACCCACATCACCAAGACCGCCTGCTTGTACAAGATATAGGCAACGGTCGTCATACATGAACATCTTACATGAAATGGCTGCCAAATCTCAACAGCAAGGCAATTGCTTAGGTATGTTAATAGAAAGTGAGATGGGAAACCCGATATCTCAAAAAGGCGTCTTGAAAAGAATAAAGAGAGAATGTAATAGCTTCACTCATCTGACGAGACACTAATCCACAAGATGGAGGAGCATCAACAAGAGTAGAATAACAAGCAATCGGGATATTGAAATCTAAACTTTTCAAGTCTACCAGGATCCCTCCTATGCGTACGCCGAGAAAAAGCAAAAGACCTCATCTAGTGACATTTTAAACCCCCCTTTGCCTTTTTTTGTCCCTTTTTACTCCGTAATTCAGCCTCTGGACTGTAAGGTTCTTGCTCAACAAAAAGATTTTGAGTTCCAAAAGACTGGTGATCCCAAACGCAAAAGCCTGCTTGAAGAAATAGACACGTGATTCTCCGACGTACAACGCATCATGAAAAAATGGGGGTGGGAAAAAACAAATGTCGTGGAACCATAAAGTTGATGATTCGAGAAAGGACATTGACCGCCAAATGGTGTGCGTGTGCGTGCTGGTTTCTCTGTCTGAATATCCCGTTTCATCATACGCCGGAGCGCAATATAATGATGGGATCAAGGGAAAGGATAAAAAGGTAAAAGGAAGCAAAAAACAAAAAACAAGCCCAAGCAATTACAGACCAGCCCACGGCGTCTGAAACTAGTGGACTTATCCGTTCCACTGTTGCTCAAAAACGAATCTAGAAAGAAACTTGTGATACAAAAAATGCACAACGACAGCGGGCCCCCGATCTCGGGAAGTTGCCGTACATTCCGGGCTGCAAGGCCAAAGAGGAAAGAAAGCACAGAACCACCGAGAGCTCTAGAAACTGCAAGGAAGAAAAACAAAATGACGAAAGATGCCATGTCATCATTCGCAACGTGAAAAGCTTGACTGAGTGGGCATTTGGCGGTGTACAGGTCCAGTAGTGAAAAGATGAGGAAGAATAATGTGAGTAAAGTGACAAGAGTAGTCTCGCGTGCCGTTTCCCCTCCCGGTAGTTGGGTCGAAATGTCTCGGGAATCAGCCGCGTCAGGGGAATGACGTTCAGACCGACAGAAGAACGCGCCCTCTCTTACACTCATACTCATGTTTTGACGCACTCTTCTCCACTGAGATGTTCACCGAAAGATCGGTTTGGAAAGCTTCAGAGGTCATCGACCCCTGTTCCTTCCAGACGTTGAAACGTGGTCCCGGGGCTATCCCTACTTGACAGGTCGGCATATTTGCTTTTCCCGCATGCTGCCGGTTTGCTTTTTCATTTATCGATGAGATGATTGTGCATTTGACAGAGGCGGTGGCCCTTTTAGAATACTGCAATCGAAGTAATAACAAATTAGCGTTCGAACTTGCCTCCGCCTTATTGGGCCATATATGCCAATTCTTGACAAAACGGCAAAGTGAAGGGAGAGAATCTTTGGGCATAGAAACATGTCCGACACCGGATGCGTGCCTCTTGCGTGGCTTTTCCATTGGATCAATCCAACGTGTTTGAAGAGCTGCATTACGTACCTGTTCTCAATGAACTTTGTCTCCCTGCCCAGAGCCACATGCTAGGCCGCATGTTTTGTTGTCTCTGGGATTTCAACCTCTAGTTGTTTGCGCAGGCACGACACATGTGAACCTTGCAATACCGACATTCCATGATCCACCAGTGCGGTCCGGAATGGCACATGTTGCATGCCCATTGAATGAGAGTGTTATCCGACTTGATCATCTTAAAGGAGTGGGCGCAGCTGGTAGAAACGGCCATGGTGACTGATGGGAGGGTTTCCAATGCTAAACTTGATGGCAGTTGTGTCAATGGTGATGATAGTGTGGGTAGCTTCTGTCGTAACTGTCTATCTCTCACGGAGCACACCAGATGTAGACAGATATGGGAGAGGTCACTGAATATTTCAGTATCTCTTGTTGAAGTAGATGAGATGCTGGTCGGGGCAAGCACTCACGTTGTAAAATGGAATTCCTGTATGTGTCGTAGTGTGTACGAGCGTGAGAATTGGGATGACGATGATGTGCTTTGGCGTCAAAGTGAGAGGAAAGACTTCTTGTGTGAGGACTGGTTGAGTTGCTGAAGTAAAAGAGTTTGCGGGATGTAAAGGGAGCACAGGGCTTTTATGTACTGCCAAAAAAAAAAAAAAGAGTGTCCAAGATGTTTCGATAACACACAGAGGAGGTCCACTTGTTTCTTCTTCTTCCTTTTTTTGTTTGTCTTTCAAGTTCGGGAGGTTGTTTGTTGATTTGTTGAGGCGGGCAATGGATGGTTATGAAAGGCAGATTGCAGTTGGGCGATGATACAATGTGACGGTAGTTCCTGCCCAGCGTAACAGCAAAGGCGACTGGATGAATGGCGACGAAAATATGAAGGTGCGATGTATCCTTTGGACTGGTTGATTGATTTGGGTGTGTGCTGTCATGAAATTATGGCGTTGGCACGGAACAGAGCTGGCAGGGGCGCGAGGCGGAAGGTTCACAGACTATGTATGACCATAGATTGTCAGTTTTCCCTTGCCCCGTTCGTTGTGGTGACTATTCTTTTTTGTAATCTTAAATTCTTGTACGTGTTCTTCGTTTGAAGCTTGGAGGTCAGGTCACCTGGTAGGACGGGAGGTTTGACGGGGGAAAGACTCCATAACATAGCGTCTGGCCGGGGTCAAGTTTGAGGTTTGGAATATACTTGTAGTATTTTGATAGTATGAGGACTGGTCATTCTTGCAATTATCAAGGCGGGTGGGTCCAAGGGAAGAACAGGCATGAACTTGCCCATGCTACTTTTCGGGAAGGCTTGTTTGGCATGGGATGTGGAAAGGAAAAAGTGTGGGTAACAGAGATATAGATACGCAAAATACGTTGACTGATTACCTAGACAGGTAGGGCCGACCTAGTGTAAGCGTAAACGGCTTGATTAGCTTGGTTAAAAACCTCGAAGCCTCTCTTTTTAGGGAAGAAAAGATGGTGATGTGATGGTGGGTTGTTTTCCCGAGGGTCATTTCTAGTTGCCTCCATAAACCTACACACACTCTATGATGTGTGTAATTGTAAGTGGATATGAGTGTGGTGTATGCTGCTATGCAAGTATGTACAGTACAAATTCAGGTAGTCGTCAGGTACGTGCCAGTGGGTGGGCTTGTATCGATTGTATGGATTGAAGAATGATGAGCCGCGGGCCCAGGGGGGATACTGGGGACGACTCTGGACCTGGGCCCTTGTCGCGCATACTACTCTTTCATATACGTGCAGATATACGTGCATGCATACACATCTACTTTTGAGCGTGCGTACATTAGTCAGGTCCTGATTCGAACATGGGGGCGAAAGTACCTTTGTAAGAAAACAAGACCGTCTCGAGAAGCTGCAATGACGAGACTGTTCTGGGAAGCAAAGCAACTCGTTTTGGAATTGATGTGGACTGATGTTGGGTATCCAAGAAAAGCTAAAACCTGTCCGTGGTTTTTAGCGCCGTGCATACGTTTTGGTAGTAGCTAGGTACACTTGGATAGGCCAGACAGAACGACGTCTTGGGCCCTGGTCTACTGGCCCTCTCAAGAAAGCTTCCAGAAGACTACCGTAAAGGTGGGATACATGGCATGGCGTATTAGAAATAAAATGAAATCAATTACCAAGAAAACCGACCCCCAATTGAGTATTGGGTGGGTAATGTAGTATTAATTCAATGAGGGGGAAGCATGGTTTTTTCTTGACTGCCTTACCGGTGAGTAGCGAAGTGAGAGATATCTGGTGGCATGGACGACTGTCGTCCTTGGATGATTCCCGCGCAAGCAATGCTGTAAGATCTGCCGAAGCGGCATTAAGTTTGTAAGTACCGCGTAGGAAAGCGAGAAAGGCCCAAAATGGCCGGATGCTTTCTACCTTGTTCCCCTGTCACACACGCCCGGCTCTCGATCGGGACACCTACTCGAGCCGGGGCCATGTCCGTCGCAACATGATGATGGCTTTCGCTGGGGGGCGTCCTAAGAAGGTAGTCGTGGCGCTCCGTGCGGCCAAGAAGGAAATAGAGTTTCGTAGTGGAGGCTGGTTGATTGTCTCCCGTCCAGCCGGATGATTCCCAAGGCAAGAAAAGTATAAGGCAGGGAAAGTATATTTCTGCGCCGCCCCAAGCAAGCGTTTAATGGATCAACAAACGATGACATGGGCTTTGGGAGCGGTTTGAAGTTTGAACTGCACTGGGCTGATACGGGATGGATTGAGGGTGGTTTGGGTGGCATAGGGTGGCTGCCAAGTCCCCATCTTTCTCTTTCGGCAATTGGCGGCAGCCAGGAAGAAGCACCGCCGTTGGGATAGCATGCAAGGGCTTGATTGCTGATTTGGGGGTGAAAGAAAGCGCTCCCAAAGCTATTGATGGAGAGAGTAAGTATCAGCTCCCGTATGGTGACGATGGGTATCTTTGGGCATGCTGTAGTCAAGCCAGCACTAACATCAATCGGATGTCTGCCAGTCAGGTCAGGTGGAGTGCGTCGTCGGGAGGCCGTTGGCTGATGCCAGGCCGAGGTGGACCGGATCACACATGGCGAAGGAGAGAAACGGCTTCGCATCTCGCAAATCAGAGAATGAAAGACGGCCTTCCCTGTCTACCTACCTGCCTGGCTGCATGCATTGCACGTCCTCGGTTATGGATCCGGCGCGACGGATAATCATTGACCATATCGTCCAGCAGGCATGCCTGGCGCCAGGCAAATGTCACAGTCCAGAGCCCAGAGCTGGTGTTGTGTGCGATCACCGTTGCTTTAGTTGCCAGGGTCCACGGATCGCGGGCAGGGGATGGGGCCGACATCTTTTGTTACGTGAGCCTGAATTGTGTGTCAGAAAACACCGGATTGGGAGGCAGGCATCTTGACCGATATAGCCGAGCAGGGTCGAACAAACGACCCGGTGTGAGATTTTGTTGCTTAGATATGGACTTCATTGGCCGGGACACGTCACCAGGGCCGAAACGCGTTCTATCGCTCACCCTCCCGGCCGACGTGCGCTCTGGAATGGGACGAGTAGAGATATCTATCATGTGACAGCCAACGCGTTGGGTGCCGGTCAAGCGCGCGAGAAATTGAAGGGTGTCGCAATATGGTGACTACCCAACTTATCTGCTCCATGTCAAACGGACTCTGGAGTTGGGAACCATGCTTCGCTATCCGTTGCCAACATTGAGATATTGCCCCACGCTGTTGTCAATCATGGTCTTGCGAACGCGACAGTATCGGCGTCGCATTGGGGAGATGAGCCGGGTAGCAAGAAATGATGTGAAAACGGGGCCTGCGTCAGTAGCACTCGGCTTCAACCCACAAAAGAGGGAAACTGGTCGCAGAGATGTATGTATTGGCTCCGAGCTTAAATGGTGATATGTTGCTGCTCATTGTAAGTTGACCCAGCCATGATTAACTGATGAGAGAGTGTATTTGAGTAGTGCAGTAGGTAATGCCGGAGACTGCCTATGACTAGGTACTAAATGTAGGTGCCAGGCTGAGAGGCTGAATGTCGTCCAGCGCGCCTAATTGAGCAAGCTGGGATACACCTATCACCATGATTCCAGCGGGCGAAAGATATCAAGGTGCTGGCAAGGCGAACGGACAGTCGCACCCATTGGATCGATTGCATCGGATCTGATGGACGGGCGAGGCCATCAGGCGCCGCATCGTCCCACCGCAGGACCATCTCCATGGCTCCAGCAGCGATCGCGCTTGGCTACACATACTGTATCTCAAGGCCAGGTACATTACATACATTACATACCTGGGTGTCTGTCAGGATGCGACCCTATATTGTCATCAGACTGCAGATGATTTGACTGACTGACCGATTCGACAGAGAGCTGGCAAGGAACTCGGTCTCACCTTGTCCTTGGCCGGGCGTCAGGATCGGGGACTATCCGCGGCACATGGGCTTGCTGACGAGGAGCTATTGCAGCATTGTAATGTAGTGTAAGTGTAGACGCATGGATTTGATGCACTGAAGATATCTTTTGGTGACCAAGTGTGGCCCTCTGCGCTATGTAGCTACCTCAGCACGTACTGCAATAAGGTAGGTAGGTAGTATTCCGGAAGGCGCTGACGAGAGGTTGCGTGGGGTTCCATAGGAGGTAAAATCAAGTAGGCAACCACGACCCAATGGACCGTGGGGGACTGATTACCTACTACATGCTCACTTATTCCATGATGCGCCAAAATGGAATAATAGTGTAATAATAATAATTCTCACCTCTGAACTGCAACAACGTCCCACTCTCCAGTCAGAACATTGCGAGAAGGACCTTTCTGCTGCTGATGGATACCTCTTCTGTCCATCTCACCGTACCTCTAAGCGGAATTGTTGTCCAATCCCAAAGGGGGGGAAGGGGGGGGGGGGGGGGGGGGGGGGGGGGGGAAGAAAAAAGAAAAATAAGAGAGCATGTCATTCGCAGCTCATTTTTCCCGTTGCTGCCGCTACAATACACCATTACCGCTACAATGCACATAAGACGACACATACCTCTATGGACTCCTTTCATGTAAACATTACAGCACATACAAACGACGCTCAGCATACTGTTTCCCACTCTTTTTTTCAGTTCAGGTACAACGAGGACTTTGCCTTGCTTGGCGGGCTGCTGAGCTCTTCATCGGCTGGCGAATACCCCAACAACACATTTTCCAAGCAAACAATCGCATTCCGTCCGAAATGACCAAAATCCTACCAGCAAACTGTCACTCGTATTTTGTATCTTTGAGAAACAAATTGACCATGACCATTACTTGTTTGCTCATTGTGCGCCCCACAACAATTACCGCCGCACCCCCTTCCAAACGCCTGGATTCGTCGCGTCGAACATCCAAAGTCTTCGCTTACACGGCAGATTGTGTCCGCAGGTGAGTTGGACCCAATGATGCTGTCTGTCGCTGGTTGCATGGCTCACGGCTGCAACTTACGATGCCGAGAGCTCAGTTACATCTGGTCAAAAGCCAGTAAGCCCCATAGCAGCCCGAGTCTGAGGCTTATACTACAATAAACGCTTACCTGGCTCGCCTGGCACTCAACATGATGCTCGGATCGGGCTTTCCAACCTGCTTTGGCTGGATCGTCTCTTGTTGTGGGCAATCTTTTATACAGGGTTTGGGTTCGAAACGGATCGACACCCCACGACAGCACGTGCATACCTTGCTTGCTTGCGCCTTGCCGAGCCCGGGCGACCGTCTGGTCTCCGCACCATGGCCCCATCCGGAGTACCTACCTACTATACCCACGTACTCCGTAGAAACTACGTACGTACTGCTCAATTGCCCCTCATCGCTATGTACGTGTAGAAACTCATCCCGGTCCTTGGCCCCTCGACTCACAATGTTACTGATCCGTCATGCGGCCACCAATGCGGCCCGCTTGATGACAGCCGTCCTATCAAACAAAGCTCTCGTTTGAGTCATCCTGCATACCGACATACATATGCGCATCGCTCACGTGCAATTGTAGAACTTGCTGATTACACAGTCTTGGAAGCCGCCTTCGACGTGAAGCCCGCTCATCGTCAAAGACCACTGATAGCGAGACTAGAGGCATTTCTCTGGCCCGGCATTGTTCGATTCTCTCCACCTTTCAACTTCTTTCTTCTGTCTCATGTTGCTCGTTCCGAGCTTGCAGCGGCTCAAACTCGCGGGTTTTCAAGTGTTCAGTTCCGTTGAGATATTATCTCCATGAGCCACACTCTCGGCGCAGCATTCCCTGGCTGCAGGAACTCCATATAACGAAGCGAAGCGGATGGTCATCCGAAGCCATGCCTCGGTGAGCATGACCGTTGCGTCCGTGGCCACGGGGCAGGGATCTGACATGGATTCGACCGTGGGGAAGGAATCAATCTGCCCGATCAGGCCTCCTGGCAGACGATGAGTTTCTGCAAGAGGCTCAAATAGGAGCACCCAGATTTGACATTCTGAAGGCCGAAGCCAGAGTAACTCCAGAAGTTCTGACATTATGACTCGTCACCAGAAAATTGGATTCTGCGCATTGTTGACGATGAAATCGTGTCGCAAGTGCTGCATTACTGAATACAGCGAGCGTATCGAGAACTACGTACCACCGGGCGCCCGTCCCCCAGGCATGGCGACTGCGTGGCATGATATGGATGACTAGTGTATGTTGTACAGCAAGGAACTGTTATGACTGATCTGGGCGCCGGTGGATCTTCCCGGATACCCTCGCATCCCCTGTCATCATATGACTTGACAAGGCCAGGTATTGCGCCCACTCAACAGCAATTATCCCGTTGCTCTCCATGTTTCGCGTAACTCAGTGCGGCACTTGAATGGCTACTATCGCTCAAGACCAGACCAGTGTATTCTTCGTTGCCGTAGTCTTGCATTCATCATTTAGGAGACTTCTATCATTTTCACTGCCTTGCAGGGCTGAACTTAACAGAGACCGATCTGGGAACCAACAATGCGGTCCACAAATGCTTATCTGGACACTGTACAAACAAGCGACGCTCTACACAGTCGACACAATAACCAGGTCCCGGAATCTGCCCTGATTCCGATGCCAACACGCCACTTCCAGTGGAAGACGGGACGAGTCAAAGTGTGCGTCGTTAGGGATGCCATGGAAGTATACATACAAGGCTTTGTGTCAAATTTTGCCCCCCCTGATCAACATCAACCGCCCCAATCAGAAGATTAAAGGTACTATTTACGATCTTGAGCACTTTGTCGAGAGAATACTCAACTCCAATGCTGTTCCAATAGCCATGCTCTAACCCAAAGACCGGTGGCATTATCAAACGCAAACAACGAATGCCCCGGCGATTTCAAGTCATACTTTACTGATCTGCTGAGGCTACCATCTTCTCTGCTTATTATCCATCGTCGTGGTCCCTACCTAGTCGTTCGCCTAGACATGGGGACCTTGAGCGGATCAGCGGTATCGAAACCCCCGCAATCCAGTCCGAAATTGGTGAGATGTACGGGACTTATAGACAGGCAACATATGTGTACGTGCGAGAGTACTCTGGAAACACCGTCGACCAGTGTTCGTTGACGCAATATGACATTCAATTTTCATGAGTTGTTACCATGAACTGAATATCGCCTCGCGGAACCCTTGAGAGGTATTCAACAGTGTTTCAAGTTTGTAATTTCCCCATCTTCCCTTCCAAACAGCAAAGGTCAGAGTAATGTTGTCCTTTTTCCGAGGAAAAGAGGAAGTGGATGGGACTTGGTGCCGGATGTCGAATTGGAACACGCGGATGCTCATGAGACCTTGACGGATATCGTCATTGCGTGTCCTGCCGGCGGAGCCATCTCCGACTTGACACGAAAGCATTGCCAGTTGCATGGGGTTCCCGTCTTTTTCGCGGACACGTTCCCGAAAACGAGCATACGATTTTGCTGGATCTCGGATCTTGAGCTTTGTAACATTTAAGGTCTTCTTTCCCTGGAAGCGGGAATTCTGTTCACACATAGTCTTACGAATCCACCTCATTTGGTGGCTGCCCCCTGGGAACTTGCCCCCATGTCACACATCCTTTATCCATGGTACTACGACATCAGATGGCAGGTCTGACAATCGCCAGTTCAAGATCTACAAATCTTGATACGGGGATCTACGAAGGATCGACCTAGTATCAAAATACGTAGTCCTGATCTCACTCTTTTCACTATGGGATTCCCCTCGCCATGAATGGATGCGCATTAGACGACAAGGGACCGCCCGGTTGATCCGGGGCTCCGAGCCGCAACCATTTATTGACTTTTCTGGAACGTTGAGGGTTCTGGATAACCTATTGGCGGGCGGGATGGGCGGGCAATATGACCATTCTCTAGCCCTCCCCCCTTCTGTCATCCAATGTAATTCAGCAAAGCCTGAATAGGACGTATTGGGGAACCATGGAATAATTCCTTCTCGGTTATCGCTGCAGCATGTAGGTACCACATGCGAGATCCTGCAGGTACGTACGCAACCCAATGCGTGTATGTAGGCGAGGACAAAGCAAAAATACTGTGTAACGACTTTATGCGTGTGTATGAGCAAGCGGCCGCGAAGGAGGGAAACAACAATAGACAAGAGGGTGAGAAGCGAGTATGCGAAAAAAGATAGTAGGGAATTTCTGGGTCGCTTGCGACAGAAGGAGAAAACAGGAAGAAGTCAAGCCTATAATTCCAAGATATCCACCTATAACAGAATAGAGAAAGCCGCAACTTTTACCCTTTATTGCTAAAGATTATAATACCCAGGGGGACAAAGCACAAGCAAGAATATGAAAAAAAAAAAAAAAAAAAAAAAAAAAAGTTACTGTACCCGGTACCCGAAAAGCCCATGAGAATTCCAAGTTGAATCGATCCCCCTTCCCAATCCCACCTCGCCCACCACACGCACACACAATGACCCCCAGTCCACCTTTAATTCAGCCCACCTTGTCCCTCTTTTCCAACGGTCTTTTAGCCCCTCCCTCTCTTGCCTTCCCTTCTTTCGCCCCCCTTTCCCATGTCTACAAGGGCCCAGACTCCCCCTGGCAAATGGTAAGAAGAAGCGTTCGGTACCCCTGCAGGTGCCCAAGCAAACCACGACAAACCTGCAGGTGGAGAGACCAGGGCAATGTCGAAACTTGACAGCTTCGATTTTTCGACAATGATATCACGTCTTTCTCCCCGGTTCATGGTATTTTCCTGTCAATGCCATTCTATACCGGTGAGATGATTGCTACCAGGTTGTGGAGCATATGGGGTGTCGAACATGCTCGACTCGCACTAATATTCCGTCCATATGCGATCATCGCGTGGCTAAATTCAGTGACCCGGACACACATACATAATAGCAAAAGCAGTCTAATGGGAACCTGCGCTAGGACGAAATGCCAGGGGCCGAGACTGGATCAAGGATGGTTCTCGGTCGGGGCGAACCAGACGATTAACATTCAATGCCGCGCTACCCTATGCTGCCCTGGGTGGTCTAATCTATGCTGTCTACAGATTTTCTGCGCTTGATCGTGAAAGACCCCCTGCTTGTTCCTAATAGATGCCCCTCTAGACAGGTTTGGGAAAGCAGAAGGGGGAAAAAAACAAGAAACCACATCTGAAAATAATAATGATGTAGTTACGCTGGTTTATGCAAAAAGCACGCAATCTTCATATTTTTCTGAAACAGGGCCGAATCCGGTATCATCCTATGTGTTTGTGCCGAGAGTCCTGCTCACCGCCGGCACTTACACCTGCCTCTATCGCCCAGTCTTGACCGTCATCCAAACTTGTGGGTCTAGAGGGCTTGTTTCGGTATGCGTGACGCTTCGCTCAGATAGCACCTTGGCGACAGCCGTTTGTCCCTGTGATAGTTGGTCCAAAATCAATCAATTCGGTGTCTCTTCTGGGACCGACGGAACCGCCGGAGCCTCTTCTGTAGGTAAAGGGCTAGGCGCGACTGCATCGTCGGATGGAGTGGCAGCTGCCGCCTTTGGTGATCTGGTGTGCTCAAGGTTCTTCATCTCTAGTACATCGACCTCGGAGTTATGGCGCTCCTTTTCTTGGAATGTGAATGCTTCTGACAGATTGACCGCGAGGAACGTCTTTGGCAGTTTCACCCTAGTAGCCGCATAGTTAGCACAACTTTCCAGAGGGTCGCGCGAATCCTCAACATCTTCATGTGCAATAGCAATGCAAAACTGATGCGAGGCTTATCTAGTTGAAAGGCACTTACTGGTGAAATTTGGTTCGAAGGGTCTCAATCACGGTCTTCCAGTCGTTGTGATCAGTCAGACTTCTACGCGCGGCGTAACCAATGCAGTGCTTGCTGTCGAGCTGGATGTCTAGGGGGTCATATATGTGACAACCGGGACTGATGGTGATGCGGATGCTGTACGCAAATGTCGACGGATCGTCTGGAGAAGAGGCGGGAGGCTTGGTCTCTGACTCGTAAAGCTCGAAACAAATCTGTGATAGGTAATCCAGCTCGGGGATAGTCGCACGGTTGATCTTTGTCTTGATTCCACCCTCCATGATACAATTCAGCAACGTGTAGATGTGTGATTCTTTTGTGAAATAGAAGAATGACTTGGCGTCTTCTGAAGCTTGCATCTCCTCGAGATCCTGCACGATTTCCTTGAGTAGGGGCAGTGTAGTCAGAAGACCAATCTCAAGCTATCAAATCATTAGCACGGTACATAAATTTTTTGTTAAGTTCAACTCATCCAGACAAACCTTTTCAGCATCGGAAATTCCATACTCCTGAGGGCAAATGAAATCAAACAAGATCTTGGCCAGCTTATAGAGCTCTCTGAGAGGCTCAAACCGAGCGTCGGTCTTTGCTTTAGTAGGCTCGCTCCCCTGTTGCAGCTTGAAGTACTGTTCCGGTAGAGCTGCCTCACCTTGCTGCCGAACATTTCTCCAAGAACGCCTCCTGAATATTCTCTTAGCAGTCTTCTGGATGTCTGATTTCTCAGTTCGTTCAGGTCTATCCGTCTTGTCGCCTGGAGAAGAAGTCGATGCCTGGCTTTTTTCGGATTTGTCATCAGGACTCTTGCCATCCTTGGTGTCTGCAGACTCCTGAGTCTTTCCATCGCGCCCAATGATGATGTTAAACTCTTCTTGAAGCATCTCCTTGGTTGGCGTAAAGATCCATTCGAGGAAAGCTCGATTGTGCAGGGCGTCGAATTTCATTGTGTCGTAGAGTTCCGAGATTTTACTAGGGTCCACCTTCTCATTATCGCAGAATTCAATAAACAACTTCTCCCAACGCTCGCGGAACAACTCTGGATCCTCCTGCGAACACCATCTGGCCTGAATGCTGCTTATCGTATTGGCCTGAGAAAGCGATGAGGCGGACGACCCAGAGGCCTCGCCATTGAGCTTCTCCGTGCTAGAATTGTTCAGTGCAGTTAAGGAGTTCATCGCACCACTTGTGAGTTTGGCATAGTTGTGCTGCATGACCTTGCGGTGGAACTTCATGAGCTGAACCACCCGCGCTTGCACTTCAGAGGGTTCCATAAAGTTGTCTGGCCACGCAAACTGAGGAGGGCGTTCGTTGTCCTTACGAAGCAGGCCTTTCAGCTTCTTCTTCACCTTGTCCATCTCATCCTTTGCCGCGTTGGAGTCATCCAGAAGGTCTTTTCTAACGGTAATGTACTCTTCTGGAAGATCGTTCCTGTCAAGGAAAGATGCGGCCCAAATTTGAGCGCTAGTCGTTACTCTGCGCTCCGAGCTACTGAAGACATGTACCTCGTCCAAGACGTCACGGTTGAGAAGGAGATAGTCATTCCTCATGTTTTGCGCAAGCTCATTGGCTTGGTGCCGGGCGGAGTGCGTCGGCTCTCCTCCCCACTTGACAATCAATTGAAGTTTGTCAAGCACGAGGCTATTCTCTGCAGCAGTGAACTTGGACATTGTCACGCCAGACATGGAGTCACTGCGTTTGACTGGACGCTTTTGGCCTTCAGTGGCTGAAACTGAGCTGTCAGCTTCCTTTGCAGGCTCGGTTTCCTTTGCTTCGCTAGATGTTACATCGGCAGCGCTGTCTGGCACGTTTGGCGCCTCTTGATGGTCTGCGGTCTTGGTTTCGGGAGTGGGCGTCAGCTCTTCCGTCTTCTTCTTACGAAACATCGGCTTGATCTGAACTTTTGTACCGGCCCAACCACCTTTCTTAATCAAGACATTCCGAAGAGTCTTGAGCTTGGAAGGATCCTCCTCGCCTTCCCTGATAGCCATGTCAACAGCATCGATAACACTGCCAAGCGCAGCTTCACCTATGAGTAAGACTTCTTCTTGATGGCCTTTGAGAAGATCGATAAATGGCTGCGTGTGGAATGTGAACTTGAACTTCTGTTTCGGCGTCCGATCAGCATGACGTATAACGGAGACCAAGCCTTTGAGCTTCCACTGATGCTTCGGTGGTGGCGGTGGAGGCGTTGGTTGCTCTGATTCTTGACCAGACACGTCATTTGGTACCACGGTTGGTGTTCCAGGTATAGTGGACGGCGCAGTTGCTGCTAGGCTAGCTACCACAGAATCTGCCCTGGCAGCGGGTATCGGAGACACGACGCCGCTCTGCGCCTTGGGCGGTGCTGTCAATGGGGCAGCTTCCAATGTTGAGACTGGAACCACGTTTAATTCTTCCGCGATCGTAGTCTCTTGCTTAGAAGGCCTTGGTGTGGATGTTGGTGCATTGCCTGCAGCTGGTGATTTGACCGGCGTTGACTCCAAAGCCTCGCCCCTGGGTTCTCTATCCTTGGCCATCATGGCAGCCTTATACAAGGGATCACGCTGATCAAGCGTTGTTGGGGAGGGCAATGGTGGGGGCGTTGAACCACCTCGACGTTGCTTTTCCTGGATGAAGATTTCTCTCAATATCCTCGCGCAATGACTGTAGTAATCTTCGTTGTCTTTGACAAAGCTCCAGCCATTGACATCAATCACATAGCTTTTGCCGTCCGCTCTGAGTAAATCGAATCCGCACACACGTTGCCCAAAAGTCGTCGAGATTTTTCTTGCGATCTCCTTCTCCTCGTCATTGAGTGGTGTGACATAGCGAATTTCTTTGCCATGCGTGTTGCGCTTGACAATGCCATCTACCACAGGGGATTTCCTCGTTTCGGCGTGGCAATAGTGAGGCCCAACTGTGTAAGCCTTCACATCCTCGGCATTCTCCACTCTCATGAATTGTTCAAAAACATAGCTGCTGTCAGGTTCAGTGATGGCGCGAGGCACAACTAAATCTTCAACGAATTCCGAGCTCTTGTTACCGATTTTTCTGAAAAGCTTACGAGCGCCGCCGCCTTGTGACTTCGGGAAGTAGATGATCACGTTGTGATCCTCACCACTGGTCGGCTTCTCGACAAAGGGCTTCTTAAGCAGCGTGCCGTCGACACTCAGAATGTCTCCATCATCAAGCATCTCAACCCGTCTCGGAGCAGGCACCTTCTCCGGATCATAAGGGTCGAGAGTGAGCCCGGTAACTTCTTTGACGTATTTGGCGATTTCAGGCGTAAGGAGGCTAGGGCCGCCATCGCGGTTGACCTCGACTCTTCTGGGGGTGGGAACGCCAATCATGTCCAGAATCTGAAGACATATACGTCTGTCCCATAAAATCTTTTGCATAGGGACATCGTTGACGCAAAAAGGCTTTCTAGTCTTGACGTATGATATAGCCTTCTCGAGAGGAAAGCCATCAGAGTAGAACGAAATCAAGTAGTCGCAAATGGGCCAGTTTTCAACATCTGAATTTGTCAGTAGAGTTCCAATAGTCTGACACGGCTTGACAAAGTCGAGTGTTGCTAACCTTCATCTTGAATCGTCTTGTCACCAAACATGACAACTTCAAACTCATCGTTTCCCCTGAGCCGATTCAGGATATTACGGCTTGGCTTGCTTCTCGCCTTGGATTCTAGCGCACAAACGCCAATGATTCCCAGGGGTGCTGACTTGGCCTCAGGCTTATCCTTCTTGCCCTCGGTCTGAAAGCCGCGCTCACTGCTGGGACTGTGGCTGCTGGTTACAGTGCTACCACTGAATCTTCTCTTGGCCCTGCTGCGGGACCGAGTTGGCGCTTGAGGCCGTGCATTTGGGTCTGGCTTGGTAGGGTTTCTCCTGACCGCGTCCAAGGGGTTTGGGTGAGTTGACTCCCGAGGTGCCAGCTGATGAGAAGTGCTACTAGCTGGGGCCTGCGAAGAGGCTGATGAGGTAGTGACTGTTACATTAGACAAGCCAGACTCGGAGTGGCCTGGAGAAGGGCCCAATCCTTTATTAGATGCCATGATAACGCCTGATACTGAACGCGAGATACCACCTTCTGATGATGCGGGACTAGGAATACCGCGAGCCGAGGCCAAAGAGTAGACAGATGAGACGGAAAGGCGCTTGGCAGAGAGACCCTCGTCGGAGAAGGAGGATCTGGTAGTCAAGGCCGGCTCAGGCAGACGGTCGATGCTGCCGCTGTGGTTACGAATAATATGATGAGCAGTAGTCGTGGGGCCTAGTCGTGGGGTGTTTTCATGGTCGTCGACGGCAACGTCATCCGAATCATCGGCCAACATGGAGGAGGCGCCGCTCACGTTGCGTAGATTTTCGTGGAAGGGACGATGACCTTCACTCCAGGCGCTTTCAGACGTGTTGGACTCACGACGGGTTGATGGGAAAGAGGAACGAGGGCTTTTCACTGGCATTGGCATTGGCGGTGGAGGCATGGACAGGTCCGCATCCACAGGTACCTCGAGACTGGCTACTGGCTCAACGTGCCGGCCTTTGCGACTGGAGATACTGGAAGCGCTGCCCGATGAAAGTTTGTGTGAGTGAGACCCAGAGCGGGACGTCCGTCGTCTTGCAGGCCCAGTACTACCGCCTCGGTTTGCGCTGGTATCCATGGCTACCGTTACTGCAGGTTGTACCTCCTATCGATGTCAATGTGGTAGGTACGTAGGTTACGTAGGTGCAACTGGGTCGGTCCGGAGACCAAAGGTTGAGCCCTGTACTATGGATGTATGCCCACTAGGTAAACTTAATGCAGTGGAGTTTGGAAAGTTTTGGACAGGAAGGAAGACAGTGCAAAAATCCACCCTCGAGAATTCCTTTTACTTGATGGATTTGTGCTTTGATTCAATGGTGTTGAGATCCAGGTCGGGGTCCCAGTCAAAAAACAAGGTCCAGACTCTCGACCATCCAGGAGGGCCCAGCTAAGCTTCAATTGCAGAGATTTTAGTCCGCTATATTTTAGCACTGGTTGATTGGGCGGGGGAATTTGGCTTCTCTTGAGAGCACGCCGCGGTCACTGTAGATAAATAGTTACTTGAAATCTGCCCCAATGCAGGCCTAATCTAGGTACATGGTCTAGCTGGCAAATTCCGAGTTTGGTTTGCCAGCAAATGATTTCGCCGTTGAAACGAGGCAGCGATGACCATTCGAGCTTTGACAGATTGGTAGATTTGCCATGTAGCCATGTTCAAGATGTTGGCAATTGGAGTGCGGAGCAGCAAGCCGTTTCCTGTCAAAAAGGTCGTGGCCAGTAGCCAACGTACAGACAGAACGCCAACGCACGTTACTGATCGCAGGTCTGGAGCGATAATTGAAATGTTGTCATGGTGGCCAATTGATCATTATCCCCACCAAGGCACCTCGACACTCTTTCGCGTGTACATTGAAAAGCATCCTACAAACGTTGTTTGCGAGGACCAACACAGACAAGACTTAGTCATTTTCCAAGGCACGACGGCCTGTCAAGTAAACCATGTTCGAGTATAGGTAAGACACCCTGCCTTATAAGAGATCTAGTGGTACCCTGCATAGGTAATGATAAAGCATATTGTGACAGCGCTGAAAGAACCGGGGTTTTGGGGGCGCTTGATAAGCAAACCTAATTCCCAGTCCCCAAATAGCACCACCTGGTTCTCTTCTGTGTACAATGCTGTGCCCAAAAGGGCTATTGCTCACGTGCGCCGGTGATGTGCGTCAAGAGGGCTGCCGAATGCACTAACTCTCCATTCTAGGGTAATTGAGACTTGCGAAAGACTGAAATTACAGGCAGGTATAGAAATAATCACTCCCTCGTGTATGATCTCTTGTCTTGGTCACACCTTGAGAGCTGAACAGTTGAAGCTGTCAAGAACAGTGTCGCAGAACAAGATGGCGCTGGGCGGCTTGGAACCAGGCCCACCGAATTCAGCGGACAAGGGAGCTGAACAGGCCTACGGAGTACAGCGCCGTCCGCTTACTTAGACATGAGTGATTGTTAACATGAACATTTTATGAGAATGCAAGCAACGAGCAGTGCAACCTGTAAATCAATCAGCTTAACCTCTTGTTACGATGCAAACTTATATAGATCAACTGCAAAGTACGTACAGTAGCATGAATGGCTCACTAAACGAACGACTGGCATCAGTGTAATATTGTACTGGGTGTTCATGACTTTTAGAGGACAATGCCACGTTTGGAAGGTACAGATGCTAGTGACGTTTCACAATACCCCATTCCGGTCACAAAATTGAGTCACAGTAACAGATCTTAGTCACAGCTTGGAGGGGCAGCGGCGGCGATAAGATAAGCCCCGTTACCCAAAAACTTTCGGTAACTTTTTTTTTCGACATGGTCGCGACAGCATCGGGTCAGAACAGGACGAACACATTGAAAACGTGCCTCCATCAGCCCAGTCCGACATTCGAGTATGCCGCACTCCGAGCAAGACGGCCCTCTGGCCAAACGCCAGAAGCTCGCTGTGTCTCAGAAAACTTCGGCTCAAAAGCAGCAGTCCAGAATATTCGCCCCGTATCGGGTACGTTCAACCACCTAGAGTATGCGAAAGGAAGAGTGTAGTAGTCCCCATACTAATTTGTTTCTTGTTCTTCAGACGATAGGACTTGTCTCGCCAACGAATGTTCCATTCACAACTGTTCCTCTGGGAAAGACGACCTTTCAATTGACAACGTCGGTCGGACGCTCTCTGCAGACCTACGACTTGCGCCGCGGTCTCAACCTGGTCTTCATCACCAGACCCCAAACACCACATGATATAACCACCACACACGCTTGGAGACAAAAAGTCTTTGCTGCTTTCGGAGATGCGCGCAATGGAGAAACACAGGGCGTCTGGGTCATGCAGAGAGGCAAGAAGGTCGCCGAGCTGGAGCTTCCGCTGGACCTGGAAGAGCCCGTCAAGCAGATCTTGGTGTCGGGCTCTTGGATCATTGCAGCTTGCCTGACTAGGATCGAGGTGTGGAAAACGGAGACTCTGGAGCACTACACAACGCTATTCACCATGGCTGCCCAAAAGGGCGACAACGAAATCAGTGGTGGTATCTGCACTATGCCGACCTATCTCAACAAGATCTTTGTCAGCCGACGGGACGGATGGGTTGAGATCTGGAATGTTTCGACTGGCAAGCTCATTTACACCATTGTTCCGCCATCCCCGGATTGTGGCGCCGTCACTTGCCTACAGCCTTCGCCCGTTCTTTCTCTGATGGGTATCGCATACTCGAGTGGCGCACTCATCATCCACAACATCTTGACGGACAAGACAGTCATTCGCGTCAATGCAGGTACAGAAGATGCGCCTGTGACATCCATCTCTTTCCGAACCGACGGACAAGGTGCAGGACAGGATGGACGAAAGGATGGAGTCATGGCCACGGCAACGTCAGCTAGCGGCGATGTCACTTTCTGGGACCTCAACAAGGGAGGCCGGGTCATGGGTGTTCTTCGAAGCGCGCACAATCCGCCTTCTCGAGATGGGCCCACCGTCCGCGGAGGAGTGAGCAAGATTGAATTCCTTGCAGGACAGCCCGTCATTGTCACGAGCGGCCGAGACAACTCGCTCAAGACGTGGATCTTTGATGAGACTCCATTCTCGCCCATTCCGCGTATTCTTCACTCCAGGAGTGGCCATGCGGCTCCGGTCACTTCCCTACAATTCTTACCGTCTGACTTTGATGGTGCAGATGCTGGAAACAAGTGGCTGCTCAGTGCTGGCCAGGACCGAAGTTTGTGGGGTTGGAGTCTACGGAGAGACGGGCAGAGCACGGAGCTCAGTCAGGGTGCTATCCGCAAGAAGGCCAAGAAGTTCGGTCTCCTGGCTGGAGACGTTCTCAAGAATGGTCCCACTACAACGCTTGATGATCTTAAGGCACCAGAAATCACCTGCATCGCCTGCTCCCTGAACCGGGATGGTGGCATGGGTGCTATGCCTGGAAAGCAAGCCATGTGGCAAAAATCGCAAGACCGTAAGAGCAAGCCATCGGATGCCGAGCTTAGTGGCATGACTGGCTGGGAAAGCGTCGTCACGGCTCACAAGAACGATTCCTATGCTCGAACTTGGTTCTGGGGCCGGAAAAGAGCAGGTCGGTGGGCTTTCCCGACTGGTGACCGGCAAGACGTGTCGACTGTGGCCATAAGTCCTTGCGGCACCTTTGCCGTGATTGGATCTGTCGGTGGTGCCGTTGACATGTACAATCTGCAGTCAGGAGTGCATCGCCAGAGATACCCTTCGACCTTGACGCCGGCACAAGCAAGACAAGCCAAAATGCAGCAGCTCAGGCAAGCTGACAGTATTATGCAGCTCGATGCGAGAACGACGACTGGCTTTGCCGCCGGTGTCGGCAAACATACGAAAGCCGTTACTGGCATTGTTGTGGATTCGATGAACAACTATATTATCACCTGTTCTCTCGATGGAAAGATCAAGTTCTGGGAGTTCCTGACCGGCAGGCTGAAGCATGAAATAAGCTGGGCACCCATGACTGCAATTACCGGTTGCCGATACCACGCAGCGAATGATCTGATTGCATTCTCGTGCGATGACGGTTCGATCAGAGTGGTGGACGTTGAAACCAAGCAGACGATTCGAGAGTTCTGGGGCTGCCAAGGCAAGATCAACGACTTTACCTTTTCCAACGACGGGCGCTGGATTGTGGCGGCTTCGCAGGATTCCATCATCCGCGTGTGGGACCTGCCGACGAGCCATCTGATCGATGCTATCCGCTTGGAACAGCCATGTACGGCTCTAGCCTTTTCATTGACTGGTGAATACCTGGCTGCTGCAGCTGAAGGTCAAGTCGGAGTCAATGTCTGGACGAACAAGACATTGTTTACGCACGTGCCCACGAGACAGATTTCTGAAAAGGAGATTGGCCAGGTTGAGGGACCGACAACGTCCGGAGAAGGCGGCCAGGGACTGATTGATGCCGCCTTTGAAGAAGCGGCACCGGCAGACGAAGACACTGTCGCTGCGCCATCTCTCGATCAGCTAAGCGCCGACATGATGACGCTCAGTCTTGTGCCGCGAAGCAGGTGGCAGACTCTTTTGCACCTTGATCTCATCAAGAAGAGGAACAAGCCTCAGGAGGCTCCAAAGCTGCCCGAGAAGGCACCATTCTTTCTGCCATCTACCACCAACTCATCAGCGGCCCAGCCTGGTGATGTTGTAGAAGCTGGTGATGCTGCCGCAAGCCAGTCCAGAATAACAAAGTTTGACCGATCCTCTCGCAGTGAGGAGGCCTTCACGAGCAGGCTAAGGGACGGTGCAGAGAGCGGAAATTGTAAGTCGACACGACACATGACTTTGATTCAACAGACACACGAATATTCACTAACGCAATCTCTCTAGACGATGATTTTATTGAGCATCTCAAGTCTCTGTCGCCTTCCAGCGCAGACCTCGAGCTCCGATCCCTATCGGCAAGCGAGGTCGACGAAGACGCCAACGAACTGTTGCAGTTCATCCGGGCCCTGACCAGCCGCCTCCAATCCCGCAAGGACTACGAGCTGACGCAGGCGTGGATGACGGTGTTCTTGCGATTGCATTTTGACATGATTATGGAGAGCGATACCCTGATGGCGGCTTTGCAGGACTGGAAGAAGCACCAGGCGGAAGAGTGCGAGAGGCTCAACAACCTCGTTGGCTACTGCAGTGGTGTTGTTAGCTTTTTGAGAAGCCCGCGGACTTGATCAATATAATACCTCTGGTTTGTGATTTTGCATAAGAAAAAGTAAAATGTCTGTCTCTAGTGTCTCCGGCTTATTTTTTGTGATCATGTCCGACGTCACTTTTTACAAAAAGATACATCGCTTTCTAATGCTGCTGGCCATACGCTGCACCATGTATGCACCTTCGCCGTGGCAGACTTTAGCAGCATACCAACAGTGCAAATCTGGAGCATGTGATGCGGATGAGGTGGACGGTATACTAATTATACTCGGCAGCGCAAACTCTCTGCTAATTCTATTCCCAAACCTTTGTATTGTGCTAAAGACTTACTAACTTTGATCATATATCACTTCGGCATTTGCAATATAATCAATCATTGTCATGGTCCCTCTGGCTTAAGTTTCATGTCATAATCCTCTCTTTCAATTCCTGACTCGCATGGGGACAAGACTTCAGCTGTTTGCCCCGGTCGGCTCGACTATCCGAAAATGGGTGATTCCACATCCGGGATGGACAGGATTGCGCAAGCTCAGTCAACTTCGGCCGTTGGGAGGTCCCACCTTCAAAAACTACCGTATCTACTTTCCCCGATGATCGGTTTCGGTTAATCCTACCTTACACTACATTATTCCAGGGTCCTCTTCCGAGTGGACAACGGGGGTTAGTCAAATCGCCCATTTTCCAACTTTTTATTTTCACTTTTTAGATTCCATATGAATGCATTTTGAGTACTCTTCTCATGAATGCTTGATGAGCCTTCGATTGCCCCCCTAATCATATTTACATCAGAGAAAAGTGACAAGTGGGCAAATCACGGGCCCTTGAGAAAAAAAAGCAAAAGATGGCGGACGTGAAAGGCGAAGAGGGAATCGCGCCGACGGAGCACACAACAAGGCTCCCCGATCCGGCAGCGGAAAATGACGGCGACAAGACGGCGTCGTCGTCCGGGGCCGACGGCGGTGGTATCGAGGTGCGCGAGGATGTCGAGCAGGGAAGTCCGCTGCAGCGCATCAAGACGTCCTTTGGTGACCGTCCGGCGTGTTTCAAGAATACTTTTCAAGAGGTATGTTGTGTAATTTACTAAAAAAAAAGAGGAAACAGGGTATCAAAATATTTCCGAATTCTATTCTCGCTATATCTCATTTATATATATATATATATATATCTAGTCTGGGACTAAACCCACCTCCAAAACAGGTATCCTTCGTCTTCCAGGCCACGGTGGCCACGGCCACGACGTCGTTCCTCACGGGCGTGGGCATGATTGTGACGGCGAGCATCGGGCGCGATCTGGGCATGACGCAGGGGGAGATCTCGTGGATCACGGCCTCGACCTCGCTCGTCGCGGGCGCCTTCCAGCTCGCCCTGGGCCAGCTCGCCGACCTCCTCGGCCGCAAGGCCATGTTCATCATCGGCATGGGCTCGTTTAGCGCCTTCGTCCTGCTCTTGGCCTTTGCCCAGAATCCGTTTTGGATGGTCATCTTGTGAGTTTTATTTCCGAATAACGAAATCTTGTGTAACTTGGTGGGGGAGATCATGTACAAGGACGAGAACGCAAGAGGCAAAAGCTAATATTTTTCATAAACTAGGTGCGGCGTTTTGGTGAGTACATCGATGCTTCTTGTTCCACTCATTGAGTTTAGAGAATTTGTATCGACAGACTCTCTGCTGAGAAGAAAGTCCCTAATCAGCACTCTCATCTTTTCCATCTTTTCCACAAGAAAATCAAAGTCTAACAAGTCGTTTTCTTCGTTCCTTATAGGGCCTCCCATCCGCCATGGTGGTACCTCCAGCCATTGGCATCCTCAGGGCGGCCTACGCAACCCCGTCAAAGCGGAAGAACCTCGCCTTCTCCGCCTTTAGCGCCGGCAACCCGCTGGGCTTCGTCTTCGGCATGATCGTCTGCGGCATCGCGTCGTCCGTCTCGACCTGGCGCGCCGCCTACATCTTCCTCTGCATCCTCTGGGCCCTCTTCACCGCCCACGCCGTCTGGGCCGTGCCCAACGTCGAGAACTTTGTCGACCGCGCCCCGCTGCGCGAGCGCCTCCGGGCATTGCGCACCTTTGACTACGTCGGCACCGTCCTCACCATCTTTGGCACTGGCATGTTCACGGCGGGCCTCACCCTGGGCCCCGACGACGGCTGGTCTAGCGCGCACGTCGTCGCCCTGCTCGTCGTCGGCATCGTCCTGCTCGCCGTCTTCGTCCTGTGGGAGCGCGCCTACCCGACGCCGCTCATGCCCCCGGACATCTGGCGGGACCGCAACTTCACCCTCGTCATCGTCACCATCCTGCTGGGCATGATGGCCTTTACCGCGTCCGGGTTCTGGGTCGCCTACTACATGCAGAGCGTCCAGCAGCTGCCGACCATCATCGTCGCCGTCCACCTGCTGCCCATGGCCGTCGCGGGCCTCATCTGGAACGTCATTGCCGGGCACATATTGCACAAGGTCAACAATACTCTCATCATGATTGGCGGCTCGCTCTGCTTCTTGGCCGCCAGCCTGCTCTTGTCGTTCATGCGTCAAGACAGCAACTACTTTGCCTTTATCTTCCCCGCCCTCATTCTCAACGTTGCCGGTGCCGATTTCAACTTTAATGTGGCCAACATGTATGTCATGAGCAGTCTCCCGCCGCACCAGCAATCCCTCGCCGGCGGTATATTCAACGTCGTCATCAGGCTGTCCAGCACGGCCGTCATGGGCATTACGACAGCCGTGTTCAGTTCCGTGGAGCTTACCCCTGCGGGCATGGCAGATCCAATGCTCAAGTACACCAGAACCTTTCAGGCGTGTGTAGCTCTGGCAGGGGCGAGTGTCCTGTTTGCCCCATTTATCAGACTTGGAACGCAAGGGAATGCTCCAAAGGGGGGGATGGCAGGCTCGGAAAAATCCGAACTCGTAGCTGCTGACGAGGCCCAAGGTGGGCCGCAGGAAAAGGAGAAGGCATTGAGATAATCATTCGACTATGAATCCACTTCTACCGGGGTGATCAGCGACTCGTGGTTCAACAGTGCCCCTTGATGCTACCCGGATTGGCAACACTCTTGAATATCCTTTAAAAGTCACAAATGAATGATTTGCACAATACTGACAAGGCACGAATACCATGCTGAATGAAAAAAGGATTCATGATTATCGTCTAGAATACCTTCCAAATCCTTGCAGATCTCGCGAGA
The DNA here is from genome assembly GCA_023078685.1 of Neopestalotiopsis rosae. Lineage (NCBI taxonomy): Eukaryota > Fungi > Ascomycota > Sordariomycetes > Amphisphaeriales > Sporocadaceae > Neopestalotiopsis > Neopestalotiopsis rosae. The sequence continues at coordinate 3,095,653 of JALGAS010000001.1, forward strand.
GGATGAGATTTATGCGCCGTCTGAGGAGAAAACAAAGTGCCCTGTCAGTGACAGCAAGCGACATGCGAGATGAATGCCAATGAATTCAGATATGCTGTAACCCTGATGCAAACGCCTGTAGGTGCAGTATGCCAAAAACGCCTTTCTTCTTGTGGCGCCGGAGAGAAAAGAGAAACCGTAGAAACGAAACCAAAATTAAAAATCCTTATCGTCATGAATGCCATAGTTGCCTGGCCTTGTTGTGCCTGATCTTGCGCATTTGGTAAATGAATCAAAGATCAATAACTTCCCATCCAGCAGGAAGACGTCCTTGAGATGAATACGCTCTTGATGGAAAGTTTCGAGGGCCGGAGGTTTTGCTTGCTCCAGGCTTGTATGTCTGTTTATCAGTGGGCTTGCTGCCACTTGATCCGTACGGGGCCGAGGATCTCTATAAGTGCAAACCGTCTCAGCAGCATTTACTACTGCTCTTCTTCTGAACTTGTTGTGTGTTTTGCTCGTGTCCGTTGTATGCTGGGTTCTCAACAGTAATGGCCGGGGAGAAGCCTGGGGAAAAGAGCCAACTTCTCCTGTCGCGGCCGACTCGGAAGCTTCCCCTCGGGTTGATACCGTCGAAATAGCCCGTGTCGAGGCTGCGATCGAAGGGCGTGCCGGGTGATGCCACGGCAGCCAGCAGTGCCTGTTCCATCTTGCGGTTCTGCTCGACCAGCTTCCTGGTCACGACCCGGAAGACCTCCTCGACACCTTCTCCGCTCTCGGCACTAATCTCGTGACAGGCGTCCCAGCCCACCTCTTGGCCCCAGAAGCCGGAGCTCCGTTTACTACTCGGGCTGCGCGGCTCGCCTAGGATGCCACCCACACTGTTCATGAAGCCACCGCCGCCCATTTCGTTTTGCAAAGCGGGTGTCGTCATGCCAGTCAAGCCACCTGGAGTCGCGGTCGGTGGTGGTGTATTGCCCTGGCCGGGAGCCAGATTCTCGGCTACGTATGCGATGCAGCGCTCGAAGGGTACCTCACGGCGGGTCGGATCGCGGGCAACAATATCCGCCTTTGTGCCTACGACGTGCAGGATAATGTCGGCGGGCAGGTTGCGCCGCAGCTCAGTGAGCCACACGCCCATCTCTGCAAATGATTGTGCATCTGTGATGCTATAGCAAAGGATGCATGCATTGGCGCCACGATAATAGAGTCGCGAAATGGAGCGAAAACGTTCCTGGCCAGCTATAATAATTAAAGTTTGAGTTAGAATTCTGAGAAGAATAGCAGAAGATGATGTTGCGCTTGACAGATGGATAATGTTTGGATTAGATAACAAAGTTTACGCACCGGTATCCCATATCTGCAGTCGTACAACTGTATCTGTGTCGCTATCCACCACTCGCTTTGTCATAAAACTTGCGCCGACCGTCGACGTTGTTTGCGAGGGGTTGAAGGCGCCTTTGCAATATCGCATCAACAACGAGGTCTTGCCGACGCCCTGCGCACCAAGGACGACGATCTTGGCTTCGAGTGAAGACATGATCTCGACGGTACGGAGGGGTGTGGACCGACCGAGGATGTGGGATGTGGCTGTCGAGCGGAGTCGGAGGGCCCGTGTAGATAACCAAGTGGAAATGACGTTGTGGACCAGAGAGGCGTATGAGAGATAGCACGAGCCGAGAACGAGGCAAGGCAAGGCAAGGCAGGCAGGCAGGCGAAAGCAAACCAGAGAGCGGGCGGCGACGAGATGACAAGCGCGCAGAGAGCAAAGAACAAAAAAAACTTTAGAAAGGAGAGGCGCCAGGGGAGTTGGCAAAGGGATGGAGAATAATACCCGGCGAGAAGAAGCAGAAGTTCAATGAGCGGCAACCGTCATGGCGGTCGGATACATCTGGAGTTGTTTTTTTATTTTATTATTTTTCCTCCTTCCCTGGTCGGAATAAAATAAATAAAATGAAAAAAGACGGCTGGATTTGTGTGAGTGATGATGCTCTTGCTGCTAACCTAGGCGCGGCTGGCGGGCGCGGGTGGGCAAGCGAGTGAGCGAACCGTAGTGTAGTGTAGTGTCGTAGGTCCAATGTAGGTAGTCAAGGTAGGCAAGGTAGACAAGGTAGTGTAGGAATCGGCGTGGGGCCAGTAGAGCAATCGCGATCTGAGATCTGTCAGATGCACCTGGAATATGCAAGTGCAGGCAAGGAGCCAGGCAAGTTCTTTTGTCAGTTCGTGGATTATCAGTGAATTACTGACTAGGTAGTCACAAGGGCCCGGACTTGCCAATACGGCTGACATGACTTTTTTTTCCCTTTGGGTCTTTGGTGACATGGATGACGCCGCCTCATGTGGTGCAACTCGCTTAATGGCTACACGACACGGACAAAAGAGGAATACACACACCATTCGTCGACCGAGGATAATAGATAGGACTGAGTCATCTCCTCACCTCGATACCTCTACAGCATGCGTGCGGTGTACTATTTCAGACTTGGTAACAGGTTGTTGGGCAGTTGGGCAGTGTTTGAATGAGACCATTCCATCATTACCGTAATTTATTCCATCGTTGATGGGTCTTCCAGCCAGTCTAGTCTTCATACATTTACATGCCTGTATTATTCTGTCAAGTTTCAAAGCGGGCTTCCTAGTACATACAGTACGTACTATGAACGTTTACTTCTCGATAAGAAATGCCACATTCGGCGTGGACAAAAGGCATCAGCATGGATCTCATTTGGGCGTCTAAAAGGCCAATCCCCATCATTTAGCCATTTATTTTCCGATCATCCAAAGGCTGAAACCATTGGCAGTAGTCACTAGTTTGCTAGTTTGACACGATAGTACACTGCTGATGCCAGTGCCACACCATTCTAACCTAGGGCGTATGATGGATAAGTAGAGAAAAGATCAAGTTACTTGGTAGCCTTTACCATTCGCAGATAGTTGCCAAAAACTGCCGTGAGACTTATCATCATTGCCGACGAGGCTGTCTAGGTAGTAGTAGCCCAATACACACTGGTTTTTTATTTGCTTCACTCACTTTCGACGGGTGCGCATCACTACCTATGGGCCGCTGGGAACCAAGTCTGTGGAACAGCCGCATCCATTGCCAACCTTGGAGCTAACCCACATGTTTGGTTCCAGTTGAGTGGCTCCAGGCTGAAAATACTAAAACTACAGGATAATATGACCGAGTAAATACTGTACTGTAGTAGTTTGCCCAACTATTTAGTACGATCCTATCCTTAATATTTACGTACCAGACAGTATGTCAATTCATAGACATGTTGAAAGTCCAGAAAACTGTTTGCATGTTGCTTACCCACCAAAGGATTGTATCATGCTGCAGGTATCAAAAAGGCCTCCGACGTAATATGATCATGACCTTCAAAAAAGACTCCGCTGCACGTACCTGTGCTCTTATTTAGTGGGCGGTCCAAAGGCTCCGGGGTAACATTTGAGCCTAATGAACAACGCTTAGATCCTTGCCTTTGATCATCATCATCCTTCCCTCTTTTCCCTCCGAGCGGAACAAGCAGCAGACCAGGTGCCAGGCTTGCCAGGCACAGAACATTGAATACCTTGGTTAGGTTAGACGACGTAGTGTACGGAGTACATACATGGACCAACCACCGACATAATATGGGCACTGGGACCAGCAGCAGCAACAACTAAAAGTGGGTTGTCCTGCCCACTCAATTGAACCACCTCTGTCGTTTGGGCGTCAGCACAGACGCTGAGCCTTTTGGTTCCCGCGCGCGCGCGCGACCGGCTGGCTGGCTTTTGGGCTTTGGCTGGCTACTGGTGCTGGTGCTGGCTCACTCTGGCTTTCTGTGACGCAAGCAATTTACAACCTTAAAATTTCCCTCGGCGCGAACTTGATTTTCCCCTTCGTTTGCCCAGACCTACGTACAATCAACAATCAGAACTAAAAAAGATTGTGCGTGCTAATGGCTGGAGCACGCTCAACCCCGATCTCTAGGTGAGCTGCTTTGCTTTGCTCTGCTCTGCTCTGCTTGCCCAGCGCTGCTCTGCTCTGCACTGCTCTGCTCTGCTCAGCTTAGCACCCTCTGCTGTCTGCTTCAGCGAGCGTCCAAGCATCATCTCCAGCCACCTTGACCCGACAGAGGCCCCAGAGTGCCCACTTCTTGACTGCGGCGAGCTTGGCAGGTACGCGCCCGTTCACGACAAGAGGGATTGAGTGACGGAGGGGACCAAACAGCTCCATCAGCATTCATTAGGACCACTGGTTTACTGAACGACAAAAGACATCTTGATTTTCCTGCCGACAAACTCAGTATCTTTTGATTGCCTCCGTCGCCGCGTTGCGTCCAAGAAGAGAAGCTGCTTCACATCTACGCTCAAATTGCGACAGGAGGCCAGTCAGGTGGGGGCGCATGAAATGAGATGATTGTTACGAACAACAACGGCAACAATAACAACAACAAGACGCACGCACGCACTCGTTTATTCCGACCAGCCAGAGAAGCAACTTTTTCACATTAATTTCGGTCTCCCATAATGACCGTCCGTGTCGTCCCGCCTTTCGCTAGGCTCGACGAGGACGATGATTTCGTCACGTGGGAGGACATACCCGAGGAGCCGCCCCGACAGGGCATGGTCCGCCGCGTCTCCTCACACGGAGCCTTTGAGTCCTGGGTAGACGAGAGACTCACCAAGCGGCATAGACGCCCTGCCTGGCTCCTTAAGAAGAGCAATCGTCCCGGCCGCGAGCTGGACTACTTGCGCAGCGCTTCCCCCGTTATTCCAAAGGCCGTCGGCTTCCGGCCGTACGGCGAAGATCCGTACAGGAAATGGCGCCACTTATTACAGACGGCACCGCACTATGCGCCCGAAAACCACCACACCATCAGCTTTGAAGAACTCGAGGCTCAGCCTCAGGGCTCGCCGGTGCATTTGGAGCAGCAGCTCTCTAATGTCGTGTCCAAGCGGCACAATTGGTTCTTTGTGAACCCCCTACCGCAACTCATATTTCGACTTCTCGTGCTGGGTAGCACCATCTCCTCGCTTGCTATTGCCACCACACTGTACCGGACGCACTGGTGGTATACGACTAGTAACCCGTGGGAAACGGCCCAGAGGGGCCAAGTAATTCTTGCCATGTCGGTCGACTCACTCTCGGTCCCCTACGTCTTTTACATGACATTTGACGATGTATTCGGCGCGCCGCTTGGCCTGCGGCGTCCTATAATCAAGGTCTCGCTTACACTTTTGGACCTCTTTTTCATTATACTCAAGGCGGCCAGCGCATCTTTGGCGTTTCAGGCATTGGAAACCTCTAGCGAAGAGTTGAATCTGAACCTGGTCAGGGCCCTGGCCGCTTGCATACTGACCGGCCTGGTGTTTTGGGTAGCGAATTTCACTATCAGTCTCCTTCGCATCATTGAGCGTCTCGGAGGCATGGAAAAGGGGCGCAAGATTATGGAAAAGGGTCGCCGGAAAATGCGGCTGAGACAGCCCACTATGATGAATGGCTCGGCGACCATGAATGAAAAGGTCACCACTAATGGAAACGTTAATGGAAACAGAAATGGAATTGCCAACGCAACTAATGGGCGCCGCTTTTCTCGGCCGATATCGATATCGAAAAAGCGATGATGGAGCAGCAATTCCGCCATGTTCTTCTTCTTCTTGTTGTAATTAAAAGGCAGCTTGGAATGTATCTTTACTATAAGAAATAGAAAAGTAAATGTATTTAGTAATGACACCCCCCAAAAATATCTTTCTCAAGAACGCCTGGTTCTTTATCCATTGATGATGTCCTAATGCATAATTCAAAGTCACTAAGCAGCTTCTTCCTCAAAGCAAGTATGAAAGCCCAAGACCTGGGTTTTGTGATGGGATCGCAATTGCCTCCAAGGAAACAGTTGCGAGAAGCTTTGACACTGAGGAAGCATAAATGCGCAGTCTTGAATGCAGCGATTCAATTTAATTCTACATATTGACAATTTTCTTACACCCAGCCTCACTGGTGACAGTATTCTGTCTGGGTATCATCTCGTGTGACCTCGACCTTTCTACCAAACTCCATTTCCCAAAGATCACAAGCAATATGTTTGGCACAAGATGAACAAGGTGGGGGTTCTGTCTTGCTGACTCTGAGTCGTCCACTTCATATGCTCCGATCCTGATATACTCCACCTCTGCGGTATTGGGGCAGACGAAAACTGAGTACAATGCTAGCATGAAGAGGTCATATGGATGTCTTGGTGTCGGAATTCCATCTTATACTGCATCCGTTTCCAAAGCAAAGTTTGATTGTGTACCGAGAGATCGTCATTTCAACGGCACCTCCATTCAATGCCGATTATAGCTTTCGCCTCGATAGCGATCCAGACCTCGACCGCCTCGCTCTTCACGGTCTGCTGCTGCTCCACGATAACGGTCACCACCCTTGGGTACACCGTGATGCATGGGCATACCACCATTACCTCCACGCCTTCCATTTCTACGGTTTCGGCCTCCGCGGCGGCGATCGTCGCGATCCTGTTCTTGACGACGCTCGCGCTCGCGGTGGGGCGGACGGATACCCAGGAATATTTCTGGGCCACGGTCAACGAGCTGATGGCCCGTCTCAAAGAAGTAGCGTCGATATTCCTTGTTTCGATCAGCGCGTTGATCATAGTCACGCGACTTGGCCTGTCTGATTGCGTCAACCCGTCGCTGAGCAAGGTCTTCGGGAACAGGCTGGAAGGCCACTGAAGGATGTGTCGATGTTGTTTTGTATTCACCACCACCTCTATCCATCCTGGCTCCGAAGCCTCCTTGCGGTGGCCGATTGCCTCCTTGAAAACCTCTGGGGCCAGTAGGTGCACCTTCAATGCCCGTCAAGCCGCGAGAAGGACCCGTGGGGATTGACCGCTTTCGCTCTCCGGGCGGAGGAGGCTTGGAAGCCGGGGGTGCTGCATCGCTCTGCTCGAGATTGGCAGTGACATTGCCATCGGGGCCATGCTCATAGACAACTTCGTATCTACTGCCGGAACCACGACCGCCCCCAGCAGAAAGCTCCATCTCGACCCAGTCGTGGTATCGCTCTGCAGGTATGTAGTCGATCCAGAGAGGCTTGCGGTTGGTCTCGTCGGGCCAGACACGATCGTGTAATGCGTTTCTCACGCGCTTGGCAGCAGCAACAGAATTAAAGAGCACAAAAGAATGAGTGCGAATGTTGTCCAGGTAAAACTCTGGGATTGTCTGATCATCGATCTCGACACCCATCGGTGTGGCAAGATCTAGAAGATGGTCCTTTACAGCCTGTGGACGAAGAGGTCTCATAAAATTCTTTATGTACAAGGCAGTAGTGGCAGGATGAATGGAGGTTTCCACATCGTGCTCAATCTCCTCTGCCGTGTGGGATTCAACGGGAGGGCCACCCACGCCTGTATTATTCTCCAGTTGCGAGACTTCTTTGACATCATCGACCATTGCAGAATCTGCCCGCTCCGAATCTTCGCTCAAATGTTTGCGTGTATCCTGTGGCCCTGGTTCGTTGGCATCTCGTGTGTCGTCTTCTTTGTTTGCGGGGACACTTGGTTGTGCATCATCCATAGGCGTGTCTGTTGACACGTCAGGCTGAGTTTGCACAGATTCTTTGTTTTCTGTTTCAGATTGCTCTGTAGCTGGCTCAGGTTGATTGCTTTCCAGCCGTGCTCGTTTCGCATTCACGCCGTCGGGGCTCGGGGGCGGACTGGCAGAGCGTCGCTTTCTCTTCTGGGAGTCTTGAAGTATGTCTGCTGGTCGCATCGGAGTAGCACTTGAAGATGAAGGTAGGATCGAGACCTGAGGCTGGGGGTCTGAAGTGGCAAAGTCTGTCACCACAGTAGGCTGCGCAGCTTCTACGATTGTTGCAGACTCGGCTCCGGGTACTGCTGTATCTTTCAAGGACAGATTATCCTGGGATGAGTCCTGCGCACCTCCCGTCGGGGTCTCTCGCGGGGATAGCTCGCCAACGGGTTTGCTAGCTGATTGGTCTTGGGCTGTTGGGGACGGAATATCCTCTTGAGGCACGTCAGATTGACCCTCGGCATCCTTTGAATCTTGCTTCTCTTGGATAGTGTCAACTGAATATTGGGTAATTGATGCCGGCTGCGCATTTTCTTCGGCCAGGTCAGGGAGTGGTGGCGGTAATTGGTTTGTATCGGACTGCGGCGCTGGTGATTCGGCGGCCTCGGACATGTTATCCTCCTTCTCCTCCTGGGCTTGCTCGTCGACTTCATCGTTTTCGGCAACAGGTAGCGCATCAGTCTCTAGGCCAGGCGCTTCAGTGGCTTCTAGATCGGCCTCCTCCAAGCGGGCGACCAGATCAGCCTTGAGACCATTCTGAGGCAGCCCAAGTCGTTTCAGCTCCGCCTTGAGCTCCGTCACCTTCATCTTGCTGTAGTCGGTCGCCATGGCTCTCGATTGGTGGTTACGAGTGAAGGCGCATCACTTTATGAGTTTGGCGTCGATGTCTGTGGGTTGTGACGTAGCTCGACAAAATCGGGATCCTTGCTGTCAAGCTTCTCAAAGGGGCGACGCCAACTCAAGTTTTTTTTGGAGGGTTTCGCCTGCTAGGAGGCGGAAATGAGATGCAAGTATGCCTCAAAAGCAAAGGAGAGGATATTGCAAAAAGCGAAGAATGCGCAAGGATGTACAGTGTTGTGTCCTAGAGTTTTTTCTTCGTAAACCAAGTGCAAGTAACCTCCAGGTATGTATGCAATGCAGCTGGTGGGTAGGTCGAAACTCTTTAGCTGGGCGCGTCGCGCTTTCAAGCAATTGAAACGGAAATTCCCAGAGCCCCATTGGAAAGAGCTAAGCCGGAAGGTACGTACTGTGGCCTGCCATCTAGAAGCGGGAGCGCTAGTTCTGCAGCGAATAGAAAGTGGAGCTAGTTGATCCCTGTTATTCCATACATGTACTTGAGTAGACACGCAGCAATGAGTACTACATACAGTAGCTATGGTTGCCAGGTCACGTCAATGTCTACTTTCACCACCTCTACCCAAGGACCTACATAAATATGTAACTCACCTATCTGCCTCATGCATATTCAAGATGTATTTGCTTGGTTGTACTGGTTCGAAAAGAGCATTTATGCGCCCCAGATGCTGTACAGGAGAAAAACATGGCATCCATGTAGCACGATGCATTCTATCCATCCATGCATGTGCTCCTCAAGTCAATGGCAGTCCTTGTGTGATGGTCGGTATCTCGACTCCCTTTTCATGTATAGCCAGACCCAGTCATCAGTGAACAAATAATTTCAAACGGACGACACTTACCAAACAAGCTATAGCACCTAGTTTCATAAAATGCAATGTTTCAGAGCAACAATGACGAGCTTTGGGGGAACAATGGAAACCAAAATTTACGCATCCGCATCCGGACTCGAAAAGCAGCAGCCGGATCAGTACCTGCCTCTGTTTCGAGGGTCCCAACTACAACTTGAACTAAGTAACTGCCCCGACAATTCGAATAATCGCAGCAGTCAGTCGACTACACACCTCAAACTGCCTAGGCCCAAGGTCAACTTGTCCATGTTCTTTTCCGGCCAACCACGCCCATTGTTCTCTCTTTGTCAAAGACGCAGCATGGCATAACATCTCTGCATCTTGCATCCTCCACAGAAGCGTCAACGTCCTTCGTCCCATCTCTTTCCAACGCAACTCGACACCAAACAATTTCTTGCTTTTGGCGAATTGCCCTGGTCTTTCGTTTGTACCATCGTCTGCCATCGTGTGTTGCAGTGAGACTCTTCTTTCTCAGATAATTGCGACTCACACATCCCATACTCTTTTTCGTGAAAATCACATATAGAGTAATCAGCAAGACGTCAAGGCGCAGTGCCTTTACTCAGCAACATGTCGTCACTATCGTCACTACTCGCACCGCTTAAGGGCCCGCTCGATCTGAGCGACGTGCTTCCCGGCGAACCAACAGCCACCGTAAGTTCTGATCCCAAGTCGCGCTCCATTATGCGGAACCACTTCAGATATCATGAAGCCTAACTCGATAAAAGGTAGCGAGTCGTCCATCTGCTCCCAAGCCACCTGTTAGGTCGAAGCCCAGACCCGCACCTGATTTGGGCACTACGAAATCTCCCAGTCCGGCTCCCGCGCAGTACTCGGACGATGATGAAGACGAGGAGAATGATCCAGTTCTTGCACTAATAGCCGAAGGGGATACGATCGATACGCCTCCCCCTCGCTTGGCACCTAGAACTCCCGAGCCCACGAGAAATCCAAGTAAAAAGGGAAGTGGTAGCTCTTCCAAAGGCACGGGAAAGCGTTCTCGCAGCAGTAGCGTTGATGAGAGTAAATCGAAGGTGAAACGCGAATTCGACAGCTCGGAGTCCGAGGACAGCTCTTTGGGCAAAAAGGGTAGCAAACGGAGCAAGAAAAAGCAGTCAAAGAGTGGCTCAAAGACTCCAGTCGACGTTCTCAACCTGCGCGAGGAGACAAGACAGCTGCATATCATCTCCAGTAATCCAGGGAACATTGCTCTGCTACCAGATACCTGGGCTAGCCATTTCAGAGGCTTCCCAATTCCCAATGGTCTCTTTTATAGAAAGACAAGAGAGGCAAGTAGTTGGCCACGAATCTACGAGCACACTGACGGTCAAGACTATCACGGTATGTGCAGTTTCCTTTGTCCTGATACACGACTTATTCTCGAGTTATCTGACACATTCTAAGGGTCCAAAATATTCATGAACTTGGTTAAAGTCCAGTCCAGAATTCGAGACATACGTAATGAGTATATGGAAGAACAGCATGACTTGGAAAAAGACCATGACGACAAGGCAGAAGATGCAAAGAAGTTCCGGGCCAGATATATTAAAGCTCTGAAGCCAGCTCTCGAAAAGGCTGTCAACTGGGCTTGGGTGGACGGAGATCTCCCACGATTTCCGACCCCCGAAACCATTACAGTATTTGCCGTTGCAAAGCTACATAACCAAGCCGCTGCTATCGCGGAGATTCGAGCCAAGATGCATGCAATGGCAGCCAGATGGCGAGAGCTCATGATGGATGAGATGAATGCGGCAATCAAGGACGATCCTTCCATTACGGAGAAGTATCCAAAGGCCCCAGTCATCTATGGCTTCGCCATCATGGAGCACAACGTTATTGTCGTTCATCTGGATGCTTCAGATGAGAACGCCGAGCCGTTTTTCCAGATAAATCTGGACATGGACACGAATAATCAACGCCAGTGGTTCGCCTTGATGATCATGGTGATTGTCTGTTTTGCGCGCGACAAGGCGATGGCACTGATGGGACAGATGAAGTTGGAACCGCAATCCGAATCGGAAGAGAGCGACCCAGACGCTTAGGAGTGAATCGAAGGAAATGGAGTGATGGAGAGTCAATGGACGAAGTAGGTATTTCAAATGTCAGGAGGGATGTTGCATGCACTGCAGAGATCTTCATGGGTTCTGGTAAATCGCATTATTTTGTGCCTTTGTATTATCTGTATCTGTAGTTGTTCGTACATGTCGTGTTTTTAAAAGAAGAGCGAGAATACCGAAACCCTCTTGCAGTGCATACAGCCACCAATAGTAAAGTGGATTAGCCTCTCGCTACCAATAGAGAACATGCGATGTTTATTTCCAAAACTGCAGAAGCGATTTGACACCGTGCTTGGGTACAAGAGGGGACGCCCGTGATCATCGAGTGAGTATTGCTCGACAGATTGTCCCGAAGTGGTACGTCACTTGAACACAGACATATTTAATATCCACTATGCACAGTTTCTATGGAAAGCCGTGCCGCATTGCTGATCGTTGCCCGAAGCAAGGCACATTATATCATCACGGTTGGCCGAGACCCAAAAGACATGGAGTTTGCAAGGACCGGTCTCGGTCTCGGCCGTGTTCAGCGGCATCCACCGAGGCCTATCCTCGGAGTTTGTGGAGCTCCGTCTGCCTCGGCTGGCTTGCAGAAATTAGTGCCGAGACGAAGGAAAAAATTATGTATGTACACGTAAAAAGAAGAAAAAGTGGGTGTTGCGCTTTTCTCTTGTCAATGAATAAGAGAGTTCATTCTAAGAAAAATTCTCCGGATTACACGAGTCAGTTGAATCTGTCTAATCGCTCGGTTCAGCATGTACGTCAGCGGGCCGATGCCCCCCGCGGTAGCAACCGGCCATACATGACTTGCATACAGTATACTTTTTTTTTTAACATAGTATCGTAAGAGAAAGATGCATCTTTTGGAATCATTATTGACAATAATACAATTCAGTCGTATGAGCATGTTGAGCAAAAGTACCACCGAGTTTGGCGATCTGTCGGGTTTTGCTTTTCCTTTTTCTTCCCCCCTTGCCCTCTCGTCTCCTCTTCTCCTCATGGTGACTTCTCGGCCGACCGTCGTCAGCTCAAACGCGGGTCGTTATTGGGCAGGCCAATAAAAAAAAATTGGCTGATGGGCTTCCAGAACCGAAAGGGGCCCCAGTTTTGATTACAACCGACGACGGATCAATCTTATCTCGACCGACCCAGGGGGGACCTGCAGCTGATGGCACTGATAAAAAAGCTTGGCGCCTACCACACCATCTCCCCAATAGCGTCTGCCCACCATTGAATCCCTTGAGCCCGTCGTGCGCCGCGTTGCCAATGCTACTACAATATGGGCGTCGAGTGGTCCGGTACATTTACGCGAGAGGGAAAAAGGGTGTCGTGTAACACGGTTTGGAGGATCACCACACCTCTCGCTCGGAATGCGACTGATGGGATCTCACACCGACCCAGCCAGCCCTATGCTACATTGGGGGTTGCACACGAGCAGATGGCGTTCCGAATATAGTCGTGTGCGTATTATTCGTATTGATCAAATGTGGCTATCGTCTACGGAATTCCCGTCCTACTGTAGTTGCCAACACCAACAACATACTATGTACATTCTCCCAACCCATGTCATATTATTACATGGTAGAAAGGATTCGGCGATAAATGGGACACAATGTCGGCTCCGCAGCAAGAAGAAGAAGAAGAAGCACCTGCGAATCATCAGATAATGCTTGCCGCGACAGGATCACCGGCAAAGAGAACAGATCATATCTGACAATTCTTGCCTGGATGCCTGGATGTCAGAATGCCAGACCGGCTGTTCTCCCCAATGGCGTTGCGACGCACCGCCCGCGCCCCCTCCTCCGGAAGCCAGATCCGTACATCCACGGGATGCATGTGGACCAAAGATATCTCTATCCATCTTATCCAGTGTGTGTTGCCAGGGTTGTTAAAACGACCTACCGGCAATCACGCGAGAGGACTCAGCTCCCATGGGCTCCTCCCCCAAGACCCTGATCTCCTCACAAAACCCAACAAAATACATACCAAGATGGGCGGGATCCTATTTGGCAACAGGGAGGGCCTGCTGGGTATTCTGTTTGTGGTGCATTTCGTACATTATATTGGGTTGGAGAGGGGGTGCACCCGCCGCACTGTTCCCACGCACAGTCAGCGATTGGAGGGGATCACGTAATATTGCCAGATAGATCGTGAGCCAGTGCTCCGCAAAAGTTTCAGGGCGTCGACCCGTCCAGCCAAGCAGTTAGCCAGCCAGCCAGCCAGCCAGCCAGCCAGTTTTCTCACTGTTCTCTTTTTCCGCAGGCGGGTGGCCCTGTCAATGATTTTTTTAGAGTAGGGCCACTGGAATTCTTCTCCGGCCGAAGCGCCGAAATGTGAGAGGACGAGAGCGTGCTACCGTTGTACACACTACACGCTACAGCACTCACTACTGAGCCCCCCAGACCAACACACCTCAACATAGTCCAGGTACCCTTGGCCATCGTGGAAAGTGCCATGAACCTTGATCCGGAGACCCGCCCTGCTTAGTGGCCTTGTTCGTTGAACGTTCGTTCATCATACTGCCAGTACTGCATCCCTCATGCCTGTCAGTCTCTCCAAGCGGACTGAAAAGTGACCCTAGGCCGCTGCGAGGTGGCCCCTCCACCGCCCTCTAGCGGCCCTGGAAGCGAAAATGCTTCGAAATGAGTCTGCTCTGATTGGCCGCCGCTTGCCCCCGGTGGATGCCTTGGGTGACCAAAAGGGAGAACGACGACAGAACAGGGATGATGTTCCCATCTAACGGGAATCTGGGTAATCTGGGATCACTCTGCTCTCTCTCTTGTCTTGTCTGTCTCGCTTGCCTGCTTCCCGGGGGAGGGGGAATTAGAAAGAGTTGAAGAATTAAATAGAAGAAAGCGAAAAAATGAAAAATAAAATCCCGTGTGCCTCTTGGTAATCAAGCATGCCGTTCGCTTATATATCGTGTAGTTCCTCGTCTATTTGTCTTGGGCAGTCACTCTTATCCCCATATGTACCCCGATCGGCAACCCCCTTGGATCAAGCAGTGAGATCAGAGGAAAACCCCAAGGTCAAGCGGTTGTAGATACTTTCCCTTCTCCCCCTCCGGCATCGCGGGGTGTGTGTGGTTTTGATTTCATAAAACTCTATGCAGCCATTGGTCTTTCTGGTGCTTGCTTGTCTTGTCACGTTCTGACCTGTTGGCGAGAACCACTACTTGGCAAGAAAAAAAGACATCTGTTGTCATATTGCCCCCGGGGGAAAGTAGTTCGAAATACACATGCTTGCTTGGTTGCTTGATAATGCAGCAAGCAAGTGGCGGACTTTGAGAAACTGACTTCCACCGTTTCATTCCCTCAACTCTCTATCCTCAGGACACCTTAAACACGTACGATCTGGACCTGATTTGATGCGTCTGCCTTTAGGTGGCACAAGCCTTTGGGGAAAAAAGAGCAGAGAGTAATAAATCCGTCCGTCCGTGCCTGCCTTTGCTTACAGTGCATTGCCCATCTTGCTGCTGCTGCTGCTGCTGCTTGCAATCAAATCAATCAAATCAAATCAAATCAATCAATCAGTCGCAATCAATCTCGGCGATCCGTCTGCTACCTCCGCCAACACCGCCAACGGCCATTTTCGTCTGACCGAACCTCGACCACGGTTACTCCCTGTACCCCTTCAACCACGCCAAAAGGAATCTCCGAGAACTCACAGACCTGAACATCTGACTTCAATAACCCGACCTCCGACTCTAGCCCGGCAGCCTGGCCTACCTGCCTACCTACCTACCTCCCTTTGCTTCGCCCCTTTCGATTACACATCATCTCTATCTCCTTCTATTCCAACAAGTACGGTAGTTCGAAAACGGTCCTTCGTTCTATACATACCGCCAAACCACCCACCTCAAGCCACGTATATAGATACGCATACATACGGAATACCGTTTCTGGAGCCCACTCTCGTTAGTCGACCGGACTATCGCCAATACGATCGACTGGCGTCCTCGGCACCGACGAGGACGGTGCACGCCATTGAGCCATCCGCGCTCTGGTCAACGCCCAATCCCTTTGCCTGTCCATTCAACTCGCAGAAGCTGAGGGGACCCATCGGTCACAGGAGCGCTGCTTGGTTTTCGTTTCGTTGCTTCAAAAAGCCGTTCTCCGTTACCGCCAACTGCCGGGTCTCGCTCGAGCGCCGACTGCATGATTCAGGAGTCTTGATCTTTTTTCTTTTCTAATCTAAGACTTGGCGCCATACCATCCGCTTGTCGATCGATCACCTGCGTCCCTCTTATACCCGAATTGTAGGGTCATTAACTTTTCGACTAACCTTGAAATAACATGGATGTTGACCTTCCTATAACATCAAAATCACCAACTTCAACAACGACATCAACCACAGAGACAGGAACAATGCGCACTGCACTGCCAACCCGTCCGGTGGCGTCGATGGGAGAGTCGCAAGGCCCGTCTTCTTCCAACGATGCTGCATATGCTTCTTCAGCCGGATCGCGGAGTCCGGGAACCGAAAGTTTCACGACTTCTGGAAGGGACATGGCTACATCGCTCAGCCCGTCACCAATACCGTATAGCACTATTCAAGACGAAAAGGTCGCTGGCGCCAAGGCCAGCACACCTTCTTCGACTGGCCAAAGCGGTCAAGTCTGCAGGTAAGACTTGGACTAATCTTGTTGTTTACTTTCAGGTCTAATTGTGAAACAGCAATTGCGGCACTACGAGAACTCCGTTATGGAGGCGATCTCCCCAGGGCGCCACTATCTGCAATGCTTGTGGGCTATATCTAAAGGCGAGGAATTCGCAAAGGCCTACGAATCTAAAACGGCCTCCTACTGTTGTGGCGGCATCGTCTACATCGCGAAAGTCGCCCGAGCAGACATCACCAAAGCCTTGTAGCCAAACGAATGGCGCAACCTACGTGGCTGCCGATCAGACCCAGTCGGGATCATGTCCTGGCGGAGGACGATGCAATGGCACAGGAGGTGCAGTGGGATGCAGCGGTTGTCCGGCCTTCAACAATCGAGTAGCCAAGAGTGCACAGCTCAACAGTCTTCAGAACCAGGAGTCTTCGGCTCGCGAGAAGGACATGGGCGTGACACCGGAGCCCATCGATGTGGCCGCTGAAGAGGCGAACGGTCAAAATACCACTGTTGTTATTGCCTGCCAGAATTGTGGTACAACAGTAACTCCGTTGTGGCGTCGTGACGAGAGCGGCCACACGATATGCAATGCTTGCGGTTAGTCATCTGGAATTCATTAGGCTATTGGAGAATTGTCACTGACCATTACGCTGCATAGGTTTGTACTACAAGTTGCATGGAGTCCACCGACCGGTCACTATGAAAAAGGCCATCATCAAGAGGCGCAAGAGAGTGATCCCCGTGTCGCAAGGCGGCTCGGAGGAGGGGACACCAATGGAATCGGTCGAACAAACCGTCCAATATTCCAGTTCGGAGGAGAGGGGCAGCACGAATGCAGATGGATCGATAAATCTTGGGTTTCGCCGACGTAACGATCACCCAATGACCCTTCTGCCTGAACCTGTCCGTCACAGCCAGACCTCGACGCCTATGCCTTCTTCGGATCTGGCAGCCTACCACAATGCAGTGACTCCTCAGTCGATGGATGGTCGCGAGGATTCGTTGACGGACAACAACCGCCTGGCACCGCTGACATCGATTGCTGCACTGAGTGAGCGGCAGTCGTCCTTATCGCCGGCATCCTTCTTGTCGCCCTCTAGGAAACGTTCCTTTTCTCCAGCCGACTCGGAACCTCCTCAAAGCGAGATAGGACAGAGCGCAAAACGCCTGTCGTCGATCAAATCGATTCTAAACCCTCCAGCATCGGCACACAGTCCCATCTCCAATCCGATGGAAGATGCCGCCGAGTCTTTGAGACTATTGAGGTCTCCGGCAAGCACTTTGTACTCTGCGCCAAGCCCCATCCCACAGTCAGCGATGCCAAACCTTCCTCCGATAAACGAGAGCGAGCGAGACAAGGCTGACCGCAGGGCGGTACTTCAGCAAGAAGCCGAGAGGATGAGAGAAATTCTGGCTGCCAAAGAGCGGGAAATCGCTGCACTCGGCGAATGAACACCCACACTCGTTCGATATACGTCCGATGGACCATCACTACTGCTATGAAGAATACGAAATGGAAAACTCATGGCTAAAATAGAAGAGGGAACAAGATCTCTCAACACCTGGCAGCAGGACACAGTACTTTTGACGACTTTGCTTTTCAACTAGTCGGAGGCGCAAAATAGGGAATTTATACATGGACAGGCATCACAGCACATGACGAAACGACATTTTTCTGGGTATTGAGAGGCATGATTTAGAAAGGTGATTGAAGGATTGCTAAAAGCAGGCCCAAAAGCGAACCAAGGAAAACAAAACAAGCGAATCCAAAAATTTTGAAGGAAAATCGATTGATGGTTTTGAACATGGCGACAAGAGCGGGGAGCATCCTTGATTTTTTTTTTGGGACTGGAAGCATATCTTTACTAGAAGATTATCTGGGGGTTTGCGGTCTTATGTTTCTGGGAACGTCAAAGCAGCATGGATGGAGCAAAGGGAATGCCAGTGGATGTCACTTTTGAGTGCCACATTTTGGGCTATGGAAGATAGTATCGATGTATAGCGCATTTGTCGCTCATCAATATTGACACACGTACATGGAACGGATTGAGTGCTATTCATCATAAAGTGCTATACTTGCATTCGAATCATGCCATTCATTGACATTGATGTCCTGTTTATACATACGTGCCTACATAGATTGACAATCAAGTCCAAGACCGCCCTGATATAGTACCACGGAATCCATCCTCCATTGGTATACAGTTCTATTCACCTGAACTCCATCCCCCACCTGTTTTCCATTGTCTCTGAAACCAACTTCATAAAGACGTGCTCGAAAGCCCTGGTGTGTATCTCCGCCCGCCATCACAGCTAATAGTACATGATACTACGAATCATGATTCCTCTGTCGTGTGTAAAATAAATAAAAAAGGCATGAGGAAACCGTCGATTCTTCATCGATTTGATCCATTCAATATCTTTTATTCTTTTTAAGATTTTTCCAACGACGAAAGAGGAAAAGGAGAGCAAAACCTTGTTATGGATTTTGTTGTGTGTTTAGACCTGCTCGGCGCCCCAGCCGGCGTCGGCCTCGCGCATGTTGGCCGGGGGCTCAATGGAGGGGATGAACTCGAGGACGGCGTAGCCGACACCAATGAGGCCGACGAGGGAGCCGGCAATGATGCGGAGGACGCCGCCGCCGAGGAGAATGGATCCCATGAAGATATAGACTGTGTGTGGTTTTTTCCAGTCAGCTAAAGGGACACTGTGTGCTTTTGCAATTTGATTTTGCGTAGTCAAGGGGGAGGGCAAGAAAGAGGGGGAGGAGGGACTTGTGTGTGTGTGTGTGTTTGCAAAGCTTGGAGAGAGTCGTTCCCGGGGATCGAGAGAGAGACATGACAAGACGTACAGATACCACGGCCGATGAAGGAGAAGAGGAACGAGGCGTATCGCGAGACCTGAGGCGGGATCTGGAACTCGAGGAGGCCGATGGCGGCGCCAAAGATGATGACGTAGACACCAATGATGAAGGATTGGCTGTTGTCACAGAGATTAGATATCAGTTGCGACGGATGAGAGGGGAGGAGGGAGGGAGAGAGAGAAGACGTACAATCCATTGGCCTCGGTGAAGAACTGCGAGATACCACCAAGGATCATGATCACACCAACCGCCAGGTTGACGATGCGACTAGACAGAGAAAGGCCATTGTCAGCAAAGATCTTGATTCGTTTGTTTGGAAAAAGGCTGCTGCGACGCGACGCGACACGACGCGGATTATCGATGGACGTTGACTTTGGAACAAGCTGATCCTCGGGATTGGAAAGAGCTCTGCCCGCCGTCGACGACGATGGCAGGGACAGCTAAGCTCGAACTTGTCTGGGTTTTTGGGTGTGTCTTTTGCTTACAAGATGTCGGACAGCTCCATGATTGCGAAAGGATTTCGGCGCTGATGCTTAAGTGATTTGTTTTTGTCTGTAAGAGTTTTGCCTGATCGTCGGGGCTGGCAAAAGGTCGTGAATGTCTCGTCTAGGCAGAAGCTTTTTCGGGTGATGTTGTCTCTATTTTTGCGCAGACGAAAAGCAGGACAGACAGCACAGCACAGCACCAGTTGAAGCTTTGGTTGGTTTTGGGGGGCCTTTGCGCTAGGACAGCCGGGAGTCTGTTTCGCTGCGTTGCGTCAGGAGGCTAAGGTAAGCTTGGCAGACTGGATCCACTTCAGGTTTCTTCTCTCTCTGAGTCTGGAGTAGAGCTCTTTGCAATCAACAGGGGTAAGCTAGCTTCTAATGACTGGCAACTCTCGATAGATCCTGGTATAGGACTGATATACTATATGGATCTGTACAAGTTGACTGTGTTAATATCTGGCCATTATTACATTTGATATTTGATGGAGCAATTGTTCATTTCCTCGCTCTTTGCTGCAACTTTTGTAATTGACTTCTCTTTTATTATTCTTATTTTGTTATTATTATTGTACTGACGGTGATGCGATATGCTGACCATTATATAATTGTGCCTCAGTCCTATGAATAAAAAACCATCTGGTATACAAATGTAAGCATGACATAAAATTGGTTGGAGACACCTCCAACCACAATGAATAATTAGTAAAAGCACCATCTCATACTATCAGAACTATATTTGGTTTTGTCGAGACGGTCAGGTTCCACCATTGGTGTTTTTGGTGTCAACCTGATTGCAGATATCAGGTTGTCTGTTATGGTGTCAGGGTTGAACATCCCATCGCATTGCAGGCGCCTTCAGAGATACTTTGATATGTCGCGGCAAATCGTTATAATTGTGCATTTTTCTCCCGCTTATCCACTCCGATCTAGAGTATAGATCGAGCCTGTAGCAGATCTGAGTTACATACCTAGGTAGATACATCAGCTGTGAGCCCTGGCTCAGCGCTCGAGGCAGGCCGAGACTGGTGCGATTATCCTTGGAAACGTCCAGCTCTGTCTCCGAAACAAAAGCCTGAAAATGTCCCTACCAACTTGTTGACCTTTTCAATCGGTCAGGAAAATCAGGAAGTCCCCTGTGTCCCAGACTATGCAGGACATTAGATAATGGGCACTTGGCACTTGGCACGTGAGCACCACATAGTATCAATCAACATTGCCCAGCCATGATGCCACAAAGAATAACTTGACAAAAGTTTGCTGGCCTCGTGGACTGAAACAAAACACGACCATAGTGTTCATCTGTTTTTGCGGGGGCGGAAAAGGACGTTTTTAGAGCCGCATTGCAGGTCATGTCTTGGACATACAGGCGTAAACATGTGGCGTGAAAGCGGTGTGAATTGCATGTGTAATCTTTGTAATGGGGGAACCTTTAATAAATGATAACGGCCAAGAAATACTTTTTGAATTGACCATAGCGTCTCTGTAATCAATCATGGGACAGCATACGAGAATGGGCAGACGAAAGTGCATGCTTTCTGTCCACAGCTACGTTGCTTGTATGACATGATGTCTGGTGTACATTTGATATGTAGCATTAACAACCAACTGCTACTACTTGCATCAGATTGCAAACTCGGTCTCCTCGTGCGATTTACAACTCAATCTCATCTCAGCAGGGACCAGCCACCACCATTAATCTTGTTCTTGGGCAGAAAATGTCGGTGATTCTGCAACAAATCTATCTAGTTTGAGATTCGTGTTATCGATCGATCCACCTACTAGGGCAGACATTCGGATTAGATTATACACTGGCTTTGCATCATTTTGACAAGATTGGATTATGGGTCAATAAGAATAATGCTAGTCTACCAGGAGTCTAGAGAAGACAATAGAGGTTCTGGACTCCACCCAGGAACACGAGAGAAGTTCCCATCTGACAAGCATGACCTTGACGTGACAAATATCACGACATGTTCGTCAGTCAGCCGACGTCCTACTCGGGCTCAAAGGTTTTGTGGGGTTTACAAAATCATCGCTTAACATGGGGGCCGACCACCGATGGGAATACAAGAAAGTTTGCTCGAGTCGCCAGTGCATCGGGACTTTCCTGTTTCCCACGATGCCGGTTACGAGGGCCCGTTCTGACTTTCGAAACTTTGTAACCAGTCATAGCCAGACCACTTGCCCTTCCTAGGCAAGCCAGGCATGCCGTCAATGAGGCGGAAAGCTAAGTTTGGTGTATATATCATCTAGCGCAAAAGCTTCGCGGGAACATTGGGTCCAGATGCCCCAGACTTTCCGCTTTCAACAACCCGCCCATTCCAGGCTCATCTACCCATCATCCCAGTTCTAGACAGCGTGGTGAAAGTTTGCACTGACCACGGCAAGAGAAGGATTGTAGTAATGTGGTAGATGGCTAAAAATCCCAACGCCTTTTGAAGATTGAAGTAGCTGGTACGCTGATGGTTGGCCATGACACACGAGGATATGTTGTATCAAGCCAATGGAGGAGGAGGCGAGTTTGGGACAACAAGAAATGGTCGGAGCTATACAACATCCGATGTGTATATTGAGCTGGGTGAAACAAACCAATAGTCCGAGACGGGTGATTCAGACCCCTGCCCCTCCAAACAAATATTCTATCTTTCCTGTTCGAAATCTAAAGGTCGGTCGGTGCTCGTACAAGAACTGGCACCGAGCAAAGTTGCGCGGCGGTACCACCACCACCACCACCCAGCATGGCTCGGCACCGACTTTTTCTGACTAGACTCATCATTCGTGTTGAACCCGCCCCAATGGATCAAGACGAAGTGTATCGGTATTTGAGTTTTTGCTCTGTTTTTTGCTAAAAATGTACAAGGTTTCCTCAGATGTGAGCCGCATGCAGATCTGCCGCTTACCTTGCCTTGGGTGGGAGCGTGCTAAGCCATGTTCATCTGAAGAAACTGACTTTCTGCTTATTTACGGACTCCCCCGAGCACTTGGTTCCATACATGCTCCCACTTTTGGCATCTTCTACTTCTTTTCCTCACAACTGACCACTTTTCATCGTTTAATTGTACATTTGCCAATTTTCATTGATGAAATATCTTACTGCTTTTACAATTGAAGGAGAAAAAAAAAAGGGGAAAGAAAGAAAGAGCTGAAGATCTCGGGGGCAGCTGTCGTGAATTGTTGATTACACGAGTAGAAGGAACATCCCTAGCAGCTATATATGACCCAACCCGGTGGGGGAACTCCGAACGATTACATACTACCACAACCACGACCACGACCACGACAAACACATTGAACGCGGCAGCTCAACCCGCGTCGACAGGAAACAAGAGATAAAAAAATTCTCAACAACAACGACCACAGCGGCACGGTTCGTCCAAGTGTATGGCAAACGAGTAAAATAAAATCATGACCGACTGGTTTGCCATATCGCCGCCGAGCGTGGCGGCAGCGGCAACTCCTCAGGATCCAGAACTGGTAAATATATCTCTATAATAATGCCTTCTACTTCGTGTATCATTTACACAATATTCAGTGGCACAACTAGCGGCTACTGCTGCATATTGAGTATTCGACTAACATGATCTCTCACTCACCTAGACATCTTCGAATACAACTTTACCTGAATCATCAGCAATCCCCAATGGGCCTCCGTACTTCCCAACTACAGCCCAGGTGGGCGGCCGACCTACACCATCCATTGACGATCCAGTCTGTGCAGTGTTGGCCTTCTTCTTCCTGGTAGCGACAGCAGCGCACATGACCATTTTCCAGATAAATAAGAAACATGGTCATCTCTTCGTCTTTAGCGCCATGATGTTTGCCTTCAGTCTCATTCGAGCCCTGGCACTGATACTGCGCATAGCCCAGGCGGGCTATCCGACCAGCGGCAATGTCGCCATTGCTGCCGGTGTCCTCACCATGGCCGGTACGGTTCTTGTCTTCATCATCAACCTCTTCTTTGCCCAGCGCATCCTGCGCGGCTACCACCCCAACTTTGGCTGGAGCAAGCCCGCGCGCTTCATGTTCCGCTTCCTCGTAGCCAGCGTCGTCATCTCGCTGATCATGGTCATCGTCGCGAGCGTGCAGTCCTTCTTCACCGCCGATGAGGGCACACGGGAGCGCAGCCACAAGGTCCAGCTTTTTGGTGGTACCTACATGGCGGTCCTGGCCTTTCTACCCATCCCGATCGTGGTGCTGGCCGCCATCCTGCCGCGCAAGTACGTGATTGAAAAGTTTGGTACCGGTTCCTGGCATGCCAAGCTCTTCATTGTCCTCTTTGTGGCAGCTATTGAGAGTCTCGGCGCTGGCTTCCGCGCCGGCACCAATTTCGTGCCTCGGCCCATGGACGACCCAGCCTGGTGTGACTCCCGCGCGGCCTACTACGTCTTCAACTTTGTCTTTGACCTGATTGTCACCTACCTTTACCTGCTCAGCGGCTTCCACCGACGCTTCCACGTCCCCAATGGCGCCAATGGACCTGGCTCGTACATGGGAGCGCTGCCTACAAACAGAATGTCCCATGGCAGTATGCGGCCCATGTCGCATCAACAGCACCACGTACACGTGGCGCAACCCGCATCGTTCATGTCGAGCGAGACGCTCGCAACGCAGCTGGGCCGGGCCCCGTCACCCACGACTTCCAAGCAAAACGTCGGCTACGCCGGGTACCAGAATGCGTCGGCCACCTCGCTCAAGAAAGGATTCGGCAACCTTACGCCACAGCAGCTGCAGCAGCAGCGCAAACAGCGAAATCGCCTCTCCAAGTCCAATCCTCGTCCCTTTGGCCGCTCCAACGCGTCGCTGGCTTCTCAGGAAACCTATGTCGGCTCCATCGCCCCCAGCTTTGCCGAGACCCCGAGTAGTTTGTATCGGGGCTACTCGCCTATGCTGCGGCATTTCCCCTCGGACCCCTTTGTGGGCATGGGCGGCGTCGACACGTCCATGCCGCTGCCACCAGTGCCTGCGCTGCCCGCGTCCGCGACCAGTGGCGCCCCTGACAGCGGGTTGGTAGGTACTGGGGCGAGTCCCGATGGTACAATCCACGAGGAGCCCGATTACGTGATGGCGGCGGCGGGCGACGTTGTTGACGCCGAGGGCCGACCCACCACGGCTTCCAGCGCCACCGGCGGCAGGGCGCGGCGTCCCAGCGACGTCTTGACCGACATGCTCGACAAGATGGAGAGTGTCCGAGAGAGCGTGGAAATGTACCGCAAGAGGGGGTCCGCCGAGAGGACCGGCTCGGGCCTGCAAGTCCGGTGGAGTGGCGCCGACTTTGATGATGAAAAGGAGGCGCTGCCGTTGCCGCCGCCGCGAACAGCACCACCAGCGAATAGTGGAGGCTACCGAGCAGTGCCGAACCAGGACGCGACGCCCAGGCCGAGTCTCTCGAGCTCGCGGTATGCTACGGAGTTTGACGACTTTGATTCGGATGAGAAAATGGGTGAGCTAAGAAAGTCATGAGCGGGACTTTTTCCTCCACTGGGTTATTTCAACACCCCTTCTCCCTCCAATATCCCCCCCCACACAGGTCTCAAAAAGCCTTCTTTAATACTACGTAGCAGATTTGGGCGCTTTTTTTTTTTTTTTACACATACACACGCAGCATCATCATGGCCTCTTCTCAATTTCCTTGTACAATTGAAAGTAGATAGTCCCTGAAAACGACCACCTAGCTGGCAATTAGACAAATCTGCTTCTTTTGCAATCTCGTCGTGAACTCAATTTGTATCTGGCTTTCGTTAATGATGTTGCACGTGAGATGTACGGCAAGCATTGAGTGACGGTAACAACATTATGAATGATTCGGCGATATCAAGTCTTGCAAGTCGCAGAAAAAAATTGGATCGGTTCATCAGGGGAATCTATCATTATCTCTAGTATTTCCCGGCTCGCCATCTTCTAGCGCTTGTTCCAGACATGTACGACGAAAAACGTTGACTGCAACCGTGGGGTGAACACTGGGAGGGCATAGCCAGACCCCCTCCACTTTCCATACTCTGCGCACATTGACAGTTCTACCTGTATTACCGGGCCGAGTAGTTCCCGTCACGCCGATGCGGGTCCACGAGCTCAGCAATAGAGTTTCGCCGAAGAGTAATCGTACAGTACGCAACATGCCGTGACCTGTCGCGCTCTTCCTGCATGTCTGCACGTTTTAAGAGGGATTCTTGTTGTATTCGTCATCATAATCTCCGAGGCTACAAACTCTAGCCCAAAGCCTTTTCGAGGCTGTGGTGCAGAGCGTTGACTATAGGAAGTAATCCGGTGTGCGTCTAGAGACCATTGGTTCGCCAGCTCTTGGGCATGGGTCAAACTGGAGGCTACATTGGAAAGTCAAGTCAGTCATGTTCAACGCGTGTCCAAGGCTCCTTCTCGAGACTTACAATGTGTACTTGAGATGTTCATCAATCTCCATGATGGCAGCCTGGTTACCACATCTGTAACAGTAGTTGGGAGCTGTATTCGAGTAAGCCAAGAATTCCTATCAACTGTCTCGTAGTGTTATGGACCAACATACCCGAGAAGATTGTGACCACATTGCGGTCCTGCGACCAGTTGTAACCCTCCATGACCAGCTGGTGGGCTCGTGCTATGAGGGTTAATCCGTTGTTGTGGTTAAAGGCCTCGCTAATATCTTGGCCGAAAGTGTAACCAGCTCCACGGGGGGATATTCCCCAGCCGCAGCGGTCATCGGGGTCAGACCACAGAAGATCACACATGGGACCCTCGTGAGGCACTTCCTGGATGCGGTCGAGCGCACGAATGTTATCAAGGGTATCGATGCTGGGCGAAAGACCACCGTGAAGACAGAAGATCTGGTTGTCAATGAGGGCGGTCAGGGGAAGGTAGTCGAAGAGGTCGGTGAAGAACTTCCAGACATTGGCATTGCCGTATTTCCGCAGGCACTCATCGTAGAAGCCGTAGACCTGGGTAATCTGGCGCGACTCGTGGTTGCCTCGCAGAATGGTGATCCTCTCTGGGTATCGGATCTTGAGGGCCACCAGCAGCGTCACTGTCTCGACCGAGTAGTAACCACGGTCAACGTAATCACCCATGAACAGGTAGTTGGTGTCGGGGTTAGGTCCACCAATCTTGAACAGCTCCATCAAGTCATGGAACTGACCGTGAATATCACCGCACACTGTGACCGGGCATTTCTATCGCGGCCAAGAATTAGCAAACCTGAGAAGTGGACAATTGCCCAAAGCGTGGCACAAGTCGAGAATTCACACATACCACTGGCTGAACATTTGACTCATTTGTAAGAACCTCTCTTGCCTGTCGAGTATCAAGGTCAGTATACACGTTTGCGGCGGTGCGATATCGAGGCACATAGGGGTGCGAGAGTTGTGGCGCGGCTGCGTTGATGTATGCCGGCACGTACCTTCTCACAGAGTCTCTGGACATCAGCCTCGGCCAGCTGCTTGCAGGCCATCAGGCTCTCAATCCATCCGTCCAGCGTCGGTATGGTTGCGGGCTCTGAAGTTGGCATGGGCGGCGCGAGTTCGGCGGGCTGGCTGACGTCCTCCATGTTGGTATCCATGATGTGGAAATGGGGGGCCGGTGTGCGAAATGTGGTGGGCGTGCAGCGTGTGGCTCGGGGGCACACGAATATCTATCTCAACGGTCCTGTCGCGGGCCTGGGGAATTTCGTGGGCGGCGGCGGCGTCGTCGTCGTGATTGTGGACGTCACGAATTTTCTGGGCGCCGGTTGAGGTGTCGCGTGATGGTCGAATGAGGGCGACGCTGGATGGGGGGTTTTGGTTTGGAAAGAAAGCTGAGATGGTGAAGAGTCGCAAATGACGTTGGGTAGGATGAGCAGGGGCAGCAGGACCTGATTAGCGTAGTTTGAGGACAGAGGGAATGCAAATCATCAGCCAGTGCAGTGAGTGCGGTCCGGCCAAGTCAAATGTTCAGGCTGGCTGGCTCGCTGCGGGGCTCGAGATCGGAGAGGGCTGAGGAATAGGAAGAGACGGTGGACAATAACGACTGATTTTGATCGGGCAATCCTCGAGATCAATCGGATAAGAGACCTCGAATATTCAGTCAACGAATAGAACAAGAAGGCCAATCAATTGCACTTGGCGTAGATCTTGTTCAAAGTCTTTGTTGTTGTTGCCGCTAATGATACCTTGGGTCGGTCTGTACCTTGGGCAGAGTAGCACGCGCGCGGGGCTGGCCTAGCAATTGCTCTCTACCTACCTACCTAACCTACCTACTCAGAGCTGTTCGTCCCCCCCAAACCAAAAAAAGCTGAGCTCTGCTGGTCCGTGACTTTGTGCGCTGACCCCAGTGCCCCTTCGCTTCCTGGCTTTTTTGTTTTGAAGACGCAATCAAGAGCCTCAACTCTAGGAGGCCCGAGCTCATCCAACCACGAGGGCAACATTGAGGCTCATGTAACCACGGCCCAGCTATTATGACAAGTATCCAGACGCATCAACACAGTCTTCAATTGATCGGCATGTTACTTTTATCTCCTACTTTAGTCATGGCCTATTGTGTCCCTACCCTCTTTCCTGCCAGCTGCAAAAGATGTCACTGCCCAGACCATTTGATCCGATCGATCGCGTGCTACCCAATAGGTACCAGAAATCTACATTGTACACCTGTCTGTGCTCAATTTTGTGCTGGACGGAGATATTTATTTCCAACTTGATGGGCCTCGGTGTTGCAGACTCCTACTTGTCATTTTGTTTCTATTGACAAATCTGGGCGACAACATGAATTTTCCTTCGTTCTTGATTTACAGGCCAGGGCAGTCAAGCTGATATTACTGTATTGAACCCCTTGTCCACCGCCATTCATCCCCATCTATATCGTACTGAATATGAAATCACTTTTTGGCATACATTTATGTTCTTTTATGTGTTGCAATACAAATGATACTAGAACATATTTACATAACAAATGCTATTGCAAGTGCATTGCAGCAGTCGGCATATATTTGCTTTCCAGTGCAGACCAGCAAGGAGCATTGATGAATGGCCCAAATTTAGCGTTACTCTATCCACCACCTAGATTTGCCTAGACTCCAATCCAGTTCTTAAGTCTTGGCCAGTCACAACCCATAAGGTATCGCTGCTCTGCCTAATTATCGTGGAGAGTCATGATCATCTTCTAGGCAGACTCGTATACTTGTTCGACCTCTTGATGAAACAATGACCAAGAAGGACTTAGTACACCACAACTAGACCCTCACGTGACAGCGCGTGTTTCTTCTTCCGGAAATAGCATTGAATCCTTTGGTTCCTCAAGGCAGCCGCGTACTAGCGAATATGAGATGAGCCCGTGCATGGTTGCACTTTCTTTGTACTTAAAACCTAACATATCTCAACGAGATGATACAGACTGGATCTTCTTCATTAGTCGTGAATCAAAATGGCAACCAGAAGAAGCACTCGTCTCCAAAATATACCATCCCAACAGTCGGGCAATAACAAGGCAGATGATGCGCCTATCCCGGCCGTTGGGAAAAGGGGTCGGCCCAAGACGGCACCAAAGGCGTCAATTTCCAACACAGTTGCAACCTCCGGTACAGCCAAGGACGAGCAAGAGGAACCAAGGCGCAAAAGGATCAAGGGCAATGGCAAGGCATCAAATGTCTTGTCCTTGGGCGCCAGCACGGTCGGCGCCAACGACAAAATATCAATTCTGCCGCCAGAAATTCTCAACATGATTCTCGTCGGTATCAGCGAGCCAAGAGACATGAGCGTTATGGGTCGGACGAGCAAGATGTTCTACTCGGTCATGATGCCTCGACTGTACGGACGGGTGGTTGTGGCATCCATGTTCCACGCACACATTGCCAAGCTGATCCGCACGCTCGAACCACTTCTCAGCATTGCTGTCAAGAAACAGCTGAAGAAGGAGGGGAAATATAAAAGTCAGCAGGAAAAGTACCGGACTGGCCTTGACGAGAAAGCCATCCCCGCCTGTGCCGGCTACGTGAAACAGTTCGTGGTTGGCTATTGCAAGCCGGGACGCAAACACGATTATATCTGTTATAGATATGTCAAAGAGGCATTGAAGGTCATGAGAAACTTGGAAGTCTTGGATATTGTAATAGTGAATGAGTAAGTCCCCCAGTCGAGTGTCTGAAGTGCTATTTACATGCTTGCTCCCAAATATGAAGCGAGGACTGCACTGATATTTCTTTTAGGTCCATATCCAAAGCCATAGCTTCTCTGCCAAACCTGAAAGCTCTTCGTATGTTTGCTGATTGCAAAACCGAAGACATTGAGCCGCTGGCACAGATCAAGGAGCTTAGGCACTTGGAGTTCAAAACGTCTTGGCACCACGTTTTCCGACCAGTCCTTCAGAATTCCACGACGACACTTGAGAGCTTGGCTATCTCTGGCAATCATTACAACCTAGGGGTGTTTGAAGGTTGGGCACAAAATTCAAAGGCGAAAGCT
This sequence comes from Neopestalotiopsis rosae, assembly GCA_023078685.1. Taxonomy (NCBI): domain Eukaryota; kingdom Fungi; phylum Ascomycota; class Sordariomycetes; order Amphisphaeriales; family Sporocadaceae; genus Neopestalotiopsis; species Neopestalotiopsis rosae. Next base: position 3,125,342 of record JALGAS010000001.1, read on the forward strand.
GCACCGGACTTTGTCGCATTAAAGTCGTTGTCCTTGAAATCCTTTGAGATTACGGAGCAACTTCTCAAGGATTTTGGCCAAGCCTTTGACTTTACTCAAATGCGCGAACTTGAATTTGCACACTTGCCAGATCCCAATTGTCTATTCTTTCCTTTTCTGACCAGCCAATTCACCTCATTCCGAGGCACAACAGATGTCCCTGTAGGCTTGCGCACCTTGAAGCTTAACATGGACAAAGACGGTTGGAGATATAGCCGGGCACAAGTACTGGCTACCATCAAGACTAAATGCGACTTTATCGCGTCCTTTGACACACTCACAACCTTGGAGCTCCCCTCCTTTAAGTATACCAAGGACCACGAAGTGACCAACCCAGGATTTTCGGACCTGCTCCTACAAGCTATACTCAAACACAAGAACTTGAGAGTTCTCAAGTTGAGTATTAACGGAATATCTTCCGACGACGTTATCCCGTATCTGGACGCGAGAACGGTAGCAGCTCTTGTCGACGGCCTTCCCCAACTGCGGGAATTCAACTTCGCTCCAATGCAAGAGCAGATGCCGGAAATCAGCCGAGAACTGCAACGTGCAAGCCACCTAGAGATACTGCACTGCTGGCCATATGATCACGAACAGGATCTAAAGTTGATCCAAATTGTCGTTGGGAGTTTTCTATCACATTTGCCTAGTGAGGCGATAGCAAGCGCCCAGAATGGAAATTTCAAATGGGAGGACTATTACAGGCTCAGCCGGATCAGAACGATCAGAGCTTGGGACATTGCATCGGATTTTGGGAAAAAGAAGCGGGGAGGCGAAAAGCCAGAGAAGATCCATGTTGATGGACTCGGCTGGGAACATAATGTCAAGTCTCGCCCCGTGCGTGACTTGATCAGAATCCATGTAGGATACGACCCAGACCTCTCATTCTTGAAACAGGTTGAGAAGCGCATATCATAAATGTCTGTAAGGAGCGGGATTTGTAGAAATAGTTTGTCTTGTCTCGTATTCTCCAGATCTATGTACACCTTGTATAATATGCGTCCGGACCGTAATCGTTTCTATTTGTTGACATGATGAACACTTTAGTATCTTGGTAAAGTAGTACTATCCGCTCGGCATCTTAAGTCAATGCCATTGATTGTCAACTGATAGAGGCAACGGTCTTTGGATAATATTGCTCTGAGTATAAGAGAATCTTTGCCTACCTAGGTACTCGGATAAATGGTGGAGCCTACCTTGCATTGTGTTCCCAATGCCATGTGAACCTTACTGAACGCCGAAAGCGCGGAGGAGTTTCACAATGCTTGGGACCATTGATTTCAAGATGTCCAGATTCAGTACACCGAGCAAAAACAAAATCGAATCGGCATCCTGTTTGTGCCTGGTGTGCATTTCCAACTTTTCATGGCTTCCGTGGCGAGATTAAAATTCAATTCTGGCATTCGACTTGCAGGAAGGCGTGGCGAGACGCCGTTATTGCTCCACGCAATGCAGAAAGTGGAAACAATGACCTGATTCTAGCAAACAAACTCAACGGGTAATTGCCCAGCTGCATATCTTCTTTAGACCTAAGAAATTTCTGTCCTCTCTCAACTGCTCCGTAAAGATCAAGTGCCATCAGTGATGATGAATTATCAAGGGTCTTGGTGCCACCATCTGACTCATCGGACCACAGGGTATCAAACTCTATTGCTCAAGTGGTTTGTGCTGTTTGTTTGTCTCTGATCATGCTCGTTGGATTTTATTGATCAAACTCGATGGGGATCCACCAGGTTCCTCAGATTTTGGCCGCTCTGACTCATTCTTCCTAATTACTACAGACTTGGTCTCTTTTTAAAAGCGGCAGACTGTAGGCAACTAAACACAAAGCCATTGTCCAATATAAATCATGTTCGGAGGAATTCTTGTAGGATTATTGGATAGAGGCACCTTCCCTGACGAATTAGCCGGTGAAATGATGGCCTCCGATGGAGGAGAGAGAAGGACGATAGAATTCGGTTACTTCACACGCATAGTAGACTAGGCGCGACGTGCATAATATCAAGGTCTCATTCGTTTCCTTGAAAATTTGAAGATCATTTTCTTGGAAGACCATTTATTATTACAGATGTCACCAATGTTACACGAGTGGATTTGATTCGATAGATAATGAACGATGGAGTCAACTTGTAGGGTTATTGGCCAGCCTGAATCGCACACTCAACATATCATCATTGCCCTCACACTGTTCTTTCTCTTTCTGGCCTGAATTCACTCTATTGGGCAAGGGCGAGTATTTGATAGAAACCTTCCCGGAGAAAGGTAATGGTACCTGCCACTTTATATCTTACAAAAAGATCAAATTACCCTAACAAAGGACTCGACTGGCGAGCCTAAACAATTCCTTTCTCCGTCTTTGCTTGAATTAGTCCTTGCTGGGAATCACCAATTCTTTCTTCTTTCCTATAAAAGGATCGTCTAGGCAAGAACTACTTTGTCACTCGACCTGAACAATCCTTCAAAGTCATTGACTTCAATCACTCTCGAATATCCTTCCTATACCACTGGCTACCCGACCTGTCGCGTCTCTTCTCACAGACACAACGAGCGATACAGACACTCGCTCACCCAACCAGACCGTCTAGAACTAATCATCCAATCGCTTTCCCATTCAAAGCTACCGAAAGATGGCTAGAAAGAATAATCACGCTGCCACCTGTTCCCATTGCGGCCGCGTAGGGCACAATGAGGCCCGTTGCTACCATGCCCATCCCGAATTGGCGCCGCCAACCTGGCGTACTTCAAGACCTGGTCAGGGTCAGAGACGGAAGGGCCACAATCAACAAGGTCATTCTCGTGGACCTCGATCATCGCGTGGTCAATGGGAGGTCAAGCCCATTCCCAAAGGCGCTCCTACCGTGGAGGTCAAAGCAACTACCACAAACAACAAGAGCGGAAGTCTGGATGCTGTTACGAGCCACTTGAAGACACTTTCTATCACCTGCCATAGTCAGAACAAGCCCTTTCGACTGCTGGACTTTCCCATTGAGTTGGTAGAGAAAGTCTTTGGTCACTGCGATGTTCTTGCCTTGATCCGGCTCCTGCGCACTAGCAAACTCACCAAGGATCTAGTCGAGCGACTCGACCGCTTCAATCAGAATATGGAGGATATCCATACCAAGTTTACTATTCTTTCAAATCTTCAGCGTGCCGTCCAGAAATCAAAGGGTCATCGCGAATGGTCGCTCCCCATTGACCTCTCAAACTGGAACTACGCCGACGTCTTGTCCAGTTTCGAATCAGAGAGCTGTCCAACATGTCCCGCCCGTCTCGGCCTCAAAGTCACCAACCTTTCAATGGACGAGGCTGAGCCGAAGTCTGTACACACCTGGCGCAAAGTGGTCAACGCCACTGACGGCAAATGTATCTGTGATGATTGCTTCTTCAATGCCCCAGCTTACCGACTTGCCTATGACGTGGAGCAGGTGAAGGAAGCGGAGGAGTCTCTGGATGTAAGTATTCATATTGCCATATCACAAGCAATTCACTAATGATAATGAATGTAGTGGCGACCCGATGTTGGCTTGGCCAAAAACTACCTGGGCAATCTAGTTTGCTGCCATGGGGCTAGATTGACTGGCTGCCAAGCAATTTTCCTGTCTCGAGAGGGCGGGCCAACATTCGCGTGGATCGCGAGGAACTTATGGGCCAAGGTCAGGCCATTCTACGACGGTTTCGACGACGCTCGTAACGAGGAAGGATACTATACAGCTGAAGGATGCAGAAAGCATCCTTACAACTGTGTGGAAGGCCCATCTGATATCCGCGCTTACGATCCGAAAGACATTTAGCAGTGTAAAGAAGAAAAGGGCCAAAACAGGGGAGACAGAAGAGGAGGCCAAAAGGCAACGGATAGACTGATTTGAGATGAAGCAAGCACTGATTATTAGTATAATTCATACATAGCACCTGCTGATGTTCTTTGTTTCTTTTGGTCAGGAAACAGACCATGATAGATTGACAAGCACATTATGGACGCAGACCGGAGACCTTGATTTTCGACGAAAATAATGACTATAATAACAAATACGATCAAGACCATATTATGAGACGTTGAACGGACCAATAATACAAGTACCTACGTACTGAGAAATACTGGCAAAATGACTGGACCATAAATCCAGACTAGGCCAGCTGCCGGCCCCATATATCCACTATTTTTATATGCCAGCTCCAATCCCCTGTCGCCGTGCCATGCGCCAAACCCCAAAACTTCAAAAAATTGCCCCTCCACCACAGGTCAAGTCATTCTAGAAATGTGCGACCTGCCCCTCCACCTGTCAACTTGAGGAACAAGAGAATCTCTCTCTTCTGGTCGCGCACGACGACATGGGCTTCAATGAGTGGATGTATGAGGTTCAGGCCGCAAGACCAGTGGCCTGTAAGTTGTACCATCGAGACTGCACTGCGCCAGACTTGTGCTGACCAATTCCCCAGACCTCATTGACCTGTGGCATCTCTACCGGACGCCAACCCTGCTCGTGACGTTCGGTGTCTTGGTCACGGTCTACATCTATCTGCTTCTGACACAGGAACGGGAATACTCTGTGGCTCTGCGCAAGATATATGATGAGCCGGCCAAGAGCGAGCCAGCCTCTGCCCCCGTGCTCATTAGTGAAAAGTCGTCCGTCCCGGTTCTCAAGAACCCTAGCACCAATGGACCCAGACGCATCAAGGGCGAGCTTCGCAAAGCCGAACCCAAGCCGGTAGAGCCAGAATCTGATGAGCCATGGCAGCTGCAGCCTCTGATCTTCTTCTCTTCCTTGACTGGCAATACTGAGAGGACTGTCAAGGGTCTGTCCGAGTCGCTGGCCGATGCCCTGAAGCAGGACTCGACCGTGGCCGAGAAGGTCCTCGCGCCCAAGGTTTTGGACCTTACCGAGGTGGACTATGACGAGTACTTTATCACGGCGCCCAAGGCAACGGAAACCAGCGGGGCTCTGAAATATGTCTACTTGTTGCTCATCCCCAGCTACAATATTGATACCATCAACGACAACTTCTTGGAGCATTTGCAGGAGACACACAATGACTTCAGAATCGATACCGCGCCTCTTTCGGATCTCCTAGGATACTCGGTCTTTGGCCTCGGTGACCGCGAAGGATGGCCTAGCGAGGAGGATGGCTTCTGTTTCCAGGCCAAGGATGTGGACAAGTGGATGGCTAAGCTGACTGGTCGCAAGAGAGCATACCCGCTGGGCATGGCAGACACGAAACGCGAGCTCAAGGAGAGACTGGACGAATGGTCTCGGGGTATCGCGGATGTGATCAGTCTCATTGGCAGCACTGGCAGCCTGGGCGAAGGCGTCCCTGGAAGTGGCGACGCCGTCGAGAGCGACGACGAATCCGTGTCTGGAGAGGACGATGATGGTGAAGTTCTCTTCGAGGATCAAACTGTCGAGATCAAGCGCCCCAACAAGAAGAAACAGACTAGCAACTTGGAGGATGTCGAGGATTTGGGAAAGATTATGAAGTCTTCCGGAGGTGGCCAGAATGGATCTGCGCCGATTGCTGTTGACTTTACCACTTACAGCAAACCGGCCAAGAAGACCGCAACGCAAACTGTAAAGGAAATGGTCCCGAAAAGCTCGCCAACTTACAACTCCCTCACGAAACAAGGTTACACCATTGTCGGTTCACACTCGGGTGTCAAGATCTGCCGCTGGACAAAATCTGCCCTGCGCGGTCGCGGTTCTTGCTACAAGTATTCATTCTACGGCATTGCGTCCCACCAGTGTATGGAGACAACACCATCTCTTTCTTGCAGCAACAAATGTGTCTTCTGCTGGCGACACGGCACCAACCCCGTCGGCACAACGTGGCGCTGGGTCGTAGACCCGCCAGAGATGATCTTTGACGGCGTCAAGGCGGGCCACTATAAGAAGATCAAGATGATGCGCGGTGTCCCTGGAGTAAGAGCAGAGCGCTTCGAGGAGGCTATGCGCATCCGCCACTGCGCCCTCAGTCTCGTCGGTGAACCCATCTTTTACCCTTACATCAACGAATTCCTCGGCATGCTCCACGCCGAGCGCATCTCGTCGTTCCTCGTCTGCAACGCACAACACCCGGACCAGCTCGAGGCCCTCAAGGCCGTGACCCAGCTCTACGTCTCCATCGACGCGAGCAACAAGGAGTCTCTTCGCAAGATTGACCGCCCGCTCCACCGCGACTTTTGGGAGCGCTTCCAGCGGTGCCTGGACATCCTGCGCGAGAAGCGCTTCAAGCAGCGCACCGTCTTCCGCCTGACGCTCGTCAAGGGCTTCAACGTGGACGACGAGGTCGAGGGCTACGCCGACCTCGTCGAGCGCGGCCTCCCCTGCTTTGTCGAGATCAAGGGCGTGACGTACTGCGGCACCAGCAGCTCGGCCGGCGCCGGGCTCAGCATGGCCAACGTGCCCTTTTACGCCGAGGTCCAGGAGTTCGTCGAGGCCCTCAACAAGAAGCTCAACGACCGCGGCCTCAAGTACGGGCTGGCCGCCGAGCACGCGCACAGCTGCTGCGTCCTCATTGCCAGCGAGCGGTTCAAGAAGGAGGGCAAGTGGCACACGCGCATCGACTACCAGCGGTTCTTTGAGCTGCTCGAGGAAAGGGGCGCAGACGGAGACTGGAGGCCCGAGGACTACATGGGACTGCCCACACCCGAATGGGCCACCTGGGGCAATGGCGGATTTGACCCCAGAGACCAGCGGGTTGACAGGAAAGGCAGGCCGATCGAGGTTTGAGTTTGACATACACACAAGGTTGTAACAACAGATCAGACTGGGACGGCGTACGCGCAGACTAGGTATCAACTGAAAAGTAGTGTTTACCCTGTACATATCTCGAAAAAAGAAAAGGAAAAGAAATACAGAAAGTCGTTCGTCATTTGTCTATGGCCAACCCTGGCTATGAATTTCCGGACATCCATACATGCATCGTTGCTTACAGAAAATATACAGTGATTTCTGGCTCCCCTTTTTCTCCCCCCGAGGACTCCAGCCGGGCACAGAGACGAGTGTGCCTTTCCAGGTAGCATTAAAATCTTACAATGAGCTCTCCAGTTTAGTCTTTTTTGTTTTCCTCTTCCTTCTCTCCATCCGAGCTCATACAAGAATTCAGATCGACCGCTTCGGTACAAGGCGATGTGAAGCAGCGTCGAATCTTGTCTTCTTTTTTGTTTCTCTTTGTTTTTCTTTCCGATATGAGTGGGGACGGTCTTCGTCACCAAGAGCTTGGTAACCTTCCCCCAAAGAATAGATACATCCCGAGGACAGCCCGTTCAAACGAAGACTCCTAGTCGAGGCCAGGGTGGGGGATGCCGCCAGTGCCCTCAATGTCGAGGGTCTTGTCGTAGGCGATCATCTCAGCGAGAACATCCAGCACTCTCTGTGGACGAGATCGTGATTAGCAAGGATCCTCGAGAACATGGAAATGTAAACAAAAAGGCGCAGTCGTGAAGGTCTAGACCGCCTAAGCGCAGAGGAAACGAGGCCCAAATAACAACGACAAGAGAAAAAACATACCTTGTCAACAGTCTTGTCGTAGATTCCAATCAGGTCGCCGGGCGTAGGGTAGACCTTGAGAGCCTTGTAAAAGGCCAGGGCGGCCTCGAGGGTGTTGGCCGGGTCGGCGGCGAGCTGCTCGCCAATCTGGACGTGCTCCATAAAGTAGCCCTCGCGCTCGTTGACGCCGGCAGGGAAGCCCTCGTCCTTGGCGGCGTCGACGGCCTTCTGAATGTCCTTGACGCGCTCCTTGCCGGCGGCGGCGGCGTTCTCCTTCTCGTTGCGCACCTGGCGCCTCTCGTTGCGCCGCAGCGAGCGTCGGAACTCGGGGGACTTTCTGCGCTGGCTGTCGAAGTAAACGGCGTATCCTGTGTGTGGTGCAAAACGTGTTAGGACGTGATATCCCATCCGTGGGGGTGAGAGATCGTGGTTGAGCAGAGGCAGAGCTGTGGTTTCTCTTCCCAAGATGCATGGTGACGTACCTAGCAGACCTGTTGCTATCGTGGCGACGCCTATCGTCGCTAATGTCGAGTTCTGAACCATCTTGTCTGGATGTGTGAAAAGGGACGGCTACGGCGTGGATTATTAAGAGGTCTAGAGCTTGGAATCGAGGTGTGTGTTGGATATGTCGTGCGGCGACAAAAAGTGTCTGAAGCTGAACGTTCGCCTGCGATGAGTAAAGAAAATGGAGAAAGGCTAGCTTTTCGCTATGGGTAGAGCTTCGTCAATTGCTTTGGTTGCGCACACGGACGGTGACGGGCTGCCGTAATTTTTTTTCTCTTTAGGCCCGTTCAGCAGCCTGCCGAGCCATTAGCGATTGATGGGTCCCCTGTGTCCCGGGGCCTGGGCCACTGTTTGTTTAGCGGCCAGGGATTGGTCGCTGGTAACTATTTTCCGCTGCCGACCCTCAATTCAATGTTGGGCTGGGAGACGCGCTGCAACGACGGGGTACTCAGTACGAAGCACCGCCGCTAAACGGTCGCTACGCTCAGGGTAGAGGTACGTACTCCCATCAACCCCCCCAAGAAGCTCAACGCCCAATGACCACGACCATGATGCCGCCGTAACTCCGACTCGAGCTTCGTTTCAGTTTATGGTTCCGTCCCTGCTACTCAACCTCCCCACGACTGTCCAGTCTGCCATGCGGGACCTGCTCTTTTGTTGCGTCTAGCGTTGCATGCACCTCAATTGTCTCTTCTACAATTAATACTGTTGTGTCCTGCGATCTCTGGCACCAATTGTAGCACTGGTCTGAAGCATTAAACATTGGCAATCTGGCATCTCGGAGTCCCCTGCGCCTCCACGACCGATCTTCGCCATGTCCGACGAGAAGAAGGGAATCTCGCTCCGTAGCGGGAAGAGAAAGACGGTGACCCGTCCAGTAATCAGCGCGCCAAAGCAAATATCAGGTCCAATCCCCAACAATGCCGTCGATATACCACGTAGCAGCGGAGGCATCAAGCCACCAGGCCCGGGGCCGATGGCTCCTCCGCAAACCAGAGAGAGACCACCGCCCAACAGAGGAAAGACGAGTGACAAGGTACTGCGCCGATACTCGACCCGATTCAATAATATCCCCGACAACTTTGACGCCTCGGCACCACCCATGCCATCGCTGCCTACCTTTGACCCCCCCAAGTACGGCGCACCACCTGCAGAAAGACGGCCGCCGCCTTCGAGAGGCGAGGGCGGCCCAGTCGGTGGCGCTCGAGGAGCTGGACCCGTAGCTGTTGACATCAAGGCCCTGAGGGACCCCGGACTTGCGCCTGACCAGTATGTTGCCAACATCCTCAGCGAGGCAACCGAGGACGAGATACGAGATTATGAGGAGAGTCTACGGAAACTAAAGAACCGAGCCGCGACGGACTTGCAGCAAAATGTCTACCAGAATCGCACGCAGTTTATCAAGATTAGTAAGGAGGCCGAAAAGCTAAAGGGGGAGATGCGCGCCTTGAGAAACCTGATTACGGAGCTCAAGTCCAACACGACAGCGCTGAGAAATGCGTCTGCAAACACCAGCGCAACCCTCAATGGCGAGCTTAGTACTGGCCTCAGTAAGAAGGATAGGCGAAGTTCCGTTGCGGACCGCACAGCGCTATGGAACTCCCAAATGCAGGCATTGTATAAGAACGTCGAGGGGTCGCAAAAATTCCTGCCCAACTCCCTAGGAAGACACGTTGTGCAAGACGCGGGATACTGGATCGAGCTCGACAATGCTACCTACAAGTCTCGACGATCGATGCAGATATTCCTTCTCAATGACCACCTACTTGTCGCCTCACGGAAGAAGAGAAAGGCAGACCAACCCAATGACGCCCGCGCTCCCATGACGAAGTTGGTGGCCGACCGTTGTTGGCCTCTACTGGAAATTGAGGTGGTGGACATGGCTGGTACACACGAAAGTTCCAGTAGCAGGAACAAGCTCGCCGATGCCATCATGGTCCGTGGCATGGGTCAGGAGTCATTCATTTATCGAACGGAGAAGCCCGAAGACTCCTCGAAGTCTGCTCTGACACTGAACATCAGGAAGGCCGTGGAAGAGTTGCGCAAGGGATTGCAATCCGAGATGGAAGCAAATAACAAGGCAAAGGAGACAATCAACTACTTTGCTTCTCGCGATCCCGGTCTTCTCGAAAAGACTGAACTACTCCAGACGCTGTCGGACATTAAGGACATGCTGATCGAGGTGGACGGCAAACAGCAGAATCTGAGATGGGTGGAGGGTCAAATGGATGAGCTCGACATTGATGTCGCGCTTCAACAGTTTGAGACGGCAGTGGCCAAGGTTGAAAAGCTTCGAGATCTTGCGCGGGGACTAAAGAACAATGCCATTGCCCAGGACTTTATCTACTTCAAAGTTCAGGAACGATCGACAAAGCTGGCCGGACTGATCACGAGAAACCTGATTGACCATCATGCTCAATCCCAGAAAGCAAAGCGAAATGTCAGCTGGCTGACGCGTCTTGGATTCGAGGATCGAGCACGAGAAGCATATCTAGAAGCCAGAGGGGCCCTCGTCAAGAAGAGATCCAGGTAAGCAATGCATGTCCAGCCGGGCCACCACATGTGACTAACAAACCCTAGACAAATCATTTTCCAAGGAGATCTTCACCTATACATCTGGCAGCTCTCGTTTGCATACTTTAGCATCATACGCAACACCGTGGCTTGCTTCCAGTCGTGCTTCCCGCAGGCCATGCTCAGCGCTTGCGTCAAATGGGCCAAGGAAGAGGTTGAGAACTTCAACGTGATCCTCAACCGACAGCTCAGCAGTGTCGAAAAGGACGGCGAAGTCTGGAAGGAGTGCATGGAACGCGCCAAGACGCACGCGCAGATGCTCGCAGAGGTGCACCTCGATTTCCGAGAGCTTATTGGCAAGGAGACTGAGGAGGAGCCGGTTGCCAGTGGCGAGGCCAACCCGGTCGGGCTCGGCTTGAGTTAGGGGTAACATTCCAAACATCATATAATATAGCAGTTCCCAGCCTTTTTTTGGGCAGGGCTTGCAAACAATGAGCGAGCCACTTCTTGTTGAAAGCCTCGACGATACCCGGTGTCTGCTTTTCATCCGGTCATGATTACGGTTGCACAGAGTAGATTTTTGCTGGAAGCGAATCAATGAATAGTAATGTCCATGTTGTCTCTTGCTCTTGGATCAAATCAGGTGAACAGTGATGGTGGTTAAGATCGATTTCATGACACATTTACATCACGAATACGCAAGTGATGATACCTTTTTCTCTCGAGACCTATCAATACATCCGTCTTCTCGTCAATTAGAAGAGAATCATGTATCGGAATCAAAATCCCCCAAATACACATGCAGGTAAACCTCGTTGGACAATCCATCATAGATATAAGACCGGCATGTTTGTGCACGGACCTTTGCCACGGAATCAGGGATATGATAAATAAAGCGCCCACAACAGAAAAGGATTCGCTTACTTTCAGAAAGTCTCCTCTTCAACTTTATGACCAACACAGCGACGAATCATCACAGGAGCAGATGTGGTGCAAGATACAATAAGGCATTTTTTCAGCGAATTCAATGATTCGATTTATTGATATTCGAGTCGTCATTTCTGAAGCCAACGTCACCGCCAGACGCCAGCGCCAAAGAGATACCCTAATCTGCAGCAGAACCATGGTCCTTTCAAAGTCCTGAGGGGGTACAGGCCAGAGGCACTAATGCCCAGCGCGCAAGAAAATGCGGAAAAATGAATCAGGAGGTGACAAGATTCTCGAAATCCCCGAACGTACTAATCATGCCCTGAGCTTTCATGTTCATGCCTCATCAGTCTCCAACGCTATGAGCAGCAACCAGAACCAAAAACCAAAAGAGAGGTGCCAACTCGGTATCATGAAAAAAGGGGGTCTCTATCGTGAAGGATACAATAGGCACGTCGCACCGCTAACTCCAGAATATGCCAAAGAAGAAATGTACAAAGACAACGCCATGTGGTGAATGACCAGCAAGCGACAGGACTCGCCGACGATTTCTCGCCAGGCAAGTCAAAACCGCCGCGTGCATGCAATGCGATTAGACGAGCTCAAAGCCATCTTCCTCGACGACTGCCGGCTCCTCAGCCAGGGGGGCCGAGCCGCCCCGACGGAGATTCCGGCGCGCCTTGCGGCCCTTGAGCGCGTCGCCATTGTTATCCAGTATTTCGTATTCCTTCTCGACGAGCTTCTCCGTCTCCTTGGTGTTGGTCTTGACAAAGACCTCAAGCGATAGGGGCCGGCCGGGGGAGTCCTTGCGGTCAAAGCTGTACAGGAAACCGTCCGTGACCTGGGGCTTGCGACCACTCCGGTTCGGCGAGGGGAGGAGCTCGATGAGCGAGCGCGAAAGAGCCGGGTCCGTCAGCTCCTCCATGGCGTCGACCTTTGCACGGGAGTAATTCGATCTCACGTCCCGCACCAACTTGGGCTTGTTGATGTTGTGAGAGTTTTTGTGGGAGAAGCTGGCAAAGGGAGGAGACCACAAGTCAGTAAACACTGGCGGACGCGACTGCCGGGGGGGCGACTCCGGAAACCCCCCTTGTGTATGTGGTTAACTCACCTATTGTCAAACGAGCGCTGTGGCCGCATCTTGGTGCGCTGGCTATCGCTCCAGTCTACACTCGCGTCCAAGTCCAGGTTCTTATTCCTGAGGCCATACAATGGGCGGGTGCCGTATGCCCACTTGGCACACTTCTCCTTTGCTCTCTTGGGGTCCTGGGCAGCGCCTCGGATGTCTCGAGTAGCCTCAAAAGTAGCCATATTGGATATGATGATGCTTGAGTCGGAATAAGTTGGATATTTCAAGTGGTAATGGTAGGTGCAACACAGAGCAGCCTTGTCAGGTATACTATATGTTGTTTAGTCTGTGTCGGGTCCCTTTCTGAGAACCTGGAGGGCGTGGACACAAAGGTGTTTTGAACAGGCACGTCTGCTGTTCTTGGTAGGCAAGGTGGTAGCGTAAGCTAATTAAGTATTATGGATGGGTTGAGACAACTAAATCAATAGCTGGCACAGAAGGAGAGAGAAGGATGAAGAGCAGCCTTAGGAGGACCGGAGTCGGAAGCGTGTGTCAGAAGGTATGCAGTTGGGTCTTTTTTCCTTAGAATGAAGGGCAGCAGTTCCAGGTAAAAAAGATGACCGAGTCACACCGTTGTCAGGCGCCGGGGAGTTTAATGAAGTATGAGGTAAGAGCGGCCTTGTTTCCTTGCAAACAGCAAGGCTAATCAAGGAGGAGGATTTTGAAGTGATGCCGCCTTTGTTCTCTGATAGTCAAGAGCCGATTGGTCCGATCGATGCAAAGCCGATACAAGAAAAATAGGTCTTTGTTCCCTTGGAGAATAAGTCGAGAAAAGCAATAAGAAGATGAAGAAGAGTAATATGAATGAAAGAAAAAAAAAAGGTCGTCAGGCAAATCAGTCAAAATCTATGGCACAGACCGAGACCGAGTGACTCAGATGGAAGGGTCGAGTATGGTATGGTAATGAAGTGTAATTCCGTACGGTTGGGGGGCCTAAGGCTTGAGTGAGCAAAGCAAACGGGCTAGCGGATGCTTGTTCTCAGGTACAAGCCCGTTATCAGTCGAAGCGATAATGCAAGTGGTACTGCTACTAGTACTACTACCAGTATGGGCGGTGCTTCCAGGGGGATGCAGCCAGGCCAACACGGATCAGTCGAAAGGGTTATCTTCTTGCCCAAGAGACGTAGCAAGAAAAAGGGTGGTTTGTTGTATGATTGATTGATTGTTTGTTTGTTTACTTTGATTGGTATAATGTCCAGATAAATCAAAGAAGAAGAAAAAGAGAAAGGGGAAACTTGAATGGGAGGGCAGCGCGTTGGTCATATGGGGGCGCTGGCGGACGTTGGGACTTTGGAGGGGACCCTTATCGTGATCGTGTCAGGCTACTGCTACTGTGAGGACAATGGTAGGTACATGACATTATTTTGCACAAGATCTGGAAGGAAAGAGAATCACCGGCCGCCTGCTGGGCATAGCGCGTGGATGATGGCAGTCTGGAGGTCTAGAGGTCTGGACTGGAGTCATCACTTGTATTGTACAAGTGATAATAACCTAGGTAATGGTTGTACCTACGTATCTACAAGTTATTATACCAGCTTCCTTTCGGTAAACCCCAGTGGGCTGTTGGCATTCATTGGTCTGCTTTGCTAGGCATAGGGTGTGTCAACAGAGACAAGTGGGACATGGGTACAGTAATGCAATGGCTGTATGGGCAAGCTATTCAGCTTTAATTTGGCCGCGCCATGTACAACTACGATAAAGCTCGGGGCGTGTGGCTTTACTCGATTCCCCCCGGATAAGGTGATGATGCATTACAGAAAAGGCCGTGTGACTAGTGACGTGCTGCTCCTTGGCAATTCCTGGGTGGTTTGCCAAAGCCCGTTGGTCTCGCTCCTTTTCTCATTGTGATGGTGCAATTGGATCTAGTGGATCGAGGCGCACCAGCCCGCTTGTTGCACTGCCATTTGATTCATCCTTCTCTTACCTTATTGTTGTTGTGATGAAATGGCTGAGCAAGGAGACCGACGGCACCGCACCGTGCAACTCCTCGCTCCTCCCCCAAGGCTCGAGCTCAGAGCCCCGTCAGCGCTTGTTAGTGCGTGATGCCATCAGACGATAGCCCGGAGATCCAGCTGCCTCGCCCCTGTTCTCATAAGCTATGTACATCATCTTCCTCTCCTACTCCCAGCCAACTCGCAACATGGGCAACTTGTTTTCCACCAAGCCTTGACTTGTTATCTTGAAACTTCTATATGAACGGCATAGTTGGAATAACATGGAAACATGGAACCGGGACTTCTAACCCCAACGACCAAGGAATACAACACAGCCGAAACCGTCGCATCAAGCCGAGTCCAAGCTCCATCTTCCCCCACACTATATTTGTGCTAGACTAGTCTATCTTATGCTATACAGTGCTACGCTTTAGGTAACTGGACTGAGTTCTGATTAGTCCGTCTTTCGTGTACGTCGTGTTGACCTGTCCTTTCTCCTAAGAGGCCGCATCCATCTGGTCCTATGGTATAACTCGTCGGGAAACACCGGGCAGATAGATGAGACTTGATTGATAACGTACATTGATTGACTGGTATCTCTCCTTTACGCCAAGACTGGGGAGCAAATGGACCGTCGTGACCAATACTGATTCAGCGGCTAGGTATGTATACTTCCCCCTCGCACACCCTCCATCACCTGCACGTTATCGAGGTCACCCTCCTTCCAACATTGACGATAAGCCATGGCGTATCACAGCTCCCATGTGCCTCGGGGGCCGGAAGTCCAAGGCAGCTGGAACACGCGAATTGCACAGTAATCTGCCTGGTCAACGACGGCGGCTGGGCCTCCACGGCTGCCTCGAATGTCTCTGGAGCCTTCGGATGTCCTGTTCTGGACTATCCCACATACGGGCTATGTGTGACTCGCCCGGCCGAAGTCATCAAACCTGCACACATACGTACATGCTCTTATCGCGCAGGATCGCTAACCGGGCTGAGGGGGTTTCTTAGAGGTCTTGGTCCTTCCTATCTGTTCCCGAGGGCAGCAACTCGCCTTTGCTCGCCTATTCATAACCGAGCTGGACGCCTCGAGCAAGTGACAACGGCAAATGCTTGAATTTTATCCTTATGCTCATGCCGACAATCGCGATCGGATGACTTTCGCTTCATATTCATCATGAAAGAAGAATTATAGTCTTGCACCCCTGGAGGAAATGTGCCTAGTTCCCATCGACTCGGGAGTCGCATAATAAGGTCAATAATGTGCAGATCTCCATGCAGCTAGAGCTTCTGCGGCAACGTCAAATTCACATGGGATTTCGCGTGCACCTGAGTGGCTCAAGGGACACGGGTAGCCGGCCGTTGCAGTATAACTTTGTGACAACAGCAACAACTCCTACCATCACTTGTTCCCTTTGAGAGGCCGGTCGAATTGGCTATTGACTTTCAAGTGTCTGATCATGACAATGATCTCATACTATCGGACTTTTGGATCCTCCAATCACTGATTTCCAGATCATGCCGTGTTTCTCTTCGCTCCCCGGGTTGGAGAGCTGAGGGGTCGGCTGATGCGATGCCCCTAAGCTAAACACCTGCACTCACTGCTCAGGTACATTGCCCCCAAACGTTAGCACCTAACATTAGCAACGTAGGCTACGTAGGTACCTACCTAAACCTCGTGTACGGTAGGTACCTTGCCCGAGCGCCACGTTGGACTGCTGGAGGCTCCAATCCTACATCAGATGTGGCTTCGAAAGACTCGCCCACCCATCAGGTTTTGGAACGAACCCTGACAAACAAGGAAATGCATCACTCTCTTGTCAGCTGGAATTGAGTGCAGATTATCAAGTATGACGGCGGAGCTCATCTTTATCCGGTTTCTGCTCAGCAACCAGACCCCCAGGCCCCAGACACTGGTCCCAGCTCTTTCGTCTCATGCCCGCTACAAGGTACCTAGGTAGGGAACCAGGAACCCGTGACTATATCTCAGCCTCGATTGGGCTTACCCTTGACACTACGATACGTACCATTAGATCCATGGATACATGGAAGACCCCCAGAAGCCCAACTACGTCACGGTGTCTATGTTTAGATGAAACTGCTGACTTCAAGGCGGGAATTGAACGGCTTGACCGGGTGTTGCTAAGAGAGAGCGAGATATGTGCAATGAGGCGGTATCACGATAGCGACCCGAGACAGCAACGTCCCTGGATCTAATCATGATGCGCTAACCATGGCATACAGTCGCATGGTGATGCCACGAGTGAGTAGGAGACTTGAGAGACGGTCAGGCCTCAATATCCCAAGCCTAACCAATGGAAAACAATATCGCAGACGAATTGGTTAGGATACGGCCGGGTAGGATGACTCGGTTCTGGATCTTCAGCAAGTGTCGTATTTGGTGACGTGAACATTCAATCTTTGCAGCTGGCCTAAGACAGGCACACGTTCAAAAACCTTGTGTTCATGACCTAATCATTGCCGAGGACTACAGGTAAAGATTCCAGAGGACAATTTCACATGCTTCTATCTGGGCAACTCTCGAGCAGACCCAGCAGTCGCACCCGTCTAGACGTTGAAAGAGAGAGGAAAAAGAAACATCAGATTTTGGCAGCTCCTCGCGGTTTGGCGTCGGCCGGCTTGAGACAGTTTTTCGCCGCCCAGTCACTCAGTAATAGGGGTATTTCTGTTTCGAACAAAAAGACGCTGAAGCCATCCGTCTGCACTTTCTGCGGCGTGGTAGGCCCATTCGTCGCCTTTTGGAAATCCTCCTCGGTGGCACCGTGGGTCGTCATGCTTCCGTGCAACCCGGCGACAAATGGCTTGAACTGTTGGTCGCCGTTGAGGGGATGCTTGGGATGTTGAACCGATATAATCGGCGCATAGAACTCGTTCATGGTGTTTCGGTGGAAATAGGGGAGCCACAGGGTATCTTCGCCGACCATCCAGCGCGGCGCGATGACGGCAAAGTCCACGACATTGACACCGGGCTCTCGGTAAGACGGCGCTGTGAGCACTGTAAACAGACTCGGGTCGTGCTCATCATACAGTAGGTTGCCCATGGGACAGTAACGGCCGAGATCGTATTTATACGGATAGTTTGTCCCATGCCAGGCGGCGACATCAAAGACGGCATGGTCCTGCTTTGCTTCCCAGAGGCGTCCGGCTTGGCGGGAAATGATGGTCCATGTTGTATCGTTGGCAACGGCTGTCCCTTGCTCGACCTTTCCATCGAGAAACGCCTTGGGCACTTGAAAGTCCCTTACGTTGGCCAGCCCAGTCGAGCCGATGGGACCAAGTTCCGGTAGGCGAAAGTGACCCTGGAATAGTTCACAAATATAGCCTCTTGCCGGCCCAGCTGGCAAAGTGACGCGGTATCGAATACCCCGTGGGATCACGCATATCTCGTTCTGGCGAACAAGAAGCTTGCCAAGCTCTGTCTGGATGTCTATGGCGCCAGACTGCGGGACGATGAGCACATCGCCATCGAGTGATGAGAAGACCGTGTTTGGCTTCATGGACTGGGCTATGGAGAAGACCCAAATGGCGACGCCTGTCTTTGTTGCGGGATCTCCATTCTGTGCCAGAAGTTTTTGCGACAACCAGTCTGCGTCTGCGTCAACTGGAAACTTGGGCCAGAGGTATGAGTTGGGCGAGATGACGTTGGGCTTTTCTGGCACCCCTTGATCCTGATACGGCTTGAATTCATCGTGTCTGAGCGAGGAGCTCACCCGATACATCCATGTCTGCAGGCTGTGGTCTCGTGGAGCTGTAAAGGAGGTTCCACTGATTCTTTCCGTCCTCAAGCCAAAGGGAGGTTTCTGTGGACTGTTGTTGACGAGAGGGTTAGCACCGGGGATTGCCTCTGATCTGTTTCCCACCGCGGAGTCAGCATTGGTTCCATCTGTTATAATTACAATAATACAGCTTACTGGTGATAGCTTCCAAGCCCGTCCATGTACTCGTATTTCTCCTTGATGGCAAAATCTGTTACTGGCGCCATTTTGACATAAACCTCATGATCTTATGTTACTTGACGAGAAGTCGTAGTATTCTACACTTGAAGTCTAGGAAACATTTTTCCCAGATCAGAAATATGCTTTCTCCTCATGGGATTCCCACTAGTATTTTCCAGCTCGGCCGAAATGCCAAATCTCTCTCGGCCATGGTGACATGTCGCTGCCCGCCCTCCCCGCAACTTTACCCCAACCGCCACTTTTCCTCCAATGCCTCGGACTCCATGCCCAGGTAGAGTTCATCCTCGGCACGCGATCTATTATAAGCCTGCAATACATAATATTCCGCGTTCTATGGAGGCGGGGTTCGTGCTACCTTGGAGTATCTGGTTTGGTGGGCAGAAATCATGTTGATCGTCTGTCTGACGACGACGAATTCGAGTAAAGTTGACTTGAACAAATTCTTTTTTTTGCTTGTAACCCAATTGACAAGAGAGTGACCAATTGCTGAAAAGAATGGATTCTACAGTGACGCAAATTCATTATCTCACAATTCCCGAAGACAAGCATCTGGCTGATGTCAAGTCAGACGCTGGCCGGATATGGTCCAAGGCATTGGATGTATTGGAAGCTCAACCTGGATTCCGTCGTCTGTACTGGGGCCGCTCACCAGAGGATGAGACAAAGGTGCAACTACATGTTGGTGAGTTAACTGTGACATTTCTCCAGCATGTAAAATACGCCCTAATACGGTGATAGTAAGAGACACGTTGGCCCAGCACAAGGTCTTTCTATCCTCTGCCGACTATACCAACTTCAAGACCCTCTTGCAGCCTCTCCTATCATCGTCAACGACCTCGTCGTCGCCGTCGTCGAACGACTGGCTAGTCCGCCACGCCCACATCCGCGACTTCACGCCCAACCCGCAGGCCCTGGGGCGCGGCGCGCCCGTGACGGGCACGGCCGTCTACGTGTCCACGACGGCGGCATGGCACGAGGGCGCGTGGCCGCTGTGGACGCACGTGGTGCGGCACGTCGACGGCTGTCTGGGGTGCACGGGCGGCGTCGTCGAGGAGGCGGTCGACGGTCGCGACGGGTGCTATATCGTCTATGTGGGCTGGGAGAGTATTGGGCATCATGATGCCTATCACCATACGGAGCATTTTGCCAAGAATAGGATTATTGTGAGTTTATTGACGAGTGTGGTCTTTCGACTAATCTGAAGGGGCAATAAGCTGATACATTATCACAGTTGAGCAAAGGTAATGAGGGCTGGCGCGAATACGGCCACGTTCGTTTCGAGGGGAGCAGAGAAGGGTCAGGCAGTCTACAACCAAGAGAAAAGGGGAAACTGTGAACTGTAGATGAAATGAAGATCGCAGCCAGGTGTGTTAGAATTGTAGAGTCTCGCATGATCTCTTGCTCCTCTGGAAAGGTCGGCGACGGATGGCATAAATCTATGGTATTATTTTCCAATGGATTACTGACAAGAATGTGAACATCATTGTATCTGATCTGGATTCTATCTGAGCTTGCCGGAATGGTAAGATTCGATTGGATTGATGAAGCTCCGCGTCGCCAAGAGCTGCTTGTCTGCCTGTTCAGTAAGCGCACATGGAACTCATCTGACTGGCTCTGGCTAAGAGAACCCAGTGTCACCCACAGATCGTCATTGCCAAGCAGATGCCGCATCGCTCACTTTCGGTATCAATACGAGGCTGTAAGCCACGGTTGAAATAATGACTGATTCGGGGCACGTCGTCCTACTGTCAAAGGTTTGAATTCTACCTGTACCGGACCCCAGGAAGCTTTACGAACAGCAAGTGGAAAGGTATATGACGGCCATTCAAAATCACAGTCTCAAAAAATGGTATATACTCTTCTGTTCAGATGTGACTATCTGCCATCACTTTGCTTCTGGCCGCCCTCTTATCTATTTGCATATATATTTTCCGAAAAGTCTCACTCTATGGAGATATTTGAAAAGCGGCCCCCGAATGTGGACCCAATACGTGCGACGTGAGGCACAGTCAGCTTGAGCTGAAAGACGCCTCTTCTTCGACAGCCCGACATTTCGGCCATTTCTCATTGATTCTTGCTTTAATCTATATTTTGTGTGGAAACGTCTTCCTTCCCACTTGATTGCGATTAGATTGATCGGAAATTGGTTTATTGAAAAGTATTGATCACGATGGACGCCCTTCTCCCACCAGGAACAGATTCCTGCGCGATTCCCGCCAGCGTAGTTCTCGAGGGGGCAACAAACAACTTCAAAGACCAGCCGACTCTTACCCCGGCAGTCATTACTGTCGGCACCGTCATGTCATTCCTGTCCATTGTCTTTGTGTATGGAAGGGTATACGCCAACCGGAAGTCAATGTCGCTAGCTGACTGTAATGAATTTCTCTGCGAGGAAAGTCTCTACATGGGAACAAAAGGCTGACCGATGAGCAGATATCATGATTTCTGGGCTCATCTTTGCTCTGAGCAGTACAGGAGTCACATTTTCACGTAGGCTGTTGTCGACCCGGCGCCCAAAATATACTAATCTCTAATGGCCGTTTTGTCCAGTGTACCGATTTAATAGGCACCAATGGGATATACCACTTTGTTGGGTTGACGAGCTATACTTGAAGGTTTGCATCACACTGCTGATATGTCGAAGTATAATTATTGACTGACCAATTTCTAGAAAATATATGCCCAAACACTGCTCAACGGGGCTGCGCTTTTTCTTTCATTGCATTTTTACATCTTCGTTCTCCCCATCCCCATGATCTCGAGGTTTCGACTGCCTTTGAGGAAAAGGCTACGGATAGTTGCAGTATTTGCTACGGCACTGCTGTAGGTGACGTCTAGCATTGATCCGTGTAGCTTACTGACCGTTTCTAGTGGAGTCGTAGCCAGTACGGTCGCGCTCGTCTATCGCGCTAGAGTCCTAGAGAGCTCGCCCGACCTTAGTACATGGGAGCAAGCCATTTCCAATATTTGCATGTAGGTTATCGTGACATGTACCAAAAGGTTTTTGGGAGGTCTGGCTCACGTTCTTGTAGTGTTGTCGAGTATTCTATCGCGATTATAGTTGGTTGTATGCCTGGTTTCGCGATATGTTTCAACGTTCACATTTCGCAGTCTCGTGTTTTCAAATGGTTCCGATCAAAGCTTTTTTTCGGCACGGATACATCCTCCCACAATGTCGAGTCAAAGCTGCAAAAACCACAGATCATGACATTTGGCTCACCAGGCCGTGGAGATCAAGCACCGTACGTTGAAGTAACGGATAGTATGCTTCTAGAATCGCAGATATCTTCCTCGGGTGATTTCACTCCCCATATGAACCCGAGTAAGGAAGGTATCTACCGATCTGTTCACATTATGCAGCATACTTAGCGAGGCTGTGACATGATAAATGAGCAGGGCCACGACCATAAGGAAAGGTATAGCTAAAATAGATATCATTATAAATATAAAACCCGTTCGAAATATACTTCATTTGTGATATTTTCTTACAATAATTGAGAATTTCAACCCCAGAATGAATGACTTGAGCGTCTTGTCCGATCCCGACGATCTGTCTTGCCGTATGGCGCCGTATACTCCTCTGCGCACTAGCACGGCTATTAAGAACTATCCACAACACAATACAAAGCTACAGCCAATACTAGGATCCCAATTATAGAAGCTTTCGAAAGAAAGTCCGTATGCCTGCTCAATGCTCTAACAATAGTCACCACTAACGAAAGTATAGTATTCCGTGCAAATGGAAGCAGCACATACTTGCTAATGCTCCCAGCTTTGTGTTGCATAGCTACCATATTATGGACAACAGGGGTCGGGTGGACGAATATAAGAAAGGTACCAATACTGGCCATCTCCGATGACATCATAAAACCAGTGTGCGATATTGCACGACTCAATCAGCATCCACCCAACATCGTGTGCTGTGTTGCCATCAATCAATTCGTACCCCCCATCGTCCTCCTCTGTATCGTACTCCCAGTCCGCTTGGATAAATTGAACCCAAACCAGCTCCCACTCACGTGGAGACTTCACCTTTGCCACCCACTCCAAGGTCTTCTCGTTAACCTCGATGAAAAAGGAGTAGCGTGAAGCCCAAAAGTGCTTGTAAAGACTCTTTCCAGTTGCTCGTGGATTTTCCGTTCTGATCGCCTCGGTAGCCCAGCCTCGAAATGGGGCGCGAAGCTGCCCCGTAGACACGCCATCCAAGGTCTCCTGGTCGCTTACAAAGGTCCATTCGACAGTGTTCGAGATGCCGGGAGCGGTCGATTGAGAGATACCTCTGGTGGCGTTGTCCACCACAAACTGCTTGAATCGTTCCCATGCCGCATCATCGCCATACGCCGTGCGATAGATAACCCAGCCCCACTTGTCGTGCTGACGGAAGCGAAGATCCCACTCGATATTCTTTCCATGTTCTTCCGGAGGGAGGCGACTTTGATGTGAGAGCGTCCGGAGATGTGGTAGACGGAGAGGTGCTAGATATGAGCCACGAGAATTCCTCCCTCGAAATGGGCTTGGCACAACTCCACTATACCGGATCACGGTGCTGCGGAGAATCGAGGGGCGCAAGACTTGTCTCGCGCGATACATCGCCAGTGGCACAAGCCCAGGTGTGAAGGACGAAAAGCTGATGGACGATGCAAACAACTCCGTTGTGAAGTCTACTGAACAGATGGTGAGGAAGGGAAGGCTGACCCAAGCCCAAGCTGCGCCGGCTATCTATTGGTGGGGCTGGCGCTACCCTGTATCGAAAGACTTGGAATGTAGACGGACGTTTATACCGCGCTGTTAGGCAATGATTACGACTTATTTACCGCGTTATTGACCTGATCTCTGGTTCAGGAACCCTGAAGGAATAGTTGCGGTATGAGACCTAGGTTGGACAAAGCACTGGTATTGTGGTACCAAGGGCTCTTATAGACGAGATGGCCGCAAACTCGATATCTTGCTATATCCCGATATTTGGAATATATTAGAATTGTCCAAGCGAGTTTATTAGGATGATGGAGCAACTTGTGAAACCAGGTCTGACCAAAATGCTCTCGAGCTTACAGCAGCAGCAAAGTAGGACCTATTTCTCCGCTTCTCCTTTATAATTTGGTGTTTTCAATGGACTTCAGCAGAGTATGTATGCATCTTTTTGACTCGGAAGAATCGAATAATGATGCTCTTCATTGATCATTTTAGCGTCGTGACGATCGACTTACTCAGTGAGCGGACCAAGTTGATGCTGACGGATACGGTTCCCTTTCCAATGGATTCTTTGTCGAAAGCTTCTGATCACTTTTAGTGGTTGAGTCATCCATTGAGAGTTTCGGAAGTGCATCTCCAGCATATTTTTACATTCGTAATGGTGGCTATGATCTTTCTGCTATGCTTGCGGCAGCCTGTCTGCTGATCCGCACGCGCACTTTCGGTTCAATTCGGGAATTTGCGCTGGAATGATGGTTGCAAAATTCTCATCCTTAACTACTATATCACGATATATCACGATAGCCTCTCTAGGCGGCGGTATTCAGGTGAGCCTTCAGGATAAGATTAACAGATATATCTGCCTTGCGGGATCTGCCACATGATTTCAATCGGTCAGCAGAATGCTAATAATTGCGACGTAGCTTTGAAATTTGTTAAATCTGTATGGACGACCACAAGATGAACCAGTGGCTGGGATCATATTCTGACGGAACCCAGACCGTGCCTAGTCGAGTTTCATACATCACTCTCGAAGACTATACGTACTGGCACTTTGGAGACAAACTTGTTTTGAAGAACGCAGACCAACTGATAAATGCCATTGTTAAGATAAAGTTTACCTATCATAAGTGTACGTATATAGTAAGAGCGACTGTGGTTTTCTCTCCACATGAAAAAAAGAGTTGATATGGAGATTTCAAAGAAATACTAGTTTGCAGCCATGGTCAAAGGACGCGCGATCGCTATCGAGGCTCAGCTAAACTCTATATCTGGTTCAACAACTAGCAAGGACAAAGACGAGCGATAAAAGTCAATCATACGCCTATCAAAGTAAAACAGGAGATATATTTCACATGCTATGATTATCATATGGCGGAAATCTGAAAATGCTGGGGTGATCGATTTGAATGCGAGCTACGGACAAATGAAACTCATGATGAGAGTTGAACAATGTCGACCGACCAGATGATGTCGCGAAGAATAGAAACAAACCATCGGAACCACTGTCTTTACACTGAGTTACTGTTTGCTGATTGGCACCCCTCCCTCCTTAACGCTCGCAATGTCAAATGAGGCCGAGTCTGGCTATGTGCGAGACTTGAACAACCTGTTAGGATCTGTAAATACAAAGGGCTGATATTTGCTGTCTGATTTGCTATGGGCCTTTTCTCCAACCTCCAACCTGCATGCCTTTGATTCGCGCTCCATAGGCACACCCTGTACACCAGTCTGCAAGGACGCCCAAGGGGGCTGAGTACTGAACAGCCATATTGGGTAAGCGCTGCGGCAATGTTAGGCAACCTTTCTGGTTGGAGGCAACCGATCTTTCACTGGACGAAGGCTCACAAAGCCTTGAGATACAGCCGTCCGCCGCACTATCCGTCCAAGCAATAATCGTCAGACTCGGTCTCGTAGAGATAGTGGCGTCACAACCATCAATGAGACTGTCTTTTGAACGCGCTCAATCCCTCTTGCTCCTAAACTAGAATATACACCATGTCTTCCTCGGAAATTGGCACGGCTTCTCAACAAGATGACATCTATCTCTCGGAAGATGACTCTGCGACCGACACCTGTTCAATATGTCTTGCATACGAGCAAGAAGGAAGGCTGAGGTGTTACAACAAATCTAATGTTGCAGCGTCCGCAGTGGTTCATCAGGCATGCCGTGAGTGCGACGCTTTCAAAGTAGACGAGAGCCAACTCTGCGACTTCTGCATTCACATCCGCCCAGCCCATTTGATGACGTGCAGACGTGTTCTTGATTTATTCGACAAAGAATATTTTTTCCCAAATCAGCCAGAATATGAAGTCGTGATTGGGACGCTATTTGAGTTAAAGTCCAGGCAAGGAGACTGCGCGTTTTGCCGATGGTGTCTCGAGGTTGTCCAGGCAGACGCCCGACTATATTCGTCAATCATTGATGAAGGAAAAGCGATCTGCATCAATAGATTACTATGGACGGAAAATGAGGACAGACTTAATATTAACAGCAGATGGGAAGCATATACCCGAATATCCTTCGAGGCCAAGACGCCCCATTCTGCTGGTGGTGGTGTTGATGGTGAGAGCCTGGACACATATCTCATCCTCATCGGTCACAACAAAGAATTTGTGAGATCCTCTGACACATTTGAGGATAAAACATTGGTCAATTCAGGTCGCGCTATCTCCCTAATTGCATCGGTCGCCGACTGGGCAGCTGTGAGCCAATGGATATCCAGGTGCGAACAGGACCATGGGACCTGTGTTGAAAGGTCACCGGGCCAACTGCCTGACCACTTTCGACTTATAGACGTCGCAAAGAAACGAATCATTGACGCCACCAAGGACCCGCCAACTTTTTTTGCGCTGAGCTACGTATGGGGCGCGAACTCAGAGAATGAGATGGCACTATATCGAGATAACTTGGACGAGCTGCAGAAACCCGGTAGTCTGCATAACCTACCTCCGACGATCGCTGATGCCATACACGTTTGTGAGAGGCTGGATCAACCCTTTCTCTGGGTTGATAGGCTCTGCATTGTTCAGGACAATAAAGAAGATAAATATGGACAGATCAGGTCTCTGGAAGCAATATTTTCTCGTGCAGAACTTGTTATAGTCGCGGCATGTGGAGAAGACATGCAATCTGGACTGGCAGGTATTGATTTTGAATCTCCAAGAGAGCAATATCAGTTCACTACCGATGTCTTTGGATTCACTATGGCAAACAAACTCCAAAACTTTTACTTCGCCATGGGATGTAAATGGAACGAAAGAGGGTGGACGTACCAAGAGGCCGTCCTCGGAAGACGCAAGCTGTACTTCACACCCGCCGAGATGTGGTTCGAATGCGCAGAAGGTCTCAAACGCGAGAACCCATTCTCTGCAACATTATTCAGAGAGCGCCATGGAAATCACTTGACCGCTTACGGCAGTCGCGATGTTCAATCAAGCAGTGATGTATTCGAGGAGTATGGTCACCACGTGGAGCAGTATTCTCGGCGGGTGCTGACTTATCCATCCGATATATATCATGCTTTCCACGGGATCGAGGATGCATTTTACCCCGAGTCTCAGATCATTTTTGGATTGCCAGAGTCTGACTTCAATCGTGCGTTGTTATGGCAATCACGCTCTGGGAAAGATCTGAAAGAGCGCCAGTGCAAAGAACAAGACATCATCTTACCATCTTGGTCATGGGCATCACTAATAGGGCAAATTGAAATTTGCAGATTGTTTACGGGGGTTTTAGGGTCTAAATACATTTCCTATGGCTCCGTATACTGTTCCATCTGCAATTGGGCCACACTGGGAGGCGAGGATCAACAGAAACTTGTCCCAATCATTTCTGTTCATGATCAAAAAATTTGGACAAACCTGGACAATCTCTGGTCAGAAAACCAATCCTTCAGTTATCATCCGACCCATCGACAATTCCTCGCCCTTACGTGGGCCAAAGGTTGTATCGAAGCAGATATGCCTCCTGATCTGTTCCAGCCCGGTCTCAGTCCGGGACAGCTGCAAAGTAGCTCTATCATATCTGCCCAACATCTGGCATTACGTTGGCCTACAATTCAAGACTTTTGGGCCGATGTTCGAGATAGGCAACATCAGAGGAAAGACAACCTTCAACCGATTGGCCTTGATAAAGGTCATATTCTCACACGTACGCAGTCGTCCACGATGAACGTCGAATTCAGAAGTGAGCAACATGATAATTGGACCGAAGATATATTTTCTATTCGTCGCGCAAACACCCACAGCGACCATGACGAAATCATCGGATGGATTTCAAGTGAAGCTGAATATAAATTGCGTGGTACAGTCACGTCGGTAGGAATCGCCCATGTGGATTTCGTTGCGCTGGCCATAGGGTATATGCCAGAGTTTAGTGCGAGTGAATTGGACGATGAGACGCTGAGAAAAAATTGCTTCAACCAAAACCAGTCAGAATTGGATCTCAGGAAAGACCAGCCAGGCGTTATTGTCATGGCTGTAAGATGGACCGGGCCAGTCGCGCGTCGCATAGGACTGGGATGGGTGACGTTGCAGGGCTGGGTGGACTCAAAGCCAGAATTTCGGACGGTGATATTAGCATGATGGAGAGCGAGCTGCTTTATTCCTCAAAGATCTACACATAAAGTTTGTAAAAATACCTAATCAAATCTGCTGCGCGAAGGGACGTGTTGTACACGAATCGAATTTCGCTGGTAAATATCTATGCATTGAAGACCTGAGAAGATCAACGGCAGGGCTATATAATCGAACTTGATATAAAGTTATGGTCTCATCATCGCTAAACTTTAGAGCAAATAGTCAAAACGATAATCAAGAGAATTCTAGAGGTGCTCGTTACGTGATTATGTTCGCAAGTAATCGTTGCTGCCCGCGTCTCTTCGCACGCCACACGGCAATGACATGGACACGCTTGCACATAGGTGCTGTACTTACTTCGTGTCACGTCTCCTATCGATTCTTTAAACTGTCGATGCGGCGAGGAAATCAATTATATGCCCCTTCCAATGTCCAATGTGAAGGCTGTTGAATGATGAGACGCATTGAGTCATTCTCATGCACAATGTTTGTGTCTCATCCGACAACGATCGAGAGTCTTGTGAGATATTCATTCACTCTTTCTTTATTCGTCACCAAAGGGAGCAATCAGTCTTTGGCCTGAGTACGTTGCACGCGTTTCCGAGATAAACATCATCATCATCATCACACCAAAGGCTCGATTGTTCTTGTCCTTGAACTCGGAGGCGTCAATCTTGGCGAAGGTGTAGTATTCGACTATTCGACACCATACCCGTTAGTATATCAGCCTCGCGAAACGACGAGGATACCAGAAGAAGCCCGCTTCGATGTCATTCTGCTACAGTAATCTTTTTGATTAAAAAGCCCCTGCATCAATCTAGCGGTTACTAGTAGTGGTAGCCACAGTCTCATCGTCATGACTTGTGAAGAATTTCCCCTTCCTCATTTCCGTACACGATGTGTACAGCGGCCAGAGCTGAGAAAGAAAAGGAAGAAAATTACCAAAGAGGCAAGTGATCAACCTGTGTAAATACTCGATCGAGCTGACAGAAGGACAGGGTAGTCAGTCAAACGTTGCAACTAAGCAAGGGTGTAAACAGAACTCTGGGCTGCGGTGTCGCTTTCTTCTTTCTTTCTTTGGTTTCTTTTTCGTCTTCTTCGGAACTCGGGTTGGCTCATCCATGTCCGCCCAGGACTTGTCAGTGATGGTGCCATTTGCTATATTACCTACCATATCTATTCTACGGGGAAATCGCGTAAGAACAGACAAGACAGCGCAGCAGATAAAGCACTTGGACAGACCGACCGATAGACGCGGAACTCCGTGTGTGGCATTGCTAGGAGTCTGGGAGTCCTGCTGTCAATTTCCAGCACACGACTCGACCGGACTGGGTTGCGCAGTATCCACAATGTGGTCCTCCTTCCAGTACCTACCCCATAGCGGCAAGTGCCTGGTTGTGCGATCTCGTGGGCTCTGAGCTCTGAGCTCTGGACCACCTTGGGACGAACCGGGGTGTGGGAAAACTACCATGTACCAGAGCACAGATTTCCAGGTTGCCAGGGATGGAGAACACGAGGCGAGCGAATGGGACTTTTACCCAATTCTTCCTCACGGCTACGTCCGAGCAATTGAGATCTTTTGTTGATCAATTTGTCTGGACCGCGTTGATCAGTTGGTCGAATAATCAATATTCAATATTCCATCGCGAAATAAATCTCATAGAGAACAAGACGCGTCAAAAGATTGACACGAAAATTTCAATCGAGAAGAATATGACGGAAACCGTCCATGCAACCCGCGGTTGTAACCTTATCTCGACCGTACTTTCGGTTTTCTATTCCGAGGGTAGCAATAAGCAAAAAGTCACACAGAAAAAATAGAAAAGAAAAAGAAACAGGTGTGTGCTGTGTACCCACTGGGCGCCCACACAACTCCGCAAGTCTACCAAGTCTGGATTCATCCTTCCTTTTCCTATTCTTTCTTAGGGCCCTCCTCTGTTCTAGCACACCCCAGTCCCGTCAGACGCCCGCCGAACGACCGAAGCAACTCCCCATGCGCCAAGTCGGTTAGCGCCAGGGGAGGGCTAAACAGCGCAACGCCAACCAACGCCCTCATGCAGGTACCAGACGCCGGGTCCCAAAGAAAAGAAGAGATCCTTCTTTGGCATTCTGTCAGTGGCACACACTCACACACACACTCCTACATCTCATCGGACACCTAGGAAAGCCGATTGGATAATGGCGGTAAACGTGGTGCGACCTTGGTCCCAGATCTCTTGTCCTCTCATCTCTCTCATCTCTGTCCTGGTTGTGCTTCGCTACCATTAGCCGCATATCAGTGTGATACTGTGTACAATAGTACATGGCAGACGCCTTCGAGTGCCGCTTTTTCGCACGTCACTGAGCTGAGATCGAATTGAACCCAGCGCGCTTCTACAGTGTAACCCTACCTTTTGATCTATTCCGCGCAGAAGGAAGGGGAAGAAGGATTTTCATCCACAGCCTTTTTACCCCTGCTTACTGCATCGCTGACAGGAGATCCAATGCTCCCCTACTTTTTCAAGTTCTTTTCTTCGCAGTTTCTTGTCCATTTCTCACAGCCTCTCGAGGACACACAAAAGGACATGATGAAAAGAGGGGAAACAGACAGTCACAGCAAAAAAAGAAAGAGCCGACCGTTAGTGGATTCCCCGAAAGCGAGACCAAACATAAGCCACGGTGGAGTCCTTTTTTTGCATACCCATACCTACCATGCATCAAAACAAGTCTATTTTTCCATAGCATAGAACTTTAGAGTTTGTCGGTGCGTTTTGAGCGACTTTTCCGTACTACACACAGACTACTCCATATGCGATTATGAAATATATCGCGAATTGATAGCGGTCGGTGAAGAACTCGGAAAGAAATGCCCTGTTCAGATCGTGAGTTGTTTTTTCCCCAGTGTTGTTCATCTTAAGCTGTGGCGTCTCGTAGCGCCGGAACCGGTTCGTCTGGTCTCTTGCGACTATGCTGTTCGGGCGGCCCATCCGGACTCCATAGGATCGTCTGATCAACGTCTTGCCCCGGTTGGAATGTGATCGACTGGTTCACTGTCGCGCGACTATACTAACTGCCCATGACTATAGCCGCTCAAACAACACACACTCGAATAGCCATTGGACTGCTGTTGCCATTCTCGGATTCACATTGCGATTCAAAACGTTGTTCTGGGTTTTTTAATTATTTATTATAAATATTTTCCAAGAAGTAAAAATAAATAGCATAAAGCATATGCAGATCTTATCACCAAACCACCTGATTCCTAGAAAATCCCCCCACTACACGGTTTCCTTTTTCCCTTTGTATATCCACGCTGCGTTACACACATGTGCCCATTTGTCTTTGTCTATTTGGTATCGTGACAGTTCAAGTTTCTAAAGTAAGATGAGAGATGTTTTCGTGAGAAAAAACGACTCAAATTTACAGAAGAGCAGCAGCGACACCAACGGCGGCGAGCATACCCAGACCGACCTCAGTGCGGCCAGCGGCAGCAGTGGGGACGGCGGAGTAGGAGGTGCCGGTGGGCTTGGAGGGAGTGTAGGTCGTGCCGACCTCGGTCTTGGTGGTGGCGGAGCCGGTGCCGACGGGGTAGGTCTGCTTGGCGGTGCTGAGGGTGGTGGTCGGGTAGACGGGAGTCTCGGTGGGGTAGGCACCGTTGCTGGTGGTCTCCTTCTTGGTGGAGGAGGAGGCGGGAGCGACGGGGTAGGTGGAGGGCTTGACCTCGGTCTCGGTGACGGGGCAGACGGTGGTGGTGACGGCGACGAGCTCGGTGGTGACGTGGGGCTTGCCGGACGAGGCGGGGCAGTTGGTCACGGTGGGAGCGCAGCTGGTGACGGTGTACACGTTGGTGGAGTAGATGGTGCTGGTCGTGTAGGCCGTGGTGGAAGCGGAAGAGCTGGCGGCGGAGCTGGCGCTGTAGGTGGCAGCCGACGAGGCGGACGAGGCGGACGAGGCCGGGTAGCTCTCAGCAGGGTAGCCGTGGGAGCTGGAGCTGGAGCTGGCGGAAGCAGTAGGGTATCCAGCCACGGAAGAGGTGGTGGGCTGGGGCTCAACCTGGTAGGCGGCGCTGGCGAGGCCGGCAAGGGCGAGGACGGAGGCGATGCGGTACTGCATTTTGAATTATGTATTTGGTTTTTTTTGTTGGAA
The DNA here is from genome assembly GCA_023078685.1 of Neopestalotiopsis rosae. Taxonomy (NCBI): domain Eukaryota; kingdom Fungi; phylum Ascomycota; class Sordariomycetes; order Amphisphaeriales; family Sporocadaceae; genus Neopestalotiopsis; species Neopestalotiopsis rosae. The sequence goes on from JALGAS010000001.1 coordinate 3,157,245, forward strand.
AATAATTATTTTCTTGGTGTTGTTGGATATTAATGAGTGTAAGTTGCGATTGTTAAGTAATTAAGTACTTTAGAAGCGCGAGTTGTTGTAAAGAACGAATGACTTTCACGAGATGTGATGGAACGATCAGAGTTGATGGTTTAGAAGTAAGAATTCCAAGTCGAAACGAGACTTTGGGGGTCGGCATATATACATATGTTACGTCTCTCAGAACTTCGGGTCGGGCTGAGCCTTGAGCAGCGGTCACTAGGCAATAAGCTTAGTTTAGGAGAGTCGCACTCTGAGTGAGTCCCCTTCTCTCTCGTCCAATCCGTTAATCCGTTTCTGTTTCGCTGTAATACTGTGTGTATACTACACCGTACTCAGGCTCATCCTACGGTCTACGGCCGCCACGGGTTGGATGGGCAGATGGGGCCCTGCGAGTCTCGCTGGACAGGGGGGTGCCCTGGCTTAGGCCCTTTTACTATTCATGCAGGAGGCGGCCAATGATTGAATGGCTCGTTACATGTCGTATGCGCGTTGTAGTACGAGACTAGAACTAGGTACGCTCATCACACATTGTGCCTGACTCTTGTCCGGATTGGGACATTGCACCAAAGGCACTGCCAAGCCAGACTTCACTTCTGTCCTTGCCCACACTGCCCAGTCCTAGCCAGTCCCAGCCAGTCAAGCCAGTGCCCTTGCCCATCCATTCTGGGGGCCCCTTGTTCAAGTATGCATGGAGCAAATGAGGTCGAATGCAGAACACGAGCCTCTGGCCAATACGAGCGCCGTCAACCCTGGCCACTGTCTAGTTTGCAGTAGTCAGGGCAGCCCAGGGGTGGACCACTTTTGTCCAATTAAGCTTCAGCCGTCTGAACAGTAGAATGTGGGACTTGGGACGACCGACTGGCGAACAACCGATTATGGGGAGAGAGCCTCGAGAGGGTGAGTGCAGTGTGAGAGGAGAGGGCCGCCAGGTGGCTTGAACACCCGTAAAAAAGACAACCGGAACTCCCAGTACACTGCTACTCTGGACAGCTCCGTGGAAATGAGACAGCTTATTTCGACGTCTAGGCGCGGTCCCTGCTCGCCTCTGCGCCCCCCGGCGTCTCCTCTCAACGCCTATGCGTCTTGCTCATTGGCCAACAAGCAGCAAGTCGACACCTCTGAGCTTGCGCTGCCGTCCATCAATTCCCTCTGTACGAAGTACCCCCTGGGCTATGCTGACAGCTCTCCCCGAGATGGAGGAACGGGTAGAGACTACGGAATACAGTAAACCGTACCATTGACGGGTTGAATGATGACTGATGACGGGACGCGCGCGCGCGCGCTTTCGCTTTCACTTTCACTGTGTGTGTGCTCTTGCTTGCACGCTCGCTCGTAAAGGCTCGGCGCGTTCTATCCCATTGTCACTGGTTCCATCAGGATATGATCCGCCTTATTTCTTTTCCCGTGTGCCACGAGGTAAATCTCAAGCCATCATTTGCCGTGTGGAGATCAAGTCGGTTGCTCCAATCGAGATGTGCTCATAACTGCATAGGCCCTGTCGCGATTGCCTCCGAGACTGACTCACTCGTGCAAAAAGCAAAAATACCCGACCGTTTCGAGTGTCAGAACTGTGTCGTTGGTTTGTTCTTGTTGTAATTATCTATCTGGCCCCCTTCATTTGCGGGCTCTAGGTATTCCAGCTATCCAGCTGGGTTGGGACAGCTTTTCATTACTGTCAGAAATCCGGATATTGTCAACAAACACTATGCCATGCGCCTCTCATCAAATCCATAGGTATCCTTCTACTCCAGACATGAACTGTCCAATAAACCCTCATCAAATCTTATATACCAAATCTCCATCAGTGTACCTGTTATTGTGAACGTGTTAGCTTCTGTTTGGTAGCCCATTATCAAACTCGCGGCTCAACTTACATGATCTGGTTAGCTGCGTCCATCTTCTTGAGCGCCTTGACAGCCTCGTCGCGACTAAAGGCGCCACCACTGCCGCGGCCTACCCGACCGTTCACCGCTGTGATGACAGCACTGACGTCTGCCGAATCGTCCTCAAAGAGATCAGTGTTTAGAAGCTGTCCGAGCGATGTGCGGAACGTGGACAGTCTCTCGTTGCTGATAGGCGCGTCAAGGTTGAGACCAGCAGCGCTTGATGCCAGTTCAGCATCATCTTGAGATTCATTTTGCGATTGCAGTTGCGACGACGGCAAAGACGATGCAAATGATGTGGCTTGCGACTGCGACGGCGCAGCTGTGCTTGAACGACCAGCGGTGGCACGGGTGCGTCGAGGAGTTGCGTCGTACAACTCTTCCTCCTCCTCCTCCTCCTCTTCTTCCTCGGCCGCAGCTGGTGTGCCGTTGGTAGCAGTACGCTGGTCCTTGGCCTGACCTCGTGCAGACGCGCGAGCCGAGCGAGCAGCACTGCTGCGGGCTGCGGTAGTTCTCTGGGTAGCTTCATCGTCGTCATCGTCTGAGCTTTCTTCACTCGACGAATCCGACGCAGCAGCTGCCGCCGTCCGCCTGCGCTTCCTCTTGGACTCATCCTCGAGCACTTCTTTGAATAGAGCAAATCGGAGGATGCCCTCTGCAGCGGCGGTATCACGCTCTTCCACACGATTCGACAAGCGTGCCTTTGCGTGAGCGGTCGCGAGACGAATGATGGTTTCAAGGGTACGGACAGTCAGAGGTGAGGTTCTCCGTTGGTTGCCCTCCATCTCGTCATTGCGCAAACCGACATAAATGTCGGCAATGCGGTCCGAAGCCTCCTGAGTCAGAACAGGCTTTATTCTTGACTTGGCGTACTGAATGTATTTCTTCATGAAAGGAATGCTCAAGACCTCTTTGCGCTTGTTCGCACCACGGCCGGTAGTGATTGTAACACCGGCATGCAGCATGGCATCAAATCTCTCGTAAACTTCAGTAGGCCTCTGAGTGTCGTTTTGGCTTTGAAGTGCCACACCCAGGGCTTGCGATGCGTTCTCCCGGACCGGGGCACCTTCGTCAGTGCCGGCTTGGCGGTAACGGTGCATTCGCAAGACGTGCTCTGACACCTGTCTGTCCCTCATATCTTCGATATCATCCGTGACGACGAACAACAGATCGAAACGGGATAGAAGGGAATCGGGCAAAGCAATGTTCTTGTGCGGGTCTTTGTGAGTGTCGTATTGGCCAAAAATTGGGTTGGCAGCTGCAATAACACTGCAACGGGCATTCAATGAGGTGTGAATACCAGCCTTGGCGATAGTGACGGTCTGTTGTTCCATGACTTCGTGGATAGCAACTCTGTCAATGTCCGACATTTTGTCAAACTCGTCGATGCACACCACACCGCGGTCCGCCATGACCATGGCACCGGCCTCGAGCCTACGCTCACCGGTCTCCTTGTCAGAGGTAACGGCAGCTGTTAGACCGACACCGGACGAACCTCGACCAGTAGTGGCAATGGCAAGGGGTGCAGTGTTGAGGACGAAACGAAGAAGCTGTGATTTGGCTGTCGACGGGTCACCAACCATGAGAATGTTGATATCTCCTCTCAAATGCGTGCCGTTCTCCAGGTTCTTCTCCATACCACCAAGCAGCATGAGAAGGATTGCCTTCTTGATGTAATCATGGCCGTAGATACTTGGTGCAAGAGACTGCGACAAGAGCTCGAAAAGGTTCTTCTTCTTGGAGATCTTGTTGATATTTCGGATATCGGTGTCGGTAATGGTCGCAGAAGCTACACCACCACCGGCCTTGGAGGAGAGGAGCACAATGTTGTTGGCGAGAACCACCGTCTTGAATAGTGCGCTGTTGTGATTTGTGTTTCGGTTACCAAGCGTTCTGAAAATGCCCACCAACTGGATTCTGTCACCCGGCTTAACCTTGTCTACCAAGTCATCGTCGAGGATGACGTCGACACCACGAGGTAGCTGGCCAGCAGGCGCCCTCTCAGGCATCTCCTGGATGGAGATGGTCTGGTGGTCACGATATGTGCAAAAACCGTACTCGGTAATGAGGGGGTTGCCCTCGTCGTCAACCAACGGGTAAACGCTTGATGTCGTCTGGCCATTGGTCATGGTCTGGTCGCGGTACTCGCGGAAGTGGAAAATGTTCTTGTTCTCATTGTAGTGTATGCTCTTGACGACCTTGGGTCTGATGAGCGAGGTTCTTGTCACAATACCCTCGAGGGAGACCATGTGGTTCAAGTGGTGGGACGACAGCGTCCGCGGGTTGCATGCGTTGAGACCAAAGCTTCCCGCCCAGGCGCAGTAGTAGAGAGACTCGGGATCAACATTGGTGCCTGGAATAGTGCCGACGACCTGCTTGAGGGCGTGGTTGAAGGCGAGAGACCAGTCGAAGGGGTCGAAGAGGAGGCCCTCAGCCATTTCAGGGTTGTGATCGCGGACATGGTCAATGTTGACTACCAGCCTCCTTTGTTGCTTCTGTACCATTAAAGCAATATCGGCGCGGTAGCTTCGTGCGTGCTGGTCATCTGAGTCGGGATAGAAGCATCAGTATATGGTCCCGTCTGGTGTTCATCTCGTTGTGTGGTAGAAGTAGAGCGGTAAACGATGGGAAAACTTACGGGGATCGAGAAATTCCTCAGCCAGGCGAATGCGCTCCTTCGTCGCCTCATCGCGCAGCATTAAAGACTCCATCTTGCCTCTATGTTTGATCTCTGGCTCAAAATATGGTGAGGGAATTGGGCAGAGTGCGCAGAGAAGAGGAATGGCGCACTTTGGTCTTGCCTTTCAAGCTTGCATGAATCTTAGGCGATTTCTCCATCGTCCATAGTGGGGGGAAACCACCGACCCTAGCACCAATTTGACGCGTGACACGCGACGGGACGCGTAAAGTGGTTACTGCTTTGGGCGGTCGCGTAAAACGCCAAAGGCCTAAATCTCGGCCACCGTGCTTCTAGAGTGTCCAAAAACATCTTCCTTATTGGGCGCTGTCGTCCTGTTTGATGGGCGATTGGAACGTAATTGTTGATTGGACATCGTCAAGTACGTTTATCCAATTATCTAAATCTACCATGCCAGCTTATAGTCCTGCACCCAAACACATTTCATGATAATACACTTTTACCGTGGTACAGTTGCACGAAATTCTTTCTTGCAAGATTAGCATATCTTCTCTATTTCCTGCGAAATGACTGAACGCGATGATTTATCATCCCATCGCCCGGTACTCCAAGCTTTTTAAGTTTACCATGAACAAACAAACACAACATGCCGTGGGAATATGACCGGTCTACTTGTATCATGTAATCTTCCTCATCTTCTTTAATCGTGCCAGCCATAAAACACTCCTCATGCTACACACATCAACGTGAACTTCGAGCACTTAGGTCATACCAAGACTCGACTACTTTACTCGCCAGAAGCCGCCGGCTGCGGTTCTGGCGTTTTCGCAGCTGGCACTGCTTCTTCGACCTTCTCCGCCTCGACAGGCGTGGGCTCCTCAAGTGCGAGCTCATTCCTCAAGTCGGGCAGGAAGCGATCAATTCGCTTCCACGTCTCCACCCAAAGCTTTTCTTGCGATGGGTTTTTGCTGGGCGGTACAAGATAGCCGCTACTGGACATGAACAACAGGACGTTCTTCAAGTTCTCGGGAACCGCCTCCTCCTACTCAAATTGTTAGCCACCAAGCACATTTTCAAGCGTGTTTCCGTATATTGTGACCACTCACCAAGCTGTCACCTTGACCGCTATTCATCAGGCGATCCATAATGTCAATAATCTTGAGCCACAGATCCAGCATTCCATCCCACTTTGACAGCAGGACCAGGTATTGAAGGAAAACCTTGCACAGCAACGATGCAGCCTGTACTCGTGTTTCGCTCATGCCATCACGATCTGACGAGTACACCTCTGGCTTCAACAATTTGTGAATGAGAGGGAAGAGGACTTCACCAAAGATCGCTGTCCACTCCTCGTGACCGCTGCTGATGAGTTCTGGAGATAACAAGCATCTCTGCAATGAAGAAAATGCCAGGTGGCGTATCTCACGGCAAGGGTTGGTACACTGTGTTGTGAGCGCCTGGAAGATGGGAAGCCAGTAAGCGGACCATGCTGTAATCAAGTTAGCTTCATGAATCTGTGTTAGATTTCTGACGATTAGACGTTACCTTCGCTAGCCTCCAGGTGTGATTGCTTCATGAGATGGGGGATACGCGAGGTCATGTTGTGAATGAGGTTTATGGCCTTTACACCTCTGAGAACCACAGCGTTGTCACTGTTTTCCAAGTCAGTCAGGACACTTCTCGACAAGCCAATAGCTTTCATATCAATGGTCTAGTGTTGCACATACCTGGGTACTTCCTTCTTGGGCCGCGAGCTCCTCGCCCGTTTATTGGCTGCGTCGGCCTTTTGCTCAGCAACAGCTCCAATCTTGGCAGCAGTCGCAAAGTCATTCAGCAGAGATATGGCAGCTTCATAATTATCCGCAATGATGGGAGAAGGTGTGCCTGATACTCCGCCTTCGAGAATCTCAAAAACGGCAGCAGACGAGCTAGGGTTGCCTGCGAGATTCCGCAGTAACACCCAGAAATCTGGCGAGGTCATGATCTCACTTCGGAGAGGACCTGGCTCACTGATACATGATTTCAAACCTTGCAATACAAGCTGCGAGGTCTTTCCAAGAATCTCCTTTGGCATGGTAGAAATCGTGTGCAACAAAACCGGAGCTCGGACAAAGTCATGTTCCTGTGTAGAACGAATCAGAAATTGCAACTCAGTAGATGATATTCGCAGGGGGCGACTTACGTAGCTTGCCTTCAAGATACTGAATTGGTAGAAGGCAACTCTCGAAACAAGGATCGAGTGGTGTCGGCTAGGTTCGCGGAGGACAGCTTGAAGCGCTTCAGAGACTTGTTTTCCAAGCAACTCAACTGTTTCCGCATCTCTGAGTGCAAGAATGGTGCAAAATTCGAGGATGTAGGTTACAGAGGGATCATAGTTGCTCTGCTTGCGAGCCGGCTTCGGTCCAGGTGAGGATGGTATATTATCCGGTCTCACAGTAATGGCAGGCACAGAAGAGCTGTCATCTTCCGGTATCTCATCGAGAAGAGCTTCAATAAGACTCTGGAGATTCTTCGCTGGGAGCTTACTGCAATGCTTATTAGATACTACTATTCTGATGTTTATGCCGATACTCACGATATGTTTTCGAAAACATCGTCCATGTGGCAGGCGTTCACGCAGTCGACAGTAGCCAGTGTGCTCTCGAGCTCCTCGGCCGAAGGCTCCGGTGGATCATCTGCCGCGTAGCTTGATATGTACGAGGACAGAGCTGAGAAAAGACCAGTGTCGGCAGCCTTGGCTCCTCTGTCAATGACTTGAGAAGGTGGTTGTAAGGGTATCGCTGGTAACTCAGTGGAGAATGATGGAGAGATGAGAGAGTTGACAAAGAGATTCAACCAGATGCGGACAATCTGCAATAGATGTGTTAGTATGTCTCCCGTGCACAGACCTACACATAAAGTTGGGATAACTCACGTATTGCCAGCCATCAGCTATGACGGCCTCGCTACCCGTGACAACGCGGAACAGGACTAGAGTGGCTAATTGGGCCTTGAAATCTCTGCCGAGCTTAACAGCTAGCCCGCTGACCATGACAGTTGGGCCATCATCCGAAACCTTCATTTCAGTGTTCAGAGCGGTGTTCGCCAAGCTGTGAGTAGCAAGTGTCGTCATGTAGCTGAGTGAGTAGATGATGCGGTCCAGTGCCTCCGTAATGCCGTACTGCGACGCGATTTTTGCACACTGGTCGAAACCAGTGACAACTCTGGCAAAGACAGCATCATCCGTCGCCGACATGAAAACGTACGACAGTGTGGAGACAATGGGTTTCCATGTCTTTTCAAACATGTCTGCATCAAAAATGTTTGTGTCGCAGAGAACTAGCGGACCCGAAGACTCAGTTTTCAGAAGAAGTTCTCGCCAGGCATAATCAAAAGCATGCTTGTTATCGTGTTCGTCGGGCAGAATGATCTCGTTCGAACTGATAGCGTCAAAGATGGCTTGAAGATATTCTGGCTCAAAGTCTTTACCACCATTGGTACCGCGAAGGTTTCGCGAAAAGTCGAGGATTGTCATGCGCCTCGACTTCATGTTTGGATTGTGCTGGTCGGTATTAAGCATGACGACAGCATATGATAGGACATAAACAGAGTCCTCATCAGCACACCCTGGCGGAATGTCGCTAGCAATATATGCCTTTGAGAAAGTCACCATGATGCGCTCAATAAGTTGCGACTCTCCCGGAAGACGGAAGCTCTCCAACATTAGACGCAGTGCCTCGTCAACGCGCTTTCCAGCAAAGTCGAAAAGATTGATGTATTCTTCAAGTAATTTTTCGTTGCCTTTCTTGGAGATGTACTCTCCAAGTACCGCTTTCGATATCCTTGTGGTGCCCTTGAGAAATTTGGCCACAGAAGAAGGATTATTCAGATCGTCGATGATGCCTTCGGAGTGCAAATACACAAGACCCTTTTGAGGCTTCTCATTGAACTTATTGGCACCTGTAATTATGGTCTTCTTTCGTAGCCTTTGCTCACGGAGTTTGGCCGCATCAGGATAGCCCTCAAAAACTGGTTCGTCACCCAGTCTGTCGGCAATGAATTGGATGTAACCCAGCAGAGCGTCGAGGCAGAGAGGCGGGACACTCGTAGTGCTCCAAGTTGCAGAGTCTGGCAAGGCGCTCCTCGATAGAAGCCCGATCATATCTTCGCACATGTCCGTTCGGTCAGTGTCGCAGTCATAGTTCACAAACAGCTCTACCAAAAAGGTTGGCATGCGAGCTAATGCGCCTACACTTTCGACCATGGCTTGCCGGGCATCAGGCTTTCGTGCGCCTCCTTCCAGACCAAGCTTTTGGCGATCTTGAACGGGCACTGGAGTCGCTCTGCCGCTTCCAGCCTGTCCCGGTGGTGGCTTGACCAGTTTCGGTGCTTGCGGTATGCCTTCGTATAGTGAAGGGTCGATTCCAGGTTCTCGAGGTATCTCTACCGGAGGGTGAAGACAAGCGACAAGATACGATAGAAACAGCTCTTGCTGCAATTTGAGGACGCCCCTACAAGTCTCTAGAAGAGTTCCGGCAACGATAAGAGATTCCTGAAGAATGGCCATGTTGTCAGACCGTACCAGTTGGAAGAGGTATCGACAAAGCTTGTCCTCGGCGACAAAAGCTAGAGCTGGGTGCCGAGCAATAGACGGTCCTGCCACTTCGAGGGCCACGTGGATGATACGCAGAGCCATGACACGCATGTTGTCGCCTTGTGTCCTATCGTGCGGGTCCAGAAGATCGACAAGGACTCGGAAGAGCTCCTTCATGGACGGCAAAGAGTATGGCTTGATCTCGAGCTCAGAGACGTCCTCATCAATGCTCTCTGCCACTGGTGGCGGAGTTGCCTCGGCCTCATTTGAGCTAGAGGACTCTCGAGGCTCTCCAGACACAACATTTTGAGGGCCGTCGGTGGATGCAATCACGTCATTGCCGTGGGTTGATGGAACCATTTTGACTGCGTCCATATCCCCATTCGTCTGCTGATCCAATGCCTCCATATCGTCGCCGGCTACATCCTCCAGATGCTTGAGATGCTCAAAGATGATTTGACACATGCGGACCATAGCAGCCTCAGCGGTTCGCCGCAGGAGCTCCGAGAGCCTCGACTGACAGCACATGGTCAAACCCGTCTCCATCATCTCACAGACGCTCTCATCGCTGAGTAGAGCACCCCCGGGACTGGAAAGCATGTCCTCCATCAAATTCAAAATCATGAGCAGCACAACCTCATCTTGTGCTGAATCGCTGGCTTCGAAGCGGCAATGCGTTATGGCCGTAGAGAGGGACTGCATGGCAAGCGCGAATCGGGGAGACTCTGGACTGATGAATCCATAGGCGAGGAATTTGCGGATGGCTTTCAGCGCCAGTATCGTAATGGGTGCCGAGGTAGCGGACGCTTGGATAACCTGTAGGAATGGGTTCAGGAGGGCAGGAGCATCGAAATCATGGATATCTGCCGTGGTACTGCTGTTAGCATTGGCCCCTAGCCTCGTGTGGGCGTATATCCTCCTGAAAGACACTGTACTGACCTTTGCAAGTCGAAAGATCATGGCGAAGGCGACCAAAACCAGCCATTAGGGGGTTGTCCTGCATGCTCTTGCCCTTCTTTCCTCGCAGCCCCCATCTGTTTGCTACACCAATGTCTTGTGCCCCATCCACGCTCATGTTGGTCGTATTAGAGCTCCTGCTGCCCGGGCGAAGAAGGGGACTCGGAGGACCTAGTTGGACCGGGTTGGGGTTGCCGCCGAGAATCGAGGAAACTGAAGACTGGGCCCATCGTGCGTGCTTGCGCATGACCGAGGTCACAGAGATGCACTCATTGATCACCAACGACACGGGGTTGACAGCAACAGACACCGGTCTGCTTCGAAACTGCGAGCTGGGCGCTTGATCGGGGGTGGCAGCCATGGTCTCTGAGCCGTTGGATCGAATCGGCAGGGAGGTTTTCTCAGACTCTGTCGCTAGTTGACTGGCCGGGGCGGTGTCGCTATGCGCATCTCGACTCATACTCGCTCTCGCGACAATCGAAGTGTCAAGCAATACTCGTCTGCTCTCCAGAGGACGGTTTTCTGGCAGTACAAACTGCAATTAGATCTGCAAAGCTCCAACCACCTCGTCTCCTGCCGGCTCGAGAGTGTGCAGAGCAGACGGACAAGGAAAAGTAAAAGAAGAAAAACTGTATCGGAAAAGGGCAAACGTGTACACAGAGTATGAGGTTTTCGAGATCCAGAATAATGCTCGTCAGACAAATAGTAATGTCAATAGTCTGGACAGTTGTTCAAATCAATTGCGCAGGTTGTCTATGGGGAGCTTCCAGGTGCTTACCTACACAACAATTGCGCATGGGGTCCCTAATAGTAACTAGTGCAGAATATTGGGGATGCTTATTAGGTAGGTTAGTAGGTACCTATTGGAGGGTCCACGGCGGCGGCCGGGGGGTGAGGTGCTTGAGACCCGGGGCTCGGTGTTTTTCCGAAGATGCCACATTGACTCGACAGCATACATTGGAACCTGGAACTCGGAAAGTCTGATAACATCCACTGAAGCTCCGGCACCTAATAATGGGGCTTATTACCATCCCTTTACCAGGTCACGAGAATCTCAGGTGAATACATTTTCAACTAAATTTTCAGATATTCTTGTGACTTGAATATGCAATTATTTGATTTGGTTGCTGTCTTAATAGAGGACCTCTGCAATCTTCGAATACCGAATTTCGTCATCCTAAAAATGAGTCGTTCGTTCCTGTACCATTGCTCGATGCATCATGTAGTGACTTCGAACTCTTAATTGTCAAAGTTTCTTGTGTCTGGATGTCATGTCTTTATACTACTCTAACGGCTGATTGAGCATTCCTTTTGACCTGACTCATCTTTCAGTGAATTCCCACGAAAGGTTTATATGATGTTCCATTACTCAAAATGCAACATGCACTTCCAATAACGCCTGGCGTACCCGCTCTATACAAACCAAGGGAATGTCCTTTTGCCCGCAAATATTCCATGGTTTGCGGTTTCATGCTTCTTCGGCACCAGTAAGGCTTCCCTTCGTCTTCGCCTTCCGAGGTTAGTATTGTACATCCAGGGGACTCGACCGTTCTTGCAATCATGGTCCCAACCATGGCACACAACTCCAGCCATTTTACAGATGGAACAACATCCACTGTAAATGCAGTGACCATACCATACTGAGTGGTGATGCCGTTAAACAAATAATGATAGTCGGTAATTATGCAATTGCCGCTATCAGGACTCTGCCCCCTTGGGCTTTGTCTTGCCGTCCTTTCCACTTGAGGAATCTTTGCCGCCCTCGTTTTCGGACGATTTGGCCGAGTCTTGAGAGCCCGCCGCTTTCTCACTTGTTTGGTCATCAAGAGCCATCTGGGCCTTGTCCTTCTCCCACTGGTCGGTACTATCGCTGAAGCTCTCCTTGGCTTTCCTTTCGCGCTCTTCCTTCTCCTTCTCTTCTTTCTCTTTCTGTCGTTTCTCCTCTTCCATTTCCTATATGCAAGAGTTAGTTTCAGTTGCATCCTGGATTGCTGTGGTTTGAACTGACCTCCATGTGCTTGATATCGTCCACGCTGGGCTCGTACAAATGCCAAATGGTATAGTGCGGCAACCCGACGACGGAGTATTGCATTCGCTTGGCCATCTGTGCTCACGTTAGTAAATAACTCAAAATTGGGCTTTAGAAAACCCCATACCTTTCCAAATCCTTCTGTCTCAGCATGCTTCTCAAAGCTGAAGGCAGGGAAATGGACACCAGAGCGGAACACACGAGCCTTGGCGAGAATGCTCACACCACCAACACCATCAATGTCCATTTCCATATCCGGGTCACCGTACGGGTCTCTAAGGTAGGCCAAGTGAGGTCGCCATGTAGCATATTCAGCATATCCTTCCACAATGACAGCATCTTCATCCAAAGTATCGGCCAGAGCAAGCGCAGTCTCTGATTCCTGCCACGAGTTGAGATCATATGGTTGTTCCCCACCCAGCCAATCAGGCAGAGGACGCCAAACATCTTTCGGTTTATGTTAGTACCAGACCATCCCCAAGAACACACCAAGGTTACTTACTTGGGACAATGACATCCTTGTTGTGGCGCATAAGATCTTCAAGGATGGTAAAAGGTGCGGTCTCGACATCGACGTCGCGCCAGTATACCCATGAATGATAGGGACGGAGTGCGGCACTCAGGAGCCAGTTACGGGCCTGGGCCATGAGCTTTCTTCGGCTTGCCTGCGCAGCAAAGCCGTGTCGACTCTCGACATCCTGATTCACCTTCTGCCCGAAGTCCTTCTCAATGATCTGAATCTCGCCGTATGGCATCTTCTCGTCATCGTCACCCTGCAGATCTTCCAACTTTTCGACAAGTACGTCAAGGGTTCGGTCTTTGGAGTCCGAAACGAGAAAGGCAAGATCGATGAGGTGGTGAGGGTAGGTAAAGTTACGCAGGTGCGAGAACATCATGTTCAAGTGGCTCTCGGCGTCTCTGAGCGGTACGCATAGCAGAATGCGCTCCTCCCTCTCCCAGCCGCGAGCGGTACCTTGCACGTTTGACAGATCGTAGTATCGCACTGTATCGAGTAGAATGTCTTCGCTGCCGCTGATGAGTCCCAATGAGAAGATGGAAACGAAGGTGCCGCTTCCAGGCCACACAAACAAGCCAAATAGGATCGCAACGGAAGCTATTATGCCTAGTCGTACCAAGAGTTTCCGTCTCCGGCGGGTCGCGGGTGTCGAAGCTCGAGGTTGGAATCTAATGAACAAACAGGAAGCGTCAGTCAGGACATCTAGGACAACTTCCATGTCAGGCGATGTGAAGAATTACTCACCTATGCGGAGACATGTCAAAAGTGTTGCCACGCGGGTAGCCATTGGCGTAGGCCCCCGAGTGATGCCGGGGCGTCACTTTGGACGCCCCAGACGATGCATATGAAGGCAACATTTGGCGGGCGCCAGCCCGAGGCCGACAGTTTAGTGCTGGTGAGAGTGTCTTGAGGAATTGATCGGACTGAACGTCGAGGAGTTGCTTGTACGTCGGCGAGATAAGGAGTAGATGTTGCCTGTGATTGATCGCGGTGACCGGGGGGTTGCTGGAGAAGAGAACACGGCGGCCAGTGGAGCGTTACGGTGTCATTGACGACGGCAGTATCAAGAGCAGCGCATGTAGAGGGAAGTCAAAGCTGCATGGAGGCAGCGAGACGGATTGGCGGGACAGCTATGCTCAATACAAGGGCGGCGTCGCACAGGAGGATTGAAAATAAAAGGTGTCGCTTTCAGATGATCCTCTATCGTTAATTTGGTGAGAAGGGAGAGCGCCAAGCTAGAGTGTTACTTAAGCTGACCCTCTAAAGCCAGGGTGGTGCTTGTTTAGTTAGCGTGCAGCGCAGAGCTGCGACCCCTGGGGAGTGGAGAGCGATTGGCGACTGGAATCAGCAAGCCAGTACGTAGACTGGAATGCCGATTACGTAGGGAGGTATTCCTGGCTTGGGAGGCTGCGTGTAATCGAGATACTGTTTGGCCACTTTGAGATCTGCGAGTGAATATGCAACTTGCTTCTGTTCTGGGGGAGAAACAAAAATGACTTCTAGCCGATGTCCTACCTTGGTAGGTCTGGAAGGTCTGGAAACTCGTATGCGGCATGCGGAAACAATTTTGCACCGATGTCAATACGACCGCCCGACTCTGTTCACGGGCCCCCGGGGTTAATCCTATATTAAAGTTTGCACATCCACTTGGTGACATGTCTCAGAAGGGCGTTTATTATTGGGCTTTCGGCGAAGTAGCTACGTTCGCTAAATAGGTAGGTGGACTAATGAGTGGGTAGGTAGGTATTATCTTCCCGTAATTCGTGAGGCTGGAATTCTTACTTGGCTGTCGGTCAGCTTACCGGATGGACTGAGTGAAAGGTGAGCAAGGAGCCATCTATTAATGATGTGCTACCTGTAGTCCTTCAGATTGGCGAGGATGCATTCATACAAGGTGCCTTTTAGGAGGTCAACAGGGGTGTTTGCAACGTCTACTGTGTGACTTCTCGACCATTACGCAGCTCGCACTCACTAAATCGTGAATGTATCCACCCACGCTCCAGCTGTTCTTTGTAACATAACACAGCAATGAACCCCAAAACGTTTGCAGTATTTATCTTGTATGTACAGACCAACAGACATTGGACAGCAAGTTTAGGCGAGTGTCTGGTAGATAAGGTAGGCACGGCTTGTTGGTCGGCATCCTTCCAAAAAAAACAAACTCCTTAAACTCCACGCAATGCAGCCACGGCCAAAGTCTATCTAATAGCAAGTCTTTTTGCAAGTCATTGTCAGCCTCACAGTCCCGCCCATGACTCCCTCCCTATCTACGAACAACAACTTCTCATTTTCTGCTGATAGCAGCTCTTCTCCTCTCGGCTTCCTCTTTGCGGCGATGCTCTCCGCGCTCTTGCACAGTCGGCCGATCTCGGGGTTTCGACCATGCCCCAAAGGCTAGAACGACTGCTGCACAGGCTATAATGGCAGCAATCCGCATGTCCTTGCTGAATGCGTCTGAATAGGCATGTCTGACAGCAATCAGTTGTGCATCTGTCAACGTGCTGGTAGCGTTCTCGAGAGAATTGAGCATTTGAGAGTCAACCACGCCGGCAAGCTGTGCTCTGAGTGTGACCCCCAAGACTGCCGAGGATGCTGCAACACCAAGGGCGCCGCCAAGTACCCGAGTCTGAGCGAGAATGCCTTGGGCTGGGGCTACAAATCAGGTCAATAAATATCGCGTGCATAGCGTGCCGTGGGCTACTTACAAAGATCTCGTATGGAGGCTTGCAGGCTTCCAGACATTGTGGTCACTGCCGCGGACAGACCAAAACCAAGGCCAACAAGCACCAAACATCCCAAAGCCTTTGCTTCAAGTTCGACGGAGTCTGATAGTGTAGATTCAAGCCCACAGCCCAAAGCCACCAGACCGCTTGCAACAATCATGCTCTCGCAGATTCTATCTTTGCTCTTGTTGATGATTCCACTTAGTACAGACCCTGTCGCACTGGCTGCGAGTAATGGCAGTAACATTATACCTGCCAGCAGCGAGTTCTTCCCGTTCACAACTTGCAAGCGCAGCGGGAATGCATAGAGAAGCATGATAAAGCAAAAGCCAAGCAGCGTGGTGTTCGCAATCGCCGCAGCGAACATGCGATTACGCAGAATACGCACTGGGATTGCAGCGGCAAGATTGTCTCCCCAATGTCGCTCCACAAAGATTTCCCACATCATGAGCACAACCCAGCATACGATGCCTGTCAGTAGTGGCGCCAAGAACACTGCTGCGCTGAACAACGCTTCGCTACTGGCATTTTGAAAAGGGAAAACGGTCAAAACTGCAGCAGCAATGAGCAGTCCAGAACCCAGGTAATCCAACTCATTCCAGGTCCGTCGCTCAGTATCAGGCAGATACTGGGGCTTTGGCCAAGTGAGACAAAATATAACCATGGAAACGGCACCGAGTGGCCCACTTGTGGTATCGTGAGTATAATCGATCAGTTGTCGCTGAGTACAAACTTACTTTATCCAAAACACCCATCGCCAGCTCGCATAATGAGTTACTACGTGGCCAAGAATTAGTACGTTCACTCGAGAGCTCGTTGGTTGTAGGCTTTTAGGCAATATTTTGCATCCATGTAGACGTGCAAAGCGTTGCGCAGGCAGTGTGGAATAATCTTGTCATCGGAAGTTGCTTACAGATACCGCCCAAAACAGGACCAAGTACGCCACCAACAGCTATCACGGCGCCAACGACGCTTCCAAGGAACGGCTTGGTCTTTTCGGGAGCCGTTTCAATGAGTATGACCATGGTCAATGAATACAACCCTAGATTTTTGAGTCTTGCTCGCAAAGCTAGTACAATGTGGGCACTCACCGGAGCCACCGATTCCTTGAAAGGCTCGGCAGGCAATAAGCTGCGTCATATTCTGAGCGAATCCACAGCCCAAGGAGAATGCAAAGAAAATCAAATATGCTCCAGCAAAAGCATTGCGGCGACCAATGATATCTGATAGTCGCGACACGAAGACGGCGAAACTGAGGTAGCAGAGGGTATAGGAGAGCGCCACCCAATTGACGTTGTCCATCTCTTGGAACTCCGTCCCTATGTTCAGCAAGCTAGCAGCAACAATGGAACTGTCCATGAAAGACAACAGAAGGCCAAGACAGGCGCTACAATGATCAGTCAGCTGGTGTCTCGATCTGCGTTTGCTGGCATGATTGCGTACCTGAAAGCAAGAAGCCAGAATCGTGAAGGCGGTAGCTCTGGCTTCGCCTTCAGACTGGATCCTGGAGATTCATGATCACTATTTGTTGGTTCTTTTTGTTTGGGTTCGTCCACGTCGAGCAGAGCCATGGTCCACAGAGTACAGTCCAAGTCTGCGGTTCAGAGTATTTCGAGGTTCGTCAGAGGTCAGTTCGTTGCAAGAAGTTGTGGAATTTCGAGTTGATAAGTCGCGCCTTGCAGCAGTAGCCAGGCCTCATAACGGATTTTTAGGTGGAATATAGGTGACGAAGACTCTATAAAGGAAATCGGTGCTGAGGGCCAAGCCATGCTTGTATGGGGCCCAGCACTAGATCGACATGGCAGCCAACTGGAAAACTGCAGAAATCGATCTTCAAGGGCTCAAAAAAGTAGGATTATGGCAGATTCATCGATACCGCGAGCGGTCGATGGCGAAGAGAACCGGCCACCGCCTGCAGTCAGATCAGATGAGGAGCTTATTGGGGTCCTGCCTAGCTGTCTCCGACAATGCCAACGAATCCAATCCGACTGGAGTGAGCACGGATCGTAAGTGCTATGGTCAGCATCCAATTTTTCACAATCGCACTCGCGTTATGGGATGGATTCGGCGTTGGAGCGCCTATCATAAGCGCGCTCGCACTCGCTTTACATACTATTCCCAGTCGTTCGGATCGACCCCACACCTTTTCGCCAGATTGGCATTGGGGCCGCGCCGCGATTGTCGTAAACGGCCGTAAAAGCGCAGGTGAGACTGGACCCTTCTTCCAGCTAGCAAACCAGCCATTGAATATTCCTGGAATATGAAACTGCAAAGGTCCGGCCGTTGTGGGCTTGGACTTGCCGTGGTCAAGTTGAGTCATGTCATGGAAATGTCATACGTTCGCCAACTCACACAAACATGGCTGGCTGGTCTGCTAGAACGTTATCCTTAGATCCGCCATCCCTGCTGTCCGCCGAGTCCGCACTTAGTATACAGCCGGCCCTCCTAAGGTATTCTGGGCATGATCGGCAGCGTGGTTTGATCAGCTATACTTATAGATCTTGCTTCGTTCTGTAGGTTTGCTGAAGCAAGAAACATCTTCAACAAGTTACAGCCATATTCGGATTTCTTTCTTTGATTGATTACCCTTGGACACACCTGCACTCGGCGCTCAGCACGACGGGCATTTGAGCGTGCGGGCCGCAACGCCCAGCAACAAAATTCGAGACCCGACAGGTCGATTCTGAGACAAGACACTTGACAACCTTCCCCAAGGTTATACGGCATACCTTAATACCGCCGCCCAGTCCTTGCGACCAAATCCATCTGGCGTTCCGTTTCCCAACTTATGATGGTCTCCACGATCAATTGCAAGTCTACAAAGCAGAATAATGTCAAACCAAATCGTGTGCAAAGCAAATGCTCACTGCTCGCGCACCCAATAATGCCAAGCCACCAACAAGCGGTTCTGATTTCAGCTGAGCTGCGTGGCCCCCAAAGAAGACATGGCTGCCTGTCCTGGAACTGAAGTCTAACCTCGGCAAACAATGGCCTCTGGCCACCGCCAACGGTCAGTGTTGGTTATTATTTTTTTTTCCCCTTCCTTCCCTGGGGTTTCCCTTCTCGTTACCTTGGAGGCTTCACTACGCAATTGGGAGAGACCAGGTGCTCAACGGGTCGAAATCCGCCTTCTAAGATACCTTTCATACCACACCGACCGGTCTGGTCAAATCGCAGCAAAATGTACAGAACGCGTCGCTGATATGTTACATAGATTAATCCATTTGCACATGTCAAGCCGCCAGCGATGGAGTAGTTGCAATCATGAGCGTTCGTTCCTGTCAATGGCACACACCGTCAGTCTTTGCTGGGGAACGCATCTTGCAGCTAATCTTGTGCGATCACAGATGCACGTTGGCGGCCTCCCCGACTGCGTATAAAACGAATTTGCCCAAGCAGACGAACACTTCAAGTCTGCTCAAGAATAGCAGAACCCTCTATCAGCGTTGTGACGAAGCTACTGGGTGGCTTGCAGCTGCATCTCAGGGGAGGAGATGTTGGCCAATAGAGGGCAGTCTTGTGGGACGAAAATTTTCTAGAAACACGCGCATGCGTGTGCCAGTGCACTGAACTCCAAGCCGGAACGTCTTTTCTCGGCCGGCACTTATTGACTACGGAAGAAAACACCATTCACAAGTCTTGCATGCCTTGATCATCGACTCCTTTCGAGGGCACACGCCGGGGAAAGGCCTCTTTCGAGCAAGTCGTACCTGCGCAAACAGAGAAAAATGATCCACGAGAGGCCAAAAACAACTGCTTCTATGCATGTTCAGGGGGACTCATCCCACACTCCGATGGGCCTTTTCTCCAAAAGTGGGCTGCCAGCCTGCTTCATAGAGCCTGCTTCCTCAGAGCCTGCTTCCATGATCTGTTCCGTGCAGCTTCCATGCAGCTTCCATGCAGGCTGTTCAGACGAGAGCCAGGGATCTCGTCTGACTGAGGCCATAATCTCGACGTCTTTCGGCGCCATTTCTACAATATAGCATGACGAATTTGGACCACGTAAGAATCGTTTGAGTTAGTCAAGAATCGGCGTCGCCAAGGAGAGCGACAAGTTTTCAAATACGATCCTCCAAGTGGCTTGACGGCCAAGATAGGACACTACGCTGCCACGCAATGTTCCCTTGAGATCTGCAAACCTGCCCTCCCTGCTCCTAAGTGCTGACCGCCCGGTAGACATTACACACACATGTGCATCCAAGATTTACATGCATTTCATTGCACCAAGATACCCCGAAAAGAGATTGCTGGGTGGGTTGCAGACGCAAGACCGCAAATAGCGTGTTTCGTAGAAGTCGAAAATCCTTCGATATTCACAAGCATGCTGTCGGATGACGCAGCCTTATCACGGCCAAATGATAGCTCGCGTATACATACATATATTGTGTTGACCGCTCTCATGGCCTTTGACGAAATGGCCTCTTTGGCACGCCTTTCCTTTACGCTCTTTGCGCAGACACATGCTACAGCACTGCTTTCGTGCTGTGTGTACCTTTCATTTCTATGGTGTTTCTATAGTGCTTGACGTACTACACCCATAATTAGTTGTCCAGCGAGCTCTAGACAATCCTCACGTACTCTCCATACACATTCTGGAGCTGTCCTATTCAAGACACCACTCTCGAAGACCTTTCTTCCTCCCTGACTCCGTCAATTTTGATCGCTATCGAAGCAAACTTGTGCTTGTTACAACATTCATACATCTGTCTCTAGTGTACATCACATCTCATCTGAGCACCCTTCTGCTCACACAGCTGAATTACTCTAAACCACTTTGAGACCTCTGCGAGGTCACGACCGTTCAATATGAGTTCTGCAGGCTCCTCCCAAAATGACTGGTCCATGGCCGGCAGCTATCAATCCGAGTCAGTCTTCTTCATCTGTCCCAATCTGTTTTGATACAAGACATCTAATTGCTCATTAGAGATCCATTTTTTAGCTTCGGTTCTGCTACCGAATCAGAGGAAAGCTCATACTTTGAGGTTCCCTCGAACCATCCCAACTCCTATCAGTCATCGGTAGACTCTGGTCTTCAGCCTCCTGGCACCACCACATGTGTCGGTAGGGATGACATTCATTGCACGCATGTCCACGGCAGAGAGCACTGTCCCTTACATTCGCGCGAAGATAGAGGCACCGAAACGTCCTCCTCGAGTGACCGGGACGATACCTCTAACCGCGGTTCTGCCCAAGAGCAAGAAATGTTGGAGTTGCCCATTGCCGGGGAAAACTCGGAGCACCAGTATCTCTTTGCATCGCCGGCGATGGAGAGGTACCTTAATGATGAGCAAAGACATGAGAAGATTGCTCTCGGATATAGCAGTTTGGAATAGACGAAGGGCTGGAAACGACTGTCTGGCTGGCCGACAGGCTGCGTCCATCCAGATCGAACGAGGACACGCAATCTTTTACAAGTGCTGGGCACAGACTTAACTCATAATTTGTACAAGAATCTTTTGTAGAAAGTCATCCATATGGCTGAGGATGGATGTTTCAAGTTGTACCACTGCTTTACCGGGCGAAGATCTAGATAATTTCTAATCATCGGCCAAGGAGGGGATAGATGTAGGCTTTCATTACGATTTTGATCCGAATTATGAGACTATTTGATAGAGAAAAACGATTACTTTTTGCTTTCAACTTGTATACTTACTCGCGGTTTTCTGTAACCTCTGACCATAAAAGTTCCTACCTTCGAGAATTACTTCTTCATCTTTGGCGCAAACATATTTTAGTCTTCGCAAATTCAAGCGACTTCACGGATTACATAACATGGTCCTTGATTCTGCTGCCAAGAGGCGACGATCCGGAAATGGCCAAGGCTATCATGGTCCTTGGCCACGTCATTTTTCGCGATGACTAATATACAAGCCCGACTATGATAGTATTAGCAGAGCTTGTTCGTCCGTTTCTTTGGAGTAGATCAGTTGTTATCGATCTATGCTTCGAGTTGTGTACGGGCGATGCTTCTGGCCGCCTTTTGGTAGGAATTAGCGACTCCGTACACAACGACGTGCGTGGTCGCAATCAGATATATTATAAACACAAGCATCTTCAGCGCACATGCAAATGCTTCCAACCTCGAGGGATTCCACACAAGCATGCTCAGCCACCATCTCAGCAATGCAGCCAGTCGAGAATTGGTCGATGATCAGGAAGAGGACTACAAATTCCTTTTGCACTTTGCTTCGATCACAATGGCAGGAACGTCTATGATGGGATACAAGCAGTCAAGATAAGACGAAGTTATAATTCTTTTTTGCTTTTTTTTTCTTTCTATAAAAATAAGGTATTATTTTCTTTGGTGTTAGAAATTAATCTACTACTCTTATTTTGAGAGAAAATCATAATCCCTACTACTCGAGGGTCCGTAAGAGCGGTTCCTCTGCAAATTGGACCCTATATTCGTTGGCCTGTCCGAAACGGTGTACCCGCGCCATGTCTTGTGCCAAAACAGCTTGCGCTCTTGAACGTGAGCGTGCACGACTTTGACAACCTTGATGAATTCGCCAGATAAGGTCTCGTATTTATAGTCAGTATAATGATGAAATCTAAGGTCCGTGCGTATTAGGAATCATTTTATTATTCGTATTCTTCGAAAGAATCCAATTAATGCCACTCGGCCTACTCTGTATATACTCGTCATCCTGTTCCCACGAGCCTACCCAGCCCCCATATCAAAGCAGCAGCAGAAGTCAACGTCACAGACCCATAAACCGCTTCTGCTTCTCAATAGGTCCCACCAGCAGCCGCCCACTGATGGGATGTTGGACTTGAATTTCATCTGGTAGATTAAAACGTATTAGCCTTTCCTTAAGCCTTCTTTCTATATATTCTCTCTTGATTATACTCAAGTTGAAAGAAAAACACTTACACAAATCCACCAGACTGGCCCCCTTGAGACTCTTCAAAGAATCGTGACCGGCAATAACGTCGGCCTCGCCGGCCTGGCCGTCCTTGAGGACCTCGTAAAAGTTGGCGCTGAGCGCCATGAACTCGTCCGAGGCGTGGCCCTCGGCGCCCTCGGGCTCGCGCGCGAGGCGGATCAGCACGTAGGCCGTGTCCTTGTGCCGGCCAAACACGACGTCGGCCACGCCGTCCCCGCCGTACATCCTGCGCGCCAGCGAGAGGATCGAGGGCCGCAGCAGGCGGAAGAGGCTCACGGTGCCCCGGTTGGGCTGGCGCCGGTAACCGTTCCAGATGTAGCGGTCCATGGTGAGGGCGTACTGGGCATGCAGGCTCTGGGAGATGGACCTCTTTGGGTAACGGTGTGGCTCTGGGCCGTTGCTGGTGAAGGAGGATGCTTTGGGACTCGGATAACGAATACACTCGGGTGATGACTGGTATTGATTGGCCTGATCGTATGGTTGTATGCAGTCGACCAGGAGCAGTGGTTTCAGTTTTGGATCATTGAGCCAACGGTCTGGCCTGTCCATGACGCTCGGAGGCTTGTGCATCGTATCCCTTTCTTGTCTCCAATGTAGCGTTCCTGGCGTCTTTGTTGTTCTAATTCCGTCGTTTGGTGCACAAAGAAACACATTCGAGTGAGACCTGGCTGGTTTCTTGGACTTGACAGGAATTTCTTGGTAGTAGCCTTCAAAAGAACTGGAGAATTGGAATTATAGACCCTCTTCGGTCGTGATAGAGGCAAGATTACTCGTGCAAGTATCAGAAACTGGTGATGCGAGTTTGGTGCTGTGAACAAACACAAAATCAAGCACCCGGAACAAAGACAAGGGGGAAATTTTGTTTGCTGGTCACCTTACTCTTCTAGCTACAGAAACAGATAACAAACATTTAAAGCTTGGGTCCCTTGTTTACAATGTACTTGTGAGCCTGTGTGTCAAGTCAGCAATGCATCGACCGGGCGATGTGTGTAGCTATGCATCTTACCTCGTGAATGGCATCATAGTCTTGGGCCCACTTCAAAAAGGCAGAACTATTCATGTTGGCATGCATGTCTGGCTTGGTATGCTTTAGTGATTTGATCTGCCACTTGTCGGCATGTTTTGTGCCTGTGGGTGGCTGGCCTATAAAGGCCTCGCTGTTGGCTTTTGCCCACGCCTTGATCCTCTCAACCCGAGGCCTCCTGATACTTTCCCAGTCCGAGGTGATATTGGCCATATTTTCCATCGCGCTGTCGTCCTGTGAAATGAGGTACTCCAAAACCCCTATGTCTTCCACAATCTGGGAGAATCCATGAGCAGCATTCGGCTGCATTGCGTGCTATAATCATGGTGAGCGAAATCCAGGAGGGCTTGGAGATGAGAGGCGATCAAATGAAATGTCACTCACTGCTGAGTCACCCAGCAAGACAATCCGGCCATTTCGACTCGTCCAGCGCGGTAGATTGGGCATCTCAGCCAGTCTCCATCTATCGCAGCTCTGCGCCAGCTCGAGGATCTTGCGGAGCTCGGGACACGAGCCGGCAAAGAACTTGCGCACATGCTCAACGTCCCCCCTCTCATCCCACAGCCCCTTCTGGTCCGTCTCCCCCTTGATACCAAAGAGACAGCTCTGGCGATGCAGCTTGCCATTATGTCTGCTCACGACAAAGGCCTGGTGGCCCATATAGACGTTGATGTAGGCGTTCTCCATGAGCGGCTCCAGCTCCGGAATGCTGCGCATCTGGTCGTCCTTGAGCACGACGCCGTATAGCGTGATGTCGCTCAGCAGCGGATCCATCGGGACGGAGAGATCGGCCAAGATTTGGCTCCGGGTACGCGATCGGATACCGTCAGCCGCCAGCACGAGATCTGCCGTGGCTTCGGTACCGTGATGCTGGACCACGACCACCCTCGACCCGTTGTCATCGCCGCCCTCATCACGAACCTCGACCACGCCCGCATCAAAGACGAGGCGGGCGCCGGCGTCCCGGGCCCGCCGCTCCAGGAGTGCGATCAGGTCTTCCCGGTGCGTGCCCCAGTCCGGGTGCTCGGCAATGTCGGCGGCGACCGTCTTGGTGGCCACGGCGCCCGTCTGCAGGCTCCGGAAGCAGTTGGCCGGCGTGTCGTCGCTGATGCGCTCCAGGTCCTCCCGCAGGCCCCAGGCGTGCATGATGCGCGAGGCGCTGGAGCGAATGTTGAGGCCGCTGCCGGCGCGCGAGACATGGCTGTGCTGCTCCAGGACTTGCACCTCGTGGCCCTTGCGCGCAAAGCACTATGCTCAAACTTTTAGCCAGAAGATCTTCAACGTCATTACAGGACGCAGGTATACTGTCACAAAAGCCTGTTGAGATATCCCCAATTTCTGGTCTTGTATCCCCGCTCCTTGACTGTGTAGTCATGCGATGGTTCAGGCGGGCAGTCTCCACCAAGGAAACAGGAGTTCTATAGAAATTTGGCACTTACAATGGCTGCGCTCAACCCGCCAAGGCCAGCACCGATGATGATTATCTTCATATTTCACGCGTGTACAAGTACCGGTCTTGAGCTAGAGTTCTTTGTAAAAAGACCCCTCATTGGAAATCATTTTCACGCAATCGGATTTGAATGGAACATTGTCGTCCACGGATGCTAGTGCTGATGACATGGGCTCTATTTCCGGGGAAACGTCCGGGCAGTGGGTTAAGCGATACCACCGCTCAGTGGTTCACGGGCTTTTTGGGGTCGGCCATTCTCGGATTATTCACCCAGAAGCTCCCCTATTTCGGACTTTATAGTCTTATAGTCGGGCAGCTAGGCGAAACCAAGCGAAAAAGTTCAAAAATGCTTTGACAAAGCACGAAGTAGGAAGGTAGTGAAGGAAATCGGTGCACCGTCTTGCCGGAATATGGAGTCCACGTCCGTCGCCGATGACCTATGCGGCACCACCCCTGTTGTGGCTTGATCCTGCCGCCTCGGCGCCCGGGGATATGGACTCACGGGCCCTCAGGTGCCGGGTTGCGAATAGTGGATAGCGGAGAGATCCTTATTATGCCAATATTGCTAGCACGCAGTATTGTCTTGTACTTCTTACAGGTCTTGAGTTGTAATCACTACGTTTGGTCGGCATTGCAAGAAGCTTGTGACTGATAGATTTTTCATAGTCATTGACTTGGAACATGGTGAGTGCGAAGCAGCACGGCTTGGCTATTACCAGCAGCCATTGCCGTGATATGTTGGCTGACGGTATCATGATTTCAATTCAATACTCAATTGTGTACGGAGTATAGTCAACAGATTCGTAAGCCGGTACCAAGAATCGTCGGACACAGTTTGAGGAAATCAAGTCATGTTGGAGCAGTATACAATTGTTCTATTCCGCCGAGTAAGAGCCAAGGAAGTCTTCACTTGGTAACAGCAAATGACCATATTACTCCTAGCACATTGAGTTTCAAGCCCAGACAGGAGCATGATTACAAACTACTCGAAACCGCCACCATTTACTTTACAAAGCAGCCGTTACACACAAGAGCAGCCGCACCGCCAAGGATATACAAGGAAAAACAAAGAAGTTTGGAAATTATGTCAGCTCTTACCAAGCCTCGTGCGCAAAAGCGGCTGGAACAGAACCACTTGGAACGGGCAACGCGAACCGGCCTTGGAATCTTGTTTTTTCTCAGCTACAAAGTATCGTCATATAGGACAGTCAACAGACATGAGAGTCCTGGAATATAGGGGGGAAAAGGTATCAAAGCAGGTATAAGCGACTACCAAGAAAAAAAAAGACTTGGTGGCTTGATCAGGGGACAAGAGCAATGAGACCCTCAATCATAAGGACCAAGGTCGACGTATTCCGGCTCCTCGACTTTCCGGGCGGGAAGAGAATTAAAAAAAGAATTTTGGCAATCAAAACCCGCGTGTCATTTGCTCCTCACGTTCCCATCACTTTTTTTTTCTTCTGTCTCTAGGTATGCTTGCATTTGCCCTCGTGCAAAGAGGGAACCACATCCCCTCCATCGCTTTTATGCACCACGATTATTTTTGGGGCGTTGTGTTTATTATGGGGAAAAAGAGGGGAAAGGTGAGGAGGCAGTATTGTATCCGAACTTGTTCGTTGCTGCTGCTCTTACCGGATGTGGGTTTTCTCGGTTGGCTAAATTCGTCTTTTCTTGTCGAGTCGTCGGACAGGAACAGAAATGGGTACTAGGGGCTCATTACTTCTTTTAGTTCTTTACACAAGCAGCTACGGTCACAAAGAAAGTGACGCTGGAGAGGCGAGAGAATGAGAAAAGAGAACGAGAACCGGCAGTAGTGCGGTGGGACTCGGGAAGAGCGTTACCAAACTCTCGCCATCTCTGGTTTACTTTGCCAATGCGGGTTCATGACATAAACCTTTCGATTGTGTCTCTTTGCTTGTCTCTCCCCCACCAAAGTCTGTGCGTATCTGGCGCGCCCCCTTCTGCAAGTTCTGCGGACCTTGCATAGCCAGCGGAATGCCATCCGACGAGCCTGATCGATGATGATAATTTTCATGGCCGATGATGTGATTGCGAAAGCGCCGCGATTATGAGAGGAGAATATTGGGGGGGTTGCAAGAGCGGATTAGACTTCACGATCGGAAAGGAACGTCGTTCGAGAGGAATCGAGACCGCGAAGGAGAAATGTAAAAGAAAAAAAAAGAAACCCCCAAATATAGGTTCAGGGCCTATATTCGACGCCAGCTATCCGGCTATATGTTGTATTCGTTCAGTAATAAGACTTGTTCTCAGTCTTCTCGCGCAACACATCACACACAAAGTTCACACACAGAGTCGTAGGCGTCAGGAGAAGGGGGAGAAAAAGCGGCAGCAAAAGTTCATTAAAAAGAATTGTTTCCGTGCTACAATGACGACGCGGATGCTCCGATGCGGCCAGTGGGTGACTGCATTTCGGTTCCCACGCGATGGGTCACTGCATTTCGCATGGACAGGACAGACACAGGAAAAAGAAAGAAGGGAAGAATTAAAAGATGGCAAAAGCTGTGACAAGCGCTTACCCGAGACCTGGTCTCGGGTGATGGCGGCAGCTGTCAAATTTGCCGTAAAGCTCCGAGAAGGAAAAAGCAAAGATGAGCAAAGTATGTAGAACTTCAAGTAGCACAAGGGAACAGGCCCAAGGGGACCGAGGAGGTAAGACGAAAGGTCTCGAACGCGGCTGCTGTGATCTGTCTCGCTCGCCGCGTGTGCTTCGCGTGGCACAACAGGACGAAGGGGTGAGCAAAAAAGTAAAATAGGCCAGGCAGGAGATAGATCTCGAAAGACCATAGATTGGGTCGAATGAGACGTCGATGGCTTCACAGATAGACTACAGAGCCCATGTAGTTAAAGTTTCTTCTTTTTACTCGTTATCACATCGCCTTGGGAGCACATGCTAATTGTCTTGACGAGGAGGAGGGTCTGTCCCCCAAGTCTACCGCCGCCCGGCTCGCGATCATGTCCTCCTTCAGTATTTTTTTTTTTTTTCGTCGCAATGTCGTTCCCTCTTTTGTTTGCGCCTGAACTGCTCGGACTCATCGCCGACCAAAGCCGCCGCATTGCCAGGTCCCTTTCCTCCTCCCCAACAAGCGAGCCTATCGTGAGGTAGCTGTGCTTGTTCTCATGACCAGCGAAGATCGTGGAGCTTTTCTGCTGCTATCTGCATAAGACTCGTCTCTCGGAACACACAAATAAAAAGTCTTTGGCGAAGGTGCTCGTAATCGGATTCCCCGCGCTGGACGTTCCCCGCACACACCTACATACACACGTTGGAGGAAAGCCCCAGGGGGTATTCGACCAGGGCAGACACTCATCATCAGAGAGAGAGGGGAAAGAAAAAGGAAAGAAACTCCTTTGGTCTTGGAGACGCAAGTCCAGTCTAATCCGGGCTGGGACACTTAGGTACCACGAGCGGCTTGTGACCCAGGGGCACAGGGCGATGCATATTACATATCAGATGGTGGTACTACAATACATAGATAATTAGTAAAGGGCCAGCCGGAAATCCCTGCACCCTTGCTGGAAATCACAACAGGCGGCGGCTACCTTTTTGACGTGGGTGACATCGTGGCACCCAAGGGGACTCGACTCTCCCCCCGGGCGTACTGTAGTACCAAGTTACATAGTATAAGTATAACTTGAGTATAGCCTTGGCTCGCGACTAGGGGGTATCCTTGCTTAGACGCTTCATGGTCTCTCGCTGCGGGCCGACAGTCCATATTGCTGCCCTCTCTTCATTGGCTGTGCTATCTCGGTTTATACCCGCCCAATCGCAATGCGTCCTTTTTCTTTTCCATCTTGGCCCTACTACTGTACCATAATACCCAAGTGGAAGTACCTACCTACACAGCCAGACAGCAACAGCAACAGCACAGCACAGCAGCCAAGGAGGTGTGCCAACCCTCGCCCTGAATTGTATCGCCTTGTGTGCCTATCAGCGAATGATTACAGAAGCATGTCCATGCGAGACATGATGATCGACTGCCATCACCCTTGTCCCTCCCTCCCCCTACACGTGTGTGTAGCCTTGGAGCGAGACCCTACACCACCAAACTAACTGTAATTGTTAAGTCCATATGTTTGAGAATTCGAGGCTAACTTCTCGGCCGGAAAAATTAATGCTTCATCCACACGCTCTCGAGAAAGGCGCCCCTTCATGAAACTAGCCACTACGTACTTTGA
Organism: Neopestalotiopsis rosae; assembly: GCA_023078685.1. Taxonomy (NCBI): domain Eukaryota; kingdom Fungi; phylum Ascomycota; class Sordariomycetes; order Amphisphaeriales; family Sporocadaceae; genus Neopestalotiopsis; species Neopestalotiopsis rosae. The sequence goes on from JALGAS010000001.1 coordinate 3,186,153, forward strand.
GCTATGTACATGCATATTACCAGCATTCAGATAGCAGCAGTCAACTTGGTCCTTTCCTTCATAGCCGGCCCCCAATCGTTAGCTTTGCGGAGTCACTGCTGCGGTTTCGCCTCCACACCCTCAGTTCAGGACTTATAGCCGAGGCGCAATACTCGAATGGGCAAGTTACATAGAAATGCCAGTCTCACCGACGGCTATGGTTGAGCAGGCGTAACCCATTCTGTCCAGTCTTACCGTTTTCAATGGACCCCAATGCCTCCAATTGGGGGGCAGCATACCGAGTTGAGAGATCGTCAGCAATCTCCTGCCCGCATTGCATGGGTGTCGAGCTGTACCCCGGATTTTAATCCGCCTTCGGGGTCCCCACCAACTCTGTTCCTAACCCTTGGCGAGCATCATTCACCATCATGCCCTCGTGGGAGTACTATGTGTCTCTGTAGGTAGGTAGGCAGGCAGACAGGCAGGCAGGCACTGGAATGTGGAATGTGGAGTGTGGAGGCTTGGTCTGATTGCTGCAACTATCTCCTGCTCATATCAAGTGACAGGCTATGTACATATCTTGAGACAACAGGCTCCGTTTTGCACACGTCATGCTCTCATCAATCCTCATTCGCTGCCTGGATTTTTCGCATTCTCCATTTTCCCTCCAGAGCAGCGCAAAGTGCCCCGACAATGCCCATATTGGCTTGGCTTTCCCCCCAAATGTAGACACCGCCGCTCCCAAAAAAGACGCAAAGAGGTATCTTCATTTTCCAGAACGATGCCGAAAGTAACCTTAAAATCAAGTTGAATGCAACATACCCCAGACTGGCGTCCCCCCTTGCCCATATCCGTATGAGGCTTTTACTGAACGAAAGAGTAAGCCGCGCCGCCTATGCCGCCGGCTCCATGGTGAGGTTCCAGCATGCCGTAGTCCATCTGCATCATGCCGTCGTGAACATTGCCGAATTGTGCATATTCCATCTCTTCCTGGTTGCCCCATAGCATACCGTCCAAGTCCCAGAGACCCTGCGGATCGAGCACACCCATCAGCCCGAAACCCTCGGGCTCCAACCCTATGGGCGACATGTGCAAGTCCGATCCGTCACCCATGAGCATACCATGATCCGTCACCAGCCGCTGCAGGGGGCTGTGAGCCCGCATCGCCGGCTCTAGCTGCCGCGAAGCCTCGTACATGCGCCAGACAACCTCGCGGCTTCTGCGCGCTGCCAGGGACCAATCTTCCATGGCTTCGAGCAGCTCCAAGACAGTGTCGAGTTGTTTCTGCCAGTCTGGCACACGTGGGCTATCCCACTGCCAGAATATGCTGACCAATGGTATCATTGCCGCTTGGTACAGAAACCAAACTGCATTCCAACCAGACATCTGGTTGCGCGTCCATTCACGAGAGATGTCCTCGATCGTAGCCTTGGCAAGATCTCGGCATGCTTCAATAGCCGCGATGTCATGCTCAGCTGCGTGTGATGCGCCACTGCTGGCCAAGTTGAGAAGAACAGGCCTGTGAATAAGCATGCGCAGGTTCTGGTATCTCCACTTCATGATGCAGCGCACGATGTACAGAGGCTCTGCGCAAGGATCGGTCGTTCTTAGCAACCAAGGTAGATTGCTGTACCAATTGACTAGCTGTCCGTCGAGGTGGCAACGGTCTTCCGCTCTTAGCAATGGTGAAATTGCAAGCATATCTTGAACTCCCGTTGCAATCTTGCAAAATTTGATGTTTTCGATAAGTGGAAGAATGCCCGCATGTTGTGCAGAGTCGCGGCCAGAGCTGATACCTGGTTCTGGTACTCTGATATTGATGGCTGGGCCCCATCGGCCAAAGGATGGCCGGCCCATTGTAGTTGTGGCCCATGTATCAAGACAGAAGAGACTCCACCAAGTCCGGCGTCGTGTCTCGGCAGCTACAGCTTCGTTGCTGTTGCCAGATGGAGAACTGACGAGGCTTTCCCGGTGCAATCCGAGAGCACTAGCCATGCGAACCGCGGCGCCAAGCACGGCGTTTGCCATGTTCGGACGGTTGATGTAGTGCAGGTAGTAACCACCGATCAAGGCCAGTGCCTGGACGGTTTCAATGTGGCTACTTCCAAAGGAGTCCAACGGAAGATGATCCATGGCTCGGTTGTAGTAGTTGAGGTGGTTGTAGTCATCCGATTTCATGGCAGCGATACTTCCCATGGCGAATACCATGTTGAGAATGGCGAGCCAGGGTGCATCACATCTCTGGCCTTCAAGATAGTCGGCCCGAAATGATGCTTCGTCGAGCATTGGGATGAAGACATGTACTCTCTTGAAGTATGCGTCAATGAGCGTTTGCCCTTTCCAGGACCATGGTACTCGTTGCGGTTCCTTCATGTTTGTTGTCTTTTGTTTCATGGTTGGCAGGTTGTGCGTCATTTCTACGCTATTGAGAGGTGTAGTGAGTGAGTTTCGGAGGCCGGGTTGGACTCTGAGCATAACCATGAGGGCAGCCTTGATTGATGAAGCTCCGAGGTAAGAAGCTTGTCGATCGACCGAGAGCGACAGAGCGTTGACATCATCCGCTTCGACTGGGATCGGGTCTCTTCCTCGGCGTTCCTCGTCCCATTCCGAGTCTCGTGTTGGTACCTGCTCCAGGCCGGTAAGACCCTGCTCTGTGGCAGACAAGGGCGGTGATTGCAATCCGGCCTCGATAGGTGAGCTATGGATTGGTGGCGATGGCATGCCATTTGTTGGGTCGGTGGTGCCTGGCCGGTCCAAGACGTTGAGCAACTCCTGGCGTGACAATGGCAGTAGCGATTGGACATCGTGATTTGGATAGAGGCGTTTAAGTATAGCCCGGCATTCTTCGAGAGATTGTGATAGTGCTTCCAGTGTTTTCCTGGACGGAATGACACGCTGGCGGTGCTTGTCGTAGAAGCAACGCTTTGGTGCTCGACTTGAGAGACATTGTCCACAAGGTTGTTGACCATCACACCGTCTTTAATGATGTCAGTTGAACCCTTCGTTTTAACACGAAGGCAAATTATACTTACATTTTCCGGCGTTTGCACTCGGCACATGCGTGTGGGGTGGTGATACGCTTTGCAGCACTGCTCGAGCTCGTCTTTGAGCCCTCTGTCGAGTCTACAGACTGTTTGCGAGGAGTAACTCCTTGAACTAAGGATTGTTAGAGGACCTGTGATCAAGTCCTTGGCTATCACCGGTACTCACAGGTGTGGAACATCCCACCCTGAGTCGGGATGGGAATCGACGGCGCCATGATTTTGTTGTTGATGGTGACGACGACGATGATAATGACGATGCTACAAAGAATCAAGTTGACTTCTGTAGTATGAAATAGTCTAGTGTCGTTTCCTTTTGGAACTTGTTGAAGAATATAGTAGAGTGATCAGCAGCATTGCCTTGTCATGAACCAATCCGACGGCTAAGCGAACGGTGGCAGATGTTGAAGATTTATATAGAAAGATGCATGCTCAGTCGGAGCCGCGCAGTATGGGTATGCGGAGAAAGAAATTGTGGTAGAAAGATGATCTTCTTGTGGGGTAAGTTCCCGCCCCCCTGGACAGGCCTGGACAAGACAACCATCTACTCAGGTACAGTCAGTCGATCGATACTCGAATTGTATATACCCCCATACTATGGGATCGGCGGGTCTCTCGAGGTACGTACATACATACAAGGACTCTACACAACTGGACTACTGGCTGCTGGCTAGTGCTGGACCCTGATCGTGGTTGGGTCTGACCCAGGCAAGCATGGCAAGAAGCCAAGGTACCCGAAAGAGAGCGGGTGACAACGTGCAGGTGGAGATCAATGCCGTGTCGAGTCGAATCAAGATGACACTGCCGGATACTCCATAGAAGATGCTTCATTCATCCAGTCATAAAATACGTACGTGACGGAAAGGGTGCTCGCAGCCAACCAACCAACCCAGACGAGTTTCGACGAGCCAGCCAACCAGCCAGCAATGTCAAGCAGCAGGGCCGGCCGAGGCAAGGCAAGGCGGGTGACGTCTTGGGCGTGATGTGGGCATCATTCGATAGACAAGCGAGGAGGCGAGCCAGAGATAACCAAGGTACAGTACTGTATGTAAGGTGATGTGAATGATAGAGCTTGTCTGATATGATGGTTGTGTGTATTATTGTATTTGTTGTTTATTACACAGACCAAGGGATGACGGCGGCAGTCTGCTTGAGTGGCGTTGGTTTCACACAAAGCTATAGAACCCGACCGGCTGAGGCTGTGAAATAGCAGACCGAATCGTACTGTCCGGACGAGCGGTACATTGCCATTGTCTTGACGGCTAACGGCTAGTTGAGCGAGCCCAAATGTTACCTTGAAGGACAAGAGGGCGAAATTGGGACAAGATTTTGAGTTTAGGCCGAGTTAAGATGAAGTTGCGAAGGAACAAAGCCGGACAGGGGCCCTGAACTTGATCAATGTCCGTCCACCAGCTCCTTGGTCAAATCGCCGCCTCTTTCTGCACCAAAGCGCCGCATGAATTTTTTTTTTCTGCCCAGTCGTCCCCTCCTTCCTTCACATAATCCCTAGGAAATAATAGGACATGGTCCCCGAGTGGGACTAGTGTTACATTTAATGCAATGCCGGCGCTAGTGGTGAATGGGCAAGTCCCACCTAAATTGTGTACCGCTCAATTGACTACAGAAGGTATCAATGGCTCTGTATATTATTACCCAGGCCCTGTATTAAAATGTCCCCCCAGAAGAAATGACGATGGCACGACGACTGGGCGGGTAGACTGACATATCAATTTCATCGCCTAGTTGCTCGCTTTATTCGTACTCGGTCAGATACTCGACTCGACTTACCTCTATATCCTCGGGGCACTGAATAGCAGCTGAGCTGTGCTGAAATCCACTTCCATGGCCCAGGTACGAGAAGACCCGCTCGGAAAACCGTTTGATCAACCCGAAAGATCACAGCTTAATAGCAAGTAACACGAACTCTTTCTTGTCGAGATCCGGAAGACATGAGATGACATGAGATGATTCTTTTCACCTGCCTCCACTTTTGCGCGGGGCAAAGCTGCCGGCTGCCCTTGTGTGCGTGAAAAACGCTGACTGACATAAACAACATCACGCTGCGTGCCTGTGGATTCTTGGAACTCGCTGTAGTGTGTGTATGTAGGTGATAGTCTGTACACTACTACCTACAGTACCTACAAACTTGACTGCTAGGGGCAAGGCCCGGAGGGAAGAAGGGGGGAAAGAAAGCAAACAAGTGAGCCAAGTCATCAATCATCCTGGATGGGCCGAAGGGGTTGCAGTTGCGCCGTGCCAGAGATTTCTGGAACAACCAACCATGTCGCCGGATTCGACCTTGACTAAACTGCGTACAATGTATCTAAGAAAAAAAGACAAGGTAAAATAGCAGCAAGCAGCAAAGCAAGACAGGGCAGCATGTGGTGGACATGGGGTAATTGATGGGGGCAGCGTGGCCGCTAAACCCCTTCACCCATGCAGGTGTAACGGGAACTGAAGATCCAGATGCCGGTGGAAATTCCCCACATGACCGTGGTTTTTAATATACTGGACGCACCACAAGTCAGGCCAGCGCGACGCGCGATGCCAGGCACACACGTATACTCCTGCACCCCATACTTGTCACATTCACATCGGGCGAGCCGCGCACCAAAGATCATGTACCGCTTCATGGGCAAGGTAGTATGTAAGGCAAGGTAGGAATGGACCATGGGGGAAAAGACAAGAAGCTGGAGCAGATGTCCGGACTATGGCCGACAATGACTGTACGCCACACTGCTAGGTTTCCTAGTGTGTGATTTTTTCCGCCTTTTCTTTTCTTCTAACTGTTCTCCCTTGATTCTTTCTCCTTGCAGGCCGATAGTCGGTCATATTATCAGTACTTTGTATTATCACTGCAACTGTGATCTGGTTTCCCAAAGTTTACTTGGTTAAGCAAGATTAGGTGACACGAAATGCCTCCTTTGCTTGAAATCCCTTTTGCTCGGGAGAAGAGAAGAAAGCAAAAAAGTGACACGTCGACCGGCTAGATTAGGTACAGTACTGCAGGATATTTGGATCGTGCCGGCACCGAGTGGGATTAAGGGATCGTGGGAAATGGGCGCTACTACGGGAGCCGTTCCGAAGAGACGGGGCCCCATTCTTCTTTTCTCCAAGCCCAAAAGAAAAAGTTACCTTTCTTGTATGATGCATCTTATTGCTGCCGCTGCCGCCCACCCTTCGTCAATGTGTGTGTGTATGTGTGTGTGTGCGCGTGTAATGCCTGTGAACTCGTCAGAACTTCAACGTCAGTCAAACGAGGCATAGCGCGCCCAGTCGGGACAAGGCCGTCAGACATGACATAACTAAGCACTTATTCATCCAAGTGGAAGGAGTTTTCTACTGAACCAGTCAAGTCAGTAGTCGCGTGCCAGTCACATATTGAACCATCGTCGGCTTTCGGTACCGCATCCGCCCAAGACTTTGGACTAGAGCTACAAAACAGACCCATTTATACCTAAGCAAAACTACCTCAACATGTAATGCAAGTACCTTTGTTCGGCGTCTCGCCCAGAGTTTCCCTCTGATCCGATGCGAGAGATCCGGAAGTGAAAAGAAGCTCACAGTAGTAGAAAATTGACATCAGCCGGGTTCCTACAAGTCTGCAACAGTACACACGCTCGCACGCATCAGCCACAGCGACTGTGACATAACTTCCCAGTTACTGTATAATACATACGCGTACGCTCAACCGTCTGACGTTACAGTACTATAGCTTGTGGCTTGACGGGTTGCGACAGCTCTGCGCAGGAAACAAAAAAAAGTAATGTAATAAACTCTGTCGTTGGTTTGTTCTCTATATAAGTAAAAGAGACACACGGGGCCAGCCCAGCGCTTTGGATTGGCGCATGAAGCCTGAAACTTGGGTATCCGCTGAATAGGAATACAGTAGGCACGTAACTCGGTTTAGAGTTAAGGCTTTTAACTTTCTGTGTATCCCAAAGAGCCGCAAACCCATGCTTCGTCCCTCTTTCTCAGCTCCGTCCCAATTTGCCTGTATCCAGATTCAGCGTCCATTGGCTATTTTGGCCGGTCCAACTTCCTATTCTGGCCATCCCGCGCCCTTTCTTGTCTGGGTGCCAATGCTGGTTAAGCTACTCTACCCCACAGATTGTTCCTTTTTCTCTCTTTCTCTTTTGTCCTCCCCCCCCTCTACTATGTACATTTTTTCTTGTCTGAACTTACTACCCACCAGGGCCAACCACTCATACGTACTTTGTGCCTCCCCAAAAAGCGGCTTCTGGTAGCCAGCTCGGCTGAGGGGTGGGAGCCACGTTGTGTGGAGTGCAGTCTTATCTCCTCTGTTATATAGGTGACAGCCGGACTGAGCCACGATGCGCCTTCGCCAAATCCTGCATTGCATAAGTAGGTAAAGACGTAGCAGCAGCAGAGGGGTGGAAAAGATGTAAAGAGGCTCATGATCTTGCCGGCCATCCTTCAATGTCACCCCTGTTTACGTCCAATCCATACAAAAGGTGTATACACAAATACACTAACAAACGAAAAAAATACAAGTCTGACGTTGTGTGGATTCTATCTGTCGCCTTTTTTGCCCGCTACTACCTACCTACGCAGTAGGCTTGGTAGGCAGGTAGGATCCTCGAGCCGGCAGTAATTACTGTACTACACCCTTCTAAGGTGATTTCCTCTCAGCCTATGTGAATCCTGTCCCGCCTCCCCACATTCCCAAGACATCAAATGGTTTGGTACCTGTGTGCTCGCGTTACATACTTTTGTGTGTTATTATGACATCTGGGCGCACATATAGTTACACAAGTGCCTTGACTTTTGGAACAAAAGAACAAAGTAAAATAAAAGCTTGCACACTCGGGCACACTTTTCAGACACTGCCTTGGAAAAAGGGCCATCCAGACCCAGAAAGAAAAACCAAAAGAAGGATCTCGACAATTAGACTGAAGCATCCGTCATTTTATGCAGAGTCTTTTGTTTGGCCCGTTTCGCCGGCATGGCATTTAAGCCACCTATAGGTGACGAGAGCTTGGGACCAGTACCCCCGTACTATGGAGACCTTTTGTACTTTGTACCTTTGGGACTGCGTCTCGGGGCAGTCAGTATAGTATGTACATCACTTATCTTCGTGCACGGCGAGCAGGCGGCGCGACTTGGCTGCCAGAAAAACTTCCTTGGGTCTTTCTACTCTTCTGACGTTCTTCCTTCTCTTGCCCTTACTTCACTCAGGAGGAAAGAGTCCCTCTGGTTTGTCTCCCCCCACCATCCAACTTTTTTCTTTCAATTTCATGGGGAACACACTTAAAGAGTGGCCAAAAAGCCACATCATCGTCATCCTTGGTGACTGACAGCCGCATATATTAAATGACACACCCAACGCGCCCCAAGAAACAGGATCATCGTGTACCCGGCCGTCAAAAGCCCGCCCAGATCGACTTTGATTTTCTTCTTCTTCCTTTTTTCTCCCAAGTTACCCACTCACCCTTGTCTGCCTGCCAAACAGGCGGGCGTCACGCCCTGCTGCCGGGTGCGGACGCAAGACCCAGAGCCGAACAAGGTGGAGGGCGATCCATTCTCATAAAAAAGAATCATTCGAGGATTGTAACAACCTTTTCCTACAGTCTGGGTGAATTTGGTTCTTGTTTTTTTTTTCCGCTTGTATCTTTCCTTTTCCTTTTTGCAATTCCCCCCTGGTTCCTCTGTCTCCTTAAACTCCGACATGCACACTCTGGGTCATGTCCATGTCAAGTAATCAAAAAGTCATGGCCAAGTAAATCAATCTTGTTGCTTCTTCTTTCCTTCCTCATGGGCGACAGGCGCTCGGTGCGCCTCGAAATTATATTCCCATGCTGCTGCGCTCCCTTCATGCTTGTGACAAATGTATGAAGGCAAACTGGCGAGATTAAACTGCTGCTTCGCTACAGCTGTGCGGCATATAACGTTCATTTAAAACTGGTATCTAAAGATAGCCCCCATCCCATGGGCCGCGTGGTTTTGTGTCTCTTGGAAAATCTGCTTCTACAAGATTGATCGCCGAACTGCAAGTCCGAGCAGGAAACGGCGCTTATGACTATCAAATTATTTTGATTACCGGCGGATTGCATAATCCTCGACACAAGTCATATAGATCTCTCAACATCTCTTAGTGCCCAGGGGCATGAGGATTCAACGGAAGTATCCAAGTCCCCTGGTTTGTCTCATGTCTCATATGACCCATGCACAAAGTAAGCATAACATGCAAAACACTAGCCTGGCCTCGAAGAACCCCATGGAGCAAAGAGTGAATTTCCATCCAATCTCAAGCCTTGCTTGGGATCTGAGAGAGGGCCGATCATCCATCCCCCACCAAGTCAGCCGATCAACCTATCCACGTACGTACCCAGCATTTGCATACATGACAAAGGGCGACGACCCGTTGGGGTCGACTTGGGGGGAGGGGAAAAAAGGGACATACATTACGCATGTACCGATTCGGCTTCTAGGTCGTATGGTATGGGGAAAGCTTTCAGATCTTAATCGGTATCTTATGAACAGAGTCACCATAAGCCTGCGCGTCTATGTGCTTGTGTTACTGTCCCAGTGACAGCATTCCGTTTGCCTTCAGAAGAAGAACTTCTCTTGTTCAACGTGATACCAGCACAGCACTGAGCCGAGCGGGCCTGGAATCATAACTGCCCGCATATACAATGCTCGAGAACGCCTCAGACGTAAACGACTTTCTTGACTTCACGTGTATATGCCTGTAAACAGCATATCCCCCGTAATAACCAGTAATCTGGCGCTGTCATTTCAAATACCAAGTCATGTCATTGCCCGAGGAGTCGCCTTGAGAAACTTATTCGCCTCTTGGTAACAACTTAATTGTTCAGCTTGCTAGACATTACCTGACTCAAGGTACATATCCTGCCAGTCCAATTTTGATAGCCACCCATGCCCCTCGTCCAGTGATCTCTCGACTGGCTGCAAGGGCTCGCACCGCAAGGTTACTGCAAGGGCCAAGGGCCTACGATCCGAGTATGTCTCATATCTTGGCTGCCACACGGCAGAGAAGGGTGGCCTATGTGGTATCCTAAGCTCCCGCCGAGCTTCCAGGCTTATAAGCTGTATCCACACAGCTCCAGCTTCCCCAAGCTAATCCCGGATCTTTCAAGGCGAATGCCGGGTATCTATCCTATAATATCGTTCATATCTCTATTCATGCTGCCTCTAAGTGACTCCACTTCTACAAGCGAAGGACCTGGCACCGGCTGCTGATGCCGTCGAATATGCATGTGTTATCAATGGGAATGTATTGCTTTGTGATGATCTTGATTGCCTCCTGTGCAACCATGCCGCCCACTACTGCGGATAGGTCGTGAAGTTCGCCGCCGGCAGCACGAGCCACCTCTTGGGCAGCTTGCTTAACGCGCATATTGTCGGCTGCACTTGGTATCTTGCCGTAGATGTCGGCCAGGATTTCGTCAGCAGAAGCAGTAGGGTTATGACTAGTTGCCGAGAGAGCGAGGTAGATGGGCAATGACGAGAGAGGCATCATCATGTCCTCGGCCATCTTGTCGTTCTCCGCCTCCGAGTCTGCGTATGTCTTGTCAGCGAAATGATCCAAGCTTGCAGGATAATATGGAAATTACCGTAAATACTCATCAGCTGTCGCCCCTGTGTCGTTGCATTGACTAGTTTGACAAAGGATGCATTCTTGCAGAACATTTCGACTTCTACTGGATCGACGTCCTTGCCACCGTGGAGAGCCTTGGCGATCTCTAGCACCTCTTGCGCGTCCCTGCGTGCCTTTGCCTTGTAGATACCCTGCAGTTTGACGTATACCTTGGACTGAGCCTTCATATCCGGTAGACTGCCAGGCAGTGGCAAATACCCATACTTTTCATAGAACTTCTTGACGGCACTTGCAATCACCCAGAACGACGAACGTAGTTCGGCCTACAAGGCATGCAAGTTAGCCGAGATGCTAGGACAAAGTGGTCGTGTATCATACCTCGCTGCTCAGTTGGTGCTCGAAGACTTCCCGCAACGTAGACTCAAGCTGGGGCTTCTTGATGTTTCGGTTTACGGCGGCGACAGCTTCTGCAAAATTCTCTTCGCCACCCTCTGGGTTGTTTGTTCTGGCAGCAGCGGCGACCAGCTTGCGGAATTCGATCTTTGCCTTGTACTCTGTGGGATATTCTCCGTCGTGCGTGGCTTTCCACTCTTCAAGGTAGTGGAGCAGGATGACAACGTAGGGCAGATGGCCATGGTCGTGGTCATCCAATTTGTCAATATCTTGTGTCATCTCCTGTGCGAACTCGATGAGCTCGGGCCACGGTTGGGTAAGACGGAGGTCCACGGTCTTTTCTATGTCTGGGTGTGTGTCAACGATGGGGAAAGCACCGGGTAAGCTGATCCTGAAATACGAGTAGAAACCAGCGCTGTGGATGGCGATGAGCGGAGTACTGTGCTGGCGGCCATACTCCTCAATAGCGGCCATGTCTTCTTGCTTGATTGGCATTGTGTACATGATGAGAGTGTACGTGGTTGAGCTGGCAAGGAGTTGCTTGATATCAACACTCTCCTGTCCACTTCGTTAGACTCCTTCAGCAAGTTGTACCGGTTCTTCTGCATACCTTTTGCTTAGGCAACCAGTCACTCTGGACCTCTGGGTTCAGCTCCTGCAGCAGCTCGGCGCAGCATTGCGAGCGTGGCTTACCCAGGGAGTCTTCATCGACAAAAAAGTTGACGCCAAGATCCGACTCGTCAACGACCTTTTCATCCACAATGGTGTAACGGCCAATGCCTGCGCTGAAGTCAGTATGCTAGCATCCAAGAAGCTCGGGTCAATGAGTTGGTGAGATGCGTCCATACCTGGAAGCACGAGGTTCTTCAAAGTCTCGATACCAACTGTGCCTGCGCCGGTATTGAGCAGCAAGATGTTTGCCGACTCGAGAGCAGCTTGGCCGCTTGCAGCCCACAAACGGAGCTGCCGGTCATACTTCTTCTCTTTGTCGGAAGGACCGTGCAGAATGGGGGGCGTTTGACTCGTCACGATCTCAGTCATGATGGGATGTGACTGGTGGTGCACGAGATGGGGGGTTCCTGGAATGATGTGATCTCGTCTGAGGGCTCGCCGAAAAGACAGGGACAATCCTAACTCATAATCAGTCGTGCTGATGTGGGAAAATCAAAGCTACAACGAGCGTGAAACGGGCAATAAACAAGGTTGCTCGTCGGCACAAATGCTCCTTACCATAGGTGAAGCTTATTAACCTAGACAAACGCCGCCATACTTACCAGGCAATGACGTTGGGAGCTGGCGGTGCTCTTATCTAATCAGTGGTGGAGGGGAGGCGGGGCGGCTGTCGAGTCTTGATCGCCAGCCGGCAGTGCCAACGCATAAAGGGTGGAGATGGGTGCCTGTCTGCCTGTGAGCCTGTTGAGGCAACCACAAAGAAGTCAAGAGCTAGCTCTGTTTTCTGCTATGAAACCTACCACTTACGTATATACTATTGATGACACTGTTTGGCGATTTTATTTGAAAAATATGAAAGCGTATTTGAGAGAAAATTCGGGATGAATCGTTTTTATGATTACATGTATCACTGAACATTTGTTGTATAGCATCGGTACAAGTGCCAGGCGCTTATGCACTTCGAGCCGCTCGCCAGGAGCATCAGACGTTCCTTCCTGATGTGATCAGGCACGAAGTTAGGTCAATCCAGGTTGTCACTTCCTGTCTGTATTCAGAGTTCCTAAGAAATCACATGAGAGCTCTTACTCGGTGAACATGCTGCAAAAATCATCAATCATGCAAGACATGTTTATCTCTGTCATTTCGATAAAACATGCAAAGAAAATGGTCCAGAATCATTCATCTTGAAAATCGAAATCAGCACATCGAGTCGGGATTTTTTTTCCTCCTTTAGTGTATAGTACCGCTTCGATCCAGAGCTAGGCTACCGTCATGGAACACACTTTGCGCTGCAACGCCCTCAAATGTCGAAGAGAGTTGACTGATAAAGCCTTAGTCACTACATGTAGGTATGTATAGACGTGTTTGCTAATATCTGATGATCCTGTGTCGTAATTATTGGGGACTGACATAGTTTCAATGCAGTCATATTTTCTGTACGGAGTGCGCAACTCGTCTTGGACTCACGGATTCGAGTGCAAGGCATTTATGCCCAGCATGCAATGTTTCTCTCACCAATCCCGACGATGCAGTCATTGCCAACCTAAGGCCAACTGAGGACTACAAAACGAGCGTTCTCAGTGGTCTCAGCCCAAATGTCATCATCGAATGTGCCAGCCGAGCACTCAATTTCTGGGCCTATCAGACCATACAACAGATGTGAGGAGGTCACGCATATGGTGTGTGTGTGTCTTTCTCGAGGCTGAAAACTCCCAGTATATATCAAGAACACGTCAGCAAGGCACTGGTAGACAAGTATACCAACTTGACCGTCGACCTTGACAAGGTGATTACTGACGCCAATACCCAAATCACGACACTCAACAACAAGGTTTCAAGTATGTATCAAATATCCCGACTCCCATTCCGAGATATGGCACTAATCAGATCTCAAGGTATGGATCTGGATCAGCAAGCGCTCCGTCGTAAAAATGAAGAACTTGCTGTGGCACTCAAGGAGAAGAACAAAAAGCTCATGCAGACCCAGGAGCTCTATGATAAATTGAAGAGAAGAGCCATGATGGGTCAAATGCAACACGCAGCTGAGAATGCCGTCGACTCAAACTTGCCATCTCTGGATGTGCGCGAGGGTGATGGGCAAGGAATTTCCCCTCGAAATGAGGCTGCGGTTCTGGGGCTACATGAAGCCGGCATGGGCCCAAGCTTTCCGGAGTTTCACCACGTTAGAATCGGCAACGAAAATGATGGCGGGGTGGATCATGCTCGATCGTTCAACCATCGGAGGACTGGTCTATATCCTTGGGATCAGGTAGCTGGGGGTTCTGGTGGTAAGTACATTATGTTCCACTTGTCTTCTTCATCATTCATCGCGCCACCGGCTCATGGCGAATCCCAGAAATTCCTCCGACCCCGTCAACACACCGTCAACGCATCGGGCTCTCTTCTGGTATCGGATTGACTTCAGTACCCGGAATGCCTGCCTCTACACGCTCTCCTCGTCAATTTGGTACTGGAAGGGCGGCTTTAGTGGATTTGCCCGGCACTTTTCGCAACACGAGTAGATTGCCCGGAGTAGGTCTCAGCTCAGGCTTGAAGACCAGTCACAATGGAAGTGGCTTGAATGAATTTGCAGTGCCTACAACGAGGCCACAAGGTAGGCACATATGAATCTCTCGCAGGTCGCAGACGCTTAAAAGGCTATGGCTGACGTACCAAAAGCTGTTCAACGGCCTGTACAAGGTCCATCCGGGTTGGGCCAAGGATATCGACCCGAATCTGTGCTAGGCAACTCCCATGGCTTCACGTCTCGTTAATCGTAGCACTGTTTCGATCACGAATGATGCAAGAAGACTACGGGAATCTTGACGTCGATTTGTGAAGATTTGGATGAGTATCTGGTAATGGGGTGATTTTGGTAGAAAGCCAGACTCGATAACAAAGGAATGCGGCTTAATTGATATTTATGCTTCTGCTTTGTGCCATTCTTGACAAGCACGTATGTCAATCTTTCAACCACACAAGCGTACTCGGAACAATAGTGACCTTTTACAAAGCGACTTCAAGTCCGTGTTGGGCCTTGTCATTATCCCTTCATGTCAGGAGTACTGCAAATATATAACCCCCCTGGCGCCACACGCAATTGCTTCCGGATGATTCATCAAATTCTTCCAACAATACCTTTCATTTTTCCAAATAAACCTTTCAGTACGTACGTCGACATGTTCTCCCAGAGAAGACAGGCAGTTCCGCAGAAGGCTGGTCCCGCGGATCTGAGGCTCGCGGCTGTATCTGAAGGTACAGTTCAACATCCTCCCCGCACCATCCCTCGGAAGCCCGTTGCTCAGCGGTACGATCATGCCCGTTCGGAATTGCCTCGCGAGTCGAGGTCTGAAGCGCCATCCTGGGTCTCTCATGATTTTGCGCCTCGCACAATGGCACGAGCGCCAGCTCAGGCGCCGGAGTTGCGAGAGAGGAGCAAGGAATTTGGGCACCTGAAGTCACTTTGGTCCAGTGTTTACAATCGTAACAGCAAGAAAGGCAAGTCGACCCTTGACAAGGCCTCAATCTCTGCGCCTATCAACGCCAAAGTTCCTCCACGTGTGTCGAACTTTCAAGTTCCTTCAGCTCCTGCGCCGAGACGTACAGGCCGAACAGATGAACCTGGATCGGTCTCCACCAATAGTCGGTCGCAAACAAAGCTGGCGGAAGTTAAGAAACCTCTTCCGCCCATTCCTTCCGAGTGGAAGACCTCGAATCCCGTGCACATATCGCCAGCTCTATATGAGGATCTTGGCGAGGAAGGCCAGGATTATGCTCGTTGGAGCCTCGGTAACTGGTCTCTCGTGGCAGACGACGGGGACCAAGAGCCTCGAATTGCAGACTGGTCCTCGGATGAGGAGGGAGATTGCGGCGCTGACTCGGATTCAGAGTGTGAAAATGATGGATTTCGCCGGCTTTCAACTGAGGTTGTAGTCAATGGCGAGTCGATTGAGAAGTGGCAACTGTCCAGTGATAGATACTTGTCCTTTCCCGAGCCTTCCTTTGAGGAAGTAGAGGAGAGGGAATCCACAAAGACACAGCGCCGACGCGGAATGATTTTCTCATCTAATGAGATGGTTCAGCTGCCTGATGAATCGGACGAGTCGGACTCTGATGACGAGGTTGATGAAGTAGAGACTGACGATCTTGAGGGCACTGCTTCCAGTGAAGAGCCCTCGGTCCTCGATGCCTCCTTCCAATCGCCTGAACAGGAGCCCTCTCTCGATGATGAGGACTCTAGCTTGGCACCTCATCTACAGAAGGTTGAGATCAAGGTCACCCCGCCAACGCCAACGCGCGGACGGTCAGGCAGCCTCGTGCACAACGAGTACCTGACCCCGACCGACGCTTACAAGCGCATTGCCGAGAAGTCTCGCAAGGAAGCCAAGCGCTCCCGGGAAGAGGCGGATTACGTGCTATACCACTGCCGGCCGTTGATGAAGGCTCTCGACATCATCAAGAACGACCCAGAGTTCGCCCACCTCGACAGCTGGGAGGGAGCTTTTGAGGTCTTGGAGATGATACTGCGGGAGCGCAAGTACGGCAAGATCGCTCGACAGGAAGCCCGCAACTCGGCCATTTGGTTTCGCTTCCTTTACGAGAAGATGTTGCAAGAGCAGATTCGTCTGGTATCCAAGTACGAAATGAGCCATGATTTTCTCTTCACCACCCCTACCCCCAGAACTTCTCCCAAGACGCACGCTAGGCGTGGCGCGGAGCGAGAACAGACAATGGAAGGTAAGTATGGACACTTGAGCTAATCCTTTGTGATTGTTGTGCTCTCTTTTTCTCTCGTTTTTTTCTTTCTTTTTCTCACCTCTCCTCTTTTTGTCCGGCATCACTTGCACAGACCCTCTGGCAGGGCTGCTACAATGAGCATCCAATCCCTTTGCTGAACAAGCTCTGGTTGGAAACCAGCACAAGCCAGACTGTCAGTCCACTCGCCTGACTTTTACCTACACATTCAAGGCGGCATTTCTCTGGCCAGAACTGTCTAAGCTATCTTGGTGTATTTTTGAGTAATTTTTATATCGAGAGACCAGCTATCTTAATGTAACGCTGCAGAGTTACGGATAGCTGGCGAGTAACTCTCATCTACTAGTAAAGCATGGCCTGGGTTTGAGATTCTTCTGATCAAAGAATCACTTACTCTTGCCATTTTTAATTCGCCGTGGAGGAGAGAGAGATCAGAGATTTAAGAGTAAATCATCTCGAATCCTTCTCTCTTTCGCGGATTATAAGGCTTAAAAGAGCCAAACCTAGGGGATGCTAGTAAAGCGACATAAGTCGGCGAGGCATCCTCACGTTACTCGAGGCTGCGATGTAAACAATATCTCCAGTTGGGATATGGTCTCGTAGCCTCGTATTTTAACCCTTTTGATATGGTCGGATCTCTGACCTTTTATCTCATATGGTTAAATTATTCATGTGAGATATAGCAACGAAAGTACCCCTCATATATAGCTCCATCAATAGGCACAACTGCCGGGAGCGTAAGTTGAAGTGGGAGGCGAGTTGGTTCGCGCGTTACGTGTAGAATCGGATGAGACTTGTTGCATTCACTGGCGTTGCCGAGGCGGTTATCTCGAGCATTTGCAGGAGCATTGATCATTTTCAGGTTGTCTGTATAATTTTGGAAGTATGTCTCAAATTACGCTCAAGAGGGCGATTCAATTGTATATTCTATATTTCGAGTAGCTATTACCCGTGACTAATGTTGCTGACGTTGCTGCGATGTGTAATTTCTTGTCTCTCCGAGTCATAAATCAGCTTTTCAACATTTAAGACCAATTTTTCTTTCTTTTTAATTTCTAATCCTTAAGCCCTCGACACTTTTACCTGGCCTATTGCTATACGATATGTCCAAGCATCTGATGTCCAAGGCGTGTGTGGAGATGTTTTAGGCTGTTGATCGGGTATCATACCAGCCTCTTCTGTTTCCACGTTGCAGACTGACAAGGCCCACAGGCGACTCAGCACTTGACGATCGGGTGAGCTATTCGAATTATTGCCTCATTGCGCGACAAGATAGTAAAAAGCACTAGATATGTTTATCGATTTTGCACCGTATCACTATGTAGTCTGATCCGGAACGCTACCAAGGAACACCGAGTTGGAATGAATGGTGTCCAGTTTAGACTAACTTGGGTCAGACTCGTATAACTTGCATACCCCGACTGTATGCGCTTCGTGGGGAGATGGTTCGAAATGTTGAAACGGACGATGCACCGCAAGATATCATTGCCAAAGTAACAGCTTGGGGGGTTTCCATTCCAATTCCCCTGGATACTTGATTCATGATTCGTGAAAAAAAGAACGCTTGGTGCTGCAGGCTCAGAGAGAGAGGCCCTCTTCGGCCCTCGTTACAACTTTTTGCAGCACGGCAGCTTACGAAGTCCGACGCAGCCGACCAGAGATGGTTGCAAGAGCTCATGCAGCTATGGGGCAGCAGCCAACGGGAGTGGAACCGATGACATCGCCGCTTGCAGACGATCACACCTTTTTTTTTTTTCTCTCACTCCCTTCTTCTTTCATAGAAAACTGAGAGCTCCACAATATACTCTGTATTCTTGTCGCATATCGTTCCCCGTTGTCAAATCGTCTCCGTAAACATGGTCATTGTCGTGGAGCAATTGCAGTGAGCGTGCCCTTGACCCTCTCTCGGGACACCAGACGGAGAAGTGGGAGCAGAACTGAAGAAGGGAAACAAAAGAAGAAGAAAAAAGTTTCAAAGGATTATTTTATGTTTTTTTTCCCTCTATGCTTGCGCTGTAGACGCGGCTAGCGTGGTGAAGCCGTTTTATCTGCACATGTGAACTTATCTATTTCTAGTGAGGCCGCGCTTTCTCATGGCGAAAGCTTCGTATTTGGATAAGGTCTGTCTCCGATTCTACACTACTGTGGTAGATGGGCTTGAAAGGTTGGACGGGAGATGGGAGCTGAACCACTAGAATTCCTTGAATGCCCATGCACGTCTACATTAGTGTATCCGGAGTGAGGGTCTTTGACATGCACGTTTTCTTCTTTCACTGCCTTGACTTGCCCACCAATCGAGCTGCTAGGGTCGATTTTTTTTGAGGCGATCTATTGTGGCTTGCTGCTGCTGCTGCCGCTGCCGCCAGGCCGCATTGCTGCTGGGCAACTAAAGGAGGGGCAAACCACACTTGAGCGATTCTTGGTGAATGGTGAATGGGTGTTGGGGCGTTCAAAGTGAGACAGAATCCCACATGCGCCAGGCAGTGAGGCAATTGGTGGGCTGTGGGGGTTCTTGTCTAGACAGAATGCGCAAGACAATCTGTTTGATACAGATGAGGGGCAAGACAAGAAGGCGCAACGGGAAGGCCAGGACACATGTACGGATGACAGATGACCACGGCTCAAAGTGCGTCTCTTATTTCTCTCCCGAGACTTGCAAAAACACCCGTCTGCCGTCTGGTGGGTGGGAAGCCAAAGAAGCATGGAGGGAGGGTGTCGTAAACACGAATAGTACGTGTGTATGTACTATGTAGATCCTCCAACTGTTCCTACTCCATACGTAGCTATTACGAAGCGTAAAACAGGCCAGCAAGTCAAGCGTAAGAGGTGGTTTTGTCCTCTGTTCCAGCGCGACAAGGGAATTGATGGGGAAGAGGGGATTACGTATGTGCTCTGATGTGCGCAAGGTATGTGCCGTGCGAACAGACAGATAATCACGATCAGATGGAACGACCTCGAGCAACGACTCGCGCTTCCCTCCCGCGAACTCCGGCCCGTTTTTAACGTTTGTAGTGTAGCATGTTTCTTATTATGGCCTGGCGGATGGACAAACAATAGACATTCGAGTCAACTCACTACAATTCGAATATGGGCGCTGCTGTGATGAGCCAATGAATGCCAACTTTACCACCGGCCCTCGGTTTATCTTTGTCGCTCATTGCATCGCGCGGCCTGCTAAGGTAGGTAGGTAGATTGATAGAAATGTAGCAGGTATATATCAGAGGCACCACGGTCGGCCGAGCAGGTGCGTGGATTTTACGCACAAGGATAAGAAGATCACCATTGTCAGCAGCAAGAAAGGGCTGAACCAATCCTCGATGGGGAAAAGTTGCAAAAGATCAGCCAACAGCCTACTCACGGACTATCAGATGCCGGATGTCTTTATCTTCCTCTTCTTTCTTCTTTGGCAAGCGGGTTGATAGACGTCGAGACTTTGCATCTCGGGTGTGCTTGGCTTCATGCAAGTCTATCTGGTGCCATCTATCTATCTATTTAGTGTACCTAGTTCATCTATCTAGTCCGTCCGGCCTTGTATGGATTAGCCGTCAAGCTGCAGTGATGAGTCGAGTGCAGCAGGTCGTGATACCCGACAAGTGTATTGTCTTTCCCGTATTGCCCTTGTCTGGTTGGTCACTTGACACCTTGTTCGACCTGGGATCTGGCCACTGTGCGACTATTGCTTGGTCAACCCATCCGAGCTGCAAAACATAATGGCACGACTCTGCGTCTCGTCTTTTGTGTATTGTGTCGTATCGTGTTGGGTAAAAGTGGCTTTTTCGCTGAACTGACTAACCACTTGTATTCGCAATGCTCTAACAACTTTTTTGAAGAAACGACATCTGAGTGGCTAACCTGTGCCTTCTAGCCAGTGTATAGACTGGAATTCAGGCGGCCAGACAAAAGAGCGTACGGCAAGATCGCCTAAAAGGTGCACTAAAATCCCGATGCTAACGAGTAGGTACCGACCAAAAAAAGAATTTCCAAGCTTTGGTGCCAAAATCTCTCATCCCGCAAAAGACTGGGCGATTTGGGGCGGGATCCACCAATTCCTCCACTGCCCTTGTAGCCTTGAAGCCCTTGGCCCTCTCTTAAGCCTCTCCAGGTTCCGAGTGCAGGAAAAAGCTGGGCAAGCTGGGCAGGTCTGGCAAGTCAAGCGTCACCTAACCAGGGGTGGTCTGGCTGTGTCTCGGCCAAACCCACAGATAGCGTCAGCTTAGTTGATGCTGCCACTAACGAGTAGGGAAAGATACATGCACAATCTGCATATCCACCACTCAATCGTCAGGTACCGTACCGCATCGCCCTCCCCAAGTGCAAAAGCTGCCCACCACCACGTTACGTATTGCAGTGTTCCTAGGTCACTAAAACAGCTATTTCCTGCCTGCTTCGCCATCCCATCCTGGCTGATCAGATTCCTCCAGGGCTGCGATCCAGTTTCCCCTTCATCCCCAGGAAAACCCAAACCTCAATCTTGGACGCTTTGGCAATTTCTCTCAAGTTCTCTTCCTCCACCTTCGTTTTTACTACAGACTACTACAGTATATTTACCTCTGCAACTCCACCCCCTGTCCATTGACCCGTTTGTCGTTATCGTGGACACGCCTAGGCCCTGGCCCTTGTTTTATTGTTTTTTTTACCCTTCTCGCCTTTCGCTATCTGCAATCGAGCTCTTCTAGTAGCCCCCTTTTAATCAGCGAATCGCAGCACAGACCCGACGCGCAATCTCCGAACCTTGAACTCATTCAACTCTGAGGATTGGAACGTACCCAAAAAACGAACACCAGCCAATTTGCGCTTCTCCGTCTCGTTGAACCGCCGACCTCTTTGTCTTTGACAGCTACCTAAGATTTCCAGAGAGAGAAAAAAACACAAGAGACAGGACAGAGACAGAGACACACGGCACACGCGGGCTGAGATGCGATAGACTTTGTATACTTGTCATATCGACACACTCCGCCGTCATCGCGTTAAGCATCCGAGCCGATTGAGGGCGACCCTTTTTACAGTATCTTCAACGCAAAAGCCCATACCTCTATTCCGATGGGCAAATCGAAATGTACGCTCATTTCCGCAGCTCTCAAAAACCCACACCTACTCTGGCAATACGAGAGCTTTTGCTGACCTGGATTCCTAATCTATAGGGCGATGGGGCGTCATCTTTGACGCAGGCTCCTCAGGCACGCGACTGCACATTTACCGGTGGAAAGACCCCGCGAGAGCAATTCACGATGCAGATGACGAGGACCTGATCAAACTGCCAAAGGTCAAGACGGACAAGAAATGGACCGAGAAGATCAAGCCCGGCATCTCCACGTTTGGCGAACACCCAGAAGATGTTGGCGATTACATGAAGGCTCTGGTTGAAAAGGCCGTGGCGACTATTCCCGAGGAAAAACATGCCGACACCCCCATCTTCCTCATGGCCACGGCGGGTATGCGTCTCTTGCCGCCACTCCAACAAAGAGCCGTCTTGTCCGAGGTCTGCACGTATTTCCGCCAAAATACACAATTCTCTCTACCCGACTGCGACAGGCATATCCAGGTCATCCCGGGTGAAACGGAAGGCTTATACGGCTGGATAGCTGCCAACTACTTGCTGGGTGGGTTCGACAATCCCAAGGGACACGACCATGGCAACGGCCACCACACCTACGGCTTCCTCGATATGGGTGGCGCATCGGCCCAGATTGCATTTGCACCCAACAGTACAGAAGCCGAAAAACACGCGAATGACCTGAAACTTCTCAGATTACGGACGATGAACGGCGCCTCCGAGGAGTACAAGGTCTTTACTACCACCTGGCTGGGATTCGGTGTGAACCGGGCTCGACAGCGATATGTTGAGAAACTAGTCGAAACATATCTGATCGAGGATGAGCACGAAGTACCAGACCCCTGTATGCCCAGAGGCCTGCGGACGACCGAGAGTGGCGAGCAAATCAAGGGTGTGTCCAAGAAGCTCGAGCTTGTAGGCACAGGCGACTTTCAGGGCTGCTTGAAGATGACGAGGCCACTGCTTGGAAAGGATGTACCTTGCGAGGATGAGCCGTGTCTGCTTAATGGACAGCACGTTCCAGGAATTGACTTTGATGTAAATCACTTCGTAGGTGTGTCCGAATACTGGCATACCACGCACGGAGTCTTTGCAGACAAGGGCGAGAAAGTTTACGACTACAATACATACCAAAAGAAGGTGGATGAGTTCTGCAGTCAAAGTTGGAGCGAGATCGAGGCTCTAAATACCCGGAAGAAGAAGAAGGATCACTCAAAAGAAGCGCAGGAGGCCTGCTTCAAGGCTTCATGGCTGATCAATGTACTCCACGACGGAATCGGCGTACCACGCGTTGGTATTGAGGAAACGCCCAACCCCGACATCAACGTTACGAAGAATATTGGAGAGGCAGCACAGGAGAAGGGTTTCCTTGAAGCATTCCAAGCGGTAGACAAGATTGACGACATTGAGGTGAGCTGGACGCTGGGACCAATGGTGCTCTACGCAGCTGGCCAGGTGCCGCCCTCGGATGGGACCGATAAGCATCCCGTTGGATTCGGCAGCAACGTCAAGGGCATTCCGAAGGACTTTCAGTATGCTGGATCGAACTGGACGGCGCTTCCCTTGCAAAGTGGTGGAGACGAAGACTGGGATGATCTCGCCGATGAGTTGGTCGACCACGTTAAAGCCAAATCTGGCTCCGGATTCCTGTTCTTCATACTGATCGCCCTTTTCATTGGTTATCTCTTCCGTCGCAAGGATCGCAGAATGCGCGTCTACGGCAAAGTTAACTCCTTGTTACGACGTCACCAAAGACGCGGACCTGGAAGCCCGCGCAGCAAGCCGAACCGTGGTCTGGCCGCATTTACAAACAAGATCTTTGGCAGAAACTCGCATACCTACGAGCGTGTTTTGGAGGACGGTGACGCAGCCCAGTTCGAGTTGGGTGATGTCGATTCCGACGAGGGAGAGAACTCGGACGGCAGCGGTGCCACTCGCCAGGGACGGACGTCTGGCTTGGCCACGCCCAAGCTCAATGTTATGGGCTCATTTGACGATTTGACCAAGTCGGCACACCCTGGAAGCGCTCTGGATCGGACCGGACTGGTCGTGCGAACCGAGAGTCGCGAAAGGCTCACTCCGCAATTGTTACATGCTGGCAGACGGAGTCGAGCGGGCAGTCCTACGAGGATAAAGAGCCCCTTGATGGGCCCGCTCAATGAAGACTAAATGCCCACTTCACATTCAACATTTATATTTTGCATTTCACTATTACCCCTGTTCAAACATACATTGGTGTCGAGATTGGAGCGTTTGAATTGCATGTCCCAAAAAGGGCACACTGGATCGGAGTTATAAGGGGCTTACCTGACGACACACGACTTGTGTGTGTGTTTGTCCATTGCATTGGGATTTTCCGGCGTCTTCTGGTGCTACGAGACTTGGATGATAATATCCAAGCATTATTAAAGACCATGATGTTGATAATTACGGCGGATTACGAACTGTCGCCGACAAAGCGAACGGTTGACGATTAGTTTATCACGAAGACGACAGCCAACGAGGCTCAAGAATTACAAAACTTTTTCAAACAACTTTGAATGCAACTGCAGCTGAATTGACACGGAAAACATGTGAATGCTATTGACAGAACCCCATCATGTCAGATGGACCAACGTTCAAAAGCATCGAGTATTTGACTGGGAACTAATTCCAACCACATAAAAATGTCAATCAGACTATCGATCCATGGGACTGGCAGCACTCTCGCAAAATTTTACGTCATCGATCACTATGATCATCAGGGTAATCATTTTTGTATGTAGGTATGTATACACATTGGATTTTATTTTAAAGTTGACATGCCGTCTTGTGCTTGAGCATGGCCTTTGCCTAGCTGGTAGATGTATCGCTGCAGATCAAGAACCCTGATGGCTACCCGTTTGGCCACCCACTGCACACTCGCCCGTTTCCGTCGGCAACCTTGATGGGCAGCACATGTGCTACATGTGCATATCATTTTTACATTTATAGGAAGCTCCAATGGCACTGTCTCATGTGTAGTATATTTGATATCCGGGATTTGGGGGAATGAGAACATTTCAAGAAACTGTCCCTTCCGAGCCACGAACAACTGCAACCAGCAATTCCAGTCATTGAATATACCCACGAAACGCTGGCGGAGACGATTTGACTATAAGCTCAGCTGCGCGACGGTCACCAAACCCGAGGAAAATCCCGGAGCATACAACCATGGCAACAGGAACAGCGCAATCGTTCCACCTCTTTTCACAGCTTCCCACCGAGCTGAGGCTGAGGATATACCAGTTTGCTCTCACCCCAAGGACGGTCGCCGTTCGCCTCAAACTGGACCTCGGCGCGTGGAACTGGAGCGTGGGCAAGGACTGGTGGACGTGCTACGCCGTCGTCGCGGATGCGGAGCGCCCGAGTGCGCCGCTGCCCCCCGTGCTCGGCGCTCGCTACGAGGCCTGGGCAGAGCTCGAGGGGCTCTATGGCGGGCTTGAGATTGACCAGGATATTCTTAAGACCTTGTTGGTACCGAGACGGCAACGCAATAGAGAAGAAGAAACCAACAACGATGACGAAATCGAGGACGAGAAAGAAGAAGAGGCAGAGGAGGGCGGCGGCGGCGGCGGCGACGACGACGACGACGACAGCGAGCCTTTGACGGAAAGACTAGTCGAAAACCTGCTCTCACACCGAGGCAAGCACCGCAGGCCGCGCTTCAACGCTGACCACGATATCCTCGAGTGGCGGGAGCCTCGCCGCTGGGTGTGCTGCGGCGACCAGCAGCTGCGCACGCTGGTGCACCCGCTGTTCCTGGCCGCGACGCTGTCGGTGCGCCGCGTCAGCATCGAGTACGTGTCGTGCATGGCCGACCTGCTCGAGGTCATGGCCCTGGCCGTGCTGGATTCTTCTTCTGGTAGCCGCCTCGATACTTTGGACATTAGCGTCAAGAACCCAGGCGACTGCCGCGTCCTGCGGTTTCGACTCTGCCGGCTGCCTCAGGTGACCCGGCTCGATGGCAAGAGGGAACTCCCCGGCCGGGTCATGGACCCCGTCGAGGACCGCCCCCAGGACATTGACGAGCTGGTCCGGCGCCACGGACTCGTCTGGTTCCCCTGGGCCCGCGACAGCGAGTCAGATCGCAACAACAGCGTACTACCGCGCCAAGGCGGCGACGATGCTTCTGCCGCCTGCGAGACACGGTTCCGCAGCATCATGGACAAGATTGCACGCAACACGGCCTTCGCGCCACCAGGAGGAGGGACCCAAGCCGCTGCACCGACCGACTCATCCCTGCACCCGTTCCTACCGCCTTCGCAGAACCTCGCGAGGGCGCAGAACGCGGCTATATTGCAGGTCCTGGCCGAGACGGACCCAACGACGGGACCCGGGGCGAGCGGCACCTGGGCGCGCATCCAAGCTCTGCAGGAAAACCCAGCGCAGGTAAAGGTCCAGTATCCCCATCACAACGCGCCCGGCGACGAGCCCCTGAGCTTCGGCGCCGAGGGAGACGTGCGCATCGACGTGCTCTTGTGGTGTCACATGCTCAAGCTGCACGGCGCGGGCTATCCGGCGAACCTGCCTTTCAACATTGTCGGCGTGCCGTGTCACGGCTTTTGTAATGAGGCGGTTGGCATGTGCTGAGGGGGAAAAAAAAACAAAAAAAAAAAGGAGGCTTGGAAGACTGCACATGAAGGACATGATCTTTCAGCGCATTTCATTTTGCCTTGTATCTTGAAAGCCTAAGATCCATGCTGTATTGTGATACGCATATCGATATGGAAGCTCGTGATTGATAGAAGCGCATTCCTAGTGCTTTTAAAGTGTCCTTCGTAATCTTATAAAAATGGTCACTGCATTCAGCTGCCTCAGACCAGTTGTAAGTCGGAGCCATGGCTCGTCGATCGGAGTTGTCCCGTGAGTGTCATGCGGCGGCATGCATCTGCCACATCTTTCAATCTGTTGGCGATAAAGTACGATTTGCATGGTGCGTATCGTTTCCCATAATGTTTCTTTTCCCAAAGCGCTGCCTCTGAACTGGTATCTCTCGCAACCACCCCTAGCGAGGAACAGAGAACTCTGGCGCCTTTCTTCTACCGCCCTGACCTAGTCCTGAAGATAATCAAGAAATAAGAAATGAATTAAGTCACCCCCAACTATTAATCCTGTTCCCTCTCCAAGAAGCTGGGATCTGATCTGACCCTGCTCTCAAACTTTTTCCACCACTCTTCAAACGCACGCAGCGGCACAACCTCGGTGCCGCCAGCCTGTCCACTGAAGCTGGCCAAAAAGTTGAAGGCATTCTTGATGATGCGCTGAGCTAGGACCTGCGTCGAAGGCTGCTGGCCGCCGGTACCACCGGCCTTGACCAGCTCGCCGCCGCCTCCACTGCCCGCCGCCCCCCTGGCGGCCTGCTGCTCCTCGATCCTCTGGGCCACGCTGCCGGCGTCCTCGACGCTGACGCCAATGACGACGCCCTCGCGCCCGCCGCCGAGCTTGAAGACGGCGCTCTCCTTGCCCGGGCCGACGCCGCCGAGGAAGCGCGTGGCCGGCGGGGCGGTCCCCGCGGCCAGGGCCTCGGGGTTGGTGATGAGGTAGATGGCGGCGGCCGTGTCCGGGGGCAGCTGCGCCTCCACGCCCGGCAGCAGAAAGACGGAGAGGTGGCTAAAGGGCTTGGGGTTGGCCGGCGTCGTCGAGGGGATCACGTAGAGAAAGGAGCCCGGCCCGGGGACGGACGAGGGCGCCGTGGTCAGCGGGTGGCCGGCCGGTAACAGACCGAAGAGCGGTTGTTGTTGCTGTTGGTCTGCCATTTTATGTATGCGTGTGTATGTGTATAATATGTATATATATATAAAATTCAGGAAATGTTTTATTGTACTTGAAGAATTAAATCAGACAGAATTGCGCTGAATGAGAATGCTGAGCCGGATGTGTTTAAAGCTTCAAGTTGAAGTTCATGTTCCGATGGCCGAGCTAGGTGAGGGTGATCCGACCTCATATAATGGAAGTGAGTGGTCTGTCTCTGCTAGGTAGCGATGTCGCGAGCTGTAGCTCGAAACTTCGACGTAACCAAGAGATTGGCGTCACCTACCTAGCTGTACTCACTCACTAAGCTGGTACTATTTGGGACCCTGCAGCCTGGACCGCCCAAGCAGAGTGAGAGAAAAAAGCGACGCCCCCCACCATTCAATTCATCCACTGCCATCCACCACCCCGCCAATTCGAGCCAAGCAAGGGAGGAAGGAAGAGGCCTTGAGCAGGGCGGACCAGCTGCCAGATCCATCGAGTCCTACCTGCATTGCACTGCACTGCATTGCATCTTTTCAGCCTTTTGCAGATCCGAGATCGAGAAACATTGACCAGAACCATCGTCTTGTACAAATACTGCATACACATGTATCTTGGTCGGTGATTCTAGCCCATTTCATTTTCTTTGCATAAGCAGTGATTCATACGAGCTGGACGGAGCCCATGATATTTGCCGGGCGAGTTTGGTCACGTCCTCGTCTTCTTGGAAACCAGTATAAAAACGCAACACCAACAACCCGATTGCTTGGCTCCTTGATCAGAGCTTATTGTACTGCTTTTACTACACGTTTGCCATACTCGACTTTGACTGGGCACGTCAGACGGCATACAACATCAGCATCTAGCATCAATCTGCATGCCCGCCTGCATTCCATAAATATTAAGCGTTTTTCCCTTTTAGGAATATCTTCAGCCAAGAGCGGTGCCTCTCTGCACAAGAACGACCAACATCCATTTGCACACATAATTAGCAATATGGCACCTTTGAGCAATCTCGATCTCGCCAAGAAGTTGGATAAGTAAGTCACACTGAGATTTACAGCCTCCCGTCCTTTTGAAACCGGATATTAAACATGTCTGGCCAGTTTCCCATATGACGATGAGGGTATCCTGAAGGCGTTCCCAGAACCTCTCTATACCTTGATCCACCGCCTCTCTACAGGCAAGGATGTCACGCTTGGGTATATGCACCCACCCGTGGTGAAGTCGCTCCTCTCCATCCCCGAGTCCATCCGGGGGCCCGTGGACGTGGACCCCGAGACACGCACCATCCGGGCGTTTGATCTACCCACCGAGGCCGAGCGCACCAAGGTCGTCGGTGATGTGATGCAGTACTGGCGGACCCAAGGCACCTGGGAGATTATCAAAAAGTGGCGCAACGAGCCATGGCCCGTCTACGGCACTGACAAGGGGGACCTGCTCTACAGTGTCGAGAGGGCGGGCGCCGGCCTGCTCGGCGTGATGCGGTACGGCGTCCACATGACGGCGTACGTCAAGGACGAAGGGGCCAAGCACGGCATCAGGGTTTGGGTCCCCAGGCGCGCCAGTAACAAGAGCAACTACCCGAGCATGTTGGACAATACCGTCGCCGGCGGCTTGATGACGGCCGAGGATCCCAACGAGTGCATCATTCGTGAGGCCGATGAGGAGGCCGACCTGCCAGAGCCCCTGATGCGTGAAAGGTGCCAGCTCGCTGGTACAGTCGTTTATGTCTACGTAACGGATGAAAGGGCCGGTGGCGAAAAGGATCTCATTTATCCCGAGACTCAATGGGTTTATGATATTGAGCTACCTGCTGATGTCAAGCCGACGCCCAAGGACGGCGAGGTTCAGGAGTTTTATCTTTGGACGGTGGACGAGATACAGGAGGCCATGGCCCGGGGAGAGTTCAAGCCGAACTGCGCCGTAGTGCTCCTGGATTTCTTTATGCGCAGAGGGATTCTGACCCGGGAGAACGAGCCAGACTATGACGAGATTCTCCGGAGGATGCACAGAAAGACGCCTTTCCCTGGTCCGCACAACACGGAGGCTCCGTCCATGTTGCCCCAATAACCTCGCGACATGTCAAGAGGCTGGATCCAACGGGGGCTCCGCGGTCTCGTCAAAGTTAAGAACATAATATAAACACACAGAGCCTTCTGTGATTTTCCGTACGCCTGAACGCCAAGTCTAACTCCCTTCTCCCTATCGCGGTCGTAGTTTCCTTCGTTTAATGTATCCGTAGTTTTTGCACGTGATGATTCTCTCTTTGCATGCCGAGGCGAACCAACTCCAACTCTCTACGTCTCGAATATCTATTTCTTGACCAGCAGGTAGGTGTTGTCGACTCTCAGCGGGAGAAGCTTCTTGGAGGGTCCCTCGAGCATCATGAGCAGACCGCCAAATGAAATATATGCCTTGCTATAATTTTGAAAGTCGAGTCAGCAGCTATTCCAATGCGTGGAAAATGTCCATGCCCAAGATTTTTTAACACTCACATGCTCTGTCCATCAGCACCGTCCTCGAACTTGTAAATCTTGCCGTGGCAGACGTAATCGTAATTGTCGGCCAGGCTGGCCGTCTCGGCGCCTGCCTTGACGTCGCGCCAGCCGCGCTCCTCCTCGCCGGCCTTGCCGTCGAGGCTCAGGGTGGTGGCGAGGACGACGCTCAGGGGATCGCCCACGCGGCAGGGGAAGAGCTCAATGTTGATGTCGAGCGTCATTTGCGTGGCATTGTCGTTGGACGTGGCCGTGATGCGCGCCACGCGGTCGTACTTTGCCTGGTCGTAGTTTGTCACCACGAAGCTTTCCTCAAAGAGCTGGGCGTCGCCGGAGGACATGGTTGCGGTGTTTTTTCTTTCTGATAAAGCGATTGGTCTGGTTGCGAGAGAGATAGAAGAGGTTGTTGAATGTCGAGAATGCTAGTGAGTATAATTTCGTGGTTTGCGACTCTGGACTGGAATGCGCCTTGGTTCAAACTTATTTTTTTTTTCTCACCCTTCCTTGCCTCCAAAGCTCAAAAGTTTGGCGCTGGTCGATAGTGTCTCTGCGGGGCTTCCCGCTGCTACCTTGAGCCGCTGGAGCAGACAGCCGCAACTGGTCCAATTGAGGTGCTGTAAGGCAAGGGTTTTTGGGGGAAGCTTCAGTGGGTGGGTTCGAGTTTCCGCCCTTGCGGAATTGGAGATTCGAAATTTCGGTGCCCCGCGATGCGCCCAGTGACGAAATCCTACATGACTGTTTATTATGTGTGGCAGCACTTACACGCGAAACTACGATTAAGCATTTTGTGATTTGCGCGTATGACTCTTTGTGGATTTTCTACTCTGTTCTTGCAATATTGCTACGGATTCTTGTTCGAGTAATATTAACCCGCCAATTTTGGGCCATGTCACTCCGGAAGAGAAATACCGTCATTAGTACATCTTCGTCGGCAGCAGCAGCACAGGCAAAGGTGGAAAATGTATCAGTCCCAGGCCTGAGGCCGTCGCCTTTAGACGGTCGCGCTACCACTTCGACAGGGACCGCCTCGTTGGACTCGTTGCTCGCAGGCCACTCTGGACTGCCGCTGGGAACATCATTGCTCGTCGAAGAGCATGGCACGACCGACTTTGCTGGCATACTGCTTCGCTACTATGCCGCCGAGGGTCTCGTTCAGGGCCACCAGGTGCACGTTTTGGGAATGCATGAGGGATGGAAGACGGAGCTTCCTGGAATTCTCACTGACTCGAAATCATCATCAAAATCTGAAGCCGCGGGTGGTGACAAGATGAAGATTGCATGGCGATATGAAAGTCTTGGTTCTGTTGGGACTTCCAGAGGTGCGTCTGAATGCATGGCTGCTATATTGTCATTGCTGAACTTACTGACGGATGATAGATGCGCCACAAAAATCGACTGGAAACTCTGCTGGCTCGTCAGGCATCTTCTGTCACTCCTTTGATCTGACAAAACGGCTGTCATCTCAGGATATCAAGGGCCAGATCAGTTTCCATCCCTCAATGAGCATGCCGGGAGCAAGGCTAGCAAAGGAGTCTGCATCTCCGTTTCAAGTATTTCTCAAAGACTTGAGCACAAGACTTGCGAGCTCTCCGCCAACATGGGTGCACCGGGTCGTGGTGCCCAATCTCCTCTCGCCGACCATGTATCCAAGCTCTCTGTGCCGGCCCGAAGAAGTCCTCCAATTCCTGCATGGTCTGCGAGCTCTTCTTCGGCAGTTTTCGGGGAAGCTGACTGCCATCGTCACCCTGCCGCTCTCGCTTTACCCGCGAGCCACCGGTCTGACTCGATGGATGGAGCTGCTGTGCGATGGCGCTCTGGAGCTGATCCCGCTTCAACTCGACAAGGTCCACGCGCCCCCTCCTGATGCCAAGTCCAAATCTGAATCAGACGAAAAGACACAAGGTCTCCTCAAAGTACACAGCCTGCCCATTCATCACGAAAAGGGAGGTGGCGGCTCCGATGGCCATACTGGCGAAGACATGGCTTTTAGTCTAAGCCGTTCGAAAGGTCTCATCATCAAGCCCTTTGTACTCCCACCCATGCTGGAAGATGAGGAAAAAGAGAAGAATCCGGCCTCGACTACCAAGACGAGCATGGAGTTTTAGAATTTTGGAAACTCGAATTCGACATAACTTCTTAGGAAATGAGGTAATCGTCATTGTCTCGGCTGGCCACAAGGTCGTCTGGTGCTTTCTCGTTGCGTTATACTTGACAGTGTCAAACGCCGAGAGCCCCACTCTGGCACTGTGCCGACCCCACGCGGCCAAATTTTTTCAATATTTACTTCCTAGCTCTGCGCCCTGAACAGCTTCTCTTCCTCTTCACTCTGTCAAGCATCACAAGTAAAAGGTACGTTGCGCTGCATGTTTTCTCGTTGTTTCTTCTTCAAACCCATCAGATGACCTGATTACACCAAATAATAATCTGTCAATCCCCTGAAAGCGAACATGTTGACACAATTATCAATCCTAAAAACCTATGATCATCAATACATTTTTCACCTATTTTTGTCGCAGTCCCAACTTCTGAGGAGTTTGTGGCTAACTTGGTGGGAACAGGAAACAGGAATAAGTTGACATTAGTGCTTCAAACGGCACAGAAAATCCTGCCATGACAGCGACGGAGGACAGCTCCAGGCCTCCGGTCAGGATCTCAAAGGTCACTGATCGGTACCTGCTCTTCGACATTGACGATATCATGTACCTCCGCCGGCACCACAATATCTGCTCGCCCTTTGTAGGAACCATGCCGCAAGCACCGTCGCAGAGCGTCTTCATGGGCCTGCCCATTGAGCTCATGGCCGAAGAGGCTATGGTGCTGGTGCGCAAAAAGGCCGCCTACGTAGTCGACGACGCCGTGTTTCACCCGTCGCGGCTGCAGCAGGCGTCTGCTGCTCCGACAGACCCCGCGCGCGCGGCATATGCCCAAGCCATGAGGCAGGACGGTCTGGCGGCTGCCACGGCCGCACGTGAATACGCAGAGTTTAGAAAGGTACAGGGCCTCAACAAGGCCAAGGCCAAGGGTAAGAAAGCACAGAAGACCAAGGAAGAAGAACAAGCGCCAGTGGCTTCTGGTGATGCCGTCACCAGTTCCGAAGTGCAAGACAATGCTGCAGCAGCAGCAGAAGCAGCAACAGCTCCCGTAGACGAAGACTTGAACCTCTTTGATTCGTCGGATTCCAAAGTGACCAAGAAGCCCCAGAAAGCGGCGGCGGCGGCAGCGGCCGTGGCCATTGAGCCCTATGCCATCACGCCCGTCACCAGCGGCGCATTAATGAACCCCCCACCGGCCGAGGATACCGCGGCGCTCGTTGATTGCCCCCGCGGCTACCCCCTCTATGCTCACCTCCACGACCACGGCTACTACATGATGCCCGGTCTGCGCTTTGGCTGTGACTACAATGTCTACCCCGGTGACCCGCTGAGATACCACAGCCACTTTCAGGCGACGCACCATGGCTGGAATGATGAGATCAAGCTGCTGGATATCGTCGGTGGTGGAAGATTAGGCACCAACGTCAAAAAGGCCTACTTGATAGGCGGTGCATCTGTTGGCGAGGGCAAGTCTAATACAGAGGTTGTTGGTGGCCATGGAGTCAAGGCGAGCAGTGCCACTGGTCCTCCAGTCAGAGCGTTCAGCATTGAATGGGCTGCCATGTAATAGCATTTGCTACTGTAGATAAAGTCATAATCGGAACCACTTCCCAAGAAACAACTAGAAGTTTCTCCTTGGCATTCTTTAATCGGGATTGAGTGTTGATTCTTGGCGTCTCCCCAAAACAAAAAGAATTGATTCAGACGCGAAATATGATATGTACCGAAGGGCATTCGTCTATCAGGACTGCCTTGTCCGTCCAACACGACGACTTGATTGACCAAATTGACCAAAAGCTTTCCCACGCTGTGTTGTGTATAAAAATCTCAAAACCAAAACGTCCCAACTCCTTAACAATGATAGAGCACCTGCGACCATTGGACAGCTTGTGCCAAACAAAATAAAGTACTCCATGATACATTCCTCCGATTGCTCTCGTCAAGGTACGTAGATTCTCGAGAAACTAATCACCTCACGGCGACAACATACACATTTGTCAAAATTGTTCATAGCAAGTGTAACACGACACTCATCGCAGAGACTCAGACATCGACATGGCCAGACAATTACCGTTCGAGGCGAGCTGTGACAGACAACGCACTGCGGACCACTGTCGCCGCCATTCTCGTCAAGGCCAGCCCAAGAACCCGTGTTCTCCTGGCCGCCGTTGTCGATCTCGAATGAGGATGGTCTTCGACGAGGCGCTTCACGACGAGAGATGATCAGCTGTT
Source organism: Neopestalotiopsis rosae (assembly GCA_023078685.1). NCBI lineage: Eukaryota > Fungi > Ascomycota > Sordariomycetes > Amphisphaeriales > Sporocadaceae > Neopestalotiopsis > Neopestalotiopsis rosae. The sequence continues at coordinate 3,220,205 of JALGAS010000001.1, forward strand.
CGAGGAGCTCAGCCTCTTCCTCGGGGGTCATTCTACGGCTTCGGTCTCGGCCAGCTGGTACCGATGTGGTCAGGAGACGAGTCCGCTGTGCAGCCTGCTGACGAGCGTATGCAGAGCGCGTCATGATGCGGTCACTGGTTAGATGTGCAGCTAGTGCCTGGGCTTCTTGCCGCTCATCCGCTGTCATGGGGTTCAGCAAGCGAGCAAGATTGCTCATCGTCATACTAGCCTCAGATGGCGTCGGCTCTCTTGTGAAACGCGACTGTTGCGTGGGTGTACGCTGACCATCGTCGAGATCGTCTTCCTCGTCTTCCCAAGGATACTGATCGCGAGTGTTGAAGCCTACATCACTGCTGCTTGCAACGCTGTCAATCTGGCTGGTCGTATCCCAATCATCTGCGTCCGACTCGGGCTCCCAAGCACCACTTGTGTCGGCACTTCCCCACAGAGCGCCATGTTTCCATGACTGATACAGCCGCTTGTCAATATCTGCCCATGAGATATTAGCTGTCTCGGGGGTATGCCGAAGCCGCATCATCATTTCGGACTCGACATCAGCATCCTCGTCGTTAAAGAGCGTGTCCTGAGCGCGTTGTCTGCTCGAACTAGCCTCTTCGGTATTTCTTGTCTCAGCCTCCTCTTTCCTGGTCTTCTTAGGCCGGCGCGATAGCCATAGTAGGAAACGTGGCTGTGCCCTGATACCGATCCGCGCGAATGCTCTTAGCATCAACAACGACGACCAACGTAGAATTAATCGGTTGATGTTGATGATAAAGTCCATGGCGAGGATCCACCGTGAGCTTCGCTCGATGGCTCCAACGCCGTCTTTAGCACGCTTGTCTCCGGCCCTGGCCTTTGGGAGTTTCTGCGCAGCGCGCTCTCTTACGTACCCACTGGAAGCGTTGACTTGGTCATCCTTCACCGGGATCAGACCTATTGTTCCCGCCTGGTCATATCGAGAATCCCCCAGACTTGAACCAGTCCATTGCATACGGAATTTTTCCAACTCCTTGAAGCGTTCTTCCTCCAGCCATGTTAGTTGCTTGACATTGACGCGGCGGTCCTCGTTCAGGTACACAGCTTCGCTGGCCATTGTTATCACACCAAAGCCGATCCTGAGTAGAGCAGTGTAGAAATCCATATCCCTGCTCACACGTATATCGGACAAAGATATGTTTGCTTGCATGTTTTCGTGAGCGGAGCGCAAGCGCTGATAGAAGTTGAGCTGTCGGACATTTTCCATTCCGTCAGGAGGAGAAAGTGCCGAAAGGACGAGCGCAATACCGTAAATGAGGGCACAAATGAAAATGCCAATAAAGACCATAACATGAGGGATGAACCCTATGATGCACACAGTTGGGAATCTAAAGAGACCCATGCTCGACGGGTCCTCCAGAGAGAAGTTGAAAGCCTCATACACAATACTGCTCATGAAACATAGAGCCCAAAATCCAGTATTCAAAAGTCGAAATCGCGACTGAAGGTTGAAAACACCCAAGAGATGGCTGGTCACATGGCTCATGGCCGAAAGGAAAGCTACCAGGAGGACCTCGGGTGGAGTATTGACACGCTTCATGATCATTGATCGCGAAATGGCGATGCTGGTGCCTGTTGACCCTGTAAGAGTGACGTTTGCAGTGCCGCCGCTGGAGAACAAGCCCCAGCCAAGCTGATTACTGACGGCAGCATCAGCCTCGGCGAAGGCCAGTGAGTGCTCGAAAAGCGTCATGCCCGTCTCAACGGCCACCGGTCGGCCTTGCACCGCACACGACACGGTTTCGAGAAAGTGGCTCAGACAGAAAGTCCCAAAGAGTGGCCACAGTAATGATAGCGATCCTTGCAACTCGGCAGGGTAGACCTGGTCGTCATCCGGAACCATATTCACAGCTCGGCACGAGTCCAGATCGCTGGCGCCTAAGAGCAAGGTTGAACTGATCGTATGCAGATAGCCTCCAGGCTCTGTGAACATCAGGTCGGACGACTTGCTCGCGTTGCCCCAGCGCATCTCGGAAAACTCTGGTGCTGTTTGGCATTGTATCGACTGCAGCAGCCGCTGGGCCTGAAAGAGGAAGAGGACGAGCGGCAGAAAGCGGAGAAAGAGCCGAACGTGCCAGCCCAAGCGAAGTCTACGCCTGCTTGCAGCAAAGATATGTGTTCTATTTAGTATGATGGCCATGGCTACGCAGCAAAGTGCCCACTTGCTGGTGGCATAACTGAAGACGCTTCCTAGACCCTTGGCCCCTTCCAAGCTCAGCCGAGACGCCATAGCTCCGGGGTCCTGGTCGACCAGTTCAGCAGCGGCTGCGGCGGCAACGGAAGCATCGGCGGCAACGTTGGCAGTGGTGCTCCCCGCGGCAGTGGTGAGAAACAAGTCGGAGCCGGTCGGGTCGGGAATTACTCGCTGTCCAAAGCCATCCACGGTGTCTGCGTAAGACATGATGGACCCGAGCTTGGTCAGCATCCTAGGCCCGGCAAGAAAGAGGTCTTCGGCATATCGGGTAACGTTGACGGGTATTCTCAGATGTTGCAGCGTCCACTGCGTAAGGTTATGGAGCATGCTCGCGTTATCGAATGCCGTGGGCGCAGGCACAACGGCAGCCCCGGGAGATGCCATGGTTCATTCGTGGTTGCCCGTACCCCGTGCCGGGAACGTTCGCTCACTCTTCAGCGACAAGATAAACGTCACTGGGGGGCTGAAGCAGGCGGTGGTCGGAGGGGGTTCTCGTCAGTTTGCTTATGCTTGTCGAAACCGGTACTGCATTTTCGATTCGATGTATTGCGCAGCACGATGCAACACGGAGCGCATACACTCGCTTCAATGGAGGTGCAGGCGTAAGTAAACAAGCTATGTTGTTTGTGCCTGGATGGTGTTTTGGTTCGGGCGTTAGTTAGTGGGTACAGACAGTATCGAAGGATTCCGAGGGATGATGGAGGTTGCAACTTCGACAAAGCGGGCGCGGCGGGTTCAAGTTGGCTGAGATGAGATTACAATCACCGAGGAAAGCTCCATGCAGGTAAGCTTATTAGACAAACGCACCCACATACAATGAGTGATTGATTGATTGAGAGGGGAAATGGATTTGGGGTCCTTTCCTGCCTCGATTGATTGATCAAACTCCCCATAGGCACCAAGGCACCTGGGCAGGACGGACCATTGACCTGTTCGACATGTGCCTTGACTCTAGTCCGGAATGTCGGGTCGAGCTTGCTGCCCGCGGGCGCGTTTTATAACGCGTGTAATGCGCCATGGCATGCCACCGTTGGGCACTAATTTTAGGCACATGAGACCGCTAATTGATAACCAAGAGTGCTAGACTCTGTAATCCAGATTACTTGTAAACATTGCTGACCTCGATATGAGCTCTTGCAATTTGAGGTGCAGGATTATTGTATTGCTATCGCTTTATTCTATCATTACCTGACACATTTATTTGTTGAGGCTGTCTCGACATGATCCATGACAAAGAAGCATTCCTGCCGTAGGACAGAGAAAGCTGTGCACCGTAGAGGTCGAGCTATGGGAGAGAAATCTTATCGAGATTCCATCCATCGTGATTCGTTATTGCCTCGATTGCGGCCATCCTATTCTTCCATGAAGTAGACTTTCGCACATGTGGTTTGCGGACTCTGGATAAGCGGTCCAGAAATACACAACCGCATCTAGTCTTTGCAATATCACAGCTCTCTGACCTGGACAGTGCTTGTAGGTAATTCATGCAACGACAGTTGGTCCTGTGAAGCCGAGGCAACAATTTCTCCTTGTGGCTATCAAGCAGATCCAATTAGTGTGGACGAAGGGCCTGCAATTGCTCGCGCAGGCCGTGAGGACGGTTGTGTCCTCCCGCCGTGAACTTCAGCCTTCGACCTCATGCGAATGGTGCTCGATTCAAAAGTGGTGCTTGTAGTCGTCATCTCCATCACAATGCCATGCAACATCAGGTGGCTTCTTGTCCCTTCTTGACCGTTTCGCTCAGAGCTTGGACTATCACCCGGTTGGCGCTCCGGCTAGCCACCATGCTCCGTTCCAGCATTGTGTTGTAGACCATAAAATCGCCGCCTGGAAGTTGTCCTTTGAACCACAAATTCGTCACCTCATCTCTTGAGGGTAGGTATGCCACACAGCAAGCAGCCATGATTTTTTGGTTCTCGGCCACGATAGGGTCCACAATGATACTTGGCACATCGCCGTCCTTTTGGGAGACCAAAGCTGCTACACCTCCAGCGACGGTATCCACGCAATCAATGCCGGCATCTGCGATTGCTGCCGAGGCAACGGTGATACAGCCGCTCAAAACATTCATCATTTCCCAGTTTTCGTCGTCCTGGTTGTGAGGTGCGTCGCGGTCCTGGTCGCCCTCGACAATGGTAACAATGATGTCAACACCACTCTTTGGCCATCGGTCTGCAATGATGGCACCGCGCAAGGCAGTCTCTAGATGTACGCCCAAGTCACGTTCGCTCGAGTCTCTCAGATATCCACGCCGTGTCCTGGTCGCAAACGGAGCGTACTTTACATGAGTAGTTAAGATGATGTGAGGCGAAAACGGTGCCGATCGAGGAAGGGCTCTCGGGCCGTGTACGGTACATGAGAGCTTGAGATTCGATTTGTAGGGATGACCAGGGCGGCTTTCAAGTTCGAGGTATGCTGACCCAGAGGCTGAGGGAGTGCTTCCAGTTTTCAAATCTGGCCAGAGGTGTCAGCAACGGTACCAAGAAGTTGGAAAGGACAGTGCCAGGAAAATGAATCCATCACGACTTACAGATCTTGCGGATGGAGTCGGACTCTTGGGGCCTCGGCCGGGAAGGTGCTTGGACAAATACTGGCGGCGTCGTAGTTCCGACAGGTCCATTAATCCTCCTACGATCAGCCATGGTATTTGTTTGTGTGCTTGTTCAGGTGTTGCGACTTGAGAAAGCTAACTGCAGTGAAAACGGCCAAAAACTCACGTTTGCAGCATGTCACTTTTTCGAGAGCTCATCAAAAGAATTGCAGGGATCAAGTGCTTGAAAAGCTGCCGCCCACCAAGCTACCTACGCGTGTACCCAGGTACCTCTCTACCCCACTACCTACTCGACAGCCCACCACGGAACCAATTACGCACCGGCCACCGGCCACAATTGTCACCTACCTCCAAATCGATTTTTCTTGCTTGGAAATTTTTGAGCCTCTTCCTTTCTACCTTTACCAACAACATTCTACCTTCACAGGACCTCGAACACACGACTGTCGCCGCCTGCCCTGGGAACACACTGATTGCGCCATTCGTGACAAGTGCTCAAGAGGATTGATATTGAGCTCTTATTGATCTGACCAACAACTGCGCCCTCGCCAGATTGATTACAATCGTTGGTTGGGAGCAGTACTTGTCTCAGAAACTTGTCCCGTTTGGCTGTGGTTGCTGGTTCACCATTGATGGGTGGCACAGTCGTGCATGCAGAATTAATGGTAAGCGACATTGTTTATTTCTACTCGGATCATCGCCTTCTCCCTGTTCCCCCTCGCTGTTGATGATTTTTTATCCACAGTTCTTAGCGATATCCATGAGCGCAGAACAAACATGCATCACCATCTGAAGCACACTTACAATCCCCTGTTATTACTGACGATATGTCAATCGATCATTGCTAACTTCGGAAAAGATGATGATAGGCACTACAACCGGAACATGTACGACGTGTATGTGACAATGCTTGGTAAGTCAACTTTTCTCCACCATTACACCTGCAAAAAACGTTTTCGTGATGAAAAACTTTATTTTCAGTTCTGCTTCTGAAGCGCTGTGAAGATAACCCTATACCAAAAACATTTTCTGACTCCATGTTTACAACAAATATTTTTGACATTTGCTTTCATTCGTAAAACAGTGGCTAATTGTCGAAATCAGATTTCCAGATAGAACACTTGTATCGCAATACCCGGCCTCCAACAATTGTAATCAACATGCAACGAGGTAAGCTTTTACATCTCATAACTTCCAGCACCATCTTTATGATGAAACGCGTTTATCCATTCAACTATCTCACCGGGGCCGAGCCATTCTCCCGCACTGTAGTTGTCGTTCTGGCATCGAGGATCAGTTGTGGAGTTGTCTTCGGGCGTAATGTTAGTTCCAGTGCGTTTGACTGCCAGGTTTCGTCTTGAGGCCTGCTGGTCAGATGCCGGTCTCTGTGAATGAGTAATACGGCTTTCTGATCAAGTCAAATATTCACGCTTTCTTGTTGAATTCTCTTTTTTGATCCTTGCTGATCCTTGAAATAGTCAGGTTTGTATCCATAAAATACAATCTATATCATCGGTAGGTTCAGTAAATCACGTCTCGACATGCAACCAAACATTGTGTCGTGGTTAGTGTATAGATGGTACTGTTAGCAGTCGTTCCAAGTTCGAAAAAATATATGAAATATATATACCATGTATGATGCCAGTACCAGACTTGAGTTTGGAAATGCGTGTGTCAACCGCAGAACAACGTCTTGTGTACTCAGTACCAGGCCAACCTCGGCTCTCAGTACTTTGATGCCAGCCATGGTCCTATGGGTAGACCAAGCCATGCAAAGAGGGTACCAAATTAAATGTTTGATAGACAAAAAGAATGGAACTAACAGCCAGAACAAAGCCAGTGCTGTCAGCCAATGTTGCTTTCATCTTCGTTGCTTGGTTGTTCTGCTTCTGTACTGCTTCTATACTTGCTGTCATTCTGCTTTTATACTGGCTTTTGCACTGCTTCTATTGACTTCACTAATATCAGCATGTCCAAGGCCATGTCCACATTCCGTGTGTTGGGAAACACAGATGGCGCAGCGCAAGGTTTCGTACTCTTTGCTTGAAGATGTCATGTTCTTATATCCTCTAGTAAATATACATTTCTTTTTAATAAATCAATAGAAATCCTTCGTTTCGCAAAGTTCTAATACATCTAAGTCTTCCGGTGGACGGTGGTGGCGCCCGCCTGGTGCTTGTGGTAAATCAGAGTATCCGCAATCACAACATTGTCTCTTCGGCCTGCTGTGAATACAACGACTTCTGCGATATCTTCCGGGGTCAAGGGCTCGACGCCGCTGATCAGAAGATTAGATTAATGGGGAACTGACAACGCGTATATATATAAAAAAAAAAAGGGTGAGATGGGCAAAAAACACTCACGCATAGACTGCATCAGCCTTGGCCTTGTCGCCTCCAAAGCGAACCACGGAGAAGTTCTGTCATGATTTTGTCAGCTCATCATTTTCCATTTCCCACTTCCTTTCTCAGAGAGGGGGAGGGGAGGAAAAAAAAACCCTACCGTCTCGACCTGACCGGGATCGATCTCAATGACGCGGATCTGCGACGCCACGAGCTCCTTGCGTAAGCTCTCGGTGAAGCTGCGGACGGCGGCCTTTGTGGCGCAGTAGATGCTGCCGCCGGGGTAGGGCTCGCGGCCGGCGATGCTGCCGACGTTGATGATGTCGCCCTTGCCGCCGTCCGGGCGGGCCAGGAAGACGTTGAGGATCTGCTGCGTCAGGTTGATCAGGCCCGTCACGTTGGTCGAGAACATGACGTCAATGTCCTCCTCGGCGATCTTGGGCGCCTGGGCGACTCCCTTGACCAGGCCGCTGTACGAATGTGTGGTTTGATTAGCGACGACTTTTTTCTACTTCAGCCCATCCGAATCAAGTAGCAGAACGTAGTGTTTCCCCAATATTCTAGTATCGAGTACACTCTCAAAAATCACCAAATTCCAAAAAGGCAGCTCAATCACGTTGCGAGAGAGTAGATGACTTACGCATTGTTGACCAGCACGTCAATGTTCCGCCACTCCTCGGGCAGGTTGCCGACAAAGGCCCGGACCTCGGCGGGCTTGGAGACGTCGAACTGCACGGGCAGGACCTTGACGCCCTCGCCGACCTCCTTGGTGATCTCGGCGGCGAGCTCCTGGAGCGCGTCGGCGCGGCGCGCCGTCAGGATCAGCCGCAGGTCCTGCGGCGACGTGCGCGCAAACTCGAGGGCCGTCGAGCGCCCGATGCCCGAGCTGGCGCCCGTGATGAGGATGGTCTTGCCCGAGAGGCGCTTGGCGACGGCGGTGGCCATGTTGGCGCGTTGTTGCTGCTGCTGCTGGAAGATGAAATCCGGAGGGGAGCGGACGAATGCGGACAAAGGACCTTTGGCGGTGCGACCGGGTTGAAGGAAAAGCGAAGACGAAAGTGAAGCCGGCCGGTGGGCAAGTGTACGAAGGGTACAGCGGGCTGTTCGCGAGAACATATGAAAAGATGTGAAGCAATTGTATAGACAATAAAATCCAAGGACTTTTATGTCTTGCGTCACACAAGCTGTATATGACTTGACTCACTAGAAAGTAGAAGAGGGTATCCGCAACGAAAGCCGACGGCCGGATTAGATGCACAGTGAGGTAAATTCTCGGACTATTTCCGATGTTGATCTCTCACTTATTGACCAATAAGCCCGCAACAAGTCTGGGTTGGCGATGATGTGCTTGCTATCGTCTTCCAAGATTGTCTCCATATTAGATCGAAACCCCGCCGGTGTTAGAATACCCCGCGGCTGGCGGGTACAAATCTCACTGGCAGCTCCCCAAAGCAATAGAACAAAGAGGGAAAGTATTGGAATACCTAGATGCAATCACACAGTATCCGTTACGATAAATACAGTCAAGTTCTTCAAGCTCTGCGACATCACAAATACTCGATTCTTAAAAGTTTGTCGTCTTTAGGCATGTATACTTCGAGCACATAGATATTTATTGAGATACGCCTGAAAATAAAAAGAAGAGTTCGAGTTCGCATTAAACTTGCGTGGAAAGCGATCTCACAAAGGAAACAATACCAGATAGAATCAAACAAAACTATATGCTTTCTAGAGATAAATACTAAGAAAAAAGACGTATGTATGGTATGTATGTATATCAATTCTCAAGAGTGAAGCATCATAATACATTTCATAGACACGCAAGCTTACACAACCAACAACACCTTGGAATAAATTTAAAGCTAGCTAGAATACTTCCTCCTAATTAATTATATGCATCGGCAGGCACATTTAGTAGTTTGGTCTGGATGAGGGAAAAAATCGTATGGCCGACCGACAAGAGCAAAAATTAAATTTCTCTAATCTCTTACCCGGGTTCGAACCGGGGACTCGGGAATTTTAATGCATCGCCTTTGGAGGCTACTCAAAATCCCACGTGCTAACCGCTACACTATAAGAGAGAAATTAATCGCTGTGATTGTGTTCAGATGCGGCTTATTCTAACTGATTACGGTGAGTCAAAAGTGCCCAGAATAGGTAAAGTGCTGATGCAACTCAAGCGCTACCCCCTGCCATAATGCAGTGGGGCGGCTGTCACCAATCCATTATAAGAGTTAATTATTTAATCGGACTTTTAATGGACTTAAAGCACATTAGATAAAGGCTGGCTTTCGCACCATCCTTCCTGCCCCAATTAGATTCAACGACCCTCACTGTCTGCATCGGAGTCGACGGTGCCGGATCCGGTCATCTCAGCCGAAGCAAACGCCTTCCCGTGGACGCCCACTCTGCTTGGCGCTGTTGCTATCGATGGACTCGAAAATGTTGCTCACACGGGTGACCTTGTTACGAGCAATATGGCCGCTGCTATAGGTATTCAAAGCATTCCGGATACACTTCTGATTATTTGTAAGATCTCGCAAAGAGGTTCTGACCCATCCGCCAAAGGCACTGGTCTTCTGCTGTCTTATGCTATTTACAAGATTTTTATGCTACCTCCGCTCTAAATACAGTAATTTAATACAGCTGCAAATATAAGTAGCATGGAGCTTTCTTGCACATTTCTATGACTTTCTATGTTTTTATTTCTTTATCGCATTACGATGGCGTGAAATAAATCCTGCAGCTACCTGGTATTACTAATATAGCACCAGAACAAAAGCCATCAAAAGCCATCAAAAGCCATCAAAAGCCATCAAAAGCCATCAAAAGCCATCAAAAGCCATCCTGGCTGTACAGAGTATGTCTGGTTACATTCCTTTATTATTTGTCTACTGGTGATTATAAATGACACCTCCTGCTCACGCTCGGCCTGCCTTGTAAACTTCAATGGCTTTCAAGGCATCATTCTTTTTATAGTCGGGCCCTGGCCATCCATGTTTGCGATACAAGTGTCGTACCCATCTGAAGTCGAGGTCTGTCCACAGAAACTCTTCGCTGGCACGGATTTCAGTTTTCAGAATGTCTTCCACCTTGCTTTCGTCCGCCTCTTCCTCTGGGCTCAAATTTTCCGCCCGAGCTTCCTCCCCGAGAACCGGAACAATTGCAAGCGACCTGTATTCTTCTTTTAGACCGTTGAGGTATTGCACCAGATCCCCCACGTATTCGACGTTGTACCGTATCATATCGACGAGTAAATCGCCCGTCGCCGTGTTGAGGATCATATTTCGGCCACCACTCTCAAAGCCCCTCGCGAGAAGAAAACAGTGCGGCGCATCCTCGGATGGTAGGTCTACCGCCTCGGCAAACGACTCAAATTCCGAATCGGCTCTGGCAAATTCTGGTGGGCCAAAGGTGGAGTAATCGACCACGTTGCATTTGTAGTGAATACTATTTGCAGTCGGCCCGTCATTGGCGATGTACGGCAAATGGCGCAGAAGATCCATGACCAAGTCCGTCTTGTGAAAGGTGGCAGGGCCGGACCATATGTTTGGCCAGCCCCCAGCCGGCGGAAGTTTGAGGACCGACGTGGGTAGGAAAAGCTCGGTGAGCAAGCTGTAAAAGTTGGTGATGGCTTCAACTATTTCATCTCGTTCGTAAGGGAAAGAGTGCGTTGTCGACGCGGATGAAGAGGTAGTGTCTGATTGCTCTGACATAGCATCGTCGTCGTCGTCATCGCGGCCAGTACCGCCCTGGGAATTCTGTCCTTGCACAGCAGGCCCTGGTGAAGACCGTTCATCCTGAAGACTTGACATGGTGCTGGAGACAATGTTCCCAAGTCGAGAAGTTCAACCGTCAAGAAAATGAATTAATAGTGAGATTTAAGCTCTATTTTTGGGCTGGGTACTCGGTATAGCAGTACTTAGCCACTCTGGATCCTTTGTCGGATGTCGCTGAACTACGTTTATTGGAGAAGGTGAGGATACTTTCCATCCTTTGAATCCGGGGGCAAGAACAGAAGAATGTGCTCAGGACATTGGGTAACAGGGCAGTTAATTTTGAATAGGAGAACCGAACCTTTGACTCAGCTTGGATGGTGTCACATCGGAGCGAGACAGGCAGCAGCAGGCAGCATTAGCGAACTCTAATTTACAAGCTTGTTCTTGTTTAAGTTGATCGCCCCACGCACAATAGTAGTTCCTGCATCGCACAATTCATCTCGCTTTTCCAGTTTCGCTTTTGCATCCCGCACTTTCACTGCCAATGCGCTCGCTCTACTGAAATTCAAACCACTTGATTCTCGTTTTTCTCAACGCTAGTCTCCCGTAATTCGTAACATCAATGTTAGCTATGCTGTACATGGGGCGGCTATATTCTTAGATGGCTCATAACATGCAAGTATGGCTTCACTATAGTAACTTCTGGAAGTTCTTGTGATATATATATGTATGTATAGTTTATGAGCCCGGAATTTTAGCCTCAGATAACGGTGATAGTGGATCTGTGGCATCATACCAATCAGAGTAGTAAGACGAGAGATTTGCGCAGCTCAAGAGAATTTCTCGCATGCAAACAAGAGAAACGGGTTTCAAGAACGAGGGTCGTCGTGTGTTGTGCTGGATTCTATCAAGCCTTCTTCGTGAACATCTCGTGTACCTGTACTTACCATGCCCGCACTGGCCTCACATTAATGGTGATTTTCCCTTTGTCGGTATTGTGGGGGAAATGAGATGGTGCGGTAAGGATTGTATCATTGCGGGTGCCGCAAACTTGACGGTGAAGGAGATAGTTTACGCTGGACACTATACCCCAGTGCCACTATCAGTTGCTTTCGGTATATCATTAATTTTGTTATTTATCATTATCTATTATGTACGACCCTCATATGAGGCCTCATCGTCGACATTCTCTGAAAAGTAGAGCCTTGTATTTAAGAGCCCAGCGAGTCGTCGATCCCACCATCGACGACCTGTCCACAGTAGCCGTTTGACAGATACAGAGGGTAGTACTGGTTCTGGGCATTAGTCTCGTACACGGTGCCCCCCTTGTACGCGGCGCTGCACGTAGTGCCCTGTGCCAAGACGCAGGAAGAGCCCCCGTAGAAAACCGAGTACTGGCACGTGGACGAGGTGAGGCACTTGACACAGCACTCGTAATTTGAGCTGGCCGAGGCCGACATGTAGCTGCCCGAGTCGGATCGGTACACGTCGCCCAAGTATCCGCCGTTGGGGCCGTTGGGTCCGATGATGTTGTCATCGCCGCAGGCCGCGTAAAAAGTGGCCGTCGCCGTGGCAACCTCTGTCGCCGTCGATGTTGCGGTGGCCGTGGTGGTCACGGTGGAAGCGACAGTCGACGTGGAAGTCTCGGAGAAAGTCAGGGTTGTCGATGCAGCAACTGCTGGAACCGTTGAAGTCGACGTCATTGTCGAGGTGACCACGATGGTGATCACACGAGGCGGCAGCGTCACCGTGATGGGGCTACCGATAACGACGATCTGCTTGACGTACTTCACTGTAATCGATTTGATACCTGCGTACTGTCAGTCAAATTCAGATCCCATATTCGTCACGTTTACGTTGTAATTATAGCGTGCCCTATGGTATCGTGAAATGGCAAGGAAAGTGTACATACATGATACAGAAGCGGCAAACTTGTCGTTAGAGAGAGGGCAATTTTTCTTGGAGGCAGCCTGGGCCCGTGGCATGGGCATAGAACGACCCGGAAGCTTGATCAGGTCCCTTTTGGAGTTGGCGGCTACAACTGTCTGGTCCACGGGGATAATAGATGCCGTTGCAGCAATGGTGGAGGTCGAGGTGGATGTGGTGGAGACTGTTGTTGCCGTTGTGGTAGTATACGCTTCAGTCGAGGTCACAGTGGTGGTGACGACGGAAGTTGTCGTGGTAGAGAATGTGTCAGTCTCCTCTGAGGCTGTCGTCGTCACCGTGCTGGTGACGTACTTTGTGCTCGACTTGGTGATAGCCGCCGGTGTAACGGTCTTGATGGGGTGAGAAATCACCGTTGCCTGCAACATGTTATAAGTACTTGACGCTTCGTATGAAGTGGAAAGGATGGATGAGCTAACGTACAAGGACAATCTGAGGCGCTGGCTGCGACGTCTTTGTCGAGGTTGGCACGTTCTTAACCGATACGCTCGTCTTTTTGGTAGTGCACTGGACGGCTGTCTGTGTCTGAATATTCAGAGTGTTCGTGAGGCCGGCCAGTACCATGGAGGCGGACAGGGCGAGGCCCCAGAGACTGCGAGCAAGCATTGTCACTTTTTGAGAAGGGTCAAACTGTAAAGAGGATGAGATGTCGAACACGGTAGATAGACTATGGTAGATTGAGTGACTACATCCTTCTTTAATACTTGATCTCATTCTAGTTTGTATAGCCCAGCTGATCTCTCAAGACCTGATCCGGACAAGCAGTGTTTTTGTTGATGTTGTTCGAAACAGGTCTGGATCTACATAGTAAATAGACCTGACTGACAAGCTAGAGAAGCAAAGTCGGCCTACGGAGATCCGCATGCAATGCTATCAGCACATTATTTGGCAGCTTGCAAGTCTCATCGGAGCTGAACCCCAGATCTGCATCTCGGCTGGGGTCGATCGGTGGCGCTGAGTATCCCTGTGTCTACCTTAATAAGATCGGGGTAGTTCAGAGCTGCTGACAACGCTATATCGTATGTAGCTGCGAGATCTCTGCGAGATGCGCTGGGCCCAACTTTTGTCGTTGAAGTGGGCCACCCAGCAAATATTTGTTCACTGCCGAGGGCTGGGTTCGACGAGGACGTTCCAGGCGTTCGGGGCCTCGTCACCACGCGACGCTATTGAATTTGGTGTGCCCTAGCGCCTACATCTCGCTCTCTTCCCGGCACCGAACCATCCTCAGATGGCTCTCGTAACTCAGTTACAACGGCATCCATCACGCGAGCCTGAGGTGTTTCCTGGTATAAACATCGTAAGCTATCAAAAATCGCTTTCAAACATGCAAGCACGCGGTCAAAAAATCCATGTCGCCACATTGAAAGTCGATGCGTCTAGTACCAATCAAGGACGACGGTCTAGAAGACGACGCTTGTTGTCAAAGAACAAAGCTGCTCAAGATCCAGGATTCCCATTACTCACGTATGATCTTTATTGTCAGGACAAGGCGCCGCCGTACGATTACACGGGAATTTGAGCCCAGGGATCCAACGGCTCGTAAATTTGAAGGAAAAACGATCTGAAATAAGAAGAAAGACTTGCTATAGTTACCAGGGGGCCTCGTGGTGGGTGATCACCTAGTTATAAACTTATATGGAGACTTTGGCTAGTTCGGTCACTAAAGAGCTTATGTTCAGAGATAAGCAAAATTAACACATCACTTATACTGGAAAATACACCTCGCAGAGCGCCATTTCTTCAACCACTTAACTGACTCTCAGGATCAAAGCGCCGTTCAGCCATCCATTTGAAAGGGCCGATGACATGCAACGTTTCAGGGGGTCGGAGTATTTTTATATCATTCCTTTGTTCTTCATCCACACTGTATAGACACCATGCTTTCATGGTGTCTTTATGATCTATTTCTATTCACCGTACAGGGACAAGCCGAAACCTCGCAGCTTGGTCAACATAAAAATACTGCCCAAAACAGCGATATCCATGAGCCGCTTCAGGGTTGCGTCCACTTCTCCTAGTCTATCACAGATTGAGGTTCTCAATAGTTATGCGCGGCAGTGTTGGTAAGGACCAACTTACCGTATCCTGCATAGCACTATCCTCTTGCCAGTACCATTTAGACAACACAATTGCTGCCACCTCCTTGTTGTGTCCTTCCTCCCCAAGCCCCAGAACCAGGAACGCATCAGTACGATCTCCTGGATAGTCGTCGGGAAGCACCTGAGGCACGCAACGTTGTCGAGTTGCAGTCTCGCTGCCCGCAATAGTAGATCTTCTATCTCCTGGCGTAGCTGTGTTTCAATTCATTGCCAACTTCATGCATGGCTCCCCTTCATCCTGATGCCTTTCGTTGCTGCCTCATCATCTCGAGTCCAGCCTCCATCTTGGCCATCTCCGACTCCTCGTGGGCTGTCCATATGGCATAGGCTTCGTCCTTTTCCTTATACCAGCGTTGGTAGCCCTCTTCGTGCTTCCTCTCCTCTTCGCCGTCGTCCGGGATCCAGGGGCTGTACTCGGGTTCCAGGAGGTAACCCCGAGCATCAGCCTCTACAATGGCTTGGAATATCTTGGTGGCCATCATTTCGTAGCCTGGCGTTGCGGGGTGCATACCTGTTGTAGACAAGGTTAGTCATTGGGGCCTCAACAAAGTATCTGCCTCGAAATACTTGCCGTCTTCAGCAAGGTTCTCGTCCTGTATGCCGTCGGGACCCTGCATCTCTGCGAGCACCACGGGTAGTCCCTGCTTTTGATAAATCTTGACCAGCCTCCGGAGCTGCGGGTTGACCCGAAAGACGTCTTCCCGGCCGTTGAACCACGTGTTCCAGGTGGGCAGCAGGGTGCCAATGACAATGGTGGCCCGGTGGGACGCCATGAGCAGGTACTGGATCAGGCTGTCGTAGCGCTGGTAAAAGTTTTCAATGTCGACGTGCATGAGGCAGTCGTTGGTGCCCGCGTTGACGAGGATGACGTTGGGCTTGCTGCGGACGGCGAAGGGCTTGACCATCTGGTTGATGATGTGCACCTGGGCGCCCGGGCCGGCCAGGACGTCATTGTCCGTCATGTTGCCGAGCCGGTCGGTGCCCACAAAGTTGACCTTGTGGCCGAGCGCCGTGAGGCGGTTCCGGAGGGGCCTGCGGAAGCCGTTGTTGTCCACCTCGACGGGGCTGTCGCCCCTCGTCGTCGACGCCCCCACGGCTAGGATGCGCAGGGGGATGCCCTTGGCCAGGGGGAGCTCGTAGCCCGGTCTCTGATATCCCTTGTAAGTCATGGAAGGCCGCTCCTTTAGCGGAGCGATTGTGCCATTCGACGACGAATTCGAGGGCATGTGGCCGATGCGGATGCCGTTGAGGACATTGGAATTGGTGTGTGTGTCGACGTCAACAACGAATCCGGACATTAGCATGCCTATAGGTAAGGAATCAGCAAAGGCAAGTCATGGAGTATTTCGTAGATCCACATGTTGGGAAACCACTTACACAGAATCATGAGAGGGGTGCCGAGGGCAATGAGGAAGCGTCGTTTTGCCACAATCGTGGCAATGAAGGCGCTCACCCGAGCTGGACGCAAAAGATTGCTTAACATGTTGCCAGGACGGCTGGGAGAATAACGGGGTCGCCCTTTTGTTGTCCTGATATGTAATGATGTGACCGGAGTGGATCAGATGCGTATGTCGAGAAGAGGTCCCACCAACAAAGTCCAAGCATGCGGTTTTCCAAGAATGTCCATCTGGCATGAGAAGGAAAGCTGGTTTGAGATGACGTTCGGAACGGGATCTACTGGATATGATCCTCGGATTACGAGCCGTGATGGGCGACCCGAGTCGTTGGTTGTTGGGCTACAAAAGACAAGGCACAACCCTGCTGGGCCGAAATGTCAAGAGATTTCCGAGACACGTCCAGCCTCTTTGCCTGTTCCTGAGAAGAAGAAAAAGAGATAATCTCGATTAGGTCGGAGCTGGAAGTCGGGAAAGAAGTTGAGAGACAACCCAAAAAAGAAAAGAGAAATGCTTGGTTTGTTTCGTAAATTGGAAGGCAATGCTGAGTACGCGGCTCCAACAGTGCCGGGCAATGAGGTTCTGCAACAATAATACCCTGCCGTTCTAGCCGGAGGGAGAGTGCGCGCGCCCAGCCGTTCGGTAACAACGGCAGTTTTGCAGGTCTTGGCCACCAGGGTTCGAAGGTTTTAGGGGGCAATGAACATTATCTTTTGTTGCAGAAAATATCAACTATAAGAAGAAAAAAAAAAGGAGCGACAGAAAAGCGAGCGGGTTTTGAAGATCATGTCACAAACGATGTATTGTATTGCTGAATGAATATTGGGAAAACGTCATATCCACTATTCAGAATCTAGAATCTTAAGATGCTACACTAGACCCCGATACTATTGTACTACTACTACTCCTGGATCTGATTATACCCTGTAAGCTTGGCTGTATGTACTATGTAAGCCCTGCCGGCTTGCACTAAATGTAGACCTGGGGATTGATTCCCACAACCTAGTTCAGCGGGACAAGTACGTTATGCAAACCTTCTTTAGCAGCATTGAGACTGATCATTTATTTAGACGACGGACGATTCATCAGACTTGGAATTGACCTCCCCCTTTGATTCGTCTGAAATATCCTGCCTCAGTCAGACGATTCACGAACGCTGCACCCCCAAAGATCGTCAGTATGGTGCAATTTCGACACCGGAACTTGCCCGGCATTTCACCTGCCAAGATGGTGGCCATGGTAATAGTGCAACCCCCTGTAGACCACTAAGAGCTTTGGCCAATCAACGATGGCGACCGAGACCAATTAAGGAACAGCTTTCACTGATCTGTGCAAAATGCCCGAGGTGCTTACGAATACTGGGTAACAGATTGAATGCTCTTGAACCTGGAGATGCCCATAGATGCCCTCTTTGTCTTGACTACAGTATATATTCCCCTGAGTTTCATTCGATTGCGCTCACTTCTTCTTGGCACTTTTGGTCATTGCGTCTTTATTCACAAGAATGTCCTCATTCACATCTCCTGTAAGCGAGGCTTTATTCCAAACCATGTCCTGATTCTCGCTCTCCACTCCCAGCCGAGAATGACTTCTTCAAAAAGGGTCGATACTCAATTTCTCGCCACAAGAGGTGGTTTATCTGACCCACAAGCGCACAAAGGGATTGGCCGTACTGGTATGAACAAGATGGACAGACAGTATTCCATTGGTAATAAGGAATAACGTTGACGAATTTCGCAATTGAAGTAATGCGACTATACTAGCCTTGGCGACATCTCGGCAACGGGTTTGGAGCTGCCTATATTCGTCCGACGGGATACTGCACCCATGACACAAAGGCAGTATACACGAGCAAGCAGACTACTTCCAAGAAAGGAAAGATGCTAAAAAAATTAGTAGCTACCGTAAATCTCTTACAAAAGCTGCCAAACTATTATCATGTTGCCCAGATAACACATGGCAGAGCTAATGCGGCTTGCAGACTAGATCGGACTGCCGGCGACGCCACTGGAATAACATCTTTTATTCGGATGGTCCATATCCACCACTCGTTTGATATGCATCTTTTGACAATATCTCTTGAACGAGCAACTATTTCTGAAGCGACCAGCACAAGCCAATTTATCCATGACCACGTACCTCCCAAAAAAAAAAAAAGCCTTGCCTTCAGCCCAGAACAAACTCTGTTCACCGGGCCAACGCGGGAGGTTTGAATGCGGAACACACCAACGAGCCGTCCTGTTTGTGTGGCGGGAAAAGGGGCCAAACAATCTGGCCGGCCCGGGTTTGTGCGGCCGCAAAAAGATCCTTTGACATTGTGGGAGCGATGAATGTGTGCGCATTTGCCGCTCGAGATCCTCTAGATTTCTCAACCCGGGGTTATTTCCACGTTTCCCGTTTTCGTGCCGTAGTCATCATGCCGTCGTCATCGTGGTGTTTTTTTCCTCAATGGGGGCGGGGCAGCTTTTCTCGGGGCAGCGCCGGCAGTCCTTTTTGGCAGAGCATCAGGTGCTGCCTGCCGTTCTTCGTACAGGCTCGGTGTGTATAGCCTCTTGGGCGCGTCAATATGGCGTTTGAGATACTATAGATGATCCAACCTCTGGTTCTGCTACTTGGTGAGCTCAAGCCTTGGCGAGCAGATGGCGATGCATCAAGATAGACCCTCTATTTATCGTCATCTTCTCAAAAGAGACCTTCATAAATACTTGAAAGATTATTTCCATTCTTCTATCATCTAATATCTAACTTCTAATTGAAATCACTTGCACTCCGAAAATCAGTCGAAAGCAAATGTCGACCAACTTCGGATTTTTTTACCATAAATCCAGAACAATGCTGGCGCCGGGGCCAGAGCAATGCAGAGGAACGCGAGCAGCGACGAAGCCCACGCCACCCCGAGCTGGTCGTACATGATGGTGGCAAACATGGGAAAGGAGCAGGCGATCAGACTGCGCACGACAACGTGGATGGACATGGCCGAGTTGGAGTGGAAGCCGTACACGTCAACAATGTAGGAAATGCCGGGCACAAAGATGAGCATGAGGCCCAGGCCGATGAAGAAACTCGCAATGATCTGCGAGGCTGCATGGACATTGCCAGACCAGCCAAACCACAGCAGCGAGGGAGGGAGTATGACGGCCCCGGCCATCATTGGTGGCAGGCGGAATTCTGGTGGCGGAGGGGCGCCCTTTAGTCTCGTCACCCAGGTCTTGTACAATGTGACTGTGAAGATGGACTGTATACCCCAAGCTGAGATGATGCCGCACATGACGGCGATGAATGGCAATGAGCTGTGCTGGGCAGACCAGCCTCTCTGCTGAAAAGCAATCGGGAAGGCCTGAAAGGAGAGGTATAGGGTGCCGTATACCAATGTCAAGTACACGGTGAAGATGATGAGGATTGGCTCCGTGACAAACATGCGCATCGGCTTGGTCAGATACCGGTGAATGATATCATGCATGTCGACCCGCGTCTCTTCCGACTTGGCGTGCAGAGCCCAGTTCTTGGTCTCGAAACGAAGTCGCTTGGCCTTGTTCCGCAGTATCATACGGGACGAAGACTCGCGCACGCCAAACAGGGCGGTGACGCCAAAGGTGACCATGATGATGAGGGTCGCCCAGGCCGTCCATCGCCATTCCGAGCCATCGCCGCCCGTCAGGTACGCACCGGCAATGGGAGCAATCGTCGCTCCGAGGTTGATACATATAGACGACATGCCCAGGGCCACGCCCCGCGGGATGGGCTCATACAGCTCGACATACATGCCCGAGACGACGGAGAACGCCGCGCTTCCAAATACGCCGGAGAAGAACCTGCAGACGAGAATCGTCTGCACATTTTCGGCCACGGCGACGGGTATCTGGAAAAGGGACAGCCCGACAACGCACGTGAAGAAGACCACGACGTGGCCGAACAACTCGGACAGCGGGCCGAAGAAGATGGGGCCCGTGAAGAAGCCCAAGATCCAGAGGGCCACGGCCAGGCGCATGACGATGACGGGTACGTCAAACTCGGCAGCCGTCACCGCGGCGGCCGGGCCAAAGACGCTGGACCCAAAGGACACGGCCGAGATGACCGACGACGTGATGACGACGAAGAAGAACTTTTTGGTACTCGACCAGTTCCGGGGACACTCGGGGTCGTCCGGCCCATCCCACCCGACGACGTTGTCGGGATACCGCTGGGCGATGCTTGATGTTTCGTTTCCATCCGTTATTACCAAATCCAAGCGCTGCTTCTCCTTGGTCTCGGGCTCGGCGTTATTGGTCGTGCTGCTGTTGCTGCTGCTTTCTTTTCCTTCACAGGCTTCCGAGTGGTCGAGAGGGACCAGGTGAGCGGAAGGGGCCCGACTTCCCGCCAGGGTCGTCGTGGCTGACATGGCCGCTGTCGTCGGGTTCGTCATGTTGAGACTATCGAGGAGTACACTCGTACAGCCATTTCCTGTCCACTTGGAAAAGGGAAGGGGGAATCAGGAGGGTATATCAAGAGAACCCAGACACGATAAAAGAAAAGAAACGTCGTGAGACAGACAGTCAGACCTACCGAAGCAAACATCTCCCCGGTCTCGCGGTGTCCTTGGGCTCCATACTTTACTTACAGGGTAAATGAGAAGCCGCACCATGAAGAAAAAACCTTCCCTTGTTTTTTTTTATCGGGGCGTTAGGGAAGGAATCTCTCGCTCCCGCGATCATTGAAGCCGCGAAAAAAAGGGGGTTCCACTTTTTGATGTTCCATGTCGACGACTTCACAGTTTACAGTTGGACAGTACCGGCGGTACGTATCTCTTGGATCCCTAGATATTCTCGTGTCATGTACGTACATGATACGGAACAGGTTTGTCTGGGTTGTCAGTACGGTAAGTAAAAGTATGGTGCTGGGTGGCAGGTCTGGATCGAGTAGCTGGGTAGCAGCTTGGCAGCAGGCAGGCGGTTTTGCGGCGTCGTTTGCTTATCAGCCCTGCTAGGCTCGGGGCTGATCGACTGGGTCACGGATGAGCTAAGGGCTTACGTACACAGTAACCGGTATCAAGAAAACCGCCGGACGAGCACCGATCATAGCGTGAGAATGAAGCCACGCCAAAGCGGATTTCTAGATTCTAGGTGTCTGGTGTTTGGCAAAAAAAAAGGCTTGAAAGGGGGTCGATCTGATCCTTCCCTCTTCCCAAGTTGCTGGCGCTGTAAGAGTTCACTCCTGCCCCAAAGGAGATGTCGGAGTATCTCCTGCCCGTTATGCGTGTCTCGCCAGCGATTACCGTCCTAGTAAACTTGATGAGCACACGAGAAAACAACGTCAGACTCCTATCAGTGATCACACCACAAATGGTGGATCCCTCCCAAGGGTAAGGGTACCTGACTGTGCAGCACGGATGGCGCATCGTTTGGTATCATCCCGCAGGCAAGGCAAACTTGGCAAAAACCCGGAAATTCCGCTATCAAACAAGAAGAGGCGAGGAAAATGGTACTCGATACTCGGTACAGCTAAAGAAGGGAAAAATAAGATAAAAATAAAAATACAAACCTTTCGGGTGCCAAGCCGCCGAGTCGCTCAAATACTTAATAACAAAACCAACATTGAACAACAAATGTTCCTTGCACTTCCGTATCCGTTTTGTTCCATGCCCGTAAATCCGATTTTTGCATGTTTCGTGTGGAGTCGTATTAGCTAATGCTAATAAATAGTTGCGACTTATTATCAGGTCCTCAGTTCATCAACATTCGTTTGTGCACTGTCAGTGGCCCAGATTGCTCCGAGGTGACATTCAAGCCGCGAGGACGTTTATTCGCCTCGCTTTCTCAGCTGAGTTCAAAGTCGTGTAGAGCACTTCATTGACTCTTGGTTAAAGCAAGTATATATGTCTTCACCAGCTAAATACGGCAAGCTTATTAGTGCAAATATCCATGAACGATCAATGGCTGATTCTGTAAGAGTCGGATGATGTAGGGCCCAGCCTGACTTCATGGGATATCTAATTTCTATAATTCTATCGCTGTGTTCCATTGTAAACTAGAATTCATTCCTAGACAATCGCCACGCCGTGAAATGCGCCAAGATCTCGCTCGTGACGCCCTTGGGAGTCCTCCGAATGGCTCTCTCTAGCACAGCCATACCGTCGGGCTCGCCATTCGTGTCGGCATCAGAATCCACTGGCATGAAGGCCTTGTCGCAGATGCGGCTGATCTCGGCTCCCGAATATCCGTGGGTCCGCTTGGCCAGCTCGGCGATGTCGAGAGGAGGGAACCGCAGCTCCTGTGCCTTTCTCATGATGATGGCTTCTCGCGCCTGCTCGTCGGGGAGGGGCACGTAGATGAGCTCGTCGAAACGGCCCGGCCGCATGAGGGCCGGGTCGAGTGAGTCTGGCTTGTTCGTCGCCGCCAGCACAAACACGTTGCCCATCTCCTCGAAACCGTCCATTTCCGTCAGCAGAGTAGTGAGAGCCTGCACACCGCCTCCCGCCGTTGCGCCGCCCCCTGACCGATTACCGGCGATGGAGTCGATCTCATCAAAGAAGATGACACTGGGGCTCGCCTCCCTGGCCCTCTGGAAGAGGTTGCGGATCGATCGTTCCGTCTCTCCGACGTACATGTTGAGAAGCTCTCCGCCCTTGACAGCGAAGAAGTTGAAGCCCGATTCCGTGGCCACGGCCTGAGCCGTCATGGTCTTTGAGCAACCCGGGGGCCCGTACATCAAGACTCCCTTTGGCGGTTTCCAGCTGACGACCATGTCCGCTGAGCGATTGAGCACTTGCTGGAGTGTTGTCTTGACTTCTTGATAACCTCCAATATCATTCCATCTTACGGTAGGCGGCTTCAAGGTTATGTCGTGCATAGCCGTAGGTCGAATCTCTTGGAGCGCTCGCTGAACGTCCTCCCACGTGATGGGCTCGCCGCCCTTCCGGTTCCTGGTCCGGCGTTGCGAAGCTCTAAAGGCGCTGTGCAAAAGGTCAACCAGATCACTGCCCGTGTAAGCGTGTGTGCGATCTCCCAAGTCAGAGATGTACTTCTCAACATTCTCTGGGGCAAAGTTGGGTGAATATGAACGAATAATTTCTTTCCGCGCTGAGGCGTCAGGAATGGTGAGCGTAACATGACGCCCAAAGGTGAGCCTCGTCTGAAGAGCTTCGGGCACATCTTCCAAGTAATTGCGGCAACTGCCCACCACGAGCACATTGGGACGTTTCTTGTTCTTGATGGTCAAGACTGCGAGCTCCTCGAGACCGTTGAGTACAGCATCAGTGGCAGCGGGCCGCTCCTTGCCCACCACCCCTCTCATGTCATCAATGAGAATAATGGTTGTCTTTTCATCGTCAACGGCGTTTCTGAAGCACTCTTGAATGGCCTGAGGCTTGTCCGTAGTCTTGATGCGCTTGACGCTGCCCCATCGTGTATCTGCAATTCTGTTTAGAAGCATGGATTTTCCTGTTCCCCGGCTTCCCTGTACAACGATACCGCATGAAGGGTGGGGGAAGGCCCCGTGACTAAACTTGACATCGTAGTCGCTGAAGAAGTCATCGAGCTTGTCCAGCGCATCTGCCATGCCGGGAATTCCGGAAACCTCTAGTCGGCCAGGGGGGGCCTGCGCTTGATCTCCATCAACAGCGTCAGCCTCGAGCATCTGAGCTCGGGTGTTGGGACAATACTTGGCGACGTTGGTCTCTGAGCCATTGACTGACTCGACAACAAAGGAGCGTTTGATGCCCTTCCCAAGCACCTTGTCCAGGTTGAGACCGGCGAAGACAAACTCGGCAGTTTCTGACGGGTTGTTAATGAATAGCTCTCATGGTACGGACAAGAAGACAGACTTCGTCCACTGATCTTCTGCCGATATGGGAATAACCTACCGAGTGCACATTCCACGTTGTAGGACACGAATTTCTTTTCTGTCTCCGAGATCACGGGCGCATCCGGTGTCACATCTCGAATGACCACATTCAGGGCATCTGGCACGGGCTTGCCAGCATCGGATACCCTAATGACCTCGCCCAACTCGAGGTGCGTTGCCTCGCGCAGAGCCCGACTCAGCTGGACCACGCTCTTGTTGCCGGCGAGGTTTTTATCCGTCGACGGCCATACGATACCCTCGCGTCGTTTGCTTGGATCGTTGGTCGACTCGATATACACGACCTGCCCTGCTTGTAGGCCGTTCTCCAGTATGAGAGTGCCGTTCAAGAAGACCTTGGCGGCATGTTTCTGGTTGGGCAGCTCCTGCGTCGAGAGACGGACCTTTGCCTCAATGGGCTTTTTCATGGCGGCTCCTACTCAGAAACAAGTTCTGACAATAGTGCACAATAAAAATGTCCGTGTCGAAAAGACAAATTGCTCCACCGAGGACTATTTTCACGATAGTCCTGCAAAATGTTTCTTGGTTTGCTTGGACAGCGGGCCAAGACCAGCTTAAGACTTTGAAATCGTATATGCTTATGCCTTGGGGAGTAAAATACTCATGGCCTTTGATCAATGAAGAAATATCCTGGAAACACTCTTGTACAAAATCTTTTATTCATACAGATTAGGTAGGAACTGTACTTTTTGTGCGGGTCCAACTTTTGCATGTAAATCTTTTCTTTTGGTCATTACCCGTCACTATTTTTACGGTATAGCGGATAGCTTAAGGCGTCCCTTGGCAAAACAGGTGCTATTCGTCGCCTAACCGAAACAACCCCCCAGCCGCTGGCAGGACTGCCCAAACCCTTCCAGATAGCTTAGGGAGCCTCCGTAGCGCCCCAAACTTTTTCCGTTTTCAATTCTCAAGACACCTTCTTTTCCTTCCCAAGAGCGCTGCTGGGGTTGCAATGCGCCGGACAGCCTCAATCGACATCCCATGCTCATGCGACAGCTGCGGAGGCCCTTGAAGACGCGCCTCATCATAGCTGATGCAGCATGGCGTTCAAGTCTTCTCTACCCTCTGCCTGTCCGAGGTAGCATACGGTGGCAGTCCTCGACAGTCTCCACGAGCACAACCACAACGACTCTTGGTCATGATGCAGAGGCGGCGGCAGTGGCAGCGACAGTAGGGCAGCAACCGGCTCAATCGTCTCCGTCTCCGTCTCTCTTTGCCGCGCTCTTCCCCGACGAAGCCAAGCATCGCGCTCGGCGACAACAAACCCTGCGCCGCGAGGCAGACGGCGGCACATCTACTCCTCTCGACCGTGACTTGAAGAGGACCAGCTACCCGGCAGCGTCGTCATCGCCCCTGCCCCAGTCCGAGAACCCGCTCATCTCGTACTACGAGGACTCGTCGCACCACCCGCAGGCCGCCAGCGAGTCGCGGTGCACCGTGGTCCTCGCCGCCGCCTCCAAGACCCTGGCGCCGTCGGACTTTTTCCGCGTCGGCGCCGGGCGCGCCGCCCACGTCGAGGGCTGGGTCGGGGGCATCGGCAAGGTGGTGCAGGCGCGCGACCCCGACACTCTCGAGCCCCTGGGCCGCTACTACGTCACGTTTGGCGACGCGGCGGCCGCCGCCGCCTGGCGCGAGGAGGTGAAGCGCCTCTGGGAGCTCAGCCGGGCCTACACCCCGGGCGTCGTGCGCAGCCGGGCGTCGTACCTCGCCGGCACGAGCGGCAGCGGCGCCGGCGGGGGCGTCCTCCCGGTGCGTGTCTCTTCTACCAGCAACGGCGGCCGAGGAGGGAAAATCGACGGCACGCCCGAGCAGCTCGAAGCCGCCCGCCGCGAGGTCCAGACCTTTACGCTCGTCCCGCCCGACCAGCGCTGGAGCCTGGACGTGGCGCGCTACACGCCCGAGGAGCGCGCCATGGAGCACGCCGGCAGCCTGGTCGAGAAGCTCTGCCGCAAGGCCGGGACCCGGTCCCTGGTCATGGTGGCCGCCGACGGCGGGAGGCTCAGGCCCGAGGTCCTCCGCGCCGCCATCCGCCACGACGGCGAGGAGCGGGGCCTGCCCTGGCGCGTCCGCAACCTCGAGACCCTCGTCGGCAGTGGTATCGGCACCGGCACCGCCAAGGACAATAAAGACGGGGCATGGGGTATTATGCCCTTCGGCAAAAGCGACGCCAAGGACCTGCCTGACGATGCCGTGGAGGACAGCTTCCAAGAGCAGGGCACTGATCGGTTCGTCGACAAGACCAGGAGTGAGGCTAGGAGGTATCGGCGCTTTCTCGTCCCGTTCGCTGACGAGGCCGAGGCGAGACGATTCGTGAGGCACTGGCATCAACGCCAGCTCACCTGGAGGACAGAGTACGAGAATACAGATGACCAGACACTGAGAGAACGGGAGCACACCAGGGTCCTTAATGTCACATACTTGTGGTGAACGCTGTAAGAGTACTTTTTTGGTGGAAATTGCAATGTCCACGACCATGCACTAGGTAGACAGGTACTTCATGAAATATGATTTCGATGGCTCTTTTTGACCTACTTGTCCCGTTTCCATACTCGCAAAAGATTATCTCTCATGCATGGCATGCATTTGCAAAGGGGAGTGCTCTCATAACCATTACTGCATCTTCACCATGGCAGGGTCATGGCAAAATTTGCAAACTGTAACATTCGACGCACAAGAACCAGACTCATTGGCAAAAAGTATATTAGAACCCATATCAACCAAACTCCAACCAAGATATTTGCTCTGTTTCCATCGATGAAAAAACGTCTGGAATCGCCTGCTTGCTTGTCAGGTCCAGATCTTTAGCAGCCGCTTCCCTAGCTGATCGGCTCTGGGGAGGTGGGAGGAAAGAATCTTCCTGTCGTGCCGTCTTGCCGGCCCTTTTCGTTCATCGCAAACTGCACTCGAGCAACCTCAGGAAATTTCCTCGCTTCGTAAAGATGCTCTGCCGCCTTGTGGCCTTCGCCTCATCAAGTCCACAACCCTGTTCCGCCCCTGATGCCGGCTGTCTATCATCATCATGCACAAATGTGGTATTCGGTACAAGTCTCCGCTTTCGCCATTTCCATCGTCGTTGAGGATCCTCGTTCTTGTGGCTTTCTTTTGTCATTTAATTTCCATACTCGGTCGAAATTTAGCAGCACTTGCCCAGGCCGCCGCTGCCCTCCCCTGAGTCGACCTTGACGCTGTTGTTGCCACCGGATGGCTGATCTTTCGAGGTGTCAATGATGCGCTTCTTGATGTCTGATGCAAGAGAGTAGAAGGCCTTGTCAATGTTGATATTGCTCTTGGCGGAGACCTCGAGGAAGGGAATGCCCAGCTCCTTGGCCAAGGCCTCGCCCGTTTCTGTCGAGACTACCCGCTTGTCCTCCCAGTCGCACTTGTTACCAATCAGGATCTTGTTGACGCCCTCAGTGGCGTGCTGCTCTACGTTGGCGAACCAGGTACGGATGTCTGTATAATCATGTCAGCATTGTGGGTTATGGCAATGGTCTCATTTGTAGCCGTCTGGTGTGCACAGCTGGGTGAGCTCCCAGGGACAACGTACTATCGAAAGATCTCTGGTCGGTAACATCGTACACCAGCAGGATACCCATGGCGCCACGGTAGTAGGCCGTGGTAATGGTACGGAAACGCTCCTGGCCTGCAGTATCCCAGATCTGCAACTTGACGCGCTTTCCATCGAGCTCAATGGTTCTGATCTTGAAATCGATTCCAATGGTGGTGATGAAGGAGGGCGTAAAGGAGTCCTCACTGAACCGGAGAAGACAGCATGATTTGCCTACGCCCGAGTCGCCGATGAGCAGGAGCTTGATCTAGAAGGGGGAACGACATGATTAGCTTGGAAAGTTGTCGATAGGCTACAGGTAGATATTCATGCTGTAGCAGCGATGGAAAGCAGAAGAAGAGTCAAAACAGGAGGATTTGATGTGGCGCGGTATCGACGGTGAAGACATTCAAACAGGCGTAGGCGGACATACTAGGAAATCGTAGTTTCTGTTGCCCGACATTTTGGCCAACACAGCGGGGGCTGATCGGTGGAGGGTCTGGATGTATCAAGTTTTGGTTGGAGATGGCGAAGTTTGCGAATGGATTGTCCGCAGAGTCTATATTCGGAAGACGAAGGGACAGGTGGGCAGGCGCAAAAGGAGTGTCTGGTCTGTGGTGTCGCAAAGGTGGTAGGTTGGTTGTGGTGGTCGTTGTGGCCGCCGCGGGTTATCGTGGAGATAGGAGAGTTGAGGGCGTGCTGCGACGTGTAGTTTAGTTTCGTTGTCTCGCTGGTCTCTGCTGCTGTCAATCTGTCTGGTTACCGACTGTCAAGTCAATCAGAAAGTCTGGAGACCCAGTAAGAGTGGTAGTACGTAACTACCTACAAGAGCTAGGTCCAGCAGGTACGCACGCAGCAGAGGCTCAGCAACGACCAGAGTGCGGTAAGTCGGGAGTCGGACAGTGGAGGGGATAGGTAAAGACAGGGTAGGTACTTGCAGGGCTACCTCCCTGGCGGTCGTTGTAGGCCTGGGGTGTACTGGATTTGCGGTGTCCCGTACCTAGCCTCTGCCTCCTACAATGTGCCAAAAGGTAGGGAGTGTGGCGTGGCATTTGCGCTGTAATGCGTTGTGATTCAACGCCTAAGGCGCCTGACGCCTTGGACTCAACGGGCAGTTATGGGACCCCAGGCTCGCCAGGCAGCTATCGGCGGAGAGAAAGAGGCTTGAGACCGGGGTACAGGTTGTGTCCAGATACCTGGACACACCCTAAACCTCGGACAGCAGGCGGACAGTCTGATCTAGCCCCTTTGTGGTATGGAGCCAGCCAAGTATGACGATTTGAGGAGCAAATCCAATCGTCAATCCACTAATCGGGATACTCCATGCCATGTGTCAAACCACTGGCAGCACATGTCAATTTAATCGACTCAGCTAGGTTAGATTCAAGTGCGTACACAGCAATGGACTCTTGCGGTCAAGGATTGGATCAACACCCTCTAGTTGCTAACAATTGCTAACAATTCAACAAAAAACACCAGCCTTTCCAGCCAAAAGCCTCTCACCTACCTACAGATCTGAGCTACTCTTGTTTCTGGTCTAGACACGGCTTCCAGCTTGGAAATTTAAAGGTGGATGGACAATGTGTCTTTCCAACGGGCGCACGTGGTCGTTCTTAGGGGGCCTTGTAACACCCGTTTTACACCACTGGTGCTCTCCTTTTTTGGAAGGCTGACCGCTGATGCAAGCTACACATACAATTCTGCTCAACGAATTACTACAACTACATGTACTAGCCAACTACCCAGGCACCTACCTTGCCTCCTTGATATTCGCACTTGTTGACTATCGACGATCAGCTGGTTGAGGTGTCGTTTGTTTTACACTCGTATTACAAGTCTAACGATCGATCATCCCCTCCCAGAACGAAGCGGATCCGATCTCTCCTGGGATCAAGGAATCTTGTCAATAAATGCTTACCTAGAACGCAAGGCTTGGCGTCTACCGCATACAAATACCCGAGACGTCCCAAAACGCCGGATCGCATATTGCTTTCCCAACTCAAGATTGGGGGTCAATATCAATGCTAGAGGGGCACGTGACTAGTAGATTTTAATAACAGTCATCACTGACTTGACATTGTATTGCACAGATACGACAACTGAGCTATTGAGTCCATTTTCACCGCGCTCAAGAGAAGAAGAGGATGACCATGGTGAGCAGGATCATTTTGAGCAACCACTCCGATGATGAGCTTCTTTGTCAGGCATCTTGAAAAAGAGTAAGTATATTTTGTTTTACGTGGCCACATGATGGCAGTGAATATAGACAAATAATGGTAGGTAGGTCCGCTAAACTATGTCATATGATGTACTCCACCATTTGTTGTTGTTATTCACTTGAGCCATTTGGCATATGCCCATCGGATACGATCCAATGCTCGGACCTGCGATTGAATACCCTTGAGATTCGCCAGGTCGTCGAGATCTTCTAGAAACTCCCTCTCAACATCGGCAGGAAGCAAGGAATGTGCAAGACGGCGGAGCACATGGACCTCGCATACAAGGAGACCATGGTCCTTGTATGACAGGAGGTTGTTGGGAGACGGTGTTGCTTCGGAGAAAATGCGGTCAATGTTGCGAAGCACACGCACAGCCTTGCCTGCGTGACCTTCCTGTCGATAGCTCTTCTTGCCACCAAAGACTGTTCGCAGGTATTGGACCAGGCCAATGGAGACCAAGATACCAGGGGTCAGTCCGATGAATCCAAAGACGAGCTCCTGACTCTTTAACAAAGCATCAATACCAGCCATTGCTACTTCCACATCAACCTTGGTTTTCTGGACCTGGATGAGCAGGGTTCGCACGAGATCACCGCGGACGGCGCCCACAAATGGCGAGCGAAGGTCCTTTTCGTATGCCCGGAGAACTGGCGTTACGTCGCCTTCTCGCACCTTGGCTCGAATTTCCGAAAGCTGCGACTCCGATATAGATGATGTCCCAACAGCGGAAGCGGGACTATCACTGGCAAATTCGACAACCATGCGCTCGAGACTGTCCCGGTCCGCCTGCAAACTATCTCTGCTCATGATGGCGATCTCGCTGTTGGAATCATGGCGTATCGTGCCAATGACTTTGCGAGTTGGCTCGACAACCCAATTGAACCAGAAATCTCTGACTGTGACACCAAAGTCGGCAACCCACGCGAAGATTTCCTGCTGGCGGCTGAAGAATATACGCAAAATGGTCGTAGAAGATAGCAGGAGCGCTGTCGCTGGTAGCCAGTATCGGACAAGTCTTGATGGCCGACCATGTTCGGCCACAATCTTGGCGGCGGCATCAAGATGACCGGGCAGTTGGTTCTCAAGAAGGGTCTGCAGTCGCTTGGCAACCACGGCAGGTCGGTTGCCTTCGTCTTCTTCGACCTGGATGGAGAGCTCCGGGTCTTCTTCAACGCCAGCAAAGACCTTGTCTTCAAACTCGGCAACACCAGTGTCCAATGTCAGCACATCTTTTAAAACCATGTCCATGAGCGCGACGCTACGTTCGACGACCCCTTTCCATTCCTGATTGTTGGACATGATGATATCGCTCTTGCCGTCATCGCTGCCATTACCTCCAAACGCGAGACCTTCGTCAATGAGTACACCCAGTCCACTTGATGTCATTTCCCTGAGTTTCTTCAACTTGGCTTGCTTTCTCCTGGCCTCCGTTCGGGCTACGGCCGCTGGGGACATGAAACGATTTTGAACATTCACCAGAGACCGTTCCCGAATACTGTCACGGACGATTCCATAGAACTGTCGCCAGCGTTGTGAAATGGAGGAGCCAATCTCCTCGCCAAGATTTTGTTCCGAGAATTCGTTGGAGCCAATGAAGCGACGACTGCGAAGGCGGTCGATGCTATCTTGATAGATTTCCTGTGTCCATGCCCAAAAGCGCCATGGAGACGTTTGTACCAGATACAGAGTTCCATAGGAATGCGATGACAGAATGTCATCCCAATACCAGATGTGGTCGCTCAAAGGAATAATCTGGTCAAGTAGAGTGTCCATGATGATTCCATACGTCTGCACGGTGGCTTTGCTCACCAAGAGCCATTCAAGCTCAGCCTCGTACTGGCCAACGGGGTGGTCCTCATCGCTGGTCGCAGTTCCGAGGTCGGACTGAGAGAGGAGGGTCTGAAGCCTCCATACTGGCAGCACGGGATGTGTAGTCGACGTGGTTGAAAGAGACTTGATCACACGCAGCAGTTCCTTGACCCGGGGCGAATCCAGTTGTGCAGAAGCCTGTGCTGCAAATTCATCGTCATGGTGAGCTGCTAGATGGGTGAAAGGAATGCGGTCCAGCTGCGCATCCAGGCGCCGCACCTGGCTATTTTGTAGCCATGACCGTCAGTATGTGTTTGCGCTGCTTGCTGTGCCTTGATGAGAATATGGACTCACTCTGCCACTACCGACATATTTCACCCCCTTCCTCTTTCTTTTCCTCCCTTTCTTCTCTTGATCAACGGCAATGAATGAGACGACTATGGTGTGAGGAGATGTTTGTGGGGCTCTCAAGGTGAAAGTGAGTTCATAGTTGCCGAACCGGGGATTGGAGACCGAGTACGATGATCGAATGATTGATCCGCTTGTTGGGCAATCCCTTCCCTGTCCGCCTGAGGATGGGAGATGCCTGGACTGACAAGAAATGCAGCAGGTAAGAACACGAATACGAGGAGATGAGCTCCCAAAGGGAAATATCCTCTCTCACAGGCTCGTCGTTCAGCCTTGCGGACAATGGACGTGAAGAGTCTGAGTTTGTTTACTTTTCACTAGGAAAGTTGGCATGCCGTGGTAGTAAGTAGTCAGTCGGCTGCAGTGAGGTCATGCAAGTCAAAACAGTACCCGCTTCCGCCGCCGCATTTCGCAGCTGTGTGCTGGCAACTGGAGCTCCAGCTGTGGCGCACCAACCAACCCAGTGGGCAGACTGGAACTAATAAGCTTTGGGAACAACACAGCAACCCTGAATTTTTGAGTTTCAGGCACAAGACACACAAACAAGACAATCAAGACAGCATCAAGACAGAGGTATCTATTCTTTTGCAGTGATCAGCGAAGTAACGCTAGAACCTGGTACTATGTATTCAAGTCGCTAGTGGATGAAGAGGGATCAGATATGCAGGATCAAGGGGATTATCCAGTCACGGGTAATGGACAAACTGGAGGGCAATAACGATCACACAGGGTACTACCAGGGAGCATTTAGTGTAGCTTGTGTTAGTGGCATGGAAGACACTCCAGTTTATCAGTGGCGGTTTTCATATCCACAGTGATTTTCCATCGCAAGCTATCCGATTGTCGCTGCCACTTGTTGAGAAGACAAATATGTCTCCAAAGTGTATGCTGCAGGCTGCGCAGTGTGGAGAACACCTTGATGCAACAAATGAACAGGCAGCCAAATAAACTCAAAGTCCAAGAACAGCAAGGCTCGTTCCGTATGCTTGATATGCTAAGAGTATAGAACTCTATCCTTGACGAAACCAATGCAACAGCTTCCAATTGTAGGTGACATGGACTGTATCACCAGCGGGTACGGAACATTGGAAGTCTGCAACATCCAACCTGATTGTGGCATGATGCGGATGCTCTGGGAGCCGAAAGTCGCCTTGCTCGCAATGGCCCCGGGTTCTGATTAGCGGTGGAGACGCTTTACTCACTGACAGCGGCGACCTTGCAGAGTGGCAGAATAGAGTCCATGCGCATTGTTGCTTGAGGTAAAATGTATGCTAGCAGCACTGCGCGAGCCACAGGACAGGTGCAGCTATCAGATGGCAGCCTGAAAGTTTTAGTGGTAGATCAGTCATCAGCCTTTTTTGCTGGGGGGGAAAAAGAAAATCAGAAGAACAAAAGAAGACTGGTGCGCCACACCACGGGGATTGCCGCTGTCTGTTCAGGTACTAAACCGACCCAATAGACCCATCTGATCTGGATCTGCATTCGCACCGGAATTCGAGAAGCCGCGTCGTTCCACTATGGTGCCGCTGTTTTGATTGGTCTGCTTGTTTGTCTGCCAGGGGTCCTGCTGCAAAATCTCCCATGCCCATCCCCTTATCGCCTCCTCAACGGTTCTCCCCTTTCATATTTAAGAATTCGACTGCCAGCTCGAGAGCGGAATTGTCTAGGGCTCAAAACAGCTGTTCACTCTTCTCGAAGGTTGTGACCAGCAAGGCGACTTACTTCACCTAGTTTCACTCATCTTCTAGGTTACCTATAACCGCCTCTTAAGCCATGGCGGGACTGTAAGACTGCTCCCACCCACCCAACAATCCCCCAGACCGCGAGTCAAGGCGGTCGGTCGGACGTGTCGCGCATCTCGCATAGCATATACTAACACTCCTCCTTTGGCAGGAACGCAACGCTCGCCGGCGTCTTCACCAACCCGGATACCTTCTCTGGTGTCTTTGAGGAGGTTACCAAGCACAATGTCCAGCTCAATGTCCTCGAGCGCCTCTGGGCCGCCTGGTACCTCTGGATGCAGAACGACACCCTCGCGACCGGTATCATGAGCTTCGTTATGCACGAGGTCATTTACTTCGGCCGCTCCCTTCCCTGGATGATTATCGACAGAATGCCCTACTTCAGGAAATACAAGTTGCAAAACCAGAAGATTCCCACTCTCAAGGAGCAATGGGACTGCGCCAGTCTCGTGCTGCTCAGCCATTTCACCGTTGAGCTGCCTCAGATCTGGCTCTTCCACCCCATCGCCACCTACTTCGGTATGGACTATGGTGTGCCCTTCCCTCCTCTCTGGAAGATGGCTCTCCACATCTCCGTCTTCTTTGTCCTCGAGGATACCTGGCACTACTGGTTCCACCGCGCTCTGCACTACGGCCCTCTCTACAAGATGATCCACAAGCTGCACCACACCTACTCTGCTCCCTTTGGTCTTGCCGCCGAGTATGCCTCGCCGATTGAGGTTATGCTGCTCGCCATGGGTACAGTAGGATCGCCCATTCTCTGGGTCTCGCTTACTGGCGATTTGCACCTTTTCACCATGTACATGTGGATTGTCGGCCGTCTGTTCCAGGCCATCGACTCTCACAGTGGCTACGATTTCCCGTGGAGCTTGCACAACTTCCTGCCCTTCTGGGCCGGCGCACACCACCACGATGTCCACCACGAGCGCTTCATTGGCAACTACTCCTCCAGCTTCAGATGGTGGGACTACATGCTTGATACCGAGTCTGGTCCCGAGGCTGCCAAGCGCCGTCGCGAGAGGAAGCTGGCCGCCCTCAAGGCCAAGAAGGCCAACTAAAGCATTGGTTCACCTGGTTTGAACATTGCCACAGACGACATTCCGGCTTAGCTCCTTCAAAAGGCCATGGCCGGCAAACAGTCCAGCTCAAAGGGAGTTTTGAGGGATCGATATGAGGTCTTTCTTCATCAGGAACGGAAAAGGCATATGAAGACTCCCATCTGGGAGCTATTGGCTTGCATTGAGCGGCGTATGAGGTCCCGGGTCCTTCGTTAATTGTACATATTTGGGGGGCCGACCTTTTTGTATAGAGATTTAATTATTCGGGGGAGGTGGACGGACTCGACGAAAGGTAGACGAAAACTTTAATGATACACCAAGACCTTCCATCCGCGAAGATGGTCGGCATATTAATTCAACAAAAGTCTCACGACGTGCCTATATAAGTACGTGTGCTCGTTGTCATGAGCTGACGCGGAACCAAGCAGCATCACCATACACTTCCTTGCTCATCATCATGACTATTGAGTCTTCGCGTTCGCTTTCGGCTTCGGCACGCAGCAGTCTCCGGCGCCCGAAGCCACGGTATCGGCGAGCTGTCTACCCAGGCTGCAGCTCTTGTCGCCCTGATTCAGGTCCTCGACGATCTCTCCAAAGTCCTTGGCGAGCCCGTCGCAAATTGCGGCGAGCTCGACATCGAGAGCCGAGAGCCCCGGTGGACTGTGCGTCGTCCAACGGATAAAGGTGGTATTGTACACCTGTGTATGGCTATAGTTTAGCAATAAACATGCAGAATAATGAGGGTCGCTTTGCAGATTTACAAAACATGTGCGTGTCAACCGGGCATGAAATCAGCAACAAGGGGGGCCACCTATGGTCTGGGCTTCATGGATAACCATTCCCGGGGAGTACAAGAAGGAGTCTAGTTGATACACACTTGACTGGGTGCGGGGCGCATAGGATGTATGACAAAGTAAGGAAAGAGTGAAGAGAGATACTCACATTGGACCACTCGGGATGGTGATTCTTGAGTTTACACTGTAAAGCCACGGCGGTCATGAAGTCCTGATGGTAGGCGATCAATCAGCAAGCGAAACCTCTCCTTGAATGTGACCGAGATAGTAATTGTGAAATCATATGCCGAGCGCCAACAAATAGACACGGCGCTGGCGATGCTTGAACTGCGCCATCTTGGAGACTCCAAAGTTCCCTTATTGTCTTGACCTGCCATTGAAATCGTGGCCGCTCAGTACGAGATGGTCCCATCTCAGACAGAAAACTGATACGGGAATTCCAATGGGTTAAACCTTGGGAGAATGTGCCGCGTCGAGTCTGTAGCAGCTGGTTCAGACTCGCTGTCCCAAGCCAGTAAAATATCTCTCTTTCGACCAAGATACCCAGAGCACGCCTACTTCCGTCCATCTGCAACCCTGGCAAAAACTTTTCTTCTTTTTTTATTTTCTTCCTTTTCACCTTTCCTCAAATAAAAGGTGACGAAAACTTACCCAGGTCTTGGCAAAAGTCTTGAACTTGAAACTCCGCTCCAGGCCCTGTCCATTGGCAATGAGCGTCCAACGTCCACTACCTTGTTGTTGCTGCTGGTCAGCAGAAGAAGCTGACGACGACGACGACGACGACGACGAAGACGACAGTAGCGTCCGGAGCTTCTCGGCCAGCGCCGTCTCGTCCGAGCCCTCTGAGAACCGGGGCGCCGTAGACATGGCTCGCCTCTGAGTGCTGCTGCTGCTGTAGTAGACTACTGCCTTGTCGTTGTTGAGACCTCCTCTTCTGTTGCTGCTGCCGTCCCGCACGAGCTGTTGCTGGCTTCGCTGTGATGATGAGAAGGGAGCTGACAAGGGACTGGCCAGGCGTCCGTGGCTACAAAGGGCTGCGCCAGCTCTGGAATATGTGCCGAGACTCCTGATAACGGAGTGCGTTGAGCACGCTTTGATGGCTGGCATCAGAGCTCCCCCCAAAAAGGTTTACTAGGTTCGGTAGGTCAGATTTTGAGGTTGACCAGGTCCCTGCCAATCGAATTTCAGATTGACGTGAATACAGGTATTCGATACAGCAGTCTGGCTATATCTCAAGTCAAATTGAGCTCACGTGGTGTGTGTAATAGCAACGTGAGCTTTTGTTATCATGTAACTAGTTGAAGTCGAAATTTTGGTAGCACTCTAAGCATGGACCAGTTCCGCGTAACTTCAGTAACATGATTCTGTCACCCATTGGTCAAGACTATCCCAACATTATGCCATTTTCTATTCTTTCATCAACTAACTCAACCCCAAACATTTTTATACTCGAGGCTCGCCTAGAACACTCATATCCGTGATTACTTGACATTTCATGTCATTACTATTCTACCGACGAAATGACCCCAGGGTATGTATGGCGGGGTGCGTTATTCTGTTTGTGGGGTAACAAGCGTGTCCAGACTCCCCCGTCCAACCTTGTTCGGAGCATAGATATCGGATAGGTAGATCCGTCTTGTCTACTTACAGACCCGACGGCGCGTAATAAGCCTCATAGTCCCCTATCTTGTTGTCTTTGAAGTAGCTCATAATAATAAACATTCAAAACCCTTCCCAAGGTCTTACTGTTACATTTCGTGGTGGGCTTTCACCAAATTCAAGAGGATTCACAATGCGTGTGCCACAACTCCAAGCGCATTATGCGGCAAGGCCCGCCGCAAGCATCACCGCAGAATCGGCGGCAACCACCGAAGCCGCTGTGGCCTATACGGGTCTCAGGTCCGACCTGTTGATCCCGGGGCGCGGAGACCCCATCGAGGACGGCGCCGTCGTCATCAAGGACGACACGATTGAATGGGTCGGGCGGTACGCCGACCGCCCTTCAAAGTATGAGCACGTCGACTTTACGCACATACCCGTCTTGATGCCGGGAATGTGGGACTGCCATACGCATTTCGGCGGCTACGGGCGAGCCTTTTCCACCTTTGGGGACTCCAAGGCCCTGCTGCCCGGCGCCCAGAGCCTGGCTGGTGCCGTGACGGTGGCCGACCTCCAGCGCACGCTCGAGGCAGGTTTCACGAGCGTTCGCGAGCTTTCCGGGGTAAGAAGAAGAAAAACGTAACTACTTGTGTCATCTATGCATTGATCCATGTTCCTCCCATCTCCTTTTATATATATACTGACACGCCTTGAAGTTTGCGGGATACCTGTGGCCTGGAATTCGCGATGGATACATTGTTGGGCCAAACGTCTACTCGTCCTTGTCGTTGTTATCAATCACCGGTGGTCACGGCGACGAACATGATGTACCCATTTGTGCTGTTCACCAGTTCACAGAGGCTGGTGGCAACTTCTACCTCTGTGACGGCGTCGACGAGTGCATCAAGGGAGTCCGAGAAATGGTCCGGCGCGGTGCGCGGTGTATCAAGGTCTGCTCGTCCGGGGGAGTTCTCAGCCTCAACGATGATCCGGAAGACCGCCAATTCTCCGACGACGAGCTCAAGGCTATTGTCGACGAGGCCGCGCGGAGTGGGCGTGCGGTTGCCGCGCACGCAATCGGAAAGGCTGGTATTTTGGCCGCCTTGAGAGCTGGAGTCACCAGTATCGAACACGGATGCTACCTCGATGAAGAGGTTGCAAATATTATGAAGAAGCAGGGCACGATTTTAGTGGCTACTCGGCACATTCAAGAGAGCTTGCTGCAAGATCCTACAGAGTTTCCTCCGCGAGTGATCGATAAAATCCAAAAGATCGTGCCTCTGACCAGGGACAATTACAAGCTGGCAATCAAGCTCGGCGTCCGAATCGCATTAGGAACCGACATGTGGAACAGCAACCCTGAGCATCGTATATCCCATGGTCGCAATGCCATGGAGTTGACCTATGCAGTCCAGGCTGGTCTCTCCCCGCTGGCTGCCATCGAGGCAATCACGGCCACCGCCCCAGGGGTGCTGGGCAAGAAGGCCCCCAAGAGCGGCCAGTTGAAGGCTGGATTTGATGCCGATATCCTCGGTGTTGCAGGCAATCCTTTGGAGAATCTGTCGTTTCTGACAACTCCGACCTACATCACCCACGTGTGGAAAGGTGGTAGACTATTCAAGTCTCCTACTGTGTGATGACTTACTGGCTCGCCTATGCTCAACCCTGTCGTTCGGCGCTGTGATTAGTCTTCGGCGATGTCTATAGTAAGCAGCAGGAAACAACAAGAGGTGTGGCCCCATCGTATACTGCTAGTAGGCAAATGACTCGAACTTGGCGGAGAATCAGCATTTGGTTAGTAGTATACTCAATTAAAATTAACGTATAGCATGTCCGCGCCATACACCTCTCATGCTCTGGAACACATCAGAATATCTGCATGTGGGGGTGAAAACGCAAGCGAGCAGGCGAACATGATTTGGTTCCTACTGTGCATGATGAACTGATGTCACTTCAGCCATCCACGACGGGCAAAGTTACCATACACGTAGAAGAGGCACAAGGAACCCAACCAGCATTTCGAAAAAGAAACAAGAAAACCCCTGTGGGCCCGATCTCTCAAAAGTGCTGTTGATTAACCCTGCGAGATTCACATCCTTGCTGCTGACTGGCATGCGAGGGACGGGTCACATCCGCCGCTTTGAACATGCTGCTGGCTGACGAAGACTCCGATTCTTGTGGCCCAAATTAGCATTTCGTCTAGACGGCCGAAAGAGCAGCCGCATTGCAACTCTCGCAGGGAATGCTGCTAGGTTTACTGTACGCTGATGGGTCGATCGGGTTTGCGACAAACAGATTTCCCGCTGTCGCACCTGTCTCAAGGGGGCCGTGGACAAGTCCCGAAGGCGAACTAAGAAGCTGACATGTTGTAAAAGCCGACAACTCCGCACTGTCTGTGCAGTTCATCATATCATATCACATTGCGATTCCACGGATGGGTCGGGCATCGAAGGGTCGTCTAGCTAGCCGGTCTTGCCCACATTTGGAGGCACAGTAGCAGCTGCTAGATCACTAGGTCAGGTAGACAGCACCGACAGTCAGCAGAAGACACGCCGCTTGTCCGTCTTTGTAAAAATGTGATCCTCTCTGAATGATGACTGATCGGCTGAAACCCGTTGCTGTACTAGGCCCCGCGTGCTTTGGCATAAATGGAAAATGGTCTCCTCAATGGGTCAGACTTGGGGAGGCGTCTTGGCGAGGTAATACTAGGAGAAGTGAAGGATTCTCGATAAAGCCAGCGGCTGCCGTCCTCGCCTAGATGCTGTGGTTTGTAAGCAATCTTTTAATTCTTTTTTTGTTGAAAAAAATACGGCTGACGGGCATAATGGAAATGCAAGTCGCTACCACTGAGGACTTTGGGCATGCGTGGTTGGATTCTAAATCACACATTCCTTGTCGTGCTGGTGTACTTCCCCTGGGGAACAGACCGGTCGACAATTGGAGTGGCTTGCTGCAGCGAAGATTGAAACCCCCCCAGTGATGGTTATGCTGAGCCCTAACTGCTCAGGGCAGCAGCATAACGTGGGCGTCATCTCCGATGCAGTATACTCGGGTAGGAAACAGGGGCACGTGCATAGGACGCAGATAGAGGATGCGCACTAACGTGAGACACCCAAAAAATATCATGTTATGGGGCATCAATGTCACTGATGACTTACTTGGCCGCCGTTCCGAGTCGTTGTATCGAGTGGAGGGTGAGATTTACCCGCCTCATTGCAAGCGTATGAATCCTTCCTCTCGAGTCGGTCTGGTCGGAGTCTGTCCTGTAGATGTACGAAAGAAAGAGAATTCGTGCCCGGTCGAGCAGCAATGCAAGATAGGCACACTTGATCCTCCTACCTGTGTCGGACCTACCTGGGCATGTTGCGCGCCTCAGCCCAGTATGCAGCCGACGTATGTATGAGGGCCGAGAAGGTATCCATTGGACGCTGCGAAGAACCCTGTCCGCATGGGGGAATGAATGCTGCTTCAAGTGCATGGGGTCTGTAGGAAGTTGACAGTTCGGAATATCCGTACACTCGACTCCATAGTTTTTCTGTCTCTCCTCTTTCCGTCTCGACTCCGGCATCTGTCAATTCGATCCATTCAAGGTGAAAACTTGGAGGGAAAGAAGGGCG
The DNA here is from genome assembly GCA_023078685.1 of Neopestalotiopsis rosae. NCBI lineage: Eukaryota > Fungi > Ascomycota > Sordariomycetes > Amphisphaeriales > Sporocadaceae > Neopestalotiopsis > Neopestalotiopsis rosae. Next base: position 3,261,113 of record JALGAS010000001.1, read on the forward strand.
ACCTGTGACTGTCCGCTTCCAATCGTTGACGACTGTTCGGCAGTAGCAGGAAGCAATTCCGCAGTGATGGGGTATAACAGTAGTGTAAGTACAATGCAAATCGAGGCGTTGCAACCACGCTGAGTCGAGATCGGCGAGGCGGCCGCCGAACTAGTACTATGGTACACTTGTCACTAAATGTTGGATTGTATTCCCCGTGCACCCGGTTATGTAATGCAGCAGGGTTCTTGTCTGATGCTAATGCTGATCGCAGTAGACTGGGGGCTCTTGCCAGTGAGACCCATGAGAATTGGACAAAGAAAATGGCTCGCGCGTGACGCAGATTGAAAGTCCTTTACGCGGACGTGTACAGAATACCTGGTATGGGAAAGAAAGAAAAAATTAGGAAAGGGCGGGTGCCAGATGGTGTGATGCTATCCTTTTTACCTACCCTTACTAAAGAAGAAGTGATGGGAAATTCCGTGTGCGGGCAGGGAGTTTCGAGGCTCGAATCAATTGGTTTGTTATCAACTCATCGGCAATATACAGAGTGTCTCTCATTGCTGTCATCGCCGCTGCATAACTCGTATGTTCAAGCTGGAGATTGAATGTAGTTCATGCCCCCCTCTAGAGCTGGGTCAAATGGATGTACAAGTAATGGAAAAGATGCCCAACATTGCAGAACTTAAACTTAGCTACCTACCTACCTACCAACACTACCTAACCTTAGGTAATTAGTACCTACATCACAATGGTAAGCAGAGCAGGCAGGTGCAGCTCAAGAACCCGTTCCACAAATTCGGCCGGCCTCGACGAATCAGCACAAGCCCGACATGTTGTCAACACGGCCGAGCTGTATGAGAAAAACCTCCGCGTCCTGTTTCTACTCCGGTTTGGATGCGGAAGATGCCTGAAAGGGAAATATCTGGGCAAACGTACGACTCACGAATGACTGTGCTGGAATTAGACTGACGCGGCGAGGTGTTCGCTGGTGACAAGTGACTCCCTAACCAAGCCTTACGACGGCAGTTTCAAGCTTCGGACGAAACGCCCAGATGTCGGATTCCGTACTATCCAGATCTTCAAGGCCAGGCTGGCTGTCTGCTGTCCACCTCTTTTTTGGTAGCTGACTCCTAACATTGTACTGAAGTATGGACGGGCTTCTAACGACCCAACCTAACCACATATGCAGGCGGCAGTACCTACCTCGAGCCTACATAGAAGCCTTACATAAGTAGTAGGTAGACTTTGGCGACCGGCCACATCAGGTTAGGTAGGTCTGCTAGTTGTGTGTACTGTGTAGGTGTTCACCATTTACTGGACATGGATGTGTGCTGACCTTATTGATGCACCTTACTGCGTACTCACACAGCCATAATAAAAAATCCATGACCTTAGTTACCTAATGTCATAAGGTAGTAGTTCAGACATTCATTCTACTATGTACCTTATTGCATGACTTGCCTAGGCACCGGCAGAGGAAACAACACTTGGATGGGGGTAGGACTTGTTGCTGACAGGCGGCGTTCGGTGATTCTCCGACGACTCCTCCTCATTCTGATCTGTGCCGCTTTCTCACGCATCATGTAATCAACCGACTATTGCAACGCCACGGCGCCGAGGAAAGTGGTCAACAAGCTGGGCGCTGCCGGAGAAAGGGTCACCTCGGGTCCAAGACCAGAGCGAGCTGATTGAGAAAGGGACCGTTCAGATTTTTTATCTTGTAGCGGCCGCAACCACCTCATGTGTGGACGGACGGGTGTAGTTGGAGCGAGCATTTCATTCAGCCAAGCCACGGTACGGAATAAAGGTCGAAAACTGACTGTTACTCGGTTCTGGAGCATCCTCGGATTCCATCCATTGTGGATATTTGTGCTGACAAACCCAGGGCGGAACTTAATCTGCGCTGACCGGATACCCGCCCGGGGGTCTTCGTTTTCGTTGCCTCGCCCTCTGGGTGGCGATAGTAGAACGAGTCATCAGTCAGCGATCAACCAACAACCAAGCCAGCGAATCTCAATGCCCTTCGCAGCGGCCCGGACTGTCGGCAGTCCGCCTGGCGCTTCTCGCTATTCTCCCAAGGTACTCAAAGCTAACATACGGAGTAGCTTGACCGTGAAGTATAGTGCTGGGGAAGTGCCTAATAGCAATGCCACGACGCGAGCAATACCCGTCCTGGGCTCTTTTCTTCATGTTCCTTCCTCCTCAGGTGTTCCTTGCCCAAACACTCCATCCTTTGCTTTGCCAATCATGAGCTATCTCAAGAATTGGTCAGAAGACAGGAGACCATGCAGCATTTGCATACCTCTCCAGGCACTGAGCCTGCTTGATTTCATCGTTGCCTACATATGGCAAGTAGATGGTAACTGGGTCTTCAGCACCCAGCTGCCTCTGTCTGAACCCGTACTTGTGTGTACGACTTTGGACTGTCAGTGGCGTGACCAAGCAGCGAACCTTGTGGCTGCCAATCACCCCCGGCAACCGAAGACGCGTGCTACTACTTCGTACAAAACCCTCCTATTACCTGAGAACATAACCTTTTCCCGAAGTGGCGTTGAGCGTGTAGAGGCGCCTGTTGGGAGCCAAACATGTCATGTGCTTGTCCCTATATCTGAACAATTGACAATGTTCATGGGCAGACGTGAAAGTACCATAGATGTACCGCCACTTGATAGCCTTCTACTCACTCCTCTGGGGAAAATCTGATACCATCCGGTCCATCCTCGATCAGTCAATTGCAATGAGTAGCCAGTTGTACGGACAGCTGCTGCTCTCCTTGCTATTGCCAGTTCCTCGGCTCGGTACATTTTAGCCAAGCCATACATCACACATGGAAATGCAAATCACCAAAGGACTATGACCAAAGCCGGCGGCGAAAGGCCCGAGCAGCATTCCTTTGATTGGTTCGGCCGCCACTCAGCACTTTAAAGACCCTGTCAATTTTTGCGGGCGAGAGTTGCGAACGGTACAGCCACTCTTGATGTACATCTCGTTTCGTAAGTGGGCTAGCAATTCAACTTGTTGCCTCTACTTGGGTAAAGTACAAGGGAAACAAACATTCTCCATTCTTACAGCAGCCATTCGGGGTCACACAAGATGACAAGAAACCCTGAAAAGCCGCCGCATGCACCAGGTCTACCAAGATTGCTTGCAAGGCCATACATACATCCTGACATTCATTCAGTCCATTCCCACCCCCGTCTCCGCCTTTTTGCGAAGTACATGTAGTTACCTATTATTGTCGAAACACGGACAGCATCAGCGATCATGGACATGGACTATTGCTACCTAAGCGGCAGATTCCAATTCCATTTTCCGATTCCAATTCCATAGTCCCACCCATGGAAGGTCAGTGAGCAAGCACCTGGCTCCATATCTTGACCTGGCATCAATTGAAGAACCCCAGGTGCCATCCGGACCTCAGATAGACACAAAGTACATACAATTTCCATGGCTCATTTATTGACTTAGTAAGACAAAGTACATTTTGGCAAGGTACATAGATTATTAGGTCGCTAAATTATTGGTTCTAGTCCAGCAAGCAAAGCTGCATTGAGCACTGAGCACTGAGCACTGAGCATTGAGCCATGGCAGCTCGTGGTTTCCCTCGGGCCCGGCCCAAGTCCACTGCTAGGCAAGAAATCATAGGTACTATCGGGCCCAAGTGGACATAACTGATGACTGTCTCGTCGTTTCCCCCAGTCATGTCAACAAATCTACCGCCTAAGGAAAGAGCTGACTGTTCATCGTGGCGGCTCTCATTCCCTTCTAATACCCGATCAACTGTTGGTTGTGTGTCCGTCTCGTCTTTCTTACCACCCCAGCTCGCCCTACAGGGCCAACGGAACTCTCTCGCTCAACACACCACGTTTTGTTCCTCAGATCAGACACAGATAAACCACGGACACTGACACGAGAGAATGCGATTTGATTCCGCACCTCCAAAAAAAAGGGTCGCATGACTCTCAACCATAATCCATCTTCGCCTTCCATCTCTTATTTTTCTTTTAGAACCTGTCCAACAAACGTTCTCCCCAGTTTAGCACGCTGACTAATTTCCGTAATGCAGGCCAGCGCAAACCTCAATGGTAAGTGTGGCGCGTCGTCGGTTTTCTTTCTGTCTAATCTTTCTTGCCTTTGCTTTGCCTGCCTGCCTGCTTGCTTGCTTGCTTCCCTACCCGTTCAATAGGCACACCCATTCATCATCAGTCATCAATTTCAGGCTGGCTCCGTCATGCTTACCTTATGATTCACTCCCTTCCAAAATACATCTTCACCCTCTTGTTTTAAGATACACGACAGAAGAACACTGCATGGCACTGGCACACAGCTAGTACACCCACACACATACATACATACCGGTACACTACTACTACTACTACCACCACATCAACAACACAACAACAAAACCTACACAGTATATTACTGTGGCACACTCTCCTCTACCAAGGTTCCCTGCCTACCCTACCGGCCTTCTCTCTCTGGGATTAGGTAGCGCTCGTACTGTACGCACGCGCAGCAAGTTTGCGGCTGCAAAACCCCACCGTATCCGAGGCGGCCAAACCTTTTAGGTCCACCTCCCCTCCCTCCACTCCATGTTAAGGCCGTCTAATCCCCTGTTGTATATGTAATCAGCGTCTCATACTGGCGCCAAAACGTAGCCGCAACTTTAGATGCCCTTCGGTCTTTCGCGTTACATACACGTCCCCTCCTGTAAACACCCACTCACCGGCTACTCCATTACCAAATCCCGCTGCTAGGCCCTGGCCCGGAGAGTTTCATTATCCTACATATTCCCATTCTGGCCCACTTCCATGCTGCTGTTCCGGTTGTGACTGGCTCTTTATATGCTCTGGACTTCTCCCAACCCCCGGTACTCCGAAGTAGTGTAATACTCGCTGTCAACACCGAGAACTGACTTTTGGACCAAACACCACAGAACAGGAGTTGGATTTGCGCACAAAACTCTCACAAGCAACTGCGATATCACCTTCAAACAACGCAGGGTCTACCGTAAGAGACGGCAGAATAGCTTCCTCATATTCGTCTAGTCTGCCGCCGCCGCTTCCGCTTGCTGCTACTCACCAATCGCATGGTTACAGCCAACACAGCCAGAACTTGCCAGGACATTCTCACTCACAACTGAGAGCAGACGCCCGCGTTGCGCCTGCTCTCGATACCATGCCACCTGGACCGCCAATAGTTGGCCCTTCGACTTCGACTGCTTCCGCCATGGCCGTTCAGGACCTCATAGATCATGATCCCGATAATTCCGGCCCCGATGGCCGCAAAGCGAAGCGGGAACTTTCCCAATCAAAACGCGCCGCACAGAACAGAGCCGCCCAAGTAAGTATTCAGACAGGAGTCAACCGTATTCCTCCCCTCCGCGTGCATTTGTGTTTGTGTATTTTCGTGCTCGAGGCGCTTGGAAGACGGTTTACGCTCTTCTTGAGGTCGACAAAAGAAAGACCAGGTCTCGATGGCAATTATTGGTGCATTGTCTCGTGGATATCAGCCGTCTCGAATTTTGTACATTTCCTCGTATACGTCACGCGATGTCTGGTTCAGCTTCAATTGTCATTAAATTTTTTCAATTGCACAACCCAACCTTGTTCACCAGTTCCGCCGGGATGACTAATCAATTCTCTAGAGAGCATTCCGGCAGAGGAAAGAGCACTACATCAAGAAGTTAGAGCAGCAAGTCCGCGACCTTGGCGACATGGAACACCAGTTCAAGAGCATGCAGAACGACAACTATGCCCTTCGCGAATATGTGTTGACATTGCAAAATCGTCTCATGGATGCACAGGTTGAGATTCCTCCGCCGCCTGCAAATTTGCAAATACCATTACCACACCCTGCTACTCGGCCTGCCTCTCATGCACCTGCTTCCCATGTCAACAACACTGCACCTGAGCCTGCGCCTGCTCCACCTTCCACAGTCGGAGCACCCTCCGCAGGTTCGCTTGCCGATGTAGCAGCTGCGGTAGCTGGTCTCAGGGCCCACGGAGGGGCCGTTGACTCGTATTCGAAGTTCAAACCGGAGAACGAATCCCCTCGACGTGAAGAAGATTCTCGGAGGTTACACGAATCTTTACCGCCGTCTTCATCGTTGAGAGCCTAGTATGATTCCAGCGCCTTAGAAGATCATGATTCTAGCGCAGAGGAGCATGTTTCCAGCGCAGAGGAGCATGTTTCCAGCGCAGAGGTGAATCATCCAGCACGGAGTTGAAAGGTTCAGCACGGAGACGCATGATGGGATGTCCTGAGCTTGAGAAGTGCCGTGAAAGCAGATGCCAGGTTTGCTACAACGATCACGGCCATGTGCACAACGGATCGAGAATTGCCCTCATATTCTTGACGAGGGTGCTACTTTTGGATGACTTCGCATAGCGCGAGACGAGCGATATCAAGTGTCACCTTTCTTTGATTGGCGTTTTGGGAATTGACCAGGGGTGGAAATGCTTTTCGCCTAACATTTGGTCTGGGCGTAAATGGTATTCTCATCATTGAGCCAAGGGCTGGCTCAAAGGTTTTATTATTACTTGATATTCAAGTTCTGGCAAGTGTATGGAAATACGGAGGGTATGGAATGGCTTTGTTCGGAGCACGAGGGTTTGACTTCCCAGAGCGAACAAGAAACAAAACAGCGTAGAATATATCTTGGTTACGAGGAATCGACCCTCGGCTTGAGGCCTCTGGAACGGCGATGGCCGCGGCCCTTGCCAGCAGCATAAGCGGCAGTTGTTTATAGGTCAAACTCAACAGCTCCAGACTACAAGAATCACAGTAGGCAAGTCTCGTTGCAGCTCTAAATGATTTGATCCCATATTCTGACTCCTGTTTTCGTTGACTCGTCGAAATCAGAGTGCAACACGATTTTGTCCGAGTAATCTAACTCCAGGGAAAATACGCTTCAAGACGTACATAGGCAATATATTGCCTATTCGTTCGACCAACAATGTCTCACATAGAATTGGAATATGAAATCAAGGAAATATCAGCATTATGTTTCAACAAGAATAGCGAGCTCGAGTCTTGGAAGCGTCGTGCGTATCCGTACCAGAGTAAATTCTCGCCGCGGACAGATACTCGACATTCTTATCTGATGTATCATACAACTGTCTCATGCTTCCTCCTCGTTTGATGCTGACTTTTTGGAGCTATCCACCATCATCTCAATTTTGGTAATCAAAGCCTGTGCCAAAAGGTAAAACAAATGGAAGGAAAGAAAAGGGGGAGGAAACGGAGGTGATCTTCATCACACACGCAAAGGCCCTCTCTCTTTCTCCTTTGGTCTATAATCGCGGCCCCACCCCATCGCTACAGCTAAGACCAGCTATTACCGAGGTCGTGCTCCTAAAAAGAGAGAAAAAATGTCAGTAACGGCGGACTAGACTCTGCGGTGTAGCGATCAAATTTTTCGGTGAAGGGAAGTAAGGAATAGAGGTCGAGGTGAGTCAAGGGCAAGTATCTCCGAACCAAGGGGTGTACGACTGCCTCGTAAAGAGCACAACCAACCCGCGAGCCAACTCAAACCAACAAGAGATATGCAATATGGAATACAGTCTGGCAGTCCAGCCACGAGATGACACGCCGGAAGATATCCTTGCCACCTCGATCACGGGCGTCAAAGCTTACGTCACACGACCGGTGATAAGCTGGGCATCCTTGCGGCGCCTACGCCTGGGACTGTGTGATAGAGCACATCTAAGCAAGCCCGAGGGTACATGCGAGCAGGAATGACAGGGCTACGTGATTGAGGGCAAGGAATAGAGGAGAATATGCTTGTTTTGTGACAAGGCTGGTGATTGGGGTGCGGAAACTGGGGGGGAATGAGAACGCGGCGCGTCCCATGTATGCAGTCAGACGGCACTTACCTTCAAGTAATCTGCTCCTTTTTCTTGCCATTCAGCTTTTGTAACCACGGCTGACTTGTAGCCACTCGACCCTACCCATTCTGCAGCACCCTTCCATGCGTCCAGTACAGGATCCTTTGCCCGTCGGAGGGTGAGCGGGCTATCCGCAGGAAGGAGCGCCGTGAGGCCTTGCTGCAATCTGTAGTCGAAGTTTTCGAATAATGTATTGCCGCCAGTGAGGAAAACGTCGCGTAAGAAATCGTCCCGGCTGATTGTGGGAATGTGAACGAGGCGCTGGTTGAGAATATCACCGGCAATCTCTATGAGACCAGCCTGATCCACTCCAGCAATCGAGGGCTGGAAAATGACTTCTGGTACCCTGATACGCTCAACGTTTAAGTGAAGTTGATTGATCTCGGCCTGAGAGCCCAAGAAAGGACGGGGACCTCGGGTGAAGGCATGTAGAAGCGATTTACTCCAGTCATTCTGTGCCTCATACGTATCATCGTGCGAGAAGTTGACGTCGAAGCGGAGTAGGTCATCTTCAAGCGATTTGAGGTTGCTTTCAAGATCCTCTTCGCCGCCTTCCTCATCATCACTGGCATCTTGTCCAACCGCAATATCCCGATAGACGCCCCAATCATCGTCATTGGCGCCAAAGTTGTCATCATCGCCACCCCTGCGCCGCTTAGCCCGAGGACCATCAGAGGCGAGGTTTGCAATAGACTTCATCCGGATCTGCGACGCAAGCGATTTTCGGTTGCCCAGGTCAGCCTTGAGGCGATCGCGCTCCTTCATGCGCTGCAGAACATCGGCACGAGCTACGCGCTTCTCCTCCAGCCAGCCCTCAAGATCGTTGTCACGGCGATCTTTATCTGCTTGTTCCTCAGCAGCTATGCGAGCCTTTTCGGCCTCCTTCTCAGCCTTGGCACGAGCGCGGGCTTCGTGATTAGACTTCATCAAGCGTTGCTGCTTTTTGGCCTTCAATTGAGTCTCGTCGAGCTCCTCATCGGGGACCTCCAAGAGGCTGAAATCAGGAGCCTCCTGCTCCTCTTCTACATCAATACCCAAATCCTTGTTGCGTGCCTTTTTGACCGACTTTTCTAGTTCCTTTATCATGCGTTCAAGGTGTGCCTCGTCTTTCAACTCGTCACCATCAAGTAGACGTTTCGTATCCTTCTTGTTGGCGTTTTCGATCTTGCCCTGAAGCTGCTTGTAGTACTCAAGTTCTTGCTCTTTCCGCATTAGGCGCTCGAGGCGCATCTTCTGTGCCTGTTCTTGAAGTCGTCGTCCACTCTCCTTTTTGCGCTCTGCAATACGTGCAAGCTCCTCTTCGCTCTTTTGTACAATAACTTCTTCGGTGAAAGGATACTGTATGACTGCATCTCTGTCCTCAAGTCCGGTCCAATCGAGATACGATCGTACTTCGTTGTCGTAGTCCTTGGAAACGTAGCAGTGATCGCGCAGCATATTTTCAGCTTGCGAGGCATTGAGTTTACCTGGAAAAGCAGGATATTTCAGGCGTATGAGCTTCAAGAGGTATTCTGCGCTATGCCAACCACCCCAATTCAACCTGATTGCCTGTGCCAGCATTGCTTTGGAGTTGTAGACGGGTATCACGTGTGTCGAGCTGTAGGAAGAGGACACAACCAGACCAGTTTGGCCCTTGTTATAGCGGTATGAGAATAGGGAGTCGATTCCAGTCGCCAGAGAAGGCGCGCCGTAGCATTCAAATATGATCTCGTTCATGGCTGAATGAATGTTAGCAATGATGAATTTCGACAACACATGGCAAGAGACCAACATTTTCTCGAGTAAGGTAAGTTTGCCACTGCTTCAGTCATGACAATAGGCATGTCAATGGAGCCTTCGTTGTCATTCATGCCCAATTTGAGAAAAGTCCAATCGAGAACGTGTTCCATGACATCCCAGTTGCTGACAATGCCCGACCCAGCCTCGAAGGCGTTTCTGATGTGTCCGCGTGCGGTCGTATCGGCGTAGCAGTCAGTTCCGGCGAACGAATAGGTCTTGCCTAGTTTGCGGTCTCTGTACTTGGCCATGATGGGCGGAATGTTGAATCGGGGTTCTGATTCGAAGGACCAGCCTGCCCTGACAGCAGATGAGCCTAGTAAGCAGGCATTGGTCAGTATGATTGTGCTTTAGGAATAATTGAAGAACAGCAGGTAGTAGAAACCCATACCATTATCGATGACTATGGCAGCGCCGCCCTGTGGTTGCGCCAGCGCCTTCTCTCTGCCATCGGGCTGGGGAGGAATATGCTTCTCGAAGCGCAGCTCCTTGACTGGAAATATCCGCGCGGGAGGATATATCTTTTCCTGGCGGGTAGGGAGCTCGCCTAGCACCTGCGTAGGCGTGTCAATTGCAGAAGGGGCCATCGTCGGTGGTCTTGTTGGATTCACAATGGCGTCGCGCGGCGTTGCATGATGCAGCTGCTGTCTACTCCGACGATGCGCGCAAGATTGGTTACAGCTCCGAGGGTTCCCCAGATCCAAAAGTGATGCTGATGGGATGAAGTTGGAATTGACCTTGTGATGAGGGAAAAAATGTTTGCAGAATGGAAAAGCGGCAAGAGCTTGTAGAATTTCTGGTCGGCTGTGCGTGCGTAACTACATAGCACCCGGTAGTAGCTGCGATTCACAACATTATCTCACCCTGGGCGCATGCAAGGCTGACGCCAGTTGCGATGCGCCGCTGCAGGGATTCTTGTTTGCGCTCCAGTCTTTTACTGCTGGACTGGAGCTATGGCCTTTGCCCTGTCTCGTTGGCTGGGTCTTGCATAATGGGCTGACGCGACGTAAAACTGCACCTAATGGAAGAGGTCCGACGCGGTACGGAATACATACCCAAGAGGGGTCAAGTATTATCAATTACGGTTCTAGGGTGCCTGGGGTTGGGATAGTGTAGGTACACGAGTTACGACGGGGAACGCTAGAACATGGGCGGCTTGCTCTGCTCCTAGGAAGAAAACTTGACATATCAGTTCGTGTTATTCCTTGGTATCTTGATTAGTCTTATGTACTCTACATGTCTCTTCTGTCTGGGTTGGAGAGGTATAATAATTATTGTTTCTCTCAAAGTTTTGTCGCTCGTAGTGACCACGGGCGCCTCACGAGCCCGTACAGTATATACATGGTCCACCATAATACCAATCACGACTCGCCGCATAGAATTGCTGCAAAGCCCACTCGTGGTGATTGCCTGACAGTAAATCAACAAACCCTTCAGCTCGATGAAGGCTCCTTAAGCCCACCCGTAGCTGGACGAGAATGAGTTAGATATCAAATTTTGCCTCTTCAAACGCGGATGCAAAAAATACCTTCGAGGTGGAACAGCACATTGGACTGATAATTCTTGAACATTTGAGCAACAAGCTCAATGTTCATGTTTTGAACGTTGATGTCCTAGGAGCCACTGTTAATTATACAAGGCGAGGATCGACCACATGTTCCGATCTAATTCAATTGCAACACGCACCTGCAATTGTTTGTTCATGACCATGACCGACTCATTCAGCTTCTCCTGCAAAGAAAAAAAAAACATTGGTTACATTCATGTCCCAGAGTGGTATTCTATGCAAAACCAAGGACAAAACTTACAACGTTGGTGATGATTCGCGAGAGCAGAAGGTTCTGCTGGTGTTCGTGGGGGCTCTCCTGAAGACGTAATGAGCAACCGTAAACTGCGTATCTGGGGCAGAAGTGTTAATTACCATTTTGAAGTCTTTGTAATTGTTGTCCTGCGAGTGCGAAATGAAGGTGAAATGTCACTGCTTAGGTAGGTAGAGCCCAAGCATGAATTGGAAGTGAGAGGTAAGTGGTGGTACAGGCTTGTTTGTCGGAGCTTGGAAGCACCGATCAATTTATATCCTGCACCTTCAGTAGGTCGCCTTGGAAGCTGTCAACCACCAGCCTTGCAACCAACATATTTCACATTGCCTGGTATCCCGCGAGGAATCGACCTTGACGCCCCAGGTCGCACTTCAGACTCGAATTTCGTTCATTCTCTCCAACACTTGAATCCACAGTCACAATTACTGGCGCGCATTAGCAAGTGTTTCCATCACAATGGCAGCACCAACAGAAGCTCAACTGGCCCACCAGGAGCTCATCGACAAGCTCGACATCCACTCGATCCCAAAGTCCTTTCGCAACACCAGCTGGCGGCCGAACCAGCGGCGCAACAAGAACATCAAGACTATTCTAGGAGACGCCTCGCGCAAGGAAGCCTCCTCCATCGCGACGCCCCAGGATGCCGACAGCGGCGCCGCCACGCCCGCGCCCGCCGTAGACGAGAACGGCCTCTCAACCTCGGGCACCTCGACGCCGGCCATGTCCACGACTGGCGGCGGCAGCAATTCAAGTCTCCAGCCCAATCTCGCCCAAGCCTCCCGCAGCCTCAGCAAGCTGGTGCTGGAGAAGAGTCTCAAGCCGGGGGCCGGGGGAGGACTCGGGGTCGCAACCACCTCGGCGCCCAGCGCCACGTACACCAACATTGAGAGCGCGCCCTCGCTGGCCCATACCAAGCGCTATTGCGACGTCACAGGCCTCCCGGCGCCGTATCTCGACCCCAAGAGCAGGCTGAGGTATCACAACAGGGAGGTTTTCAGTTTCATCCGCAGCCTGCCCCAGGGCGTCACGGAGCAGTACCTCGAGGCGAGAGGCGCGCACACGGTCCTGAAGTGAACGAAACGACAGGGCGAACAAATATATTGTGATCAAACAACACAAGAGAACTCGGGAGGCCATGTCAAGCCTTTGAGAGTGTCATGTTTTTACAGCAGCAGCGTGGGGGCGTTCATGGCAATGTTATTTCATTTGAATTCGAGTGCCAGTGACTATCTGTACAACCGGGACACAGAGAGAACAATCACTTTCCCTGGAGCCGAGAAGGGCGACCGCGATCACAATGCGTACAGGAGTGGTTTAGACATGCTTTTATAGGTGGAATGAATCCAAGCCGTCTCGAGGAGAGCAACAGTCACGATTAAAGAAAGAGAGTCAGGGAATGTTCGACCAACAAAGTCAAGCTTATCCTACGCACCAGTTGCCTTTCAGCGACTGGATGACAAGGTATACGCTCCGGCTTAATCGTGATAGAGAAAATTTTGTTCTCTGCCTGTTACTGACGGGTACCGAGAACGAATGGGGAGCTTCAAACTCAGTTACCATAGCTGTATAGCTGTAGTCGCCGCGGCAGGAATGTAAAAGGATGTTCATGAAAAAGTCACGATATTGAGAGTTGGCCTTGAATGTTGCTTGGCCTCGGCGTCCTGTTCAGTGCTACAAACCTGTTCTTGAATATCGAGCATGAGCTTTGCTCGATATAATCCTCTGAATCTTGGATCATGCTTAAAGTTCCGCCAAACTGCGAAAATTCCGCGGCAACATTTTGCAAGAGTCTTCACACGCTCGTCGATGGATTTGGCGCACTCAATGTTGGAAAGGAAGAACTTGTCGACTCTTATTTTTTGGCAGGCGTACAGAAAATCCGTAGCGTGTTTTTGTTAAGCCTGTTGTGGAACCCGCGTTATGTAACCTTGCAAAGTGGTTGGTTCTGCCTCAGTGCTATCGGACTGCCTCCAGCTGTGTGTGCCACCTTGAACGGCTGCAGCCAAGCTAGGTACCTTACGTAGCGCTTGAGGCCGCTGAAGATGGATGTTCATCTGGATGTTGTGTCGTTGGCTACGCAGCTCAGTGCTGGTATTCGAGGTACCTGTAGCAATGATTGAAACCGTTCACATGGGTCTCTCATGAACGTAGAAAGCTTGTTGGCAGGCAGCGATGAGCCTCCAAAGACCTCTGATATTTAATTCACCGATACATAGAGGATAATCCACCTGCTGTATGGCCAAGCATGATCGGCTTTGCGTTACGCTGTTAAAGTCAGGGAAACAAAAACCCGAGTACATACGCGGTTGGTAGATAGGTAGCCCAATGCAAAACCCCTGGCGTCTTCGAACACGTCCCCAACTTTTTTTTTGGTTATCCCCTAAGAGGTTGGACGATCTAGCTTGAACAACAGCTGTTATATTCTCTTGATATAATTCCTCGCCCTTGCGCCGGCCACGTTTCTGCAGAAACCTGTACAAGTCTACCTATTGTCTCTCTATTGTACAAGCCAATTGCCTCCTAGATCGCCCAAAATGCCTACAATGTGGTTGTCGGACACGCAGAGTAAGCTTCTTGAAGCTTTCCTCCCCAAAACGCCCAAATACCCTGGAAGATGCGCCGGCTAACATGGAGTTGCAGAGATCGGAGTGGCCTTCTGCTCAGGCGGTACGTGATCATGGGAAGCTCTCGCTCTACCAGATTTTGGTGGAGGTTTGGACCACTCAGCACGGGCAAGTAAATTGACGAACGAATGCGCAGGAGGTTTCTTCCTCATTGGAGGAGTGATGCTGTTCTTTGATCGGGCCATGTAAGCAAACGCGATGGATCTCCTTCTATGCTTTCTTGCCTTCAATTTCCTCAGGCTGTCTCATGTCTGTATACTAACGCTCTCATTCGCAGGCTGGCCATGGGCAACGTGAGTCTCTTCCTATCTACGTAGCATCTGGCACCCTCTTTCGCAACGTTCAAGCGCCTCTCCCCAAATCGACCCGATCGACTGCCAGCGCTTCTGCGCAAAGAAACCAAGTAGTTCGAAAGCTCTAACACTTTGTGTAAACGATCTTCTAGATCCTCTTTCTCATCGGTCTCACGATTATCATCGGCCCGCAAAAGACGCTCGCCTTCTTCGCTCGGAAACAAAAAGCAAAGGGCACGGCCGCCTTCTTTGGCGGTCTGCTGCTCATCCTCATGCGCTGGCCGCTGATTGGATTCTGTGTGGAGCTCTACGGCATCATGGTACTGTTTGGAGACTTTTTGGGCACGATAGCCGGATTCGCGAGGAACATACCCGTCATTGGGCCCTACATTGGTGTTCTCGTCGACAGGTCGGGCCTGGGCAGGCGTAATGCCGAGCTGCCCGTGTAAGGAGAAAGAAAGATACCGAAATGGAAACTTGAAAGTGGCATGCGGTCGGGCAACGACCGAGACGATAAGGTGTATGAATCACTGACTAGATGTGGGATGAAGAATGGCGTTCAGGGTTGTTTTTTGCGGTATAGATTCGTGTGTTCAAACTCCGTCATCTACAGGCTTGAACTCGGCGCAGGGCGTCCGCATTGATATAGCGGTGTTGAATAGCCTTGACCCGAGACCATCCATGCCAACGGCTGGAGCTCCAGCTCTCTACATCAAGGGATAACGAACATTAAACTTAATAGAGCCGGTATATTCGGTAAAACGTTACAAGCAGTGACTCCTCTCTTCGGAAGAAGCTGGAACGGGCATTTCCTCATTTGCATATGCTGAAATTCATGGGGCTAGATGATAGGCTGGCAGAACAGCCCAACTATTTGTGAACCACCTCGTGATATGTGTGCCATGTGTCTCAAAACCAGACTCTAATTGCATCTTTCCCATCTTCACGGTCCTCAAAGCCGATTACAACCGCCTTGATATAGGTCCCGCCATGCTGGTACTCCCAGCGGGCCTATGCCCGATTGCCGCACGATATCTCCTCCCACTTCATCCTGCACTTAGTAGCCGGCCTTGATCAGGTAGTCTGCGAGCGCCTCAACGGTCGATGTGGCGTTTCCAGCCTGCACGTTCTCGCCGTAGTGACCGACCAGAATGGCCTGCTTTGTCTTGACGACAACGACACCAGTTCGGCCCTAAGATTGGGTATCTATGTCAGTTTCTTTCGCCTCGCCTTTTCGTGGGAATCATCTCCCCCTTGCCAAAACGTACCTGTCTGAGGTAGCAGCTGCGGTCCTCAACCTTGAAGGCGACGAATCGCTCGCCGGCAACGTGAACACCCTCGGCGAAAGCCTTGTCCTTGGCAGCCTCGGCGCCGCTCAGGATGGAGGCAAGCTCCTTTTGCTCCTCAGGCTTGATCTGTCCCACGAGTATTTCTGCGTCAGCCAAATGTAATCCAAGGAGAGCTTCGCGAGAGCCCCCCGTCTCCGGAGATGACGGAAGGCAACAAGAGAGGAAGTTCGTACAGTGAAGCCGGCCGAGGTGGCCCAGACGCTGTCGCCAGCGGCGCTGATGATGGCACCCTTGTCGAGGTGGCCAGAGCCAACCAAGCTGTTTTGCGTTGCTCAGTCAATATCCAGTCATCTCACACTATGTTCGTTTTATTCTTGGGAGATTCGTTCGCTCAATCGTACCTGGAGTCGACGTATGCTGCAGCGCGGCCTAGGTGTCAGCCCATGACTCTTCGCGATTCTTTGAGGTGGAGGTACACCACATGTTTTTGTCCCTATGGCGGGGAGCCTGGAGGGGGGGTTTGTTTGGGAAGACTCATACCTTGCCAAGACATCTTGGGGAATGTGTGAAGGTTACAGTAAAGCTGTAAAGAGAGGGAAGCGGTAAAAAAAAGAAGGGAGGTAAGGATGAGAAGCTGTTTTTTGCTTCTTCGGTGGTATCAACTTTTTATTTTATTTTTTTTACGAGAGGTTGCTGCAAGAGAGCTTTTGGGTTAAAGGGAAAGGATGCAAATGGCGGGATGCTGGTTGCGCGGAAGCATTTCAGCGGTATCTTTAGGAGGGGCTACTAAAGAATTACTGGGGCCGCTCGGGAGGGGCCACCCCCCATTTTCCATTTATTACCTTATACACACTACAGGAATCACTCGTTATTACCAACTCCTTTCCATTCCGCCTGCCGCCTACCGACCGGTATTTCGTTCTCCTGGCTGGCAAATGGCACTGGGCAATAGAGCATTGATATTCCATGATGATCACCCGGCTTCCAACTATTGCCCACTGGACCTCATCCAATAGCTCGGCTAGCAAGATGAGGTTTCAAGTGGGTACGTATCTCTCCTTCCAACGTGAAGCAGTTCGAGAAGCAATATCATGCTTTCCAGTGTACATTTATGCTTACAATCTCGCATGCCTGCGGGTGAGATCTCAATTCCAATTAACACATGTACCTACCGGGTCAAAGTATCGCGGTGTAGTGGGCCGACTTTGGGGAGAGTAGGTATCGATATGCTTGTATGTGTGTTCATGACCATACACTTCGTCTTCAACATGCCAGCCAGTGTAATGCAGGTGGCCCGACGATTCAGTTTTCCGAACCGGTGATCTGATATTTGAGACACTCATGGCCAGTGAATTTCAATCTTCTAAAAGCGAGAGTAGAGCAAATACTGTCTGGTAGCCAACAAGCAATCAAAAATTTGCCAATTTGACGGTGAAGAGGCGCCATCGCGTGCTGGCCGCTGCGCAAAAATTACCCCGCCATGCCTGACGTTGACGCAACGAGAGCCTACCACGTTCGTTGAGGGCTCTTGGTGGGGCTGATTGATGTCGGGTCTTTGCTCAGATTGCTTACATTGATTGCGACGTCGGGTAGGCAAGCCATTTGACATGTACATCATCCCTATTTCACATGGAGGTTCCTTTTAGTCCGTACTTGTTGAATTATATGGAAATAGATATTATTCCCCCTTTTCTCACATCGCCAGGGCTTCTGCTCGATCACTCGTTGCACCTTTCTATATCTAGTCGACTCAGATCTCATAAGTACAGACCTTCTCGAGCTCATCTACCAGGCCGGTGCCGCATCGGAAGCCAACTTGAGCAGGTGTTGTGAGCTCAAGGAGAACAACAATGTATCTTGACCAATCTGGGGCCCGACCTTTGATCAGACGCCCAAGCCTGAAAGAAACTTCAACAGAAAGATGAAAACTATACGAGACAGAGAAGGCGACGGCGCACTGCAATTTGCAATGCACCTTGATATACCAACGGTAGGAGGTACTAACTTATAACTGATAGCACGAGTATCAAGATGGACACATGCACGTCGGCATTGCTTGCAGTGACAGTTGGCACCAGCCGCGCCAAACATCAAACAACCATGGGTAGCTCGTGCCGAACTTGTGAATCATGCTGTTCATGCAAAAGCAATGCATGATCTTTCAACCCCGAGTCAGCCAACAACATACAAGGTCCTCCCAAAGCTTCCTCCCCAGTCCTCCTGGTTGTTGTTTGACCTTGTCAACACGTATCGCCTGGGATTGCCTATTGACAACACAAGCTTTCACAAGATCGGTTTTCTCGCGACACTGTCCAACTATGGACAATTTCTCCGGATGTTAACGGCTCTCTCTGTAAATCTCCCAGCCGTCGCCATTGCTAGCGACCCGGCGTCGAAACCTGTTCGCATCACAATCGTGGAACGTGGAAGTCTACAACATTGGATTCCCTACGCCTCTACGCTGCAGAACTTGAAACCAGAGGCTCAAGTACCGCCCACTTTCATCTGGCTCTCATGGAGGACGTGGCTCGCATCATTCCTCCTCGCTCACCTGGGTAGTAATTTGCCCATTACCAGACTTGGCTTCATCTGGGTCGCAACAGGGAATTGATTGTTTCCTCGTCCATGTCGATTGATTTCGCGGCAACCGTGCTCGACAACACATTCAAGAATGCTGCTACTGTGCTACGTACGAATTGGCCGGCATTACGAGATTGACCTTGTTGGGCCAAGAACCACCTTAGTCAATGACATGTCAGCAGGAAGCACAGTCCAGCGCAGCTTTGGGGGCCCCTTCGCCAATGCCGTGATTGGATGTTTGCGGTTCACCTTCAACGGCGCTCCTCTCATTTCCCCCAAGCGTTCCATCTACACCGGCTCCGATATATAGATAACTCTATGAGCGACGTTGGACCCACCTTATCGTATTCGATCACTTTACAGGACAGTGATCTGCAGGTCCTGGGCGAACATGTCGTGTACGCAGATCAGTGTTCAAGGTGACACTTTGATGATCATTTTCAAGATGCATAGAGCCAAGCAAGTGTCAACCACAAGAATTTATAAACTGCCAGCGAATTCCGAAGAACCTTAACGACAACAATTGGCAAGTTTTAGAGACCTGCCATTGGGAGACCAACAACGCATTATGTGTAGGCGGCGCCATCTCCTAGCTCGTCCTACATCTCAAACTTGTCCAGGATCCGGCCAGTCGGTTGGCTAGTGCCAAGAAGGCCAACCGTAACCGCAATCAGTTGTTGCATTTCTGCGAGGCCGACTCCATTCATGGCGCCAAGAGCTTCTCGAAACCCACCAGACGGACTTTTCACGAACTGTTCCCTTCGACTACATAGTACGACAAAGGTGGTCTCGCCCATTGCCCCGGGACCAGAGACAATTTTAGCTAGTGCTTCAGCCCAATTGAGGCTATCCGTCAAATGGGCGGCAAGGCAATCCGGACAGGACTGGCCTTGTGCCGGCCGCGTGGGATCCTGAAACTTCATTGTGTTGACATCACCAAGGACTCCTCCTCTCCTCCAGGAACCGCCGTACTTTAAACGTACCTCTCTATTCTCTAAACCCCCCTAGTCTGCCTGAGGAAGCTAGCTAGACACCCCCGGAGCGCCCCTGTCAGCCGCTCTTTGCGACCTTCTGCGCCGTTCTGGGGCATAATCCCGGGTGCTGATCATTCTTGTAAATAGCCGACCCATCAATCTCAAACAGACAGCACCGAAGCTATCTACAACGGCCCAGTTCACATCTGCCTAAGGGCTAGGTGAAGGCGAAATATTTCAGGTGTGACGACTTCGAGAATGTACGGTAAAGGTCACCATGATGATACGTAAAGTAAGGCTTTCCCGCCTGAATGAAGAAGGAAGCTATGCCTCTTTACAATCTCCTTGATCTCTTTTTATAGAGTGAGAAGTCAAAGTTGTTTTTTTGACACTTCTTTCTCTTTTGCTCCCTCGTTTTTCTCTTCTCCTCCGTTTCTTGTCAGTACTTTTTTAGTTTGCTTGTTTTTAGAAACTAGACCCTAGCAATTTCGTTGCCGAAAGCAAGCATCCTTTCATCATTTGACTGCAGGTCCACCCTCTAGGATTCGACATTCAAGAGACCCTGGAGGACTATGTTCAAGGTGGCCGATCGAGCCCAGGCGCGGAGGGATGCTGCAGGAAACCCAGATGCGTCTGTGACGCACGTTCACGGATCCCCTGTGCGGAGGGGACAGGCCACTGTATCAGATCGATCCCAACCCACACAACAAGCGCATTATAATACTAGATCTACTGCAGCCGCACTTGCCAATGAGAGGTCGTACCTCGATCGCCCTCTCCCTGCTCCACCACTGGGAGAAAAGATGCTGTTGGAAAGACCGTCGACTTCTGGAGGACCATCCTCGAAAACCCAGTCAGCCAGTGGCGTGAGCAAGTTCAACAGCAAATACAACAACAACAAAAGGGTATCAAGGGACGATTTTTACGTGAAAACAACAATATCATCAGGCTCAAAGTCAGAAGTGTACGGCACGCAACAGTATGCTGCTTCTCATGGTCATCTACCAAGTTCGGACCTGACAAGCCCACGTACCAAGTCATATAAGCATCAATTTTCGACTTCACACGGAAATCTAACTCGTCCACGGGCACCATCCCAGCCTGCTGTTCCCGTAGTACGGCTTACAACACCAGACACCATGTCAGACCAGTCTGCGCCCATTGGTATGGCTCTTGGCAGCCCAACACACCCGCCTGAGATGTGGAACAGTGGGACGACGTTGCGGCCGCAGCCAGTGCAGCCGGCAACATCGCCTCTATCTTCGGTCGAAAGTATTGACTCTTTCGACATGCCAAAGGAGAAGAAACAGCCTGGGAAACGGAGACTGTTTGGATTATTCGGAAGAAAACGGTCGGAAGCAGAGCCGTCGCCAGTGTCCATATCGGAGCCGAATCAATTAGGCCGGGCCTACCGTCCAGATCAACAGGTCCCCTCTCACTCACCAAACGAAGCACGGCCGAAGCATTCACGAAGCAAGACGGCCCATGATCACAAGACGCTTACACAAAAGACTCCAGTCAAGCGGTCACAAACCCTACCGGACGCACACGACCAGTCTTCGACATTGGCGCCGACTGGTATGAGAGTCAAGGGCCCAAGTATAGATACACAGAGGAGCACAGCCAACTTTGGAAGTATACCAATCGTCTTGGATTCACCAACCCAAGAGTCAACTCCGGCGCCAAGTTTTCTCAATATTGAGATCCCAAAGAGTAATATGGAGAGGTACAGTGTCATGTTTCAAGGCGTCTTAGGGCCACAGCCTAGCAGCACATCATCGTTACTTGCGAGACGTCAAGCCACAAGCAAGGAATTGAAGAAGATCAGCGATGCAATCATTGCAGAAGAAGTCAGTCATACTATTCCAAATTGCAGTCATGATTATGCGTATCTAACAATCGGCAGGACGAAAATGAGAAGCTGGCAAGGCCTCGGCGGGCAACTTCGCCACAGCCATCCAAATCACCACAATTCTTTTTATTTCCAGCTGCACCAACGGGCAGACGGACACCACAGCAGGCACAAGCAACAAACAGACCCTGGAAAACAGTGCGTTCTAATACTTCACCGGCATTGCTTCCATCGCCATCAAAAGCAACGTTCGACCATGCACTCGAAACTCATGCCCAGACTGGCCACCCTGCACAGCATCACGTTGGAAGAGCAGCGATATCTCATGATGTCAAGTCATCAACAACACCAGCCCCGGGATTTCACTTTGGCCAAAATGAGTCTGGGCTCGTCCTTGAGTCTCCCATAGACATTGACTCTCCAACGATCATGCCTGAAATCATCCGCACCAGCACAGTCAAGCACAAGATCCAGGAGCCCG
This sequence comes from Neopestalotiopsis rosae, assembly GCA_023078685.1. NCBI lineage: Eukaryota > Fungi > Ascomycota > Sordariomycetes > Amphisphaeriales > Sporocadaceae > Neopestalotiopsis > Neopestalotiopsis rosae. Next base: position 3,282,673 of record JALGAS010000001.1, read on the forward strand.
ACTGGCAGATACTCGAACCATCCACATATGCTCTTTCCAGTGGCCCTTCGTCGGCTGCTACCAGCGCTAGAAAGACATCACCATCTTCGGCCTCATCAGCGCAGACACACATGACCCATCCGCCCTCGTCCGACCTGGACGAGCCGGACAATATCGACTTTGGCCGGGACCCGGTGCAGATCTCCATTGCCCGACAAATATCCATATCTCGGGAGCAGCGCAAGTTGCTCAAGCCACTGGAAACGAGTTTCACATTGAGGTCAAAAGGCAGTCCTGCCCGAGCCAGTCCAGGTCCGGTGCCGAGGATTGGCATGGCCGATAACGAGAGGCTGGCAGAGACGCGGTCGGCTACACCTACACTCGTGGTTCCCAGCATGTCACTGGACCCAGAATCCTTGCAACAGCGCAGGAGCGAGCGCATCATCATTGAAGGTTGACGGGCCATACACTCCCTCAAATTTATATTCCATATTTTCTATCATCTTTGTATTTGATTTTGCTTCATTTCGCTTTGTCTTGTAGACTCAGTGTCCTCAAATACCCCTAGCATCACAGTATCGCGAGGGAGCTCTTCGCAGGTACGGCTAGCGACATTCTTCTTTCTTCTCTTTTTCTTTCTATTTTCTTCTTGATTTAACTAGGGATCTACGGCCGGACTAATATAGAGTTGGGATCGGAAATGGGAAAAAGCAAGCGATCTGGTTATCTATGAGGGCATGGCTTTAACTGGGTTGGATATACCATGGTGTGATGTAGAGTCTAGGGCTTGAAGTACAGTCGAGGGAGAGGCTCATTATTTCGTTTAATCGAAAGAGAATATCCATATATAGCCCCTTTGGATGGGCTACATGGAAATTAAATACATGACGAAATATATAAATATTATCATCTATACTCGCGAATAAATCATGATCATGACGAGGCTAAATTACTAGAAAGCGATTGGTATATCACTTGCGCACGTTCATTACGTCTTCCCCAGGTTTTTTTTTTTCAGAACTGTATGTGAATTGATCATGCCCGCCCGTACATACATCATCTGATTATACCAGCGAATGACTATCTTCACCCTGATCAGATGAGAATCTAAAAAAGACCGAGCTGACAGTGCTGTACATGATTATATTCAGCCACACCTTTGCACTTGCGTCTGTGCACTACATGCTATGCTGAAACACACCCCAGGGGCTCTCTGAAATGACAATTAAACGCCCGATATCAACCAATTTGTAAACCGAGAGAGAGATGACGTTCCTATGTAAGCATCTACATGATCAAACAGCACGAGTTCTGCTTCTTTGCTTGTTCTGTCATCATGAACACCGTATCAGCATCACTTGTTCCACGAATAGGCCAGGAAATAAATCAGTAAATTTGGAATGTGGAAAAACTCACGGTAGAACATCTTGGACTGCGCGCTCAAGCCGTCACTCTTGGCCACTAGGTCATCAATCTTCTCGCCGCGCTGCAGCACGCTCTCAATGGTCTTGTGGAGGACAATCTTGGTCTCGTCGAGCTCGCGCTGGATCTTCATGATGCCGTCGGCCTGGGTCGGGTCCTGGTACTTGGTGATGTACTCCTTGAGCTCGGGCATGGTCTGGGGCTGGCCGTTGGCCCAGGCCGACTTGGGGTGCGAGGCCAAAAAGTCGTCGAGCACCTTGGACAGCAGCTGGTGCGCCGCCAGGGGGGCGTACTCGTGGTCGCTGATGATGATGCCGCACACGCCCTCGGACCGGCCGTACGCGTGGAACGTGTAGTCCTGCTCCTCGACGTCCTGTCGCTGGCCGGGGCGCGTCCGCTCCGCGACCGTCTTGGAGAACATGGTCATGAACTCGCCATAGCTATACACCACCCATGTCAGTATTTCTGTTTGAACTTCTTGTTTCCTCTCGCTTCCTGCGACTCATGCGTTTCTTGTTCCTGCCCTGGGCGATACCTGGCCACTGATTTCTCTTGATCCGCCTAGGGACGGAAGCCAAGCCGGAAGAGAGAGAAAGAGCAGTGGAGAGATGGGTGCGAGTGTATTGGGTAGGTGGGTAAGATGGGGGGCATCGTACTTCTGGCGTGTGAATCGCGAGTATGCGCTGAGCTCCTTCTCTGATACCAGCTCTACGCCGGGTTTAACGTCGTTCTTGATGATCTGTTGTGGCGAGACAAGAGAAACGCCCAGCGGTCAGCCAACCCCTTGCCTCGAGCATGCTAAAGATAGCGGCACCTACATACTCCGATATAGTGCAGCTTCATGGTGGGCAAGGATGATAGTTTGTTGCGGCGACAACAATGAAAGGGTTGCGATCTTTGGTGTTTCTGGACTGGGATATCCGGGGCTACCCGTCTGTACTTGCGTCTCTCTGTCCGTCTGGTTTTTGTTTGCGATCGATGGTTTGTTGCTAAGTATAGGATGACGGAGGAAAGAGAGATTGTCGTTTCGTTTCTTAGGTAGGAGTTCGCAGATGTTTAGAAATAGTAGCGCATGAATGAGTCGCGGGGACGAGGTTCATGAAACAGAGACGAGTTCGAGTTGTGTAATTATGGAGGGGAAAGGTTGGGACGTTGGACAGGTAAAGAGGTAGGGGGGGTGTCTGTGAATGAACTGAACTTGATTGATTGGCATACCATACCTTACTGGTACGGAGATAGGTAGATAATGGAAGTCCAGCAGTATGAAGTCACCTGGGGCCCGGCTTTGAAGCGCCCCCCTTGTCTGTCTGTACAATTAAAGGTGCCTCTAAGCCTAGCACCTGCAGGCTTGTTTGATGCTTACCGCCTCGTGCGCGGGGTCCTCTTCCCCTCCAAAAAGGCCGGGGCCCAGAATCTATGGCAAGCTGCTGGCTGCTGCTGCTGCTGCTCAGAATTTGTATCGATAGCGGTGTGCCAAGTGTGCCTGGCGCTGGAGAATGGAGCACAGCGGGTTTGCTGGGGGCCTGGTGGCCGCTAAGAGATCAGCAAGAGTCACCACTACGTAGCACACAAGCTATGCGCTAAGGCATCTTTGTACACACGGCAGCTGCCAAGTTGAGCTCGCCGGTTGAGTCAGCTTCAAATCATTCATTGTTCGTCATCTGGAAGTGGAATCTGCTGATACTTTAAAATCATTTTCGCCTGGCTCCAGGTGCCTTGATATGATCTCGAGGTTAACTACAAGTTTTTGCACTGCTACACCAGAGGGACTCCGGAACATAAATTCACGACAGGCAAAAAAGTTATCTCGGTCACTTGGGAAAAGCCCGAACCCGAAGGCACCAGGCACCCGGAACGACTTCCAGGTGTCATCCGATCATGGCGGCCAATGATGCAGAGGCCCGGTGGCGGGAGCAGTTTGCTGCCATGAAAGCAGCACTGGCTGAGCTCAAATTGCCCGCGAATGGCATAGCCCAGGAGGAGGAGTCTGACTTTGATCTTGATGATGCCTTCACATCCGGCAACAGCGGCGATGATGTATGGGACTTCATCGAGGACGACGAGGATGACCTATGGAGTAGCGACTTTGTGGACGAGGCCAACGGCCAGTTGGGTGGCGACAATGTTCTTGGCACGAGTTGGTTCGCCAAACAGTGTGCTACTGTTGCCTCCAAGAAGGATGGCCTGTCTCCTGATGCTTTCCAGGCACAGATCCTCGAAATTCTGACATCAAACCAGTCCGAGGAACAGGTCCAGTCAGCACTGACCGACTTGATTGGATTCGACGACCTCGACTTCGTCATCGAGGTTATATCTCACAAGGACCAGATCATTTCCGACTTTGTCTCCCAGGCAGAGGGCCATGCGTCTGGAAACCGTCTACTCACCAAGGCCGAGAGGGAGGAGGCCTTGCGACAGAAAGACTGGGAACACAAGAACACAGTTCTGGGCCCAGCCATGCACAAGGAGGTGCAATATCCCCATGTTTACAGGGCCCACGCCGCTGGTAACTCGCTCAGCTACGCTGGAAAGAGATATGCGCTGCCATCGGGCAGTGAAAGAAAATTGTTCGACAAGTATGAAGAAATCATGGTGCCGGCTGGAAAGACTGGCGTACTCGCGCCCGGAAGAAGGCTGCTACCCATTCCCGAGATGGACGGGCTCTGCCGAAGGACGTTCAAGGGCTACAAGACACTCAACCGCATGCAGAGCCTTGTGTATCCAATTGCCTACAAGACCAGCGAGAACATGCTCATTTGTGCACCCACTGGTGCTGGTAAAACTGATGCAGCCATGTTGACCATTTTGCAAACCATTGGTCATTATTGCACACCCAATCCTATCGAGGACAACGAGGCATCAGATTTTGCCGTGGATCTAGACGACTTCAAAATAGTATATGTCGCGCCCATGAAAGCTTTGGCTGCCGAAATCACTGAGAAGCTTGGAAAACGTCTTGCTTGGGCCGGTATCCGTGCTCGAGAGTACACGGGTGACATGCATTTGACCAAGAGCGAGATTGTTCAGACACAGATCATCGTCACTACTCCCGAGAAATGGGATGTCATTACTCGCAAAGGTACCGGTGATACCGAACTGGTACAAAAGGTCCGCCTGTTGATTATCGATGAGGTTCACATGCTTCACGACGAGCGTGGTGCAGTGTTGGAATCCTTGGTGGCCAGAACCGAGAGACAAGTCGAGAGTACACAATCGCTGATTCGGATTGTTGGACTGAGTGCTACTCTGCCCAACTTCATCGATGTTTCTGATTTCCTCAAGGTCAATCGACAGCAGGGCCTGTTCTACTTTGATGGCTCATTCCGTCCAGTTCCCCTTGAACAGCACTTTATTGGTATCAAGGGAAAACCCAACTCCAAACAATCTCGCGACAATTTGGATCAGATCGCCTTTGAGAAAGTTCGGGACATGCTTCAACAGGATCATCAGGTTATGGTGTTTGTTCATTCGCGGCGTGATACACTCCTGACGGCCAAGATGCTTCATCAAAAAGCCGTAGATGAGTTTTGTGTTGATCTTTTTGATCCCCAGCACCATCCAGCATACGAGCAAGCTCAGAGAGACATGAAGTCTTGCAAAGCCCGAGAGCTCCGGGATCTCTTGCCCAAAGGCCTTGGAATCCATCATGCCGGTATGACTCGATCTGACCGAAATCTAATGGAAAGGCTTTTTGCAGAGGGTGTGATCAAAGTTCTCTGTTGTACAGCCACGCTTGCCTGGGGTGTCAACTTGCCTGCTGCGGCAGTTGTCATCAAGGGTACCCAGGTCTACAGCGCCCAGGACGGTAAATTCGTGGATCTCGGTATTCTTGATGTGCTTCAGATCTTTGGTCGCGCCGGTCGTCCTCAGTTTGAGGATGTTGGTATTGGCATGATTTGTACCACTCATGACAAGCTGTCGCATTATCTTACTGCTGTTACGGAACAGCAACCCATTGAGTCAAAGTTTTCTTCAAAACTGGTTGACAACATGAATGCCGAAATCGCTCTTGGTACCGTCACGTCGATTCCCGAGGCTGTGCAGTGGATCGGATACTCATATCTGTTTGTCCGCATGCAGCGAAGTCCCATGACATATGGTATCGAATGGGCAGAGATCCGGGACGATCCAACCCTGGTGCAGAGACGGAGACAACTTGCCATACAGGCGGCACGCACGTTGCAGAAGAGCCAGATGATCATTTTCAACGAGATCACCGAAGAACTTCGTAGTAAGGACGTTGGTCGTATCGCAAGTCAATATTACATTCAGCAGACCAGTGTGGAAATCTTCAACACTCTGATGAAGCCGCAAGCCTCCGAGGCCGACATTCTATCCATGATTAGCAACAGTGGAGAGTTCGACAATATCCAGTCCAGGGACAGCGAGGCCAAGGAACTTACTCATCTCAGACACGAAATGATTCCTTGCGAAGTCCCTGGTGGCATCGATACTCCTCAAGCAAAAACAAATATCTTGCTCCAGTCGTACATTTCAAGGGCGCAACCAGAAGACTTCGCGCTGGGTAACGACTTGAACTATGTTGCTCAGCAATCCGGCCGTATTTGCCGGGCATTGTTCATGATTGCGCTTAACCGGCGCTGGGGTTACCAGTGCCTGGTACTGCTCACCTTGGCAAAGTCCATTGAGAGGCGCCTGTGGCCGTTTCAACACCCTCTTCACCAATTTGATCTACCAAAGTCGGTGCTGAGTCAGCTTGATGCAAAAGACAACTTGACTATTGAGACTATGAAAGAGATGGAGCCCGCCGAGATCGGGTCCCTCGTACATAACATCAGTGCCGGCAAGAAGATTGCCAATATTCTCAACAACTTCCCAACCCTTACCGTCGATGCCGAGATTGCCCCTCTCAACCGCGATGTGCTGCGGATCAAGTTGTACCTCACGCCTGAATTTAAGTGGAACGATCACATCCACGGCACCACGGAGTCTTTCTACATCTGGGTCGAGAACTCTGAGACATCCGAGATCTACCACCATGAGTTCTTCATTCTTAGTAGAAGGAAGCTGTATGATGACCATGAACTCAATTTTACTATTCCTCTGTCAGATCCTCTACCAACTCAGATCTACGTCAGAGCCGTCTCTGATAAGTGGCTGGGTGCCGAGACTGTGACACCAGTCTCCTTCCAACACCTGATCCGGCCTGACACGGAGAGCGTCTACACGGATCTGCTCAACCTCCAACCTCTCCCAGTTTCTGCTATGAAGAACCCTGCGCTCGAAGAACTCTACTCTAAGCGCTTCCAGTTCTTTAATCCAATGCAGACGCAAATCTTTCATACTCTCTACCATACCCCAGCAAATGTCCTCCTCGGTTCCCCAACTGGTAGTGGAAAAACAACAGCCGCCGAGCTTGCCATGTGGTGGGCATTCCGTGAAAAACCAGGATCAAAGGTCGTTTACATTGCTCCCATGAAAGCTCTGGTTCGTGAGAGGGTGAACGACTGGGGCAATCGGCTGGCTAAGCCCCTGGGACTCAAGTTGGTAGAGCTGACTGGTGACAACACGCCTGACACCAGAACCATCAAGGATGCCGACATTATCGTCACAACCCCCGAGAAGTGGGATGGTATTTCTCGTAGCTGGCAAACAAGAGGCTACGTCCGTCAAGTGTCTTTGGTCATTATTGACGAAATTCATTTGCTGGCTGGTGACCGTGGTCCAATTCTGGAGATCATCGTTTCACGTATGAACTACATTGCCGAGTCCACGAAAAGTTCTGTGCGCTTATTAGGCATGTCAACTGCTTGTGCAAATGCAACAGATCTTGCAAATTGGCTCGGTGTCAAGGAAGGCTTATTCAACTTCAGACATTCAGTTCGTCCTGTTCCACTGGAGCTTTACATTGACGGATTCCCTGAAGTTCGGGGCTTCTGTCCTCTGATGCAATCAATGAATCGCCCAACGTTTTTGGCTGTGAAGACACATAGTCCAGAAAAGCCAGTCATTGTATTTGTACCTTCGCGTCGGCAGACTCGCTTGACGGCAAAGGATCTCATCAACATGTGCGGATTGGAGGACAACCCTCGTCGATTCTTGCACATGGAAGAAGAAGACCTTCAACTCAATCTTGCTAGAGTCAAGGATGAGGCCCTGAAGGAAGCCATCAGCTTTGGTATCGGCCTTCATCACGCCGGTCTTGTTGAGACCGATCGGCAGTTGGCAGAAGAGCTATTCCTGAACAACAAGATCCAAATTCTTGTAGCGACCAGTACCCTGGCTTGGGGTGTCAACCTTCCCGCGCACCTTGTCGTCGTCAAGGGCACGCAATATTACGACGCCAAAATTGAAGGCTACAAGGATATGGATCTCACCGATGTCCTGCAAATGCTTGGCCGTGCTGGCCGACCTCAATTCGACAACTCTGGAGTTGCCAGAATCTTCACCCAAGACGCGAAGAAGGACTTTTACAAGCATTTCTTACACACTGGCTTTCCTGTGGAGTCATCATTGCACACGGTTCTTGATAACCATTTGGGTGCAGAGGTATCAGCAGAGACCATCCTCACAAAGCAGGACGCTCTCGACTATTTGACATGGACATTCTTCTTCCGTCGTCTCCACAAGAATCCGTCCTACTATGGTCTGGAGATATCCGCTGAGGAACACAATAGTATTACAGCTCAGCAACTTGCAAATGACTACATGATTGAGATGGTCAACAAGTCTCTAGGAGAACTAGCACAGTCCAAGTGTGTTGAGCTTTACCCCAATGGAGATGTTGATCCCACTCCTTTGGGCAAGATTATGAGTTACTACTACCTGTCACACAAAACCATTCGATACCTTGTCAAGCATGTCAAGCCCAAGGCATCCTTTGAGGACGTTTTAAAATGGATGTCGAATGCGACGGAATACGACGAGCTTCCAGTACGCCACAATGAAGACTTGATCAATGCTGAGCTGTCGCGCAATCTGCCGTTCGCTGGTGCCAATTTTGGACTGCCCATGTGGGATCCCCACGTCAAGGCTTTCCTGCTTCTGCAAGCACACATGGCACGCATCGATCTACCCATTACCGATTACGTCGGCGATCAGACCAGTGTGCTCGATCAGGCTATTCGTATCATTCAAGCCTCGATCGATGTTCTTACGGAGCTAGGATACCTCTCTAGCTGTATTGAGATGATCAAGCTGCTGCAATCGATCAAATCTGCGCGATGGCCCCATGATAACCCTCTGTCGATCCTTCCAGGGGTGAAATCTGACGAGACCAAGGACACCACAGCATTGCACAAGATAAGCAAGCTCAGGAAGCCACAGGTCGAAGAATTGGCCAAGAAACTGGGCATCCCGCAGTACCAACAAGGCAGATTCATCCGAGCTGCGTCAATTCTGCCAGACGTCAATGTGCGTACCGAGAATGTGACTGCACTTTCCATGACTGTGTCCCTCAAGCGCTCCAACCCTGTTGTCGAGCGTGAGGGACGCATTTATGCACCAAAGTACCCCAAACCTCAAACCGAGGGTTGGTTCGTTGTTGTGTGTGACGTCGCAAACGACGAGATCATTGCCGTCAAACGCGCAGGCTGGAGCCAAGGGCCCGGTAAGTCGGTGGCTGTTGGATCCAAGCCAACTGCAAGAGTCACTCTCAAGCTTCCCGAGCCAGCACAGGGAGGTAAGGGCAGAAAGTACGATGTTCTTGTATTGAGTGATGCATATCCTGGACTCGAGTACAAGGTCATGGGGGTCGAGATTCCAGCACTGCCCATGGTTGACGACGATGTAGACAAGTCGAAGAAGGGAGCGGCCAACGGTTTGGTTGGCAGTGGCAGCGTTTAACAGCAATCTGTGCTCTAAATTAAGATGGAAGTGATGCAAGAATGAAAATAGAAAATGCCATTGGCTATGTCCACTGAATCATGAATTATTGCTTCACCAGGTATTTCGATTCATTGATCTGCATCAAGTGTTGATTTGAGAGGAGTATCCTAACAAAATTCCTTTATATATCTGTGACACTATGTATACATATTGAAGAGACCCTCCATCCATTCAATGGTGGTGACCAACTCATGATACGAAACGACCATCAAATATTCGGCGACCAGCAATTGTACCATGGTTCGCACGATCGTTTCTTGGAGCGGCTCGTCTATTTCACCGCCATCGCCATCGCCGTCGTTGTCATCAGGAATCTGATGTCCCATCGATCTTAACAAAGACGACCTCAACCCGTCAACTCCCATGGCGACATCCTCCTCCTCCTCCTCCTCATCATCATCATCATCCGCCCAAGGATGTCCTCCTCGCCTTCCCATGCGCCTTTCATGCCACTGAATCCCCGGCCCCCGCCCCGGCCGTTGTCGGCGCCGTCTGCCCAACCTCTCAAGATGCACCATCGCCATGTCCTCCAGCTGCGGGCGCATCCCGCCCAAAATGTCCAAAACGCGCAACACCACGCCCCGGGACCCCGAGGTTGCGTCGAGGAGAAGAGCACGGGTAAAGAAACCATCATCATCACCATCAACGTGCTGCTGCTGTTGGCCACGGCGGCCGTGTTGTAGACGGTCATCCAAGAGATGCGTCACGCGGTCCATGGCGACAAACAGGCGAAGCATGCGCAGGTGCGACTGCCGCAGGGCCGCTAGCTCGCGGCCGGGACGCAGGAGCGCGGCGAGCTGGGGCAGCAGGACGGCGCCGAGGTATATGTCTACCACGGCGGCGGCGGTGGTGGCACCCGTTAGGTCATCCGGGACAAGGAGGCGAAAGACTGGTGAGTGGATTAGCATGGCCGGAATCTGGCGGAAGAGTATCTCAAACTCATTGTCAGTGAGGCGGTTCAGGAATGAGAGACCGGGGCCATGTCTCCGGCCCGTCGTGGTGGTTGATGGGCCCATGGCCAAGTTATGTCAGGGCGTGCTCGCGTATCTTTGAGCAGCGGTTCTTTTTCTCAATCGTTATTCGAGGACGTCGATTCGCCTCAAGTGTATCAGCGGGTCTTGGCTGCTGATCCAGACTTTGTTTCTGGGTTGAACAATGATGCTGGGCGGGAGTGTCTTGAAATATATAGACTCGCTCCTTGTACCAAGATTCTGCCTCAGGTTGGCGAATCCACCTTGAGATCAACACAGTCCCGCAATGTCCCAAATCATGTCCAACTTCTTTGACCAACATCATGCAAGAATGTAAAAGTTGTTTCGAGCCTCGACAAGGTGCAGTCTGCCACAGGCATTCGGTGCCCGCTCGAGTCTACATGATGAGGGCCATTCTTTGTGATATCCATGACTTTCACAGACTGGTTGCAAAACGTAACTCAGGTCATATCATATCGTCTCAGAACTGGTCGGGAAATCCAAGTCGATAGATAACTTCAAAGCGACTCTCTTTGTTCGTACACTCGAATTTCTAGAATACACTGATCAACAAAAAATAAGAAAGAATTCTCCAATCTACGCCGTTTCATGCAGATAGCTCACCGAGCTTCTGATATCCCTTTGGCACCCTCTGAACTCCTTGACCCGGAATAAGACAGCGCTTAGCTGATGAAGCAGAGAGCGCCCAGGCCCACGTAGAAAACAAATAGGGGGTAGACGGCAATGCCGACACGATTCTGGACGACGCCGCTACCACCGAGGATGCTGACGCCTGCCGCCAGCGACCAGGCAATCAGAACGATGTAAATGGGTATCCGGGGAATCGTGGGAAGTCCAATAGCAGAGAACATGGCGGCAAGGACCAGGGGGAAGAGCGTGTAGCCGATTATGCAAACACTCTGTGCAAAGGAGCTGTAGTTTCATGATCAGTCAGTTTGTCTCTTCGTTTCAAGATGATAGTTCCCGACGTCCGCTCCATATGCTCTTACAGAGGAAACCGCCCGGAGTGCACCAAACTTACATATTGCCACCCAACAATTTGATCTGCAACGTCACAACCGCCTCGCCAATCCACACCATGGCAAAGACGCCGGAGAAGACGATATCCTTCTGGTCGCTCTGAGCGCGGTAGCTGAGCAGCATGCTCAGCATGAGGCAGAAGATGAGGGGGCCCCACATGTCCCAGTCACGCAGGCCGGGGGTCATGTTGTTCTGGTTGAGCAGGGCCTCGGAGTCGACGAAGCGGCCCGCCAGGCTCTGGAGCTCCTCGCGGGCGCCATTGAAGCCGGCGCCGCGCAGGTTGGCGTAGGCGCCCCGGATGCCCTCGGACGACTCAAACATGGTGCCGCCAAACAGGTACTTTGGGTACAGCACCTCGCGCATCTTGGACCACACGGCCAGCAGGTCCCGCCGCAGCGTCTCCCAGACCGTCTCGTCAATGGTGTTCTGCGGGGCCCGGCGGTCCTCGCCCGGGATGCGCGACGTCAGGTACGACTCGTCTATGCGGTTTGAGGACGAGGAGCCAATGTTGCCCGCGAGCGGCTGGCGCTGTGAGAGAGGGTCGTCGAAGTCATTGAGATCAGCTGGAAGAGACGATATAGTCAGTTCTCGGGACCATTCGCGAATCTAGATAGCCTGAAGACGTGCTGCTACAGCTAGCTCAGGATGGGCACAAGGGGGCAAGCTCACCGTCATCTGGGTCAATGAGATCGTCCTCGATCTCGGGTGCATGGTATGGATGACTTGAAGAAGTAGCCATTGCGTAGTCGGGGTAGGTGTAGCGAAGAGGTAGGCAATGCTCGTGGATGGTTCTCGTCAAATGGCCAGGCGTCTTCTATAAAAGAAGAATATCGAGGTCGCTGGCACAGGGGTTCTTCAACGGTGGTGATGGTTGGTTGAGAGCTTCAACAGGCAGCTACAATAGGAACTACAACAATACAGTTTCGACCGTCGTACTAGCCAAGCAAGCTCGAGGTCCCTACAACTTTCCACGGTTTCCTCAATTGAAGGTCGGTCGACCTAGAGTGGGTCAAAGCTCCACATGTGGCTTAGCGCCCGTGGGAGTTCCGTGCATTACGTAGGTATGTACGTGCATCAAATGTCGATACCTACCCCGGATGAGACCAACCCAACACTGTATATACTGTACCTATATACCTGCTCACCTAAGAGCTTGGAAAACGAGTTGCCAAAATATACTATAGTCACGCTGCATAAATATGATAATACTAGTTTTTTCATTATCGGATTACTCTTGAATTCAAACTCTCACTCATTAAGCTCATGTATTAATATATACATTCGGATTTTACATTATGTGTGGATTATATATATATGTTAATGCGCCGGTTCAAGAGTGTCAACATGTAAATATTCAATCGATATTTTCTTTGAACCAAGTAATAGCACGCACGCCTCTACTAGGTATGACACATATTAACCCATTTATTTCTCAATTTAGTGGCGGGCAATCCCATCCCTCTCGAGTCGAAATAACCAAGTGATTGGGTATCATGAGCGCTCAACGCCAGAGGTCAGCTCGACTGCCGTTCCCTGTTGCGTAAAAATTTTCAGAAGCAAATTACCGCCCAATAGTTGCCAATCAGTCCCGTCCCAAACATATGATAAATTATTATACAAGCCAATTATAACAAAGCATCCAATGGATGAAAAAAATGTGCAAGGAATAATCATCGCCATACGTCTATCCTCGAGATGTGTCACAATTAACACCTTATCGCTCGATTTGTCGTCATGCATCACTGCCATAAATGACGATAATTAGGAGGCTCCTCGCTTGGGTTCGGAGCCTGAGTGGTTGGGACAGGCGGGTCGCCACGGGGCTGCTGTGCGAGATTTGCTGCCGCTGCCTCTGCCCAAGGCTCCATGACGGGGTGGCCAGGGTGCCTCGGCAAGGGCTGGTACGCGTAGCCTGGCTGTGTTTGGGTGGTTTGTGGGTGTCTAGCATGTGTGTAACTATCCTCTTGCCTCCAAATCGGCTGCGAGTAATGGTGAGTGTACTCGATCGTCCCGTGATGCATTACTGCATATGGGTTGAACTGGGGAACGGATGAAGTAGAGCTCGACATGTGGTGACCCGATGCCGCCAGTCCTTTTCCTTTGTGATCGTATTGCTGCCATCGGTACCTCGCTTGGTTTTCAGGCCCCAGGTAGGATGTTCGTGCTCCATTCGGGTCCCATATCGGTAGTCCATTTGGAGGCTGAGCCTCCCCTTGGGGTGTCCCACGGCAGTAGCCCGCAAGACTGCCATTGATACCAATAAGAGCCCAGGCAAAGACAGCCACATCACGAATGGACTGCATAAAAAAGTTGGTTGGTGGACCACCAGCGGCTTTGGCATGTTCTTGCAATGGCATATGCTGGGGCAGCAGCGGAGGCCTGAAGTGGTGGTACATCTCTGGAGGATAGTACGGCTGGATGGGCTGCTCTCCCCACGGTGCTGCAAACACGCCATTCTGGGAGCTGTTGGATGCTGAGGATGAATAGAGGTTGGGGATAAGAGGGCGTGCTTTGCGCAGGATCACAACTAGGCCATCCGATGTACACGAAACAACTGCCTCAAGCTCAAAAGGTTCAATCCTATCGCGCTGTCGTCTGTTGCCGTTTTGAGCAGCATCAGGAGCAGCTTCAGCAGCGGCAGCCACCGGCGCCTGCTGCCTGGATCGTCTGGCTTGCCTGGACGACCCCGCCCCAGGAGCAGAAGGCTGCGCCTGGCCATTTTGTCGGCTGTGACCATTGGACTGCTCAGCTTCGGCTCTAAAGGGCTCAGGACTTGTAGGCTCAGCCTTGATGACTGTATCGTCATCCAGGTCCATTGGCGAGCTGAGTTGTGCACCACCATCCGAGTCCAAGTCACTACTACTCGGGCTGTCGCCTCCATCGACACCATTCATTTCTTGATCTTCCTGTGCCTCAAAATCTTCCTCAGTGCGAGGATCACGGAACCAGAACCGCAAATATGCTATCGAGTCGTTCGACTTGGCGCTCTCGAGGCATCTCACGGCGTCAGGCAAACAATTGTTCGCAATACACTCGTAGAAGCTCTTGTGCAAGAGCTGGTCAGGCCTGAGCCCAAGAATCTGTGTGATCGCATCGGTCGCAAACATGATCGACAACGGTCTGGTGAACCGGTTGAGAATGAGAGCAGCCCTAGGCTCTCGTTCCACCGGGGGCATCCTGAACTTGGGCGAAAGGTGTTCAAGCATGTGGTAACGAGGATCCCTTGGTGAGCTCGAAAAGATACGTCGAATTTCTCGTCCTTCAATGGCCCTTCCTGTGGTTGTGGTAAGTTGGCATGTTCTCGAAAGAGCAAGGGTTACAGGCATTCAACGTACTCTCGCTCTTTGGGCCTATTCGGTAGATACTGGTACATGCCACTAAAACGTCGTGGACCACAGTAAAACAGCATTCGCAGCTGATCCACTGCCCATTGCGATGCTGGATTCTGAGATAGTGAAGAGATGCAGCCTTGTCAAGCTTCACAGCCCTTCCATGGCCTTTTCTCGCCCACGGCTCGTCATCTGGGTGAAAATAGTCGAAGCATGATCTGCCCTGGACCTCGTGGGGTTCCCATCCGAGGATCTCGGTGACAGAGGCTGATACAAACAGAATATTTGCATCTGGCGACAAATCTAAGAGAAGTTCAGAACGTTAGTCAAGTATTTGCTGACCGACCTTCATGATTATTCATATATTTGGGATCCTGTCAAATATATACTGCAGTACTCACTGTGAATAGTCATGAACGTGTGTTCCATTGATCCAAATTGCTCGTCCATGTTGTTGGTGTATGTGTGATTGGGCTTTGAACTGTTATTTGGTGAAACGAGATGAGTTACTGTAGTTTATCCCAGACTTCTAGTTGCAAAGTTGAGTATAAGGTATTTGATGCCAGCACGATTAGTACGGACCGAAGGTCTTCTGGATGGTATCTGTATGGTCTTCCCAAACTGCTCCTCTAATAAGGGTAGTTATGGGACAAAGGCAAGTTCCGAGAATGAATTACCGCTAATCTCTCGGCTGCACAGGACGGAAAGGTAAACGAGGTGCTGGACGTCTAGGCCAGCAGGATGTCTCTGAATAGCCGAGTTTTGTATAACATGGGATCCCGCCGTCACGGTCAAAAAGGTCGAGAGTCGTCTCACGAGGGCCTCGCGGATGGTTCTTGTGCGAGGTTCTTGGACAGAGGAAGAGATTAGGAAAGACGGCAGTGTGCAGCACAGGACTTTGGGGGAAGGAAGGAAGTAGATAGATGTCTTCCGTCGAGTGGCCGGTTAATGGGACCTTCCAAGGTCACGGATGAGATGATTCCCCCAAGTGGCACAACGTTGCTTCGGCGCAAATGCAGTCGTACACGGGATGGGCGCGCAATGCAACTGACAACGGTAGCCAGTCAGAAGAGAAGCAAAAAATTGCTAGTCGTCGTGGCCTTGTGCAATAGCAAAAGTTGTGCAGCGCAATACAGGGCTGGTGGAAGGAGGAGATCAGACGGTTGCAGTGGCTGAGGAATTTCTTGTCAGCGTCGTCGTCGTTGTCGTCGTCAATAAAGGGCTGAACAGGTAAAGTAGGTAGGTAGTAAGCGGGAAAGTTGGTTGTCAAATATTCCGCAGATGACGGCAGAGAAGAAGTCTTTTGCAAGAATATTCTTGGACTTCGTTGGACGTGTGACAAGCGCTCAAGCAAGTCAGGGTAGATGCTTGGAGGTTGCAGGATGAAAAGTGACAGAAAGTCAGTGAGAATTGTAGGTGAGAGGGAAATAATAGATGGGTCAATGAAGAGCTGAATAGATAGCGTGTAGAGAAGATGTGGACGGCAAGAGAGGATGCGGGCTTGCTCTTGATTTCGAACTGCGCAGCTTTGCAATGGATCTGCCGGGTCTTTGTTCTCTTGCAATACTTTTGGAACTTGTCAAGTCGTGCTATGGGAGCAAGTAGCAATGCCAAATTTTGGCGATCTCATGGATTATATGTACCCGTGGTCGTTGAACAAGCAGCAGCAGCAGCAGCAGACAAGCATCATTGGCAAGCAAGGCAAAAAAGAGGATAAAAAAGGTATATGTTATTTGGGTCTGATCCGTGACAAGACGGACATCTTGGTGCCCCGAGCTGGGTCTGGGTCTCTGGGTCTTCTTGGGTCTCTGGACGGTTGCTGTGCATTTCAATTACCCAGCTAGGCCCGGTACATCATTGACGTACCTGATCGCGTACCTACTGCAAGGCATTGTGGTAGCGTAGGGGGCCTAGGGGCACTGGTTCAACTCCACCCTTAGCTGCCGTTGGGCGTTGCCATCATTGATTCATTGGGTACCTAAGATGGGTAGAACAGGTACCTTCTTGGGGGCGGGAGGCTAGGTACATGAGGTCTCTAGTTTTTAGCGAGGGCACAAGGACCCAGGGCCCCAACAGCGGTTGACCATCTCCACACTCAATACCCTGAAATACCTCGACCTCGCCAGTCAAGTTCCCATAACTTACCCCCCTAGTCATGACTGATGGGGACTCCCGCGCGCAAATGCATCATACTGCCTGCATATGGTTGGGTGAATACTCAAGAAAAAGCACCGAGTCCCTACCCATCGGAAGTTTGATAGATGGGCTCGCCGCGCATTTTGCGTACTTTGCTCCCCATGTCATGTATCTGCACAGTCTGCTTGTCTGCTAGGACTGCGAGGTTCATCTGAGGCTTGTCTGTCACCTTTGAATATACGTACATAGGTAGGCATGTATGATCACAATGGTTTGCTCCAGCTTTTTCCTGGCTTTGGCTTCTCCGGCAGATATCAATCCGAAGCCACTCAACCAGGGAGCCTTTGCAGATCACTCTTCAATATCAGCCACTATTCTACCCTCACGTGTATGCCTAATTGCAAGTGCTTATAATGATCCAGGGCGGATGTGGGCTCAAGGGCACTAAAAGGATTTCCCTTGCCAATATGCACGGATGTCCACGACGGGTTATTGAAAATAAATTGTTTTCTTTACGGAGTATAGTGGAGTATTAGCAGTGAAAAAGCATAAACTGTACCGAGTTGCTCGGCACGCACAAACAACATTATATCTCAGTTCCGAGCATTGATCATTTTTCATTCTTGCATGTCTTGTGACCGAGGTATTGACAAGACACAAACGTGATTCAATTCATTCTGCCTAGATACCATGTGCGTCATGGCTATCCATGACTTTAGAAACCATGTCGTACGATGCCCCATTGTAACATTTCTGCAGTCAATTGTACTTCTCCATGAATTGAAAGCGTCTGCCGTGGTGGGTTCCAAACAACGTGATATTTTGGTCAGCATAATATCACATTTCTTCGTGGAGACGTGCCGTGGAAGTTTACCATAGTAGGAAGATATAGTCCTCGGAATCGTAAATACGACTATAGGATTCATTAGGTATGCGGAGGTAAAGGTACTATTCGGGTAAACCTTGCGAGAAACCAGGGTCCAACGGAGCAGATGGCCAATTCCAGCATGGCAGTAAAAGCTCCAGCCTTCAGGGGACCCAAGAAATGGGATTCTTTACTTTTCGACAGGCGACGAGGCAGCTATCCGGCGCATGGGCACGTAAACCAGGTTCTCGGGATCTGCTGCAGGGCAAAGACAGTGCTGTCCAGATACTGCTGACTGCTGTAACAGCGCCAGCGTCGCTGTCGGCAGGTCGGTCGATCGGTCGGTAGGGAAATAAGAGCTTGGCGAGAAGCAACATGTAAAACCCAAGCGAATCCAACTTTGGGCGTCATATTTGGTCATACAAGACTTGATTAACACCTGCATATACGCGGATGTCTGTCTCTTTTTTTGCCATTCACATATCATACTGGTTATGCAGTGCAGGCTTGATCAGAGGAGGAGAGAATAAGAGATGAAAAAGAAAACAGAATCGGATATCGGAGAAATGAGCAACGCTCCCCTCTGATTTTGCACCTACCACGTAAGGAATTTCAAGGCTTGATGCCATGTCAAATAGCTGCCAAAACTGCAGCACCGTTTTATTTGACAGGCTTGCCTTGACTGATTGTACAATAAATGCACAGAGAAGTAAAGTGTCGGAGAGTTCTCTAACCTCGAGGGTTTGCTCGCTGCTCTGAAGAGAATGACGCGAACTGAGACGACGTCTCACATTACTTCGCATCATCCATTTACAAGTATTGTCGTTGCTTTTTTAGGCTGTCTTTGAGAATGCTATGTCAGGAGGTTTTCTAGATGTCTTGGCAGACAGTGCAGGTGGAGCGGAATATTCCTCCCGCTATTTACGGCACTTGAAGACTGACTTTTTGCAACTGTTTGATACCTTTTAGTGGCCGAGGCACATGATTTTCTTTACTACTTTCATTCCCTTGGTACTTAGCGACCGTTGACTAGAAGCAGCCAGTTGACTTTTGACGATTGTTTCACCCGTCAACTACCATTAGCGCTTCCGGCCAACGAGCCGAGCATTCTGACTAGAGGTTCGCTAGTTGGACGTGATAGCAGGGATATTAGCAGCTACTTGACATTGTTCCTTACTAGCACGCGCTGAGAGCAGCAGTAAAACCACACATCGAGATCGTGGTCTGTTGCATCCCTCCCGTCAGCCGTGTTTGGCATCTTGATTGGCACCGTAGCGGTACAATCGATAATATCAACACATGTCAGTTTCTATCATGGCCGCGCAAGTTTATGTCACTATTTATTTTCTTTCGAGTAATTGAATGGGATGTGAATGAAAATGATACAGATTTCAATGTCGCAACGGTATCGCTGTTCGATTCGGCCAATGAATCTCGATTCGACCTTTGTTGTGGCTTGTATGCATCGCAGCCGACATGAAGTTGTTTCGGCCTTGTTGCGAGGCCTGACGTTGAATCTGACGCCGAAGTGCCAAAGATCGAGGCGCATCCTCGAGGAAGCTGTGCATCGGGCCAATCAGCTGGAGATGCTCTGCAGCTCTTGACCCCTCCATCTCGGAGACTAGGGGGAAGGGCTACGAGGGCTACGAGGGCTGGCGGGCTGGTGGACTGGGGCTGGAGAAACCTACCAGACTATCGGACGTGGGATTGTGCGAGGTTGTGCGAGGTGGTTCATGCAAATCACTCCAAACGGCAAAGGAAGGAAAGTATGATAGTAGTGGTCGAATCGAGAGCCAACCAATATAAATTCATTCTCGGCAAGTTGGGGTTTTCTTTTGCGCATTTTCGGACGCAATGCATGGGCTGAGGTGCCCGGCAAGATCTCGCATGGCAGCCACTGCCGATGGTCGTCGTCGGGATTACCTAGGTCTGAGGGACGATCTTCAAGCACGGCGGAATAATACCACATTCGGTACCTTTCTACTATGCGTACAGCCTTACTAGTATCAATGATGACTGTTTGCTGTGAACATGGCGATGTGAAGAAGCCAGAAATGTAGCCATAGTGGCAAACTACTTCATTGAGATGGCTATGATCATGCCTTAATAATAGTCCAGGAGCACTTCCTCACGGTCACATCTATAGCAGGCTTCGAATGGGATACATGAGGCCATGCTTTGTTGAGAATTGACAGTCACAAGTTCACCCGGAATATGAGAGGAATGCGACTACAGTCAGTCACTGAAGCTCGCAAACAAACATGTAGAGAACTTGCGGCTGATGGCTAGCAGGTGAAAGATGCTCAGACCTCCACAGACATAAAGAAGAAATAAGCTTTTGCTCTTTATAATCTACTTTAATAGGAACATATATGTGGGAATCTCGAAGAAATTACCACAACATCACATACATCCTTTGCAGGTATTTGATAATCGTCAATGCCTTGCTGTTGCCCTTCTTCAACGGTACACTCGTGAATGTTCATATATCAAAGACATTTGCGAATTCACACCGATTAGGTAAGCGGTAAAAGTCGGGTCCAACCGTCCAGTGCAACCTTGAAAGCCTGTGCAAGGGCAGTGCCTATCTAGTCTAGGTACCTACATGCACTAATAAACACGCTGGAAGGAAAGTCGAGAACTAATCTTCAAGTACCTCATCAGGGTGCAGCAACTGTTCCTTCTTGTCTCCCCTGGAAGGAGCATTGATTGCTTTACTCGTGCGAACTCGCGAGACAATCCCCCCAAAAAATAACGACAAGAAAATATCAGCAGTTTGCAACTCCGTTAAGATACATAGCAAACCCATTTTTGCCCCAGCGCATTGGACAGGACTCACCAGCAATTAACATCATTTCTCTTGTGCTTTTTAGGCCCTGCCTTACGTTCTAGCATTGATTCGCCAATGTGTGTTATAACGTGCATACACTACACAAACAAGCTTGAGCAGTAACTTGTATGAAGCAAGGTGCCGTTGGTTGTGGGCTATTGCCACTATCCACACAAGCCCAGACCCTACAACGGGTCGGTCATCAATGCGACAGACTGCTATTTGGGAAACTCGAGAACCTGGCTTTCGTCTTGCCGGTGTATGATCAATAAATTGACTCAAAATTCCACAACTTACCATTCAGTCCATATTCTCCTCTCATGCTTGGAGGTGGGCCGTTCACTGCCATCCACGAGCAAGGGAAGTGATACTGAACGACCAGGGTTGTGGGGGTGCAGCCACAGTCATTGAACTTCCCGATTCCTGCAGGGAGGCACCAAACGTCGAGATCAATCACATTGATCACCACTATTCCGGGCTTGGCAACAGTCATTGGCACACACCCAGGGACACAACTCCACACGCCGAACCAGACCTTCACACCTGCATATTGACAATTCGAGGGTCCAAACATCCTGACATCCACATTCCCTAGACACGCAACTCGGGAATGCGCCCCGGTCCCGCTAGTCCCTGCTCACGATGCCAACCGCTGTTGCTCACGACGAATGGGATCTTCCCCGGCTCAAAGCCTCCATCGCCTTCGAGGTATGGCCCTGTTCCATTTCATGGCCCAGACAACTGCCAGGAGCCTAGCGTCGTGTGCCGTATTGATCCTGATACCGACTGCTATAGGAGGAAAACCGCCATCATGATGATTCTGAAGATCCAGATACGGGTATGTTTGTTTGCAAGGGCTGCATCGGTATCCGAAAGACATGACAGACTAACCAACCCGACTTCCTCGGACGTATCACAGAATTCCTTGATGTCAAGTTCTATCCGTACCTAGAGCCCCAAGAGGATCCCATCTTTGCGGCCGTCAGTAAGAAACATGTAGGTATTTCGTCATTATGGACCGCTGCCAATGAACCATCCTGACCTTGTTTTGATGAGATTATCATTTATCGCCTGTCGAACACGGCAGCTTCTCCCGTACAGCTGATACAGGTCCTACGAGACGACGATGTAAGTGCCTTGATCACGTTTCATTCTGCGTGAATTTGAGACGCTGATGCTAAACTAGGAAAATGCCAACAACTGCAGCTGTACCTGGAGCAGAGATTCCGAGACGGACGTCCCCTGGCTCTGTGTAGCCGGTTCAGACGCAAAGATCAAGGTATACGATGTGATCCATGGATCCTTGGTCCGAGTAAGATATCATCATTATGTGGTTGTGTATATACTTGACTGATGGATGAATAGTGCATTATTGGTCACGGAGCTGTGAGTCAAGCATCAGACCTTTAATCCCATCACTACTAACCTTAAACGAGGAAATTAACGATCTTGCCACATGTCCTACAAATCCTAGTGTCATTGCTTCTGCCTCACAAGATACCACTGTAAGAATTTGGAGCCTCGATGCTGTCGACCAGAAGCAGCCATGCCTGGCCATTCTCGGCGGAGAAGGCCACAGCTCCGGCCTTCTGACAACTGTAACATAATCCTGCCCCATTCTTTCACACTTGACTAATTCGCTTCAGGCTTTTCATGAGTCTGGTCGCTACGTGCTCTCCGCCGGGCATGACAATTGTGTGTGCATGGTAAGGACTTGAATCATTTCTGGTGCCGTTGCTTCCGCTGATTCAGTTGCTCTACAGTGGACGTTGCCGGATTTTTCCAAGAGATCTCTGGACAAGAATCCTCCTCCTCCACCAGTGATAGTTCATTACCCTCACTTCTACACTTCAGAGGTTCATAGTGGGATCGTTGACTGGTAGGTCTCTAATCTCACACTGGCTACCTTTTCATCTGACATTCCAGTGTTGCATTTTACGGGGACTTGATTCTTTCCAGAGCATGTCATGAAGACATCATTGTTTTATGGAGAATTGAAGGCTTCTCTTCCAAGAACGAACCCCCATCAGCCAGCGAAGCACCCAGTACTAGCGACCCTGAACGCCTGACTCGATCAGCCTTTGTTCCGACGACAACTGCGGCAATCCCCCCATATGTTCGAATGATACAATTCCATACACCGGGAAGTGGTCATCAGTTTTATATGCGCTTCAAACTTTTCCACGATAAGGAGAAGCACCCTGTCCTTGCATTTGGAAATGCCCATTCGACCATCTTCTTTTGGGATCTCGCTAGAATTACGGCCTTTCATGACTTCATGACAGAGCTCAACAAGCCCAATCGAGAAACACCGCTTCACCGGCCAAGTTGGCTTCAACCTGTGGTTCAACGACAAAGAGCGGACCCCATCAGTAAACTACGAGCCGATGCCGAAGATAGAGATTCCGTCATTTCAGGACGTACGGGCAGTGACGTTGAGCCAGCCGCTACGAGTAACCATTACAGTCAGGAGACACTTGAGTCGTGGTATAACAGATACGATATTAAGCGCACAGACGAAGCACTGAAGGCTCATAGCGTAAGATCTATCAGCGTTAAGGATTTCATTGGAAGACAGGTTGCTTGGAGCCCATTAGGAGACTGGTGTGTTGTAGTTGGAAACAGGAATCTCGGAGTCGTTCTTGCTCGTTGGCAAAGAAAAGAAAAACCATTTGGCCATTAGCTTATTCTTCCAAGTAATACTTGCGCTCGGCTACATTGTCATCAAGACTTATCAATTCATTATCATCATGTCGTGTAGATTATGACTACTGTCGTGATGTATCAACGTCTTCATCAGGTTCCAGGTACTTTGCAATCCATGGCTCAAGGGGTATGCCCCTCTCGGCCATTTTTTCGAACTGAAGTTTTGCTCTGTCGACTTCAGACTCCCACTTCCACACGGCATCCCAATCCTCCTGACTTTGAACTTGATTTCGAACCCGCTCCTTGAGGGTCGTAAGTCTGAGCTCGTTGGTCGTGTACCCAATGAGATTGCAGCGGTGCAAGAGTCTGGTGGGCAGTTGCAGGTCGCCGATGAACAGCGACAGCATGCCCCGGAGGCGTAAAAGCTCGACGTGCGTCGTGTACGGCGCGGCCATCATGAGGTTGTCCATCCTCTCGGCAATCTGCTGGGCCGCCATGCGCGTCTCGTTCTGGATCTCGTCCCTCGCCGCGCACCGTCTCTGGGCCCGGTCCGCCTCGCGCCTTTGGGAGCGCCTTTCCAGACGAGCCTCGTAGTCGTCGCCGTCGTCATTTTCGTCATCATCGCCGTCTGGCATGTCGATTTCCCTATTGTTGTCGTCTTCGTCCTCATCTTCCAGAGCGGCCGACTCCTCTAGCCGGTGCAGCGCCCGCCTGTGCTCGGCGTCTACATTGTAGATCTCGATATTGTAGAGCGCCGGCCAAAAGTCGACGGCGCTGACGGAGCGCGTGAATTGCGCGTCGTAGGGATAGTGCTGGGCGAGCGTCTCGATGTAGTCGCGGACTTTTTGTATATTGTCCGCAGAACCCCAACGCGCGGGCGGTGATGGGCGACCATTGGAACCATCCGCTGCCGTGTCCGCATCTTCGTCATCATGATCGCGGCTCGAATCCGCTGCCGCCGCCGAAAAGTCACCGTCACCTTTGGCGCTCCCCTGTTTCGGACGCTTCTTTTTCTCGCCGTCGCGCATCAGAATCTCCGTCCCCAGCGTCCACATGTCGTTGAGGCGGACGTCGACGTGCCGGGTGCTCAGGAGGAGGCCAAAGGCCCGCTTGGCGCGTGCCATGTCGCCCTCGTGGATGCAGCGGTGCAGAATGGTCATCATGGTGCTCATGTGCTTGAAGATGTCGGCGTGGCTGGACACGAGGTCGCTCCCGTCGCCGTCGCCGCCGCCGCTGCCCCTGGCGGACGACCGCTGCCGCACCGTCTCTCCCTCCGTGTCAGTGGCGTCTGCTTCGGATTCGCTCGTTGCGCCCCCCGACGTCCTGCTCCGGCTTCTGCGCCGCCTCCGCGTCTCCCCTCCCGTCTGCCACCCTGGCGGTAGTGACCGGTGAGGGAACTTTGGGAACAACTTGGATGGCACCTCTTCGTCTGGCGAGAGACCCGCGACGGCAAACTGGCGGAGGGTGTTTGGAGAATGACTTCGGGGATTTATAGAGTCTGACGGCAGAGCCGAGGGCGTTGATGGTTCGTCATCTTGGGAGGAATGATCCTCGGGCTGTTCATCTCCTGCTCTCCTCTTGCGCTTGCGCGATAACCCCCTCTGGGCCGAGGTTGCTTGACGCCATATGGGCAATGGAAGAGCAAAAGGTCCGCCGACCATGTTTGGCGATCTCGAACAAGTCACCAAGACCAGCCCGGCGCTAGCTTTTGAGTATGCAAAGTCTTCCCAACACGCCCTTGATAAACTTCCTCTTCGACGTGGGTTTTTCTTGGGTCTAGATAGCTGGTCAGTAAACTGCCAAACCAGCGCCTTCGTTTCACGACACATCACTTACATGCTGAAAAGTCAAGAGTTTGCTGCCACAAGAAGAGGTTTAAGAGTTTTTCAAAAACACATTTAGAGTCGCACTGCAGGGTAAATACGTAAACACGTAAGAAAGTCCACAAGAAGTGATTGAAATTATGTAGACTGACATTTATTGCTTATTTCCATGCTGCTTTTCCATTTTTCATGACCTGCTCTTGCCATTGTCGCTTACCATGAAAAGTAATGCATGCATAACAGGGTTTATTCATCTAAAGAGTCTGACAAGTCCAGAAATTCAATTGGATAGTCATGTGACTTGGTGGGTCCCCCCGGCACTGGCACTGGCGCTGGCGGCTTGCAACTTCATGAGAGCATCATTGGGTCTAGCTGCCCGTGCATTTCCCTCTACGTATCACGACTCCAATTCCAGCCATTGGACTCTCGCCCACGATGCGCCGGACACTACGACTCTTTGCCGCCGTCAAGCCGGTGCGCTACCTCGAGGCCGGCAACCCGACCGGCCTCACGGGCCTGTACACGCACAGCTCGCCGCGCTCGTCGCTGCTCTACCTCTACAGCTCGACCCTCGACAAGCTCAAGGCCGCCCCCGAGTCGTCGCTCTACCGCCAGTCCATCGAGGCCCTGACCAAGCACCGCATGGCCATTGTCTCGGCCGCCGAGCCCCCCGGGTACAAGGAGTGGCAGGCCCGCGCCCAAAAGGTCCTCAAGGAGAACCCCGAGGGCTTCAACATTGCCTCCGAGGCCGCCATTGACGGCGCCCAGGCCCAGATCATCACTAAGGGCGATCAGACCTTCCTGCTGCGCCACGACCCCCAGGTCAAGGACGAGCGCTACGAGGAGTGGGACGGCGAGCTCGACGAGGGCGGCGAGCGCGAGGGCCTGCGCTCCGAGGCCGAGCGCGCCGATGCCGAGCTCATCTTCTCGAGGAAGCCTCTCGAGCTCAAGCAGTCCCAGGTCAAGTGGGAGCCCGAGCCCCAGCTGACCGCCGACCAGTACGTTTACGAGCCGATGCCTTATTCTACTTCAATTGGTGGACCAATGACTAACAATTGGCAGGGTCGAGGAGATTGAGCAGAAGATCGGTGCTGGACTGATTGAGGAGGTTGTGCAAATGGCAGAGAGCGAGCTCAAGCTCGTCGACTACATGCTTCAGGCTAAGCCGTAGGTATCAACTCGAACAGTTCTATTGACCAATGCTAACACAAGTTCCAGATGGGAGGAGCTCGAGGAGAAGCCCGTCGAGGGCCAGTGGACGTACTTCGACCGCAACTAGACATAGAATCAAGGGAGCGAAGAAGGAGCGAAGAAAAGATAAATGCACGAGGATTGCACGACCAGCTTCATGCACTCTGAGCTTGCAACGGATGTATTGTATAGCCTGTACATAAATCATGACAGCGGCGCTTGCGAAGGCAAGGCAAATAAATCAAATCAGCAAACATATTTTTACGCATTACATGGAAGTCGAGTCTGATCAACAAATAATCCTCTTCATACCCTTCAACCTGACATCAGACTACGTATGTCTTGGGTTTGTTCACAGATAATATGGCCACCGGAGTAATTCTGACAGTTCTGCATCCATGCTTCAAATATCCCTCTTAACTCGGAAGACGAAAGGAAATACTGCAGCACGAGTCTTGAACTCGTTCCAAGATGCTCGCTATAGTATTCGCCAAGCTGGTGAAAGATGTGTACACTGCCTTGTCAAGACCTCATGCCATCAACAACCGTGGGGTACATCTCCGAGACCGACGATGAAAGATTCATGTTTAAAACAAACTTGCTCGACAATTATCCCTCTCGTGAGCCAATGACGAACAATGTTCATCAATGTCTAAGTCATCTGAATTGCTAGAAGGAACGATCAAAACTCGTTGCTAGATACGTGACACTAGGCATACCAGAACAGGAAAGAATATACCACTCAAGAAGACGACGGCTTGAGCGGCAAGGTAGAGGGCCCGCCGATTGAAGCTGCTGGGTACGACATTCGCTGTAGATGAAACTTTGTTCAGAGGCTCAGAATTGCAAGGCAATGTAAAAGTTGGTGTTGAGTTGGGAGATGGCCAATCAAATTTCGGTTCTTCCTTCTTATATTGTTCTTCGAAGTATATGTGTGTCTTACCAGTGTGGTAATATGTACAGATAGTTTCGCAAAAGCGTCGTTATACTCATGCACACGCACAACAGAGCATTGTCTTCTTGGCATTGTTTCTGCTATCTTCTACTCTTGCATTTAGAAGCAGCTTTGCAGTCCCCAGCCTCCTTCTGCGTACGGCGCGGTGCAGTGCAATGTTCCTCAGGGGTGGCTCTGGCCTCCATGCCGACTTTTATCACAGTAACTGCACAATGCTTTGTGTTCTTCCACCACAGGATGAGATAGGACCGTTTCATCCTATACAGATTCACCATTCTCCACAGCAGCCCGTGCTGCTTCTTTGCTAAGCCATTTCACAACTGCTTCTTGACCGTTTTCAGCAGCAAGATCTGATGGCTTCTGACCGTGGCCGTCTCTTGCATTCACATCAGCCCCTGCCTGATTAAGCCATTCCACAACTGCTTTGTGACCGTTTTTAGCAGCAAAATGTAATGGCGTCCGATCGTTGTGGTCTTTTGAATTCACATCAGCCCCCTTCTCAATAAGCCATTTCACAATTGCTTCGTGACCGCTGAGAGCAGCACTATGTAGTGGCGCCCAACCGTCCTGAGTTTTTGCATTCACATCAGCCCCCTTCTCAATAAGCCATTTCACAACTGCTTCGTGGCCGTTTTCAGCGGCCAAATGCAGTGGCGTCCGATTCCAGTCGTCTTTTGCATTCACATCAGCCTCTGCTTTTTTGACAAGCCATCTCATGACTGCTCTGTAACCGGCCTCAGCAGCGATATGTAACAGCGTCTGATCCCTGAAGTATTTCGCATTAACATCAGCTCCTTTTTCAATAAGCCACTCCGCCACTGCTTTGTGACCGGCTCGAGCAGCCAAATATAGTGGCGTATAGCTCATGGCGTCTTTTGCATGCACACCGGCTTTATCCCTCTGGTACAAAAGTTGCATGGCTCTGAGTCGCCCTGTCTGGCCGCTTTGATGCAGCGGGGTCCTAGTGCGTCGATCTACAGCTCGAGCGTCAGCACCATGTTCGAGTAACCATGCTACTGTCTCGTCATCTGCAAATACTACTGCTAAGTGCAGAGCTGTTCTGCCCTCGCCGTCTCGAAGCTTTGTGTTGGAATTCTTCCAGAGATATTCAACGGTGTCCTGGTTTCCGCCCACCACACTCCAGAGAAGAGGTGTTTTCCCCGAGGCGTCTTGGATATCAATATTAGCGCCTGACTCGACCAAAAACCTCGTCGCCTGCAAATTGCCGCCCTTTGCTGCACAATGGATTGGTGCTACTCCATCTCTACCTTGTGTATTGATCTCTGCACCCCATTGTATGAGTGTTCGTATGTTTTGCAGAAGTCTTGGTATGCTTGAATCGGTGGGTTGGTCCTCATGCTTCATATCACATGCATAGTGAAGTGGCGTGTGTCCAAGCAGGTCCTGAGAAGTCACTGCTAGTTCGCTCTTCACTTTTTGAAAGAGCAGCTTGATTCGCATTTGCCGCTGTACTGCATAATGCAGAGGTGTCCAGCCGAGGACATCTTTTGTGTTGATATCTTCCTTGTTCCTTATTATGATCCTGCGGAACATGGAGTGGAAAAAGGAGTGGGACGTGGTCAGACTAGTTTTGTGCAAACTAGTGAGATTGAATGTCCCAGGAAATTCATATTTGAGTTCTTTGTTGTTGTTCTCCTCCTTGTTCCATGGGCGCTGCTGAGCTGTGTATAATTCAAGAAGGCGATCAAAAGTCTCCTCAATTTTGCCGCCGTTGCGAAGCTCAGATTCGATCCTCCCCTTCAATTGCCGTAGGGTTACCTGACGCTCATCTTTTAATCTTTCGCACAAATCCAATGCTGAGTTGATTTGCCGTAGCAATTCCACTAATATGGCTATAACCTGAGTAACAAATTCACTGTCTTCAGGGAATGTCTTCGCCACACGCAAGAGCCATAGGTATGCGTCGCTGGCCTCCTCCCAACGTTGGAGTTTCTCATGAGGCTCGGCGTGTTGTCTCGTTAAGTCGATGCCTCTGATCACTTGCGGGAGCTTGTTTTCTACGCTGAGTGACGGGACCATGCTCAAATAAATATCATCCAGGCTGCCGAGACCAGTGCTCTGGATGGTTCTGGCCAACTTTATAAGCTGGTCGCTTCGCAGAGTAAACGATTGCCATGCTTGACTGAACGAGGTACCATTGTGCTGTATTTCCGCAGGCTCCGTGAACGGTGAGTCTTCTAGAATTTTCGCTGCAGCCACGAAAAAGCTGGAGAAGATGTCTTGTGCGAACAATGATCTCAAGGGTCCAATAAATTCAACTGCTAGAAGATTCTGATCGCAATCATCCTTTCTCTGGGTGGCAGTTGAGTTTCCGTGCCCGTCTTGCCCGTCTTTGGAGTCGCTGTCCTTGGATTTCTGATAATCGTCTGAATCGAAACGAAGTTCGACCACTTCCTGAACTTTGAATTTGGTCGACTCGCCTGAGCTTCGAGAAGATTCCTCAGACCCAACGATCCTGTGGTTTCTCACACTCAATGTTTGAATTGGATTTGTACTACCCTCGGTCTTCGTCAGACTAATGATTCTCGTCGTTTCTTGAGGTATCCACCACTAGAGGTCCCGATGAAGACTTGGACTATGCGAGCCAAGGATGCGCAGGCTATTCTTTGCGGTCACTCCTTTTGCGCGCAGCCACTTGTCGTCTTGTGCATCTCCAATAGGTAATTTGTCTGGACGATCTTTTCTGTCGTCATTTTCGTCCTCGGCCACGGAGAACAGCCACAGCGACAAAGCTGCTTCAATTTCGTCAGCGTACGCTTGCCACTTTCCATTTTCTCGGTGAAAACGGAAGTGAACTTGGCCTTGGGTTGGTGTTTTGAGTGCCCAAGTATAATTCAAGTTCTCTGCGGATTTCTTTTTGACTGAAAAAAAGAAGTCCATCGTTGCTTCGATTGATCGTGCAATAGCAATAGCTTCCAGAGAAGCAGGGCCATGCCAGGATGCAAGTTGAGCCAGATCTCTCCTAATTCTCACCACGCGGTTTGCAGCAGAATGCTGGCGCTCACCTGTCTGAGCCTCATTGTTGAATTTCGTCTTAGTTGCTTCCAAAGGTTCAAGTGTCCATCTTTCGGCTTTTCTGTCATTACTATTAGGTCGCCATGGGGCGTGGTTGATATCTGCGAACGTCGTTGCGAACCAATCCAGTTCAAATCCTGGAAGAACATGCTGGCAACTTGGAGACTCTGCGAGCCCACGGCGGACCCATGCCTTGAGGCCCGCCATCAGGAGGACTGCGCCAAGTTGAGCAATAGAAGCGGACCAATGCAGCCCGCGTAAACCAACAAATTGTACAATAAACCCACACAGGCCAATGATGGTCCCCAAGCTAGTCTCGAGTTCAAGAACAGGCTTGACTTCTCCCTTAGGAGAAGGCGTTCCAGAATCGTCGGAATACCCATCAATTCGTGGAGGTTGTGCGACATCTACAGCAGTTTCTTGTGTTGCTTCGGGCTGCCGACTCACTGATGGGTCTGATAGTCTCGAGTATGGCTTATCGCTCCTGTTCTGGATGGTCTTCTGATTGCCCCGTCGCCTTGATGTTGTTATGATCGTTCGTTCACTCCTTGCATAAATTGCAAATGAGTCAAACATCTGATCATTGACAGTCTTAGCCTGCTGTATCCAGACCAGCTGAGCTGTCAAATTGGATCCCGGTTGAAACGTCTCTTCACTAGTGCTGCTTTCCACAACATGGGCACATAAAAGCATACCAATGACCAAAATAAGCGTGCCCGCAGCATGACAAGGGAAAGCATATGCGGCGACAGGATTCCCATCCCTTTGAAAGCCGATTGAAAATACTGGATGATAAACAGAACATGCCGAAAAGGTGAGAACTCCTAATTGTAAGATAGTTCCTAAGATAGCAACTCTCCGCAATTCAACCCTGTTCGGCGCGTCCAAGTGTTGATTCCGAGTGATGATTATATCGGGACTTGATGACTCGGTCAAGTTCGAGCCATCTTCAAGGCCGCATATATCGTTCTTTGTAGAAATCTTGTCTGTATCAAATGATAAGACTTGGTCCGTTAGCTGTGGAGTCGAGACTAACCAATCTGAATGAGTTGTTTGCCCAAAACATCCCCAAGGTCCATTACCGTAATCTTCGGACTGTGATCTGGACCAGCATGTTGTGATTGTCGAATAGCAAGATCTGATAAATTTTTGCCATGCTTCCCTTGAGGTTTTGGAAGTAGACAGATGAATTCTGTGACTGGACTAGATCCCATACACCTCACCACTTCATGGCCATTCCATAGCTCACACACCTCTTTCGAAGTCGACGACATCAGCTCCTGCTCGGCCACGGCGAGATTCTCTCTAGCCCTTCCAATGAGAGCCTTTAGAAATGAAGGCCCTCCGACTCTGATAGCGCTAGTGATGATTGTTATAATTCCTAGAGGTGCCATTGCCAAGATGACATTATCAGCCCAGCCAAGCGATTGGCTCATGAATTGCATAGTGACACGTTCCCCGAAAAGTGCCAGCAACCTATCGTTCTGCATTATCAGCACACACCTTCATGCATGGGGGGATATCAAAGCATAACCTACGGTGCCAAATCTGAAAACAAATTGTTCGCAAAGTCATCTCCATCGTCTGCTGCAACAGTCACTGCGAACATGACGGCCAACAAGAGGCTCCGCGATCTAACGGCCGCCGCTATTCTGCTGATCCAAATGAAGTACATGCTTGATGTCATCATGTGGGTAATCGACCACCAACACGCAAGATCATCATTCGAGTCTTTGCGGGCGCCGAGAGCGTCGGGACTCTTTCATCACGGTTGCTGTATTGTTGAAGAGGGAAAGGCGAGAGTGCAGCTGGTGCAGGTCAATTCACCTCAGTGTGGATGGCGACCTCGGAGGAGACTGAAATCCAAATGTTGTACGAAACAAGGATTCGTTCAGCTTCAAGCGGGAAAAAGAGGGGAAGAAAAAAGCTGCGCTCTATAACCTGGGGACCTATGAAATGGCTGGCCAGCGGACTTTTGATAAATATACCGAACCTCATGCGAGTTGAAGTAGAAGTGGATGCATTGCAACCCAATACGACTTTGGAGCTGCTTTCTCTGCACTCATCAGTCGCACACACGCCGAAAACCACGGCCCATTTGAGGTCCAGGAACGGCCCGCGAGGCTGATGGACGGTCGATGCCTAAGACGTTGGCGATACAGGAAATGATACGGGCGATCTGTTGCGCAATTGCGCGTTGTGATAATGATTGGCTGGCTTGAACTACCCGATTGCATATCACCGCATATTGGCGCTGTGCTACAATCATATGGCAAGGTTCCCATCAATCACGGACATTGTGCTACTGTGAGTTTCGTCTTGACTGATTGAGTGATCAGTCACAAAGCAATAATCTGAGTAGGTAGATAGATAGATAGAGATACCCAATGATTATTAAAGATTGAATAATTTCAAGAACCAGAATTTGTATTCATGGTAATGCAGAAGAAGAAGAAGAGAAGCTCTGACTGCAGGTGCAAATGTCATTGTGTTTGCCCCTCTTCCAGCACTCAATCCGCGCCTGCCATGCATGAGGGACGATTTAGCGAAAATCGACTCAGCTTTATGAAGTTCTCGGTCGAAGTTTCGAGTCCAGCATTTAGGGCGCACTTGCAATGGCTACCTACCTACCTAAGGTTAGGTATGTACTTAGTCAAAGATGCCGAATCTGTAGATATATTGACATTCTCCATCATCCATGTTCCATCCGATTGAATCGCACGAGTATGTTGCAGCTGTAGTCTGCAGGCAGGACGGAACATCGGATGCACAGAACTTGTTTTGCAGTAAAAGCCATCTCGTTTGAAGACTTTGCTTGGAAGTTCACAATGCTGCGTCGACGGTCCCGAGTCGGGGGTTCACTATGTACGGGCCGCTGATGTCTACCTAGCTTTCATTGATGACTGAGATGATGGAATACGCAACACGAGTTTGGTCAATTGACATATGACTGCGACAGGATTGAGGTTGGCTCGTCGGGTTGTTCGTATCCGAGAACCCATCCTCATTCGTGGAACATGCATGAGCTTCTCTTAGCGAGGGAAGCGTGCATAGCTAGGAAGTGCAGCCTCTCGATAGACCTGCCCTGTATTCCTAGAATGGACGTTCGTAAAGGATCAAACTCAATGACTAGTCTACATTTAAGCAAAAATGGTCAGATATTTCCATGTCAAAACCGGTATCCACGCCGTCGGAAGCGAATCAAGTCTCGTTACGAGCAAGCTGGGCCTGCGCTGACAGTATGCCTCACCTCCAAGCGCAAATCCCCAAGGTGACCCAAGGTGACTACAATGCCTAGCCGGGATCTTGGCCTGGGGTCCCCGCATTCTACAACCACCATCTGCGCAAGGATGCGGCCCCGACTTCCCCGGACCCCCAGTCTAGGCGATGGAGCGCGGAGGTTAGGATGTTGTTGAAAAGAAGGGCACATCCGGCACGTGTGCTGCAAACGACTCACCGTGAGCCAAGACACTTGTCAACCCAATCGGTTATTGTGCCTATACACTTTCCAAGTCGGCCTACAACGAAATGGAGCCCAAGGCAGCTGAAGTTGAAGGTATTCAGGCCAGCGTCTCTCAGAAGGAGCAGGCGGTCATGCCGAAAGACGATGGGCCCGTCATGCGGGCGGCGGTGGACGACTATACGGTCTGGCAGAGTGTGCGCCGGTTCAAGAAAGTGGGATGCATAGCAATGGCAGCTGCTTTCTGTGCATCATTGGATGGATACCGTAAGCCAAAGACCGATTGGAACAGCTCACATCTGGAGCCATGCTGACTGTGAATGGTCGTAGAAATCAACTTGAACGGCGGTATCGTGGCAAACAAGGGGTTCATTCGGCAAATGGCAAATCCGGGCACTACCATAATTGATAGCAAGTATGTGTCGGCGTGGGGCGGCATCCAGTCTGCTGGTCAATTCTTCGGCCAAGTCGTAAGTGCTCAAAATGGCAATACTGACTTGGCGGCAATAGATGTGCTAATTGATCCATGTGCAGTTTCTCCAATACGCGACTGAAAGGCTCGGCCGGAAGCCAGCACTTTGGATCATCTGGATAATTCTTGTGGCGGTAAGCCAGCGGCTAACCTTTCAATTGTGCATACGTCCTCTGATCTAATAACAATGAGTAGAGTATCTTTACAGAGTCATTCGCAAGTCACTGGGATCATTGGCTGGTAGCCAAATTGCTGTCGGGCATGGGCGTCGGCATGCTTCAATCCACAATGCCTCTCTACCTGTCCGAGATCGCCCCAACCCAGCTCAGAGGATTCTTCATCAACGCGTACAGCATGTAAGAAATATATGTAATATCCTTGGTCCGCTGTGTTGCTGCTGACTTGAGTAGGTGGTTCGTCCTGGGCCAGCTTTTCGCGTCCGTGGCGCTGAACAGGCTTAATGCCAGCGATCCATTTGACTACAAGGTTCCGATCTATACCCAGGTATGTTGAAACCCTCATTTAAAGTTCACAAGCATGAGTGCTAAGTGAATTTGAACTGGCAGTGGGCAATGATTGGTGGGATAGGAGTCATATTCGTATTCCTACCCGAATCGCCTTGGTGGCTTGCGAGCAAAGGCAAACTAGAGAAAGCCGCCAAAATCTTGCACTCGTGCAACGGCAAAGTCGAGGGCTATGATGTTCAGGAGCAAATTGTGAGTTCAAACACCAAAGAAATTATATCAGTGGTGTTTCAACTCTCTAATATTGGATGTAGGAAATCATGACGGCTACCATTGACACGGAGCGTCAGCAAGCCGAAATTAACAAGGAACAAGGGGCATTTGCTGTGTTCCAAGGTCGCAATCTCTTGCGCTTCATTATCGCTGGTTGGCCAAAGATTGCACAGCAATTTGTCGGTCTTTCCGTCTTTAATACCTATGCGACTTACTTCTGTAAGGGATCCCACATATTGCTGTCTGCCCAGAGGCCCCGCTCACCCTGCGATCCACAGTCCAATATGCTGGAAACAAGAATCCATTCTTGGTGACGATAGTCTTGTCTTGCGTGCAACTGATCTCCATGATACTGACTACTGTTTCCACGGACCGCTTGGGTCGACGACCTCTCACCGTCTATCCGTACGCGGTAACGGTTGTGTCTGTATTGTGCCTGGGAATCATTGGCTGTGTGGATTACACAAAGCAAGCCACAAGTGCACTCTTGGTGAGTCATACTGAAGAGAGGTTCATGATTGAGGGACTGACGATGCATTGGCAGGTGTTCTTTGCATGTCTGGCGACCTTTTCCACCACTGGCGCATCTGCGATCGGCTACGCCTACGCCGCCGAGATCCCTCAACAACGGCTTCGCGCGCAGACTGCAGCTTGGTCCCTGGCCTTGTCGAATCTGGTGGCCATCATGTTCAGCTTCGTGAGTAGCGCCTGCGTCCGATGCGTACCCCCCTGATCGACCCTAAAATGCATGAGGCTGACCATTGACTGCTCACCTGCAGTGTACACCACTCATGATTAATGGCAGCGCACAATGGGGTGTCAAGACAGGCTTCTTTTTCGCAGGCGCAGGTGCGATTGCAACCGTCATTGCCTGGTTCATCCTCCCCGAAGTCACGCGTCGCACGCCCGCCGAAATTGACGAGCTGTAAGTACAAGTCGAGAACCAATTGATCTTGATCCTTGGCACTTTTTTTTTTTTTTTTTTTTATATTTCTTTTTTTTTTTATACAGGAACTAATCATGATTTCGACTTGCCAGATTCGAGAAGAAAGTCAACCTTCGCAAGTTTGACAAGTATCTAACGGACGTCCAAGTCCACGCGAATGAGCTTCACCACCACAAGGGAGTGGCCTAGCGCATTCATGTTGGATCGGCGGTAGGACTGCCGTGGAATGAGTTGTCCGAGTCTAGGTACACAGTACTAGGGAGCTGTGAGTGCGTATAAATAGTACAACAAAAGCTATGCAAGGTCCATTAATATACGATATATTGATATTTTCTTCTTTTCTTGTATTTATTATATTTATTCCTTTGTTGAATTGAACCCTTTTTTGGTATGCGATATACTTTCTCAAAAAAACATGGGTGTAGTAGTAGTGTGGTGCTCCCACTTTGCGGATGCGGCCCCCAATATTGTACATCAGCAACGACGAATTAAAATAGTCGCATGCCGTCTTCGTGTGTGATGTGAACTGCACCCCTGATGCAATGTAGCCCTGCCAAGTATTTATCCGACGTAGCCCCTCAGGACCGTTGATCTTCCTTTGCTCAACTTGTCAGCTTCCACCTTGACTCTTTCGTTGCGACCGATTGACTATTCTCATGCGATTGTTGACTCAAGATCACGACAGACCACCATGTCGGGCGGCTGGATGATGAGTCAAAATGTCACCCAATACAATTGTACTCTGGCGGCCTCAACAGCCACTGCTACCATAACGGCTACGCGCACTGATATCCACACAATTGAGACCATCACACTAATCGCGGAAACGAGTCCTCCAAGCTGCGATTGGTCTTTGCAATGTTCCCGTCTTCAGGCGAATCCCGACATTGCGGGATTAGGGGTGAGAAGAACTAATTGATCAGTCGAAAGATGCAAGGGCCTGTATTAACTGCGAAAAGGTCATAAGTGCATTCTTGTTCACCGCATACGTCTTGTTTGGCCTCTTGCTATGGTACTATTGGTACGGGATCCTGCCACAAACACTAATCCGGCGGGCGGATTCGCGCATCTTCTTTGCCAATTCCCGGAACACGGAGAGCAACTGGAGGGACATCATTGAGGAGACGATTCAAGTCATCAGCGATCAACAACTGCTCAGAGGGCTTGGTGTTCTCATCGCTGGCTACATGCAGGTGGTCCTTTACGATCTTTCAGTGTACCACTGGAATGTTGTGATATACCTGGGCTGGATCAGCGCCACCGTGCACTTGATGTCCATCTCCGTCCTTCAAGAAAAGATGAATGCCAACATAGTGATGCGCAACATTCGGTTGTGCCTAATGTTCTTTATTCTAGCATTGCTCGTCGTTGCCTTGGTTCCCACAACGTCACTCCCGTGGAGGCACATTATGGAGAACGAAAATTTCTATTACCGACATGAAACCGCGCCTGGGATGAATCCCAATGTGGCAGCGCCGGCGAGATGCTTTTGGGGAACGCAAATGCACGACCAGTCAACAACAACAGAATCTGGCCATTTCATTCTAGTCACAGAGGGCATGTTTACCTTTGTTCCGCTCATCTTGACATATGCATGGAAATTCGGTCAATTATTCGGGATAAGCCCGACGTGGCTGCGGTTCTTGGGTCGAGCAAAAGTTGAATCTTGCATGGAAACTCTTGCCCGAAAGCTGGTGCAGCGTCCCACCAAAGGTCTTATAACGTGGCTTTCCTACAAGCTCGTCACAAGGATGTACATTGTCTACGTTATGTTTGCGGAGCTTCTCGAATCTTTTATGGCAACCGTTCTTGGTGCCATCTTCATCTTATCGTGGGGAACTGCACACTTGATCATACCGAGTTTGTCGGTCGATGATCAAACACGAACCGGAGAGCGTGAGATGGGCTATGGACAGATACTAGCTTTACTGCTCCTGTTGCAACCAGCATTTGTTATGCTCCAAATGTTCATAAGTAAGTGTGGCTGGACAAAACCGTGAATCACAGCTAATGGAATGCAGGCACTAGCAAGAAGTCTCGTGGGGATATTCCGTACACTCCTGTCAGAAGTGGGAACCAAGTCCATCATTCCATCAACTGCTCCCGTACACTCAAGGACGTCCTTGGACAGGACGAGGTGCAGCTGCTTACGCCACACGAGAAAACCAAAGGAGGTCAGCTCGACCCAATCATTGACCACCTTTACCAATCCAAATCGTTCAAGCTAGAGTTATGGTTGACAAGCGCCTCTGTTGTAGGGTTTTCGGGGGTTGCGTGTTTCTTATGGACCTTTCCAAGAATATATGTTCTTGAGTACGTTACAATGGGGTGGGTATTTTTCTTTGCTGCGATATTACTTTGCAGTAAAAGACTCGCCTAGGACAACCCGCTTGACCTTGCTGCGGTGGACCTAACTCATTACGGATGGACAATTGCGAACCACCTTATTTTAATTATTTGAAATCGAGAAGAAATCCGTGTTATTTATTTCTGCCG
The DNA here is from genome assembly GCA_023078685.1 of Neopestalotiopsis rosae. Lineage (NCBI taxonomy): Eukaryota > Fungi > Ascomycota > Sordariomycetes > Amphisphaeriales > Sporocadaceae > Neopestalotiopsis > Neopestalotiopsis rosae. The sequence continues at coordinate 3,320,856 of JALGAS010000001.1, forward strand.
TGACACCTGATGGGTATAGACTTCATGTGCCAGATTCAACCACAGTTTTGTCCCCTCGCACCGCTGTCACCCCTCGTCCATCTTATGAATATGTATTTTCATGACAAAAAGTGGGCTCGGCAACTCAGAGGCTGTATTGGCATTCAATACATAGTATGTAGCCTGTATAGGCGAAAGATAAACCCATCAAATTTTTATTAATACATTATCAAGTAAGTGAAGAGTCCTACGGGTACGGATCAGTCAAATAGCTTTGTCAGAGTCTTTCAGGATTCGGGATCTTGATTGATCCAGGAGGTGGTGCTGGGTCGAACAGGGAGTTGAGGACTGCATGCTGTTTGAATATGGCAGTGCAGAAGGGATATCAATGACTGCTGTATTGCATCCGGCGATGCCAAGGTGGAAGCGACTTGGACTAATCCCGGCGACCGGCATTCGGAGGAATAGTCTTGGAGTCCGTCCCAGGACTTGCATCGCCGAAATAACCGGCGGGAGGTTCTGATTGGTCCCGCCTGGATGAACTACCAACTGCAACGCTTACAGGTTCGCAAGCGACTGTATTTCGGGTTGGAATTCAGCCACATCAGTCGTGAGCCTTGTATCGATACGTCGATCCACGCTTTCCAAGCCAAAGTATATGTATCATTACTGAATCATAATGAACGGACTTAAAGGAAATAACAACACAGCTCCATACTCCATCCCTTGCATGTATCATGCGATGGTACGGAATGATCATACGTAGGACTGGAGTTTTGAGGAACCCTGGTTTCCACCTCTTTCAGCTGACCCGCGATGGCAATCACACCTCGCACCATAGCTTATACGCTCGTTGACAGTTAACTCTCTGTAAAGAGAATTTAATGTGTCCAGGGTATATCATATTTGCCCGCTATAACTTTCACTCTTTTCGTTCATTCTAAGACTCGTTTCGCATTTCGACTCTATCTCGCAGAAGTCAATTCCTTCGACTGCACTATATCACCATGTCACAGAACGCTCAGCTAGTATCGCAAAAGGATTCCGAAAGTGCAAATTCGGCAGCAGCGCAGCCAATGGCTTCTCAAAACAGTGCTCCAGTTACCAAGCTAGCTGGTGGTCCTCCAGGACAGATACCACAGCCAGCTGCGAGAGGATGGAGATTCTGGGCTATTTTTCCTGCTTTATCTATTGCAACTCTTTTGGTTGGCCTTGACTCCACCATCACATCAGCCGCTCTGCCTCTGATCACCGGAGAGCTCCATTCTGGCGACAACTATGTTTGGATACTCAACGGCTACCTGCTCACCTCGTAAGTCCAGCCACCTTGAACCGAGTGTGTGTATGTCATGATGAGATTACTCATTCTTCATCTTCCAGAACCGCCTTCCTCCCGCTCTATGGACAGCTAGCCCAAGTCCTCGGTCGCCGTTGGCCTGCAATTATCGCAGTCTGCATTTTCCTGCTTGGTAGTGGCATCAGCGGTGGGGCCTCTTCCACTGCTATGCTCATCGCCGGGCGCCTTGTCCAAGGCATGGGAGGTGCTGGAATCACGGCCATGACACAACTTATCATTAGTGACTTGGTTTCTCTGCGCGAAAGAGGCAAGTACATCGGCATCATATATGCCGTTTTTGGCCTCGGTACCGCCTTGGGCCCTCCCGTGAGTGGTGTCATTGCACAGTACGCAAGCTGGAGATGGGCGTTCTGGATCAACCTCCCGATAGGAGGCGTGACCCTGGTCGTGCAGTTCTTCTTCCTACAGATAATATTCGCCAAACGCTTGACTCTGCAACAGAAGTTGCGCCAGATCGATTGGATCGGGAACCTTTTACTTGTAACTTCTGTCGTATCGGTACTCATTGCGCTCTCCTGGGCCAACACTCGCTACCCCTGGTCTTCATGGCGCATTATACTTCCTCTGATACTAGGTATCATTGGAATCGCCCTTTTTCATGTTTATGAAGCGTCAAAGTTTTGCGTTCAGCCTACCATTCCCCCGCGCATGTTTCGCAACCGGACAAGCGCAGCCGGTCTTTTTCTCACCTTTCTCCAGTCCATGCTCACTATGTGGCGAGTGTACTTCCTTCCTGTATACTTTCAAGCTGTCCTGTTGGCTTCAGTCTCACGATCTGGCGTTTTACTACTGCCAACCATCTTGATCGGCGTACCGACAGCCATCATTTCTGGACAATTGCTCAGCCGCTGGGGCCGATACAAGCCGATCCACATTTTTGGTTTTGCAGTAGCCACGCTGGCATCTGGCCTGTACATTGATTTCGATGTTGATTCATCATTGGCGAAGGTGGTTATCTACCAGATTATTGCAGGTATCGGCGGAGGTTGCCTACTCACTACCATGCTGCCCTCCGTCCAGGCCAGCCACCCCCAAGCAGACGTTGCTGCAGCTACATCGACCTGGGCGTACATGCGAGCCTTTGGCAACGTATGGGGTGTCGCAATTCCCGCGGCGATCTTCAATAATCAGATCCAACGAAACCTGTCGCTCATCTCCGACGCCGAAGTTCGTAGTTTCCTAGGTGCAGGAGATGCTTATTCTCGTGTTTCGGCGGCTTACATCACTTCACTCCCTACACAAGTGCAGACCGAGGTCGTCAGCACGTACTTGAAGTCACTGGAAGTTGTTTGGGAGGTATGCCTGGCTTTCAATGCCTTTGGTTTCATTTTAGTCTTCATCGAGAAAGAGATCAAGTTGCGCACGACTGTCTCGTCTGACTACAAACTAAAAGAAAAGACAAAAGTTGCAGACAAGGAAGCCGTGTCGGAAAAGACGGAATCTTCGCAGTCCGTCCCTTAAAGCATGTCCTACCGACTCATCCCGACGCTATAATGAAGGCCTTACTTTTCAAAGACTTGAAGTGTTCGGCAAAAGCCCGTATTCAGGATTCAATGAAACGACATTGTAAGCCTCAGGACCATTTCATACCTTATGAGTAGTGGACATACAGCAGGGATGAAGTGGCCTTCGTTCGCCGTCATACCAAACTCGAGAGGACCTGGGTGACTACTCGGACGGAGACGAGTCGTCTCCACACCGCCGCCGCCGGCGGGCTCCACGCCGGCAGCTCACCTAGTGTTGCATTGGCATGGCAAAATTTAGATGTTCGCTAGTCCTCCGAAGGTAATTCGGCTCCGACGAGGTCAGTCTCAAATCGCCATTCAACACAGTGGATACTAGCACAGCCTTCCCCTTGATCCAGCAGTTTCTGGTTCTAAGCACGAATTGCGCACAGAAAAGCACCAGGCAAACTTGTAATCATACGATTCTCAAATTTTCAGACTTGGAATAATTTTGACTACCTTTTTTCCCCAGTTTAGTTCACAAACTCTTGATGCCAATTGATTGCACCTTCACTCTAAGCCATGATGTAATGCTCTTTTATCTGGCCTTTTCTCAATCCCGAAAATGGAAGTGCTGGACGTAGCATTGTATCGCAATAAATAGCGGTACAATCTCCCTCATGCCAACACACTCGTCATGTATCAACAAATCTTTTGGTTACGCCTTGTTGAAGTCACTTGATTATTCCTTTGCTGAATTCCCCAAACCATGTCCCGAGAAGACGCACTCCGTCAGCGCCCAAGGCCATTGATCATAATGACAAGCATACTTGTCATCATAGCGGTGCTGGCTGGCTCTTGGGCCCATGGCCTTCCTACGCGCGGCGGTTCTGACTTCGACATTGATCCAGTGTTTGATTTACCTCGGCCGCCCGTCAATCTGCCGTATTCCAAGGTCAACAATATTATTTGTATGACGGTCATGACCGCGGTTGGACTGTCGGCGGTCGTCCTGGGCGGGCTAGACGCACGACGGACGCGCACCTTGCTTCCTCTGGTCTTGCCTCTCAGCGGTGCCATGATCGCGTTTCCCGAGACCTTCATCGACGTCCTTGGCTGCATTTACTACCCCTGGCCGGACGAGAACGCGTCGTTCCACCTCCTGGGACGCGAGATGCCCCCGTGGATCCCCATCTGGTTCGGCTATGGCTCCCTCATGCAGATGAACCTGCAGCTTCTCCACAAGAACACGGCGACAAAGAACCTCTGGCTTCTCTTGGCGCTCATGATGGTCTCGGATCTCGTGGTCGAAGAGATCTTGCTGCCAATGGGAGTTTACCATTACTACGGAAATCAGCCGCTCGTGGTCTTGAATATGTTCCCTTGGTGGTGGATGGCCCCCAACTCCATTGGCGTGTTCCTCGCTACTGCTCTGGCGTACCGATACCGTCGGTCCCTCACCGGCTGGAAGGTGCTGGGTGTCTTGTGCTTGACGCCAATGTCCGTGGGCGCGGTGTACGGCTTCATCTGCTTCCCCGTCTGGGTCGCTATCAACGGAGACTGGGGATGGCTTATCACGCAGCTACTGGGCCTACTTACCATGGGCTTTGGCGTGGTTGCCTTCTGCATCATCCTAGAAATGGTGTTGGGCCGGGCACCGTTTCAGTGGGATGGAAAATCGAATGAAAGCGGGTTGTTGCCGGCGTTTGAGTACACCACGGCTTGTCAGGACGAAGAGGATTAGAAATGTATAACCGTATGAATCCCAAGTAGATTCTACATATAGGTACAGCCCTCAGAATCAGCTCAGAGACAGGATGTCAGCCTGCAACGCATAAAAGCACTTCGCTGGACTGCCCACTCCACATGCCACTAACCGGTCATAAGCCTGCGCATGGGCGCCGCATAGCAATCTGGCGGGGAACTCAAAGTGCAAGATTTCAATCGCCTTCAGCATTTTCATTGCGCAATTTAACAACTTAAAAATCTCTCTATTCAGATTTCAAGCAATACTATCATTACTTGAATTTTGCTTCTATTTCTATTATTTTCCTCCTGGTGATTTAGGTGATTTGAAAATATCGAGTTTTGGTAGAAATAGGCCACCGTACGGAGACTTATAACCAGGAAGTCTGCATGTATCTTGCGCATCATGTTAATCTCTGCCGATCAGGCACAACGACGCGTTTGAGCTGAGAACTGGAGAATTAGCACGCACGACATGTTTAGATCCAAGTTTTTGACAAAAACATTCGATTGGTATGGTTTTCTCTAAGATGGGAATCAATGCATATCAGTGCTACGTGATGCAACACAAGAGGGCCACTGTGCCGCAGCAATGCATCAAGCACGAGTCCCGTTGGGCCCTTTTTAGTCTGTTGGTGGCCGCTAACGCCAACGCCCAGGGCATCTACTCAGTTCAGTAATTTCAGAACCAGACAATGTCAAAAGCAATGACTTTGGCATTTCGACACAAAACTCTCACCCGAAAATGCAAAATCGGTCGCCGCAGACTGTAAAGCAATAAGAAGGAGCCCAAAATCCCACATTTTCCGTCGCCCGCCCTCGTTGCCAGCAAGACGGCTGGGGGTGACCAACAGATTTTGCCTCTCTAACACCTTTGGCAAGCTTCATTCATCTTTTGAAGAGTGCATCGTCCGTTTCCTACCCACCATGGCTGGCCAGAGCCGGTTTGCAAGATACGCGAGCAAGTTTACCTCCAAGACTTCTTCCCCTGCTTTGTATCGTTTTATTTTCTCATAATTTTCTCTAGGTCCCGATGAGCAGCGAATTATTGGCCGTGAAGATTTGGGATTCTACCATGGCCTCATAGTTGGCGCTGTACTCAGTTTTGGGAATGGAGAGGTCCCTTTGAGCCCCCAGACTTACTTTTACCCGCTCAGCCACTGCGTTAGACAACATCCTCAACTCAGCGTGGTCGTCCGCGATGCGCATACCAACAAGGCCTTCTTTGAATATGTTCCAACAGTCAATCTCAAAGAACATGTGTCTATACATGAGCCTGTGAGTGTTGATCGCGATGAATCAGCTGCAATCCAAGAGGTTCTGCGACTAAACCTGGACGTCCCATTCCCGTCTGGCATCCCTCCGTGGAAGATTATTGTTCTACCATTGCAATCGTCGCGGTGCTTTATGGCTTATGTCTATTCTCATGCAATTGGAGATGGTGTGTCTGGAGCGGCCTTTCACCGCACGTTCCTTGATGCCTGGGCGGAAAGTTTGGAAAAGCAGCTTACGGCGCCAGCGCTCATTTCTAGGCCAACCACGCCACTCCCAGCTCCCTTTGATACCCCAGAGAGACTTTCCATTTCATGGTCGTTTCTTCTCATTCCTCAAATTACTGTACTACTCCCAGCATTCGTCAGAGATTGCCTCGGACTGCAGGTTGGCATCTCTCCCATCGATGATGGCACATGGACAGGAGCTCCAGCCACCTTTGATCATCAAACCTCTTGTAGCAAGGTCGTGCTGCGGGTTATACCGGCGCCTATTATCGAAAGTGCCCTTCGTGCTTCAACACTCCATAATGCCACCCTTTCCGGGACACTTCAGCAAGTAGTGGCACGAGCACTGATTCAGGCGATTCGCAGCCCCGACGTAAACAACCTTGTTTCACAAGCAGCAATAAACATGCGCGGATCTATAGGCGTACCTGATGAGCAAATGGGTAACTTCTTTTCGGGATACTATATTGCTCATCCACGCAAGCATTGTTCTTTAGGTCCGCTGTCGACAGTAGAGTGGGAATCCGCAGCTGAGGCTTCAAAGAATCTGGCGGAAGCCGCTGCATCGCTGGAGGATCAGCCTATAGGTCTTCTTCGCTATCTTCCGAGCATAAGGAATTGGCTTTTGGGGAAGATTGGCAAGAGGCGAGATAACTCATTCGAAGTGAGCAATGCTGGAATGATTGAACTTGACGCCCAGGGTCAGCATGCCGTCACGGCTGGCAAGCATATTCGTGTTGAAACCATGGTCTTTGCACAGCCTGGCCATGTGTCTTCGGCGCCACTAGCTTTCAATTTCATCAGTCTCAAAGGCGGACCTTTGGCATTTACTGTCACGTGGCCGGAGGGGGCGTTGAATATGCCAGTCAACGAGGAACAATTCGTGGAAGGTGTATGTTCATCAATCATGGCAAGCTTAGAGAAATTGAGTAAATAAATTCAAGTTATGGATGAGGGAAGTCTCATCCGCCTACTACATGGGTACTCACTGATATCAGATGGGTCAAGCAACTAATCTATTTCGTACAATCTCTTCTCTCGTGACAGTATTCCTGGGGCCTTTGCCGCGGACTTTAGGGGAACACTCTGAACCATGCTATTCAACTGTGTCGACGCACGTTCAGGCGACCATAACTTTTTTGTAGCAGCTTCCCATCGAAGGAACTTTAGTCCTCAGCAGTGTGTGGCTCTTAAAATTCGCTGTTTGCACTTAGAAGACTTTTTGATCATTATTACGTTCGCCACACTGCCACTAAACTCAAGACAAGCCTATACGGCCTCGTCCAGTACCTGTATATTTCCCCGAAAGATACCACCAACCACATTGGGCCATTCGTTACTCATTCATCCCGATTCTCTCATAAGTATTTGACTTTTGTGTCGTAAGCGATACAGGGCGGGATACTGTACGTTCCCGGTCTAACAATTCTATGCCGGACGCTGATGCAGTACTTGATGGCAAAAGTCTGTGACTATTCCGCGCGTATAGTTTCGAACAACCACTACAGTACATTACGTCATTCTTCAAGAAGAATCTTGCGATCCACTTGAAAATCGTCCAAGATGCGGAGAGAAAGACCAAATCCGCAAGAACGACCGATGCGATCAGTGTTCCCGTCGATTTAATTCGGGGAACTTGGCAAATGTACTGCGTATAAAACGTTGATGGTCTTACAAAAAGGTCTGGTGACATGCCTTGACTGATAAGATTCTTGTAGCTGCTATTTGCATATTCCGTATTCAAGCTACAATAGTTATGATTGGGTGTAAACATTTCGGTGTACTGCTGGAGTATACTGGCGTTTGTTGAAAGAGTCGAGGTATTCTGTCCTAAGTCGGCCATAATGAATGAATAGAATGCCTTTGCATAAGCGTCGGCTTCAACACTCATATTCGGGTAGATATTGGGAGAATTTGTCCAATTAGTGACGGTTCGGGGTGAGTTGTATATCTGGTGACTGTTGTTCATGACTGTAAAAGAGTTCCAGGTGAAGTAATCACCATTGCTTATGTCGTCGCATTCGTTGTTGCGGTAGAAAGCTACGAAATCAATTAGTAGTCGTACGCTGCTTTGGAACGCATGGTGCATACCTTGGAATCCTTTTACTGGCAGTGTGGAGTCTCGTGCAACTCCAGCGACTCGTTCAAAGGCGGATATAGCATCGACTACATAATGTTTTCTAAGCAAACAGCATGTTGCGACAATAAGGCACAGAATATCCGACGCCTACAACAAAGCCCAAGACCACCACAACGACGGATCTGTAGTTTGATTGACGCCGACAAGAGGCTCGGTGATCGATGGATCGAAGTAAACCGAAAGATTGAAACTATCGATACTTGTGTCACGAGACGTTTCACACGTCACAAATCCCTTTCGATTCAATTAGCCGAAACAGGAAATTTCAATCAGATCCATGCGTCAGAAAAGCATCAACGGCAAACATACATATAATCTTAGGTTCCAAGGAAGTCGTGCAAGAGAGAGTGAATCCCGGTCCATCATACCCTCGACATACACCTGAATCTCATTCAAAAAGCAATTCTGAATAGAATTCTCGGAATATAAGAGTGCAGGAGCCGCGGTCTTGTTCTCTGAATCAAGATCTTGTATCTCTACCGATAATAGAGTGTATTGCAGTGTAAGCTTGTCTGTGTACATTGCTTCGAATGATGTCAGCGTTGGTCGAGGTGTCGATGGCAGGACATGACCTACTTTGACCAATCTGTAGTGAGGCGGGTTCGCACTTGACCGAAGACTAAAATGATTCAACATTTGAGCACTTTGACGGCGCGCGAAGAGATTTACCTTTGCAAGGATATTGAATGGGGGATCATCGAACCAGTGGTGGGTCGTTAGCGTCGAGTTAAGGTCTGTAGTGTATAGAACCCTTTTCGAGTTGGTCAGCACATGATTCGTTGTTCGATTGACGCTCTCAATTTACTCGAGATTATATCCTGTCACCGCGACGTTTAGAGCAGAAAATATCCCAGCAAGGGCCAGGCCGGCGACAATTACAACCCAAGAGAACCACTTGAAGGGGTATTCTCGCTCTAAGCTGTAAGAAAATTTGATGTTGTACATATCGGCGGCATTGATGGAACTGGAATAGGTGAGTTGTTGCAACCGATAGACGAACAGAGACGGAGGTGAAAAGTTGCCATGCCCAGAACAGTGATGTTGGTATGAAAAGTGGCGGCCTTTTCAACCTACGTCGTATTCAATTCTTTGATATTCCTTTGTAGGAAGCAGATTGATCGTACAGGGGCTTCCATCCGCTCGTTCCGTGGGCCGACGAGGCCCCACGGAATTGACATAGAAGCAGGTTAGGGGATGAAGATTGAGATACAGGCTTTGGGCAACTTCCTATTCTTCAGTGACGTCAAAACGTGGCAAGACTGCTCAGCCGCAGCGCCCACGCTGTCGTCTGTCCAGGTAAATACATTTTCATTGCTTTTTCGACAACCCAGTCAGTCTCGAGGGCCTACCTAAATGGGACTAGGATCTGCAAGGGCTGAAAGCACGATACACAGACAGGCGTTTCGATTCATTCAAGCCTCGCGTCACGCGCTTTCGCTCATTGGACGACATGTCCTGTGCCGAACAAGGCGGAAAGTTCTTGAAACTACCTCGGCTTCTGGAGATGACTGTCAGCCCAAGAGAAATCGAAGCAGTTACAGACCTTGGAGCCACTTTCGTCATAGACGAAAACTAATGACTTCGCAACTGCAGAGAACATGCGTGGATTTCGGTTTCTACACAGTCTTACATCCTCCACCTTAGAGATTGTCGTCAAATGTATGCAAACAACTTCGCCCCTTTCTCGATGCAAACCATCTGATTTACAAAATTGGAGCTGATCATGTTGATGATCCTTAGCAACTCAGCTAAGGCTGACACCGTTATAAGGTGCTAAGACGCGATGCGGACGACCCCCTTGTTGGTTCAACATCATATATTTGATAGTTTCCGATTCGAAATTATTTTGGTCGCGAGGCTTAGCCTCTGAGTATGAATCATTGATGTAGTATTAATCTTGCCTGAGAACCACCCCTGTCACCTCAGCCAGAACCTGCAGTATGACATCTGAAGATATTTTAGCATATATTTGTACCTGTGATGATAGAAGTGTACCATGGGTCCGTCGTGGCCGTTACTATTCAACCACAGCCCACCATCTGCGTAGATACCCTTGAGGAACCACTCCGCACTACCTGCATCAATCCTTCCGGACCTCAATAATTCTGGCGCATGAGGTTGTGTACCCTTTGGGCTGGAGAGCACTTCAAAATTTGTTGATAAGTACAACCAAATCCAATGACACCAAAGAATAATGACCAGCATGATGACCTGGAGTCTGCCTTTCAATTCCATACATACTCCATCGCAGCTGACTAACAACTGTAGTAGACATAAAAAACGAATAGAATGAAATGCAGTGGAGGGCAGCAAGTTCATGATATTTGCGAAATACGGAAAGTTTTGCTCCTGAGTGTACCCCTTGCGTAGTTTGGTCAAGCCTCCGTGCTCTTCGCTGCATCTTTCAATGGTGCAAAGAACTTTGTAGTGTACAAACTGTCTACGAACTCGCGAACGCGTACCACCTTGCTACCGTCCTGGGTAAAATAAAAAATCACTGAGAAGAATCAGTGACCATTCCAAAAATTCATCATCAGGGTGGATGTAGACTAGTTTGTGTGAATCCTGACCATTGGAATGTTGTTGAAGATCAAATTGTGTCTGGAGTAGCAAACAAAGCGCCCCAACGCTACTTACTAATGAATTCGTTGCGGTAAGGCCCAAACTCAGAGTCCGCACTCCCTCGAACATGAACAGCCACCTTGTTGTCGGCAGCATCCTCGACAATATCGTCCACCTCGGCCTTGTAGTTCTTGAGTAACGGCATCAAGGCGCTAAAGTGCTTGCGAAAGGTCGCATTGTCTGCCGGGGGCTGTCCGAGAGATTCTACGGGAGCCTGATCAGCAATATTGCAACGATGAGAATTTGACGTGCATGCAATCATGGCTTACTCGGAAGCATCTCATGAATGCAATCCTCATGGCGATATGCCATGATTGCCTCAATTTCCCAATCGTTGAGGGCTTGGATAGCCTGGAGGGCCGTCTCACGTCTCTTGGACATGGTGCTAGATGTCAAGGATGGGCTGCTTCAGGAAGATTCAGCTGGAGTTAATAGTTGAGCTCGCAGTTCTGTAGATTATGGACAGTATGGACTATTTAAATATCGACGATCATGGCATCGGGCATCTCGGAGCCGGTATACAAATGTTCGCCGTGTCCCTCCTCAGCTGCAACCACTGGCGTCCTCCCTAGCGCCAATCTCGGCACTCGTCGTCGAGCTATAGGAGCAAGAGTGGGACGGAACGGACAAAATGAAAAGACCGAGGTCAAGAGTCTTGGCATGTCAGGATCCAGCTGAACGATTCGAATAGTTGGCGAATGCTAGTTATAGCATCTCGTTTTTGTGCTTACTCGGTCCGCATGGAAAATACATGTCCTATCAGGAATTTGACAAATGTGATGACTCATGCAAATTAAGGTTCATTGCAGATGTCTGCTCCTCCAACATGTGTCGCAGCCGCGTGAATCATTGATTTCGACATCCTCATAGATGGCAATATTGGCCAGTGAACTAAATCTTGAGGCGCCCTTCTCGCGACTTGAAGATTACATGCAGTGGTGGTTTCTTCCAGAAAAAGCACACCTCTTGCTCTGATGGCCAGTTTCGAGAGTTATTATCCAATTCTAGATCAAAATTCCATATCATGCGGGCGAGTACTAGGCGCATCTCAGTGAACGCAAGACTGCAAAATTGGGTCCTGATTAGCAACATGCCGTGCCGAAAAACAATCGACTAAAATTGCTTACTTCATTCCGATACAATTCCGTGGACCATAGGAAAAAGGTTGGTGGGCATCCTTGCAATCATTCGAAAAGCGTTGATCATCGAGCCAGCGCTCTGGGATGAACTCATCGGGACAGAGAAAGTTTGAGGACAGGTGGTATAGTGCGTATTGCCAGATACCAAGGGTAGTCTGATGAGCTCAGTTAGCAGAAATACCTTGACGCAGACAAGTGCAGCAACTGACCCCTTCCGGTATATAGTGGCCGGCGATCTCTGCACCCCCTGGTGCTGCTTTGCGAACCAATGCAATGGGTACAGGTGGGTACACTCGCATGGCCTCTTTCAGAACAGCGAGCATGTATGGGAGATTTTGTACGCTATTGATGTTTATCTCTTCTTCAATCTTGAAGGCGGAATGAATTTCTTCACTGAGCTTGGCCAGGACTTGCGGATGTGTACCTAGAAAATACGTAGTTGCAGTAAGAGTCGTTGCCGTGGTTTCCGAACCGGCCGTGGTGAGCAAAACACTGTTGTCCACCATTTCGATCTCTGACATGGACTGAAAAAACAATACGGTCAACTAATGCAACTTGTAGTTCCAATGATAACGGAAATGAAACTTACATAACCTCCTTTCGCTTCAAGCATAGCATCCACGAAATCCGGCCGAGTCACTGGCGAGGAAAGCCTTTTCCCTAAGCTGGCCTTGGTAAACTCAATACTGTCTTTTCTTTTTCCCATGATATCCCGTGGCATCAGAAATATGAAATAAAAAGGCTTGAGGATAGCGAAGAACGGAAAGTCGTTCATTGCTTGCAGCCAAGGTAGAAACTTCAATGAGTCGAAGAGAATGTTCACCCAAGGATGTGGCTTCTCCCTCTCAAGGCACCCGAAGGATTCGCCAAAAGCCAAATCGCCAATCATGTCGAAAGTCAGGAATTCGTACCAGTGGGTCATGTCGACGGCCGTGGTGCCATTGTTGCAACGATCCTGTATTCTCTGCAGGAATAGGTCAATGTATTTGTTGATCAGGGGTTGCTGGTCAGCCATGGCCCGCGCCGAGAAAGCATGAGCCAAGGTTCTCCGCATAGGGCCGTGCCTCTCGCGCGAAGTCGAAATGAGGCTCTTGTCTAGACTTTCGTCGGCGTATTTTGGATCCTTGCCATGTTCGTGCTGTCCGTGCTTGAGATGTCCGCATATCTCTTTCCAGGCATCTGCGTGCGCAAATGCCAGCTCATTGGGTCCGATGCGAACCACTTCGCCATATCGCCTGTGTAGCTCAAGGAGCTTGATGTGAGGTTTACCGGATATGTTGTTCAGAGCGGCGGGAAGCGCACTGGATGCCCACAATCTCGGACCGGGAAACTTTCGCAAAGGGTGCAAGTAGATGTTGTAGACGGCTTTGCAAAAGCAGTAAATGATAATCTAAGAACCGTGAGTTTCGCTTCGCGCAAGGTGAAAGTTCTGGTGGACTGCGTAGCATACGAGGATTGCGAGCGTTCCCCCAACTGAGGTCGAAGCCCGAGTCGCAGAGACCCAATTGTTTCTGTGTGTCATCTTGATATTACTATTCAGAAAACGCAAATGGTCACAGTCGGATTCTGATCAGTGCTCCTTTATGAGATGGGTTTCAATGGGGAAAATCACATCTGGAATAATCGAACAATGCTTGATGTCTTAATATACTTAGGGAATAGCGGTGATCAGAACTCAAAGTTATGATCATTGTGCCTTCATGTTCCACGGATGTCACCGTTGGCTAGAGTGCCAGCGCATGGATCGGCAGAGCAGGTTTGGGTTTGAATATACCTTGCCTATACCGTCGCAAATGCCCGCTGACTCAGCGGTATACCCCTGATTCCGATGATCTGATTCGCCAGGACTAAAGACCGTTTGACGATCATTTCCTCGTGCAGCATGGACCTCCAAAGACAAGACGACGATAGCCGTGACCGTGGAAGTCAAATAGAAGCTGTGCACAAGAGTGACTATACATTGCTGACGAATAGGCTCGACAGAACAGCCTCCATGGTGGTATCGAACCAACTCCATAACAGTTTCTCCGCATCATCTTTTTCTCAATAAACCCACCTTTCCCCTCCCCTTTCATGGTGTCCCTATCAACTCGCTGTCTTTCAAACTCAAGTTCTTCTGTTGGACCCGTTCTTGTCCCAATTGAAACCCCTCTAACATGTTCGAATATCGAGGCTACACACTACCAGCAAGATGTGCCCTTGATTTTGGAAACTTTCCGCGCGTAAGTTCTCAGCTTAAGAAGTCGATATTCATTCACCAGTCTGGTTGCTATCCCTTTGCCAGTCGTATTCAACATTACTTTGTCCTCGCCATAAAAATAAAATAAAAAATATTCTTGATGAGGCCAGCGCTTGCATGAAAGCCGTGTGCGGCGCAACGGAAGGGGTTCAATGCACGCAGCACGAATGAAATACCTAGACATTCATAATATGCCAAAGAATATCATCGCAACTCGTGAATCTCAATCATGGCCTTTGCTTTGTTCCAACCACTAGCTACAAGCCTTCTGCGAGCATTAAGGCATCATCTGGCGCTAAAGTGATTCCCGCAGCTCAGAATGAATCTTGGACATGGTCGACTTTGCGCCCGCCATAGAGTTGGCCAGAGATGCACGGCTGCTACCATGATCACTTGGTCGAGATACCTTTCTTCACTGGGTGAGCCACCACTGGTATCTAGGGAGGTAAAAGGAATTGACTCTAGGCAGTTTGCCCTGAATAACGTGGAAAGAGGTGCTGAGTGCAAGGTGGATCGGTGCTGACACACCTGGGCAGGCTGGCATTTATTTGCTAGAAACAAATGCCACTGCCCATTAATTGTTAGAAAGCGTCTGGCTCGGAGTTCAAGTAAGTAATGACATGTCATCCCAAGCCATACCGAGCTTCGCAACCCTAATGCATTCGGAGATCAGCTTTGAGGCTGCCTCGATCCTCTCGACCCTGCCCTGGCCCAACCGGATGGCCGGGTCAGCAGCATGGATGGCATCGGACGGGCGATCCGTGATAGTGGAGTCGGTGGTGTTAGTGTCAGTGTTCCTGCAGTAGGCTGTGCACACTGCAGCCGGAGCTTTTCTGGATGCAGGCAGTGTCCGGCCTTGCTAGGACTACTAGAACTCGCTGTGAAATAATCTTGACTGTTAGCTGCAACAACTACAGCAATAGACCAGCAAAATACGGGGGAACATTGAATCATGGTTTTCTAGGTAGGCGAATTCAAAAGTCTTTCTTTTAGGTAATGTACTGACCCCCATCGACTCAGCTGACTTTCAGGGCGCGATGCACGCTCGGAAATTCCGGTTTTGCGCTAATGACACGAACAATCTAGCCTAGATCCCCCTGAATAACGAGGAACAGGCCCCTCCGTCCCTCGCTAGCAAGCACCTAGAACCTAGCACATGGTGCTAGGCATCACGCAAAGTCGTATTCGGTAGCCTTCGGGACAATTACACGGATCCATCAAGATGATCTCTCAAGGGATCTGTGCCGTCAACGTGCCGTCGCGAATGGAGTCTGACGAATGCAAAAGACTTTTTTATAGATCGACCCGTAATGCCAAGAACACTTGCTTAGGTGTGCTGTATGCTTTGGAAATTTCTGCTTCCATTATATATATAGTCCTTGGCAAGTTCAAAGCCCAGAAAGTTTGTGTGAAATTCTCCTGCAACAACAGCTACTTTGCGTGGCTTGACATTCGTTTAACAACAACACATTCTTTCATACTACATAATCACACTCATTCATTTTACCACAATAATTCTAATACCCACTTTTTTTATCGTATTCATTCATTCTTGGACTAGGAGGGAAAAGAGAAAAAGAGACATTGGCCCAACATGCGCAGCTCATTTCGCATTATAGCTGCCACGGCCCTAGCGGCGGCAACTACAGCCACCGCCGCCACCATCGAGGATTTGTGTACGGTTGCCAATGTTCAGGCGGCTCTTCCTGTAAATGGAACGCTGCTTGGCATTGAGCTGCTACCATCGTCCGTTGCGACATCCATCGTGTACAATGCCACTGCCGAGGAAACCACCAAGCTCTACGACTACTGCAACGTAACGCTCAGCTATGTGCACACTGGCACAGCCGACATTGTCAAGCTCAACTATGTCTTGCCAAGCCCCGATGTTTTCTTGAACAGATTCCTTGTTACCGGCGGCTTTGCTTACCAGCTCAACACGGATTTCCTCGGATCACTTGTGTATGGCGCTGCCACTGGCGGCACCGACGGCGGCTATGGTGCATTGTCGGGCACCTCTTTTAGTAGTGTGCTCCTAAAGGGCAACGGCACCATTAACTGGGACAACACTGTAAGCCAGCACGATCACCATGCTCAAGACCGAGATACTAACATGACTATAGTACATGTTTGCCTACCAAGCACTGGGCGAGCTGACCACGGTTGCGAAGCCTCTTCTGCAAGGCTTCTACGGCACTCAAGACAAGATATATACCTACTTCGAGGGCTGCTCAGATGGTGGACGTCAGGGTCTTAGCCAGGTCCAGCGCTATGGCGACCTCTACGACGGTGCTATCCTGGGTGCCCCGGCCATCCGATATGGTCAGCTCCAAGTCAGCCACTCATACTCGAACGTTGTCGAAAAGACCTTGGACTACTACCCTTCGACGTGCGAATTCAACAAGATTGTCAATGCCACCATTGCTGCCTGTGATCCCCTGGATGGCAGGACGGACGGTGTCATTTCCCGCTCTGATCTTTGCATGCTCAACTTCAACTTGACATCCATCGTCGGCGAGTCCTACTCTTGTGCTGCTGCCACGGACGGATCTTCCCCGGCTGTGCAGGGCACCATCAGCGCAGAGGCTGTCGCTGTCGCTCAGGAAATCTACGATGGTCTTCACAACTCGGCCGGAGAACGTGCCTACGTCTCGTACCAGGTCGGTTCCGCCTTTAGCGACGCCGCCACGCTCTACGATTCCGACTCGGACTCGTGGGGCCTCAACATCAACAAGAAGGGCGGCGAGTATATTGCCAAGTTTGTCGAGAAGCTCAACATTGCCAACCTGCCCAACCTCGACAACGTCACCTACGACACTTTGGTGGACTGGATGACCACGGGCTTTGAGCGCTACTCGGACAGCCTGCAAACCAGCCTGCCCGACCTGACCGACTTCCAGTCGCACGGCGGCAAGATGATCAACTACCACGGCGAGTCCGACCCCAGCATCCCGACCGCCTCCACCGTGCGCTACTGGCAGTCGGTCCGCGACATCATGTACCCGAACGAGTCCGAGGCCGACTCGCTCGCCGCCATGTCCGAGTGGTATCGCCTGTTCCTCGTGCCCGGCGCCGACCACTGCAAGCGCAACACCCTGCAGCCGGACGGCCCTTACCCGGTCGGCATCGTGTACGCCGTCATCAACTGGGTCGAGTTTGGCGTGGCGCCCGCCGTGCTCAATGCCACCATCAACTCGGGCCCCTACGCCGGAGAGGTGCAGGGTCTCTGCACCTGGCCCACCCGCCCCCTGTGGCGCAGCGACGACAACAGCACGTTTGACTGTGTCGACGACGCGACTAGCGTCGCTACCTGGGATTACTCGCTTGATGCTTTCAAGCTGCCCGTATACTAAATCTATAATCCGCGTTGATTAAAGGCAGTCTCAATAGTGCCCGATGTCAGTTAAGAAAACAATAATATGAATAATATAATGAGTAAAAATGAAAATGTGCCTTCCGGATGATACCCAGATGTTGCCAAGTGAAATTCGATCAGAAAGAATTTATGACTTTCATATAGAGGTGAAGTTGAGCTTTTTCTTGTGATTACTTTATTATCTATTATTATTTATTCAATTAATAGATTAGGTCATTAAATTGTAAATATTATCGCCAGGACCATGAATAAGGTGCTCATGCCCAGCTTGTAGCCGGCCGAGGCCGAAAAGTCGTGGGGCGCGGGGAACGACGCCGGCTCCCACGTGTTGTCCTCCTTGGCCGCGTCCAGGTTGCAGACCTGGGCGCTGGCGTTGGCCACGGGCTCGGCGTCGCTGAGGTTGTAGGCCACCTCGATCCACTGGATCTCCAGCAGGGCCGAGTCGCCGAGCGTCATGTTTTCTGTCCAGGTTCCACCGTTGCCTATATTTGTGTCGCACAGTCAGTTCTCACCATTCTTAGGAACATGCTAGAGTATATTTAATTCGTGACTTACCCCACATGGTGATGTACAAATGGCTGGGCTCAATGGGTACGTTGGTCGTGGTGTTGCCCATGTGCACGCCGTCAATGTACCAGACGACGGCATCCTCGACCCAGTCCATACGGTAGTCGATCCACTGCTCGCGCGTGGCATTGTTGGGCAGCGTCGTGTTGAAGTGGGTGGCGTTGATGTAATTGCCGTGGATGTCGATGCTGGGCTGGGTGTTGAAGCCGACGACGTGGTCCTCGTCGCGCGTCAGCAGCTCAATGTCGGCCTCCTGGGTGTCGTTGGCGTAGGTGAAGAAGGCGGTGCAGGCGCCGGCGGCCCCCGTCACGCGCGCGCGCACCCGCAGCGACAGGTAGAGGATCGAGTCCTCGTTGAAGTCAATGCCGGCCGACTGGTGGCGGTCCGTGTATTGCCGGGAGCTTAGTAAGCCTAGCGCAGTGGTCACGCCCGGATCCGCCTCATCAGCAGCAAGAGTTCCTATAAGACATGGATGTGTGAGCAGATATTCTCAAAATGGTAGATTGACGACATGGTGTATACTCACGCAGTGCTGCCTTGTCCATCTGGTAGTCAATAGGAAGCAAGTTCTGTCCCTCGCCTGCATACAACAGGCCTTCTCTACGCTGCCAGTCTAGCGACCATCCCATGTCCGCGGTCGATGCCGCCGCCGAGGCATTGTTGGGGCTCGTCGCGTTCTTTACGGAATCCCATGTGTCCTCGGGAATGTTGCGGAAATCATAAAAGCGATAGTAATTATACTGCGCAGCTGCAGTACCGTTGGTAGCAAAAGCAGAGCAGTTGGTTGCTTCTGCGGCTGTAAAAAGACATGACAGGAACAGGGAAACGACAAAAAGAGTGTGGTAAACGGGCTGCATAGCGGCTCCGGAAGCGCGCGAGTACAACATCGTTAAGTTGGGGGTGGAGAGAGAGAGTGTTTCAAAACGACTGCTTGATGATGACCAAAGCCAACATCGACGAACGACTCTCAGGGGAGCAAGACGAGACAGACAACCGACAACAACAATAAGAAATTCACTCAAATCCCAAAATCCTAGATTTTCCCATGGGGATGTGTTTCCCTTTTGTCTGACTCGTGATGGGGATTTCGGACTCGCGTGTAGGGCGGGTCCTCGGCCGGGAAGACATCTCGTAATAGTGGAGTGCACCTGTCAAATCTAGCAATAGCATTGGGTATGGTATCATAAAAGCGCACACGATAATTTCTAATCCTTGGCAAAGGATTTCCAAGAACAGCAGTAGCGCCCAAGTCCATCACGAAGCGGAGGCTTTTTTCTTTGTCACTTGCACATGTCTTTGTTTGGATAAGAGAAGTTCTGACAATTACAGTACTGTACCCAGAATAAACGTCTGATCTATCACTTGTCAAAAACAGCAATCAGGCGGGGTTCAATGTTTTCCCCACTTATGTATAGCAGTTTTTTTTTTTTTCCTTTTCCCACCGCAATTATGGAAATCTTGTGCTAACCAGCTCGCCAATTAGCGGGGTCTCTTACCAATGCTTTGGGAAAGACGTTGGATCGCCCATCACGAACAGTAACCTTAATTTTTAGTCTAATCATATTGAGTCAAGCGAAAGCCAAGACTTTGGTGTGCATTCACTTCCCCAAGTGGTTCTGTACTTATCCTGGCATTGACAAATAAAAACTTCGATGTTTGCTGTTTATTTTCTGACAAATTTCACTTACTCAGTCCACTCAATTATTATATGGCGCTTACTTATCCGACGGTTGAACTGATCACGGGGCATCCAACGGCCTTGGTATCTGTCTCATGGTCAACATCGTATTGCAACGCGCTGAAACAGGGGAGAGCACGGGCCCTTGGCGGCGAAGCTTCTAGGTTAGGATCCATTGAATACGGGCATTGCAATTAGATCATGTGCCATAGAAATGTTGTTTATAGAATATTGCGCTATTGATTGATCTGCAAAGACCCTACTACCAACTTACTCACTGCTCTCCTTGATCAAATCGCGAAGAAACTCCCATCGCCCCCTGGACTTCCATCCTGCTTCATACCAGCCATTTGCTGGTTTGGGCCAGTAGTCCAAGACGGACAGCAGAGTCCAGTCGTGAGCAATAATCACCATAATGTCGTCGTCCGCATCGAAAATCTCCATCGAACCCAAGGCAGCCCGAGACATGTCAACATCATATGGATGACCAGCACGGATTCGGGTGAAGGGCGACTCCAGCGATTGCTCACCCGGTATATTCTCCATGTAAACGGCGCACGGGCAGACATCTCGACGGATATTGAAGATGGACTCTGGCCCAAACGGCGACGGGATCAGCTCGGTCGGAAGAGACGTATATTGGTTGGGGCGCCACTGGGACGGATGATGACCAATGTCACCACCCATGAAAATGAAGCGCGCAGGATCGGTGCTGGTTCTTGCGAGGGCCGCAAGATGGTCAACGGTATGCTGCAAGAATCAGTCAAGGTCGAGGTGTCTTTGGAGAAATAGGGGCTGATTGATGCGTACACCAGGAGTCTCGAGTAGGTAAAAACTTCCATCGCCGAACCAGTCAAATGCACGAAAATCCCCAATTCTCAGTCCCTTTGATTCATTATCAAAGTCGATCTGGCGAATGCGTCTGCCGTCATAGTCTGCTTCCAAGATTTTCGCTTTGGGGTTCTCGGGGTATCCGGGAAGTTCAGTCTCCTTGAAGCCTGGACCGACGACAAGATCCGTGGTGGGTGGGAACCCTGCGGGATTGCCAATATGATCGATATGGTGGTGACTTTTGAATAATTAGAAAACGGTACAAGGAGAAAGAGAAAGGACGAAATAAAAAGGGGCGAAGGAATTATAAAAAAGCAAAGAGGGAACCGTTTTCTTACCTCCAAATAATGGCTTTGACGGATTCGAGATCCACATTGCCGTTGCGGAGGATATCAAAGATATCTTCGCCGGCAACAAAACTAAAGTCCTTGTGGTACTCAAGTACAGACGGCGCGTACTTATTGATGTCTTTGCGAATGCCCAAGTCGAACAGAAGTTTATGACCGGTTGCCTCGTGCTCAATCAGGAACACAAAGGCAGGAGCCGCACCCTCGCTCAGATGGTCAAGCAGTGGTGGCTCAATAAACATTGAAATGGGGCCTTTGATCCGAGCGCCATTGTCGATAATAGACACCCGAACAGAGTTCTGCCCCTCTGGAATCTCGACGGAAGGCATTGTTGAATGATAATTGGAATGTAACGAAGACGGTGTTTGGTTTCTGTGTACGGAGTGTTTGTTCACATTTGCATCAGGTGTTGGACAGTATGTTGTTTACATATATAGTCGTGATCTAGACAATCGAAATCACACATTCTGGCAATGACTCGAAGCCACCGTCTAACGGATCGAATTTGTCCCGGGAAGATGTCTAACAATATCCTTGTCAAGGACTTTTCCCCATCTTGATGAACCGATTCCCAGGTATTCGAGCGTCTACCGAGACTGCTGAAAACGAGTGCGAGGCGGGGGCAGTGACTTGCCATATGAATGTCGGTGATCGACATTGCTAAAAAGGATCCAAGAGACGATACGGCCTCCACAGCCCTCTGGATTTAGCAGGCGACTAAAGTTCATTGCACACTCCCGGCTTATGCGCGAGCCCGCCTGTCAGCACGAAGCGCGCGCATTGATGCCAAAAGGGGTATAGCGCGGTCCAGCAGCTGGACCACGATGACTTCACAATATCAGCCAAACTCTTCGGCTTGTGGAATCTGCATTATGATTTGATCAAATTCAACATGTCGAAGTTCCTACGGGATCTTAATGTCACCGGCGGGCAAGATTCTCCCCGGCAGCCTTGAGGAAGCCAAGCATATAAATACAAACAGCTCGCCTCGAGTGGGTCAGTTCATATTCCGAATCAAATCATTCACAAAGCCAATCCATCCATATGCCACACACGATGCCGCCGTCATATTTCAAATTTGCATGTGCCATCGTAGCCTTGGAGTTCGTAGCGCACTGTCACCCCACAACCACCTCAACGGCGTCTATAAGCATCCCGACCCCGACTTACCTATTCACTGCTGAACTCTACGTCGGCCATGTTCTGAACCCGATTCCACTTCTTGAAGGCGGCTCCGTCACCATTGAGCCATTGGTCAACGGAACCGTCAATGGACCAGCTTTGAACGGCACCATATACTCTGGTTTCGCTGCTGCGACCGTGGCTTCCAACAACACGGTCACGGGCAACAACGTCTCCGTCCAGATCCCCTCCATCTATGTCTACGGCGAGACCAGCGACGGACTGCCCTTTTACGTCCAGGAGACTGGCTTCGGACCGATAGCCGGTCAGAACACGCGTCTCCAGATTGCGGTTGGGGGCAAGCATAGCAGTCTGCAGACTACCTTCATTGTTGCGCAGCCAAGCATCAACATGGCTCGCACTAAGGTTACGGTGCCGTGCTTCAGCATCCCCTTGGCTCCTGGTATTGCTTGAAGACGAGAGGGCCTTACATGCGCAACGATAGAATACTGGTTTACACCGGTACCATCGTTTGGGACTCTCTCCGCGAGTCCTAGTGTTCGGTGAAGTAATAACGGTGGATCAGACACCATGAGCAAACATTGGAATTGAAACAAGTGTATTACAGGCGATGCGTTTTAAGATACATACGGAACACGAAGAATATAATTGATATTTCTAATAATTCTTCTAATCAATCTCGTGAAAACTTTATGTGCAACTCTATTTCCTGTTTGCATCTTTGTTGTTACCTTATTTTATGAGTCATATATTCGCTTCATCTGTTTTTAGAGGATAAGTATTTTCTGACAAATCATATGTCCGACAAGTTCATCCATGCCTTTGCTAGAGCCCTCATGCCTTGAAGTCCTTCGAGGTTGGTTGCACCCGTTTTGTTGTATCCTCGCTGCATGCTGAGGATAAAATCAACTATGGCCGTTGCATCGAATCCCGACTCGGTAAAGCCCGCAAAGTCATCAAAATCATCCGATGGCTCGTCTTTCATGCCAAAATATACCTGGACAGCCAATCCAAGCGGGAACGATGCGCTTTTTGGGCCCATGGCGCCAGCACGTGGATGCAAAAAGTAGGGCATGGCAGATGCGACCCTGCGGACGAATACGACCGGATCGATCCTCGATGGTAGAGCGTCGCTTGTATCCACAAGGCCAACGAAATTGACGTAGACTAGAGAACAAGTAGCCCAATATAGTATTGTCAATTGTGCAAGAGCGAAATCCTCAGGGTTCTTGGGACCTAGGAAATCTTCAGTCTCACGATGATGCTGGAAATCTTTCAGGTTTGGCGCATCTCTTGTCCATGACAGGAGAAGTTCATCGAGGCGCCAGCAACGACGAAGAATGTCTTGCTTTAGAAGAGTTTTTTCGTCCAGATTTACGCACGCTTGCATGCGGTCGATTTCCTCCAGTACGCCGGAAAGCTCGCTCAGTATGTCTAACAGCTTATCTCGCGGCGACTTGCGGACCGATTTCCACGGTTTTGTGTTCCAACCGTTGCCGTCTAGGGCAAAGTGCTTCCGGTCAAATATTGCCGTGATGATCTACTTATTAGTTACTAGGGCACATAGAAGAGCGCCTCTTGGTACAGAATACATACCAGGTTGTACCGAAAATCGACGAATAGCTGATGAGATTTACCACTTCGAAAATCGTGTGGCTGCCTCAAGGTAAGCATTGCCAACTGGCCATTGGCATGAGCAACCCAGCTTCGCTGTTGTGCCAGTTTATCCGCCTCATCAGCGCCATAATGCATCTATTCGCACAATTAGTTCCGTGGTGGGCGATAATCAACTTGGTTACTATGAGATAAACCCACTTCAAATAAAGACAAGAGCTTTACTGTACACAAAGTCCCATCTGTGCTGCGGCGATGGGAGTCGCAAAGTGCTGTATTGAAGTCCTGCAAACACCTGGAATATGCAGTCGACCCTTGTCGTAACAAAGCTCGATCAGCATTGCGCACTCCCATTCCGCGAAGGACGACACTCTGCATGGCAAGCTGCAAGGTACTGTCTGTGGGGAAGAGGTCGAGCGCTATGTTGATCCAGCCTCCATTGCCAAGCCCCATGGCTTGGACGGGAAAGATCTCGCCACAGGGCAGATAATGAGACCAGAAAAGATCCATATATCGAGCATTGTAGGCCGTTTGTGTCAAGCTGAGCGACAGGGTAATGTCTTGTGCTGAGGAATTTTGGCTCGTATGATCGAAACTTGTTGAGTCTGTATTGGTGGCTCTTTGATACGTGGCAGCGCTACCTCCAGAGTCTTGGGTGCTAGTGACAAACAAAGACTGGGCGCCGGTTGTAACCACCACACTGTAGGCCGGCCTGAATGCATCGCAGGCAAGCAGGCCTTTGGCGATCACAGCCTTTCCTCCTGCTCCGGCATGTAATACAGCCTTGAGATCGACCTGGGACCCCGACCATATCGTTTTTGGCCTGGTGGATTATTCCGAAAGGGCATAACCCAGAGGTGATGACGCTGCAACTTCCAGATCTCACGCGCTGCCAGTCGGACTTAAGGCGGTGCTGCACCTGAGGACACAAGTTGAAGCTTAGACGCTTGCACAGATCTGTACTAGTTTACCGGGAATGGGGGCCACACTATCACTATTACCTGACTACATAGGTAGGTAGGTGAGTATGTAAATGATGCTGCTATTACACAACGGCTACAGCCTACGTTAAATATGCGAATGATCACTTCGGGAGCGAAGCATGAGTGGGCGACTGCACGCAACAGATCAATGTGGTCGGGAGTAAGTATCCAGATATTGTGATGTCTAGCTAGGAAATTGGCCAGACTAACCCTGTTGTATCGTATCTCTACACTAGCCTGAACCGAGTGTGGCGCTCCTACTTTTGCGCCTACGGCTCAGTGGGATGTTGGGATAAACGCTGCGCTCCCTGCAGAGTAGCTTCGGGGTAATTATGGCATCACTGTGTCATATTCTATCTTCGTAGCAAGTTGGACGGCTTGCGGCCGCGTAGGCGAAGTCAGATATTGCAATGAAATACGCAACCATTCACGCGCATGTGTACAAGATACCGAATTAGGATTATCTTTCTATTTCTTGTGCACCAACTTTAGTAGACTCCTCTTTTTGTTGTGAATTGGATATCTGTTTTTTAACATCATGTTGACCGCGTGCCAATGTAATGGCACAATCATGCGAGTCTGACATGCTTTAAATAAAGAAAGTAGAAATTATTCAAACAGTCGCGGTCTCTACGCTTCATAGAGCACTCAATTACTGGTATTTTGTATAAAAAAAACATACTCAGCTGGTCCCTTTGTCGGCCCAGCCAAGGTACTCTGCCAAACTCACATCAACGCCAGAAGCCAATAGTTCTATCCAGCGCTTTATTGCCTCCGTACTTATTGCCTCCGTACTTATTTCCATGTTCGGTATGTCTTCGTTGAACGGAAAAGAAGGGTCCTCGAAGGAAAAATTAATCCCAATGTTTTCATGCGCGGGGAAGTCAAAGCTTGCTTGCGCCACCAGGCTCGGCGGCGGGATTGCATCGAAGGTGCTGCTTGCATCAAGAATGATGGCATCGTCCCCGGGTGCCCGAAATGTTTGATTCCTCCTGCTGTAGACTTTTACATGCATCAGCTTAGCAAGATGAATTTGAGCATAGGAGGTAAAGTCTTCGACTTACAAGGTGAAGGAACATCTTGACCGGGAAATAGGATCTCGTACAGGCTATTCCATCTTTCGACCTCGGTTAGGTTCTTTTGACCCTTCTTGCACTTCACCCTCTCTTGTGTCTCTGCGTCCATGCCTTCAAGAACTCTTAAATCTTCGAGGGAGCAGGGTGAATCAAGTCTGGAATGTGCTATCAAGAGGTTTCTATCTTCGAAACGCTCTCCACACCGGTAACATTGGTGTTTCGACAGTGAATGTTTCCTGAAAAGATGTTCTCTGACGAAATTAGCAGTTTGTAACGTCATTAGGATTTGTGACCTAACTTGACTCTGCTTACCGACGGCCAACCAGGCCCTAGACAGGGCTTTATGGCGTGGTATACATATGGGAAACGTTGATAATATGGGCAAGCAAGCCGCTCCATCGGTTCCTTAGACGATGACTCTCCACTTCCGACTGGACCCTTTGGATTATCTCCATTTTCGTCGTCATCCCGCCCGCTGTCGTCATCCGATGGCTTTTGCTTCTTGCTACGCGAATCTGGCCGACTATCTTCATTTCTCCTCTTAAGCGACGGAGATGATGAGCTTGAAGAACTCTGAGAGGCGGAACCTTCGATTCCATCCTGCGCTTTATCCGCTTCGGTTTGGGATATGGATGTATCGGCTCGGTGATGCGGGTTCGAGGCAAATAGACGTTCATTCATTTGTGAGACCTCTCGCCAGTTTCTCCTCACGTATGAAAGATCGGTACCGCCTTCCAGCGGGTACACTAATCGAAAGATCAGCAAAGTCTCACGTATAACATTGCAAGATATCTTACATGGACTGGGAATGTAAGCCCTGGGGAAAAGTAGACGGAAAATATCGCGCCACTTGGCCACAGCAGAGCTCCTTGTACTTGTGTCTCTAACCATCTCCAAGATTGCGGCATATTCCTGGCTTGTCACACCTCCTCTCTCGAAATGGCCCGAAACGGGAGGTTGGCAATTGTATTGAGACCGTCGATGACGGATCAACTGGTGACGAGTACAGAAAGCTTCACTACATCGATAGCATTGCAGAACGCGCGACTCCATGTGCCTCTCCATGAGGTGCTGCCTGTATCAGAGATTTAGCACTTGTAGGAAACGGACCAGGCGAGCATGACTTACCGAACATCTGTTATCCTGTGGTGGGGGCTTCTACAGCCATGCCAATCTCCGTACCGCCATGGATGGCGCGCCCAAAAAGGGCACGCAAGTGACGTGCCTGCTCTTCTGCTCCTTGCTGTGTTCTGTCCTTTTAATGAATTTTCATCAGAACGATCTCTATCAAACTCATCTCCATCATCACAGGCTCCCACACCGACTGACTTGAACTCTTGCTCTGTTTCGATGAGAAGCCTTGGGCCGTCCTCTGAAATGGCACAAGTCGTATCGCGTCTCCTAGAAAATTGTGCTGAAGGAGTCTTCCCATTTTCCATTTCTTTCTTGTATATGGAATCGACAAGTGATAGGTTTCCCAATGTACACATTACAGACTGTAACAGGGCATTCGCGTTTATTGTGGAATTGATTGTGTGCGGCTCATGATTACGGTATGGCGCACCAGTCGAGTCTCCATAGGACAGAATATCATCGCTGTGAAGAGGCATGGTGTCGACTCCCTGATAGACGCATCTCAGACTCATCCTAGAGCTAAGATTGAACCTGTATTTTCAGAAAGTAAGGAAATGGAGAGCTACGAAGAAATACATACACAACTCACCCGAAAACAACCCCACTCACGTGATACTCTGCGATAATCTCAGCTGCGTTCATGCTTTGCGGAGATGTTGTACTCCTCAGTGTAAAACTATACCCCACAAAGGTTAGACTGAGTTGAGATTATCTCATGCACGAATGATCGCTGCTCCTTTGCAGCGTTCGATTATCGCAATTGATAGTGTACACCGGCACAGTGGACGTGATGCGCTCCCCACCAAAAGATGCATATCGATTCTGAAGATGTATCAATTTACAATCCTTGGCCACAAATTCAAGCATTCATGATCTAATCCACTACAGATCAAAGAACATAGAATTCCATAATGTCAAATAGTCATAGGGCCTGTCTATTAGCGTGTCACAAATGTCTCCCATCTTCACAGTCAAACTTTTGACATCAAGACTTGCTCTGACTACAGAATTCATCTCTCGAGCAATGTCGACAGTCTGCATAACAGGAACGCCCGAGAGCACGAGCGACAAGAGCGACTTCGTGTTCTGCTTTTCGAGCTAACACTTGAGTGTTCGATCAATGAGCGGCTTATTCACCAAGCCGAAAATCCCACGGTTGTACCTCTGCATGATGTTCAATCCTTCTTGGTCAAATGGAACAAGTGGTGGAAAGAATCCTTGTTAGTGCCCAGGCCTTTCGAGCAATAGCATTTCAAAGGCTCAGGCATTGTTTCCAAAACTTTGCCAACAGCTATGTATGACTCGATGCAGAGGGAAGTGAGGTATGCAGATCAGAGACTATAATTGGAGGGCAAGAGTCTTTAAGGTAATTTCTATCAGGGGTATGTATATAATATTTCCAAACTTTTAGGCAGCCCATGTCACTTGAAACAAAAAAGAACAAGAAGCTTCTCTGGTGATTAAGGTCACCAAAGACTTCGACGCCTGAAAGCTATCAACTGCGTCGTCAATGTTGACTGGAATCGTATTCAGCATGTACTGTACGTTCACATTACCATTGATGTACCGCACTGTGTCTATATGGCGTGACTCAAATACGTTTAAAACAAATTATTTTAATCGATTATTTCTTCATCTCCGCTTCAGTCGCATCACAGTGATCTTTAGCAATGCCATTAGGTATCAAGCAATTGTGATTTCTTGCGACTCAGGTATATCAAATACCCAACCCCAAACATCTTGTCTCGAGAGTGTGACAAGGCCCAGCCGGCGGTACGTATCACGTCCAACTGTCTCAAGTAAGAGCCCATAGCTTCGCCCAGCCAGCTGCTCATCTTGGTCTTCATCGCTATCATCCTCTGCTCCTGTACTTGCAACGCCACATACCTCGATAGCGCAGTAAATCGCACCATCAACGACCTCGCCTGAGTAGTCAAGATTGAAGTAAAAACGAGGGTCGTAGCCTCCGGATTGAGGCCATCGGGTGAGACATTCGTCTGCTGTCATCAAAGTATCTCGGCCAGCGACCTTTAAATACGGCGACTCGTGGACGACGTGAATTTCGATCATCTTCATCTTTGCACGGACTTTGATGGACCCCGCGGACACCATTCCAAATGGAGTTCTTGTGTCGATCAGATTGATGTCTGCTTCTAAAATCGTACAGACATGATCGAGAGCAATCGAAGGCTGTTCCAGGCCGTGCTCCAACATGTCTGCCCAGTGTGAAAAATCATGATGTACCGAGATGGGACAGTTGGTACTTGCCCATGACCAAGATGGCGCGATATATTCCTTGTTGCGATAGTTGACGGACGATTCATCGCTATAGGTCACCCAGAGCAATTGAACATGAAAACCCTCCTCCCATAAGCCTGCATAGTACTCTGTAGTGCCCTTTTGTCTAGAGTACTCGGCTGCCAGAGCTGCTATGCCGAGAAGCTTGTCCGATGCGACAGTGAGCTGACGCTGCGTGTATGCTGCTATGATAGCGTGCCAGCTGTCGGGATGCGGCAAAGCATTGTATCGAGAATTCCCAGGGTCAATGGCCATATCGATGTTGATGTCATCGACCTTGGCTACCCCCTCAGTGTGCGTGGTTGATAAACATCGATAAGTGAGCCCTTGATGGCCATACGACAGTATTCGTCTCGGCAAGTGTGTTTCTTGAAACGTCCAGGCTCTTTGAAAGAGAGGAAGGCTGGCTTCGGGGGATATGCCTTCCTGCTCGAGTACACCGGGTGAGAAGACGAAATCGGCGAACACACTATCGTCTAGTCTCCCGGACATCCTGATTGGCTGCAACTGTTGTCGATTATACAAGAAGCCATCAGTGCTGTTACTTGACACTGATGCCGCGATCGTGACATGAGAACATCGATAGATTCTGTGCATTTGTATAATTTGATCGGCCTTGTCGTCATCGTCGTCCTGAATGATGCAGAGTGCGTCAACCCAGAGATATGGGATACCGATCCCAATGGTTACCATAACTGCGTCTTGTATAGCCTGGGGGAGCAGTCCGAGAGGTATGCCGGTACTATAGGCCGCAAGCTTGTCCTTCACAAGTTTCGCTGGCTGATCGCCGCCCCAGCAGTAGCTCAGAGTCGCATAAAGCTGCACTGAAGGTTGAGAGACGAGTTGGACAAGAGGACCATTGGCGCCTTTTCGCACGCTTAGCACACGCTTTGGCACGAAATTTTCTTCTTCAGGAACTCCAAGTTGGCAGCTTTCATGCTTGCAGAGGCACTCTTGAATCCATGTGCGTGCTCGATAGAAGCTCAGCTCGGAGTTGGGCGCAAGGTTTGGAGGTAGAGCAGCGGAAAGGAAAGACTGCAGTCGTTCACCTGCATACAAAAATATCAGTCTACGGACTCTAGTATTATTGTCAGCTTACATGTTGTACTTGCCAGGATGCATCCAGATATGGAAGTTAGTAATCTGACCTGGCCCTCGACCGAGCTTGAACGTGATTGCAGGCTGTGCACCTCTCGAGGCGATGTAAGACAGCATGATCTTACCGTCGTCATCACCGTAGAGTTCATTGAGCTCTTCTTCTATATAGTGCCGGTCGAGAGACGCCAATGGCTCCAGATATTTCGCAAAGTAGACAACTTCGTGATGTTCGTCAAACACATAGTCGTTGCCTTTTAGCAAGGTGTCCCAAAACGTGCAACCTTGGCGAGCCGCCACTATGGCATCGAAGATGGTTGTATCTGTAGGCGCATTGATACTGATGTCAGGACCGTTTTCAAATGCCCACCATTTAAGGCGCATCCAACTTTCTGACACGAGTTCGCGAAGATCAATGCATAGCTTGTCACAAGAAGAACAAGTATGCGGCATGATGCCACACTGTGCCGCCTCCTTGAAAAGTTGCTTGGTCACGGCAAGATCGTCTTGTTCTCGCGATGCCTGCCAGAAATCCAAAGTGGTTGACCCAGAGGGCGAATCACCATCTCGCGATAAGACCCTGTCTGTTTTGATGCTATCATCCTCTCCAACTTCGTCACCATGGTAGATCGGGTCACCATTTATTAGAGCATGGAGGTCTTTCTTTCGCTGCTTGTTCTTGTCAAGACGACGTTCTGTTGCTCCTTGCCGCTCATTTTCATGATACGGAGAAGGAATGCTGAAGAACTTCCAGGTCTTTCAGTGTAAAATTTAGCACTTCCCAGAATGTGGGGATATAAGTATAATAAAGAGCATCGTCTTACAGACTGCCGGCCTAGGTTCAGAGGGTCCCTTTTGACTCCGTGCTTGAGGCGCAATGTGTCCCATAACATGACTTTATCATGATTGCCTGCTTTCCATTTTTCATACTCGGTCATGTCATCCCTTGGCAGCGTCTTTATGATCGTCGGGAATCTGAAGCGTCGCGGCACGTTCATGGGATCGCACTATAGTCTGATTAATGAGGAGTAGCTTCAGTCGTGGCGTGGCCGCCAAAACAATGTACTTACCTCATTCTCCATCGTTTGCACATGTGATCACCTTAGTGA
Source organism: Neopestalotiopsis rosae (assembly GCA_023078685.1). Classification (NCBI taxonomy): domain Eukaryota; kingdom Fungi; phylum Ascomycota; class Sordariomycetes; order Amphisphaeriales; family Sporocadaceae; genus Neopestalotiopsis; species Neopestalotiopsis rosae. Next base: position 3,352,273 of record JALGAS010000001.1, read on the forward strand.
GCCAAATTTATGTCATCCGTTCTCAAGCGGAAACACCGATTACTATTGCTTCTCATTCAATTTGTGACCCCGAGGACCCAGATACTCAGCTCTCTTGGAATGAAATGGGGCAGTGGCGGTCAGCGACGGCAGAATATGTAGACAGGGTTGCTGAGTCAGCATAACAGTCCCTTTCGCATAGAATCAGGCGTGAATGCAAGAGATCGAACAAATGCTGAAGAAAAAAAAAAGAAAGAAAGATATATATATATGCGTCAATAGATAATAATCCCGTCTTTTATTGCTAATTCTACGACGAAAACCTCCATGTTCTGCTCGTACCTCAGCATTATTCCTCTATTCTACCCGTATGGAGGTCCATATCATGCAATTCAACAGCCTTCGTCTTCCTGAAATACTTCCAGAATACAATGTTGAGGATATAGATCATAATACCGATATAAGATGTTACAAAGGTCGAGGCAGTGAATTTAGGTATGAAAGCAGTATAGCCTAGAAGTTCGAATCAGCATTAGAAGACTATATTGATGCATGCTGCTTACCGTTGAAGAAGGTGATGAGTATTGTGAGCATGAGGGCAAAGTAGCTTCCATAAGGCTGTAACGGTCCACGATACGGCATCAGCTCTCGGGAAACACCCTGAGCTTTCATACCGCGGGTGAATTGAATATAGCTGAGCAGACAGCTTATCCAGTTTAGTGTCCCAAACACGGTGACCAGGCTCACCAGATATCCAAAAACAGTGGACGCATCCTTGCTCACATTCATATACGCCAAAACAGTCCATATGCTCATCATGGCAACTCCCCACAAGGGCACACCGTTCTTGGAGGTGCGACGGAATATGCCAGGAGCCTGCCCGTCGTGGGCCAAACCGAATAGAGTTCTCGAGCCAATGTAGATATCGCTGTTAGCGGCGCTAACAACGAACACCAAGAGGCATGCGTTGATAACGTGAGGGAATACGGGAATTTTTGCGAGCTGGACAGCAACCACGAACGGGCTGGCCGCGGCGCCCGTGCTCGAGTGAGTGGCGCCAATGAGCTGGTCATTGGTATAGGGCACACTCATTCCCAGAACCAAGGCACCGAGTATGTAAAATGTTGTAATGCGGAAAAGCGTCTGCTTGGCGGCTCGTGCAACAGTCTTTTTCGGGTTTGGGGCCTCGCCAAAAGCCACGCCCACGACCTCGGTACCGGTGTAGGCGAAGCAAGCCTGAACCATGCAGGCCCAAAAGCCCAGGAACTTGCCAGTGGCGCCGGGTACCAAGAATGTTCCAAAGGCACCAGGATCCGACCAATATTTGAATCCGATACGCTCGCCCGAGGGTTGGCCACCCATGGATATTATGAAGCAGGTGAGAATCAGCAATACCAATACAAGAAGCTTTGCCACAGACATCCAGAACTCGGCCTCTCCAAAGAACGAAACGTGAAGAATCTATTGTCAAGATAATGAATCAGTATGGGTGTTTTTCGGAGAAAACGATCAAATAAAGAAACAGTATTTCAGTGACTTACATTCACTGCCACGATGGCGACGGTAAAGGTAGCGACGAATATTCCGACATTGAGATCTGGCCTCCAATACTGTATAATGATTCCGGCGGCAGTCAGATTATTCGGCAGGACAATTGCGTATTTGAAAAAGTAGTTCCAACCAGTTGCGAAGCTATTGCAGATTGTCAGACAAAACCACCGCCTCCAGATATGTCTTTGAACGAAGAGAGAGAATGAATATGAGTCGAACATACCCAAGTGCCGGATCAACAAAGCGAGTGGCATAACCAGCAAAACCCTTATCCATAGGCAAAAATGTAGCCATTTCGCCCAACGCCGTCATGATGAAGAAGACGACGGCGCCAACGATGCAATAGGCAACCAGCAGACTAGCCGGGCCACCGCGAACTAGTCCCGTACCCGAACCGATGATGAGACCAGTGCCAATAGCTCCGGCCACTGCGATCATAGAAATGTGGCGCTCCTTGAATTCGCGACGCAGATGAACGTCGGTGGCGATACCCATGCCCTCAGAGACGCTCGCCGTCTCTACTGGGCTTGCCTTTGAGTCGGAAGACTTGCCATTGGCCTCGATAGGAGACTGCATGGTGAAGAGACGTGTCGGCCGTGGTTACAACAATACTCAGCCAGCGTTGTAGACAACGAATAATCTAGTCTCACAAATATCCACATCGGGTCTGAGCAGAGGTCACTCCATTGATTTATAGACCCGATTGCTACCCTTGGTACCCTTGATGATCGCGATAAGTCGTATCGGAACGACAAGATAAGCTATCTACGGCATGGCTTCATGATCAACGTCTGGTGTCGTGAATGAAACCTTATCGATGGTATCTCAAGAATCCGGGGGAAGATACTTGGCAATCTGCACTACCTTTTAGTCCCATGGAGGTCAAACTCCACGAATCGCAAGTCCGGTCGACGACCCACATAGCACGATACTCTTTTCTAATCGAATCTCGTCACGCTAGTATCCACCATGGAGGTTCAAGTCCATCCATTCATCGTTCGAGATCTAAACAAGTGTGGGGCACACACGAAGCATGTTCGAGGACGAACATTGAGGGACGATCCCTTGAACGACTCGCGATACTTTTGGTGACCAACAGTCATGCCTTGGTTTTGTTAAAAATGTGAATATGCACCTAGGGATGTACATGGAGTATCAAGTCCGTCCGTACACGGCGCAAGCTGGTATGAAGCAGCTAGTATAAGTAAGACCATAGAAGCAGTGGCTATTAACTTGGAAGTCGCTCGACAGCAACAAATTTCATATTGAGTCTCAACTGTCTTTTGATCATAATGGCTCCCGGTATAACACAAGATATCTCTTCTGAGCAATCGTCCATTGTGGACAAGATTCCCTTTACCGTTGAGAAGAAGACAACAGCCATCAGAGACAAGTTTGCAGCTTTTCGGAATCTGGTACCTCTTGTTTCCCAGCCAGACGTCGTTTTCCTCAATGCCTCCTACGCGCCCCCTTCCAATCTCATTGTCCACGAGGCATTGACCACCTACTCATACGAAGCGCTGCGTACTCCCCACCCCAAGCCTCAATGGCAAGCAGCCGCCGAAGAGTTGCGCTGGCTCGTGGCGAAATACGTCAATACCAAACCTGCCAACATTGCCTTTACACGCGACACGACTGAGGGTCTCAGTGATTTCATCCGATCTGTGCCTCTGAGCGCCGGGGACAATGTCGTCGTTCTTGACACGGAACACCCCAACCACGTCTACGGATGGATGGCTCTGCGCCGTCTCGGCGTCGAGGTCCGCCAGGTGCCTACCATGGTGGAAGCAGAGAAGACCGGCCAGGTGGTGGCTGCCACCGCCGAGACGTTCGCCCCCTTCGTGGACGACAAGACCAAGGCCATCGGTCTGAGCTCCATCATGTTCCACAGCGGCCAGCGCAACGACGTCGCGGGTATCTGTGCCGCCTTTCGCCCGCGCGGCATCCACGTACTACTTGATGCGACGCAGCAGGTCGGCTTCGCGTCTCTGGACGTGCAGAGTCTCGGCGTTTCGGCCGCGGCTTTCAGTCTGCACAAGGGTCTCAACTGCCCTACGGGCCTGGCTTGTCTGTATGTTGACCCTGCCGTGGTGGCAGAGCATGACCCGACACCGCCAACTGTCGGTTTCGGTGCTGTGCAGAATACCCGATCAGACCTTTTGGTTCCAGCAGATGCCTTAGTGTTCCATCCCACTGCTAGCAGATTCGATCATCTGAACATCAGTCTATCGGCCGCAGTAGTCGGTAGAGCATGGCTCAAGTTTTACCTAGAGTCACTGGGGCCCAGCGATGTCGAGGACTACTTGTACAATCTTGGTGACCATCTTCGACAAGAGTGCGCTGAACTTGGCATCGAAATCGTAGGCCCAGCTGATCGCAAGGGACATGCCCCGCACTTGTATATCCTCAAGCTTTTGGATCCAGCCTGGGCAGAGTGGCTGAGAGAGCAAGGGATCATTGTGACACAGTACCGCCTGGGCGTGCGGGTATCTTTGGGATTCTATAATAATGTAAGTGATATTCAAAGCCTAGCTAGAGCTCTCAAGGATGGTATCTCGAAAGGTCTTCCTATCATGTAATGTAGACTTCAATCAAGCTTTGAATGACCCAATTTGTTATAATGATCTTAACCAATCGTTTGTGGTCTCTCTAATTTGTGTCATTGCTACCACGCACGCCAATCCCTTCGTGGGTAAGCTAAATCAGCAAAAGTTTCGTACATCTTGTTTCTATATAACCCCCTTTTTTTTAAAAAAAAAAAGGAAGAAAAGAAATATAAAGATAAAAACAAAAAATAACGAATTCTCTTATTTTCCCTTTCCCCCTAATTCGGATATAATTTTTTATTTTACTCTTGTCATATCTTTCTGCATGGGAGAATTAACAAGATACCTACGGTTACTGATACGACCAGTATCCAAAATAAAGAGGAGATTTCAAGATGGTCTACTTATGAGAAAATAATATGTAGACAAACAGACTTGATAACCCTTCCCGTGTGTCACCCGAAAGGGTGCCAGAGTGCACTAGCCACAGTTTGTGCATCAGTCACTGGATATATGAGTACGAAGACTTTTGTTATCTTTATGTAGCAACCCACTCAGTTTGCGCCTGCCCAATAGCACCAAAAGGCTAGCTCAGTGTTGAACCGGCCCAAGCCTCTGTATCAAATGGATATAACTCATGCCGATGAGAATTGCACCTCCCACTCTTAGCAAAGACGTTGCATTGGCACTAACAAACAAAACAGCCTTCCAGGCCAAAAAGGCAGCAGGAAGCAAGGAACAAAGCGAAAACAAGACCAAATACGGTATAGGAGGCAACAATCTCTCAACGACTTCGAGCCCTATAAAGCTTTCCTGTGAAGTCTCGGATGAATCGAGATCGTGATACCGTTGAGGTATTCTGAGGAGTAGCTGGCGAATTAGCCTCCCATGAAACTCTCTCTTGTCTTCGTCTCCCTCGTCTAGTTCACGTAGCTGGTATTCGTACAAGTTGTCAAAAGGCTCATTCCTGAGTGAACCCAAGGGTCTCCAAGGGGATCTGTAGGCCAGTCCCTTCCCTTTTGGTTCGGGGGACGGGGATTGGTGAAGAACTTTCGCTGAATTTGGTCCGTTCTGCCGGAACTTGTGCGCATCAGTACAGGGATATATCATCAGAAGCAACAAAATGAGGCTCCCAAAGCGGTTGAAGCCAGATTAAAAGACTTTCAGACCTCTATGTACTTACGAGAGCAAGCTTGAGGGAATCTAGATGCCATACCGAGAACCAGAATCTCAGTAAACCTCGTGTTTGGGCGTACGTGTCTTTTACTTGCATAAGTAGATCCAATTCTGTCATGTCGTGGGTTGCTAATCGTACGATATGATATTCTGAGCCAATCGGTATAGCTAGAAATAAGAAACTCGCACCATCGTATCCTATTTGTTGTTTGTGAAATAAAGATTCTCGATTGTGTTTCTTCGACCAGTTGACGACTTCACCACTGAGCTCGATAAATTCATTTTGGAGCTCTTCTGGTATTACAACTGTCTTGGCCAAACCCCACATAGTCTGGAGTAGGAGAGATGTTATTTTTCGAGTATTTGCGCTAGAGGACAAGGACTTACGCTCTTCCATGATATATGAACCTCACCAGGCCGTATTGACTGGAGAGATGATGTTCGACTTCCAAACAACAGTTCATACATGTGCCATAGGCGACCCATGACTGAAATGGTTTGTGGGTTCAAAAGTTTTGGCGTATCCATTGGCATATCAAATTCGAGCTCGATGAACTGCAAGAATTGCTTGTTACGATTGTGCCGATTCTTTCCTCCTCGCATCAGTTGTCCCAGAAACTCTCTTAGCCTGGAGTGGCTCCACAGGTTAAACCGCCAAGTATTAATAAGTTCTTGGGAGAACAGCGTATAAGAATGACTGGAAGCGACAAATATACTGGGATATGCGAAAGAAAATTCAGTCCCTGGTCGATGCGGCATACCTCTGTAGGTGTGACGGCCGTAGTACTCCGGATCCAACTGCGCTTCAGGCTCCAATAGTCGTCTTAGTCCTGCCGGTGCTGCCGATTCTTGGGACTGTCCGGAAAACCGGTCGGGATCTACGAAAGATAGTCCCATGTCTAGTTGATGTGGCATGCCACTAGGAATATAGCGGCCGTTGTGTTCTGCGTCCATCACCCATCTCACAGCCTTCTTCGCCACGTCACTTGCGTGGATGTGTAAGAATCTCGTGGTATTGAGACAATGATGGTCTTGCGCTTCATGTTCCAATCGCCGTGCCAGTACTTGTAGCTGTTTGGCGAGTTGTTCGGCTAGCTTGGCCTCTACCTTGTCATCTTTCAAGGTACAATGCCGTATGATCATTGCTAGAGTGGCAGAATTCGTGATCAAGCCGAGAAATTCCCTAAAAACAGTTTTGAGAACCGCTGAATCGTCGGGCCGTTTGTCGCAAATCGTAATCGAGGGCAATGGGAGATCCGTACCGCTCGTGCCCCCCGCCAGCCACAATACGGAAGTTTGGAAATGTATAGGTTTCGTGGCAAGTAACTTCCGCTTCTCTGGATCCCAATTTTGAAGAGATCTGAACTTATTCAGCTTTTCATGACATTCAGCCATTGAGCTTGAATCCCACGCAAAGATGCTGGGGTCGTTCACAGTCTCCAAGATCACCTCTTGGAGTCGTTTGAAGGCATTTCTCTTTTCTCCGTAGAGCAGGGGCATATTCACACCGAATATACCCAAAAGACTATAGGCTTCGTCCTCAACACAGGTTGCCGCTCTAGAAGCTACTACTCCCGATGGCGTCCGTGATGACATCCACGACATTCGACGACCGACGGGTATGGCGTCGATATCTCCACCATTGAGTACCTTCATGTCGATACCTGTCACATCGTATATGCTTTTTCTGAGAGATAATTTTGTTCCTATCAGATCCCAGTTGACATCATAGAATTCAACATCATGCGGTGCTATCAGCTCTTGCAGTGTCCAACATCTGTGAAACCATATGCTGTTCTCGAAAGTCTTTTTCGAATCCGTCAAGACAACATCAAAAAGATATGTCAAGCAGATCTTCGCATGCTTATACCATGAATACATCGAGTTGATTGCCTCTGATAGTTCTGAGTTGTTGGATTTGTCGATGCAGCATGAATCGATCCAGATCCAGTGGAGGCCATGAGTACGAGCGACAATGCATGCTCCTTTCAGCTTCAGCGCACCAGCCCTTTTTCGCCCCAGGAGTTTCGTAGACTCTGATAAATGTCGATTCAAATCATTGAATGTGAGTTCTTGTCCCGGAATCCACCGATAGGAGAGAATAGCATATTGTGGGACGCCCTGGTCTGGAAATTCTGCCAATTGCAGGGTGTCCACATTGAAAAGTCGGATCATGATGCCTTGTATATCTCTGCTGGTATCTTGGGATCAGATTCAAGTATGAGTAACACAATTTGATACTGATGAGGCTGAGATCATTCACTGTTTGCCATATCTCCTCTGCGGGGAAGTATGGGCCACAAGCTTGCAGCTCAGCCCCTTCACAGTTAGCATCCCACGTGTCGCCCGGTCTGTATGGCAGCCTGTATGTCACTGCCCCACAATGGTATTGCCTTGATCAGGCTTTTGAGACGATGGTGGAAATACATCCAATATTGATGCATTAAAAAAGTGCAAAGTCCCGACCATCCTGGTTGTTATTTCTTCTCATCGCGGGAGAGCAACTGTGACGCTGATATAATATACCCACCGCAGATCACCTGCATGATAACATTAGATGAGCAGGCAAAGCATATGTCGCTCGCGTTTGTCGTAATTTTAGGGTGGCATAGTTGTTTGTTTCAGGTTGAACACGTCGCGGATTTCTATAATGCCAATACACTCCGTAGGCTACGTCGGCCCACCTGAGCAAGGCCTCTGTCCAATTTATATTTTTACTTGTGCAATGTGGCTTGCTTCGTACATTGTTCAAGCGCGTGTTTCGCGACGTGACCAGCTAATGCCCACGTGCCAGAACATTCATCTAAAGCTTGCAGTAAATACGCCTGTTCTTCGGGAATGCCCAAGGAGGCAACAACCTGCAGGGCTTTTGCCGTGCCATAGACGAATATGAATGGTGCGTGCTTAAGACTACACTGGTTGCGATATTTCCGTACAATCGCGATTATTACACGTGCGGAGGCTAGGCAGACTTCATTGCTATTGCAGTCCTCAATATTGAGGACTACTCGTAGGCTGTGGAAAAGCATACTGGAACAAACATCAGCCTTAAATGAGACGCTACCAATAAGGGCTTGAATGAGATCATTTGTAATTATACTTACTGTAGTGCAGCAATTGTTGGGGAAATCCTAGTGCTGGTGGCCTGCCATTTGTTCCAATGGAGTGACTGGTCGAGCGTTATTTCCCAACGGCAGAGCTCCAAGTTTAAGGCATCGATTTGAGCTCGGCGAGGATGCTTCTTCAAGGAGCATAGCTCGTTTAATGCTTTTTGCATGATTTTGGCCAGCTGAATCTGCTTTTGAAAGGATGGAACTAGCTGCTGTGCGCGCCCCTGGCCGCAGCTGTCTTCATCGTCACCGGCTGGTAACCAGTCTTCCATTCCCGGGAAATCTCTAGAGGGTTAGGTCTCATTAGTTGACGGAGAGAGTCAACGGCATTTGAAACCTTACGGTAGACGTGCGGTAATTTCGACACCAGCATCTGAGTCCGAAAGGAGCGCTGGTCTCCCAATCATCATACTAATGATCTTGTCGGAGATGTAGCAACCCCAGTAGATGCGGCGCCGAATTTCAATATCTTCCAAGCTTAGCGTGCTCTTATCAGCGGCCATATAGTGGCTTGGGTCATTTTGAACGCCTAAATCCTGTGCCATGCGAAAGGCAATGCCTGGGAAGTAGTCAGGTCAGCAATAACAATATCCAAAATTGGATGATATTAGAAAGACATCATTATATGCACATACCCGAAAACTTCCATCCTCCAGAAAGCTGTCCTCGACCAATCTCGTACAGGGCCAGGCAGAGGAAAGCCTGGACTGTGGTAATACTGGGATGAGCCATGCCAGAAACCAAGAGTATAGTCTCGGCAGCCGAAAAAAACTTGTCGCTCATGACCCTTTCTTGCAGTTCTGAGGCCATTGTCATGCCCAAAGCACACATGGCTAGGAGTAAAGGGCCCGACCAGTATTGACGATCTTCATAATCGCTAAAGTGGTCACGAAGAAATGCCTCGCGGTAGATGAACATGGAATGCGGATATTGCCATCGAAAAAAGTGCTGCAGCGGTTTTGTGACCAGTTCGCCTCGTAGATCGATCCCAAAATCTCGAGCGACTTGCTCCGTGTGCAATTCGCTCACATTCCCGTGGGTTGTGCGATTAGGAAAAGGCCGGGCCTGGTCTGATGAAGGCAACGTAGTGGAAAATCGATAAATTGACGTTGGGCCATGGTATGATAACAATCCCTCGCTCTCTATGACAAAGTGAGAAGTGAGGCCCAAGCCAGGGGATTCTTCCTCTGTATCAAGTTCGGGCGCCGGTTGAGACACGAGGTGGTCGCCGAGATCTACTGTGTCGAGGATTTGGTCACGTTCGTCGGGGTTTGCCGCTTTCAGTCGATTGATCAATTTCTCAAACCAGGCGATGCGGTCTTCCAAGCCTGCCACATAGAGTCGAGATATAGGGCGACGTTTGGTTTGCTCACGATATTCACAATCGTGACCAGAGCTGGCGCAGTTGGAACAGGGCTCAGTCCGTGTGCATTTAAGCTTACAGCAGGTCAGATTTCAGTTCCAATGCGCGACACAGCGCGGTTATTTACGCTGGGAATTCACCTTACGGAACTGACATCGCGTACAACTATCCGAAATTTTAGTAATATTTCAATTGAAACAGTAGTGAGAATATGACCTACGAAAGTTTGGCTCGATGCGGTGGCATACTTTTGTGGTTGTGTGCCGGTGCCGGTGCGTTCCGACGCGCTCTGTTGGCAATGGAACAGGGCACTCCAGTGTGGTATGTATATGCCTTGTCGTACCGTTTGAAACTTGGCAGCATTCGGTTCGCGAGAAGGAACGACCCCACTGTCGTCAACTGAGAGACACGCACGATATACTTCGCCAGTAGGTCGGTGATAAGCAAGGGGCCGTGTCAGTGAATGGCAATCACTCTCGTCTTTGCGTTCAGACAGAAAGCCGATAGCGGGGCGTCGGCAGGCGTAGGTCGACCTGGGGGAATCCCCACGTGACCATATACCTACAATTCCTCATACCTGAATACGAAGACATCATGGATCAGGTATATACCTGAGAAAAATGCGAATTGAATTCCCGGTGTATGGAGAAATCACAATGGTTTCTCAATGTTTCGTTCATTCATACATAGGCTGACGGCTGTTATATGGAAGGTGTGCAGAAAGTGTAGAATCATTTCAAATTTGGCACGCTGCGTGGACCAACCAGCAGAGGTCTGTTGTGTACCCCCAAGTTGCGGGTTAGCGGATTGGTGCCCGCACTACATCACTGTAAACGCAAAACTACCGTTGGTGTCGTCGCTGTCATTCCTTCTTCGAAAAAAGCTGCAAGCTACCAGAATAAGGTGTCTTCTTCTCGCTTTCTTCTGTTTCATTTATATATCAATTCAGAGCATATACGAAAGTCGCCACTGAGATTGAAAATAGATTTCTGACTGAGAAGTGCGACGATGAGCAGCGGGTAGCAGAACCGCAAAGTCGCACGCCAGGCGGGGCCACACAGTTGGCGAGCTGCACCCATCGTCTGTCCCTTGCAATTGACCGTTCTCTTGCTCTGCAAATCTGGGCAAGAAAGCCATCATGTCTCTGTAGCACGCCGCGACTCTTTTGACACAGGAACTGCGCTGATAGAGGCGACATGTAGTACGACATGTACCCCTCGATGCAAATTGGGGACAACCGGGACGATCTTCACGCATTGTCATTCCCCGTTACCCGGGATAAGGGTCACACATGGTCGCCATGTCGCTATAACATGGCTCAATTGGAACAATGTAGATGTATACCGAGGCAAAAGACAGCGCCCAATGGGCAGTACCTACCTGGCTACCGCTGTGGCAACCGTATAGATGACCCATATCGTGTTGTCATCCCAGTCACCTGTCCTGGTCTCGACGTATTGTGATGCACTCCTCAAAATTATGTAAAGGACGACTCGAAAAAATCTTCATTCCATTTTCATTCTCGCTCTGAACAATTGTTGCGGGCGAAAAGACCTGAAAATCATGCAGACGAACATGCGTTGCATAGCCATGGTGGCCGCCATGTTGACTGGTGTTAGAGCCAGCAACAAGACACAATGTGTTGGTTTCCCCGCGAATCTGCCAAGACGGCTTGCTGACGACATTTTGTACTACAGTGTCAGTCTCTCACTGATATAGCTCAACTGAAAGACAGCGTTTATTACCCAAACACGTCTGCATATGAGGAGCGAATGACGACCTATTGGTCTCTCAGTGCCGCCCTGGACCCGTGGTGCATGGTGCTTCCGAAAACAGTCGATGATGTGTCTGTAACCATCACTACCCTCGCTGACAATGAGTGCCCCTTCGGCATTCGTGGTGGTGGTCATGGAGCTCATGCGCTGTCCAATTCTGTCGAGGAGGGCGTCACTCTAGATATGGGTGAGCAAATATCATCTCGTAATCGTCATGTTGGGGGTGAAGGCGATCGAATACAAACCAGCTGACAATTGCACCAAGGGTGGTTCAACACCACTAGTTACGATGCCGACACAAATATTGCATCCGTTGGTCCAGGGGCGCACTGGGCCAGTGTCTACGATACCCTGACTCCTTACGGCGTGACCGTCACTGGAGGCCGAGCGGCGTATGTCGGTGTGGGCGGTTTCCTCCTAGGAGGAGGGAATTCTTACCATTCTGGCAGCCACGGATTTGCATGCGACCAAGTACAGAACTTTGAGATTGTCCTGGCTGACGGACAAGTCGTCAGTGCTAATGCGGAGGAAAATCCTGATCTATGGAAGGCACTCAAAGGAGGTTCCGGCAACTTTGGACTGGTCACACGCTTCGACCTCTACGCCATTGAATTTGAGGATCCTTCTGTCCCCCATATTTGGGGCGGCATCGTGGGCTTCAATTACACGCAATCGGATGCCATGATTGATGCCTTTGTCGACTTTACCAACAATGTCGACAAGGACATTTACAGCTCTTCTATCGCAATATGGGGTTACTCGGCCAGCGGCTTTTCCATTCGCTGCGTCCTCGACAACGTTGCCAATCAGGCATATCCCCCGGCCTTCGACAAGTATCTTAGCATAGGCAATCAAACGTCTAATTCCCTTCGCAGCGAGACCATGACCAACATCACTACCGAACTAGTCAGAGAGCACAAGACTCAGTATGTTATAACAGTCCCCGTGTTCGCACCTCAATGAAAAACGTACGCTAATTGACTCGATAGCACTATCTGGTTTACTGGAACCTACGACAATGATCCTCGTATTCTGAACTTCATAACTACGAAGCACGAAGAATTGATGCTCACCCTCGCCTCCATCCTCGGAGCCGACTCTGGCGTCTTCAGCAGCTGCCAAGCCCAACCAATGACCGAGTCCATGATCTCTCAGGCAAAGGGCAACAATGTGCTCGGCTTGGAAGAGCGTCTTGCGACTGCAGGAAAGCCAGGGCTCATGTTTCTCATCTACATTGGTATCGAGAGCGCAGAACACGAGGCTCTCGCGTTTCCGCATGTGGAAACATTTTGGGGGGACGTCGAAGAGTATGCCAACTCGATTGGGGGCAATTGGGACTGGCGGTATCTGAACTACGCCTACAGAACACAGGTGCCGATTTCAGGGTACGGAGCCGAAAATGTAGACTGGCTCCGCGATACGGCACACAAGTATGATCCAAAGGGCATCTTCCAGAGGTTGAGGAGTTCGGGCTTCAAGATTCCCGAGTCAAGTCTTTGAAGCATACTTTGAATTAAACAAGATGCCATAACGAGCAGAAGTCTATATAGAGATATTACATTGTCCAGATTTCCCTCCCTTTGTCTTAGATATTTCTCTATATTGCTCTGATAAAAAGTCATCTAGGTAAGAAAAAGGTTACATGTTTAAGAAGATTGTTTGGTTTCGATTTCTCTTATTCTGTTTTTTTTCTTTCTTTTTCAAATTCTTTCTTCCCATGCCGTTGGTTTTGGTGGTCACGCGCAGAGTTCTGTTTGGGTTTGTAGTACATCACATACAAACATGGCTCCTCAAGATTTCGGCATCCTGTCCGCTTTGCACTAGATAGACTTTAAGCGTTTATTCCACAATTTGATCAGTAATGATTAATGATCTTGCAAAACTCTAAGATTTGTGATTTCTTTTGCTTGTCATTGCTGGATCGTGATTCGATGAGTGTTAGATCGAAACGAAAAGGATAAAAAATAGCGAGGGGCCGCAGCGGGAGCTCCCGCCGGAGCTAGCTTCCTCAGATATAGACTTCAATGTTTGCCGTTTTCAATGCGGCTGATTCCTCTGAGCAAATAGGCGGGGATTGCACCGACTCGTGCACGTCGGACATTGCTCCGTCTTCTCTCCCATCTGGATTAGGTTCCCTCTTGTCTCTCCTCTATTCCCATAATTGTCCACGGCTGCACACCACACTACTCACGACGATGTCATCACAAACGCCACGAAAAGCCTCATATTTTCTACAACGCCGCGCGATGACAGAAAGGTTTGCGACATAATCGGGCTCCTTTGGCTTCCACAGGGGTGACAATATCTGGAAATATTCAAAAGCGACAGCTAATTTTTGTATATGCGGCAGCAGTGACCACACTATCATCTTCACTTCAACATCATCTCTTCCCAGAGAGGCCAAGACATCCTCTTCCAGCTACAAGCACTATCACAATGCCGCTACCGCGTAGCCATGATCGAAATGAATACAGAGCATTGTTATGGGCCACCGATCAGTGGTGCAAAAATGAGGTGAAAGTGGCTCAATTCAAGTCAAGTTTGTTTTATAAAGAACAAATTTCATAAAGGCAAAATGTATGGTATGGATTTCTACATATCTAAATGCAGAATAACCATACGACAAACGAATAGAAATGTCTCACTCCAATCCCACGTGGAAGACCACTCTGTTTTAGGTTCGTTGAAACGGAAACCTCACCAGCCAACCCAATTGACAAGCCTTTTGGAGTAACTAGAAGACTGTAAATATCTGTTGTTGCATCAAAGTCGTGTGTGCTTAGACACGGAGAGCATGGAAAGAAGCGCTTCCAGGGTTTTCAATTTCCCGCTTCTTGGACAACTTGAGGCCGTCGTAGGAATCGATGGTGACGGTGATGGTGCCCATCAAACTGGCTGCCTGAGCCTGGATATCGTTGGTTGTACCCTCGGTGATGCTGATCAGGCCAAATGCGATGGTCTGAAGATGAAAAGGAAAAAGTCAGTCATATATACGAAAGAGCGGTCGGAAAGATAAGAGCAGTGATAGGGTGCATGCTTACGTCAACGACGCCCTCGACAGATCGAAGGACTGCGGAAACAGGTGCGCCGATGAATGGGACCGTGCTCAACAGGCCAGCCTTGCCAATGAGGATGTTGAGAAGGACCTGATGAACCCGTACGAACTCCCGAAAGGCGTCTGCGATGGCCTTTACATCTGCGGTGGCAGTGACCTTGGGAGTACCCTGCATCAGGGTGATATCTTGCGTGACAGTATTCACGATATCGGTGAACCCTAGAATGATGTCCTGGGGTATATGTATTAGTGAATTACTGCAATGTTGGATGGAGCTGGGAGTTAGAACGTACAGGGAATGGTCCAAGGCCGATGACGAGGAGGGGGCCACTGATGAGCGTGACTCTATTTGCCGGGGTTTGAAGGGCCTGTGACTTTTGTGTAATGATGTTGATGTTGGCAACTATCTGAGCCGGTGTAAGTACGGCTGCAACGATGTTGCTGAGGCCCAAGACGGCGACAGCGAACTTGGAGACGGATAGCTGCATTGTGCTGAATGTGTGAGACGATGGTCCCGCGTGATTGTTAAGCTTTAATGACGAATATGATGGGATGGGTATCGTGGCGGTTGTGAGGACCTAGTAATTTCGTTCCCCTCCAGCCAGCCCATAGGGATGGTTTTATATCTGGCAGTGGGGATGAAAATGCATTGAATCTGTAACTATTTCTGGAGCTGCCGAGAAATTCATCACGGGAGCTGTTGCTAGCGTATACTGAGTAATTTTAATTGCCAGAGGTATATCGCGATCATCTGACATCAGTGAAGGTTGCTTTACCGCTATATCCCGTTGTTGTAAGACATCCTTACACGGCCACTTCGTCTCCCTCGCGCCCACCAAGCCTATAGCCTTTTGGAGGAATGTTTTCGAATGTTTCCATGGCTTTTGAAACGCGTAATTGAACCAATGGAACCAATGCCGAGGCCTACCAGTTCTCCAGGAGTGCGAAATACCACGAGCATGTCCACGGCGTGACCTGCGCCGTCGACATCTCCGGCAACGGCCTGCATGGAAATTTGTCTTTGAAAAGAAAAATGCCCACACGTATACCGGAAGGCCACCATAGACCAGTATGACGATAAGAGTAGCTTTTGCAACGTTACGGCCTCCATATCATGGACCACGTCGTGATTCCTTCGCCATTGTTCTTTGACTGCCCATCGGAACCGACTTTTCCCTTTCCGAGTACGATTTCCCCTACAACCTCGAATCCATGCTTGAGATAAAGCTCTTTGGATATCTCCGTCGTAGCCTCTAACCATATAGGACGCCCATCATTTCGCGCTCGGTTCTGCATGTCGACCAGTAGCCTGCTCGCATGTCCTTGTCGACGACAATCGACTGCCGTGCCCATCATGAAGATATACCAATGCTCCTTCTGCTCATGCTTTGTGAATGATTTCTTCATGAATGGTTCGGAAGCGCTGCTGTACTCGAAGAGTGTGCGCTTCATGCCGCCGAAACCCAAATTCCACAATGCTGAGATGAGGCCTGCCGATAGCATCGTGAAGGGGTTCTCCAAGTCTCTGCCTGGTGGTATAAGAACGCTGCAGCAACTGAAATCAGCTATCTCGACAAGCATTGCACCATTAAGGGCGGCTTGGGTAAATAAGGCCGAGAACAGCTGGGGGATCTTTGTTGGATGTTCAGATATGGGATGATCGTGGAGGATCCATGTGAAGACCGGATCACCCAGGAATGCAGGTGCCAGAGTGCTAATGGTCCTGTCTAAGTAGTCTGGAGAAAAGTTTGTTTAGTTATTAAGCGAGAGATTGGCCGCATGCAGAATACCAACCCTTGCCGCCTAGAGTAATCTGTGGTGTTTGAGAGGTCATGCTGATGGAATTGACGATATCCTGGGTCCAGAGTATGCGAATATGGGAAGACAATCTAAAATTTTAGAAAAGATTCGAGATTGCTTGTACCAAGGTGCGCGTTAGTAGTGTTGTGGTTTGAAGGAGTAGATTATGACTAGCAAGGGCTGCACATGCAGCAGGTCTGTTGGTGATCGCACCGCATGCGCTGTCACGCAACCTAGCCGTTGAGGGCGAATTACCAACCGTTGATCATATCCGCAATTTTTGAATGTGGTTTTACAAAGCCATGCAAGGGATTGAAAATGTGTTATTATTCAGCATAAGTCTGTGCACGCATGCAATGCCTCTTGTCCGCCCAGTGTCATGTTCCGCTCTGAGGACTCACCCACTCAACACCGTCCAGAGTTGTGGTCAATGTTCCGTTCGAGTCCAAAATATTGACCAGCACATCAATGCTGGCATGATACCCGTCGGGGCTCGTCTTCTTACTACCGTTCACCGCGCCCGTCTGGCAAATGTCGGAATACCAGTCAAAATGAGAAGAGTATAGCGACGGTAGCGTTGAGGTCACCTCCTCATACCCGTTCAAAAAGCTGAGACCGTCGTCCGAGTAGTTCTTGTATACGACTGATATGGTTCCCACCTGGGGCGCAGTGAGCCAAGTGACGTTGACTTGTGCGAGCCCTGTGCTTTTCCCAGTGAGTGTGTACTGGCCAGCTGGCGGGATCGAGATATTGGGAGCCGCGCTACCTGCCACATAGGGGACACCCCAGGGAATCACATCATCATGCTCGGACACCTCGAGCGGAGCGCTGGGTTCGCGGCTAGTGAATGTAGCCAAGTACATTCTGTAATTGCGCCCATATGGCTCGGTTGAATTGTAACAGGGCAGTGGATTTTCGCCACCGCAGGACGGCGAGATTGTGTGCGACTCCCAGTATACAAGCTGGGTGCTGTCCGGCGACCAGCGGGGGTCAGCCATGCCGTTCCATTCGGGGTCGTCAATGGAGCCAGTTCCAGCGACACCAAAGCCATCTCCGTTAATCTTTTGTCCGTAATAACCGCCACGATCGCCGTACCAGTCCAACAGGTATGGCTGGAAGAACCGGCGCGGCCCGTTGTTTCTCGTCGACGCAGGTAGCACATTCGCAATCAGATCCACGATTGGAGGGATCCCGCGCATGCCAGCAATGAACATTTGACGGCCGGTACCACGAGTATCCATGATGGCTATCCATTTGTTGTCCTGTGAGAAGGAAAGCGGGTCGCAGTATTCAGGATGGCTCGTGACTCTTCTTACGGCACCAGTAGTCAAGTGAGAAGCGAAGATATCGATATTGCAGCTCTCCGCAGAGTAACCGATGTAAGTGATCTCGCTGCCATCACCACTAAACCCGCGCGCCTCGCCAACGTAGTTCTTGGTAGGGTCATGAAACAGTTGATCTCCAGAGAAGGTAAGCGGCTGCGGCGAACTGGAGTTGTATAGCAGGGTGACGTTGACAATGTCGTAGCGCGGCACCAGCGGTGTTCCAGTCGTTGGTGAAGGGTTGAAGACAATGCGCCCAAAGTACCCATACTGACCTAGGCCTAGGACAGTCGCTGTGAAGGCGTTGAATTGGATGTGAACCTGATCCGGATGCAGGCGTAGCTCTCGGATGTCGCCGCCAGCACCAGAATCATCTACTGTTGTGCTCCAACGTAGCGGGTATATGTACGTCTTGTTCGGCGTACAATCGTCGGAGACGAGATCGATCTCGCCGCAATCGACCACATTTTCGCCAATAAGCAAACGCTTTCCGTCTCTAAACGCCTGGGGATAATCATAATTCAAGTCTACACCTTGCGCGTTTTCGTGCGGAACGCCACAGGTGATACATTTCCATGGATCGCCATGAGTAAATTTGGTTCCATCTGTTTTGACAATGATGACTTGTAGGCCGCTGTAAATACTGGCTGGGTCTGGCCAGGCCGGAGCTCCCTGATAGATTACCTGAGCGATAGCGTGTTTACCATCCGGCAGGAAATCGCCTGATTGAAAGGTACCAGCTACTCCATTCGCGAGACATCCGGTTCCCAATGGATTCAACTCAGCCGTGCACGATCCAGTGTCATTGTTAGGAGCCAGAGGGGGAAGGGACAATTCTGTAATCGCAATTGGCTCCGGAATTGGTGGAGCTGGAATGTTGTCTCCAGCAGCAGGGGCGGCCCAAGCATACAAGAGCGACGAGCTGGTCAAGATGCGGCCAAACATATTTGCAATCAGATACTGAAGCATCATTGGGGGAGGCCACAGGCACTGATGCGAAACTGGGCGAGACACTCTGAGGTCGGCAGGCGTGTATATAGATATGTTGGTTTCCTTGTCGATCACAGTTCTTTTATTGAAGCTGTGATCATTATTTCCTGCGGCTCCCGGGTCATCAGGGAATACGGAACCCGAGAAATGCGAGATGCAGTCTCAATTCTGAAGTGCACTACATGAAATCTGCCTGGAGGCTCTCTGGGTGTATGGTGTCATTGCCTAGACTTTCGAAGTATGAACTTTGCAAACACGAAAGCATGGACGTGCGCTGCATCTTGCTGAAAATCGATTGTGTGCAAGATCGACAAGCGATGTGACTAAGAGTGAGCCGGTGCAGAATTTCCAAGAGCACCGGCATCGAAGTTGAAGTGTCCATGGTGATTGAGATCATCGCGACTCGGATTAATGCGAATTTTGGTGCTAATGTGGTAGTGATCTCGGGAACAACGCGAACAGAAATCCATTATTGCAGGGGTAAACCCGAGCGACCCGACAACACAGCTGCCTGTGAGCAAGTATCTCCCAATCAGAAGAGTACCGTTTAATTCAATGTCAAAACTAGTCAAGTTGACATGAGAAGATAGATCCGAGACAGCTCATCATACTGGAGAAAGATTATATAGGTTTTTCTTTGCTTGGCTTGCTTACCTAGGTAGGTATCATGCGACCGCTGGTTCGCTATCACACCTGTACAGGGACTTTTAGGCGGTTGCTAGTGGATAACGCACTGTAAGAGAAGCCATTTGCCACCAATCCTACGCGCCCGACATTACATTAGCACACTCATGTGCGGTCCCGCATTGCAATCATCAGACTCTTGCTTTGGCTCCTAAGGTCGCTATCTACGGTCACTTCATTATTATCTTGTCCAGGTAGCCGATTCTTTTCTCTCTTTCTCCTCCTTCCCTTGCATGCTTCATTTTCGGATTGAAATACGCGGAAGGTAGGAAATAACAAAGGAGGAACGGAACTGTGAATGAAACTCACGTTGGAGGAGGATACGATGACTACATCAACAGAGAGATACACCAGAAATGCCTCGGATTTCGTGAGGGAAAATTGTACCAAGTGCAATGGACCCCAAGCGCATTAATGCGATCGCTTGGTGAAGGCAACACGGGCTGCTTGGAGAAGGTTTGCAACAAGCTCTCTACATCTGATAATGGAAATTGAGAAGACGCGTATGGGAAGACTATTTGGAGGATAACTTCTGACAGAGAGTGATCTCGCCGACGACTCAAATACCCAATGGCCCATATGGCTACTTATCTGGCAGTCATCATGTATTCTTGCATGTACAGTAGCTGTCATCATTATCGTGGTCATGTACATTTGCCGCAAAGGTGGCATGTGGAATCTGCACAACTTTGCGATGCCGGGAGTACATTTTGCCATGATGTCCCACCATCTCATGGGGACTAATGATAATCGGCTGCGATGTCTGGTCATACTACTCAGACAATGTATTCATGCCCGCTCACAGAGCCAAACACACATCAGCAACATGTTTACATTTATTAAGTGTATCTGATAATCACTACTAGTCTTTGTTATAATAGCTAAGATTTCGTTTTTTTTTTTCTTTTTTTTCCTTTTCTAAAAATATACTCAAGAATAATAATACTTCGCATTTTCCCGTTGTAAAAGAAAACCAATATATATATTACACAAAAGGCCGTATGAAAGTATCGTCTAACGAACCCTGGCCAATGTAACACCGAAGGCTACCTCTCCGGCACACTATATTCAAGCAAGATCTATCCGTAGCGTTCAGTGGTGAGGGGTGGTGTCTCCGCATTCCCGGGGCCCGGGGGGCCACCTAGCGGAGAAGGCACCCGAGGTCCAGTGGGTTGGAGATGACGGCATTTAAGCTTTTTGGGATCCGTCATTACCGGGAACATACATAGACAACATTTCAAAGCCTTGTACGAGCTGGGTCGTCGGGTTCCAATGCTTGCATCCTATTGCACTTAATATCACAAGAATGGCATCACCTCGCCTCCTCATCACCCTGAGACGACCCTCAGTATGGTGCCGCTCTCCCCACAGCGTCCTGAGGAGGTGCATAGCAACAAGCGCCTCCGAGGCCGCCTCAAGGATGACGGACACGTTCGCCAACAAGGTATTCACAACGCGCCAGCTTCTGGACGCCAATCAAATCCAGAAACTCAGCTTGACACTGGGGCGGCGAGAATTGTACCCGGGCCTCGACGTTTCTGCTGAGCCCCCGCCAGCCGATACCCCGGTTCCCCCGGGGTACCACCTGGTCTACTTTACGCCCGGCGGTCTCGAGAGTGAGCTCGGACCAGACGGTACTGACCGCACATTTAACTCTCCCGCGCCTTTCACCCGAAGGATGTGGGCGGGTGGGAAGATGACTTGGCCGGCGGGTCCGGCTCAGCTGCGCGTTGGAGAGGTTGCCGAAGAGCGGACAAAGCTGCTGAGCGCCGTGCCCAAAAAGAGCCGCGACGGCGGCGAGATGGTACTAGTACAAGTCGAGAAGGAGTTTTGGGGCAAGGACGGACTTGCGCTGACGGATCAACGGTCAGTATCTTACCCACTTCCCTCTTCATGCGATTTCAGCGCTGTCGAGGTAATGTGATGCTCGTACACGTGTCTGACGCAATGCAGGTCTTGGGTCTTTCGACCAGAGCTCGAGGCGGCGATTGAGCCCGTAGCCAAACCAGTAGAGGGCAAGGTAAAGCGCGGCCCATCGACAATGACAGATGAGCGAGCAGAAGGTCATGGTGTGCTCCATCTCGGTCCAAAATTACAAACCTGTCGGACTAGTAGCTAAGCATTCTGATAGCATATCCGCTTCGGAAACTGTACTGGTCACCAGTCGGGCTCTTTCGGTTTTCAGCCTTGACCTTCAATGGTCACAAGATTCACTACGACGAAAGTTGGACCCAAAGCGTCGAGAATCATCCCGCGCAAGTTGTACACGGACCGCTGAACCTGATCAGCATGCTCGACTACTGGCGAGATATGGTGGGAAAGGGCGAGGTGGGTGAAATCAGCTATCGGGCAATGTCGCCGCTGTATGCCGGCGATACCTATCAGATCCGCACATCCAACCCTGTCAATGGAGAAGAGGGCTCGGCATGGGATATATTGGTCGAGAAAGACGGCAAAACCTGTATGAAAGGTGCGATAACAGCGAAATCATAACGTCCAAACAGACGCGGCTTCAGTCTTTTCAATTACAACAATAAAGAAATTTCAACTTGATCTTGCGCACCATTACGACTTCGGCCGATCAGGGTTCAACAAGGGTGGCTACCGCAGAAGTTTCACCCAGGCCAAGGAGAATACGGTCTATTTATCCGAGCACTGCGTATTGGGTTCTGATGGACACTCCAATTGACCGACGGTTGGTGAGAATCGGGCGACATACCACGAGGCTGGGCTAAATTGAAGCGAATGCAGAGACGAGACAACTGAGAAGGGAAGAGTCAAGACTGTTATGCTCGCCATTGTTCCCTGACCTGGCGCAACAGGCTGAAGAAGGGTTCTTCGTCGTGGATGGCCGCTGCTCCAAGCGGTACATCCTATACCAAGGCATGGACATTGAATGTGGACTTGGACCAGGATGAGATAAGTAAGGAGATGATCAGGCAATTATGTCGATCATGATCTGATTGCTTCCATCTAATACACCGAGAACACTATCACAATCTACACGTTTCCATTTTATTCAGGACTCCCGAGGACTTGAACATCTAGGTTGTGCTACTCTGGTCGTGACCCCAGGCCCGTATTCTGTCGATTGCTTATTCTGAGAAGTACTTCTCGTAGCCAGGGGCGCAAAGCGCGGTCTGGTTCCTGTAGCCATCAAGGAAAAGATTATGCTGGTAGATCCCCAGTCAACTCATTGTACGCAGGAAAAACAAAGGGAAGGCTTCCAGGCAAGAGCTCTGGCCAGTTCTTCTCAATAAGCTTCATTAGCTTGTCAAACAAAACTTCATATCCCTTGGACGTCAAATGAACACCTGGTCGATATTCGTCAGTCTCGTAACCTGCAGGAAATACCGTGTCTCTTGGGGCAGCATGAGACAAATCAGAACATTGCATCACTCACCATCCGACATGGTGCGATGAAACGCCATATTCTTTGGGGCCTCCAACGACCCAGCCAGGACGTCGTCGCCGCCGTCGCGCCAGCCCGCGTCCTCCATCATGGCGCGCCAGAGATCCAGGACGGCCACTCCGCGCGAAGAGAACTCCTCGCCGACGCGGCGGCACGCGCTGGCGTACTCCTTGGCCACGGCCGAGCGGCGCGTCAGCCCCTCGTGGCCGGCGTTGGCGTCCTTGGCGTCGTGCAGGTGCTCG
Organism: Neopestalotiopsis rosae; assembly: GCA_023078685.1. Classification (NCBI taxonomy): domain Eukaryota; kingdom Fungi; phylum Ascomycota; class Sordariomycetes; order Amphisphaeriales; family Sporocadaceae; genus Neopestalotiopsis; species Neopestalotiopsis rosae. The sequence continues at coordinate 3,375,278 of JALGAS010000001.1, forward strand.
TCAATCGGCGGCGGGGTGATAAGCACGATGCGGCAGCCCTGGTGCGCCGCGAGGGCCGGGTGCGACAGGATGGTCCTTAGGTTGGACGCGTACTGCTCCAACGGAACGTGCATGCCATTTTTGGCCGAGGCGAGGGTACCGTCATTGGCGCCCAGGAGGATGGTCTGTAGTCAGGCTCAGTAAGATGTTTTTCTTTTTTTTTCTGGGCCGACGGCGAGATCAGACGGAAGGGAATCTACAGAAACTCACGATTAGGCGGACCCTAGCTTGCTCAGGAGACGGGATCACGTATGGGAGCACTTGGAGAGCCTGTCTCGTATTATATCCGCTGTAGGGAGAAACGTGCCAAGTTAGACATGGGAGTGAAGAAATGTAGCGTGGGATGCCTGGGCTTACTCGAAGCCTCTATTCACAATATCCATGCGTCGGATGTAAGCTGAGAAAATTGGTATTAGCATGCTTCAGTGGTCAAATTTTATACTCAAACAAGATGGATGACAACAAACCTTTTTGAAGCGCAGGTGCCAAGCCATTCTCTTCTGCGCTCGAGTACTCGGTGAGAGAGTCACCAAAGAGCAAGAACTGTTCATATTGGTATTTTGCCATGATTGCAAGTATAGATCCGTGTGTTTTGGAGGACTAGCTCAAGTTGGGTGCTACCTAATGTAGTCTGACCGTACGTAATGTGACGCTGGGGAAAGCTTCTCTCTTCTCTTGATTTCCTGCTAAGCCCTAGGGAGTTGTGGAATTTTTTTCGACTCCTCTAGGCGACCCACCGCCGCTAGTATCGAGACTATATCTGGGTGATGGATCATATCAAAATGGTACACCGGCCAGCTCGGAATTAGTAACTCTAAATACTGGACCTCGAGGCACCCTTGTCAGCAGCAGGTCCTCGATAGTTTCGCAGTCACTACGATTGCATCTTACGAGCCGAGACTATGTTTCCCACAGTGGTGTCTGCCATCGTCCAGGATTAGAACATCGGGAAGCACTGACAAGTCGCCATTCACGAAACAAAAGAAACAAAGGTTGCAGACTGATCATTACGAAGTTCTGAGACTAAGATCCTTTGGCATCCGCTATGAAAACTTTCTTCACTGGCGTTGATATTTACAACGCGATGATACATATACTATTACAAACACTATTGAGAGACGCAACGCAGAAGGGTATCATTGCAATCGAGACTTTCTCAAGACACCAAGCCGGAAATCTCGAATGCCAAGTCTTGTTCCCCAGGATCCGAACTCTTTTCATTCTCTTCTGCCAAAATGACCCGAAATCCAAACAGGGACTGGTCAGAAACTGTTGGGGCGTCTCTGTACGTCTTGTCGAGCCAAGAAAACTCGTCATGGTGATCGATATATCAAAACTGAGTCATAACGTCGGGAACATGCATCTCCACGCTTTCCTCCAACACAGCAATGCCAGTAGCAACTTCCAACGGCGTCTTGTGGAAACGGCCCTCTTGGATCTCTTCTTCTTCCATCTGTGTCAAATTCTCGCTGAGCATCATTTCTTCCTGTTGAGTCTGGGCAGGTAGCGGCACAGTGCACGCAGAGCCGAAGGCATTCTGACTTTTCGTGGTGTCGTTTTCTGTCGTGTGCCTAGAATCATGACAGGAATCACCCTGCAGGTGGGAGACATCGCTTGGCTCTTCGCAAGGTTGCATGGTCTCGTTCTTGTCCTCCTCGGTAATTCGCTGTGAAGTAGCGGCCTCAATAATGCTCCTAGCGACCTCTTTGGCGTGTTTGATCTCGGCAAGCTGCTCATCGATGACATTCAACATGTTCCGTATCGATGATGGCGGTGAGCTGGGGGAATCAGAAGTGTTTGAGAACGCCCTTGGCTGCTGACCCATTAGCATGTCGTACAATATATCTGATGACCTGGGCTCAAATACATACCAAAGGTACAGGTCGGTAGCCAATGTTTTTGACAATATCCGGGTTACAGACGGGCCGGACACCTGTGTGGTGGAAACCAAAGCCTGCGGCGGCTGTGGGAGGAATGTGCCCATCGGCAATTCCATCAAGGCTCAGGTAGCTTCGGCCCTCGGCGGTAGGTCGACAAATTTGACAACACTTAAATTGACATTCATCCATATCAGCAGGAACCCATGCACTCTTTCTCTGATTGGGAGATGTGAGACCAGGCGGCGCTTGGCTTGAGCTGGATGGGCCAGAAGTGGGCACGTAGACAGACGGGCTCTTCCCGATGGCCTTTGTGCCAACTTCTGCTGAAAGCACTTGTTGAAGCTGGGTAACGTTGATTAGCCTTCACTTTGTTTAGAAGTGCAGCAAGAACCTACATGTTCTCTCTGTTTCAGAATGATTTCTATCTGGGCAGGAGAATAGGTCTTCATAGCAACGTCATCAGTCTCGCTAAAGAAGCTGTACTTGTTGGACCTCGATTCAGGACTGCGTGGGCCGGGCTTGACTTGAGCCGCCAGAGATTGACCAATGGCATCAAAATTGAACTGTTCGCAATCATTAGTTTCTGGATGCAGGCGGTACACTATCTTGGCATAGACAGGAAAACTCACGAGACGGCCGTTGTTGAGTTGATGTTGTAGCATGTGTTCTCGGTCCTGCGTACATCGGTACAGCCAGCCCTACTGGCCGGGTCGATGGCACGTCTGGCAGCGAAAATCGGGCTCAAAGATGCGAGTCATGGTCAAATGCGTGCAGATAGCACTCAAGTTCTGGGTTTGAATTGGCGCAAATCGGATTGATCTCGGGCTCTGGCGAGCGGCGCGCCAGAGTGAGGTGTTGTCTATGTTGCTCATCTTGTGACGAGTCTTTGCATGACTCTTCCGGCCGTGCTGTCCGAGCTTGAGGATACTGTAGAAAAAGTAAAGGTCTAGCAAATGTGTTCCATTGAGGATGCAATATGAGTGAGTAGTGGAAACGAATGCAAATGTGCACACGCCGACGAGCCAAAACTATGTTGCGTCGGTTTGTTGTGGTGTTTTGGGGTCAGAGGTTTTGCGCGGAATGAGCAACGAGTTTCAAGAGACGACACAATCAATCAGGCGATCAGCTCGTTCCTACCAATCTTTGGCATCAATGACGGCGAGCTAAGAAGTGGGTCCAAGCCAAATGGAATAACCGCTAGATGCTGGGTGCGTTTCTCAAACAACGACAAATAATGATAGAAGTTATGGACCAGACGAACAGGCAGGCAGCAGCACTTGAGTGATAGAGAGCCGAGGCCTACCTCCGATTCACCATTCATTGAGTTGGCGATTCGACGGATCAAATGCAATCTTTCACGTCTGTGAATCTGCTCGGGCTAAGGCAACAATTTTGATGAAAACAAATAGCAGTCTATCTATTTGACTCACTGCGGCTGTAGTGTTGTGAAAATTGGCTTGCTATACATTCATACACCAGCTGAGCTCATTTCGACAGCATATCTAGATCACCCTAGATATCTCATTGCGTCCAAGGCTCGCTTACTCAATTTATGGTAGTCTTGAAGGGTGATAATGCAAACCTGCGAATTTCAGTCCTTATCGAAATTCAACGGGCGTTGATGTCATGAGTATAAGCCATTTAAGACTGTACTACTACGTAGTCCGATGTGGTTGACAGAAGTTTACAGGTGCTGCTGTAAAGATAGGTCAGTGCCCAACGGGTACCTGCCGTGAAGTGAGCCAGCCGTTGAGTATATAAAGAAGGCAGAAGTCAATGAACGGAAATGTGTATGCACAACGAGTCAGTCTCTAGTTGAAGGGGTCCTGAGAGCATCTGCAGGTCAACTGAAAATGATATGTCAAACAGGGTCCTAAGCTTGGCGTCCTGGTGGGTTACCAAATGTGGGATGTGTTGTCTAAGGTTTTAACCAAGGTTAGTCGCGCGCGCTCTGGACAATTGTCCTGGGCGGAGACACGCTTGTCGCCTACCATCGTCCATTGGCTAAAGCTCCTAATCATTACAGGGGGTCCCTCCAGAGTGTCCCCAGCAACGGATTCAGCTGTTGTGCAGCAACGCAACGCGACCCGTCAGTCTGAACACCAAGTTTCATTCAGACGCATTCACAGACGGCGACGCGATGTAGAAGAGCTTCAGCATCTCGGGACTAGATCAACCTAAGACCAAGTCAAATCACTATCATTAATTCAAGTAGCGTGATGCAGTACAGACTGTCGTTTTAACTTGCATCGAACCAGGCCATGATTCAAAAGGCAATCCATTGGTTACTATCGACAGTCGTGATCTCGGTATGTACGGGAGTTGTTCAGGTCCAGAGCAAGCTGCCAAAGGGAAATGGGGCACCCCGCGGCATAGGCAAGCACTGACCTGAATCGACCCAACCTCTCGTCGTGCATCAGCCCAAGGATTAAACCCAACCTCCACCATCCAATTCGTGATACTCTACTCCGGCTTGGGCCGACTTTCAACTGGCTATGGGCTAATACAATCTGACTGTATCGATTCACTTATACTGTAGCTCATCCTCGCATTGGCAGTGTAAATGATGTTATCCTTTGTTTGTACCGTCAGTCGCTGTTACACTTTCCACGGCATCATTGATCTGTTGCCATATCCGCCAGAAGCTTAGTGGGAACAGTACCTGGCCAAGTTAGGCTAGACACCTTAGCTCAGACCAGGGGAGGTTGACTGTCGGGGGCCCGTATCCCCGGGGCAATAAGCAGCTAGACACCCAGCCTCGGCTTCATTGGCCAAACATAAACAAAGCGTCTCGCAATTGGCCTCTGCTTTGCGTGCCCACTGCCACGCTGCTCCCGCCCCATCTCAAAAGTTCAACCTTACATAGCACAAGTCAATTGATTCACCGACTGAGACCGTCCTCGACACCAGACGCTTGTCCATCAGAGCGCCTGATATTGTCTTCGCGTCCTTCATTCCAGAACTTCGCTTGTCAAGTTCGCGACCAGGAAACGTCCCTCTTTCGGACCGACCGCCGTGTCGAGCACCTACACCATGACGAACATCAAGATCGAGCGGGACACGGTCCGCAAGGGCACCGAAACCGTTACTGATGCTGCTGCTGCTGCCGCTGCCGCCGCCGCTGCTTCTTCCAAGGATGGCCACCTGCCCGGAACCAGTGGAAAGCACCCCCATCTTGAGAAGATTGGTACTGTCATCACCGGAGGCAAGGGCAATGCCGGCACCAAGGGCTACTTGATGGTCCGTAAAATCTCCATCCTCTGTCCGTCGCCGCGGCGAACGACAGCACAAAGCTACGATAACATCAGCTAATCATGTAATCGCAATTTAGGCCTACATCAAGCAACTCGAGGAGAACCCCCTGCGCACCAAGATGCTCACGTCCGGAACTCTCGCTGGTCTCCAAGAATTCCTGGCCTCGTGGCTGGCTAAGGACCGCAACAAGCACGGAAACTACTTTACATCGCGAGTCCCCAAGATGGCAGCTTATGGAGCTCTGATCAGTGCGCCCCTCGGTCACTTCCTCATCTGGTGCCTGCAGAAGGCTTTCAAGAACAGGACGAGCCTGCGCGCCAAGATCCTGCAGATCCTCGTTAGCAACCTGATCATTGCGCCCATCCAGAACTCGGTCTACCTTGTCGCCATGGCCCTCATCGCTGGAGCCCGCACATATCACCAGGTCCGCGCTACTGTCCGTGTCGGTTTCATGAAGGTCATGAAGGTTTCCTGGATCACTTCGCCCATCTGCCTTGCCTTTGCTCAGCAGTTCCTTCCCGAGCAGGCCTGGATGCCCTTCTTCAACGTCGTGGCATTCGTCATTGGCACATACATCAACACAATGACCAAGAAGAAGAGACTTGCTGCTCTGCGCAAGAAGCACTTTGGTGACGGCCGCGGCTCCGGCTCCATGGGCGGACGTCCGGATGACTACCCACCAATGGGTGGTCCCAACCCTCCCTACTAAACTTGATATGACGTGACGGTAATGAACGACGGTGTTGAAAGGGACAGGGTTCCTGCGCGGAAGTTTTGCTCAGTATATATGCCATGAGCAGCTAGATACCCTTCATGTTGAATACGAGTCATGTCCGAACTTTTCGAACCCGTGTGTAGGTATTTTATTGGGACCAGCGGTATACAAAATTTTGGAGGTGGGGGGACGGATACCTAGTTTGAAGTTGACATCGTTCCTGAAGCCAAGTCCCGTGTATATCTTTTCCAAGCTATTGAATTTATTATTTTATTGTATATTCATGTCTGCTACTGGTGCTGAGAATCATGCCATCTAAAGCGAATTGGCTCGAGCTAATTCCGTCCCCAACGTGAGAGGAATCAATTGCCCGGTGTGGACGATTGTGCTATAGCGTACGTGTTAGATGGCCACTCGTGAGCTTTTGTGTTCCCATTTGTTTTCATCAAGATGGCCCAGTCACTCAAGTGTGAACCCGTGTGGTTTCCAGTTGAGTCAACGTCATCAACCCTGTGTTGATGATGTCCATTGTATTAGTACGCCTAATGATCATAGGTGTACGACCGAGCTGTACATGTCAATGGCACTCACGTTTTCACATTGGAAGCCGAAAATAAATTTGCGCTCCTCCAATGAACCATTCGATGCGAAGAAGATAGCGATACATTTCCTTCTAGAGGATACTGTGGTATTGCGCCGCTTGGCGTGTAACTTTCAACGAAGATATTATATCGCAGTTGCCACGTGCTATGTATAAGCAGTCATTATTCATGGAATCAAGCAAGTCTCGAGTGCTCAGCGCGTTACAGAAGCTTGTCAAAGGCCGATCTTGATGTCTGTACAATTCCGACGAAACCACAAGCAGAATGTCAAGGCCTGATGCACAATTCGAAAGTAAAGAAAAAGGAGGGTAGTCAATCTTCTCCAGTCAGTCCTTCCTACATTGAACAGAGCTGGGATGAACCCTTTTGTCTGATCAAAAAGGCAAGCGTGGCACATTCTTCAAGCTGCCTGGCCAGTGAATCAGATCTCTTGCATCTATTTAGGTCTACGATTCTACGTAATCCTTGTAGTTTGTAAGATATCTTTGGCATCCATGAAAAACACTTTGCGCGCTCATTGAATCGCCATACGCCAAAGTCTGTACTCCATCTCTCTCTATTTTTTGCTCTCCATCTTATCATTATGATCTCCATCGTCTGATGCTTCTGTAAGCAAATTTCTCGAAGAATTGTGGCATTTGCTACATGGCTTGGAAATAGGCTGTGTGCTGCTGGGAATAACAAACTACGTCTTATGCTGACCAAGGGAGAGAAGAGGGTTTGACAGTACTAAAGGTCTTTGACAAGTCGTAGGAAATCGATCATCATCTGAGCCAAACCTGAAGACACGATTCAAGCCATATGGTTTCTAGATGATTAGTTCAGCTAACGAAGACGTAAGATGGTTGTAGCAGCGGAATAGATCGCACCTGCGAACCTTCAGAAAAGAGCGAACCACATGCGATACGTTTGTATAACTCTCGTGCCACATTTGGGTCAATTTGGTGCGGGAGTTGCGCTTCTACAATTTCCCTATGTATTATCCATTGCATGTACATCTACTGCGGCAACTTTGTATGATGGCGATTCGTGAGCACGTCCCCCATGGCCCCCAGGTGTGGCTGACGGAACAGCTGGGTTATAGTGAGGTAGCCTCCCGTGTCGGCCAGGTCTTGGCGGTCGCGCACACCGCAGCAATATGCACAGCCTATCAGAATTGTCGAAGAGTCGATTCATGGAGGTTACATGATCTATTCGTGAAAGCACAAAAGAAAACAATACGGTCAAATGTACATTGGAATACGAGGGAAGGCGCGTGTTGTGGAGCCACCGTGGTTTACCCGCTCTTCTCAAGCCGGACCAACACGGGCTTGAATTGCGGCGGGCAGGTGGGCTGGCAGGCTGACTGTTAGTGGGCTTGCCGCCCGCGGGTTGGAAGGAGTCGGTGACCTCCACCGAGCCACCACACCAACCAGCCGAGGGTCAACCCACAAACTTTATAAACGTCGACGCATCGCCTGGAGCTGGGCTACAAGACTCGCCACAAGATGATGGCCACTCGCTCGCGGCTCAATATGGTCTTCAAATCACCATCGAAATCTATGCAAGGCTTTGCAAAGACATTCTCGACCTCAGCAAAATTAGGCCAGACTGAGCCAGCACATCCAGCCTGGCTTCAGCAAATACTCGGAGATACGGCGCCGCCTCCAAAGCTCTATGCCTGGACATCTGCCAATCTCGAGGGTGCCCGTGACAATGGACACAACCAACAGCAGAATAGCAGTGCAGACGTTTCTCCTCAGAGACGAATCTACGTACTCGGACTGGGCAACCTAGGCCGCCTTTTCGCTAGCAACTTGCGGAAATTGAGCAGCCCACCGCCAATCACGTTGATCCTTCACCGTAAAGCTCTTTTGGAGCATTGGGTTTCGTCTCCCGGTATCGAAATCACCCGTGCTGGCCAAGTCGAGAACTTCACAGATTTCGATGTCGAGTGGTGGACAGAAGAGCGGCCATCAACGGGGCCAGTCGTGGAGGCCACAGCTGGCACTAGTATATCAAACCTCATTGTTGCCACAAAAGCCTCAGACGCTCTGCCCCAGGTCGACAGATTGCGCAAGTACTTGGACAACACCTCAACCGTTGCCTTCACCCAAAATGGCATGTGCAAACTTTGGCCGCCACTGGGAAGCACCTACAACAACCATCGTTTTCCGGACCAGAAGCAACCCAACTGGCTTGCCTGCGTGACGACTCATGGAGTAGTGTCTTCAGCACCCTTCAAGAGTATCCACGCTTCGGTAGCTTCAGCCGTGATAGGACCGGTATCGCCGAACACTCGTTCTGGTGACAAATCTGGCTACCTGATTGAAGCATTCGTCAATGGTCCCGACCTATTTGCCAAGGAAGCTGCTAGGTCAGAGCTCTGGGTATTGCAGCTCGAGAAGCTCGTCGTTAACGCAGTCATCAATCCCTTGACCGCTGTTCTGAGATGCAAAAACGGCGAGCTGTTCGTCCCCAGGGATGATGCTTTGCCTCTAATCATTGACAGACTCATCGAAGAAGCAAGTCAAGTTCTTAGGGCATTGATTTCACATCCATCTAGCACTGACATTTTGAATGAAGTCGCTGCGCATTCAAAACATGGCGAGGACGACTCGGTAGAATTGTCCCTGCATGACGCCAAAGACCAGCTTCTTGCACGCTTTGCATTCGAGAAGCTTCATCGCATGGTCCACGAGGTAGGCCACAAGGTCCGAGAGAACACCAGTTCAATGCTGCAAGATGTTCATGCAGGAAAACGTACAGAGGTACAAGACTTCAATGGTTGGCTCGTGGACACTGCACAGTTTCTGGATCCTGGCATCAAATTGTCGACTCATACTAGACTCATTCGCATGGTGGAGGATGGACTTATAATTTCGAGAAGCGAGCTTAGCGAAAGGTTCGATGTTGCTCGCAAGGAATGATACTACCGGCCAACCCAACATGGAATTTTGCGATATCCTCAGTAGTGCTTTGTTGCACAATCTACCAATGATGCGTTGCCCCGGGGCCGGAATGAAACTCCGCAACATTCCTACCACTCGGTGTTTGCCCTGCATACCGCGGAGCATTGGGCCTACATGGCCTCGGCATTGGGTCAAATATGAGCTCGAGATGGTGGTGCAAAACCAATCCATACAAGGGTGACAATCCTACCTAGGCATGATGCGACGTCAGCATCCGCGGATTCCAAACTAATCCCAGGCCGCAACATCATTACCAGCGAGCATACGTGGCTGGGCCGGGTCTGTTTTTCCCATGACACCATTGGTTCCGCGACAAAAGAAATCAGCAGTCTTCTATTTGTGACAGCCTGTCGCTGCCTTCAACCTGCCGTAGCTCATATGTAGGCAGTGTCTGGAGTCAGCTCGGTTAAGGTCAAGTATTGAAGACGACACAGGCATTGACTTGGAATAGTCATCTAAAGACGACTTCCTTTTGGCAAGTCTTGGCTGGTGCAATGGGTCACTCGTGAATGGGTTCTTACTTCGACGGCTATGCCCTATGAGGCGGTTGGGATCCCTGCCACGCCCGTGAATACTACTCGGCTTGTACGCGGCTCTGCCAGTGGGCTGCTGTCTGAGTACAACACTAAGAAATGAGTTTGTCAATTTGGAGCAGTCGTGTTGCTCAACCTACTGCCATTTTACAAGTCTCTGCAACTTCCCCATTATCATCACATGGGGTTCTCACAGCGAACTTGTATTCCATGTTTCTCTTCGCTACGTGGAACCGCATGGGTGTACAAATAAAAAAGGGGTCTCGACAGCCATGTCGCGGCGATCCTACGGTTGCAATACTGACGGATCCCACAGACGACTCTTAAGCTTGAGTCGAAATTCTCCGATTGGCCGACAAACTCCGATGGCCACAGCGGGAGAGATCGCTTGGGCTAGCATGCGATCATCAATAAGATATACGGAAGGAGTAATGAGCTCGTCTTGATTCAAAGCGTGCGTTATAGCGACTTCGGCCTCTGGCAACATTTAGTCGTTTGTGCGTGGCGTCGAATGGAATGCATTGTGGCATTCACCACGCGAGTCACGATCCCACCATCCGCTGACAAGCGTAGCTCTGCCAGTCGCATTGAGAGCCAGCTTCTATGACAGGCATATCTGACAAAGGTGGTGCAGAAATTCGAGGTTGGCGATTGAATTCTGGCCGGTCGCGACGTAACACAGCGGGATGTGACGTCCCAAAATGGCATCCGTTTCAATGCTTTAATCGAAGCTATACGGATAGATCTCAGTGGTAGCACAACTCAGAGCGACATATCTCGCGTATCTTTCGACAACGCAATGTCCTGGAAATCGCCATGGAACGCCCCGGCCTGGTATGTGGATTCAATTCACATGCAGCAGGCTGCAAATCCCCTAAGGCAAGAAAACTGCCCTAGCCTAGGGATCTGCTTACAGGGGAGTGATCTCTGCCCCTCACCACACCAAAGCTGACATCGAGTCGCTAACGGTGCGACGATGACTTCTCTGTCTTTACTTCAACCCCCAGCCTCCCGGTGCATGGTTTAATACCTGGTTGCCCATGCTGATAACATTCACCGATTGTGATGATACTGCCTAGAGCCGCCCGGCTCCGGATCTGGAAAGTTTCGCGGGCCAGGGGCTTGCGCGGGACGTCTGAGAGCCCAGCGCAACCCTCGACCGCGAATAGGATGATGTACCTTAGGCGAGATGTGGATCACTCGGCCGGAACAGTGTAACATGGCTGCTGCTATTCGCACACGAAGCTCGCTCCGATGTTGCATTGGTGGCTCTGAGAGCATTTTACAGTGCGTGAATACCGGCAACATCAAGCGACCTAGTCGATAACACATCTTACGATGCGCCAACGGCGCACGCGAAATTCTCGGCCGGCTTTACATGGCTGCGAAAGAAACAATTTCATGAAATGGTTTCCCAATTCTGTTAGTCGCGGCAGTTTCCAGTACGTTTGTCGGCCATGGTTTCTACTTTGACCTTGTTGGAGGGTCGTTCTTTTCACATGCAATGTTTGATCATTGCGGGTTTCTAACTGTTTATTGCCCGACGCTTCAAGTTCCCCAGATGTTGGGACCTAGGACTTCTGCGTGGTTGGCACGTGAATTCCCGCGTTTGGATGCGACACTCAGGTCACAACCACGGAGCCGACAAAGGATGGTGGGGGTTCGCCCCCGGTCAATTATTTCGAAGACAAGAGCCCTGCCCACAAGCCGGTTCTGGCTTCCATCCCAGATGCCAAACATAGTGGCCCGACACAGCTGAAGGCAGAGCCGACGATAGCAGCGAACATTTGCCAGTAATTGCAGAGAATCTCGTCTCGTCTCGCCTTGCTCTGGCTTCCTTTCTCACCGCCAGCGCTAGGTACTCACCCGTACGGAGGATTGGGTAAGTCCAGGCCTGCGTACCAGCCAAACGAGGGTGGAGCCCTTGCCATTTCCCGCTCGGCAGCACCCCTCGAGCCGGGAAGTAGACCAGTGAAACAGCTTACCAGTCCATACTCAATGTCCAGACCCTGTCGCGGCATCTCGCCTGAGATTGACTCGGTAGTTTGCTCCCCAGTCAAGATGCTTAGCGGAGAGTTTGGTCGCAGCCAGCAAAGTACTTACTGCTACTACTCCTACCATCCCCAGACTTGTGATGATCCAGGATCAGTTTACTGATTGTGATTGAACGATTCTTCACTGGCTAGGACACCCCACGCATGTCTGGTTTATCCCCTCTCTGGGGGAGCACATGCCGAGGACGATGCGATTCCCTGATTCGCAAGTGCCTGCCTGCCGCTACGTGCTAAACGGGTATTTGCGTTGCAGTTATCTGGTGCAGCAATGAGATTTCTGTCTCGCGTACCTTTTGGTAAGCGAGGGGTGTGTGGGTAAATTTGGCGGCTGCACTTTTTCTGTGGCGAAATGACGAACCAAGTTTCTGGCATACACACGCATCTGTGTCGCTCTTTTTCGTTCCTCTTCAGGGAATTCTATTATACCCTTTCCTTCCTATAATACTGACAATTACTCTGACTGTATGCCAGCACAGCATAACAGAGAGTCCCCTTTCCGTCTTTGCTTGCTTGTTTGCTCCGTTCTCAGTCAAACGCCCACGCGCACGCTTTGATCGTCCCACGCACGTATTGTTCGTTGCTTTGTCATTCCTCACTCTCTACAGCACAGATTTTGGCCCCTGTTTTAAGGATAAACGAGGATGGCGAGAATAAGAATAATTATACCTGGTGTCAATTCAGCGAACACGATTACGTTGTCGACCAACCGAGTCAAAGTGGCGTAATCGCAGAAACCCTTTCGAATCCATTATTGAGCCGAGGCTACCGATTTGGTTGTCATTCGAAAGAGGCACCGCACCAGCCTCGCGGGGAGGCTCGGACAGTTCTGGATCCCGCCCAGCTTTGATACTATCATGTCAATGGCCACAATGGGGTAGTTTTGATGTGATGATTTTATGATCGCAAGGAAGAAAAAAGAATACAATCTGTCTTTTCCCTGCCACCGTTGACGTGATTTTGCCCCTCCGCAACTTCTAGATTCGTATATCCGCATGATCCGCGTATCCGGATTTCTTGTGTTCCTAAATCCCATTAGGCTCAATGTGTCCCCCTCCGCAAATGCCCGTCGTGTCGTTGCTTTTCCTCCATGATGCAGCACAGTATGGTCGATAAAAGAAAGGAAAGAGAAATGTTTCTTGCGAGATGATAGGGTATTATAACTACAAAAAGAAAACAATAAAGTATATAGTGCTGTTGTGTAATATATCATAATGGGAGAACATATATCCTACAACCAGTTACATGCATTTTGTATAAAGTTTCAAAGAGTCAAGAAAAAGGAAAGTGGAAAAGGGAAACAGATAGGAGAGTAAATAGATAATGTAACAGATATGCCCGCCAGCCTTCGCCAAGTCTATATGTCGTCAGAAACATTGACCGTTGTTGGTCATTGGTATCTCTAAATAATTAGATCATAAAGGTGCCCCAAGTCAAGTATCCTGAGGCCGTTAAGAAAACAAGAAGAAATGTAAACATACACAAACGACCCCCATAATAGGGAGTGGTTTGGATCCTTCCTGCCAATGTATCTCTTTTTTCACATTTTCGACGCCCGACGCCTTGCTAAATGTATTTTTTGAAATTCGCAACAAACTATATTCGGGCCGAGAAAGTAGATGGGGTGACTGATCGAGGACTCTGCTTCCTTGTCCGGCTTTGTTTCTTGTCGATCAGTCCGTTTCGTGAGGTTCAATCACGCTGATGCGTGGTGGTACGTTGTCTGTGCCACATCAGGATTGTCGTTGTGCCTATATTGCGCGTGTACGCCTGGCAATTGTGAGCTCCCTAGTCCTTGGAGCTGCTGAGGGTAGATGGTGTCCCCTGACCCAGGAGCCGAAACTCCTGGCGGAGACGCTGATTGCTATAAGTTCTCCTCTTCGTCTGTCCCCTCTGCCAACTGCTCAGCCCGCTCGCGGCAAGCTACCGGGGTGAAACCGGTACCCATCTTGTTGGCTACGATGCGCCACTTCTCGTTTTCGTAGTCGGCAAGGGCAGCTCGCAATTTTTGGTCCTACAAATTTTCAATTAGCAAGACTTATTCCATTGTCGCCGCTATTCCCACACCATGTTTAAGAGAAGACTTACCGTTTCATCAGTCCATTGTGTTGTCTTTGCCTTGAGTTTTGTGCAGTAGCGGACTTGCAAGGTGCCCGATGAACGTCCAGGAAAGAAGTCTGCGATTTGTTTCCACGTCAAGTTTTTGTTCTCCTTGAGATCAATCAACAGTTGATCATCCTCTGGCGTAAATTTGAGCTTTGGGCCCCGTGGCCTCGCTGCTGGTGCTGGCATGCCAACCTGGCCCACTACACTTGGCGCGCCTCCGCCACTTGCGGACAAACTCCCTTCAGCATCGCGGCGCATCATCTTGGTTGGTGGTCCATGGTCAGGAAGGCGATGGTGGTGATGATGCGTTGGGGGCGCGCTTGTAGCTTGAGCATAAGCAGCACCCAATGGGGTCTGCTGCATAGAGTCAAGGTCTCCTTGGTCCAGATCAGGCATTCCCGAGACGGAAAGATCCAAATCGTCTGGCCTACTACGTTTTGTTCCTGCGCTGTGTGGTTGGGTCGGTGTCATGGAAGGATACATTGGGACACCATGAGAAGTTGTTTGAGCACTATAGTGCGAAGCTCCATGGTGACCCATATGTCTCGCGCCCGGGAGACCACCTAGATGGGACGGGTCCATCAGGATCTGGTGGTGGTGAGGCGTGTGATGCTGCGACATCGCGGGGTGCGGATGTGACGGAGTAGACTCATGTAAGTTGCCGGAGCCGGGATGCTGGAGCTGATTCCCGCGATGGTGGTGATGTGTGTCGTAGGCGTGTTGAGCCTGATTCTGCTCGCCCGGATGCGAGTCCTGAGGAGAGTAGTCGACATTGTAGTCCGGTCCTACTCGATAATTGCCCGCCAGCGTGTCTCCAATGCATGGGTTCCGCCAGAGCGAACCGCTCTGGACGGTCGCCGGACTCTGGATGGAAAGTATTTGCCGAACCGGGCCCCCGCGGGCCTGCTGTTGTGGCGAGGGTTGCGGAGTGGGAGGACCGGCGTCTCGTGAGGCGAAAATGGTGCCCGTTTTGCCTGGATGCCGTCGGAGTATGTGTGCGCAGGGCTCCTACTTGCCTGAGAGCCCTGAACATGTGTTGATTATATCGCCGGCACAGCTTTCCTGTGTCTTGCTATGTGAGAGTTGCTATTGTTGAAGAAGTAGTAGTAGCAGCAGCACAGTAGCCGTGTAAGCTAGGTCTAGGTCTAGCTCCGTGGGTGTAGAGAAACGGGCGGTAGTGATTTGAAGTAGACTTTTAGCTGAAGTTGGTGTCCGGTGTCTAGTTTAAGAATACAATGCAACCTTGACCTTTTTTTCCAGTCATATGGGAATCCCTCCTAATAGTTTGGTTCCCCTTAGCCGGTCTAATATATCATGGCAGAAGTCAGGTGGGTGGAGGAGAGGCACAGAGGACATGGGCTGCATTATATCGTCTGATCTACCTTATCGTTACGTTCCCCAGCAGGGGAAAGGCTGGTAACCGACAGACGGGTACCTTGACTACTTCTCTTTTGGTCGACAAGTTAAAGCGCGAGTACCATGTGTGACAAGAACGAGTGTACATAGTGTATCGTTCCTGGACGGGTGTGGAGAAGCGGTTACCTTGCTTAGCAATGACGGTGGCATAATTTGAGGATCTTATGCCATGGTCTGCTTGCCGGTTATAGAATGAGACCCTGGCCCTGGGGGAATGATGCAACTGGGGCGAGGACAGCCACAACGGACCAGGCCTGTCAGACAGGGTATTCAGAAAACGGATTTCAGAAGCCTTCCCGGACCCTGGCAAGTCTTGGCCGAAAGAGGGACTTGGCAAGCGGGAGATCTCATCTGGGAGAAATGGAATACTCAGAACTGGGTAGCTGGGAGCAGAATTGCAAAGTGAAACAAGCACCAATGTACAATTGGGCAAGAGCGTGAGCAAGACAGACATCGTGGGTGTGGCTTTTTTTTTCCTTTGGGGTGGGTGAAAGGCCATTCACTCTATCCAAGAAGGCTAATGCACTTGCGACTTTCTTCTCTCTGGGAGCTGTGATGCCGACAAAATCTTCATGTGCGATTGGTTCCTGGTTGTGCTTGCAACACTCGATCAAGGCCATGTAGAAACAGTTGGGCAGGGATTTTTGTGTCCTCGCGTCTCCACTCCAGAGGGGCCTATAGTCGACAGGGGGCAACCTATATTAAGGAGTTAAAACCTGCGATCGCGACACCCCATAGGGCGGGCTCCTGACTGGGATTGAGAGTAGAAAGCCACACTGCGAACAAGGGCCATGCCACAATGCTGATGGAGCAGGGAATGGATCTTTTCCTGCTGGATGGGTCTGTTTAAGGCCCTTCTATAGGCGCATGCTCAGCACCGAAAGCGTGGATGCGTCTCCTGATCACCGCACATAGTTCGCAACATCCACTTCTAGACGACATGCCTAGAGCGGAAGTGAAACGGTGGGTTTGTCATTGGACATGTGTACGTACGTGTGTATATGTGCAGTAAGTAATATGTACGTGGTGCAGAGGTCTGGCAGAGGGGACTGTGAAATGGGAGAGGCACGCGCCGTGACCTGGTTCAGCAACTGTGACGAACGCCAGAGAGACTGACCATGATGAACCACGATATGTAGCAGCTGTCAAGGTAAAGTTGCAAAGCTGGAGTGACTTCGGCTCTTGGCAATATCGAAACTGGGGTGATACTCTCCAGGCTGGCAAAGCCAATTCCGGGCGGCTACTGAAAAGACGTTACGGCCGATCTCATGCGCTGCAAGCGTTGGGTTAGATCTGCCCACTAGCTGCTGGGTAATTAGTACTGGCCGTATGTGGGCACCTGCGAGTCAGCAGCTCGGTATTCATGAGGGTCCTATCGTGTGCTATAGTACTGGCTATAGTTCCGTGGGTTGCCCTAATGCGGTAGAGCAGAGCACAGAAACTACACAGGCCTATTCTGTACATACAGCAAGGGGCTGCGATTTGGGAATGCGAGCTTTAGTGCTGTATTACCGACCACTGGAACCTTGCCCACCACCAAAAAAGGACATTGGCGATATCTGCGCGGCTCAATGCGAGCACTCTAGGGCAAGACGGGCCAATGAGAAGCCATCGTGGGGTTCGGAAGATGCTGTAAAGGGCTGAGGTCAGGCACAATGAGCATCTGTCCAAACGAGTAAACTAGCCAGATTGAGAGAATACAGAGGACAAAACGAGTGCGGCGATGCGGCAAACCCGCGATTGCTCGCAACATGGTGGGCGGAGAGCATTGAAAGGGGGTCTTGTTGTCAGGGATACGCATTAACAAAACGTGTTTCAACGCACCCAGGCAATTAAAGGACGAATTATGCTGCGTACGCCGAGCCCTCCCAGCTTCTAGAAAAACTCTGATTGTTTCTAGCGTCGACGGGGGTCTGTCGCCATAGATTGCGGCTGAGCCACGAACTCGCGTGAGGTCATATCCGCCGAATGCAAGAAACCAAAATAAACGGGAGAAGCGACACGAATGATTTGATGGGACAACAAACGTGGTTGCCATGGGTGTGTCGTGGAAGGTAGGTAGGAATGTTTGAGATCTCGCCATCATGTCACTTGACTGGTTAGGTGCTGGAAGGTGGGGTGGTGGGTGAATAAGGTAAGGTAGCTGCTACCTTGGATGGTAGCACAGGGTCAAGGTCAAGTGCGCTAATTGTAGGTCACTTTGGTAACTGGAGGAAAGCACGTCCACTAATGACATGTACTAGATTTACACTACAGGCAAGCACAGCACTGACTTTTGGGCGGGTTTTAGTGCAGTGTACTGGGACTGGGGGTGGAATTCAGTTGACAGCAAGTGGGACAATCTTTCTTTTGCGATCGCATGTCTCGGTGTAATCACTCCGCTAGTAACGAGCCTCATCATTGAGTTATTCCAACCGTCTAACCTGGAATCCACCGACAGACATTCTCCTTGATGTACAATATGCATCTACCTTCTGCATGCTCCTGAGTACATACCTACTCATCCACGTTTTTCTCTCAAATCTCTCGCGCATTACCTCAATGTCGTTTGTGTGCAACCTTACCCATACTTGCACTGCATTGTGCCCCAACGCCGCAATGTCCTGTCGAATCATGGATTGGGCATGAGAAGGGGGTTGGAAGACCATCACATCAATGATCAGATCTGGTATACGATAGGCCCATTGCTTCCCAGCCTTGCCTGGGTATCCTGAGACCAAACAGACCCTCAATACTACTATCAACCCGGCATCTTCTGGAAGCAAGAGCCTTCTCCAAAAATAGCCTGCTTCCTCTGGCCTGTTGTAACTACTACCACTACCACCTTATACTACCTGGGTACCCTGAGAGAGTCTATGCAAGCGGATAGCCAGGCGCCTGGGCCACCCCTCGACCACAGACACTTGACGCTCCTCGTCTCATTGCCCCCAAGTCTCAGTATTCAGGCAAAATCATGACAACAAACTCAAAGTGCATCAAAAAGCTTGGATCATGTTCACCTGTCAAACCCAGTCGTCTTGCAAACATCCGACGACGCGGCAGAGATGGGAACTCCTATTCCTGTTAGGTAGGTGGGCAATTAGGACAAAACAAACTGGGCGACTTGTGTGGTGTATACCTCCGCACCTTGCAACAACAATTCAGTAGTATCATGGATGGCGTCTTACACGACTTGGACGATGACAAACACATCAGCCGTCATGTGAACAAAGGACTGAAATGTTCAGATAGACGTCGTCCGGTTCTTCTTCCTTCCTTCTAGAAGGGAGAACCTGGTCGCTTGCCCGCTCGTCAAGCCCCTATTCCATGCACGCCCACACACCCCCATGACTATATCCTCGTCATTTCGTATCCGACCATTTGGATCATCCGCTGCAGTCGGCACGCCACGCACACACCCTTCCACCGATTTGCCCAGCTAGGCTTGTGCCTGGGGGGGACGATGGAGGGTTGAGGGCCTGCAGAATGAGGCAGGGAAGGACATGGCCGTCGTCATTGGCCTCCGCCTCTCTTCATTCTAATTGAACATTGTCCATGTGCCAGCCAACCACTGCCGGCCAGATGGAACACTTTGAAGAGACCTCTGCCAAGAGATTTTAAGCTACTGCTAAGTTGCCATGGCCCATGGACATGTTGGAAATCTGATCGCAGGGTCCGCCCTGCCTGAAGAATGACGAGGGATTCCACCGATGATGCCTGCTTAGTGGGCGGATAGCACCGTGGCATTCAACGTTAAAAAGAATTTTAAACTCTGAACTTCTTTTTCGTCTCAAGGAGGGAGCAACACAGACCGACGGGTAGAATGGCGGAAGGGCCATCAATCGATCTATGTAACAACGTCTGTCGCCGCCAACAGCCCATCAATCCGGCATCACGGAGCATCTCTGTCCTTTCTCTTTACTGGAGTTGCTGATGGAGTTGCACAGACAAGGAATGCCTAACCAAGAGACTCTACAGCACTATTTTTGACTTCATTTAGCGTCACGAGGGGTCCGCTCAGTGTGTTGCGCACTGGACTGAGTCAATTGGCCATTGCTTGTGTGCATGATTTCATCGGTTGCACGACAAGATGGCTAATTCGGTCGGGGTCCCGGCGTGTCCCTGATCTACAGTACCGAGTCTCGAAAAAGAAAAGTTTCCACTGGCTGACCAATATCTTCCAAATCTCCGCGCCTATTTCGATGAATAGTAAGTACTAGTACAGTACACCAACGACTGGCATTGACATTGGGAAATACCGATTTGCTCAATCAATACATTGAACACGATCTAACTCAATGCCGGCGCGGAAATTGTCACCTTGTTTTGACTTTCTGTCGCACACGGCTCGTACAGCTCATATGCACAACTCATTTTCATTCAGATATTCCTCCTCTCCCAGACCTTCGGAGTTCCCCCCACTGCCAATTACGGAGAGACTTGCCGAACTGGATGCGGAGCCAAGGAACTGGAGTCGGTTGATAGTCGGCTCTGAGTCTCTGCACCCCTACCACGAAGCCGATTACGGGCTCATCATGCCTGCGCATGAGCTACCCGCCTGTGCCAATAAGTAGATGAAAACATGGTGATCACGCAGTGGGACGATTCCCATGCGAGTGTTGTGAGGTGCTGCACATCAGGCACTGGTGCGTCCCAGACCGCCTCTGCAAGCGGTTATGGCATCATGCTGGACCCTTTTTCGCTGCTGGGACTACCATCGTGGATTGCGAATGACGACGTGTCGTGCCCGACGAGCCACCTCCAGGTAATCAATGTCCTGTTGCGCTAGAAGGCTGCCCTTGCAACACGCCGCCCATCTCAGCCGCAGAAATATGGAGAAATAGAGGTTAAACTAGATATGGTGCCTGCCCTCCCGCCGCGACCTTGCTCTTAACGCGCATCTTACAGGAGCTGTTTCGTACACCCCTGATGTGTTCCCGCACATGGGGGTGGCTGCGACCGCATTCCAAATCTCACAAAGTAATGCACATGGAGACGATGCCTCGTGCTGGACTAGGAAGCGAGATACACAGCCCATGTGAAAATCTCCGACTTTGTCCAAGATGTGAGCGAATACGGATTGCGATGCAGATAGAGCGCGGGACAGACAGAATACCAATCACCAAACCCATGACATCCGTCGGCGGGATGGGCGCTGCGTCAAGTCCGAGCAGTACAGTACATTACCTACCATGGTCATTAGGGCAGTGTATGTAGGTACCAGCATGACCTACATGCTGTACGCACCCCGGCAGCCCGTAACGCGAACACCAGTGCAGTTAGAACAATTAATTTTTCAGCGCAGCACTTGCATTTTTTCCCCGGATTGGCTGCGAATCCAGTAACCACACGTGCCGGAGCCGTGGTTGTGCATTAATGGGCTAAGATAAGCCAATTTACTCTCAGGTCGTTCTACGTCAGCCGCCATCTCGGCATCGCCTTTACTTTTACCAGTGCTCTGGCCTATGTAGGACATGAGGGCCGTGTTGGTCAGCGCCGCACGCATTAGTGATGGGAGTTAACTTCCCAAAAGAGCGACTCAATGTACAGGAGTAGGGTCGCTGGCTATAGCAGGTGTACACGCAATAGCTGCAGGTACTGGCTCATCCCCGGTCTTGGCCGGCCATGTACCTGCGCCAGTGGAAAGAGTTTTTGGACAATTCCGGAAGGTTGCCGTCTTTGTCAACTGCCCGCCGCTCCTCGTCAAAATGAAAGGATTCAAAACCTCGTTTCGACGCCATGTCATTATGAAAGACAAGATATCAATTAATCAAACCACGAGCTATGCGGTCGCCTTTCTTTCTCACAGGTTGCTCCCAAAGGGTCACCGGAGTCACAAACCGGACCCAGGACGCCGGGAATGTTGATCAACGAAATTCCAGGAACGGAAAATTTTGTTTCTTCTTCCTTCTCGACAGCGTTACATCCCACCAAAAACCTGGGATACTCAGCTGCAATAACAGACTGCAATAAAGTGTCACACTCGGGATCACGTCTTCGGCTTAATCTTGGATGAAAGATCAAAACGTCCGGTCGGCCAATGGTATAACACGCAGAGCTGCGCTTGCACATATCTGCTACCTAATCACCAAGTGTAAGGAGGCATGCAATAGTGTGTGTGAAATCATGAGCCCGCACCACAGGCCTCACCAGTACCTAAAGAGCTACCAAATATGGCCCTGATCTGTCACACATGGTTCTTGTAACACCCCGAAGTCAAGTATCTTTTGTTTCGTTCTGTTTCTTTTTCTTTCCTACTCATCTCGGACCTGGTCCCATATCTGTCATGGACTTTCAAGTCGCTTCAAAGCCCGAGGTGACAGGTCGCTATTAGCCGAGCAGCAGTTGGACGCGCAAGTTTCGCACGGGCCATGGAGTATGCAAAGATGACTATAGTCATCGTTCCTGTTAATGATTGTCAAGATTATCTGCATCCCTTTTTCTTTGGAAACAACCCATTATCCGCCTGTGGGGCTCCTCTCCTTGTGATGGCTTCTGTTATTTTTGGCAGTCTTCTCCCTTTCTAACAAAACAAATCCGCGATCCCTTGACTTAGTATCGTGGCCCAGGTATATAAGATCAGCGCTCCGCGAAACTATAATGACCCGCGCCCGGCGTTCCAGTGGGGTCGTTTGGCCAAACACACACACGCAACCAGATACGCAATACGAAGGCCGATCCACCGCCGCGGCTTTGCAGGAAGAAAAAAATTCCTATCCAACTATAGCAAGGTTACATTTACTATGATAACGGGTAACCTACAAAATAGGACTCGCAATACTACCTCGTTTCTTGTTTCGTTTCTCGACCATTGGAGTTTGTTTTGCCACAGTACCAAAAATTTAGAAATAATGATGTCTTTTGACTCCAACGGCTTTTGGGTTCGGCGGGTCGTTGATGTTGCAATTGACTTCATAATACATTGTTGCCCAAAAATAGACTTCGCTTCCAAGGAGACATAGTTGACCAATTCAGACGCGTTTCAAGAGTAGAAACTGCTTTAAGCTCATCTTTTGCTAGTCATGCGATGATGCACGCACCTAATTTTCTAAGAATTCATATTGACATTCATGTATTTATTTAGTAGTAGTATCGCTCGCCTCTCGCGCGCTCTAATTAGGCTGGACATGGACAAAAAGAGAAGTGGTGTCCTCGTGACGGAATTGACAAGACGTACAATGAAGCATGGAACGCGTCAGACAGACAAGCATAGTGACCCAGAGACGAGAAAAAAATTCTCCGATGCCCGTCAAGACGGATCCGGGTCCCCCAAGGCTCAAGCGACTCGGTTGGACGGGTGCGCATCGTATCAGGAATGCCAATGCCGTGAATTGTCCGACTATAGATTGTACCCGTTGCTGCCTTGCAATGCGATTATTTTAATAGACATTGAGGCTGGCTCAAATTAGGCGAATGCCCCTTGTTTTCTGGATAGATGTCTTTCAATCCAGTCTCCATGAAAACCGCGGTCGTTGATGAAGGAACTGCTTGACTTGTTTGCAAGCTCCTACGACATGCTGAAGACAAGACGCATCATTGAAAATGTGCATACTTGATAAACGGTTCCTTTTGTGGCCCTTTGATATTCAGTTTGGCCTCGTTCATGTCAAAGATGGAAAGATCAGTCAGTGGTATTCATCGCCTGAGCAACACGCTTCGCGGACGATGGAAGTTAAGGCATCCAGTTGCGTTAAACACGATATTTGTGCCTTGGAGTCGTCATGACAATAATTCTTTTCGAGCATAAGTAGGAGAAAGAAGGCCGGAGAACACTCAATCAAACTTGATCACAGTCGCAGCATTGATTAATTCCAGGCGTCCCCATTGCTAGTTCGATCCAGCTTACACAAGAAAGCACACAACAAACCCTTCAGAAATCATGCCCACCATCTTGATCGAGTTTGACCACATCTGCCAGCCCGAGCTTCATCTCGAGTATGAGCTGGATACTATGAGCGACCATGTTCGGCCGTACGACTATGAAAAAGGCGCATGCGAGTACAGCCAAAAGTCCAAGAGTTGCCGCATATGCTACAACAATCTCTTTGAGCACGTCAACACTTTCAGTGATCCGTTGGAGAAGGAATTTGCACGTCTAGCGACCCGCCACTTTGCCAAAAGCCATGGACTTGACATTGGTGTTCTGGGGCAGGCGCCCCTCGAGAAGGTCGAGATTCATTGGTTTAGTGGCGGCACCTATTCTATGACGCGCCAGACATCCCTCTTGGGCATGGACAACAACAGCTTGCATCACCAGTTCAAGATGATCCCTTTGCGCAACTTCCTCGACATTATTCGTATTCAATACAAGTCACCACAGCGAATACACCCGATCTCGCCACCTCCACCTTTGTTCCGGCCGCTCACTGACACCCAGGTGGCACCCAGCCCGAAGGTCATATACCCCGGCCCTGGCAAAGGAATCACTAGCAAGTCGGGACTCGGTCAGCAGTTCAATGACAGCACTCGTCAAGGAAAGCATAATAACTCGTGTCGCTCCCCAAAACTCGGCGATGTCTACATGTCCGATCTTCCTCCGACGCCCGCTCCTCCTGATATCAAACCGTTTCGTGATCATGTTTATCTCCCTACCAACGGAGCCTACCGGAGTGGTATAGCTGGGGATCGATTCCCGTTAGTTATGAGAACTAAGCTCGAGGTTCCTCATAGTGGGACGGGCCGCAAAGCCTCAAGCACCCCGGGCTCGTTCTTCGCCCACCCTGCGGCGAGCAACCCATTCAGGGACGGTCCTTCAAAGACAAAGCCGCAGGCTGCAAGCGATTTCTCCTCCGTGCGAAACCCTCACAAGACATCCCACCAGAGCTCTGGGGAGCAGGCTTCCAACCACCACGCCCCACTCTTTGGAAATAACCAGCCGATCCAGCATTTTCAGGGTTCAGTCGCCAACAACGATGAGAAGTACGATACATTCACGGGCTTTCCATCTGCTATTTCTGGTATTGGCAACCGGTTCAACCGGCCTATCAAGAGGCTGCCGCGACCAAGAAAGCCCGTTACGGGACCTCTTCACACTTTCGGTGGCGAACGAGCTGAGCAGGGTCATCACGCGCATGTGGGAAAGCTCGTCAAGAACCAGCATTCCGAGCACTTGATGGGAGGATGGGATGATTATGCTGTGTCGGATGAACCTATGCGGGATGCATCATAATCGTCGTGCATGATTCTTAGGCGGTAGGAAGGGTCTGTTCAGAGCTTTACTTGCGACGATAAGTTGCCCATGTGATTGGAAATGGATATTGGACAGCCACGTTTGCTTTCAGGCGATATTTTCTGACAATGTCCTTAGATTCACGAGATTCGCCGGTACTACTTACTACCTTACTTGGACACAGTCGTTTAATTACCCACCAGATCTTCGTGAGATGTATCCACAAATATAGTATGCATAAAATAAGAGGCAAAAAGAAAGAATAAAGAAAAAAAAAACCCCCCCCGTTAGGAAGAGATATATTTATATATCTCCTAATAGCTTCTGCAATTAACCATGGCACTTGTCTTCGTATTATTGCCCTGCGCAATTTATACGTCTTTTGATACCAACATTATTCTCCCAATTTATACTGGTCACTAGCATAGTCGGTCGGTGAATCTTAAGGCTGCCTGGTCACCATCGATTATTTATGACTGTCATCTATCTACTTGGTGACACTCTTATCAATCAGCAGCTGGCGGCAAAGACTCCTCCAGAACAGAAACAATCTCAAGATCGCCAAGATCGCTAGCACAGTCGCAAGGCGTTATGCCGTTACCATCTGCTATGCTAGCATTTGCACCTCGCAATAGCAGTAACTTGACCGTGTCTAAACTCCCTGATATCACAGCCATTAGGAGAGAGGTTTGACCATAATAATTCACCCCGTCAATGTCACCTACGCATTGCTCATTGAGTAACCATTCCACAACCCGGACGTGTCCTTCCTTTGATGCTAGCATCAATGGCGACCATTGTTCGTCACCGATCACTGTCCAGTCCTGAGGGAGGAGTTTGACAATCTCAAGATGACCCGCGCTGATGGCAACATGCCAAGCCGTAAATCCGTATGTGTCTTTGGCAGTACGAATGAATTGGTCATGAGCATTACGAGATAGTAATTGTACAACCTCTTTGTGTCCATTTTGTGCTGCATGATGCAAGGCGTTTTGCTCGTTTCGATCTGAAACTTCAGGATTGGAATTCAACTCTAGCAGAGTCTTCACAACAGTGTAATTCCCCTGACAAGCAGCGTAGATGAGTGGTGTCGCACCAGACATGTCTTGCCAATCAATTATTGATCTGATATCACCACAATCGAGAGCCTTGACCTTGTGGAATACCGACACGGAACCGCGCGCAGCGGCAGAATGGAGAATCGTGTGGTCACATATGACCTCGCCTCTGGCCAAGTCAAGGAATCTGGCGTTGTCCAAGTTCTGCATAAGTTGCTCGATATCTGCCTCGTCAGCAATTAAGATTGCTCCTGTCAGGACATCAAACCCGAACACATCCTTTCCTCGAAACAAGGCTTGTGGCCAGTATCGCATCAAAAGGCTCAAGATCCGGGTGTCTCCATTGAAAGGGATGTCAACTTTTCCAGGGTTGAAGAGAACGCTGTCTTCCGAATCATGAATCTGCCTGATACGCTCCATGTACCTTCCGCATTTCCCAACGTAGGTTTCCATAGCCTTGATCATCGCCTCACGGGGGGCCCCTGAATTCATGGTGCGTACGAGGCATTCCCTCACAGAGATTTCATTGTCGATCCGATCAGACGCTATGGAACTCGCCAAGAGATCTCTCAAGGTAAGTTCATCGTCCCCATCAGCTTCAGTTTCCATGTAAACAGCTGGGCGACGATCTAGCAGCCGAGACGGTACTGAAAATGCAGCTTGTTTGACCACTGAAGTCGGGGATTTCAGTAATTGTTTGACCTGGACCATGATCTTCTGCCTTCTTTCTTCGATCTTGATTTCAAGTTTATAGAAATCAAAAATCCAGACGACATCGTTGGTTTTGTTTAATAATTTTATCCTTGTCGCATAATCTTCGCAACGACGAAGCCAAGATAGCTCCAATTCCCTGTAACGATTAGTGAATGCATTAATAGGCTTCGACCATGAAATACTACAATTCTTGACACTTAGTGAGATTTTGCGAGGTCTCGTTACTAAGGTCACCTCTCTCCCTAATTTCAGCTCCATCTGCGATTGTCAAGCTGATTTCTGTCGGCTTAAGGTTCACGTTCTCTGAACAGTCAAATTCCTTCTTTGTACAACGATCGCATTTTTGTTCCGGCCACTGTCGATTTTTCGGTTCGCACTTAGTTAATTAATAAAAGTGCCTGCTTTGAGCTTTTCTGCTTTTTTTTTTTTTTTTTTTACTTGCCTTTTGTTTGTCTCTCCGACAGAATGTACATTTGCTCACGAAGGTCATCCTTGCTTTATTGCTGCCTGAGCGAGCATACACCTGCCAGGACGGTACTGGTTTGATAGAGGTGGCGATGGGTGTGATTGCAAAAAACAAATGTGAAAAAAGTTTCCTACGGTTTCCTTTCGTTCCCCTTTTTCTTTATTCCTTTTACTGCATGATTAGCAAAAGACAGCCTTGCGCTGGCTAGAGGGATTAATTTTTAATGAAGCGCCCACAGTTTACTTGGCAAAGACAGCAGCACGTTCAAGGCCGAGCCATGCCTGGCTGATACATTTGTTCAGAACGTCGCATTTGCTGTAGTCGCCTGATTGGTGGTCGCAGTGTCGCAGTGAGGGGACTCTGCCGTCTCATGCACCACCTTTCTATTTGTAAAGCGCACATCAAGCCATCTTACAGGGGTATTTCGCAGGCGCAACAACGCACATGCATGGCCCATGCAGGCGATGGGAAGCTATTCGACGCTTGGAATCCCTGACTTTTGTTAACAATAAAAGTAATTGAACAAATTATGGTCCTTGAATGCAATAATGGGTGCGTCGATGGCTGTCGCAGTGTCGCAGTATTGCACTCGGTAGCACAGGTGGCAGTGTGGGGTGGGACCTTTTCACCCTTTTAGTGGCGAACGAGCTGAGCAGGTTACCCACGCGCATGTGGGAAAGCCCGTCACCAACCAGCATTCCGAGCACTTGATGGGCGGTTGTGATAACTATGCTAGGTCTGATAAACCTATGCGGGATATTTTATAGTTGCTTTATTGGATTACATTATAGTGCGAAAGATCTGTGCGGCTATATCTGATGCTGGCCAGTTTTCTGATAGATGGGTTGGGATAATTACGAGCAGCTGTATGTAGGTTTAGCTGTAGACATTACCAGGAATGAAGAAGCCCTCTAGTGTCAGCGCCTGACTTATTGATTATTTCCAACGACATTCGGAGGATGCTACTGACGAGGCAAATATAAACACAGAGTCAGTCCCAGTAAGCGATATATATCAATTAGCCTAGCGAATTCTCTTTGGTGCGACACATAAGCAATAATAAACATATTTGTCCTGTTATTTTCTTGGGAGATCTCCAGCGCATTTGCCGCGGCCTTCGTCCTCAGCTGATCGCAGAGAAATGGATTAGAGGGGCATGACTGATTCGTCATCATGCACACGCCGTGTGCTGTTTTCCCTTGCAGCGCGAAAATATGTTTCACAACTGAAAGGGCAATCGATTGGAGACATCAACATGCTTTTCGTATTGAACGGAGAAAACATCTACTATTATTCCACTATGTTTGAATGTCTCTTGAATGAAGGTGTTCAAAAGGAGTCCTGAAGCAGCGAAACCAAGAACATTATAACAATTCTTTTAGGGTTCGATTGACAATTGAAGTCGAGGCATCTTGGGAAAACTTTAACTAATGTATGTACATATGCATGAATGAAAAAAAATCCGGTGTCCTCACAGATCATCGAACCCTAGCATGGCTTCCTCCAGTAGAGAGACCATAGCATTGTCCTCGAGCAAAGAGACTATAGCTTGGTGAGCACGAGCCCGGGCAAAGTCGCAAGGCGTTTTATGTTCACCGCTGGCTTCTAAGCTGGCATCTGCGCCCCTTGAAAGCAGAAACTCAACCGCTTCTAATCTTCCTTCCTCAGCTGCCAGCATGAGAGGAGTCATGCCCTTGTGATCTTTCAGGTCAATTACGTTTCCATGTTCGTCGTTAAGCAACCATTCCATAATTGGGATATGACCGTGCCGGAACCGGGGTGAAGAGTTTGGCGACCTGGAGTCGGCCACCCTTTATGGCACAGTGGAAAGGCCTATACCCATCATGGTCATAAGCAGTGCAGAGTGATTCATCATGAGCTGACAATAACCGCGTGATGTCTCCATACCCATGGTACGCTGCGTGGTGCAAAGCATTGCGCTTCTTCGAGTCCTGAGCCTCGGCAGCGGCGCCCAGCTCCAGAAGCTTCCTCACAATGTTACAATCGCCGCGACTGACTGCATGGATAAGTGGCGTCCAACAGTCTTCGTCCCGAAGTTCAACCATGAAATCAAGTCTCGTCTGATCGAGATCACGAACCTCTTCGAACTTCTCAAAGATGCAACTGATACCTCGAATAGCGGCAATATGAAGAACCGTGCACTTGGTGAGGCCATTGTCTGCAGCTGTTCCATAGTCTGCAGGGTAGGCATAGTCTGCGGCCAAATCGACAAAATCGGCATTGTCCATGTTTTGTACGAGTCGTTCAATATCTTTGTGCGCACCAGTGAGGAGCGAGGCTGAAAGAGCATTGTACCCGAAAATATCTGTTCCTCGAAATGAAATTTGTGGAGAGTATCGCATCAAGATACTCAAAATCCGATTGTCTCCATTGAAAGGTAAGCTAGCGAAGTGGGGAGATACAATTTTGATATGTTTCAAGTGCTGAAGTTGTCTGAGTCGCTTCATGTACCTCTTACGGGCATCCTGATAATCCCTGATAGCATTGAGCATATCTTGCGGATCAGCATGTCGAGTATCCATGGCGCGAAGAAGCCGTTCATGTACGGAGAGTTCAATGTCGATCCGATCAAACAATTCGCAACTCGGTAGAAGAGCTCTCAAAGCTTCTTCAGATCTGAAATTCTCCACCTCAGCTTTAACCGAATTGTCTGCATAGTCACTCGGATGCCGACCGGTGATGAGCGATATCACTGAAAACGCAGCCTGTCTGACCAGCGGGGAAGAAATTTCAAACCGTAATAGTTGTGAGACCTTGTCTAAAATTTGTCTTCTTCTTACTTGAATCTCGTTTCCAAGTAATTTGAGCTCAGATCTCATAATTAGAAGATGTTTGCAGTTGGTCGTCACTGTTACCCTTGCTGCATAGTCTTCACAACGGTGGAGCCACGACAGTTCCAATTCCCTGTGACCAATTAGCGAATGCAATTATGGGGTTTTGTTACGAAATGTTACAATTCTTGGCACGCGGTGAGCTCTTGCGAGTCTCTTCTATCAACATTGTCAAACTTGTCAATTGCAGCTCCAGGTGCAGCTGCAGGACTGGGTTTTGTCGACTTGAGGTTTTTGTTTTCCGAACACTCGAGGCCCATGCTCTGACAACGGTCGCATTTTTGCGGCCACAATCGATCAGTTGGCTCACACTAAATTGGTCAACAATGAGGTCGGCCTTGAAACTTTTGGGAACTTGACATACCCGTTTCTTGTCCCTTCGACAAAATGTGCATTTGTCGTAGTTGAGCTTCCTTCGTTTGTGGCAGCCGGCATCCATACTTGCCTTGACTTTGCCGTAAACCTCGAGCTCGAAGATTTGTGGATGCGTGGTCCGGGAAGAAATTGGGTGAGCGCTGTTTTGAAGTACTCGGATCTAGCAAAAGATGTGCTTGAGCGACCTTCGGTTTGCAAGGAGTTAGAATATGACGAGTGCGATGAGTAGTGTAATGGACAATGGATGAATTAGAGGGGTAAGGGTTTCCCTCCTTTGCGCTGTTCTTGCCCCCTTTCTCGCCCTTTTATTTGTTTCGCCGGCGGGCCAAAGATGAAAAAAGCAAAAAGAGAAAGAGAAAGATGTAGAAGAAAAGGTATTATACTGATGGACGATATCATCCCCAAATTAGCTTCATGGACTGGCCTTTGCCTGGAAAAGGCGATCCGAAAGCCGACTCGACAAGGATAGTTAGTTGCGTAGTGAGAAGGCGAGCTGAGCGATCCGTTGTATGATGCAGCGAGATCCGGTAGATTGGACGAGGGTGCCGTGTTTTTCGCAGGCGTGTGATTGGCGGTCGCACTGTCGCAGTTGGTGGCTCTGCCACCTCTAATACATGGCGTGAGATGTCCACATCCAACCATCTTGCAGGGGTACTTCTCAGGCACAGCAACGAATATGCAGAGCTGTAAATCGCATTGTCGCACTTGATGAATAGATTTGACTTGATCGTGTAATCCCTGGCGATCACTGTGACTTGGATCTTATTTTGAGTTCCTCGACGAATCTCGCAGTATCGCGCTGGTCAAATAGTTGGGACCCCTGATGTTCTTGGGTGGATCGACTATATTCGAAGATTCAAGGTTTCTGCGAGGCCGCAGTTGTCGCAGTCGCCGAAAAGGCACTTTTGGTGTTTGTTGTCCTCTTCGCAGTTGTCGCAATGAATCTCATTGGCCTCACCTCGCTTGCCCTCTGTAACCGATTCGTAGAATGATATGCTTTTGAGGGCGCCGCCCGACAGCTTCCCTGTAGGTCAAAATACGACTTGGGAATGGTGTCTGGACTGTTTGGGGGGAAAACAATTCACCAGGTCCCTGAACTTATAAATATTCGATGAGCACTTGTTATGGTAGTACTCCTCAAACTCCCACGATCATGGAAACCTGGATTAATACTCAACAACATCTACATCTACTGATATCGCCACTCACCCGCCTTCAGCTCCCAGCACAAAACAATGTCTCCCACCTCTGAACCATCCGTGATCGTCGGTATCACTTTTGGTCTCGCATCCCTCCTCCTCACAATGATGGGTCTTTACTTTACATGTCTCGGATTCATATCCTCCCAGAACGAAGAACAAGATCAACCGGTGCTGCCTTATCATGACCGACGCTCGTCTTTCCCCGAACGCACAGAACCGCATCAGCCAAGGACGCCCTCGCTCATTTACGAACTACCAGCATTACCCGAACCTGCACACCATGCTTCATCGGAGCACCCGGTCTGACATTGCCGCGTTCTAGAGCACAACCACCCACTTCGACACGCTCAAACAAGTCCAACCTGACGGATTGCCGGCGAATAATACCCAGGAAGGACGGATCTCTGCCCTGAGTGGGCGTTTGTTCGGCCCCCAACCTTCACGACTTTCATCCCAAAAGCTTGCTTTTCAATATCGACAAACCGCACATATTTAACGGCACGTAAAATACTTCAAGACGTCATTAAGCGGAATATTCGACTACTACGGTAAATACATGCAAGCTGGCGCAGATTCCAACCCTTTCGCCAGATGACGACTGCTCCAATAAATACATGCAAGCTGGCGCAGATTTCAAGCCTTTCGCCAGACGGCGCCTCAAAACAACTATCTTACGGGCAAAAACGGCATTCATCACGGGCAAGCATTTACACAGTAGGAGCAACACATATACTTCTTGCGAGCATAGTCTCTTATCTGTCAAGCTTGAATATTACACGGATTTCAAAATTTTATGTCTGATGATACAGAACTATGAACATATGATTACACTTTTTCTCATCCCCAAGATGTGCGCTTGCATGAGCACAAAGTCTGTGTGATGTATTGTCCCATAATTTGCTTTTGACAAATCAAACTCCCAAACGCCTACGATGATTTGCAACTTTCTTCTCATTCCTCGTACAGCATCGAAACTAGGAAGCCTTCTCCTTTCCCCGAATCCCCAACGACGTGGTGAGATTGTAAGGTCATTTATGCAAACTGGTCCTCCCGATCAACTCCAACTTCCTCCAGCTCAGCAAAGTTCTGGAAGTGCAATGGTCGATGGACATCTGCGTAGAAAGCCAGTGGAGTATCCAGCTTGACGTCGACCTTCTTCTTGAGTAGTGCATCGAAACCTGCACCCATGAAGCTGTAGTTCCACTTGCCATTCTCGGGAACCAAGAAGAAGCCCTTGTACTTAGGGCTGAGCAGAAGCTGCTTCTTCAAACCCATGCTGGTCACAAAGCCTTGTGGCTGGTCACTGCCGAGGTCCTTGTTCTCGGCACCCCAGGCAAAGCCGTCGGGCGTCAAACTCCAAGCGGAGAGCGAGACGGATCCAGGAGTGAAGAACACATCGACTGTGATTGAAGAAGTCTTGCTGATGGATGGGTGTTGATCGAGCAAGCGAGCGTGCTCAGTGACATCAGCAGCAGACATGTAAGGAAGCTCATTGCCGGCAATGGTGTGAATGACACCCAATGGCTCCATGTTGTTGAGGTACTCGTGCGACGGCAGCTGCTGGGGCAGTGTGACATTGCGCAGTCCACCAACCTGTGGTACCATGACGATACAACGGATCTCTTTGACCTTGTCGTCTGTGTCCGGAGCCGACGCACCGTAGAGGTAACCAGCAACCTGTACCCTCAAATCGGCGATAGTGATAAACTTCTTCAGAATGTTGCTTGGCATGATATACGTGATATCATCATTATCACTATCGACGGGGGAGACGTAGAGGTTGTTGGAGCGGGTGCGCAGGTTGGATGTCGCAATCGCGCGGGTTCGCCATTCCGTCTTGGACGCGAAAGTCTGTTGCTCAAATTGAGATGTCGTGGTTACAATGATCTCTTCGCCACGGACGTTCTGCGTCTTTGTGGTCACGGCAGTGAGCTGCTGTTGTTCCTGCTGCTGCTGCTCGATCTCTGCAGCCTGTTGTCTTTGCAGCGATGGTGCTGAAATTTCCATACCAAGAATAATATCACGGACTTCGCTGCTTGTCAAGCTAGAGACGTTGACATTGTTCTTCTTGCCGTAGTCGTGCAAAATCAGATCACGCAACTGCGTCTCTACCTTGATCCAATCTTCATCAGACAAAGTAGGCCAAATGTGGTGATCCTGTGTGATGACGGTCTTGTCCGGCCGGAGAATGAGCTTAGTCTTGTCGGGGTTAACATGCAAGGCGCGCAGAATCAACACCAGACGCGAGAAGGCGGTGTAAGAGGATATACTCTTCAACCATTCATCGTATAGGTTGAATAGTACCATCTGTGGCTCGGTCGCACGCAGAATCATGTCACCCAGCTTCTCAACCTTCATCGCAGCCTGGAAAGGAAGCTGCAATTCGGAAGCACGAATCGAGATATTAGGGAAGTCGAGCAGATGCACTTCAAGAGGATCCAAAAGACCCTTTCGGGTGACGATGAGCTCCTTCGGTTGCTCTTCGACCGGTAGAGATCGGATAAGCGCTGCAACTTCTTCGGCAGTTTTCCACTTCGCCAATTGACCAAGACGTTTCTGACCAGCCCAGACACTAGTGTGAATGATCTTCAAGAACAGCTGTCCTGTTCGGGGATTGAAGATAAAGATGGCACCGTTGATAGGCTTGGTCGTCAAGTTACCTTCAAAGGTCTTGTGGATGGTGACACGGTAAACATTGGTGTCATCAATGAAGAGTTTGGTCTGGTTGCTGAAGAGCTCCGAGTAGTTCTGAGAGTTCAAGAACTCCTGGTTGCTCTCAGAAGCGTACAGTTGCAAACCCTTTCGAATACGCTCGCGAAGAACGTACAAGGCAGGGTTTGCCTTCATGATCTTGGCCATGGCCTGTTGCACAAGCACCTTGAGACCCGGGAAGTATTGACCGTAGGCAGAGTAGAGGTTGTAGGCGAGATCGATACCGATCATCAAACCTGTTGGAGATGGGTAGATACTCATGCTGTCGTTGGTGTAGTCAAGGTATTTGGCACGAGTATAACGCTCAATGTCGTGGGAATCGTAGTCACCGTATCGCAGCTGCACATCAACCCAGAACTTATTAGTCGTGGTTGGTTCGATGACATCTTTGGTGTCGTAGAGCAGCGAAGGTCTCGTGACGTTCCACTTGTTGCTTGCAAAGAGCAGAATGTCGGCGCAAGAACTGTTCATCTTGTATGATTTACGCGGGTGGATTGTCTCCTTCTGCACTGTTTCGATGCCAAGGGACTCGAGCTCTTGATCGAACACTTGACACAGATCCATCACGATACTCTCATGTCTAGAGAACCATATTAGCATGACGTCCCAGAAACAATGCGCTATATAGACAATGTCAGAATGAAGTACTTACATCTTTTGCCACAAATGGGCACGGAAGATTTGAATGAGAGAGATCTTCAGTGTGGGGATTTTGCCGTGCAAGAAGATACCAGTCAGATCAAGCTGGACCTGGAAACCGACGTATACGTTGGCTCTGTTGATCGTAGGTGACCACCACAGTGTGAATCGACGGTTGGGAATCTGGTTGAGACCGGATCTCTGGGCGTTGGTCAATTTCTTGAACTTCATTGACTCTTCGAAACCGCTCCTGTGTGGGAAATTAGTATTTGGTCGGATTATTTTTGCGTTCATTTCAGGTAGTGCACTTACGCTTTCTCCCAGAAAAGACCCTCCCAAGACGGGAATCCTGTCGCCTTGAAAAGCGTGTGCTCGAGAATAGTTTCAACACCACCAAGCGCTTGGATAACATCGGTTCGGTAGGCATTGAGGTTCCACAACTTTCCGTCGTGTCGCTGACTTGTCCACCAGAAGGGGTTGCTCTTCATCAGCTGATAGATCTTGAATTCACTGCGAACGCGGAATCCCTTGTCGAAACTGAGGGTACTTCGGTCCTTCTGGAACAAGGTGTTGATACGAGGAAGACCACGGTCCCAGCTGTCTTCAAGATCCTCGAGGGTCAAGCGACGGTTCTGGTTGTTTGCCTCCAGTCGCTTCTGAGAGTACTCGGTCCATACTCGCTGGGAATCAATGAATTCTGCCTCCCAAGGGATAATGTATCGGAAGATGTTGGGGATGAGCGTCTCTTCATCATGTGTCATACCAGCACGGTAATGCGTGACACCGACATCCGTCTGTTTAGACCAACGCTTGTCGCTAGCAGGAATCAAGATGTGTGATCCTGAAATCATACCAAGACCACCAAGTTCCTTTGGCGTATAGAAAACAGCCGGAGGGAAACGAGAAGGCATCTTGGAGTTGAGACCAATCTTGACTCTTGTCTGGATCTTCGTCTCACACTTGACAATAGTATCGAGAAGATTTACTGTCGACACGGCCGCTTCACGGTAGTACGTGAACAACGCAATCAATGCTGTGTTCCACTTGTTGGCAATCTTGGTAAACGTGGTCGAACCAGATGACATGAGAATTTGTCGAATACGGTTGTTGAACTTTTGAATGTCTTCTTCAGTCACCTGCAGGAAGGCATGTGCCGTGCGCTCCTTGGTTGTGTTGTTCACCAAGGACCAAACACTGTCCTTGATGGGGAACTCGTCATTCTGGTTTCTGATCTTGGGCAAGATACGGACTTCGAATCCGCACATGGAGAACAGCAGGTTGGGGTTGTCTCTGCTGTACACACTGGCAAAAGTGTCGTCCCATTCAATTGTGGTAACCGATCTAGGAAGTCGGTTCTTCAGATCCCAGAAGACAGCTCTGCCAAGGTTGACATCGTGTCTCATCAAACGCATTCTCGAGTCTCGCGGCCAGCACTTCTTGCTCTTGTAGCCGATGACGTTCTCAAAGTTGGGATCAGGCTGCTCAGTCAAGAATCTCTGGATAAGATCTCTCGATTCTTCTGCAGTGAATCTCAGGAAGACCCAAATCTTGTCGACGTAACGAGTATACAAACGGATAGGGTGCTTGGTTTCGGTTTCGTGGTCACGGAATTGGAGGAAATCGTTGGGGCTGTTTGGCGGACCAGCGATTTCAGTTGCTCTGTTGAGACCAAGGAGCAGCAGATCGAGTACCAGACCATAGTACTGGAAGACGAAGCCCGAAAACTGGAGACCACGGATCATACCGTAGCCGTTGACGTGGTTCATGTCCTTGTAAGTCAATTGGACGTTGTTCTTTGCGCTGATATAGTCTGCAAGATTGTGGTCCATGATCAATCTGAGAAGACGGTTGAGCAGAGTCAAATCGATTTTCTCATAGACCTTGGACAGCTCGGTTTCGATCATTACATTACACTCGCCGTCTGCGGTTTCCCAAACTCTGTCGAGGTTGTTAATACCCTGCGCCCACTTGTACGTCAACAGCGGCGGAACCTCGGAGTCAGATGGCTTGATCCAAGCCGGGAACAGATGACGTTGATCCGCTTGGTACCAAAGGTACTGGTCAAGGTAAGCATCACTGATCTTCTCGATGGGCTCGATGTCATAGACAGGATTGATCGTGCTGTAGTTGTCGTTCATGTCAATCTGCACTTCCTTGAATGCGCGCTGAGTGAGCAGGAAACGCTTGATACGCTCCAATGTCGTGCCCGGGCTGTCGTAGGCCTGCTCGATCAGAGCAAGCTCTTCACGCTGGTTCTGATTGAGACGACCCTTGACAGAGTACGCCTCACGCAGCCTTTCCAGAGCCAGAATCAGGATCTTGGTGTCATGCTTGTAGGAGACACTCGGGAAGGGAATGGGGGTAAATTTTCGCGATTCAAGCCAGTGGACAGTGGTCGTGTAGATGGCGACAGCTTCTTCGGATGAAACGTAGGGACCATCCTTGAGATAGTTGTGCTGTCTCTCCTGCTCGGCCTTCAACCAAAGTCTGGTCAAACGACCGACGTTCTTCTTGGCCACGGTCTTGTCAACGGTGGCACCTCTCCTGATTCTCTCACGGTTGTAGTGAGCAACGGAGACCCACCAATCGGCCTTCGACTTGACGTAACGGAGAATGATATTCTCAATTGGTGCAGGCAAGCCAGGAACCTTCCAAGGAATGTTACTCTTCCAGCACCTCCAGGCCTCTGAGAGATGCTGCAAGATGGTGTTGACCTTGTTCTGCTTGATACCCTCAGGCATCATGTCCATCAAGTCTGCCATGACGGAAGCACGCAGCTCGAGATCAAAATGGGACTCGACACGCTGCTTGGTAACAGTCTTGGCCACTCCCTTGCTGTGACGACCCTCGAACTGACGAGACAGCAAGTTTCCAAGCCATCTTTCCAACAGAGGAATGATACCACGCATGAAGAAAAGCCAGACTCGCCAAGCGGGGGCCCAGAAACCACATCCAGGACCCTTGCCAACGGGGCCACTGTTGAAGCGGTAGTAGATCAGATGCTTCAAATCCTTGCAAGATCGAATCTGGTGCATCAGCTTGTACTTGTATCGGTACATACCAGTCAATTGACCGACGTGGTTGAAAGCATACAGGATACCGTCAGCCAATTGGAACGCATCGATGTTGCCAAGACGGTATTGGACTTGTGCATCAACGATGAGCTTGGTCAGTCGCAGGATCTCTCGCATCAAATGGAATGCGTTTCCAAAGCGCGACTTCTTTCGTTCCTTGGTGGTCAGTGTCTTGACGGGCTTCAAATTGAAGTTGTAATCAAGATGAAGGTAGGTCAAGTTCTTGCGGTGGATGAGTAGATTAAGCATGTTGAAACCTTGCCGGCAAACCTGAAGACCTGCTTCGACCCAATCAATGGTGGTCTGTTGGAAGAATTTCGTTTGCTTCAGACTCTTAAGCAGATTCTGCTTGTTTTGAGCCTTTGGTGGCTTTGTGTGCAGCTCGTTCAGGACGTATGTCTTGAGAAGCTTTTGGTACGATACTCTGACCTTTACAGGCTGCTTGGGTGGGCAATGCTCCAAATACCACTGTTTCACAAGAGGGACATCTTGAGCACGAACCATGCGACCGGATCGTCGATCAAAGGGGAACGGAGCCCACCAAAGACCAATGGCGGCGGAGGTGTCTTCGTTGTACAGTTCTTCGTCTGCCAAGAAAGGCTCCACGCCAGCAGGGAGCTCGAATGCGTCCTCTTCGGGCTCCTCAATGTTGCCGGGGCCGAACAACTCGTCCTCGTGGCTGATGCTAATATTCTTTGGTGCAACCGACCGGGATGAAATGGGGTTGATTGAAGGATCGAAGAGGAATGCTGGGAGACTAGGATCGTCTGTCTTGGTGTACACGACCTGGGGATGCGAGTACCAGTTGAAGTGAACACTGCGGGGCAGCGAATTATAAAGATAGGGGTATGCTACCCGCGATTCTGTCCGAATGGGATTTCTGAAGATGATTCTGTCGATTGCATTGAACTCGCCAAAATCTTCATCGTTTGGATCAATGTCCTTGTACAGTGGTTCAAATCTTGGACCACCTGGAAGAGCAACATTCAGCGCTTTGGCTGTCAGGAAACTCTTCATGTCGAACAGGAAGAAGTAGTTCGGGTCGTAGTTCTCACTCAGCAGTGGTCTGCTCAGACGATGCAATGCTGCCATTTGTTGAAGGTTCAGGTTCCATGTCTTGTAGCTCGGGCCGTTGACATGAGATGTGTCCAGAAGTGGTCTGTGATCATAAAACCATTCATAGACAGCAGCATCTTCCTCTTCGTCAAGCTCCATCTGGATAGGCTCAAGCGGTTCCACATCCTCAATGTTCTCAGACCAAGACAACGGTGGTTCCTCATCATCGAATGGTGGAAACCTCATACGTTTGAACAAGCGACGATCACTCTTCTCTTTTCGCATTGTCAACCACATGGTCGCCCATTGCGCATGGAAGACTGGCTCGATAACTCTTGGGATTTCGTTGACGAGCGTCAAGCAGCCATTGACGTGGTATAGCACTTTCACCTCGCGCGCTGACTCCCAAGGCATCGGCATATTCTCGAGCAGCTTCAAAACGGCGTGAGGCATGAATTTTAGAGCACCAAGATAACTTCGCTTGTCACTCGTGTACTTCTTTTGCGAAACATCACCGATATCCTTGACGATCTTGCGCAGATGCTCGGGCGGCATGTCTGCCTTTTGCGTTTCTACAAAGCCGCCCTTGCGCTTCTCTCCGAAGCGGTTCTTTTGCATTCGTAGCCATTCCGTCTTCTTTTGGGCGAACTTGGCAATATGAGGGTCAGTCGGCGGCCGGTAGCCTGGCGGCGGAGGTGCAGGAGCTCCTGGCGGAGGAGGAAGAAAGTCCGACGGAGGGCCAGGAGGCGGCGGAGGAGGTGGAGGAGGACCCCAGCCTGGGGGGGGCGGAGGCGGCTGAAAGTTGGACATGTTGCTCAGTCACACGTCGGCGATGCTGGGTACTGTATGGTTTGTCGCTTTCGCGCCGCGAGCCCGGTCGCGATGGACCTGATTATGCTGGTCGCAATCTATACCCAAATACCTCGAAGCTATTTGGGAACCTGGGATGAAAGTGCAAACATGCACAGGTCGAGGTCACGCGAAAGGTTGATGGTGGTGACCTTTGCGGACGTTGCGATGGGTTGGGATGATGCTGTCGCCTCACGTCGAGAAAAAGTTCTAGGCTACCCAGAGCTTGAAGTCGCGATTGCCATTCAATGACCCCAACTAGCTTCGATCACACGTGACCCTTGAGACGTGCTGACGGTCCAAGCTCCTCGAAGTGTGGCTAATGACAGTTTTAGTCTGTGGCTGCTATGGCGGTGCACGGCCGCCACTTTTTCTCTGCCCCCGCTTGCCCAGTTCGGCTATCCTATTGGCCAAATTGTGTCTTGGGGCCTTGCACACAATTATTTTCGCAAAATCCAAATTTCAGTAAGGATCTGAAGACCGAACCAGACCTCGAGCTTTAGATTTTCCACCCAACGCCCAACGCCGGAATCATCTCGACAGTCTCACGCCAGACAATACCGCCAAGATGCCGAACAACAGA
Organism: Neopestalotiopsis rosae; assembly: GCA_023078685.1. Taxonomy (NCBI): domain Eukaryota; kingdom Fungi; phylum Ascomycota; class Sordariomycetes; order Amphisphaeriales; family Sporocadaceae; genus Neopestalotiopsis; species Neopestalotiopsis rosae. The sequence goes on from JALGAS010000001.1 coordinate 3,415,554, forward strand.
GTCACCTACCGCACCCGCAACCCGTATGTTTGCTCCCATCGATCTCTCTGCGATTTTGTCCCAGCCGAATAAAGAATTGGGAGTTTTGATGGAGGAACCATGGGCTGATCTGGAAATTTTAGCTACAACACCACCTCCAACCTCACTCGCATTGTGAAGACCCCCGGAGGTGCTCTGAGGGCTCTGCACATTCGCAAGCGCGGTACTGCCCCCAAGTGCGGTGACTGCGGTACCAAGCTCCCTGGTGTAAGTTTTATTACCAGCAAACCGACGAAGCGATCATTACAATGAGCAAGTGGGCAAATGTGGAGGAGGTCATGGCACGACACGAGGAGCCGAAAGACGACAATTTCTCAACGACACAGCAACCATTACACGATGAGCAGATCGAAATAGTTCAATGACGCGTCTGCGAGATGGAACCGGGAACATTTCAAGGCCCACGACACTCGGGCAACAAACTCAGCATGTGTTCTCGAGGAACAACCACGACCACGACCACCAACCGACTGCTACTTGCTCATGGATGATCGCAAAGCAAATAGTGATCTTGCTTCAAGTACTGACATGCAACGTTAGGTCCCTGCCCTGCGCCCCCGCGAGTACGCTCAGATCTCGCACCCCAAGAAGACTGTCCAGCGCGCCTACGGTGGTTCCAGATGCGGTAACTGCGTGCGCGACCGCATCGTCCGTGCTTTCTTGATCGAGGAGCAGAAGATCGTCAAGAAGGTGCTCAAGGAGCAGGAGGGCGCCAGCAAGAAGAAATAAATGGACACTTCACGATAAAAAGGGAATGACAACGGTGGAGAGTTTTCGGTCCGTCTACATTGCTTTAGGTGTTCAAACGGGGACAGGGCATTCGCATGTGTAAAGGACTCGCATCATTACAAGAGATCCTCGACTACTGTTTCTAGGGCGTCTTTGAGTGTCTAGATGATCGGAATGGAATAAACGACGTCAAGACATCACCTTAACGATATTGGGCATATGTGAGACTCGCCTGAGTATCTCCTCACAACCGATGGTGTGGCATGATGTAGCCTGGAGGCAAATTGTCCAGTACTTTCCGTGTATTGAGGTCGCAGATATCTGGCACAGAAGGCCTCTGACTAAGTGAAATTACTTCTTGGGACCATGTGTTGCGTGTCATACCACTTGTACGATCCAAATGATTGCTGGACTCAAATTGGCATTGGGAAATGATAGCATGCTCCTGTTCTTGAGTATTGTACATCGACACATTTCGATCCCGACCATAATAGTCCATGATGCCCAATATTATAAAGGAGGCAGCCGTTACCTATTCTTCGCATGTTTCAAGTGGATGATGCGGTCTCTCGTCATTATGGTATGTACAGGTATAATACAAAATTCCCGGGTCTGGGGTAATGGCATCCCCAATCGGAATTGACTTTTATCGCAAATACTCTACTCGTGCGTAATCTCTCCTTCGTCGTCGCTGGGCGCTCCCTGGCCCTCGACCCAACCAATGGGTATCAAGGCAGCCGCAACATCGTCGACTCCGCGCTCGGTAGCCAACAAGTTGAACTGAGCGGCCGCATTCCTCGTGTCCAGCACCTCGACCCGGATTCCCAAAGCACTGACGGCTTTCCTCAACTCGGGGCTCAGCGGCCTGTTTTCCGGTCCAACGCCCAGAATCAGCAAGTCCGGCCGCGGCCAGAGGTGCGCAAACAGACTCAAGCTCGGCGGCGGAACGTCGTACTGTCCCTTTTTATTCTGCAGGTGCGGCTTTCCTTCCGCCGCCGACGGAGAAAGCTCCCAGGGCCGCCAGCGAAAGGCCTCGCCGCCGATGAGGATGATGCCGGAGCCGTCCGTCACGCGGGCGCCGCTGTTGAGCACAAAGCCCGAGGACATGCAAATGTCGACCGACGTCGAGGGCGCGGGGATGTTGCCGAGGACGTCGAGGAGGCCGAGACTCGTGGCGGCCGGGTTGCCGCCGGGCTGCTGGGCGCGGGAGGCGCGGGTCGCGGGCGTCGTGTGGAAGAGGGCGACGGATGTCCTTGAGGTCAAAGGGCTCGAAGTCACCGGCTGCTGCCTCCTCGAGTGCAACAAGCTGCGGCGCGCCCATGTGCTTGCATTTGCGCTGTGAGAGGTGTGCGGGCAGCCCGATGCTGCACGTGCGAAGATCGAGCTTGATGCGCCGGCAGAGCGACCGATGCGTAGTGTGGATGCCATTGTATTAACTGATCAGTGCCAGTAATGTCACCTTGGTGGGCAGCTTGGCATGGTGTATATGGGTATGGCTGGTGTGGAAATTGGAGTGATGAGCTCTAGGTTCTGGAGCTCTTCTCCCGCTTTAGACGAGCAGCATTTGGTGGTGGTGCTGTCTGAACGTCATGGATCTCCTGGTGAGGAAAAAAAGCATCGGCGGTTTTCGAAAGGTCGAAAAGCCGATCCACTCAGGTGTGTGAACCAATGTCAGAGCGCCTATTGCTCACCGAGGTATCGATACAGCCAAGTGCACATACAGCCACAGGACGGACTTTGACAATTGGCCATGATGAGATGAGGCTAACAAACCGCCGGCTCTTTTGTTTGGGTGATTTCATCTAGCAAAGTCTCGATTTAGTGATTATAGCCTTGGACTCTCATTTCATTGCTGTAAGTATGTTGGTATGCAATGTTATAGGCTCAGGGCAACTATAAGGCTCGAGCTCACGGTTCACTTAATGACATGACTCGGAAGCGACGTCGAAAGCCAATTGCTCCAACCACATGGAGAATGATTGTACCCCGATAGGTCCTCTGAGATACGCTCGTACTTAGATCCGCGACGGTCCGCAGCGCAAGGTGCCAAACGTGTAAGCTGTCTGGAAATATGACAGATAACATTTTGGGTTACAGCAAAGCACTGATGCGTGTACAACCTCGAGCACGGATAAAAGCGGTCGTAAGAAAAAAGGGGGGAACAAAGTCAAAAGGGTACCTAAAGTTCAGCAAAGGTTGGTATGTAAGTTTGACTACAGTCGAGACGTGCATGTTCGCTCAACACTCTCGCTGGAACATGATGAATATTTTAGAATGGCAAATATCCGAGCTTTATTTGAAGCGCCAGTTTTCTTGAGAGGAATTATGTTTGTAAAGGTCGGATAATTGCGATAATCTGCAACAGCAAGCAAGCAATCATCTCATGACAGCTGTTGGTTTTCGCAAGAAGCGACGATGGGTTGGATGTGCATAAAGTCTGATCGCCTTGATTGCCGTGTATTCCGTAGAAATGAATCCTTCTCATTCAGCGCCTGTAGTCTCACACGCCAGACGCTCAAGGACACAGAAAAAAATTAAAGATTTGGTGGAGCTTAGGTACAACACCCACCAACCAGCCAACCAGCCTTATATTCGCCATGGGCAGTACAGGGCTGCCCATTGGCTCGGCAGACCATTTAGTCCAATCAGAGAGGTGCTCGTCCAGCTCACCCTGCTCACCGGCACCCCACGGTTCTCGCACGTTGGGCTGCTATGACGATCCGTTGGCCGGCAAAAAGCTATGACATCGCCTCCAAGAAATGCTGTTAAAGTTGATTGAAGCAGCTGCTAATCTGCATCTACAGTAGTACATTATCTGCAACCTGCATTTCCCTATTGCATTTGCATCGCATCAGTCAGCAGCAGCAGGCAAGAAGATAAACTACCTGCTTACTTGCCTAGGTTACCTACTTACCTCTTGCCCTTCTCACTGGCAACGACGGGGCGCCTTCCACCAGTAAATTTATCCTTAGGTGCGCTATTCCCGCTGCCAGCTTGTCATCCATCCTTCAATCAATTTCACTACTGCATCACAAATTTATTTTTCTTTGTCCCCCAGATTTCATGTGTCATATATTTATGTGTCATATATATTTTTCCCGGGGGGATCACAGGCCTTCATATTTCAAACTTGCCTACTAACCACGTCCTTGCAGTGACACATTTCCGAATACTAGACCTGCCTCGGTCTACTTGCGAGGGCCAAAAGAATTGGCTTCCACAAAAGTCGCCGTCACCGGCCTGGATACAATAGTACTATAATTCACACCAGGCAGCTTGAGGACCGGTCTCCATCGGCTAGCCAGATCCACGACGGAAAAGATCTGAATTTCCACCTGCAATTGCCATTGCCACGCTTGGCGCCCACTCAGCACTGAACGCTTGCTGCTGCCCCAAATTACACTTATTTATTTACTGGACGCTGCCGTAGCCTACCGAAGCCGGGTGGTCTCTTGTCGCCCTGGCTAGACCTCGGGAGCCCGCTGGTATTACCGTCGCCGCTGCTGCTGCCATCATCATCGGATTGGCTCATCTGCTTGGAAATAGTTTCATCTTGACATTGTTGTGTATTACCGGAGTAAGACCCTTTTTCTCTTTTCCCTTTTGACATCCAGCACTACCAACATGGCGATCTCTCTCCATACCTTACATGTAGAACCTGTACACAATGGTAGTCGATATTCACCACTCTTCTGCATAAACGTCAAATTGACATTGCTAACTTGTTCCGCTAAGTCATTTCCGCAACCGTTTGTGTCACAACTTCCCCATGGCTCAACCGTCGCCATCACAATCACCTGATGGTCAGTCAACTACATTCTATAGTCCGCCCTTGTATGCCGGTTTTACTAACTCTCGTAATTAGTATCAGATCCTAAAGCCACGGATCCAGCTCTGCTCGCAGAAAATTCCCAATGGAAGACATACACTATCAAGAACTTTTGCTTTCAAAGCGTTCGTGTCTTCTTCCGAGCGCGTCCCAAGATTGATGAATTTCCCCAGGATCCTGCAGCATTGCCACTGCTGGTCTTCATTCATGGCCTGGGCGGACAAGCCAGTCAATTTTCTGGTCTGATCTCCAGTCTCTGCAACAATGCTTCCTGTTTGGCGGTTGATTTGCCAGGATCTGGACGCTCCGACTTCAGTCCCAAAGACTGGAAAGCATATGAGCCCAGCGTCATGGTTGCTTTGCTCGAGACCATCATTCAGGAATATCGTGACAAGCAAAATCACCAGGGAGTCATTCTCATCGGTCATAGTATGGGATCCGTGCTCGCAGCCAGACTTGCTAATCCATCGGGGCCTCATAATACCGACCTTTCCTCCCATGTCTTGGGAGTCATCGGCATCTGCCCTCTGTCTGGGCCCCCTAATGAGAAGACCAACTCCAAGATGCGCAAGTTGCTTTGGGTTCCGACATGGTTATTCGACTTGCTCCGGAAATGGGACCAGAGAGGCGGACCGGACAGCGCCAGCGTAACGCGAATCGTTGGTGCAAAGGCGCATCGTCAACTCAGAGAGTTGCAATATATTTACAACAAGCAGAGCCGCACCCCCGTCTTTCGTAGAGTCGCATGGGGCTGTCTCTCGACTTACACTGCCGGTCAGCCAGTCGGAGGCCTTTTTGGGGAGCCTACCTGGGCGGGCCTAGATCTTCCAGTTTACCTCATCGGAGGCGGTGACGACAAAGTCACCCTACCCGGTGAAGTTGACAAGATCAAAGCACTGGTCAATAGTCAAAAAGAGAAATCCGCTGCAAATAGCGGTACAAAGGAAGCTCAAAAGATTTCCGAGCACATGTCGGCGAAGGAGATACCGGCTAGCACCAGCTCATCCAACTCTAGTGGTGCGCTCGGAGAGGCTGCAGTCCCTGCTCTGACTGCTGTAGCAAATCCACGCGAGCATCTTCCTCGGTCGATCAGCGATATCACTGCTGAGAATTTTCAGCCTAAAGAACCGACGATTCATCACGAGGATAGTTCTGACGAGGTTATAACCCCACGCGACTCTGGAGAGTCACCTGAAGCTATCCCTCCGCTTCCGCTTCATCCGGCGAAGTTTGTAGCATCCAGGATTCTAGCAAAAGCCAATCATACCGTCATGTATGATGAAAAGACAGTCCGCGTCGTGTCTGGCTTGATCTCTGATTTTATCATACAACACATTACGGGCAGGTTCGATTTGAGTTGGCAATTACAGCACCTTAATCGCCTAGGGAAGTGGGAACTGAAGAATCTCCAAAAGTGGCAATCGGTGCAACCTGTCTCGACGATGATCGGCGGTCGATTCCGCGCGATGAAAACCCTTCGTGAAGTCGATGACGAACATTCGCCGCAAATATTTGCTAGCAAATGGGGCAGCGAAGTGAAGGCTATCATCGATATCAGCAAAGACAATCCGGCCTACGATCCTCGAGGCCTCGAGCAAGCGGGTATACAATATCACAAACTTCCTTCGGTGTCCAAGGTGCCGCCAACTGACGAGGACGTTAAGAGTTTTATCACATTGGTAAGTTGGCTGTCCTCTACTCCTCTATATTGTTCACTATTGACATATTGAAGGTTGAGAGACTATACTCTGAGCTATGCGCCAATCGTGTAGTGGAAGGACAGGACGATCCTGGTCAATTCACCATTGGTGTTCACTGCCATTACGGCTTCAACCGGACAGGCTACCTCATTGTCTGCTATCTGGTTGAGGCACTCAACTACCCCGTCCAGAAGGCAATCGCTGAATTTGCCACAGCCCGGCCGCCAGGGTAAGTTTTCCGAATCCGTCCTTTTCTCGCTCATTAGGCGTAATCACGAAAGGGTTCATGTGACAGTACTTCTTTTCCAAAACTGTCAAAACAAAATCTCACTTCTGTTTCGTGTATTATCTACATTTTTATGGAAAAGTTCAAGAAGCTAACATATTACTACTTGCAAGTATTCGGCATTCTCATTTTCTTGATCGATTGGAGAACAAGTATTCCGACTGTTAGGATCTCAAGTTCAATCAACGAGTGCAAACACCACCAGGACGGCAAATCAAACAAGTTGAGGGAAGAGATTCTATTTTCGTCATTCTTGTACAAAGAAATTGTAAATTTGCGATGTCTATCTGATTTCAAAGCGTGGACAAGCGACCTAAATAGGAGTTGAGGAGTTTTTCGATTTCAAAATACCATTTTTTGTCCTGTTTATATTCAACCCCAGCAGCTTGGAACTCTTATGACTTAAACTCATTTAATTAATCCATGGACGAGGAAAATTGTCTCTTTTCACATCAGATTACTTGAATTGTGTTCATGTTTATTCGGGATTTGATCGATTGCGAAGGCATAGATGCAAACCCATGGGCTCAAAGAATGGGCAAATATATATCTCCTAACCTGAAGAATAAATATGAATCATTACTAGGTCACACTACTGGTAGGCGGATAAGTAGAAGCTCGAAACATTTCTCTCAAAACAATTCCCCGAAACCGAGTCTGAATCCTAGCTCAAAATAAAACGCCATGCAATGCTAGCGATGGAAAACGCACGTCCGCACACACAAATATCCGCGAACATAAAGTCAACCTCTTCAGTCATGGGTCACAGGCGTGAGGTATACGTTGAGCGCAGGCTTATCCCACAGGTTGTAGGCTTTTTGGTCCTGAAGCCAGCGAAGACTGTCGTCGGCAATCTTGAGGTCAAAGTTGTAGACAATCTTGGCGAGAATGAGACGCATCTCGGCATATGCCAGACTATTGCAAAGGTTTTAGTGATCAGTATTTTTGAACAGTTGACAGCAAGAAGGGGCAGGCAGAAACCAGAAACCGCAAAGAATTATTGTAGTGGTTTACTCACTTTCGTCCAATACAGTTCCGCGGCCCAACGCTAAAGGGCTGCATGGCATCCAACTTGTCATCCTTAAACTCGGGGTCGCCCAGGAAGCGCTCCGGATGAAACTCCATGGGCTTGGTCCAGTGGTCGGGGTTATGGCTGATAGCCCACTGCCAGACGGCGACCTGGGTGCCCTCGGCAACAAAGCGGCCGTCGACAAGGGCGCCACCTTTCGGTGAGAGCCGCGGTAGCCCGCTGGCCACGGGCGGGTACTGCCGCAGGGACTCGTTGAGGCAAGCGAGCATGTAGCTGAGATTTCCGACGGACAAGAGGGTGATTTCGCCGTCGCTACTGAACGAAGAGCGCACCTCGTCCGTCAGCTTGGCCAGGGCCTCGGGGTGCGTTAGCAGGAGGAACATGGCGCCGCTGAGGAGCGTAGCCGTGGTCTCGGAGCCGGCGATGATTAGCAGGCCGGCGTTCATTTCTAGTTTGCCCATGCTCTATAAGATGTGTCAGTGTGTTATAATTTTGCGTCCAAACACACTCGGTCCTCTGTTGAAAGGATGCCGAGTTGAGTTGCAAACTTACTAGTGGCTCCTTCATCTTGATCAGCCCCTCGATAAAGTCGGGCCGCTCAGCGCCCAGCTCCATGCGCTTCATGAGGTTCTCGCGGACCAGGGACTCGTGCTGGTTGCGGCGCTTCAGGTAGCCGTTGCGCTTCAGGTACTGCACGATCGGCCGGCCGCCCACCGAGGCAAAGGCCGTGAGCATGGCGCCCTGCGTGATGTTGTCGGTGATGATCCGGACCCAGGGGTGGTAATCGCTGGTGTCGAGGCACCCAAAGGGGGAGCCGAAGCCCAGGTCGCCAATAATGTCAAAGGTGGCGTAGTTGAGCCAGTTGCGCACTGTTCATAGGCTGCATGTCAGATCTTGGCTTTCTGTCCCGTCTAGGATGAGTAATCATCATATAACACCAAGACTTCTTGTGCTTTTCTCTTCGCAACCCATATAATCCTCAAAGAGATGCCGTTCTACAAGCTATTTCTTGATTCGCCATACAAAAAGTGATATCTTGTGTAAGCATGAATGAAAGACAAGGACTTACTATTCAAAGGCGTACGTCCACCATCACATTTCGACTGCAGCCTCTGCACAAGCAAATCGACATAGGCACCGATAATGGGCTCCTGCCCGCGCATACTGCGATCGCTAAAGCCGTGGGCCATCTGGCGGCGGAGCAGCGAGTGCTCCTCGCGACCCGCCGTGATGATGGACGTGGGCAGGTCGTCAAAGATCTTGTACAGCTTGGGCGACTTGGGGAACTCGTCCTGGCCCGCCTGGCGGTGGCCGTAGATGTCCTTCCAGGCCTGCGGGTTGGCAAAGGCGAGCTCGTTGGGCCCTAGGCGCACCACGGGGCCGTACCGGGCGTGCAGCTTGGCCACGTGGAAGGGCAGGTCGCCGCGGGCCAGGAGGATGGCGCGCGGCCATACCGAGATGCGGTGCGAGAGTGGTCCCGGGAAGGAGGCGAGGGGGTGGAATGTCAATCTGTATACTGCAACTGATATGAGGTACACGACGACCTATTGGCAATATGTGAGCGGTAGTTGATTGAGAGTGGTGGTGTTTGTTTCTGATAGAGGTCAACTTACAGATACACTGCCAATGAGTGCCCAGTTGGCCAGGCCTACATGATCGAAATTGAGAGGTGCCATTTTTGAATAGCAAGGTTTGAACGGAAAAGATAGAAATTGGTGTCGAGTGGACAGACGAATGTTTATTTATTTCAAATGCTAGATGATACTTAGCTGCTCACAAGTCAGATTATAGCCTAAGAGGCGATGAATTGATCGACAGGACCCGCCACGAGAAGGTGACGAGGACCGTCTCCAAGGATTACATGATGTACTTTTTGTAAGTCTCCGAAACAGTATACACAAGTCGGAGCCGATAAACCCTCCAGGCAATAAGAAGAAGGAAAAAAAGGGACGGATGGTCGGACATCTCTATGCCCCGTGTACGTCGTCGAATGCATGAGTGCAAGTCCACGGAAGCTGGTCCGGGGGCATGCGTGCCACCACAAACCAAACGATTCCACCCTCCATCATAACATCATACGCTTTCATCGGCGACTTTTTTCTTTGTTGGAGTCCGGGAAGCTTAATAAACAACCGCGTCGACTTGTACGGGTTGATGTCACACCTGACACTTCTTGTTCTGCGGTTGGGTGGCATCACATTACGGGGGACGGCTACGGACGGCGGGGGTGATGGTCCAACAAGCTTTGCCTAGCTTTTCTTTAGCGGTTATGTAAGGCGAGGTCTGGGAAGGGGGGGTAAAAGATTGCAGAAAATGGGCTCCATGGGGTCCCTCTTTTTGCACAAATGTCAGTATGCCCATCATACGGGACTCTTCCGTGCCGAGAATAGTTGGCATAGAATACTAAGCAAAAGTCTGCGATTGGTCATGGGCAAACGGGGTATAGTGGAACTTCTCTGATGTGCAGGGATGGATCGGCAGAACGTAATGCATACAGGCGAGATAGCGTCGTACTACACAGCAGACAGTTAGGGAGGTAGGCAGCATTTTGAAAAGCATCATTGGCTATACCATCAGGGTCAAAGCATGTGTCAATTAACGCCTTGACGTTCTTTGATGCTGTGTAGCTTCGTTTCTTGCTTGCCCCTCTCCCCCAAACCCTCCCTGAATGAGTCGAGCACGGGGGTACACACCGCAACAATACGACTCGTCTACCGGCAGTGCATCTGATGATCTTCCACCTAAGGGTCTGCCGTGGCCCTACATGGCTGATGGTTCCACGTATTACAATGTGTGTACGTAGTATAGTCCGGAGCCGATGCGCTTGTTGTTTCGGGCAGATTGCACTTACTTCTTACTTGTTTCCACCATCCGATCGTCCGATTCATAGTCCGATCAGATTTGCTAGTTTCATGGCTGCCTGTAGACACTGCCTCGTCGTATCCATTATTGCTACACAGTAGCACGATAATCTGGGTTGTAATACACTTTATTGCCAAGTACTATGGACATATTCATCGCTTATAATCATGATTCATACCTGCCGAGCTCTCGCAGTACTGCTATCATACAGATTGATCAATCCAGAAGTCGGAATACGTATTTATAAAGCCGAAGACATTCAACAATCTTAGGCACCGACTTGGACTTCTGGCTGTGCTGCAGCTTTTTGCGTATTCTCGTCTCCATCCGATGGCTTATGCGGGCTATCCTGGCCCATGAGCGGATGCGCAGGGTCATATGTCACTGATTTGACGATACCAAGACCCTTGGTTCGTCCTTCACGGAATAGGACACGTTCACCCTCTACCATGTATTCAGGACGTGCGGTGAACCGGAATGCTACTGTAGCCCGATCACCGGTTCGAATAAACGGCCTGTCAATGTCGATGATTGCGCAAGTCTGTGCTACGGCGCCCACGTGCAGCACTGGTTTCTTGCATTAGACAACAACAAACATAGATAAAATGATGATGTGAGTACTTACTGGCCTGATATTTGGTCTTGATGGTAGTCGCGTGGGACAAGATGAGGACTTCTGCAACAAACTCTCTCGTAACTTTCGGAGGAGCGTGTCCCTCAACCTTTGGCAATACAACCATTCCTTTTCGGACATCTTTCCGTCGCACTTTTCTGAGAGCAAAACTTGCAGACTGACCAGCAGATGCCGCTGGGACATCCAAACGTTTCCTCTGTATCGTTCGGACATTGGTTGCGGTGAAGTTGCCATTGCTGTCGGGACCGATCCAGACATTATCTCCGGCATGTATGACACCCGACTTGATGATACCACTGACAACTGTGCCAACAAATGGTACCGAGAAAGTATCATTAATGGCAAACTCGAAATCGGCACCAGCATCATAGCGACCATGGTGGGGTAGGATGTTCAGGAATGTCCGTACAAGGTCAAGGTTCTCACCAGTGACATTGGACACCTGGAAGATGGGGCATATCCTCTGACTGACGAATTGAGTTGCCGTGTTAATACACTCCTCGCGATCTCGAATAAAGATGGGAATCTTCCTTGCTCCTGGAGATTTCAGTATCTTGGTAATCTGTGAAATGGTCTGTTCGAGAATATTTGGCGGGCAAATATCGATTTTGGTAATGACAACCATTACTGGAACGTTCAAGGCCAAGGCGATACCAAGATGCTCTTTACTCATGCCAATCAACCCGTTATTTGCTGCCACCATGAGCAAACAATAATTTGGGCTAGAGGAAAGCAGACCAAACACGGTGGTACGCAGATACTTCTCGTGCCCTGCCAAATCAGTAAAAGTAATGACTTTGGCACTTCGTTTTCCAATCTCTTCCCAAGACAGTTTTCCTGCAAGCAGCGATTAGTAGATGATACAACCGAATAGGAAGTCGCTACACCTACTGCCTGGAGTGTCAGATGAAATGGTATTTCCTAGCGTGTCGAATCCCATGATTTCCATGCCGACCGAACTGGTACGACCAGTTTCGACCTCGTGCTTGTGGCGGAACAAGTTCACTCGAGCCTTTCCTCGTCCATCGTCCAGGTCGCCCTTGACCAGAACACCCAGCATAGAACTTTTACCGGCATCAACTAATTCATTGGTAAGCTTGGGTCGTCTGAAGCTTTCCTAGTCAAGCGTGTTCTTACCATTTCCGACCACGGCTATCCGGGTTTCAATCACGTTTTCTGTCGTCGCGGGAGCCTGCCGTATCAACACTTTTCCACTGCAGTCCTTGTCCTTGTCCTTGCCGGACTTGACCGACTCGGCCTCTTTCTCGCCCCCAATGTTCTTGGTCAGGAGGATATCGCAATCGGCCCGCAGCTTCTTTGCTGCTGTTTTCAGCCGCGCCAGAGCCTTTTCCCACTCTGGTTTCGTAAGGCCCATGGATTCGCCATTGTTCTCGAAGCCGACATCGAACACGGCCTCGGCATGGCCTTCTCGTAACCTCTCCTCGACTACGCTGACCAGCTTGTCGTAGTTGACATCGTCCTCGGCCAGGAGCAGCTCGCGTAGGGGGACCTGCGGCTCAGAGTCTTCCAGGTTCAGGGAGTCGAGAATGTCCAGCTCCTCATGGTGCTCGGTCGCCGCGCTGTTGCTGGTGTCGGCCTGTTTGTTGGTCTTGGAGGAGGGATATCTTAGTGCTTGCTGCTTCTCGACAAACTCGGCAAACTCGCTGAGGGCCGCTTCATTTTTCCGCCGCTCGTGCGGAAGCTGTTTTGTCGTTTTGCTCATGGCGCTACTATGTGGTGTATTCCCATATATTCGGTAGGGAGATCGGGGGCGAATTTATGATATCGTGATGCAATGACGTCGCGATGTATGCGGTGCGACCTTGGTCTACTACTTCAACAGCAGACTGGTTAAGTATATCAGGGGCTCAATTCAATAATGATGGGGACGGTAACGCTTGTATCCAAAGAAAAAGTATATATATATGACAGCTTGAAGGAATGGGTCCTCAATGTCGAGTCATAGATGTCATCCAAACAGAAAGTGAGTAACTCGGCCAGCACCGCAGAGGCGGCTGTTATGACTGATTGAGCCCAAGTCCGCCTGTCCGTCTCAGCTTCCCCAGAGAAGCGGACCCCGCCAGTGGCCACAATGGGCTTATCGATAGAAGCTCGGGGCCGCTAGAGACTTATAGTGGAGCTTAGTGCTGGACCTAGCCAGCTACCTCAGCCTAGGCTGTCTAGCATCAGTGGCACTTGGAAAAGCCTCCAAAAGTCACCACTCTTATTAGGTATTCGCATTGCATCTGTCTGTATGTATGTCGTCTCTTTTGGCCAATTGCTCTTACCGTTTTGCCAAACGTACAATGATCATAGAACTTGTGCCCTCTAGAGCCGTATACTCTTCTGTGATAATAGAATCAATGCATGAGTCACGATGCCGTTTTCGGAGCCAAGCTGTAGTAGCATTGTATATGCTGTGCCGTTCAACAGTGGCTGAGCTGCTCACCGTGGACACGCACGAGGCAACCACTGGCAAGAGCTCTTCACTCTATACGGAATATACAGTAGAATATAATAGAATACGAGCGATCGCATAGCCTCGCCTAGCATGCAACTGGTCTTTTTACACATTGCAGTCAAGATCCATTATCGATTCATTCTGCGTTCAGGCAAACAGCTAAGCCCTTCCGTAAAATTGTTACGGATTAACTTGGAACTTCCAGTAGTGGGCTGCGATGCACTTGGATTGTGTTGTTCGATCAGTACGCAAGCAGGAATCTACTCATTATAAGTGAACTGAATACTATTATAACTCAAGCGAATGCTATAATCGCCAGGCTCGCATCCGAGAAGTTGCAGGTGTGTGTTGCATTTGCAGCCGATCGCTAGCTAGCCCGAGGTTGGCATATTCATCTCCTAGCTGGGTTTGGTGCAACAGTCCACCCATTCATTCACAGCAGAATTGTTCGAGTACACCGCAATATGCCAGCCATATTGACAGAGCTCAAAAAGTATCACCAACATGTCCTGTCACGACTGACTGACTGGATTCAAGAAAAGCAAAAAAACGACCCAGACGGGATTCGAACCCGCAATCTTCAGAGAATGGATGACGGTTTATTAGAGGTTCTAAACTCTAGCCGAAATCTGACGCGATACCATTTCGCCACCAGGCCTTGTTGAAGTTTTTGGCTCTTATTCAATCTCAATTCACTACACAGACTGCTGTGGGATTGTGGATATTTGGAAACATGAACTACGGTCGGACACGATGGTAGCGTGCTTTCAAGGTGGTTGTTTGCCTCACGAAACTTCCCACATCGTTTTGGACTCGTTAGGTGGGGATTTTAGGGCCATGTCAGCTCGTTTGATTAGCCATGTTTATTATATGGAGGAATCGCGAGTGCAATCAATCTTCAGAGTATCGAGACGCGCGTTCGAATGATTGATTTTCAAAGGGCCAAAGAATGGCTGCAGGATGGTCTCGAATCCTTCAGCTAGAGGAGGGAGAAGACAGGTAGAAGGTCGTCGCGCTTCTTCTCACTGAATTGACTGAACCCCACTGCCTGTCATTAGGGGAGAGAGAGCATGCAGAAGGGGAAAGGGCAGATGAACAACAAGAGTGTCTCGTAAGCTGTGCAATCGGAAAGTTGACATCATATCCGATGAATCCTTGTTTTGCAGAATCCTTCTTGCTAATTGCCTTCCTTAATGATCCTTCGGTCCTGGGAGGCGTCGAGAATATGCATCGCGGGCCGACGGTTGATGAGTAAAGGTGGCCGCGATTTGGTCTTCATTTTTGGGAATTGATCAAGAATGACTCGAAGTATAGCGATGGGACACAATCCCATCTTTATTTATTAGTTTTATTACGGGTTGCGCAATGAGATACGTACTTGCATCGTGGTTTTTGACGTCTGGCCGGACCATCGATGATATCAACTGGAGGAAAACAGGTTGGTATTAATAGGTGCAGACCCGCTTGCAGACCCTTGTAGCTTTGGTAGATCCTCCCATCACGAGAAATCCTTTGACCAATATCCAATAGCAACGGGTCCAACGCAAGGTCTCGATGAACTGGAGGCTGTGCAATCTTCTAGAAATGGATAGGAATATATTAATCGAATTTCTTGAGGGGAAGATGCATTTTGTATTTTAGCATCCTGTTGCGCATTGAAAAGTTGGTCGAGGGTTGGTAGTTCAACACTAAAATCAGCGCCCGTTTGTCATCATGGTCGGCGCTCACCGAAGACAAACCACCATCGACAGCCCGCCAGCCTATCACGTAGTAGGGCAGCGAGGATCCGTCGCCGGTCCGTCGCGACTCAACTCTGGCTTCTCCAACCTCTCGCTGAGCGACGCGCCACGGCATCCCCAAGTAGATACCTGCTTGGTGCATCTGAGATTGCTCTACACCTTTCACAACCTCAAGGATGATGTCGGCTTCTCGGACGGCCTCTTTGGGCTGTGGGATGCAAGATACCCGGCCACTCCCACCAATCCCAGCAAGGCGCTGGCATCGTTGCGGGAGAAGCGCTGGGCCCTCTTTGTCGCCAGGGCCGTGGATCGCTATGAGGCATGGTGGAACAGCCTGGGCAGCCAGTACTTGACCGAGAGGGATATGGAAAAAGACAGGACCAGATATCTCAACTTCATGGCCAATTGGGAACCAATGAATTGGAGCGAGGATGATATGCCACCATTGGGTATGCTTGAATTGAGTTGCGGCATTAATGCCTTAAGTGAACACTTATTGACCATGGCCAAAGATGTGCTCCTTGTTTTACATGCACACATGTTGAATCCGAGAATATTTCTTGAAGTGAGTCTCGATGACAGCAAAGCCACTTCCTCGCCTAGGCTGACCTGCTAATTCTTACAGGACTGCCTTCGTTGTGGGCACCGGGCATTATGGACGACGGGTTTACCCTGGCATGTTATTGACCAGATGATCGACGACAGATTTCAGTATGCGGCGTCGGACAAGTGCAAGTTCAATTGGGAGCGAACGACGGGGCGTAAGTGGTTCAACACAGATGATGGGGATTCAAAAAGTATCAGATGTCCTGCCTGCTCAGGAATGGTATCCCTCCCTTGGACGACTTGTAGCCAGGATCGTGTGGACTTTGAAACCAAGTTTCCTCCAGCGAGACCGCAAAATATCGCGGGTGAAGGCTACGGCGATGGGAACTTGAGCCAAAAGTGCCCAAAGTGTAACATCGCCATAACACATGAATTACTTCGCCTAGCCAAGTTTCGAAATCACGTCAAGTATCTAGTCAACAACGACCAACCTCTTCCAGGAACAATTCTGGACATGAAAAAGGGTATGCCCACCGAGGCGTCGCGATCAGATTCACCGAGGCTATTCCCAAATCGCCTTTTGAGACGAGGCGCCCTAGCAGAAGTTGTTGATCTAGTCAAGCCTGGAGACGAAACGACGCCAAGCATGTTGATGGTGAAGGACTTGATAGAGAAATCCATCAACGATAAATCGCTCCTTAAAAGGGCGAATGGCGGAAAGAAACCAGATATAGCAGCAAGACTACAGATTCGGCATATGATGAGTCGCTATTGGGATAATGCATCACCGTTCGGACTCGACTTGATTGGTGCCGTCATACGACAGGGTACTTTCACTCAAAAGATGTACAAGGTATGACCTGCTACGTACAATACTGGCTTGCGGGCATGCTGACAGAAACCAGATAGCTTGGCTTCAAAGTCCAGAAGCTGAACCGACTATTGCAAGGTTCTTGATCAAATACGATCGCTTTTTCAGCATAATGGCATCCAAACCTGATCAGGTCGTGGTCCCGACAGTGGATATAGATCTGATATGGCACACTCATCAATTAAGCCCGCGGCAATACTACAAATTTACTGTAGCTAAGATAGGTCTCTTTGTTGATCATCACGACAAAGTTGATGAAGACAAGCTATCGGAGGCATTCGAGTGGACAACGAAAACGTATCAAACTATGTATGGGGAGGTATACAGCGAATGTATTTGCTGGTATTGCGAGAGTGAGTGGCCACAATATGAGACATTACCTACAGTTGCTTATGTTAATTTGATAGCTATTCGAGCCTGGAGTATCTCATCATTTGGAGTCCTACTCAATGTATCCAAACAAGATAAGAGTATGTTGAACTCTTTTCTACACCTTTGGATATTTTGCAAATGGCTGACATTGAAATTCCTGTAGTCGCTCAAGCTTGGTACGACTCGGGCAAGGCTCATGCCCAGCCTCCCTCGAAATCGGCGCACATTTCCACTCACCCAGCCGTCAAGGTCAACGAGACAGAAGCCCGCCAAAAGGTGACCAAGAAGATGCGCGCACTCTACAAGTCGAGACTCGAGCAGAGCTACGCCCGAGCCGTCAGCCGGGCGGGCAAAAAAGGTCGAGAGCTCGGGCCCAAGGAGCGGACGTATCGTCACTGGGGCGCCAACTACACGCTGGAAGGACCTTGGTCTCATCCTCACTACCTGGCAAAGGGTCTCTACGCCACGGATCCCACGCAGGTCAATGCCGGAGACGGGGTTCCCGGGGGTTGTGTTGCTGGAACGTGTAGCGGTTCGGGAGGGTCTGGATCAGGTACAGTCTCAATGTGTGGAAGTTAGGACAATTCCACGGGAAAAGACAAATAGAACGAGACAGATCCTATTCGAAAGGCTCCTTCATTACAGAAAGAAGTGTTTGGGGTTATGAAAGCTCTTTCCATTTCACAACCTGGAAGCATACAATGTATAATCTAGGTAATGTCATCATATCTATAGTCTCGCGCATGCCCCGCTCAAGGCAGAGACCAGACCAACGCTCACGTAATTAAAAAAAATAAAAGAAAAAAAAAAAGAAAGAAAGAAAGAAAGAAAGCGACTGAGATTGTGGTACCAGGATTGGGCGTCTCCCTTGAGGAGTTGGAGAAAAGTTGCGGCGACGAGCTCGCGGTGTTCAGGTGATCCCACGACATGATCTCGCACAGAGTCAGTGAAAGTGTACACGTTTCGCCAATGTAGTCGGTGGCCCATTGTAACGTGGTCACCTTGGCCGTGTGAGTCTTCTACGTTGGGATAGAAGCAGCCAATCTTTTCTACGTCCCAACGAGTGGGTCTGTCATTCTGCATATTGTTCTGCTTGGCTGTGAAGGTCGTCTCTATTTCTTCTCGGACGTCACCCGTGGCCGAAGGTCACCAACTGGCCTGTTGTCTCATGACGGTCTACTGCTCAAGACCTGGCAGCATCGGTTGGTCGGACCGTGACAAGGAATTGCGCAACTTGTATCTTATGTGGTGCAACGTCCAAACCATTCGGATTCTCGTGAACCTTTTTCGCCGCATCGCTGAAGGCCTAGGAAATATAGAATGAGAAAAACACTACTGAGAAATTAAGGTAAAGGAGAAAAAGAGAAAAGCTTTGCAAATATTTAATTTATATCCTTTTCTAAAGATGCCCGTTTATATACTTATTTTCATATAAAACTTTAAATCGAGCTCGACTTGTGCTTATTCTCACAATCGGCTAAAGAAGCTCAAGTGGCGTCCAGGACAGCATCAATCTCAGTCTGGAATGTGAGACCACAGTTGAAGAACTACAACGCAGCTATGATTACTTACACTAGAGCCGCTTTTGTGACCCTTCCCCTGAACTGTGTCCGAATCAATCGAAAAGACAGACTGTTCAAACTTGGGCTATTTCGAATTGACATTTTGCTGCGTTGTTATAGCGAAAATCTTTTTGATTTCAATAAATCAGATCTGAGATCACCAAGAAGACCAATATCACTCCCTTCACACGATGTCAAACAATGACACAACAAAGAAGTAGAGTAAATCATGAGGGAAGGATTACATGACAGACCGCCTACTCAGGGATGACTTGAGCTTGGACAATACCAGTCGCGATCCATCTTCACAACTGACGACCTTTTTAAAAACCATCGCCGCGTCCAGACTCGCTCACGTACTAGTGGAAGAAATAAATAGCCCTCACGACCAAGTGGAACCATCTAAGGGGAAATGCCCAAAGCAGCAGCAACAAGCTTACCCCGTGTCATGACTTTTTAGCTTCGTGTTCTGGACTCTGAAAGCTGCAAACGCGGAACTTCCGCTGCATTCAAGTTACTTTCCTCACCGCAAGCATATTCCCAAGCAGTTGGGTGCCCGGCTGCAGCCGCCCCCGGGGATGCGGAGGATGGCCTCAGCTTCAGTGCTCGGGTTAATACCGGGATTCGGCGACATTCTATTCGCCTGTTGGCATTCGCTGTTAGTCAGGTACTCACCGTAGTCCCCAGTCTGCCAAGCTTGATCCGTATAAGTGAAGCCGTGTAGCCGCAACCTGGGAAGTGGTCGGTTTCGAGCGTCTTTACTTTTTGAATCTCACAATGCTGCTTCTGTGTGATGGATGGAGGAGCCCATGGTTTACAGAAAGTATGGTTCAAGAGACTTTCCTACAGCGTCTAAAGCGATTCGATATGGATGTCTGTTTGGCTGCTGAACATACTCCTTTTGGATCCACGTTCGTTTACCAGCATCGAGATTGTCTTATGATAAGGCAACGTTTCATACAGAAGCCTCATTGAAAAGGCCGAGTAGGGCTCATCTCATGATGATAAGACATCTTCTCCTTGAGACTGGGGCTACCTCAAATAGTTCCTATCGATCCGGCAAAGAGCTGACCTTTTTGGGACTGCTCCTGACTCCTGTCTTATACAAGACCAGAAGGGGGCATAGGTGATGACGCGTGCCGGACACCAGCGACCAATCAACACTAGGCGGTTGAGCGAGTTATTGTCTATCTGTGTCGGCACGCCCCCGAGAAAAAGGATCGCGTGCCTGACTGCTGACAGGAGCCGCTCGATAGGTGAAATCTGATCACCATCGCGTGTTTCATTGGTTTGTAAACCCGTTTATCAAAGACGAGTGGAATTTTGCCCTTATCTTTGAGTGTGAAAAATGGAGTATACGTTCCACATAACGCCCACATTACGGGTTTGGGCGGATACGCATAGCGTGCCTTTGCGTGCCGCTATCGCCAAGAGCAGCTAGAGTTCCGCGGTTTCCTCGCGGCCGCCCGCCCAGCCCGCCACACACGGCCTCTGACGGCGAAGCACTGGCAACACTGGTGCTCAAGCTTTTGTCAAGCAAAGAGCAACCTTTTTATTTCTGGAATCGATCTAGAAGCTGGGTTACGCCGAAGCTAGACACAACGCTTACGAAAAAAAAATATGCATCCCCAAGTGCTCCAGTCCCGAGACCCTGAGATCCATCCCAGGAGGCCCAGTTTACGCGACCAGGGAAAATTTATTTCAGTGCGCGCTCTGCCGGAGCCCTGGTCCTCCTCGTGTGTTCGTTCCTCCTGTCGCGTGATGTTCTCAAAGAAGAGCTGTTGCTGCTAGAAGTCGTCGCAACTTTGTGGCCCGGCCCGCCTTCGTGAACTCAAAAGCACCGCAGCCAACCTTTTGCCTCTTTTCCCCCCAAGAGAGACAAGAAGTTGAAGAAGAAGAAGCAGAACCACCATCAAAAAGTGTCGAGACGTTGTCGAAAACACAACCATGGTTGCCGTCACTTCGCGCTTCAGCCGTGAGAAGGCCGCCGAGACCAAAAAGTCTCTGGCCGAAGCCTTCTCCAGCTGGGAAAACCTGAAGCAGGCCCTTCAGGTGAAGAACACCCTCGGATACGAAGAGAGTCGCTATGTGGACGCTGATCCGCTATGGGTGAATGAAGGCAAGCTTGCTTTATGATCACCAGATATAGGGGATAACTTGGTTAACCCCATTTACCAGATCTCGAGCCTACCCCTGCGGAGAAGAGAAGTAAGTTCTAGCTCTCTCAAATGCTCATTCGCGATATCGATTGCTGACCCATCGCACAGCTTGGGACTTCAAGACTTACTGTCTGTTCTACTTTGGTATCTCGTTTGGCAACTGGACACTCGGTTCCGTAAGCACGCTCGCTCGCTCTTTCGTGTAGTTCTCCCTTGTGCACAGAGCTGATGTGTCTATAAGACCATGATCGGTATTGGCCTTAGTTGGTGGCAGTCCATTGTGGTGATCTTTGTGTCACAGACGATTGCGTCTATTGTCATGGCGTTCAACTCCCGGGCAGCCTCGAGATACCACCTTGGCTACCCAGCCATCAGCAGAGCCGTCTTCGGCATGTACGGCAGCTACTACTTTGTGGGCGCTCGTGCTGTACTGGCTGCAGTATGGTATGGTATTCAGCTGTACTCGGGTGCTAACCACGTTGGCAACATGCTCCGAGCCATATTTGGAGACGCGTACAACAACATTCCCAACCGCATCCCCGAATCAGCTGGAATTACCACCAAGGGAATGCTGTCGTTCATCCTGTTCTGGCTCATCCACTTGATCTTCTGCTTCTTCCGCCCATACCAGTTGAAGAAGTTCTTCTGGTTCAAGGGCTTCATCATGCTTCCCGCTGTAGCAGGCGTTTTCATCTACTGCATGATTGAAAGCAAGGGCAAGGTTGGCAACACGCTTGCCGACAGCACCGTCACTGGAGGACTTGGCTGGGCAATTATGCACGGTATCAACTCTGGCATGGGTAACACCGCCACGTTGATTACGAACCAGCCCGACATTGCCCGTTGGGCCAAGAACCCCAGAGCCTCTATTCTTTCTCAAATCGTTCGTCTCTCCACGCGTCTCGGTCCTCTTTTGGAAAACAAGGAAAACTGACCCGGATTGTAGTTGGTTCAACCCCTCGCGGTCACGCTCTCTGCTACTTTTGGTATCTTAGCTACCGCCGGTATCAATGGCAAATGGGATTTGGAGCTATGGTAAATGAGATCCGTATACTCTGGCCGTTTTGGACAATATGCTGACTAGATTCAGGAACCCCTGGGATCTCCTCGATGCTATCCAGGATCACCACAACGGCTCTGGCGCCCGTTTCGCAATCTTTTTGGCTGCACTCTGCTGGACGATCAGCATTCTAGGAACCAACATTGCCGCCAACATGATCTCCTTTGGATCTGATGCGGCTCTGCTGTGGCCTCGTTACATTGATATGAAGCGTGGTTTCTTCATTGCCCAGATCCTGGGATACGCAATTGTCCCGTGGAAGATTCTTGCTTCGGCTACGGTGTTTACCACATTCTTGTCAGGCTACGGTCTGTTCATGGCCAGTGTTGTCGCAATCATGGTGTCTGACTGTAGGTTTTACTTCACTCTGTTCTAGAAGATGACATGTGCTGACTGCTACACAACAGATTTCATTCAGACCAAGGGCAACATTGCCACCGAGTGGCTGTTTAACCCCGGCAAGACCAATATCCACTACCATTACCACGGAGGCTGGAACATTCAGGCAGTCATTGCCTACCTCATGGGTATTGCCCTTCCGTTCCCCGGATTCGCTGCGTCGCTAGGCGCAACCGACGTAAACCAGGCTGGATACGACATGTTCTACATTGGCTGGATCTTGTCCTTCACCATATCCTTCGTCGCCTATAATGTTCTTTGCAAGGTCTGGCCGACTAGAAATCAGAAGCTGATCAAGGAACGTGGAATGGCCTGGGAAGAGTGCGCCTACAACCCCATCTCGGATGATTCGAGCAGCGCTGGACAAGAGGAGATGGGTGTGTCGCAGGTAAAGGTTGCGGATAACTCGGACACCAAGAAGGAGGGCGGCCTCTAATGATGTGTAGCAACATCATGGTGTCGAATTGGATATAGAAAGCACTTTTGAATATTCACCCTACTCTCACGAAATTGTCATAGAAACGCGCTGCTGTGAGAACAAACCCGTGAGATAAATTGCCATCAGTACTCAGACAGGCCGGAAAGCGACCAAACCAATCCGAAAAGTCCGACCATGCCGCACTTGAACCATCACGGCACTGTCAGGCCCCGAACTACCCACATCACCGACAGCTAGCTGCCCATTCCGCATAGGCGAGAAATGGCCTGGCTTGAATACAAGATTGAGAACTTTGAAGAGGGGCTCGTAACAAAATGATTCCAGCTTTGTGTATAATGACGTAGGAAATGTGAACTTTTAGGTAATTTTCACGTCAATTCGGGACTGGACTGGGCGATGATAGCGCGCCTGAAGAGAGTGGCAGATTCGGGGGAACAGACGATGGGGTTGCAGCTGCCGCTGAGGATTTACAGGCCTTCCCCACAAAGTCCGGCTACTGCCGCGGACCAAACGCTCCTCAGATACAGCAGCAACCAGGAGTCTCGGGCGCCTAGACCCCGCTACTTACCCCAATCCGTGCCCTCTGTCCAATAGCTGATGGCCGGTACCTGCATCGATTGCGCAGCACCGACGACGCCATTACATCATTGAAGACAATTTGACTTTGGTGAGGAACAAAACAAAAAATGCTGAGACAATCATGACGGTGAATTTCTCCCTGCCTTGGTCGTGAATGTCTCGGTAGGCCGCGCAGGCCGTGCACGAGGATAATCTCTACACTTTTCTGTTCCTTCCAGATTGAGTTTCTCTTTCTTTGTTTTCACTACTCTCCCAAGCTTCAACATCATCCATTCCCTTCGTTGCGCAGAACTTCCTTCTTACATTTATCAGACTATTCACATAATCAAACAAAGCAACCTTTCAAACAGGATGATTCCCGCAAGATCATTGGCGAGATCCGTCCCTCGGGCGACTGCTCGCTCCTGCAGAGCTACAAAATCTCAGACCCGATTCCAGTCAAGTACTTCTTCATCCGCTTCTTCCACGGGAAGCGCTCCATCCGGAAACTCCCACATTGGTGCTGGTGTTGCTGGCGGTCTGGCAGCTGCCACTGTCCTCTATGGCGCCTATTATTTCAGCCCTTCTGGCCGCATGTCCCGGACTGTCAACAAGACCGTAAAGGAAGCCAACAAAAAGTACCAAGAGGCTGCCACGAAGCTGCAACGAAACACTCCTAGCGCCGACGAGACCATCAACTATCTCAAGGACTTTTGCTACTCCTACGTGGCTTGGATCCCTGGTGGCCGCCAATACGTCGACTTGGCCTTCAAGGATGTCGAGACTGTGCGCAAGAACCACCGCGAAGAGGCTGATCAGATCCTCAACGATGCCTACAAGCAATTCCAACAGCTTTCCAAGTCTGGGCTCAGTGTTGAGACAGCCTCCAAGGCTGCCGAGGTCCTGGCTGACTTGTCCCGAAAAGTCGGTGCCCTTGCTGGTGACGCATTTACTGATGTCCTCGACAACCACCCCCAACTAAAGGACAAGTTTGGTGGTAGCATTGATCAGCTCAAGCGGATGGGTGACCAGTACGGACCCGAAGCCAAGAAGCAGGTTGACGAAACTTGGTCTCAAGTGAAGGACGTGCTTGGTGGTGGCCTAACAGCCGCAAACTTGGACAAGGTCCGACGTCTCATTCAGGATAAGGTGGAACAAGTCAAGAAGCTGGGAGACGAAGCCTGGTCAAAGGGCCTTGAGCAAGCAAAGCCTTACCTGGACAAGAACCCCAAGGTCAAGGAGCTTATTGAGAAGAACGTAGATGCTCTCAAGCAGGGAAATGCCAAGGAGCTCTTTGAACAGGCCAAGAAGGCCGTCGAGTCGGGAGACACTGGAGATATTGAAAAGTACGTGAACAATGCTGTGGAGAAGGCCAAGTCTAAGGGCTCGCAACTTGGCAAGAGCTTTGGCCTGGAGCAATACATGGACCAGATCCCCAATGGCAGCGAAATACTGTCCAAGCTGCAGCAGTTGAGGGACGTTGCCGAGAAGCACTCTGAGGAGGGCAAGAAGCTGGTGGAAGAGACCCTTGCCGAGATCAAGCAGGTGCTTGAGAAGAAGTCTCAAAAGGCCGAGCAAATCGTCGACAAGGCCAAGAAGGAGTCGAAATAAGTAATTAATTGGTCCAAAGACTTGCAGTATACTGGCTTCTGCGCCCTTAGTAGATGAAGCTCAGTGATACACTAATACGAAAATAATCTCAACGCCACCACTTTTTAACTGACGACACAGATACTACTTTGTGAAAAGTGTATAGTTCCAAGCGTCGTTTACATTCTACACACGGATTCGTCACCGTACAGGCTTGCTTGAAGCCATCACGCCGTTCGTTTAGGTCAGTGGAGACGTGCTATTGATAATATAGCATCATAGCTCGTCACCCAACACAATCACACAAGCACTTCTCATCTCGATTAGTATAGTGGTCAGTATGCCAGCTTGTCATTTCCATCATACTTGGAGTGCGCTGGAGACCGGGGTTCAATTCCCCGATCGAGAGAAATATAGGGTTCCAAATTGGTCGCTTTTTTGGCCGGTCTCGAAAATTGCCTCCTCTTTTTTTGTCACTTGACTTTTTCTCGCACGGAAAAGGAAAAGCGCGTGACGCTGCCTCGAAACTTGTATTTTGAATAATTTGCACAGTATTACTGAGACATGTTTGTAGTATAATGATATTGGTGACATTGGACATTCTATGGTCGTATGGCAATTCCAGGACTAAAACAATGTGCCGTCTCCCTCGAATAGAATGGGACTAGACTTGGTCTCCGGTCTCAGCTTGGCCGCCAGTTCACGACCACCGAGCCAGCTGCCGGCTTCCAGCATTTGTGCCAGGTTCAGCTTGACTCCCTCCTTCTCAAAGTGCGCCGACACTAGGCCGTGCAGCTCGTCCAGTAGCGCAACCGTCATGGCGCGCCACTCAACAATGGTATCACCCGTCGCGGAATACAGAGGCAGGCTCTGGCCCGAGGCCTTTTGGCCGGCCGCGAGGACCTCGGGCTTGAGCTTGAGCGCCCCGAGGTCGTAGAACAGGCCGCCGTTGCGGTATTCTGGCAGACCCGTGCCCAGGCTGTCGTTGACGACCTTGATGCCGAGCACGCGGGTCAGGGGGATCAGCAGCGAGTAGCCCAGCCACTGCGTCAGCTTGTGAAAGGGCGCAATGGCCGCCGCCGCCGCCTCCGAGGCACCGCCCGCGCGGTCCGCGAGCACCTTGAGCGGCCAGGCGTCGCCGATGGGGTTGCCGGCCAGGTGCGTCCGCTCCTTGGGCCACGAGGGGATCAGCACGCCCTGCAGCACCGACCAGAGGTCCGTGTAGTCGAGCGTGTTGGGCTCCTTGGCGCTGGCAACCAGATAGTCGACCATGCTGCCGGGCCGGCCCTCGGCTCCAAAGATTTGCGGATCGCCATTGCGCAGTTGCTGGCCCACGGCGTTCCAGAGCTTGACGCGCGACGAGACGCCCACCATGGGGTTCTCGGGCGTGATTTGGAACTGCTGGCAAAAGAGCTCTTCCGTTACTCCCTGAAGAGCGGCCGCTGCGAAGATGGGAAACGTTAGTCCATAACTTCAATCATATCTGGAGATACAACATTTTGACTAAAGGATCGGGGAGAGGGAAACTTCGTACAATCCACGCTATGGGGTTTGTCCTTGTTGGAACTAAAGCACCCGGCCTTGAACATGTAGAGGGACGCCACGGCCGTGCCCTCGCTGCGGCTGTAGACGCGACCCGAGCCATCGGGCTCGGTGAACGTCCACTTGTCGCCCACGCCGGCGTCGCAGAGCACGGATACGAAGAAGAGGTCGAGCAGCCGGCGCGTCTGCTCGAGCTTGTCCCGGCAGCCCTCGGACGACCACTGCGAGAGGAGCGCGGCGACGCGGTTCACGCCGCCGACGTTGAAGTGCTGCCAGCGGCCGTGGGGTGGGATCTCGGCATATCTGTCGGGGCCAAAGTCGCGCTGTATGTTTTGGTTCCAAGGAGGTCCGGGTCAGTCAAATTGCCTTGACCACACCGGCGAACATTGCCTTCTTATTTTTTCTTTCTTCTTCCCATTCCTTCTAGTCTCAAGAATCCAATCTTACCTTGATTATATCAATAACAACGTTTGCAACTTCGGTCATGCGCGGCTCGTCATAGTCGAAGCTGTTTAGAGACCCCTCTTTAGCTGCCTGTAGCACCAAGCGGGACCGCTCGCGCACGGCTTGGAGGCTAAAGAGATAGGCAATGTCGGGAGATACAGGGTCGGCCATTTTATTGCTGTGAAATGTGTTTTGGAAATTTTAAGAGTCTAGATGATTCGTCTCATGTGTATATATTTTGATGAATTTTCTCGTGTTCAGCATCAGATATCCGTTGACCATGAGATAGATGTCATCTGTAGCTAGGGAGAGGTGCAGTATCGTGTCTCACAGGTCCAATCGATAACCGCAGCTTAACGACGGACCAACGGAACCGGCCGATCGCCGCTGCCAGTTTTGTGAGAGTGCATCTTTGTCAACAACGGACCCAATTGATTGAAGTTGTCGGATTCTAACCAAACATATACTCAAATATATGGTCACATAAACGACGAGTATATCATCGTGAGAGCTTCAGACTGGAGTATACAGAGTCGCGACAAACAAGAGTGCGGAATACGTAACCCAAACAGGGATGACGACGGTTCAGGGCGATTATTGATTGATGGTGTGTGTCGGGAGCTCTCTCTATTTTAGGCGGGATGGTCCAAGGGTCCACCCAAGTCAGCGTCCTTTGGATATAGTCATATTTTATGCACGACTCTCCACGAATGAATTAAGCAGAAAAGTGTAACAAAACCTTTCAGTCTTGTAGCAGAAAATATGCCTCGACTGGGGGAATCCAGGACAAGCTTCGGCCCGCCAAGCAATTTTATCTGATCCGGCTTCGGGGGCGTTGATGATCTATCCCTGCTGACGAGGGAATAAATGTTTTTATCAGATCCGCGCCGTCCAACCACTGGCCGGGCTCCCAGGCTCCATCAGCACACCACACCCACCAGAAACTCCTCCACCAACCCCACATGGACAGGCCACACAAAGTTATCAGATCCGACTTGCGTGTCTCTGCCAAGCCGCCCTCCCCTGCCTCCGACCTGCCGTCTCAAGCAGACGAGCTCCGGTCAGTGGGTGTTCTCGGGTGGTGCTGGACGTAACCAGTAGCCAGCAGCAAGCAGTAACCTGTCCGCGAAGAAAGAGACCACTCGCTGGTCCCTGTTTGTTTCTGCATTAGCTGCGAAAAATTCTGATCGCCGCCCTCCCCTTCTTTCCCACCCCAGTAATCTGTACGCTGCTTGCCGTTGCTGCGTGAAACCTTGAAAACCTTGTTCCCCTTGTTCAGATGGGGTAATGGTCTTGTTCATCAGGTACTTCGGGGTACGAACCGGCACCGCGTGCGCTTGGAGGGGACCATTTGACCAGTAGTGGTGGGTAACTTCAGGCAGGTTTGGCCTACCTACCTCGCATAGGCATGATGCAGAAATGGTCCCTCTTCAGGGCCGTCGACTTTTGGGGAGCCAGGAGCCAGGAGCAAGAGAAAGAACAAGCGTCGGTCGGTCGTCCGCGCCGAGCTATGACGTGACGCGTTCCCAACTTATACCTAGTACGATTGCAGTATCCCATATTGCACAAGCAAGCAAGCTCCGAGCAGGTCACGATGCAGGGACCGCGGGCTGAGGGTGCGCGGAATTGGGAATACGTAAGGGTATAGTAGTATGGTACGTACGAGCCGAGGGGTTGCCGTCCAGCACCCAGAAAGTCGGCCCACTAGAGCTCTCGTCTCGTGAAGATTGAACGGATCTCGGGCGAATCGATATTTTCTGAGAACTGAATGTTTGTTCTTACTACTACCATTGCTGCTTATTGCCATTACGGTCCTGCTTTTCAGTCATCAGTCATAGAGTCTTGCTACTTTGCTTGAGCTCTCGATTTCGTTGCCGCAACAAGTATACAATCCAGACAGGCATATCATTCACCACTTACAGTCATCATGGTGCTCCCTCAAGACAATGAGCCGGTGCTCAAGCTGCCGCACCCTTACTTGACGCCGTATGTCTTGGAAAAGTCCTCCATCGCCAACAAGAGCGTTCCCTTCTACCAGGCCAAGCCTCAGCAGGCTGCCAATGGCAAGAGTCTGTCAGAGCCTCTTCACAACAGCTCTCTCTTCTTCACCGAGCCCACAGACTTGAAGTCGAGCGAGAGGCCGGCAGAGTCCAACAACACTCCCTGGGGCCGAGCTCGACGATCGCCCTCTTCGACCTTCCTGTGGGAGGGCGCAAAGGCTCCCACCCTGGGCCAGGCATGGCTTCTCGTCTACATTCTGTTCACGGTCCGACCGCAGATGGAGTACTGCCGTCTGACTCTGGAGGGAGCCGGCAAGGAGAACCTGGCCAAGCAGCTTAAGAGCGTCCTGCTGGCCATCGACCACCCGTCCAACCCCGAGACGTCCGAGGATGAGCTTCTGCTGCTGCGCAGCACCTTTTGGCAGGGCGCCGGCTCGCCGTTTGGCCCGCGCACGGCCTGGATCCCCGAGGACGACGAGCCCGAGACGCCCAAGCCGCTGTCGTCGTACCCGCTCACCCCCTACGAGAACACCATGACCAGCGAGGCCAACACGGTGCTGACCTGGCACCCGCGCCGGCCGGCCAAGCCCCGCCCCGGCTCCGTCATCTACAGCCGCTACATCCCGCACCTCAAGGAGAACTTCTCCATGGTCGCGCTCGACTGGCAGAACGAGGAGCACCTCCGCCTCTTCCACGAGTGGCAGAACGACCCCCGCGTCTCCCAGGGCTGGAACGAGACTGGTACCCTCGAGCAGCACCGCGAGTACCTGAGGAAGCAGCACGTCGACCCTCACCAGATCACCATTCTGGCCAGGTTCGACGACACCTTCTTTGCTTACTTTGAAGTTTACTGGGGCAAGGTGAGTACATCCCCAAATCATAAAAGAACACCAGCGTGGAAAAAAGAAAAGAGGCTAACGAAATGACTCTCACAACAGGAGGACCGCCTGGGCGCCTACTACTCCGCCGGCGACTTTGACCGCGGCCGGCACTCGCTTGTGGGCGACATTCGCTTCCGCGGCCCGCACCGCGTGACGGCGTGGTGGTCGAGCCTGATGCACTACCTGTTCCTCGACGACCCGCGCACCATGTACGTGGTCGGCGAGCCAAAGTACACCAACAGCTCCGTGCTCGGCTACGACTTCATCCACGGCTTCGGCCTGGACAAGTTCGTCGACCTGCCCCACAAGCGCTCGGCCTTTGTGCGGTGCTCGCGCGAGCGCTTCTTCCAGCTCTCGCCGCTCGCCGAGAGCGAAAAGGTCGTGGGCGGCACCATGGTTGGTTTGCTGCCCAAGCTCTAGAGAGAGAGGAGAGAAGAGAACAGCAGAGATTAAAACATGAAGGATGTTGATAAAAAAGATTGCATGTCATCACGTACATTATTTTTCACATAGTAGGCGTTTTAGGTAAAAATGGGATTAATCATTTTATCACAATTGACTTTTACAAGAAATGAGGAGAAATGAATCTCTTTACGTCTGAACTCTTCTTTCATTCGTGAAACTTTTCTATCGTCACAACAATCTACCAAAAGGGGAAAAAATGTGCTACACAATCTTCTCTCGTCAAATTGCAGCCTATGTATTGAGGACTTGGGGTAAAAGAAGAAAAGCGTTTCATGCCCAGCCCTTGTGACATGGTTGTCTGTCTACCTCATAAAAAAAGCATGGCCCTTGTAAAAATCGATCCAAAAGAAACGCCGTATCCAAATGCACTCATATAAGCTTTTCTTTTTAGGCCAAGCTTCCGCCCAGACGCAAGTGGTCCCAGCAGACTAGAGGGGAAAAGGCAATTTGTTAGCTAAAGTGTGTTCCTCTAAATTTGGGGGCAGAAAACACCATGGTTTGTCTTATGGGGGAAAAACTTACTTCTGAAACCAAGATCCTCCTCAAAGAAGAGCTGCATGACCTGAGGGCCAGAGGACATGCCGTCGGGGCCGTAGGAGACGGCCGACTTGCCGACGGCCAGGCCAATCATGGGCGGGACCTCGTCAATGGTGTTGAGCTTGGGCTCGGCGCCCGAGATCTGCTGCTGCATGATCTGGTGGATGTTGAGGCCGGTGAGCTTGCCCTGGTGCATGGCGGAGCCGCAGCGCTTGATGCCGGACCAGTTGATCAGGTCGCCAATGGCGAAGTGGTCGTCGGCGTGGGGAATGGCCTTGTTGGCGAGCTGGAGCGAGTTGGTGACGTTGACCAGGCCGGTCGACTCCTGCAGGGCCTCGCGGGGCAGGAAGTCGGTCGAGGGCACCGACTTTGAAATGGCCATGACGACGGCGCTGGCCACGAGCTTGTGGCCGTTTTCGAACTCGACCTCGTAGGCGTCCTGGCCGGCCGCGTTCTTGATGGGCGTGCTGCGCGTCAAGCGGTGGTCCATCAGGCACTCGACGCCGGCCTCGCGCGTCAGGTCCAGCGCGCAGTCCTTGACGCTGTCGGGCAGCGGCTCGGCCGACAGGAGCTTGTCCCGCGAGTGGGCGAGGATGACCTTGATGTCGGGCTTGACCGTCTTGAGCTCGGCGGCCATCTCGATACCAACGGCACCTGTTTGTGTCTCATGTCAGTATTTCCTTCAATGAGATTTATAAGATGATTTGACGTCAGGGGCGGCACATACCTCCACCAACGACGAGGACGGGGTCGCTGTAGGCAGTCACGGCATCAATGTGTCTGTTGGCCTCGATGAGCCATGCCTTCTTGCTCAAGGCTTGGGGCACGACGGGGAATGCTCTG
This sequence comes from Neopestalotiopsis rosae, assembly GCA_023078685.1. Lineage (NCBI taxonomy): Eukaryota > Fungi > Ascomycota > Sordariomycetes > Amphisphaeriales > Sporocadaceae > Neopestalotiopsis > Neopestalotiopsis rosae. The sequence goes on from JALGAS010000001.1 coordinate 3,447,131, forward strand.
CGGAATCCGGTGGCGCTGACAAAGAAGTCGTATTCATCGGTGCGCTCGTGCTGGTCGGCGTTCTCGCGAATGGTGGCGGTCTTGGCGGCGGGATCAATGCTCACCACGCTGCCGTGGACGAACTCGACGTCGGGTCTCTGCAGGATCTTGACGTCCTTGTACTCAACCCAGGCCTTCTCGGCGTAGCTCTTGTCCGAGAAAGCCAGTGGTGAACCGATCAGGTGATCTTGAAAAAAGAGAGGCACACATGTTAGCAGACCGGACCGACATCGCTCACTGGCAGACTTTAGAGGTTGGGGGCGCAAAACTTACAGTAACCATCTCTCTCATCGACAATGGTGACCTTGACGTGGATGGGGCTGTCGGTGCGGCTGTCACAACGCTCAATCAGGTGAATGGCGCAAGACAGACCAGCGTAGCAACCACCGGCCACAAAGACCCGGTATGGCTTCTCGGCGGTTCCGGTAACGGGGGCCATTGTGTGATATAGGGTGTGCTGTACTTTGGGTAAAGACGACGGAGGAGGAGCAGGAGGAACAACAACAACAGGTCGGGCAATGCGGGATGAGAAGATTTGGGAAGAGCCACGCGTGAAGGGTAGGATTGTTGATGTCAAGGAGGAAGAAGTTTGAGCACGACTACTAATACGGCCAAAAGAACGGAAAGCAGACGCGCGCCGAAGGGAGGAGCAGAAGAGTATATTGAGCCCTAGATCAGCAGCGTGTGGGGAAGGCATCGTTTGGACCGTGACATTGGGTCACTTTGTCCGGCACCCATATGCCTGCTGCAGAGGGTAGGTGACATGACGGGAAATACATAAACTTCATTCTTCTTGTTGCTGCTATTGCTGCTTGCTGCTCGCTGCTACAACCAGCCAAGGTTCCCCCTTACTCCCGACTGTTTCACGATCGTCATGAGGACAGAACAGAACACACCTTCATTAGGACCGGCATCGGGGGGTACTTGATGATGTTCATCACATCTTGTTGTCGTGGCATCATCATGGTTATTACTTGGACAGGTTGTGGCTCTCAACGGCTGTCCGGACCTCGACATTTGAGGCGGGCCCAAGTTTTTTTTTTTCTTTGGCGACAGGCGCTGGCTAATACGTAACGCTTATCAGATTGGGCTAACGGAGGAAATGCCCCTCTAGAGTAGCTCTCGTATATTGTCACAGTGAAGGAAAGAAAAAGAAAAAAAAAGAGCGGCGAGCCGAGGGCCTGGGATTGCACGGGGTGATTTTTGTCCCTCACTCATTCCAATCGATTGCGGGCGAGACGAGGGGTAACGAGGCAGGTGTTCATTAAAGACGGTCAATGAGCAAAGAGAGTCAAAGACGCGACGACTGAGACTGCGCATTTGCCCGAAGTTTGTGGAGCAGCGCATCAGATAACTCGTCTTGGCACCATCTAAGAGACCCGAGAAGACCCACGATGGACCAGCCAAATTTTATCAGATGGAGCATCAACAGGGGTCCCCAGTCAGAGATGTGCCCCTCGTTCCTTTATAGGCATATTCGCGAACACCAGACATGCACATAATTGGGTGAGCTGCCCACTGCGCATATGCAGCCGTTAATGAAATGCATAGCATAAAACAAGTGGCGATGAGCGGGTGACACCTTATGTGGTGATTTGACTGTTCTTGACCCCACCAACCCACCACCTCTTTACGTAGGATAGGGTCGCTTTTTGCCCAACACCCTGCATTAACACCCCCATGATCATCATAACTTTATCCGACGGGTATGCGTACCACTTCTTTTTTGACAGAAAGGAATCCCGCATCGTGGCTCCATTTCACTGGTTTGGGTTGATTGGGTCAAGTATCCTTCGTACCTGGTTTCATTATGCGCAGGGCAATGGATTCCTTACTTTGGGACCTGACGATCGTATTTGGCGGAGACCGATCCACTGCGCATCATATTCTTGTAGTCATTGATTCATGGACTGTACCTTGCACTAGTCAGACAAGTTAGTCTTATTCCGCATCATGAATCAGGCCAGTGGGACCGGATAACGAGCATCATGATCATAAGGCTGTCACCCAGGGCGCCGGTGGAATCCGTTATCGTGAATGGCATGAAGTCTCACCCGAAGAAGAAAACAAGAGGTCATTAAGATAGAAACACGAGTTTCAGTGGCTATTTGATAACTTCCGTATCCCCAAACCAGAGGCAGGTGTTTTGGACCGAAAATATTTACTAAATTTGTGTTTTTTTGTCCCATATTTATCAGGGGATCTACTATAGTAAACGTCATTACTGGCGGTGAGATGTGATTGAGCACAGTGCACAGTCAGCACTTTGACGAATGCTGATCATACTTTGGCAAGAAATACTCTGACTGAAGCAACTACTATATTTCAGCTATGGGTCAGAGAGAACGGTCAGTCAATGCGCCAGTGGTAGGATCAGCAACTCGTTTTCATAAAGAGTACGTATGAGGACAGCTGACCCCATGTGCCAGCTCAGAGTCGTCGTAAGAGCGATTGTATGCGGAGTGACCACTACTGTTCCTTAATTTTTTTTCTGGTTTAGAGACGATGCATCGAATGTTGAGTCATTCTTCGTGACGGAGCCCGAGGAGTTTCAGCATGTCCTTTTAGACGTCCTGATTTCAGAAGTCATGAGAGACCGCACTTCCAATATTAGAAAGTTGATCCTGTGTCTCGGAGGAATTCTTACTGCCTCGACTAGGACTCACGCCTTTCTCTGTCAATTTGCTTGGCCAAACACGTCCAAACATCTTTATTCTTCCAGCTCTCTCCCAGTCCGACATGTTCTCATACTCGTGCTTGTCCGAACCTGTTACTACAGTTCGGGTACAATAGTGCAATGCTATATAGACCGAATCAGGCGAACGGAGCTCACTATCAAGTACGTTGTGCTGCAATGAGTCCATCTCGGTAAAGCCCAAGAAACGGAAACACAGAAAGGGGCAAAAAGAGAAAGCCTCACCAACAGATGTGCGGTGTCATGATGAATGGTGCCAGAAGTTTATTGTACTGAATCTCGACGCGATCCATGTAAGCGTTCATGTCTTCTCGGAACCGCATTGCTGGTCCCACTGTCAACAAGTGTCCATGATGCATCACTGGTCACCAATTATAGTATATCTTCCAAGTGTTGGCGTGACAGAGAAATATTTCAGCACCACTTGCATATCTGATGGTTCTAGTTCCATCTCTGATATCATAATCAACAAAGACATGTACAGCCTGCGTGGCTATTCTTGTCCGATATCGTTGTGAGATGGGCTATGTTTCGCCCCTTTAACTTGTTGGCATCCAATGATCGATTCGCCTTAAGAAGCCATTATTGTATACAGCAATATGACATAATTGATAATATCCATCGTCTTAACCACCTAGAAGAATATCTTAGCTTACAGTAAGGCAATTTGGCGTTTTTGATACTATGTCGATTCGAAAACATGTCAAAGTGAGATGAGTTTCGGCAGCCAGAGACCTAAATGCTGCTTGGGAAGCTCGCTGGATGAGCCAAATGTACAAATAATAGTACACTACAAAACTTTTAGGGGCGGGCTGTAGTAGAAGAACCATCGGGCTGAGTAGATTAGACTTTGACTGCCATTGCATGCCTGTTTTGAAACAGCAAGAGTCTTCTATGGTCCATGGAGGAATGAGAAAACTAGCATTCGGCGCCAGAATCACTGCCTGCTCAGAACTCTATCAACAAATCCTAAATGTGTGACCTAGCTTTGAGAATTCTCATGTATTCGTTATTGAAGGTGCTTGCGACGGGCTCACGCGATCTGCCGTGTTTGCTTATTCTTAATGGGGAGCTGTTGAACAACCATCCTGACGTGAGTGCTTACAACTAGAGTGCCCATCCCTAAGGATGCACGGTAAATAGTCAACTATTACCAAAATGAAACTGCTTCCTACGCGTAGGAGTATTACGAATAGCGCAGTACGTGATCCCCGTTTACAGATGCCACGCGCTTGTACAAGCTGGAATGTTGACCTCTTCATGGCTGTTCAAAGAGACTGCACGACCTCAATCTCACTCGAGCTTACCAGATGTCACAATGAAGACGCGGTCGCTTGCAAAAGGTCCGTTGTCTGAATTAATTGTTGTTCGGGACATCATACTACACGCATCATGCTTTGTCACGAGTTCCATGTCCGACTAAGTATCATAATTTCACACATCGCGAGGAGCTTTCTGGCCAGGAAACGCGTATACGGCGCAGCTAAGGCCTTTTGTTTTCAACAACTTTGTAGATTTCCAATCGCGCCTGAGCCACTAGAATATGGGCCACGATCTCAGACTGCCGCCGAGGGCGCACTGTCATCAGCTTCCTGATGGGGTAATTGGTGCTTGAATCTCGAAAACACGGGGATTGGCCTCTGGAGTTCTTAGATCTCGTTGAGCTTGATCCGTATTTGTTGTCCCCTTCGTCTCTCGTCACTTTTCCTATTGTCATCGACCTCCCCAATCACCAAGTCCGTGGGAAATCTGTCGCGTCACTCTTCAAGGGTGTACAAGGGTAAGGATTTTGATGGTCATTCCAGTCAGACCTGCAAGGTCACAGTGTCCTTTTTCGAGATATGAGTAGCGAAGGGAACCTGATTCAAGGCCTTGAAATGAGCTCCAAGGCTATCATCACAAATCTTGATCTCTGTGGCAGTTGTTCAAGTTGACTATGAGCACCTGGAATCCGGATAAAAAGTCCATTGACAGATAGAGCTGTCTAATGACCGATCGATGGAGGTGGGCAGCCTGCGATTAGCATTTTGATGCTTGTCATGTATGTGCTTACTGGGTCTTGATACTAAAAGTCAGAAGTAGCCGAAGATTTCAGGCAGAACATGGGATTTTGATAAACGCCACGCTGAGGTAAGATGCCATTTCTTGCAAGACCATCGACGGACCGGCTTTGCAGCTTCAATTCCTGTTCCATAGACCTGCTCATCCCTCCTGAACACAAACCAAAGATGCCAATCTTTGTGGTTTCGGTAAAATGAAATAGGGACCTTTCATCACGATGGTGCAAAGTCAAATCTCGAATACTACCGGCCTGGCGCCACGCCATTGGCATCCTAAGCAACAAAGCGCCAGCATAGCCATGATCAAAGAGGCCCGGGAAACGACATCGCGCCTCGGGGAATAAAAACAGGGTCCTGAAAAGCCGGGCGGAGTCTTGAGGCCCGGGCGTTGGTGGTGGCCTGTGACCCTTGGGCTAAAAGTGAGAGATCGAAGATGCGATCCGAGCGCACGTCATATATTGGAACATGAAAGCCACCAAAAGTCTAGAGCCGTCTTTCTCCTGTTTGTTGTTGCTGATACCCATCGTCAGTCTAATAGCATGGTCCATGTTGGAACTTTGGTGTTTATTTAGTAAATGTCGTTTCAATTGACCAAGTCCCGAGACATGTTTCCAGCAGCAATCTTTACTGATTCCGGAATGGATCGATCATGGAACAGGTATCCTTGGGTACGATCTATTGCGCTGCCAATTTCGGGCATCGGCACTAGGTTACCACAGTATTGGGGCAGATCCCTAACGACTATCCCGAGGACCGACAGTCCAACAATCACTTGAGAAAATAGGCTCGTGTCTGGTGGATAGATAATATATCAATCGATTCAATTGGAACTTTTGGATTTCCGTCGTAGTAAGATGTCTCGAAGGATGGTGGCACACAGAGTTGAAGGAAGAGCTGGGAAGACTCGGTGGCCGTTGGAGCCTTGGAGGAGCTGGTGAGTGTAACTGCATTGCATACGGAATACTGCTGAGGATTGATCCGGCGAGTCAGGGATGATTACAGCTCGTTATCATCCACCCAAGCAAACCTACATGCACATGTCCCGCAAAGATGCAGCATACAGTGCCACAAGACAGAAAGGACCATGATTCAGTGAGTGCATCCTCATCATTGTCCACTGACTGCATCTTATATGAGGACGATCGAAAGAATGGCCCAGATCGGAATGGCCATACTACGCAAACTATTATAGTCTACAAACAAAGATACGTGAAGACCCTGAAAAAACCTCGTTGAAGCTATCGCCGACCGAACCAAGACGAAGACGTTTGTGGTGATTTCCCATTTCCCAGGCCGGCGAACCATGCTTAATCCGTCGATCAATAGTTGCTGTCGCTAGGCGGCCAAGGCCCTCGCTTCCGAGCTCAATTTTGCCAGAAGCAGTAAGGGCGCCCAATGACACCCACAAGTTGCCCGTGGGTGCCCTGGCTAAGGACGTCAGGGCCCCTGTCTCTTCCTGTTTAATGGGGGCCAGCCCCTACACTGGCGTACCGAATGGGCAGTCAAGCGCAACCTAAAGCATGCAATCCCGCCAGCCCACCAAACCCGTGCTGCACAACAGCAGGTTAGCGCGCTGACCGACGACCTCGACGAGAAATTGCGCTGTGATGGGCTTGCAGCCAAATGGCGTCAGGATCACACGCATTCCACGGGCACGGCAGGACTATGTCGTAGGAGCGGTAGAGCAAGTCCTGTGTTGGCTTGGCCGCTTGCTGGGGTGTAGGGAACTTCTATTGTTCTTTTTTCTTCTTTCCCCTGCCCATTTTCCAATGGCTGACGAAAAGTAATCAATCTTCACTCTTTTACACATTCGTTAATTGCGTGCGCATATTTGCAGACATTCACGCGATCGCCAACCTGCTGCATTGAGAGAGAGCGACCCCGTACCGCGTCGCTGCTGATCCCCGAGGGAAAAAAAAAAAAAAAAAATTAAGCACTCGACCTTTATATTTTTACAGCGCGACCAGGCCCCCCCTCGCCCCCACCAGCAAGCGAGGAGCAGCCAGAGACCAGAGACAAGGAACAAGCCAAAAAATACACCAGGGAAGCGAGCACTGCGCTTGCTGCCCGCCCTCGGCCGCGCAACATGAAACCGTACCGATCCGGTACCCTGGGCTCTATCCAGGGACAACAACCTCTGATTCCGAGGACCCCATCGCTCACGGAGCTCAAGCAGGCGCAACAAGAAAAGGAAGACCTGAGATCGCGATTCGAGCTGCTCAACCTGAAGTCGCCGCGCTTTTCGTTCACGTCCTTTGCCCCGTCGCTCAGCAAACCCGCGCCCGTGCAACAATCATGGCTGCGCGACCCGACGCCGCCGGGGACTCCAGATCCTGAAGAGGCCGGACGCCGGGACGGCAATGGCATGTTTCCGATTCCACCAGGCGGAAAGAACAGAAGAAATGGCGACGGGAGGATATTCGGGCTGCAAAAACGGTGGTTCTGGGGTCTCTTGGCTGTCGCGGCGGTGGTAATACTGGGACTCGTGATTGGCGTGGCAGTCGGTGTAAGCCAGTCAAAGGCAAACAGCTCATCACATTCTTCGACATCGGGCGGCGTAGGGAATGGCACAGACACTTCTGCTTCGTCGGCAGTAGCCACTGCCACGACAACGACGGGGACGACGGCAACTACATCCACGACTTCTGCCACGGCGACTTCGACGGGAGGCGTCGACTGCCCGGCCGGCAATGGAACGACGTATACCGTGCCGGGATCGACCGTCCAATTCCTCCACCTTTGCGGAATAGACTATAGCGGGGACGGTGAGGCCACCGATCTGGGGAGTGTACAAACAAACAGCATGGCGGATTGTATGGACAATTGCGCCGGTACCAGCGGGTGCACCGGCTGCGGATGGGGCTATGTCGATGGGGACTCCCTATTCGAGCATACTTGTTGGCTAAAAAGCGGCCTCAAGCAATCACATACAGCCGATTCGGGATGGGCATTTGCTATAATAATATAATAATGAATATATTAAGCATGACATCAATCTCAACTGGACTATATCGTAGCGCAACCGTGTGGTCAAATGACAGGCCCTCAAGTTTCCAGTGCCAACGCATACCTACCGAGTCATACTAATTCAGGTCCCTATACTCCGAAGCATGTGGGCCGGTTTCCACCCGGACCCCATCAACAGGCGTCAGACTATTACTGCATTGACTCAAAAGGTAAATCGTATTTCTATACTAAGGTAGGTAGGTACCCATAAAGAACCTGAAGCTTTGATGCGTACCGATGCTATGAGATGCAGGCATGTATTCATTAATTGACCCCAATTTGCCCATGCAACCAAGAAAAAATCAAAAGCGCCAAATGAAATATACCCGGGACCACCGATACATCTTCCCTGATGTTCTAGACGAATCTCTTGCTCACACGTATACGTAAAGAATTTGGCAAATGCAATCATTCATAAGAGGGGAAAACAGGGTCGACCTCCAATCCCCTATCCCGAGACAACCTGTATCCGAAGTGTCAATCCGTGTCTTTTTTTACTTGGACCCTGAATCTCGAGAGTCTTTATTCAAAGAGCGCCGTGTCGACCTCGACATGCTCGACGGCGTGCTTCCGGGGCACCCAGATGACCTGGACGATGCCGACGACGGCGATGCCGGCGCAGCTGAACCAGGCGGCCGCCGAGCCGCCCGCGGCATAGATGATGCCGACGAGGGGCGGGCTGACGGTGCGCGCCAGGCAGCAGGCGGCCATGGCCAGGCCGTTGACCTTGCCGAGCACGGCCGGCGACGGCGTGGCGTTCTTGAGCAGGATGAGGGCGCAGGGCCCCACGATGATGCCGAAGAAGCTCTGCAGGACCATGGACAGGTAGATGCCCGGGGAGACGAGCCGGTCGGGAAAGGCCGAGAGGAACGGGTTGAGCACGTAGGCGCAGGGGTAAAAGATGATCATGAGGACAAAGGACCGCCACACGCCGATGCGGTCGACGAACAGGGGGAAGATGACGCCCTGGATGAACAGGCCGATGATGCCGTTGACGGCCAGGTAGACGCCCACGTCGTGCACCGTGTAGCCCAGGCCGCCCACGAGGTCGAGCTGGCCCCGCGGCTGCAGGGGCTTGTCCAGCAGGTGCGTCGGCAGCAGGGTGCAAAAGGCCATCTGGTGGTACGAGAAGATCACCAGGGCGACGGTGACCATGATGACGGTAAAGTTGAACGTCTTGCCCTTGAAGCTCTGCGTGCTCAGCGCGCGGCTGGGCGGGGCGGGGCGTCCGCGGCCGTTGTTGTTGTCATTGGCGCGCACTCCTGCTGCGCTCGGCTGTTGCGAGTCCGCCGGCAGCCGAATTGAGTGGACGGTGCCAAAGGATGATCGCCGCAGGTCAAAGTTCTGCTCCACGGGGAGCGGGAGGCTGTCCTCGGCGAAGCGCGGCCTATCGCTAATGGTGCTGGCACGCGGGCCGCCCCTCTGACGGGGGCCGCCGTTAAGGGGTGTGGTCTCGTCCATGTCGCTATCCTCGACGGCATTGTCGTCCGACTCGTGGACCACGGGGTTGGTCTCCTCGAGGAAGAAGATGCCCTGCAGGACGGCCAGCACAATGACGGCGACGGCCACGAGGTTGGGCAGCAGGTACGGGTACCGGCCAAACAGGCCGTCGGCGGGGAACAGCGAAGGGTAGAAGCGCGCGGGCTGGGCGAGGAACCCGCCCATGGCGGACCCGATGATGCCGCCGAGGGTCCAGACAAAGGGCTGCGTCGCGTAGGCCCGGGGCTCGTGGGCCGGGTTCTTGACCATCTCGGCCACCATGGTCTGCATGACGGAGACGTTGCCGTTGAGAGCGCCGCCGATGAAGCGCGCGAGCAGCGCGACCCAGTAGCTCTTGGCCAGGCCAAAGATGAGGCTGGAGATGGCGACGCCCACGAGGCCAAAGAGCACGACGGGCTTGCGGCCGACGCGGTCCGAGAGCATGCCCCAGCCCATGGAAGTCAGGGCCTCGGCCACGGCATACGCCGAGACTAAGAGGCCGGCGTAAAAGGATGCATCTGTATCATCACCGCCATTGAGGTCCTGCACCATCACATAAGTGTAGGCGAGAATCGAGTTGAAGGCGATTGGCTCTGAAAAGCGACATATTGCTGGTTGTTTTCAATAGAATTGATCAGTCTTTGGAGCAGGAAAGAGTAATCATCGTGAAGTCTCAAAATGTCGGTGTAGGCTTCTCCAACACGGAACAAACATTACAAAGCGACTGGCATACATACCTAGGACTGTGAGTTGTACGGTGGGAAAAGCATTGGGGTCTTTGATTTCAGAAGGCATACTCCACACCACAGGCTTGGTCTTAAAACTTAATCAATAGAAGCTCACGATAGCAGCAGCAACAACAAACAACGACAACAACACCGGCAACCTCGAATTATCTTGACAATAAGCGACCAAGAAACAAAAGAAAAAGAAAAAGAATCTTTTTTCCGATACTTTGCCGAGAAGAGGCCTCATTCAGGAAAAGAGGACCTCATTTCCGGTGGCAGGGTGTGTGTCGACGAGATTGTGCGGGGAACAACCGACAAGGAAGAGATAAGTAAAGACTTTTGTTAAGGCCCATAGTGGGTTAGACCATAGGCTTGACGCACAACTATGTCACTGGAGCCATGGGGGGCTTTGGATTTCCCAGCATTATGGTATGGCTAGGGAGAGATAGGCTCCGTTGTATTCCACCAATCAGATATTGCGATGCGTCTGTTCGGTGCCGGCTTTGGAGATCCGTTATTTGATGTTTAAATAGCTAAAACTCAATTTTGTACAACTCTATACAGAAATTTGAGTTCAATGTTCCATCCGATATACTTGCTTCTTGTGTCTAAAGTGCCACATAGCCTGAGTCCTGGCCTGGAAATGCCAGGGCGATAGGCTCAACCCCCGAACCACCCAGGACTCGGCTGGCCACGACGCCGTGTCCCCGATACCAGGCGCAGCCATATAAAGCGGCCGTGAATCCATAAAGGATACAAGCAGTCATCAATATCCACAAGCCGACATCGAACATATAAGGGAAGTAGTACATGGTCCTGACCAAGACGATACCCGCCATTGATGCATAGAATACCGTCTTCGGAGCTGCAGACGTGCTCTGGTTGATACGGCGAAGATGGGGCAGTGAATTAAACATCAAGGCGACTGCGACCCAAGAGGTTATGAGGCAAATGGTGCTCCAGGCCGTCAAACGAAATCTTGGAGAGAAGAAAAAAGTCACAAAGTTGAGTATTGTCTGGTGGAAAATGACAAATATCTGCCAACACACAAAGACCTTGATCAACCCGGGAAAGCGAATATTGAGATACGGCACTTCCACAACAACGGCACCAAATGGCAGTATCCTGTAGCATGGTCCTGTTAGCTTCTGCCACATTCGAGCGATGGCCGCGTTTCAGCACCCACATGCGGTTAATATCCTCGGCCAAGGACGAGACGAGTCTGAAGACTTCCACAGGCACCACTTTGCCAGCACCCGCAAACGCTCCATTCCAAAACCAGCCAGAGAACCAGTTGTAACGACAAGACAAGTAGAGCAAACGAAGGCTCCCGATGCCATGGACGATCGCTGCGAATACGCCAAGCCTTGCGACAGATATCAGTTGCCGGAAGAAAGAGGGTGCGGAATAAGATATCGTTTACCATTGCGCAGGGACCGCTAAGCTTCAGTTCAGCCTTGATCATCTTCTTTGCAGTATCATCACGATGCGCAAGTTACTCACTCAGGTTCTGCAACTCGAGGTCTTTCCTCACCCGCCTACCAAGTTCATTCTTGATTCGTACACACACTTCCATTGTGGTTTGCAGCAGGGATGAAATGATATTTGTTCTTCTGTCGTCAAGTTTGAAGAAAAAAGAAGCCTGACGATGCGCAAGAAATTTGGCTAAGCCATTAGGATCGTCACGTGTGATGCTAAGTGAGAGTCACCTGCATGATGATTATTGGGGGCTATTTTTGGGTGGCGGCGACAACGATCCCTGCTATTCTTAGGTTGTGGCGCAGGACTAGCCAGACCAGAACCACGACACACTCGTGTCGCCGTAATCCCTCTGAAGAAGAATCACTTGATTGCCATGCTTTAGATTCATCCCGTTTACCTGCTTCTTGTACGAAAATAGGAGATGGGGTAATATCGCCATAAGTATTGTCGCGGACGACCTACCGAATACTATCACCACCCTCAACCTCGGGCCCACCTGCCAACATGCAGACTGAACAAACTATATACGAGCCCTTGAACGGGGACTCGATTCGCTTATTGTTGATAAAACCTGGCCTCCCGGACGAGGATATCGAGTGCACCTTGGTGCAGGGAGTGAGCCTTCAGCACGTGCCCGATTTCGAGGCTCTGTCTTATGTGTGAGTAGCTCGAATATGTGGGTGTTCTAAGTTTTGGTGTCTCAATAAGCCCTTTCCTGTTTCCCAATTGCCAAATCAACACGACATAGTCCTATACGTCACGAAAAGCTTTTTGTGATGAATAATACAGAATGATCTAACAGGTTTTATTTAACAAGCTGGGGAACCGAGTCTTCCCGATTCATCACATGCAATGGAGTTAGCAAGGTTATTACGCATAACCTCGCAGTCGCTCTCAGGCACTTGCGACCACTTGTCGACTGGGACTCGGTCTCGATATGGCCCGAAGACCACCCGTTACACTCGAGCCGTAATGTCTGGCGCAAGTTTGCTCGGAACAGAAACGAAACCAGGATGAATACACAGTCACAGTGGAAACCGGTTTGGATCGATTCAATTTGTATCAACCAAGATGACCCAGAGGAGAGGGCAAGTCAAGTCAAGCTGATGTACGAGATTTATCGAAAGGCTTCTACAGTCAAAGTCTTCCTTGGCGAAGAGACATTTAGCCCCGGGATACCAAGTATGGCGGACCACGGAGATGTGCCTTTGGTGCTCGTCCTTCTCGAGCAAGCAGTTCGTAATATCGAGGCGCAGGAGACCAATCTACCGTCGCTCCGTCCTGTTCACGACTACGAGTATAGAAACAGGCTTCACGGTTTGCCAAAGCCATTGGCTCCGGAATGGGACGTCTTTCGTCGGTTTTTGGCCAATGCCTGGTTTCAGCGCACCTGGGTCGTACAAGAAATCGTACTGGCCCGCAAGGCGGTCGTGATACAAGGCGACTGGCACATCGACTGGGACGCTATTGGCAAAGCTACCGCCTGGTACGCCAAGGCCGGTTACGGAATGCCACAAGGCATCAGAGAACCGCCAGTCGACGCGCCCCATTTGCAGCCGGTCGTTGACGCCGCCAACATGTGGGAGATGCACCAGCAACCGACCAAACGGCTGCCTCTATTGGATGTCTTGAAGGACTTTCGTTGTCGGGCGGCCACACAGGCTGTGGACAAGCTTTATGCGACCTTTGGTCTTGCTGAGGAGACTGCGTCCATGGAAGAGCGAGGGATACACACATTACTAGAACCCGACTATACCAAATCTATCACGACCGTCTATCGCGACCTGGCTCAGTTCTTGATAATAGAGAACGGCACCCTGATTGTTTTATCCCACGCCAATGGGTACTCGGTAGACCGACCGAATTGGCCGTCGTGGGTGCCGGATTGGAGCTTGATCAAGCCTTCCACGGAAATTTGGCGTTCGCAGCGGCAGAAGTTGTTCAAGGCGGGCGGGGATGAAGCTCTGACAATAGATCTCAGTGGAGATGACGATTTTCTCATCCTGGAAGGGCGCAGGGTCGATACCGTCCGCATCTATGGGGACAAACTAAAGAGCCGGGGCTTTGGCTTTGTGCCCGACAAGCAGGAGCGAGATTTTGTCAGTACGGCTTGGCGGATCATGAAAACTCGAGACCCGGGCAGCAGCCAACCATCGCAAAACTCGAAACCGCGCGACATTCTGTGCTCTTTTATATATACAATCACAACTGGTCTGCAAGGTGTCAACGCGTGGGGAGAGGATGCCAATGGAGCTTTGGCCGATGCCGCAAAATGGTTTTCGCAATATGTAAGCAAAAGTATGCCACCACTTGTCACCCCGACTGGGAATTGGTTTGGCGGCAAAAGACCAGATGCAGGTCGCTTTCACGAGGCCTTTGTGCATGCGTGCAAAGGCAGGAGATTCTTCACCACGGAAGCCGGCCGTATCGGCGTCGGGCCCGAGTTCATGAAGGAGGGCGACACGATAGTCGTTCTATTTGGCGGACAAGTTCCATACATAGTGAGAGAAGTTGAGGGCAAGCATAGGCTCATTGGAGAGTGCTACATTGACGGCATCATGCAGGGCGAAGCCGTTACTGGCGCGGATGGTGAAGAGTGGAGACGAGCAAAAGAGAGGTTTACCTTATTTTAGAGTTTGACACTTGAGCGGGTAGGTGAAATGCTTATTCCTCTAAGAAATCTTCGAAAATCGGCATAGATGCGCGCGAGGTTCTGCGGGGTACATGGACGATCATCAGCACGGATACTGATATACGAACAAGCAGCCCCGCCTTCCGCTCCCTTGATGATGATGATCGCCAGCTACCGGCATCGTCCATTTGCTCTCCTCTCCAAAATCGTTATTGTAAATATAATGTACTCGGTCAAGATGGGCCCGGTGGTATTTCGACTCTCTCGAGAAGCACAATGATATACTCTTGGTTGCAGCCATGTATGGTTGCAGCGAAGAGACAAGTTATCTTCTAAGCCGTCAGAATGCAGCTATTCTTTCCAAGTATACTACTTTGCATTCATGCATATCTTTCGCTAGTGGCCAACGCTGCAAGCAGGTTGCCCACCAGTCAGGTTGCAGCCAGAAAGTCCGACCATGACTCAGGCTCATTCCAAGACCCAGGACCACGAGTGCGGCCAAAGTTCAGATACTGGATTCCTGATGCCTCGGTCGAAGCCGATGTAGTATCTCAAGATGTGAAACGAGCCAAAGATGCTGGCATGGGTGGTCTCGAACTACTGGGATACTACCTATATGGAGGACCACCATCAAACGGCGCTGGAAGGGGAAACTTTGCCCCAGTGGACTGGGCCGAGTATGGCTTCGGAGGGGAGAAGTGGTGTGAGTATAAACATGGCTTCTAGGAAACATCCAATAAAGCTGATGAAAGTTGTAGATGAGATGTTTCGATCGTTTGCTGAAGCGATCCGAGCCAATGACATGGTCATGGACTTTGCCATTGGGCCAAATCAAGGCACAGGCGTGCCGGCACCTGAAGATGACGAGGGTCTTATGTGGGATATCAGCATCCACAACCAATCTGTCCCGATTGGAGGCTCGTTCAATGGCACCCTGCCTGGCTGGGGCAACGGGACTCTCTTGGCTGCTGTGACAGGATTGGAGATCAACACAACCACGATCACGTCTGGAAACAAATTGCAATCAGATCCTGAAGACCTTCCCGGAGATTACTTTCTCAATCGTACCCAAATCACATTGTCAAATTCCAGTCTTATCGATGTGACAGACAAGGTTGATAGTCATGGACAGATAAGCCTCCAGTTCCCTCTGACTGAAACTACGGGAAGTGGTCACAACATTTTTGCCATCTACATTGCTTTGTCCGGCTACCGTGCCCAACAGGGGCCCGAGGGACTAGGCGGCCCCCAAACCACACCTGAGTCTTGGCTCCAAAACGGATCGTGGGCTGTAGACCATTTTTCCGCGCGAGGAGCAAAGTTGATCACGGACTTTTGGGAGCATTACATTCTTCCAAATGGAACACGAGAGCTACTCGAGGATATCGGAAGCTATGCTTGGGAAGACAGTATCGAAATCGTATCTAATGTGTACTGGACTCGCAATCTCTCGACGAGTTTCTTTGTAGACCACGGATATGACTTCTCCAAATGGCTGCCAATATTATTCCATCGCAATGGCAAGAGCTCCAACAATCCTGCCGTATGGTGGGTGACTGATGAGCCAGATGAAGGTAACAGCCACATAGCCGACTATCGCTCAACTCTAGCAGGCCTCTACCGCGAGTATCTTACGGCTCTGAATGATTGGGCGCGTGATTATCTGGGCCTTGGATTTTCGGCGCAAATATCCTACAACCTACCCATGGACATGCTCGCCAAAATACCGTCAGTGACCGTACCCGAGACCGAGTCGCTAGATTTCAGTGATCTCATTGATGGCTATCGACAATACTCGGGTCCAGCTTATCTGGCGGGACGCAACATTGTTTCTTCAGAGTGTGGAGCGGTCAGAGGCGAAGGATTCAGCCAGACCTTGCCCGAGCTATTGTGGCATGTCAAGCGGTCATATGCAGGAGGTGTCAACCAGTTTGTGTTTCATGGTATGCCCTACTCTGGGCACTATGGCAACACGACCTGGCCGGGCTTCACAACATTCAACTACCAGTATTCCGACATGCACGGACCGTACCAGCCTGGCTGGCAATTTTACAAGGAATACATGGACTTTGTGGGACGAAACAATTTTGTGCTGCAATCTGGAAGGCCCAAGATTGATATCGCCTTTTGGCAGAAGAGGACAACGTACCCTGGACATGTCGAACTAAGGACTTACCCAGCAACAGACTTGGAGTCAGCGGGGTATACCTACCAGTATCTAAGTCCAGATGACTTGCCTCTTGCTACAGTCGAGGAGTCTGTGCTGGCTCCAGATGCTCAAGCATTCAAAGCTCTTGTCCTCCAGGCTAATGATTCCTTGACCGTCGACGGCGTGAACAAGTTGCTAGAGTTCGGCCGGGCCGGACTACCCATAATCTTTGCCGGCGGTGTACCTTCAAGCTACGTGGGTACATTTGGGCCCGACGAAATCCAGCAAGCTAATGAGGACCTCGAAGAGTTGACGAGCTTTTCCAATGTTCACATCACCAGCTCCTTGGAAGTCGCGTCAGCTTTGGGAGACATTGGCATTGCGCCGCACACTAGGATTTCGTCCAATGGAACCTGGTTCACCCAATGGCACTGGGATCCGGACAATGAGGTGGACTACGTCTTTGTGTACAGTGATGCCATGAATATGCCACAGGGTCAAGGCGAGTCGGTGGGGACGATCAAGTTCGAGTCAACCGGTATTCCGTACGAGTACAATGCGTGGACAGGCGAGCAGCGGGCAATTATGAAATACAAGCAATCGGCGAATACCACCCTGATTCCATTTCAACTGGCCGGGAACCAGTCAAAAATAATTGCATTTCATCCAGAGATCATTCGGGATAGTTCAGGGTCTCAAGCATCGTGGGAATCTGCGAACCTGGAGTACCCCTACATGAACACGTCTACATTTTCAGAGCTCGGGCGATATCCTGTGACAGCAAACACCACCTTGTCGGCGAGTTCGTGTGGCAGCTTTGAGCTACAGAATTGGACTCTAGTCGTAGAACACTGGGAGGCTCCGAACGACCTGTACAATTACACGGGCGGTGCATATCGATACAACACGACACATGAGCTCGAAAGCCTGCAGTCATGGCAAGACATTCCTGGCCTGCAAAACACCTCGGGCATTGGTTACTACAGTGCCAGCTTTAATTGGCCACCATCACAATGTGTCAACAATAGCGATATCAGTGGAGCCATGATTGATTTCGGCTATGTTTATCACACTTTGCGAGCTTCGGTCAATGGACAGCGGTTGCCGGCCATGGATGTCACGGCGCCTACTGCAGATTTGAAACTCTCACTCAAGAATGGGAAGAATGTGGTGGAGGCGGTAGTGTCAACGCCACTTGGGAACACATTGAGGACCATCTGGAATGAACTGCAAACATCGGGCGAAGGACCAGCCAGCCCAGATGCAGGGACTGTGAACAGACCTCCAGTTGGCCAGTACGGACTAAAGCAACAAGTCAAGATCATACCTTATCAGAGCAACGCCCTCTGAATCTAATGTACTTTGTATAAAAACCTGGTAGGGGACCAGAGGACCCGAAACGTCTTGTCACTCCAGCACAATGAAATCACAGCACGGTCTCCTATGGCTCTCATGTATCTCGCCATTGATGTCCAAGCTCATTGTAGCCGTTCTTGACCGGAAGGATGGATTGAAATAATTGACAGTTCCATTTTACAGCCGTGATATGTAGTGATCTACACAGGCATACTAACGTATGGCAATTACATGAAGAGTGAACTATTAGAAACATTGGCGTGAATCGCGCAGTGGCATTGATGACACTGCACTCAGTCAAGGCTGCTTACGAGCCGGCACACTGTCAGTGTTGGACGAATAAGTGACGAGAACGGCCATGAATAGAGCAATGGAGCGCGCCCGCCCAACAATCAAAGTCTGCTCCCGCCTCAGAAGAAATATTAAAATTCGCTCCCGCCAATACTGATTCTTCAAAGCAAACGGCGAGAGCGGCGGTGGGCCACAACAATCTCTGCTGCACACCTGGCTGCCTGCTACTCGCCCGCCTGACTTGATCTCGATTGTTGTCGTTGCGGGGGGTGATAATGAGGCAACAAAGGGCGCCACACACACCTACAAAACCTCGACCTGTGTGGGAGTGCACAACTTCTATTCTTTTTTCCCTTCCCACTTCCCACTTCCTACAAATCACACCTCCAATCCATGGATGGCTTCACACTCCCATCATTCGCACTCCGGTGCTTGATGGCTTCATTATCTTTTCTTCACCTGCCCAAATCCGAGATGCGACGAAATATTCGAAGCTCAAAGACGCGATGAAGGTTGTTGACCTTTCATTCCTCCGTCGCATCTTCAACTTCGTCATCATATCTTCGAATATTCCGTCGCATCTCGGCATTCCCTGTACCTGCCACTTGGTATTCCGTCGCATGTTAAAATTTTCGTCACGTCGCGTCTTGGAATTCTTGCACTTTCCTTCCAACATTTTGTCGCGTCTTGGGACCTTTGGCTCCTGCCTATCACTCTTTCATCGCATCCCCAAAGATTTCATCGCATCCGCTTCAGAATTTTCGTCGCGTCTTCGACTCTTCAGCTCTTGCCCTGAAAACTCCCGTCGCATCTTGGAATTTTCTGGCTCTTGCCCACCATTTCTCCATCGCATCTTTGGACGTTTGGCTCCTGCCTGTCTTCCTTTCGTCGCATCTTGGGATTTCCTGCCCTCGGTAGTTGTTCTTTGGTCGCGTCTTTGACATCTTCAGGGTATCTGCACATTTCTCAGTGCAGGTTCGCGACTCTCGTCCCGTTGTCTGAGTCTTTCAGCGCATCGCCGGCCCTCTGTGCACTTTCTTGCAGGCATGTCTCGACCTCACGGACACGAGCATGGCATCACCCCTCGAACACAAGCACCTTCCATCACAGCCAGCATCAGCTCCCGCCGTACTGGCTAGACCGGATAGGTATTTGCCCTTTCTTCCATCATTCACAACTTGGTCGTCGCCCGCCCAAGCAAGACGTCGGGTGGCAATTCAAGAGACTTTGAAAAACCTCTGCCTCCACTGTCACTGCCAGCAAGTTACCCTGCCAACAGCAAAAGCTCACAGCTAGGTCAGCCAGGGATGACCTTCACATTCTCTCTGCTGACCTACAATCATGGCATGTCCTCTCTTCCTCCGCTGTCGCTTTGTGATACGTCCAATGGGTGTTGCTGTTCGTCCCATTCACGACTTGCAACATTGGACGGGTCATCACACCGGACGGTCCCTTCACATTGGACGGCTCTTTCACATTGGACGGCTCTTTCACATTGGACGGCTCTTTCACATTGGACGGCTCTTTCACATTGGACGGCTCTTTCACATTGGACGGCTCTTTCACATTGGACGGCTCTTTCACACTGACGGTTCCGAAGACAGGCGAAAAACCTCTTGCCCACTACGCCATTATATCCAATTCCTATATCGGTTCGGCTTCTCCCTACCGAATCTTGATGTTTGACCAAATTGCATACTATATTGATGTCTCTTGCATGAGATCGAGCAGCAACTGCAACGCGTCAAGAACGGGTGGTTTCTACAGCACCAATGGAGGCCATGGCTACCACCAGGCTCCCGCCACTGCGACTTCTAGCATGTGCCCGAGAGAGGTTTTGGTACTCGAGCACAGAGCCTCAACAACTGCCTTTGGCTCCAGCAACAGAGGTTGGCCATGTTTTGGTCAAGCAGGACACTGACCGCTGGGGTTGGGACTGGGGTACGAAGTGCGGCTTTGCACAAGCAACTTATCTTTCAACAGAAAGCAACGAATCTCAGCCAGAGGGCCCGCACAAGTCAAGTTCAATATTCCACGGGTGGTGAAAACGAGCGCGGGACGTTGAGCTGAGGCTACATGGTCCTGAAGGAAGTGTCACTCCCCAGCCTGCACTCTAAACAACTCAGACTGCAATGGGCCTTGAGGCAGACCTTGCGATATCCGGCCCGACACGAGATAGTGCATTCCAAGATGAATCACTTAACTACCGTGCCCTATAGCCAGGGTACACAGGAGGTCCCCCTTGACCAGCACGGCTACCCTGAACAACTGAAGAACGGCGGACTGGGCAAGATCAAAGCCAAGCATATCCAGGAGATCTTATCCATGGTCCATGATGAGAACATGGCACGTCGAGCAGACTATCTGGAGGAGGCAGAGACTGGCATTCAAGCAGATGTCGCAGGAGCAGTCAACATTACAGATGACCCTACAATAGGCCTGTCCGCCGGCTCGGATCCAATTTCTGAGGGCCGCCGAATCTACATCGGCACTCCACCCTGCCTGCTTGAGGGCGGTGTAACAAATTGTGTCTACGGCGCCGAGGCGAACTGCAACGTGGAACGGTGTGCCGGAGGTCATGAAAGCGTTAGGGGACAAGCGCAAAGAAGCGGACCTCATGAAGGTACCTCAAGTACACCGTAACCCGCAGCCAGGTCAAGCATCTCCTTCGTGAGTTCGGTGTTTACAACACACTTGAGAAGATCTACATGCCCTACGCCGAAGGTACACAGGAGGTCCCCCTTGACCAGCACGACTACCTTGCCGACCGTGGCTACGACGGAGAGTGCTACAATGGCCAAGAGGAGCCCATCGAGCTGCCCAACAAGGGCTACGTCTTCGTCACATACGGTGATCCTGCCGAGGCTGAGGCGGCCATTAATCGCTTGGGCGGTGTCTACCACCTGGAACGCAAGCTAGTAGCTGAGCATAACGCAGGCGCTATGAATGCGTGCGGTTGGCCTGGTTGCGGCAGTTATGGCGCAACAAGGCGTGATACGCACATGCGTAAGTTGTCACATGTCCATTCCTTGTTGATGTGGTCATCGCAATAGGTTCGCCGTGTTGTTGCTAATCCTTGTTTTTACAGTATGCGGGAAGAGAACGCGTTGATGCTGCAGGGAGGGAGAGGATGGAGACCTGGTCAAAGAACGTCAGGCCGGCCGTGGCCGACTTCGCCTCACCATAAGAGACTGCGTTGCGAAGTCTCTATAGGGCCCGTGGCAATGATGCCACGACGGCCCCTTTCGTTGAGTACGATTATTTGACCTCCATGTGAGAATCCGCCTCCTTTACCAAAATGCCAACCTTTGCAGAAAAGCAAGAGGAGCTCTTATAGGAGCTACCAACCATTTTTCTGTAGTCTGTCGCCCTGGTCTGCCCAAGGGCGTTGCTTTTCGACAGGACGACCTCAACGGCGGCGCATCTCGTTGGAATCGCAACCGTCGCTGGAACCGCTACGACAGCATTCTTAACGAGGCGGCCTTGGGCGAAATCTACCACCTGGAGCGCAAGCTAGTAGCTGAGCATAATGCAGGAGCCATGGATGCGTGCGGTTGGCCTGGCTGCATTGAGATCCTTTCCACACTCTGATGACAGCCGTCGCTGGAATCGCTACGACAGCATCCTTAACGAGCAGCAGCGCAGTGGCCAGTACTTTGGCGCCAATAACGCTCTCACACACAATGGCACTTACAATGCCATCTATGGCAATGCCAACGCCTACAATGGTGTTTGTGCTGCGACGACGCAGTACATGATGACGAGATCGTCATGGCCCCTACCACCTGGGTACTTCCATGGGTCCTGCTGCTGGCCCTTATGGTGGCTTCAACAGCAACAATGGCTTTGGCAACGGTGCATATGGGTGTATCAGAAGGAAATCGACACGGTATCTCTTTCACAGGATTAGAACGCTGGGGAAAACAAAGAAGAAAAAAGAAAAAAAAAACCAAGGGAGAGAGAGATAGAGAGAGGGAGACACTGTGACTGAGTCCGGGACAGCCATCTGAGGGATTGTCGTAAGCGATAGGAGAAAAGGAAGCAGAAGCAAGGACGGGTTCCGGCCCTCCCCCATCTTCAGGGACGTCCGACTATGGGTTGTTTGCTCGTCTCTCCACTCAATGTAAGTGCTTCTTTGTCACTATTTGCTCCTTGCTTTTCTGTTTCAGTTGATTCTGACATTTGTATCACCAGAACGATTCTCACAAGTCGATCGTTCACAATGGAGGCTCAGCTGCTCAAGATGACCTACAGTAGCGAGACTGTCAACTCTGTCCTCCATTTGGTCACAGTCAACATTCGGTTCGACCAGTGGTGAGAGCCGCCTGATTTTGAGCCCCAACGAAACAGGTTACGTCGAGGGCCACGGATGTGGGCCTTCGTAACCCGCGGCGTACGAGAAGTCCTGGCATTCAGTGCCGACCCCATTGACTCTGCTACTGGCAGGTCCCATTACCCGAAGAAACTTGGATAATAGGAGGAACAACAATCACAATATTTGTCTTGAAGTGAAGAAGCAATGCGATTTGAGTAGTGGTTCGGCAGACATCGTCGAGAGAAATAAAAGTCAGCAAGTATAGTAAAAGTGTTTACGAGAAAAGAAGATGCTTTGGGGAAGTGAAAGCCTCTGGGAAAACAAAGAGCAATCAGGAGAAGTAAGAGTAAAGGAAAACATCCTCGCAGTAAACAAGCTTTCCAGAAAGTTCAAGTGATCGAGGAAGATGTACGCAGTCCAGACAAGCATCAACATCACCATCGTCACTGCATACGATGCATGCATGCATGGGTGCCTTTATCAAGTGATTCTTGGATCATCCCTCCGGCAAAGTGTGGACCGGTTGACGTTGCTCGATCGCCCACATTCCATTCTCCACCTGATTGCAGAGTACCATGACCATTTCTCGGTCGACTGAAATAAGTAAGGGAATCTCATTTTTATTCGAAATACTTTTCCTTCCAAAAGTCAATAATGGTCGTCTAAATGCAACAATGCTGCTCTGTGTATACTAGTCATTCTCAGGGTATCCAACTTTTCTCTTTTTTCCGCCATCTTCTTCATCGCGCGCACCTTTTTCTTATAGCTTCTCAAGTCTTCTCTTCCTAAGCGTCTCCTCTCCAAATTTGGCCATTTCGTACTTCTTGACCTTGCCGCTGCCGGTGAGGGGCACGTCGGAGGGGACACCGCCCTCACCGAGCCAAAAGACGTGGGCCGGCGCCTTGTGCTTTCCGAGCTTCTGTCGCACCCAGTCCCGCATCTCCTGGTCGCTGGGGCGCTTCTTGCCGCTGTCGCCGCCCTCCAGAAAGGCCGCCACGACCTCGCCGTAGTGGGCGTCCTTGAGGCCCGTGACAATGGCCTTGGTGATGCTGGGGTGCGCCATGAGGCGCTCCTCGATCTCCAGAGGGTAAATGTTTTCGCCACCTTGAACCAGAAGAAGTCAGTCTATCGTTTGCAATGTTGTACAGTGAAGTGGTGGATTCTTACCTCTAATGATGATATCCTTGAAACGTCCCGTGATGGAGCAGTATCCGTCCTCGTCAAACACGGCCTCGTCACCAGTGTGCAGCCACAAGACACCAGCCTCGTCGCGGATCATGACCTCGGACGTCTTCTCCGAGTTGTTCCAGTAGCCGGCCTGCAGCTGGTAGCCGCCGATGCAGAGCTCGCCGCGCGTGCCGATGGGGACAATGTTGCCCTCGTGGTCCACGATCTTGGCGTGGGCGTGGGGCATCAGGGTGCCGACGGTGGTCAGGCGCTTGTCGATGCCGTCGTCGGTGAAGGCGTTGAAGCAGGTGGGGGACGCCTCGGTCAGGCCGTAGCTGCTGGTGAACTCGGTCATGCCGAAGCGCTCGACCATGAGCTCCATCAGGTACCGGGGCACGGGCGCGCCGGCGACGATGCCGGTCCTGAGCCTGTCGCAGTTGAAGTTTGGCGGCAGGGGCAGGTTGAACAGCGTGTCGAACATGGCCGGGACGCCGTGGCACGCCGTGCACTGCTCGTCCGAGATGGCGCGCAGCACGGCCGCCGGGTCAAAGACCTCCTCCGGGAAGACGATCTTGGCGCCGTGCGTGATGACGGCCATGAGACCGAGCACCAGGCCAAAGCAGTGGAACAGCGGCGGGGGGCAGCAGAGAACGTCATCGGGGGTCAGGCGCATTCTGTCGCCAATGAAGCGCGAGTTGTTGACAATGTTGTGGTGCGTCAGCATGGCCGCCTTCGGTAGGCCCGTCGTACCGCTCGTAAACTGGAGGTTGCACACATTGTGGGAAAGGACTTTTCTTCCTAGCCGGTAGAGGTCGCCTTGGCTGACCTTTAAGCCTCGCTTCAACAGTTCGGCATATGTTGGGTAAGCGCCAGCCTCTCCTCTAATAATGACTACACTCGGCTTGGTTGATTGAGCAGCCAGCTCCGCCAAGAGTTTTGAGTTGTCGACACGACCAATCTTCTTTTGTGTGAAAAAGACCTTGCAGTCTGGGTGTTCGTGTCAGTGAGATCGGCAGACTTCTGACCAGGGTGGAGCCATCATACCTGAAAATTTGAGAGCATACTGTGCTTCTGTTGGAGTATATGTGTTGTTCAAAATAACCAATATGGCACCAATTCGGGCCACGGCAAAGAAAATGGCAGCGTATTCAGCACAGTTGCCAGCCATGACGCCCACTCTGTCACCAACACCGATTCCGAGCGACATTAAAGCCCGCGCGAGCTGGCCGCTCTGCTGGTTGAGCTCGTTGTAGGTCCATCGTGTTCCGTTCCACGGGGTGACCAGTGCCTCTTGCGTGCCGTGGTGCTGGCACTGGAGTTCGAGCAGCTCGCCCAAGGTGAGGTCAACCAGCGGGGGGTCGACTGGGCCATGGAGGACGGAGAGCTTCCGCCGCTCGACGTAGGGCTCTGGTGTGTATGACGACTCTACGGGCTGTGTAGCCATTGTGTCTATTACTTTGGTGTTTTTTTTTTTGGCAGAAAGGAGATTACAGAAAACAAAACAGAGAAAGTCAATCAATGTGTCACCGGCTCAATATCATGGTAGGTCCCTCGGAGCTATACTTGTGAAATCCGACAAGAAAAAAATCGGAGCACCCAGACGTGAAAACAACTTTGTTTTCCGGGGGCATTTTCCAAGAATTCAATGGCCGTGGCCTGATGATGGAGCTTTTCGGGAGCTAGGTAGGGACCTCCACACATTTGATGGGACCCCTTCTTACCTGAGGGAGACGCAGTGCAATTGCGTAGGACCGTAGGTATCCATCCAGGTTTGTAGGAGGAACCAGAACAGTCAGACCATGACCAGACCCAAAAGGACGTCGTCTCCGAGTCGTGGCAAGGCTACTGCATACCATGTACGTAGGTTAAGAGAGCCTCGGTAGGGCGGTGCCTTTGGATGGATGGATATGTCGAAAGATCGGAACGAGCCATTTGCTAACTGCCTGAAGAGGAAATGATGAGATTTTCGCCTCCCTGTGCTTCAGTTTGTGTCTAAGGAACACGAGGCGAGGTTTTAGAGACGGTGCCCTATTGTTCCGCATGTACATCATGGTACGTAACTGCGACTTCGCGAATTACCTACCCAACTTACCTGATCGTGGGCATCGACTAAGGCTTGGCTCCAGTCTTGGGTCGCCTGCCGCCGGCCCTGGTGATCACCAAGCGATGCGAGGGACCTTGGGACCACTAGGCGACCGGAAACCCGGGGAGGAGCAGCAAACCAGCAGCAAACCGAAAAGAGGAGTGTGTCAAAGAGGGACACTGAGAGAGAGAGAGAGAGAAAAAAAAATTTCTTTAGTGATGCAAAGGCACAGGGATGAACGAAGGGTGGTGTGGAGCGCCAAAGATCTAATCAATTCCATCAGATAAGATTATGATCAAATGGCGTCCAATGGCTCGGAAATGACGCGCTCCATCGTCTGCGAGACCGGCAGTTTCATTATGGATGTGTACGTATTCCATGTCCGTTGCAAGCAAGAAGGAAGCAAGGGCCCAGGGCGCCAAGGTACGTACCCGTCTTCTCTATAACTGCATATGCAGAGAAATTCATCAAAAGCAGTAAAACCCGCAAGTGGAGTAAACAGACCCCGCTCAGTTATGAAATTCGGGTATATGCATCGGTTAACAGGGAGGATATTTTCCGCTTGGCGAAGCATCTGATTAGAAAGCCGTCAGTCAGTCGATGAGTCAAGCCTGGCTGGGCATTGTTTTTAGCCATTCTTGTTCATTTGTGAGCGTTTATTGTCTAGTCAATATTGAAGCTATTCCCAGTTGTGCATCATGAATCCAACAGTTTCAGTGAATTCTTTTGTTTACTCTTTCATCTCCATGTCCCAATAATCCCGCTGATCCTCACCGTCGTGACCTGGACCCGGGAAAAATCAAGATTTCTGTTAGCGTACCGAAAAGCTTAGGCTTCTCGGGCACTAAACAAGGGAACTAATGCAAATCGATCGCCATATGATCACAGTGACAAAAGTGACCTCTTTCTTGATATCCACAAAGCTGCTGCCCAAAAGTTCCAAACGCCCAAAAAAACGCCAACCTGTTTCCATGGTCTCCCCAAAATGTGTGCTTTCTATGTCGTGATATCGGTGAGTCAGAAATGATATGCGGGAATAAAACAGTCCAATAATTCTAGATGCGCGCGACACGTCTCGCTATAGCATGTGAACCAATTAAACCTTAGACCACTTTGCCCTTGACTTGCTTCACCTTGCTCACCCTCACGTCCCGCCAGATGGCTACGGCAATGATCTGAATGAGCGAGACGGCTGCTCCAGTCACGCACATCTTGACCTGGGCCGTGCTGTAGGCACTAATAATCGCATCGCGTATGGGAGTTCCGATCGGGTAGCTGAGCTGCTTGTTGAGATCCGAGCAGAGCGCCTTCAACTCTGCCTTGGGCATATCTGGCAACGATGCTGCCAGCGCCTTTGGTAGAACGCTGTTCCAGATCGATCCGCTGAGTGCATTGCCTCCAGCCGAGCCTACGTAGTAGGAAACGGAAAGGATTGCCATGACAGAGGCGAGGTCCTCGTGGCTACTGACTGCCATGACTGCTATCTGGTCGCAGAGAACCAGAGTACTGCCACCAATGGTGAGCATGACTTGCGCGAGAACCAGATAGCCAATCTCGGTTTCCGGTCGTCGGAACAGGATCAATGAAGCGCCTCCGAGAATGTGAATGGGAAGTGCCAGCAGAGCAAGCCATTTGTAGCGGTCAGAGACCTTGATGAGGTAGCCTACAACCACACCCCATAGCGTCGATCCGAACTCGTAAATATGGTTGATGTATCCAGCTTCGGTGATGGACAGACCGTGGACGACCTGAAGATAAGATGAGTAGTAAGAGTCCCACGCAAAGTAGGCAATGAAGAGCACAATCGACAGGAGACAGGATCCAGCAACGTTGCGCGAGAAGAGGAGCGAAAAGGCAATGATGGGTCGCGGCGCATAGTATTTCTCGTGGAACACAAACGCGACCAGCATGACCACGCCAGTAATCAAAAGTGCAAGACTCCAGATGCCGGCCGCGCCAGTTCCGAGGGATACTGGCACAAATACAAACGTGAGACCGCACGTCACCAAGGTTAGGCCGATAGCTGCAAGCACGGTTAGATACAAGTAAATGCAATCGCAGTGATACCCTGCTTACCGTCATATTCTTTGAGCTGGTGAAGGAAGTACTCCGCAGTCCATTTCTGGGTACTCTTCTCCTTTTTCAATAGTCCGAGCCGAACGGCCTTGCGCGCATTGAGCATCAGAAGTACCAGGATAGGTATCGACAGGAAGAAGAAGAGGACGGCGGAAGTTGCAAAGCCCCATCGCCAACTGCTCCGCTCGTGAAAGGCCTTGGCGATAGGGGGACCGATGACGGTCGTGACCAGGCTCGGCAGGTTAGCAAAGGCGAAGGCGAGAGTTCGGTTCTTCATCGACGATGTATCCGCCACTATAATGTTCAAGACATAGGAGAAGCCGCTGATGCCCACTTCGTAAAAGACCTATTATGGAGATCAATATATTGACTGCAGGCCCGGATTAGGAATCAAACGTACTTGCGCAGCAGCATAAGTCTTGACATCTTGGCAAGCGGCCATGAGAATCAAGCCGATGGTGGCTAGGATGATCATGGCCGCAAGCCCCTGAGGTCGACCCCAGGCATCAATAATTTTGGAAATGGGCAATTTGAGTGTACCGCTCAATATAGAAGCGATCAGGGTAATTGTAGGAATGAGAGAATGCGAGGAAAACTCGCTAGTGACGTAAGGCGTG
Organism: Neopestalotiopsis rosae; assembly: GCA_023078685.1. Lineage (NCBI taxonomy): Eukaryota > Fungi > Ascomycota > Sordariomycetes > Amphisphaeriales > Sporocadaceae > Neopestalotiopsis > Neopestalotiopsis rosae. The sequence goes on from JALGAS010000001.1 coordinate 3,475,306, forward strand.
AGATTGGACAGGATTTGCCATTGTAATGCTTGGGCAAAAGAACACAAGAAGATGCTTGCGGGATATTAGTCGCCACTGTTTGTGATAAAAAAAAGGCAATAAATTTGATGGCCATAATTGGCAGCAGAATTACTCACAAAAAGTAGGCCAATATCAGCGCATTCCGTGACCAGACCAGATTGATAGCATCGGCTTGCTTTACGCCTCCGTGGACGTCGTCTGTAGATTCCGGGACATCGTCATCTTCGTCGCCGCTGGCCTCATGATGATCGGTCGTAGTCTCGGCCGAGGATTTATTATGTCCAGTTGTACCATACTCGTCCGAGTGCCGGTCTGCCTCTAGGTCGCTCAGCAGCGGGACACGACTGTCATTGTCGTCTGTTGTCATGACGGCGTCTGTATATATGTCGGCTCCTGTATTTACGGACCCGGGTTGATGAGAAGGTGATGCTTCGGAGAGCCTCGAGGTCGTAAGCCGACCGAGCTGAAGATGCTCAGCCATGGTAATAATACTACTAACGAGCAGTCAGGATCGGACGGATGCAAGGCCTGGTTCCAGCTATGGCTAGGGGCGTTAAGCGCGGCACGCTGATTTGCGGCACATATCGGCTGGATCTCCAGGGTCCTTGATGCAAGTGTAGGGATGGAGTTTTTGATGCCTGAACGGTTCCATTAATTCGCGTTCCGAAAGCAGGAACTTCACACGAACTTTGCGCTGACAAGCTGACCGCGTATACACACGCGGTGAGAACTTGTAAGTAGTGTACGTGTAGTCTGGTAATAGTGTAGGAGAGCTGCGGGTAGCGATCGACAGCCACGGTTACAGTTCAGTATGGTCTATGATGGGTATATCTGATACAATGCAAGTGAATTCCCAATACAGAAAAGCAAAAACCGCTATGCAACCTGACTCAAAGCAGTATGTAGCTGATGGAGGCTTGCTGCTGGCACTGCAATGAGATGCACCAAGGCAAGTCCCTGTTGACAGGAAATCGCCTTCTGATTCAGTAAGGACTCGACTTGCCTGACTCGAATGATGCTGTTCGTCTAGTCATTATTATCGAAATTCGATAACGCGCAAATGACCTTGCCTGTAACACCTGACACAGAATGAGACCCGCGAAATCGGTGGGCACAACAACACGTGTGCAGCAAGTAAGTCTGTTCGTCATGCAGCAGTAGCAAGCATCCATCAATTCCCAAACCACCGCTGGGCCTGGCGCCTGGCGCTCACACTCGGTCGCTCGGGGGGGGGGGGGGGGCTGAGGGGCGCAGGCGGGGCGATTCCTTACCTAGCAATGGTTAGAGGGCCTGCATCCACGGGAAGGGAGACGGGATCAGGAATGGGTTGGCGGGCTGGCGGGAAGAAGAAACAGGCAAAGGCCAAGGCACCTGGCACCACACATGATGCAAAGAAGGCAAGGAAGGGTGAGTGGATGCTTGTTTAATGCAAGAGTGCACAAATCATGGCACAAAAGCGGACGGCTGCAGATCTAGCTTTGCATGTGCCAAATGCACAACCTTTGAAGAGTTAGTGCCATCTGATAACTCAATATTGCAACTAAGCAGCGGGTTACGTCCTAATGCGGCCATGCCGATAATCAATCAATCAATCTTATCAGATGCCGCCATGTGGACCATCACGACATGGGGCCATTTTTTGAAAAGTGGAGGTTACAACAAATCACCGGGGTCGGCGACAAGGGGGGAACTTCGTCCGACCGACTGCCTTTCGGGTACTCGCAAGTACCTCGGAGCGGTCCAAATTAACCGTTACATCACGGTAACTGTGAAAAGCAATCCGTGGCCCTTTACAAATCGCATTCAAGGGCGATTGACTTACCTAACCGAGCCCGCCCCAGTATGGAGTCGGTGCGAAAAAAGTGGCCAATTCAATTCGCCTTGCCCTCCTTTCGACCCGTGTGTGGCCTTGGCCGCCTTCGTGTCTTGCCTGGTCTGTCTGGTCTGTAGTAGAGTAGTGTACGTCTGTCGGTCGGTCGCGGCGGGGGAACCACCTGCTTCCGGGGCACGCACGGCAAAGGGAGAGAACAGACCCCCTTTGACAGTTGTTGACTGACTGACTAAACAAGCCAACTAGTCCAGGACTGGAGAAAAGAGAAATATTCCAGAAGGAAGAGAAAAGTCTTCCTTACCTTGCTGCCATTCACAAGGTCTTTCAAGGTTTTTCTTTGGGTTTGTCTGGGCCTAAAGTGATGAGCATTTGGGGTTTGTGGTAGCTTCACTCGTTTTTTGTTTCCTGACCGACAAAAAAAAAAGAAGGATGAGTGGGCAGGCCGCTCAAGATCAGCAGCAACAGCAGCAGGCGGCGGCCGAAGTCGTCGTCGCGCCGCCGCTGCCCGCCGCCGCCGAATCGAAGGATATCCCAATCACCACCAAGGAGACTCCCAAGTCTTCGGAAGGCGTGAGTTCACCGCCTCGTTGTCTTTTTGCTATCTCCCCCATTACTATGAGTGTAATTCTAACCCGCCTCCAAAGGCCCTGAGTGGCTTTGCCGATTATTTCCGTCTTCTCTTCTATGCCGAACCTACGTTCCTCGATATTGCCCTGCTCATTGTCGGAGTCTTGTCGGGATGTGCATCCGGTGTGCCTTTTCCCCTAGTCGGAATTATCTTTGGTCAGCTCTTGGATAGCCTCAACTCTGCAACTTGTGCTGCAGAGGAGGCTACCGACGCCGAACAGTACCAAGAGGGCATCAACTCAAAGGTCTTGATCGTGGTCTACCTCGCTATTGCCCAGTTTGTCTTGATTTACCTCTACATTGTCAGCTGGAACCTCTTCGGCAACCGTTTGGCCCACCGTCTCAGGGCAAAGTACTTTAGATCACTGTTGAAGCAGGAAGTCTCGTACTTTGATAAGCGACCTGCCGGAGATGTTTCGTCCCGACTGACCGCCGACATTGCCACCATCCAGAATGGCACGTCGGAAAAGGTTGGCGTCGTCCTCGGCGTCTCCTCCATGTTTGTGACGGCCTACATCGTCGCCTTTGTCAAGTACGCAAAGCTTGCTGGTATTCTAGCCTCTCTCCTCCCGGCATTCATGTGCATGGGTTACTTTGGCGGCAAGTTTATCGGCAAATACTCCAAGCGCGTGCAAGAGCATCTGGCCGAAGCCGCATCAGTAGCACAGGAAGGCTTGTCAAACATCATGGTTGTCCAGGCTTTCAGAGCCAACGATAGAATGGAGAAGAGATTCACCGACAAGCTTAGCCTTGCGCAGGCAGATGGTATCAAGAAGGGTATTGCGACTGCACTCCAGGCTGGCTGCCTGTACTTCCTTGCCTATTCGGCCAATGGATTGGCATACTGGCAGGGAAGTCAGGCCATTGCTGATGTGGTCAGTGGCAAGCTTACCGGCATGAGTGTCGGTACAACCTATACGATTATCTTCGTCGTCGTAGACGGTAGGTCACACCCCTTTTTGCTCTCCACTTGCATAAATCTAATACTTCTTCCACGCTAGGTACACTTGTGTTGAGTCAAATGGCCCCTTTCATCCAAATCTTCGCATCTGCCACAGCATCATTCGGTAGACTAAGGGAGGACATCGACCGTCAATCTGAAATCGATGGCACCATTGTGGCTCCACCTACTGCTGGTCCGCCATGCGAGGGAGACTTCAAGCTCGAAAATGTTGCTTTCAGCTATCCCTCTCGACCAGATGTTCCCGTTATTCGAGGTATCGACCTACACTTCCCCGCCGGAAAGCGTACCGCTGTGGTTGGTCTGTCTGGTAGTGGCAAGTCTACCCTGGCGGGACTGCTGACTCGACTTTATGATCCCGATGAGGGCTCGATTTACCTGGATGGAAAGAACCTTCGCGAAATGAACGTGCGAGAATTGAGAAGCCACATTGGTCTGGTTCAACAAGACCCTCTTCTGCTGGACCGGTCGATTCTGGAGAACATTGCCCTTGGATTATTCAACTCGTCACGACCCGAACATGACGTCTACCAGCCATTGTTGCTCGGTGACACATTCGCAAAGATTGCAGAGGATGCCCGAAATGGCCAGGAGCTCGACGCTGCTGCCACCGCTCAAGGTCCACTCGCTAAGCAGGTCGTCGACATGGTCCAGCACGCCGCAGCCATGGCCGACGCCGGAATCTTCCTGGGAACTTTGGAATATGGCTTGGCAACCAATGTGGGCTCCAATGGAGATCTCCTGAGTGGTGGGCAGAAACAAAGAGTTGCCCTCGCTCGAGCTCTTGTCAAGGACCCACGTATCCTGGTCTTGGACGAAGCAACATCGTCCCTCGACTCTGCTAGTGAAATGAGGATTCAAAAGGCGGTTGAGGAAGCCACCGTTGGCAGGACCGTCGTCTCCATTGCTCACAGACTGGCGACCGTCAAGACAGCCGACAACATCGTGGTCATGCGTAACGGTCGCGTTATTGAGCAGGGAACACATTCGGATCTCATGGCCAAGGACGCCGACTATGCTGCACTTGTGCGATTGCAAAACGTGAGCTCCGAGACATCCAGCATCCGTACCGCCGTTCCCTCCCGAGGAAGCGACGAGGTTGGCTCCAAGACGGACGACTTTGCCACCAAGGAAGTCGATGTGTCCTCAAACAAGGGATCCGATGACGGTGCCGACGACCAAGCATCCGCAAAGAAAGAAATCAAGTCCAACAGAACTGCCTGGACCAACATCAAGACTTTCATGTTTTACGCACGCCCTTACATCTTGTTTGCGATTTTGGCACTCACCGGATCCACCATGATTGGTGGCGCATACTCTGGTTCGGCTTCCATCTTCGGTAACACTGTCGGTGCACTCAGCCCTTGCAATGATGCGAGCTACATCAGATCCAAGGGAAGCTTCTTTGGACTCATGTTCTTCGTTCTCGCCATCATTGAGTTCTTTGCCAGTCTTATGAGTTGGTCCTGTTTCGGTATGTCACTATATACTCCCTTTTGTCTTGATCTATTTGTATATCTTCATGAAAATTGACAGTCAGCTAATGGTTATACAGGTTACGTCGCCGAAAAGGTCCTGTTCAGCATCCGAACGTTATCTATGCGCTCTCTGATGGAGCAAGACGTCCAGTGGCATCAGTCGGAAGGCAGAACGCCCTCGACTCTACTCAACTATATCACGGCCGATTCCAACGCCCTTGGCTCCCTGACCGGTTCGATCATCGGTACCTTGTTTTCAATCTGCGTCAACTTCCTCGTTGCTGTGATTCTGTCCCACGTACTTGCTTGGAGAATCGCCCTGGTGTGTTTGGCAGTCGTCCCCATCATGCTTGGTGCTGGAGTCATGCAAATGAGGCTGCACCACAAGTTCGCCAGGAAGCACGAAAAGGCATTTGCCAAGTCTGTGGGTATCACTGTCGAGGCCGTGACATCCATCAAGACCGTGGCGGCCCTTTCTCTGGAACGAGAGGTTGAGGCAACATACTGGCGATCTCTCAAGCACCCCAGACAAGATTATCTGCGCACCAGTCTGTGGGCCAACTTGTTCCTCGCTGTCACCTACGCTGTTGCGAATCTGATCTACTCGCTCGCATACTGGTGGGGTTCGAGACAGATCATCGAGGGACACAACACCCAGACAGAGTTCTTCATCGTTCTCGTTGCACTCTTGATCAGCGCCCAGCAATGGGGTGAGCTATTCACCTTGGCTCCTGAAGTAGGAAATGCCGGTAGAGCTGCAGGCCGCATCTTTGACCTGATCGATCAGGGCTCCAGCAGGACGCTCGCCAAGAAGCCGTCGCACGAGAAGGATCCCGAAGCTGCCGTCGAAATGAAGAATCGCCAGCCTCACATTGAGGGCGGCATGAGTGTCAAGTTCAATGAACTCGTCTTCTCGTACCCAGCACGCCCGAACCGACAGGTGCTCAAGGGCTTGGATATCGATATCAAGCCAGGACAATTCTGCGCCCTCGTCGGTCCCAGTGGAGCTGGAAAGTCGACCATCATCTCCCTCATGGAGCGCATGTACCGTCCAGAGTCGGGTAAGATTGAAGTCGATGGTGTCGATATCGCTGCCAGAGAAGAGCCCGTGTTCAGAGACGACATTGGCCTCGTCCCACAGGACAACATTCTCTTCGACGGCACTCTGCGTTTCAATGTGGGACTGGGTGCTCGACCTGATCATGAACCAACAGATGCCGAGATTGAGCAGGCATGTAAGTTGGCCAACATTCACGACACCATTATGTCTCTGCCCAATGGCTACGACACCGAGGTCGGTCCCAGTGGCGGTCAGCTGTCTGGAGGTCAGAAGCAGAGATTATCGATTGCCAGAGCCTTGGTCCGTCAGCCACGTCTTTTGCTACTAGACGAGTCGACCAGTGCGTTGGACGCCGAGTCTGAGCGGTTGCTCCAAGATGGTTTAGAGCGCGCCACCAAGGGTATTACGGTGATCGCCATTGCTCACAGGCTGCACACGATCCGTAGGGCCGACGTGATCTTTATGATCGAGGACGGAAGGTGTGTGGACAAGGGCAGTCACGAGGAGCTGCTGCAGAGGAGTGAGAGCTACAGGGTGAACGTCTTGCATCAAACACTGGGATAAGCGGATGCTATCCTCGAGGGCTAAAGGAGGCCGATCATAATAATATACCATACTTAGTAATTTTCAGCATAGGTCCAAAACAAAAGCGTGCATTTCACACGTGTGCCTCAAATCGACGGTGCATTCTCTTGACAGCCCGCCCGGATGCCCTAGTAAAAGTGCTCGAGATTGGAACCCCTTGCCTTGAATCCGGGGAAGCGCAAGCGTTGTGACTAAAGTGAGCTGGGCGTCGAATCACAATCACCACTACGGACCAGGTGACACGCGGACCTGGAGACTCGCACGAGACGATGTTGGATTGTCTGCTTGACTTTGCGATATTTGCACTTCTCATTGCTCCGGCCGGCCGGCTCCAGGTGGAGTCCAGACTCAGCTACCCCTCAAGCGAGACCAGTCAAATCTCGACAGCGCTGATGCATCGTACCATATGGTGCTTCCTGGTGTCCGGCGAGCCCCTGTTTTTGGGCGGGTGCTGCCGGCTCTTGGATCGTGCGTCGCCAAGACTGTGTGTTCGCTTGTCCGGTTTGTGTCCATGCTCTGCTTTTGCTTGCTGGGCTTCTGGGCTCTTTTGCTTGACACTGGAGACTGCATAGGACAGTACACTACAGTGCGACACCAGCACCTATGGCACGCCCCAGGGCAGATCAGTTTGAACTCTAAATGCCGCCTGGTACGAAACGATCTACGCCCCGCGCTGCAGCCATCAACACGAACCAGGGGGCACCCAACCATACCAACACCTCCAAACACCACCTAACACCACTTAAACCACCTGAAAGAGGCCGACCGCCTTATCAGTAAGCCAACTCCAAGCAGCTTGCAGCATTCCGTTATACTGGGCTGGGCTTCCTTAACCATTCATACCCCGGATTCTCCAGCTAGTCTCCAGTTCTGATGAGGAGTGATTCATGCACGGGCAAGTGACAATGACATGACTGTTGCAGCTAACTCCCAGCTGGGAGCCAAACACATGGAGATATCCACAATTTCGGGCGAAGCTCAACCCGCTGCCCATCAGTCGTCCGGTCGGCCGGAAGTTGCTCTCTCTCTCTCTCGCCTCGCCTCGCAGGCCAGCGCAGGGAGGCAGGCAGATCCATTCCATGATCCAGCAGCTCACATCGTCACAGTGGGCTGACGGAGCTGCCATGCGTGGGTAGGAGTCAGGTACTACAGTAGCTTGGGTGAGGGGTAGTATGTAGGATGGGTACTGTAGCTATGTAATCCTATCGGTAAACAGTGAGATTTGCTCTCGATGCAGCTCCAGAGAAGGGCCATTTTCCAACCTTAGCTAGGCTCGAAATGGACAGACAATCGATTGACAAGGTTTGCCGACAACTCACAGGGCAGGACGAAAGAAGTTCTGGGTGAGCATGGGAATGGACCCGTCATTGAGGGATTGGCCCAAAAGTATGATTCTTTTCTCTCGCTTCCTAGAGAAGCTATTTTCGCCTACCCAGTAACCCTCCGAACAGGTTTGCAGGTGGCGTGCGGGGACTTTTTTTTTTTTCGTTTACCAAGGTGAGCCCGGCACTAGTGAAGCTCGCAACAGGAGATGGTGAGATGGAATATATAAACTCGAGATAATCACACGATATTTTCAATCACAATATTCTGAATCATCAAGGTTTACTGACTCATCATACCATTACGCACTGGATTGAACAATCTCTCCTGCTTCTTCCCAATCCCATATATATATACATATATACACACAACACACATACACTTGCTTCTTCCTTATACCCATCCCCAATACCAATTCTCAAAATGTCTCAAGAAATTCCTACCGAGCAATGGGCCCAGGTTGTCGAGGCCAAGGGCGGACGTAAGTTTACACATTACCTTTTCACTTGTTACCTCTACACATGCCTGTCATTGTTATGAATGAGAGAAGGAATTGGTTATACTAACACATATTGCAGCTGTCGTCTATAAGAAGATTCCAGTTCAAAAGCCAGGCCCCGATGAGGTTCTTATCAACATCAAGTACAGTGGTGTCTGCCACACAGATCGTAGGTCTTGTTCTTTTCAATCAGAGTTGCCTACAACAATACTGACACAAGATCAACTTAGTCCATGCCATGATGGGTGATTGGCCATTGCCCACAAAGATGCCTCTGGTTGGCGGTCACGAAGGAGCTGGTGTGGTCGTGGCAAGGGGCGAGCTGGTCAAGGACGTCGAAATTGGCGACTACGCCGGTGTCAAGTGGTTAAATGGATCGTGCATGGACTGCTACTTCTGCCGGCAAGCAGACGAGCCGCTGTGCCCCGAGCCTCTGCTCTCTGGCTACACGGTCGACGGCTCGTTCCAGCAGTACGCCATTGCCAAGGCCAACCACATTGCCCGCATCCCCAAGGAATGCGACCTCGAAGCCATTTCCCCAGTTCTGTGCGCCGGTATCACGGTATACAAGGCTCTAAAGGAGTCGGGCGTCAAGCCCGGCCAGTACGTCACCATTATCGGCGCCGGCGGCGGTCTCGGCTCCATGGCCCTGCAGTACGCCAAGGCCATGGGCATCCACGCCATCGCCATCGATGGCGGCGAGGAGAAGCGCGCCATGTGCGTGGACAAGCTGGGCGCGACGGCCTACGTCGACTTCACGACGTCCAAGAACCTGGTGCAGGACGTGAAGAAGGCCACGGCCGACGGCCTGGGCCCCCACGGCGTCATCGTGCTGGCCGTCAACGAGAAGCCCTTCCAGCAGGCCAGCGAGTACGTCCGCAGCCGCGGCACCATTGTCTGCGTCGGCCTGCCCGCCAACGCCTTCCTCAAGGCCCCCGTCTTTGACACCGTCACCCGCATGGTCACCATCAAGGGCTCCTACGTCGGCAACCGCCAGGACACGGCCGAGGCCATTGACTTCTTCCGCCGCGGCCTGATCAACGCCCCCTTCAAGACCGTCGGCCTCAGCGAGCTGCAGAACGTGTACAAGATGATGGCCGAGGGACAGATTGCCGGAAGATATGTTGTGGATACCAGCAGATAGAGAGCGTTGGAGCAAGTGTTACTATGGTATGATTGGATTTTCACAGGCGGGCAATAGGAGTTTCTATGGAGGTATACGTCGATTGTATGAATTACATACGCTAGGTACTAAGACCGAAAAAGAGAAAGAACAAAAAATCTCGGATAATTTTTTTAATCAACTAGCAGAGCCGCAAATGTGACTGTAGAGGGTGTTGGTCTCATCATGGAACTCGTATTAATTAAGATCGAGACGAATGGGAAGCCGAGCATGAAGTGAGACCAAAGCCACCCGAGCCAACCCATACCAAGCCGGGGTAGCTCGTACATAAGCTTATAACGCCGATCTGCTCTCCACCACCACCCCAATGCGGCACCCGAGTCAATCGACAAAAAAAAGAGGCAAAGGACCATATACAGCTTGCGCTACAATTCTTGAACCAGCAAGATGCCGATTACATGTGATTTGTAGGCTCGTCTGACGCCCGAAAAGAGGGTACCTTTGGACTAAAATGGCACCGTGGTCACACTCAAGGATCGCGGCTGTCTGTCCGTCAGTTCTCATGTCTAGGCTCTACGTTGGCCAGTGATGGAAATAAATGAATTGCTAGGTCTTTCCTGGCCTAGGCCACAGCACCCCAGCCCGAGTCAGCCGTTTAGCCTAGCTCTAATTCGCTCCCAGAGGCATGCTTGGCATGGTCCAGGGTGGCGCTATAGCCCACTACGGGCACTTTGGAGTGGATTCAACGTTTCGAAGTTATATGAGTCAGGACTCTGTTCGTCTAAAGTAGCTTGAGTTTGGACGGATGTTTTCCTTTTTTCCCTTATATGGGCATGCGCAAGCCCATGTTCATCATGACAATGTTTCGTTTCCCTTGGTTTGGACGTTGAGCCGGAGCCTCATTGACCTTATTCTTCTCTTGTTGTTTTTTGCAACTTGTCTGCATAGGCACGACACTCTTTTTTTTCTATTCTTCACATTCGGTCTTTTTATATTTTTCGCTTCTTGTACGATAATGCATTTCACTACATTCTTTTCCGGCCTGGGTGCCGCCCTCATCTTTTCCGAAAATGCTGCCGCCAATACAGTCGCCGCGCGCTCAGCCGCCGACGATGTGTGCAATGGCGAGTCTTACTCTTCCTATGCGCCCCTGGCCACATATTCAGCTGCTCAAGCTTTTTGCTCTTCTGTCTACCAAGGCTCTACTGTGACACAAACGGTGACCACTACGGCCATTGCAGAAGCGTCTGCGGCGCACTCATTTGGGGCTTATGTGGTGGTCAGCGTCACCGAGACGTCGACGGCCGTGGTTGCGGACGTGACCCCGGCGAATGCGAAGAGATCATACGCCTCGGCCTCGGGCCCTCTGTATTCAAACTCATCGATGGCTAGCTCACCATCACGATTTTCGTCGTCCACGCTGGCTGAGACTGCAAGCTCTGCGGACGAGTACACTTTCTCTTCGCAATCCACCTTTGCGGTGACGACTGCTTCGTCCTCCAGCGCTCCAGCGTCAACTCACTCAACAAAGAACAGTACTGTGGCCACCAGCAGCCCTCAGACGACAGCCTCGTCGTCTGCGACGCTGACTCAGACGGCAAGCTCGTCATCGGTGCCATATGAAGAGAGTCTCTTCTCTCAGCTCACTGCGGGTCCATCATCTGCCGCAGAGACCATTTGCTCCTGCATCGCCACCGCGGCCCCTACTACGATCGTGGTCACCACGACCGCGACCGTTGCCGGCGCTGCTTCGGCTGCGACCAGCTCGCCAGGTACCATTTACGTCACCAAGACGGATGTCGTCACGTCTGTTTCGTCTGCATCCTCGTCGTACTCCTCGGCACATTCGATTAACAGCACCACGAGCGAGTCAGTAGTCTACTCGGCAAGCTCTGCCGCAGCAGTTTCGGCAGAGGCGCCTACCACCTTTTCCTCAACTGAGAGCACTGCTAGCACTTCAATCGTGCGTACTCCGGCAGTCGACTCGTCAAGCCCGGCATCTTCCACCGCGGCCAACAGTGCCGTGAGCACTTCTGCATACTCGGAGGTCGTCCCTACCAACACGACAGAGGCGACCAGCGCTAGAAGCACTTTGTCGACATACTCGGTTCAAACGCCGAGCGAGTCCGCCACGCCCGTGGTGAATAACACTGTAGTCTTGTCGACTCTGTCCTCTTTTGCCGAGACTCTGCCCACATTCACTTCTTCGGGTTCGACCACTGCGTCATTGATTAGTAGCAGCTCCGTTGTTCCCGTGTCATCATACTCGGAGTACACGACCAAGGCATCCGCCACGCCTTCAGTCAACAACACCATCGTACTTTCAGCGCTATCGACATTTGCCGCAAGCTTGCCTGCGTTTACCGAGTCCAGCTCGACCACGACGTCATGGACGAGCAGCGCCAGTGTCCTCCCTTCGACATACTCGGAATCCGCCATTGAATCCTTAGCCACTCCTTCCGTCAACAACACCATCGTACTATCGACATTGTCGTCATTTGCTGAAACTCTGCCGACGTTCACTTCGTCGAGCTCGCCAGCCAACTCGATGAGCAGCAGCGCCAATGCTGCCAAGTCGACATACCCCACCAGCGCACCAGCATCATCATCGGCATCACTGGCTTCATCGAGCGTGAGCCCGCTCAACACCACCGCCGCGTCCACTTATCCCATTGTCAGCACCCCGGCTGCGTCCTCAGCTGCACTGCCCGCTTCGTCAAGCTCGAGCCCAGCCAACAGCACTTCGATCAGACCGTCTCCATACGCTCCCGAAAGTTCATCATCAGCCATCAGCTCTTCGTCAGCCACCAGCTCATCATCTGCCATCAGCTCATCTGCCATCAGCTCTCAATTCTCGCCGTCGACTTTCCAGACCAGCAAGATCGTAGCCACGGAAACCAGCGCAGCAGCAAAGTCCTCGTACCCAACCGCATCTGCTTCTTCAAGCGACGCAACCACGTCGGCAGCCCCAGCCTCCTCCACCAGCGTCGCCGCCAGCACCACCACCAGCACCACCGCGTCCTCGGTGGCCGAGGCGCCGGCTGTCACCTCGTCGGCCGCCCCCACGGGCGACTACGAGAGCAGCAACGGCCTCGCGTGGCGCGTCACCGAGAACAGCCTCTTTGTCGCCGACGACTCCAACACCATTGACGTGGCCATCCAGCCCGACATGGACAGCTGCATCGAGGCTTGCTCCACCACCGCCGACTGCGTCTACGTGGTCTGGGTGGCGGCGCCTTCTTACAGCGCCGCCTATGAGTGTTACCTGCTGAACGGTCACAATCCCGATTTTGGCACTGGATACCCTGGTGTTGATACTGCGGAGCTGTTGACGGGTCGGGTTTAGGTCTTCGCCATTGAATACTAGCGAGAGATGTGTTGGTGATCAAGTAGCATTAGGGACATGAAGTTTAATCGAAAGTAATCTGTAGTATATCGTGCATCCCTTGATAGTAAGGTCACTCATCTTGAGCTGGAGACTTGAAAAATATCAAGAATTATTACCAACTGTATATGAAAATCAATTCGTGTCTACATCAAAGTGTCGCTGTTGGATGTCTGCCCATTGCTCACGCCGTCCGCCCCATTCACGACGGCCTCAGTGTCAACCCCGTCCATCCCATCCTCGAAACCCTTCTTAGCCATACTCAATTTCTTCTCTTGTTGGGATAGCATATCCTGTGAGATTGTGTTAGCAATCGAATCACATGAGTTTTCGAGTAACTAGGTAGTAATTTTGTGTCAAAGTAGGGAAGGCTCACTTGTTCTACACTATCGTTCATGATGTATCGTATTACATGAACATGCTTGCTCTGACCCAGGCGAATAGCTCTTGCGATAGCCTGGCTCTCGACACTCGGGTTCCACTGTAGCTCGACGATAAAGACGCGGTTTGCGCAGGTCAGGTTCAGTCTGCCATGAGTCAGTAGAGTGTTGGTTCAATTGTACAGCAAATTTGAAGCCTACCCAAATGCACCCGTGCCCGTTGTCATGAGAAGGATATGATGACCTGATTCTTGTGTGAATTCGTCAAGAATTTTCTGTCTCTTAGATAACGGGCATTCGCCGTCGATACGGGAAAACAAGACACCTGCATCCACTAGATGTCTCTCCACCAGATTGAGGGTACGTGTCCAGCATGAAAATATGATACTAGTATTGCCTGTTTAGCTGCATCCACCGAAGGGACGCTTGCAATGAGAAGACAATATCTTACCTCTTCGTGTTTTCCAAGTCGTTCTGAACATCACGTATCAATTCCTTCATCTTTGTTGAGTGCCCATTTCCATTGAAATAATCCGAGTCATCGAGCTCGCCATTTTCCCCACGCCGTGTCGCGTTATTGTGTGATCTTGAAGAACTCTTTGCAGCTATTGCTTGAGGCGTATTGCATAATGGGCAATGCTTCTGACCGGCATCTATCTTCTGAGAAGATGCAGCCTCATCAAGGCATTCATAGCACAACACGTGTTTACAGTCCTCCACGAATTTATTGTAGACCTTATTCGTCGCCAGCACCGGCATGGGATAATGGCAGCCGCTGCAGTTGATCTGGGCATTTCCAGCTGCACTCGAGAGAATTGCCTCATTGACGTCTCGTTGACTGTTCTTCCAGGAAAATGGTTTCTGGAAGGTCCCGTGGTTACTGAGAATGCGGAGTTGCAGTTGCACCTGGAAAAGACCGAACTTGCTGGTTTGTTCGTGTTCGCCGACTCTCTGCTTAAGATTTCGAACAAGAACTTTTTTGGTGTTCTCATACTGTTTTCTCTCATCCTCGTTGAAGTTCAAGAATTTGACTTCTTCGTTGAGCTCAGGAAGATCGATGAGCTCCCTAGTCCGACGCAAGCAAAGTGAGTCGTTCAATAAAACCAATCTTTTTGTGGCGATGCCATCTTCCTTTTGTTCGTACGGGATAACGATTGAGCTCCGGAATTGTCGCATGTCCTGGAATGGTTTCGCCTTGATAAAGCAGAACAAAGCACCAATGTCCTCTAGTTTGTTCTGTATGGGTGTACCTGTTAGACACCATCTTGAATTTGCCTCTAACTTCACGCAAGTTTTGTGAAAGGTTGTTGCTGAACGGCGGATGATATGAGCTTAGAAAGTCAGTACATAATTCTACATGCGTTGGCGCGATATGGATACCTTCATCGAGTACAACTCGATACCACTCAATACTGTGCAATAGACTTGACTTGTTGTGTCCAGTGGTACTCCATTCCTTCGCAAGTGTGTTGTATGTGGTGATAACGATGTCTGAGTTGACCAGTGTTGCCAGTCCAGCTTGACCCTTTGGGCGATTTGGACCATGATATCGAATCACACTTAGCGTGTCCGCGAGATGTCTTGCTTCTGGGTGAGCATATACATAGTACATAAGGAATGGTGAATATCTTACTCCGCAATTTCATGGCACCAATTGTTAATGAGAACTGGATCCTGATCAGTGGAATGGAAATCAGTTTGACGTAAAGTTTACGACTTACGTGCAGACGATACCACAATGAGTGTGGATCGGGTATGTCCTCGCAAATCATTAACTCTGCCTTCGGCTTGCCTATTGTCGGCCCAGGTCTGCGCTTCCTCGAATGTCTCTACAATTAGGGACAATATAGAAAGAGATTTTCCCATTCCCATTTCATCCGCCAAGATGCCTCCTCCTTTTTCTTCGGGGCGGAGTCTCGACCGCTGATTGGTGACCTTATGTCGAAACCTTGTCACTGATTAGCATGACCAACGTAATAAAAGAAAATATAGTCCGATTCCTACTGCGTTTCTCCCTTTATCACGACCTCTTCCCATAGGCGAAATTCCGGATCAATTTTGCCTGTCTCCCGTTGAACCATGAACTCTAGCGCTTCTTTTTGATGGCTTATCACAGTTTTTTGAGTGAGCAAATTGAATGACGGTCGATCAGGTATATTGACGGCATGCTACTCACGGAAGCATCGTGGTTCTAAAATTTCCACTGGTGGCTCTCTGCGCTAGCTCATTCTGTCTCCTCGTCGAGCTGTACACGTCAGCACGAAATTGGCGCAGATGTTCGTCTTCAGTCCTTGGTGCTGGTCTACCGCCGCCGCTCTCGACCGGGTTTATGGTCTGCTCAATCAAGGTTATATCCAGGTCTTCGAACTCAAGAATGTGAGGGTTCTTATATCGGACACCTTCAATCTTTTGCTCTGGTTTCTGAAGCCACAGTTTGTGTTCGGAAAGCTGTGACCCGATGTAGTCGGCCTTGTTGGGTGGGCCATAGATGTTGATGTTAACCCTCACCAGTGCATCAGAAGCCTTGGTAACTTTGCTGATCGTGTCACGAATGATGTTCGTGTCTGCAACAGCTTCAAAGTGTATCTCAGTCATACCGAGTAGGTCACTAAGCCCTTTCAAGAAATTTGCCCGCAATATCCCAAGTTCCGTGTCATCGAGAAAGCTCAGTTGAATATGGTCTCCCTCATTCTTCAGTTTGAACCGATGATAGCGAGTCGTCATCTGCGTGGGTCTCAGCCTTTCATCCAGAGAAGGCATGTCTTTTGCAGTGACCTTGACATCGACATTATGCAACTTCTCTCAAATCAGCATAGTTCATTTGACCCAGATACTCTGATGTACCATGTTTTCCATTGCTACTAATCCCACCGTTGTCGCCCAATAATGCCGTCAGACACTGTGCAACGCGGCTTGTGGATCGAAATTGGGCTTTTTGCATGGCCAGCGACGGGGAGTACCTACCATTCCGTAACAAACATCTTCAAGCTTTAGGCCTGCTTTTTCTCTAGCCGAGTTCAACTCTGGCTGAGGTGTATTGTTGCTCATGACAGTGTCAGGGTCACTCGGAGACGATGAGCTGGGCTCTCCGACCATATTTGCGGTATCGCCCCATTCTTGCATATTGTTCATCGTTTCCGACAAGTCGCCCACATCAAAATCGAAGTCCAATGATCCATCTATGGTAGTGTTGCCGAAATCTGTGAGCATTTCGGTAAATTCGCCCACATCGCCGACCCCCCCTCCTGAATAATTGCTCCAAGACCTGTAAAAACATTAGACCTGCCCCACCCTGTATCATTGAGAGCAGTACTAACAGATCGTCATATTGCAAATCAAGACGTGGCCTGGATTGAGAATAGAGTGATGTCTCGTCATTCAATATATGTTTTATGTCCCCCATTGTGCATCAAGTTTTGTTGTGTTGAGGAAGCTGAAATGATCCCCAGTGTCAGTGAGTAAAAGTGCGGGATTCTGCTCGGAAAAATCTGGCACCTAGATGCAGCGCGTCTACTTGCCATTGCTTTGTGAGGGCGCAAATGCAGAAATTGGATCAAGTATAAGCTCAGCCTCAATCGACAACGTAACGCGAACCACACTGCACGAGCTGACAATGCATACCTGCCTGAGGGCGAGGCAGTCCCCATCTGCTGCATGTATTCGTCCAACACCCAGGCGAATCAATAGCGGAGACGCTTGGCGAGGGGCGTGGCTTGCAGTAGGAGCAATAACCTATCAACGCTTATGAAGCCCCAGACGTGGAAGCGCGGCAGGGTCTTAGGAGACGATCACCCCTGTGCGTGATCCTATTCGCGGGGACTTTTGGACCTCACGATTAGAAGGCGTCGCAAGGTTGCCTAAAATTGCAGTGCACGGCAATTGTGCCCAAGGCTTTCGCTGACACGGGGCGCTTCAGCGTACGCCCGGCTTGTATGGTGGATTGTGGCGGAGTAATGCATGGTCGCCCAGCCTTATCGAGCCTGGTACTAGTATTTGGTAAGGCAGTCTGAGGTTTCGCATGGCGGGAGAGGGGAGGAAAACTTGAGAAGATTTATTCAAGGAGTCTACTCAATTTGCATCTTGGATTGCAAGTCGAGATTCCCAGCAGCGACCGAATTGCTTCAAGGTCGATATGGCTTCAGCGGGCGTCAATGCCGGAGGCAGCGATGAAGACACAGTTACTGCACTTCGCGAAGCCTTGAAGCAATTTAAAAAAGAAATCTCATACGGCCATCTCGAAAGATTCCAATTAGGTTCTGCATTGCAGCTCCAACACGAATGTTATTTCATACAAAGGGATCAGGAGAGGTTGAGTGCATTGTCAAATCTTCGGAGAATAGAGCCGTTCATGTTCAGACTCCAGGAGCTTCAAGTCACTTTGAAGATTTTCTCAAATGACGAGTCCTATACCTCTTATATATGGGGCGCGATGCAGTTCCTGATCCGGGTAAGAGAAAATGGGCAATATAAGCATGGCTACCATAGCATTAACGATTTTACAGACTGCAAGCAGCACCTTGAAGGATGGCTTAGACGGTCTTTTGAGCGCATACGAGAGGATTGGTAAACACATTCCCAGGTTGGAGGGCCTCGAACCTCTATTCGTAGAAGCTCCGGGCCTCAGAAAATGCCTCGTAGCTTTATACTCGGATCTCCTCAAGTTCCATTCCGGAGCTTACCAATGTTTCACTCAATTTTCTGAGAAAGGTCAGTCACAAACCCACTTTGCGCCTGCCTAATACTTAATGACCATATAGGCCGCAAGAAGATCTTCAAGTCTGCGTGGAAGGAATTTGAGAAGCATGACTTGGGTCACTTGGAGGTCATGGTCAAAAAGCACAAAGGCATCGTGGAATATGGAAAGCACTGCCTGACAAGCCCACCGCTCCAACCCCATGGTGCATTCATAGCTCCAGAAGACTTGAGAGACCTGAAAAGGATGGCTTATGACTATGGGAATACTTGTGACAAAGAAGAACGGGATCACAAACATAACGAAGAGAAGCGACGTGAGGAGCAGTTCACGGCCGCGCTGCAGTGGATTTCGCCCCATCAAAATTCTTCCAATGCGAAAGATTCTTCTGGTGCGGAGGATCCCTCCAATGCGAAAGATTCTGCTGTTGCCAAAGATTCTTCTGATGATATTCATAGGAGACTGTGCAAAGAGCGACTGCAGTTCCCTGGTACATGTGACTGGATAGCTGCGGAACCCCCTGTTGACAATTGGTTGAATGAACCTACTCAAACGCACCCAATTCTGTGGATAAATGGCCATATGGGCGCAGGTGAGTCGTCCTTCATTGTAATTGAAGTATTAATGTTACGTTTTGATAATATATGCTAAAGTTGGTCCAGGGAAATCTACGATCGCTTCTTACTTGATCGAGAAATGCCGTGAGGGTACTTCAGCAGGAGCTTCGTTCAAGGCCACCTTCTTCTACTGCAACGGAAAGGATCCCGATACCTCGACATTTCTATCCATCTCCCGTGGGCTGTTGTTCCGTCAATTATTGCACGTTCAGCCAAACGAAAAGTTCAGACATCTCATCGCATATTGTCATGATAAGAAAATCAATTCCGGCCAACCAAACTTGAAAGATGAAGGGACAGCAGAATCATTGTTGAGGACTTTCTTTGAAATCATACCAGACCAGTACATCATTATTGACGGTTTAGATGAATGCGAAAAGCCGGTCATACGAGATACGCTAAGAATTCTCAGTTCCGTGGTGACGCAGCAGGATGCAATTGATCCTGGAAGGCTACGCTTGCTGATTGTCAGCCGTGATCTGATCGAAATCAGAAAATCACTCTCGATGGAACAAGCAAATCCAGATATCTTCAAGATCGAGGCGGATCACAATGCGGAGGCCATTGAGTTGTATGTCAATCTGCGGATGGATATGTTCGACCCAAATTTTGAACTTAGCGAAGAAAAGAGGCAAGAAATCATCGAGAAAACTCTTGATGCTGCCAAGGGCGCCCAAGGTTGGTGCATAACATATGGATCATCAAATTTGGCCAAGCTCACCTTCTTTCAGGAATGTTTCTTTTCGCCAGACTCACACTTGACCACCTCAAGAAATCATCGACAATCGAAGATTTGGATCACAGACTAGAGGAGGACCATTTCCCTAAGGATATTCGCACCGCGTAAGTTCAACTTTCTCGCATATTTTTCCGGTTCGCAGTCAATCGCAGTTGCACAAAGTGCTTACAAGGAAATAGCTATAATTGCTTGCTGGAGAGCATTAAGATCTCTTTGGATGATGAAGAGCTATGGAACAAGGCCAAATGCATATTTGGATGGCTTACATGCGCCGGACGTCCTTTGCACTGGCACGAGATACAAGCTATTGCATCAATCGAGCGACACGATCACGATGGGAAAGTCGAACTCAGACAGCGTAGCTTCATCCCGGATGTACAAGAGTTCTGCGGAACGCTCGTCCATGTGAGCCCAGGTAATAAGGTAGAGCTTATACATCATACAGCTCATGAGTATGTTCAATTATCCCTCTATTCTATGAATAATGTAAACTCACCACTGCCAGGCATATCCTCGAAAGTGAACATGTCAGTGAGCAAGAGGTTCAGTTTGATCTAGCTATTTTGTGTATGGATTACCTAACGTTTCCATGCTTTGAGAAAGGCATTCGCGAATCCGACAGGAAGGAATTTGCCAGCAAGGGTTTCTACGCTTTTCAGGACTATGCAGTCTCCAAGTGGTTCTACCACATCGCTGCATTACTAAAGATCAAGAAACTCGATGTTGATGGACCGAAAGCAGAAGAGCTTGTCAAAGTTTTGGATAAATTCACGATCAGGTACGAAGAATCTGTTGAAGACATGGATTCTCCTCCGCCTAGTTCAGCTACGAGCGAGCCCAGCCAAATTGATATGGAAGAAGTCAAGAAACAAGCGATACAGGATTGCGAAGTGCTTAGAGGAAGACCCTTCTACGCATTAGTGCTCAATCTCTGGGTCCACATATCAAAGCACGAAAAAGAGACCCTCGAGAATCGCAACAAGCCATGTCTGAAAGAGATGGGAAAGGTCCTGCAAGATAATCGAAGAGCGATTGAGGCGCTGGGCGAAGCCAGAGGCAACGACAAACCCAAGAAACTCCACGACTACTACGGCCAGTACCTTTACAAATGCCCCAAAACACGTTGCGACTATTTCCATGAAGGGCTGGAGGATGATGACAAGCGCAAGCGCCACATTGCCCGGCACGATAGGCCTTTCATGTGTGTGTTTCCTGGTTGCACGATGGCAGAAGCCGGATTCTTGTCCAACAAGGATCTCGAGAGGCACAAAAAGAGTTACCACCCGGACGATGACGATGCTCCGAGTCCATTTACCCCGCGTACCAGGCAGAGCAGTGAAGCAAAATTTGAATGCAGGCACTGCCCAAAGAAATTCACAAGAAAGATCAACTTAGAGGGGCACACGCGTAGCCATTTTGGCGATCGCCCGTACAGCTGTCAGACCTGCAGTAAGAAGTTCACCAGACTCAATGACCTGAGGAGACACGAGAAGCTGCATCTGAGGAAATAAAAGGACGAAGTAGTTGACCAGGGATTTGTGCCGGATGTACAACGCACGGTTAGCATAAGCACGGATAGTCAATTCAATCTCATTGCACCCTCTAGAACATATGGTACGAATGCGCGTACGTATATTCCGGCTGTCTTCGGATTTGCGCACTGATGAAGGTGCCCTTATTCAATCATGTAATACACATATTATTGATTCAATACACTGGTGTAAATGGTTGCAGTAGAGTGACTACCTTATGCTCTACATGTAAGCATATATATCTCTTGTCTGTTGTCGTTGGCCATACTAAAACAGAGGTGCTGAGTGAGAACCTAGTGGTTAGCGCAGTGTTCCTTACTCAACCGAAGTGCTAGTGGCCCCTGGAAATACGGAATAAATGCCACCAACATCCGTAGTGCCCACTGAGGGGCCAATCGGCGACGGCAGAGTCGATGAGGCGGCCGAACTCAAACTTCGAATTAGTGACGTTTATCCCAGCGCGACCCAGCACTCTGGCTGTCTGGTGGCCCGATCCCCAATACCGATCGCCGGGTCTGCTGGGTGATTGTTTGCCCATAGGTTTTAGACTTCTAGTGTGGTGCAAAACATGATTTTAATGGAAACTCATTGACTTTTCCCTGGCGCGGCCAAATCTATTTTGAACATCTCATGCTGTCGCTGTGTATGCGGGAATACACAATTGACTCGGGCGGCACCACGGAAGCCAATTGAGGGCAGGACGGACGGACTATGTCGAGCAGCAGCAGCGCTGCAAAGAGCACGCCGCCAAAGTCAGCCGCGAGTGAGCAACATGTAAACCAAGACACCCCAGACAATGACGTCCATGCCTCCGACAATCATCAAGATGGCCGTGATGAGAGCGCTGCCCCGAAAGCGCCTCCAAAGCCTGGCATCATGGCTAGGCTGGGCCTTGACAAACCGACACTTCTAATGATGTTCAAGTAAGTCCTTTCTACGATGGATCAATCGGAAATGTTCTTCTGGTCTCACAACTTTGCAGAGGCGGCGTGGCTCCGACTATTGCCATTTCCATACTCCAGTCTGCACGAGTTGCCAACTATTACACCACAATTGGCTATCTCGTAGGCATTATCAGCATCCTGTCTTTGTCCATCACGCCGCGCGGCAAGTTCTTGCAAACATGGGCATTGAATATCATCTTTGCATGTCTTGGAGCGGCCGTCGCGCTTCTCGTCATGTGGTCTTCCCTCCAGGCACGTCTGCACACGGAGTCGCGACCTCTGGACCCGAGTACCGGTTTGCCCGCCTACAACTCGAGTCAATCGGCCGTCTCGGGCGTCTGGCTCTTCGTCCTCATCTGGTTCGCCAACATGATTCGGTCGGAGCATCCAAGCATCAAGATACCCGTAATTATCTTTTGTATATTTATCAACATCAGCTGCACGAGCAGCCCCAACATTACCACCACCGCCGCTGCCGAGGCCCTGGTCAAAAAGATCCTGACCACCATGCTCACGGCTCTGGGCATTGGCGGCGCGTGCTCCCTGCTGATCCTGCCAGTCCCCAGCCGCAAGGTGACGTTTGGCCAGATGCGCGGCCTCATCATGATGATGCGCGGCGCTATCAAGCAGGAAAAGCTCTACATGCAAAGTCTCGAGCGCGAAGACATGTTTGCCAAGCCGCACGATGTCAGCTCGGCGGTCGACGACGGTCGGGACGGGCGAGGAGGGGATAAATCAAAGTCAACTAGCGCAGAGGCCGAGCCCGTCACCGAGGCCGAGGCCAGAGCGCTCAAAGCGACCATTAGCGGAATACGTGAGCTGGCGGGCAAGGTGCAGGCCGATCTCGAATTCGCCAAGCGAGACTTTTCGTGGGGCAAATTTGATGCGATGGAATTAACAGTCACGTTTCTCAAGATCCGCTCGTGTCTGATTCCCATTATTGGTATGAGTACGCTCATTGACATATTCCAGAGAGTAGCGGAGAGGCGCCACTGGGTCACGGACAGCCGCACGCCTGCTGAGGTGATTGCTGAGAAGAAGGAAGAGAAGAGGCTGTGGAACGAGGTGATGCGGCAACTTCATGACCCATTTGAGGTCCTTTCCGAAATCGTTGACCAAGGACTCGAGCACGCTGCAATCCAGTTGGAATTATTGCCGAGGCCAAAAGCAGCAAAGAAGCGGCAACAGGGCCAGTCAAATGAAGCTGAGGACGTTGAAGCAAAGGCTGGTGTCTCGAATCCTGGAGATGCCGACTTTGGTAGAGGTCTAGAGGACAAAATCAATTCTCTCAAGGTGAGATCGATCACATCAATTCAACTACTTCCAGAAGTTGGAAGGGGGAGGGTTTGAACGCTGTGGTTTGAATCATGCTAATAGCAGAAATACAGGACGTCAAAACGAAGGTGCTCATGGTTTGGGCGAGGGAAAGGGGATTTCTACAAGACAACGGCGACTTACCAGACACCATACGATCGGACTGCCTCGAGAATGACCCTGACGAAAAGCATCGCCGTGATCAGTCACAGTTATACCTTCTCTTATACATCGAAAAACTAGTGAGAAAGAAAGAGCCTATTCACTGCAAGTGTACGAAGATTGACATTGTTGCAGATACAAGAAGCCGCCGAGGCCGTACACAGTCTTGTGAAATATGCCGATGAAAGGGTTGCAAGTGGCAGAATGGATAAGAACCGTTTGATTATACCGACATGGAAACGATTCAAGAAGTGGACGGCAGCAATCCTCAAAGGGGAAGACGCGTCGGGCGACAACACGGCGGACTTCTTTGATTCCAATAACGTTGTGTATATTGGCGATGGCTTTGCTGCAAAGAAAGACCCTGAACATCTACCCGCAACTAATTTTATCGAGCGCATCGGTAACGGAATAAGATCCGTGAATCGGTTCTTTGGCTCTCAACAGTCATTTTTCGGTATTCGAGTTGCCTGTGCCACTATGACGGTGGCCATTGTCGACTTTATTGAGCCCACGCAGGCCTTTTTTGTCAAGCAACGATTAGTCTGGGCCATGATCATTGTGTCAATTTCCATGACTGAGAGTAAGTCAAAGCCTCCAGAGATCTAAGCATGTGAATCGGTGACTGATAGTATACTCTAGCTTCCGGACAATCAATCTTTGGTTTCTTATGCCGCATAGCAGGTACCGTTGGTGCAATGGTGCTTGCATTGATTGCTTGGTATATCGTTGATCACAAGACCCCAGGAGTCATTGTATTCTATGCTCTGTTCATCATGTGTATAAATTACGGCTTTATCAAGCATCCACAGTTCATGCCTACCTGGATGATTTCGATGGTCACTCTCACTCTCATCATTGGCTATGAGTTGCAGGTTGAGAAGATTGGCATCGCGGTAGCCGAGTCCATGAATCAGCCATTCTACCCGTAAGTACAATCAATGTGCTATTCATATCGTTTTCTCACATCATTGCAGAATCTATGAATTTGGGCCTTACCGCTTGGCAACAGTAGCCGGAGGGTGTTTTGTCGCTTTCATTTGGACTATTTTCCCTTCTCCCATCACTGACCGCACTTGGCTGCGCCGAGATCTATCCGCAACCATGTATCTTCTCGCACATTACGTCACAGCCATCAACGAGACCCTCAGGTCTCGACTGAATGAGACCGGTGGTGATTCGGACGTCAAGAATACCCCAGCATATAGGCTAGCAAAGACACGGCGCCGTCTATTCGGAAAGCTCTTATTGCTTCTCCCGTCCCTGAACCAGCACGCCAACTTTCAGCGCTGGGAGCCAACAATTGGCGGTAAGTTTCCACGCGAGACGTATATCGACATCATCCAACGCGCGACGCGCATAACGTCTTACCTTACGCTCATGTCGCACTCGGTGACATGGCATCCGAACCCATCACGAGAAGACCGCGCCTGGAACCAGGCTCTCTCTGCTCTGCTCAAAGATGTGAGCTCCACCAAGGACACGATCATCTGCACACTGGCCCTGGTATCCAACTCGCTCCTCAACGGGCAGCCGCTGCCGCCCAATATACCGGTGCCGAAACCATACGAACTCACGCGACACCTACAAAAGCTCCAGGTGCCGGCGGAGGGGCTGGAGCGCACGACCACTAACCTACTGGACGCACGCAATATGGCCGAGAACGGCTACGCCGAGTTCGCCGTGCTCCAGGTCACCAGCGTACTCGTGTGCGACGAGCTTGCGGGCATCGTCAAGGGCGTCGGCAAGCTTGTCGGTGTCGTCGACTTTAGCTTCCGCGTCGAGGGCAGCGTCAGCAGCCTGCCCTCGGGGTCGAGCACGGCCGCGGGTACGGATAGCGACGCGGACGGGAAAGGAAAAGGAAAACGCGATTGAGCGATGCCATTAATTTCTGAATAAATGCCTGGTCAGATATGTATCGTTGAACATTTGGCATTAAATCTCATTCAAACTTCAGTAAAACAGGACAGCATGGATAAAACGGATTCGCTTCTGGCATTACACATACACTGTATAATAACTGTGGAATACTCTATCAAAATTCTTGTATCGTCAATCATGATGGTTTCAACCCCGAAGCCGGTGATTGATAGGCGTCTGTGAAGCTCTTCTGGTATCACAAGAATCTTCATTGACCATCCATCAACAGTGAGAAATCGTCAGGAACAGCAAGCAATCACGCGAGCCTAGGTTTCACAGAAAGTTCATCTAGAAGCTCGTCAGAAAACCTTGTAAATGTGGTTCCTCAATTTCAAGACAAAACGAAAGTGTCCCCCTACATCGTGACAGGTGCATGGTGCATGATTCGAGAGAAAAAAAAGCTTCCGAGACAAGACACCGCGGGAAGAGAATTTGAGACAAAAACTCTGTTGTGGAAGCTTCTCAGCCCTACATTGAAATCCCCCAGTGAAGCACGGGTTTTATACTTCCATGTCAAGGCCCATGTGTACTCTCTTTAAGAAGTGCCACACGTACACATGCAAGCGTGGTAAGACAAAAATGTAAAGCAGATTATGTAAATGCACACGCAGAGCCGCATTTGTCAAGTAAGCAACAAAAACACACACATATATCTGAGACAACATGAGCCTCATGGTATTTTAAGGGTAAACCCGCAACTGCAAAGCATGACATTTTGCTTGCGTTTGAAACATTATTTTAAATCCGGCAGTTCCCGAACTTTGATATTCTTGGTTATGAGGTTATTCATTTGTTTTTGCTCCGTTTTCGACTTTCCGACGAAACGGCATCCAAGTCAAGCTGCTGTACTTTGTAGAGCCGACCTTTGCTTGTGGGTGACTAGGTAACATCAAGACAGAGTTTCCTTGAATTTCCCTTAGTTCACACGGCGTCGACGGCGTCGAGTGCGGATATTAATTTGTTTCCGCCGCATTGAAGACTTGTCAAAGGCGTGGAAGAAGAAGAAGAAAACCAAGAGGTAACTGCAAGGCCGATCACTTTCCGAGTCTCGTGTGACAGAAGCCTCTCCCCACAGGCAATATCCCGCAAGCCGCAGGGACGATCATTTGGCCAAATCCGGTTGAGGTTCAAAGTTAGTCAAGTTTAGAAAGTGCAGAAGTGACAAGACGGCCCTTGCCCCGTGAATATCGAGTATAGATCGCCGTTGTGGTGGCGCGTACACGGGAAATTTCCAATCAATTGCCGATATATTTACTATGAATCTTGGTAAGGAAAAGAAAAAGCCTTTAAGCGAACATGACCGGAAATAGTACAAAGCATAACTGTCCTAACGTGTGTCCCATCCCATGTAACCCGTCAGATCATTTACTTCTGGAAGAACGAGGCAAAAATACTGGCCATTTGCTATTATTCTTGTCTTTGTGAGTTCAAAGGTCAGTACATACCTACTTGGTTCTAGGTGGATCTCGAATGTCGTCATTTCAAGGTCATGATCGGAATGCCTACTTGGGAACATATGGATGCAAGACGGCGTGCAGTATTCTGTATATACTACGGGAATACCGGTAAAAAGTTCCTATTCGGAGTCCCAAGAAAAAAAAAAGGGTCCAGTTCTCTCTATTTCGCCAGCTGCGTCGCCGGTCCAACGACGAAACAACATATGACGTTGTGGCATTTGACAAGGGGTATCATTGAAAGGCAGCTGCTATTCAGAAAACGTATTGAAACTTAAGTCCGCTTGGAGATCCAACCCCCCAACATTATGCCCTTTGCCCAATGAGCGCTTGTCCCATCGTCATAGAGCTTGGCCCGGGCCGGGGACGCGGCAAAACCTGTAAACCGGACTTAAACAATCACTTGAACGATGGGACGATTGTCACAAAACAATCTACGTAACAAGAAAGGTAGGGGCTGGCGGCAGCAGCAGCAGCAAGAATAGAAAAAAGGGCGAACGATGCTTGCTGCAACTTGCTGGCTGCTGGCTGCTGCTGCTCAGAGAACCCGTGTGAGTGGGGCGACCCTCGCACCGAGATCGTGAACAGCTGCACGCCGACCGAAGGGGGAAAAGATGAGAGAGCAAGCCAGAAGCCGACCAAGCCCGCCGATCTTCTCCCCCCCAGAATCATGAACTCGGGGCATTAGCAGATCCAGGGTCCTTCTTGTCCTCTGTTCATGTCGAACTGGGGCACAAAAGCCAAGCGGCTGGCGGGCGGGCGGGCGAACGGGGATTAGTTCTCGCGTATTCTTGGTCTGCTCTTACGGACTTTCTAGAACAGGTTCATCGTATACGAATAAGAGAACAAACTGCACTATTGCAAAAGATTTAATGTCCAAATTGAATTAGTCATTAAATTCTAAGCCATCCTGTGCATCTAGTTGCCTCATTATACACGAGACCGAGACCCGTGTGCTGGGCGTTGCGATATGCGGCGCCGCGTGGAAATAAACTCTCGACTGTCTCTTCCGTTAGTTAGGGGGCGCTCGTCTTTCATAGGACGGCCGCCTGGAGGTTCTAGAATAGCGTCCGTCGGCATCGGGGTTGAAGGGGGCTTTTCCCACCCCGTCGAAATACGACGCGAATACCTTATTAATGTTGCTTATGGGAAAAAACCGATTGAGCGCAACCATAATAAAAATTTTCACGATCTATCGTGTGTGGTTACACTCGCCCCGTGGAAAGATGATGCACCGAATGTGGCGAGGAATATGTTCTCGTAGTGGTTGTGTGAGGTCATCCCGCGATTCTGCTCTGCTTAGTTGGCGACGTTGGTAGTGAGAAGACTGGGGATGACTTCTGGATACTACTATTGACTTGTATGTGCTTGACACCACCTTTGAGAGCTGCTCGTCACCAAGGACAGCCCACTGGACATGCTCATATTGATCGATTCTCTTTCAATTGGCTTGTCGCTCAAAGGTGAAGGCAGAAAGCAGACCTTCGGAATTAAAGCTGTAAAAACAAGATTGCCGCTTTGGGGGATGTGAGCCCCACCTTAACATATGCCGAGCCATGGACCTACCGTTACCACCTACCATCTAACCTACCTAGGTTATTTCATTAGCCATCCCTCTAATTGATGGCTCACAGACTCTTGTCTGGAAAGCGAGCTGTCGATCGCTCTCGCCCTTGGGCTAGGCTGGATGAAAATATTGCAATTCGCCTCAAGCTACAGGCAGCCAGTGCAGACTGCATAAGGACATATGCTGCCATGTTGAGTCGGCTGGCATCTTGCAGCAGCTCCCAAGAGCTCCTGAAGTGAACCGTGAAAGCCATCCGATCACCACGCCACACAACGGGCCCATCGCTGATTAGAGGACAAAAAGTGTAGTGAACACAGTACGGATAGATTAGCACCCTTACTCTGATAGAATGGGATTCTCCTTTATTGTTGACATGCCTAGACAAAACGGTTTTCGACCCAATGGGAAGAAGCTGGCTGGCACACCCATAGGCAGCCACGTGTGTCTGTATGGCCAGTCTGCTTTGCCATGATCTGGGTTCAACTTGTTGGATGCCAATTGACGTTGAGCAGACATTTCCCCATGTGTTGTAATCAACCAGTCAGGAGAGAATAGACGATGATTCCGACAAACTGCATGGCGAGGTTAATTCAAGTCATAGCCCGATGAGCATCGAACTGCTTTCCCATTGCCTTCATTGTATGGAATTTGAATCGTGAGATTCATCGGCCTGCCCACGTCATATTCAGACGAAGAGTCCCATGCCTTCTCATAGAACATGGCCAACTGGTGGTCTGGCCGCTCGACAGACCGGTGTCGTGACTGTATGCATGTTGTGTTGTATGCTTGCTTCGTACCTGTGCATGTATTGCCAAGATTCCTAGTATGCATTCTTTGTCCAGTGAGAGAGCGGTACTCGACTTTCTCCTATCCTAAAGTAGGTGAGCCGAAGACCTTTAGCTGTGTGTGCTACCA
The DNA here is from genome assembly GCA_023078685.1 of Neopestalotiopsis rosae. Taxonomy (NCBI): domain Eukaryota; kingdom Fungi; phylum Ascomycota; class Sordariomycetes; order Amphisphaeriales; family Sporocadaceae; genus Neopestalotiopsis; species Neopestalotiopsis rosae. The sequence continues at coordinate 3,504,436 of JALGAS010000001.1, forward strand.
GAGCCCACCTTTGCATATATTGGGAGGTGTGGTCTAAGTCGTTGGTGCGGTTGCCGGCATCCTGAAATCAGCCGTGATCCGTCGCTATGTTACAGCGCCAGCGTATGGGGAAGTCTGGGGAACGGGCTGGGGAATGGGCTGGGGTGGCCGGCAGGGGCGTTTCGCGTTGTCTTTGCAACCCCGGCAATGGGTCATTGGTCTCAACAGGATCGGAATTCGAACCTGAACATTTTTTTGTCAACGAGATGTGAAATGCAAAGCTCGACTGCATGATACTCGTTGCTTACCAGTATTTCTCACAAGTCCGTTCGTCAAGGACAATACTCGGCCGAGCGAATAGGCAAGATGACGTCCCGAAAGGATATCCATTTATGGAAGCTGGGTAATTTGACGATCCGATCAACCTAGTCAATGTCTGGCTCATCTGGCAATTCTAGACCTCGGTTCACAACTGCACCTTGCTAGTTAGTGGTGTATATCTGGCTGAACTCTGGAGAACTCGGACGACCAGCAGAGGAAACAGAGATGCCAAGTGTAATTACAGTTTGTTGAACCCCGTAAGAAAACGAAGCCATAAGGCTCAAGCCTCATGTCCGAAATGGAGTCCGAATGAATTAAGGGCAACAATTTAAACAGGGCAAGGATATAGCTCTCATCTAAGTTAGAAACGTTCGCTGACACTAGGGTCAGGAGAACGCGGTATATATCGCCCCGAATTGGTTTCTGTGAATAGTGGTCCAATTGACATTTGGGGTAGCTTTTTGGGGGAGACAGCTCTCAGCATTGCTTTGATTGTTATGTTGGGCAATTGAATGCGGAGAACTGTACCGCCGCTCAGAAAAACAAATTAGCCCTTGGATATATCTGGTTGTGGAAAGTCCTGTGCGTCTCTAGACAATTCTAATCTGGACGCGTGTCTAAATGAAGCAGAAAAGGCCCAGAGGCGAATGAGATCGTTCGCGTCCTTTCTTCTCAATCGTCATTTTCTTCCCAGCTTACCCCAGGTTGGACCCTGGAGACTTCCCCAGATTACCAAGTCTGGGTTGGACCTGATAGAGTTTCTGGGCCTCTGACGGGGAACCTTACAGCGCCATAATCAAAATATCGGGGATTTGGAGAAACCCGAGCTCGCAACACCAGCAGACAAGGTGGGCAAGGCCGGGAATAGTATGTATCGCTAGAAAGAAGACTGCACGCACCTCGTAGGCACAGCTTTTATGATCTGGGATGAGGGAAACCCCTGCTGCTAATTCGTTGTAGCAACATCGCTGACGACCGACTCCAATTCTCGGCTTGCAGGGTCTGCGTCAACAGGTTGGCTAGAACAGAGCTCCAAAATGTCAGCATTCGGGTCTCCAAATTTCCCCAGACTTGTTGAGAACAAAGTCATCGTTGTGATGAGAGCTAACGATATTCTCTATCAGCTTGTCTGACGACTCTCTCGGAAGCGCGGATCGGTCACCGTAATTGCCTCGTCGTATGCTTAAGCTAGTATACAAGACCCGCAGCTTTTGGCCGATCTCGAAGCCAGCTTTTTACTATTAACTTCAGACAATTCGTCGGTGAACAGTGGGCACCATTTCAGGGCCACAGGCTGGCTGGTAAGCTGGTAGCCCAGTAATGAGAGGTCAGTGCTTGTGAGCTGATCCTCGTGGGCTGTGTGTTTGATATGTCATATGACTGGCCAGGGGGGGATTTGGCAAATTCGGGATTCCTCAGAGAATTCGTGTAACGCAAGACCACATTGTGCGGCTACAATTATAACGCTTCTTTGTGCGTACGGTCGCAGCCGCGCTCGTCAGTGACAATCCAATGAGCTTGATCCATCAAATGACTTCATGTCTGGTGAACTCAACATGGTGGCGGCATATGCGCGGCCTTATGCTCGAAGGCGGCAGCGAATCCGACTTCTCTGCAGGCATCGAGAGGGCCGGCTTATTAGATGCAATGACGATAGCTGTCAGCAGGCCATAAAAGACCTCCATCCGAAATGCATGGTGCTGGCACAGTTACGCTCCTGGCTCTAATCGCAGACCTGACCTTGTGTGCTCCAGTCTGGCTGCCCAGGTCTAGCCAGTGTGAGCAGTGCGGCAGTCTGTGCTTGGACAGGGTTCTCGTATGGGTTAAGCCGTTGATACCCCATACTGCTAAGACCCATTGCTGCCCTAAGCTTCGGCCACAGGATTTCGGGCAAAGAAAGCCGATGGCTACGTACTTTCCATTCGAGGCTCAAGTTGCTCTCGGCTCCATGGCAGTAATATCTAAGCAGAACTCAATGTCTAGAAAACTTTGTGCGTCGCATGGAAAAATGCATGCTTGGAAAGCTTGATGAGCTGGATTCCAAAACCGAACCTTTCCGTGTGTTGTTGGCTTCGAGCAGCCAGGTCACTTCGGCTCATAGCTTTGTATGGGAGCTGTGAGATGCCTCGTCATATGGTACAATGTCGTGCTGCTTTGCAGTTAAACAGCCCTCTGTTGGCACAAGCAGTGGCTTGTCTCCCGAGACGATGCCCTGGTCGTACCAATCCTTCCGCGACCGGCGATTGGCTTTTTCAATCTGTGAACATGGGATTCGGGCTGCCTGTGACTCGCAGAATGCATTGTTGCATGGGAATCGATCCCAGCAGTCAGAGCCTATTCACAAGTATCCACCAGCGCGGCGTCACCTCTGAATCAGCATCAAGATGAAGCCGCCAGTCTGGTAACGTACTAGCATGCAATTCCTACCGAGCGGCGAGGACAGTTCCTGCGAGCTTAGGAGCGTTGCGTCTCGTAGTTCCTCGCCATCCATATTCGGCAGGGCTAGCACAAAACTTATCGGTGGTCTTATAAATAGCTCACTTACGATATGAGGGCCCAAGAACTAGTCATTCTGGTTGGGCAACGACGGGCAAGATTTTTGTCTTGCGTGCTAGTGTTTTATACATGAGCGGTCTGTTTGTATATAGTCATCAATACAGCATAATAGCATTGTGTCCATTGTTGGCGCAGGAAGTCTGTCGCATTTCGTCAGATGTTACTATGTAGAACATCTGCGCATGTTTGGAGCACTTACTGCGGTACCCCAGAAGAATGATCGATCCAGAGTCGGATATTAACTCCGCCGACTGGAGACTTTTGTGTGGTGAGGCTACGTATGAGCACAATCACGGCAAAGCTGGTGCTCAGTGATCGTCTATGTATTTGTTGCCTTGAGATTCTGGCCGGGTCGGTGCAAATAATTCGCTCGGCCTAGGTGCCCAATCAAAGCTCTCGTGGGATGGAGGGAGATGTATACTGCGGTCCAGTCAAAGCGGGTCGAACAGTGGATAGTCGCGTCTACTTGGCAGGCCAATGTCGTAGGACTGACCCGCTGACCATTACTATTTGCATATCTACCAACATACATAGGCGAGCTCATATGTAGGCAAGTATTACCAGAGGCACTGCGAGGTCCCGGCGGCTATTGATAGCAAGCCAGCCGCTTTGACAGTGGAGTTGGAGAGATAGATGCAGTGAGCGCAATCGAGGTGCCTGATGTGTCCGCCTGTCCAGCTTGTTACAAAAAGGTATGACTCTTGGTGATGGACAGGAGGATCGTCTAGCTGAAGTGTGGTTGTGGAATAGGCCAGGAATAGCGCGATTGCACTATGCATGGCAATGCCAGCCTGCCCTGGGCCCTGGTATTTTAATAAACTGGCATTGGCAAGGGATGTAGTACAGACGTGCTATTCACTTGTTTGCACATGCCTCTCACGAGGAGTTTGCTGGTCAGACCTGGTACACATCTGATAACGTGGACTTGCCTCTGGACGAGGACATGTTGACTTGGGAGCCAGGCCGACCATCTGGCTACTAGCTGCTGTAGCAGTAGCGATGTGAGCTGGATATGAACTCTAGATTGACAACATTAATAATATCGTCTGCTATACACGGAGCAGATGCAGAATGGTACGTTTGGGGAGGAAACGGCCGGAGGTGCAGGGTGGATGAATCTGCAGGAGGGTGGGAAAGGGTGGTGTGGTGAAACGAGCACGCAGAGAGCGAGGGCTCCCGAGTGCATGTTGGCTGCAGGCGCTAAGAGGGCAATAGACAGGGCCGGGAAGTGAGATGAAGCAATCAGCATCGACCTCCATGCAATGCCTTCCATGCAAAGAGGGTGGCTAGGTAGCTTTCGAGTAAACCGATCAACTCATTCACTCAAATCTGATTGATGTGGGTGATATTAGCCATGTGTGTATGTATACCTGTGATGTAGGCAGCATGTGGACAGAAGGCTGTTCTGAACGGTAAGTATTTTAAGTATGGTATGCGCGGGAATGCACTTTGTCAGACCAAGGTCAGCAAGCAAGTCGGGTAGGTAGGTCAGCAACACGTTGTTTCTAATGCACATGGCTCAGCCAACAGCAGCAGAAGCAGCAGAAGCAGCAGCAACTCTTGCCAGCTCCTGGGCGCTGGTACCGGGAATGACCATGATACAGTACTGATACGCCCACTACCTGTGCCTACACGACACTACATTAATAACAGTGGGTGGACATACCGAAGGACAGACATGGGAGCGCCTGGAGCAGGCTGACGACAGCGGATCCGTGAGCCAAGACAAGACCGCCCAGCTTCAGTACTCCCAAGGACACACGATGAAAGGTGCCTGCAGGACGCTAGTATCGGTCGATTCACAAGCGGCACAGTGCCACAAGTTTGCCAGCCAGTCAGATGCTTCCCGTGCTGCCCCTCCAAGCAGGGTCCTGATCTACCTTAGGGGGGCATTCGGCGTCGGATGCCGGCGATTGGCCGATGGCTCCGTCGACGCATGCTAAGCTCATTCATCGCATTGTGGCGTTGGGCATAATTAAGTGGTGACTGCTGAACTGAGTGCGTGAATGAATGGGCAAGTGAGTTGTGTGCGTGCGTGCAAATAGTCCGTCGTGTACGGGAAAGTCTCGGTGGGTCATTCAGTTCATCCTTTCCATCAATAAGGCATGAATCTTGATACGGAGTAGTAATCATTCACGGATCACGGAGTCTATATACGAGTCTGGTAACGAAAAAGTGACGAATTTCCTTTCAAGAAAGTGGATAACCGTCTGGCTAGTAGACTAAAACAGGTCGCACAGCCATGCTGAGTGACGGGCGGATCGGATCGTCGAGCCTGACCTTTACTATGCTATCAGGTTGTTGAAGGCAGCAGCGTGGATCAAGAGAAAGGCTGCGTGAGGCGACAAGAATTTTCAAAACATGCATTTTGAACACCTAGTTGTTTGTGTAAGCCAACAGTTATATATTTTGATACGTCTAGTAGCTGACGGATGGTGTAGAAACACAGATGGAGTATGGGTGAATGTGGGTGTCCATAATCAGTAAAAGAGATAAACTCAGCTCGATAAAAGTGCCAATTCGAACATACGTGAACTCAGGACCAACAAGCGAGGCGCCCAATTGCATATGTAATTCCCATGAAATGTATGTGCGCAAAGGTGCTTAGGGAAAATTCAAAGCATGTACTCTGTCAGGCTTTGTACATTACATTATCTACTTTACTTTCTTCGAGTCCGCCTACTGTCGTTAATGTTGCATGCTTATTAGAATCAGAGCGACTTTGCGGCAATGAGGCCGAACGGCACTCTACACACTAGCATGCAGAAACTGTATGGGAAACAGGTCGAAACTTAGTTCGCTTGAGGCGAAGATGGACAGACTAGTGCTGGAAGGACCACGGGTACGAGCAGACCAAGTATCGAGTACGCGAGCAAAAATCCCTGCGGCCAGCAGGACGCCCATGTACGATTGTATTATGGCCGGGCAAACCTCAGCCCGCGGCGTTTAGAGGCCAAGCAAGGTTTCCATCAGAGCCGTCTCATTGTTTTGTGCCAATTCGCTGCCCTGGGTGGTTGGTCAGTGAAAGATGATAAGCAAAGTTCCCTGGCTCAGCATTCCTCAAGATTGTATATTCAGCATCAAGATAGTAGAACCATCCGCAGCCGCACGGGCATATGAACCATCTCTCCTGATTCAGACACAAAATCGGGCTGCCTATAGGCCGTCTTTCGGCCTGTCATGGCTAATATGTGTATCGTATGGGGGAGCATGACTCACATCAGCCGAGGAAGCAGAAAAGGACCAAGACGGAATAACTCTTGGCCCTTGCGGCGCCATTTACTGCCCACACACACGCACCCACACATACCGGTATTCAATGTACAGTAGCAGTTTGGTAAAATGGTAACAGCAGGTTATAGACAATAGGTACCTAATTACGATGCCTATTACGATATAGTGGACACTCGGCATCCCTGGACGACGTCGTCCTTTTGGGCGGCCACTAATCGACCCCCCGGCCCAGCTCCAACCGACTACCCTGTGTTGGACAGGGCCTCGACAGCGCTGACTGCCCATCGTCGGATACAAAGTATAGGGTACAGATGCTGGTTGTCGCGCCCAGAGCGTCACTTGATCATTTAGCTGATTTCCAGCCCACTCACAGGTAACGGCAGTCCGCCGCATGCACTGTGCTGCACACTGCCCCCGCGGTAGCGCTGCAAGAGGCCAATGAAGTGCAACTGTCTCATGTCCTAGCTCGAATTGATCTACCTGCTCAATTCTAACACAACTCTCTTGCCTGTCAAAGCAATTAGAAAAGTATCTACTTGACATAGTAAACTTTTTTTTTATTCGATTTGGAAGAAGAAGGATTGAGAGACAACAAGATTTGCAGCATCAATTCGGTTGAACAGTAGTATGCGAACGCAGCCACTAGCCACGACGACGACGACGCGCTCTCCTCAACCTCTACTTCACTACCTGCCGATTCCGCCGACGCCCCTCCAATAAGCCCGCCTGTCTGTCGACCGTTTGGTGTGCGCTCGCTGCCCGCCAACTTCCAACTCCCCCACCAAACATCATACTGCTTGCAACAGCCCACCACCCGCCTGCCCGCCCGCCATCCCACTTCAATCCCTCTAGCCAGCAACTGCCCACCACGACCCTGAATTTGACGCCTTTGACCTACTCTCATTCGCAACTTCGCCCCAGCGCCTTGCTCTCGACAAGATCTCGGTCGAAGTTGTGGTTATCGTTCTCTTTCTCTCGGCAGTCATGTCCAATTCTTCTCCTCCTGCTGCTGTTGCCGCGCCCAATGCCGCCGCCAAAGATGAAACGGGTATGCAGAACCTACCTATCTCAAGTGCCCCTCTCCCACTCTCTTCTCTGGCCTCCCATCGCCGCCCGCCGCCATGGAGGAAGAGGACGAGTTTATCGTAGTCTTACAAGCTATCCAAGTTACTTCTTGCGTCCCGGTGACTAATTTTCAGTTCGTGAAGCGTCAACCATTACAGTAAACACCACGAAGGCGCCGCCGACGTTCCCGCCGCCCAAGACTGACAAGCCTCGGCCTCATGTTTGCGCGACTTGTCAGCGCTCCTTTGCCCGATTGGAACATCTGAAACGGCACGAGAGATCGCACACCAAAGAGAAGCCATTCGAGTGTCCCGAGTGCTCAAGATGCTTTGCCAGACGAGACTTGCTTCTGCGCCACCAGCAGAAGTTGCACCAGACCACGACCCCTTCGTCTCGACCGAGGAACCGTCGGGAGAGTACAAGCAGTACAGCTCCAGCCAAGAGCCGGGCTCGGCAGAACAGTGTCGCGAATGCTAATGCTTCCGCTGCTGCCGCTGCAGCTGCTGCCAATGCTGCCTCCATGAGGCCGAGGGCCAATACCATCAGCCATGTTGATAATGCTGCCATGCAAATGATTGCAGCTGCAAATGCTCAGGTTGCGAGAGGCCATGGTCAGCCCTCGCACAACCGCCACGCCAGCCTTATCGGCTTACCAATGCACAATATGGACCACACCTTTGGCGGTATGTCTTCTGTCATGGGCCAACGCGGCATGAACCACGGACTTCCCAAACTGGACACTCACGGTATTAACAATCTGGACTTTGGCGCAGGCCTGCGCACCGCTCCGCCTATGGGTTTCGGCCAGCCTGATTTTGACTTTGAGAATCTTCTCTTTGGACAGCCCGGAAACACCATTAACCCAAATGCGCTTCACTATAGCGAGTCGCCTCATTCCATGGCCCTTGACCCAATGTCTCCCTTTGGCACCAGCATGAACGACGTGACTGGTAGCCAGCACTTGGACGACAATTTTGACTGGTTGACAGGATTTGAGCAGAACATGTCGTTCAACAACCCAAACGAGAATGCTGTAGAGAGCAACTCACCTTCCGCCATGAGCACAACAAGCCAGAGCGGTATCAGTGATGTCATGGTAGACGGATCCAACCACCCAGGAGCCACCGCCGCGACCAGTTCAATGTGGCAGCCGGCCATCATGGGGCCGCCCACAACCATGAGCAATCCATTCCTGGACCTCAGCCCCTCGGTCTTTCCCGATCTCCTGACCGGCGCTCCGGTCTCTCCTCAGCCTGCAGCAGCTCAGAAGGCCATGGATAATGTATACTTTTCGACACCACCGCCGTCCATGAGCTCCTTGAGCCCATCTAACATGCCTGGACTGAACACGCAGAATTTGAACCAAGCTCTGAACAGCTTTGGTACTGGCCCTGAGACTCCCACGTCGCTTGGTGGCCACCATGGACATTCCCCTGTTTCTACCGTTACAGATACAACCAGGGCCGCAATCGTGAGTGCCCTCTCGCAATGCGCTCCACTGTTTGGTGGGCGCAAATATTCCTTTCCTACGCCAAATTCTCCGATGTCCCCCCAGAATCAGCCAAACGGAGAGAATATCCCGGAGCATGCTAAGAATTTACCCAGCACTCATGATTTGCAACGATACGTTGCCTCTTATCTTCGTTTTTTCCACCCTCATTTACCGTTTCTGCATGTTCCGACCCTCTCATTCGACACGCCAACAAAATCATCAAATTCCAAGGTCAGCCCCGTGGGTGGAAGTGGGTGTTTGATGCTGTCCATGGCAGCCATTGGCGCTCTTTATGAACACGACCTGTCTCAGTCCAAGGAATTATTCGAGATGGCCAAGAAGATGATCCAGCTTTATCTAGAGGAACGCCGCAAAGCAGATGTACGAAAGGCCGATTTCCGTCGAACACCAATGTCAGACCACGGGTCTTCAGAATCCTCGTTGCACACCCCGCTCTGGCTCGTGCAGGCCATGCTCCTGAATGTGATATATGGGCACAATTGTGGTGACAAGACGGCTAGCGACATTGCTTCAACGCACTGTGCTGCACTTGTCAGCCTAGCTGATGCGGCTTGTTTGAAGCTGGACACTCCGGACAGCCACGACCCCCAGCTCAACGATGCCGAAGGAAACTGGAGTGGGATCAAGATTGAATCCGAGGAACATGCTGAGTGGCTCAAGTGGAAGACGAAGGAAGAGAGGAAGCGCACCCTTTATACCATTTTTATCCTTTCTAGTTTGCTGGTTTCTGCTTACAACCACCAACCAGCCTTGACGAATTCCGAGATTCTACTGGACTTGCCCTGTGACGAGGAGTTTTTTGCAGCGGAAAGCACTGCCGCTTTCCAGCTCAAAGGCGGAGTTCGTGCGGCTGGGCATAACCGCATGTCTTTCCACGATGCTCTCGGTGAGCTCCTGCGCGCCAATGATAAGCAACAGAAGATAGCCATGAACAGTGTTCATCAACCTTTCGGATCATCTGTCAGCCTCAGCGATCTGCCCAAGAGTGAGCTGCGTCCTTCCACTTTTGGCTGCCTGGTCTTGATCAATGCCTTGCACAATTATATCTGGGAAACCCGACAGCGCCACCATAACAAAGTATGGACCAACGAGGAAACGGAGAAGATGCATCGCCATATCGAGCCCGCACTGAAGGCGTGGCAAGCTGCATGGGCGAGCAACCCTCACCATAGTCTAGAACGACCAAATCCCTTTGGTATGGGCCCTCTGTCCGCTGATTCGATTCCACTCCTGGATCTTGCATACGTTAGACTATTCGTCAATTTGTCGCGATCGAAGGAAAAGTTTTGGCAGCGTGACTGGGACGGACTGGCTGATGAGCTATCGCGTGGATCGGAGATTATTCAGCATGCGGAGCATTCACCAGCCTCTAATGCGGAATCATCGACGGACCCTTCTGACGCTTCGGCCGCCAGCTCAGTCTTTGTGGAGTCCCCGCCAACACAAACGTCGTCTCCAGAGTTTGCCTCTACTAAATTTGTATCGGCGGACCCAGTTCAGCCAGGATCTAATCGGGTCACATCCAGACGAGAGAAGCACCTGCGTAAGGCAGCATTCTATGCAGCCGACTCACTCTCCATGGCCGATAAACTGGGCGTGACCTTTGCTGATTTCACCAGTAGAGAACTGCCCATGCAGTCGGCCTTGTGCGCATTCGATTGCGCGCAAGTTTTGGCTGAATGGGTGGCAACGCTGCAAGACCGTGTGGGTCGATACCTCGGAGTCCTCGGTCAAGACGAAGTCGACCTTGCCCAAGTCCCTGCAATTATGCTCCTCGAGGAAGAAGATGTGAAGCTCCTAGGAAAAATCCAGGAAGTCATCAGTAGTGCCGAGATGAAAATGAGCTTGGAGTTGGTCAGCGCCAGCGGTACTATGGCCACAGGTATCGATGCACGGCTCCAGATGGATGACCACAGTGGATTTGCTGCCAAGATTCTGCGTTTGACAGCATATATGATGGATAAATCTGCTGTCTGGCCAGGTGAGTTTTTTCCAAATTCACTTAGCTTTTGCTCTGTGATATAATTACCCTTTGAATGTCAATATGGCTAACATGAACACCTTTAGTCACCCACCTGATGGCCCGCTGTCTGGAAACTCATGCCAATCACATGCGAGCTCGTGCTGAGAAATCAGTAGTTTCTTCCGAGTAAGGTGTGGCAGTATTCCAACTCAGTCACCAAGATTCATCCATCGCTCGCTGTTCGAAAAGTCCGGCAGGGGTTGGCACGAACAATATCCTCGCTTGTCATTTGCAGATGAGATACCCTGATTTGATATAGAGAAAAGTCCAGTCTAGATGACCTTGAATTTGGCTCTCGAGTACAGACTTCATCCGATGGCATTGCAATCGACCAAGTCAAGCAGAAGTTCTGCACCATGCTGTTTTGTATGGATCTGGGCATTGGCCCCCGATCAACAAAACACCATCTGCCGCGCGCTTGTCGCTGGTGTGATCACGGCAGAGTATGCACAAAAATGGGCATAAAGGGAACCGCGCGTGAATGAGCAAAAAAAAAAAAGATGAAGAAGAAAAAAGCAAAGCAAAAAAAGCTTTGGGGAGCGAGATTGTCGACTCAAAACTCTGGCGGGTTATTTGAGGGGTTCAATTGAGGGGTTCGCCAAAAGTCTCTATCAGCCACGAACTGACCCAGAAACCCCCCCTTGCCCCCTCACTTGAACCCCGCAGTAGCGAGTCGCGGCGAGGAGAACGTCTAATTGCGCAATGTTATGTCTCAGCAGCCTCCAACCTACTAAGACATCGTTGATGCCAAGAGAAACGTCTCATGTTGCGAAGCACACTCCGCGTTCAAACAAACTCTCATCACCATCGTCGTCCCTTTACCCAAGAGCAAGAAAATACGGAACAGGACAAAGCAACATTATTGTCCACAGGAACAAGAGACCATGAGAAAAACAATGATAACGAGCAAACGATTATGATGTTTATTTAGGCCGTTAACAAGTGAGAGGAGGTCAACACGTGCTGGAGTGACGATCTAGCGTTCAGAAGGAAGACGTGTCAATTGTTAGTCACAGGGGAAAATTTTTTTAGAAAACCAAGGATAAAGTAGCGAATTGTATGATACTTAATCATACGCATGTGTAAGACGTGTTTCCATTGAAGCGTTGGGGAATTGATGAGATGGGTGCTTCTTACTTGTCACTGCTAGGTTCAGTGTCATCTGCTCTTGCAATAGGCTCTGGGCAGTAGGTTTACAATTCAATCAGCGACCTCGGGTGTCGAGACGCCATCCCGTAGGTTTGAGTTTTAGCTGCGCAGGCACCTTTTTTGCAACTACTCTTTTGTTCCATGCTCTCCAAATGCCAGTGTATACTGCCTTCGATGCAGTTCTTCAAGCTTAAACAACTAACCTAGATCATTGTTTGCAGGTAGCTTTGTAAGGCGCCCAGTGGTTGTCGCAAATTCCAGGAGCCTTTCACGCCATGCAAATGCACGTCCATTTACTTGAATCCAGGTCAGATGCCTTTGACAGAGACCTACCTACTCGTATGTATAACACAATGATCCAGCTTCGAGGTCCATGACTTCGCTCACATTTAATGCTGCGCCTAGCTCGCCGTAAACAAGTTGATAGTCCAGCGTAATATTCACGTATGGAATATCGCCGAAAAAGTTGTACGGGTATGCCCACATGACGTCTGGACCCCCTATATCTGTCGAGCGGTTTGGCCAATCTATAACGAGGTCAGTCGCATTTCCGAATACTTATGGAGATTCAGGCTTCTAGCCAGGAAGAGGAAGCTCACCAAGGCGCTGCCACTTATTCCACTCCAGATCCAACATGCCATGGTGCAGCCAGAATAATGGATCGCCGGGCGAAGAATACATGTCAGACATCTGCAAACAGTAGTATCTCGGTTAGTGAACAACCCAAAGCTCCTGGCAACACAAGGCAATTCGTACCTCGCCAACCATACCACCCACACCAAAATGGCCACCGCCGTGGGTCGTGATGCCCGAGAGGGTCAGGTCCATGGCCTGCACCCGCCGATCGTAGACGGCGAACTCGTCGGCCTCGAGCTGCCAGTCCGCGAGCGTCCGGTTGAGCGTCTGCGTCGCGAGCCAGGGCGTAAAGTCGCGCCGGAGGCAGTGCGGCGTGGCCGCCGTGCTGTTCCCCGGGCCCATGGGCACGGTCAGGTTGGCAAAGGGCCCCGAGGCGACGCAGCCGCCTCCCGTGCGCCCCGGGAGGTCGTCGACGGCCGACGTCTGCGTCAGGTTGCTCACGTCCTCGACGTAAGGGCCGTTGCCACCGAAGCCGTAGACGCTGTCGAATATGGGCGACGCCGCCCAGGCCTCCTCGTCGGTGGCGTCGAGTGTCCAGTCCCAGTACCTGCCCCGCGTTTGCTTTGTTAGTATATACATGTCCGAAGCAATTCCATCTAGGAGCGTCACTGGAGTATACTCACGGTTGAGCGCCGGTGTACCCGCAAGTGGCTCGGAGGTCTGCTTCCCAGATGGCCACAAAGCCACGATGCCAAGGTAGGAACGGACCCTGATAAATTGTTAGGTTGATCTCAAAAGTATCGTCAGGCTGGAATGCTGAGCGCCCCCGTTCATTGGAATGTTACGTACGTTGAAATGTATGTGCTCCGTCATGGCAATGTGAAGGGCTTGGTAATCATCATACGCCGAGACGACGCCAGAGTACAGACTCGACGTCCTACCCGGCGTCGACATCATGCACTTGACCGCATCAATGTAACCAAGTTGCTCGTCTTGCGACAAGTTTCTCCTGAATCAAGGGTATCATTTAGTCAGTTTTCTCTGTTTTCCGTGGACGATCTCTTTTGAGCCATTCCATTTTCTCTCTGTCCTGTCGTCTCTCCCCGCTTTCTCTCCCCTCACCGGTGCGCGTGTGCGAAGAAGCTCGTCTTTGTGATAACTTGGACGACTTACCATTCTTTCCGCACGAGGGGATCCGTGCAAACGGCTCTGGACCCAACCCTGCTTCCTGCCGCAGCTGCAGATGCGGTCTTGGCGAGCAACAAGAGTGCCGCGGTGGTCAGGCTTTTGGAAATCATCTTGATTGAGACCGAAGCTTTCTGGCTCTGTGTGACTGAGGGGTAAAGAAAGTCTTTGACTCTCCTTTTTCCGAGCAGACACCGGGTAGACCGAGTGAGTTTTAATAATTCTCGGTTGAGCCTCCCATCTCGCTAGCAAGGCCCTGTAAGCCAGGACGTACGACGTGTAATTATGTAGGTGCAACGCGTGTACATTTTTCTCCATAATATCTGCATCGGAGCAGTAATCAATAGTTTTATCTCGCTTGCTTGCTTGTGGCCATACCGACACTTGGGACAAAGCTAGGATGCACCACCACCGGTGTGAGTGGTTTGCCACATGTGTGGTTTGTCGTGTTCGCATATTCTGCTTCATTTCATTTGATCCCCCAGTAGAGGACGAAATACTGCTTCGTTTACCCCGGAAAAGACCCTGACAGGGAAATGTTATTCCCCCGGCGGGAGGAGGCAGGATCATACAGCGGCACAGCCTGGGCAACGAGAATACGACTATAGCATGGATGCTCATCAGGGTTGACACATGGCGCTAAACCGAGTGCGGACCGAGTATGTTGGTTTTGAGGCACATTGACGGTATACCTCTCTCGGTTGCAGGGGCCATTATTGGACATATGCCACCCGGGGAACTTCGGCATGCCGCAAGGGCTTTTGCCTGGGAGAGCGAACAAAGAGAGGGCCGAAGATGCCAAGAAGCGTTGGTGCCGGGGTGGGTGAAGGAAATGTTTTGGCTAGAATGGCCGGTTTGCTGACCTGCAAGACGAGGGAGAAAAAGCTCATTTCAATCAAAACCAAGAAAAGCGGCTCGGATATACTCCCCGACTGGCTCGGCTGCCTAAGCGAATGTAGCTCCAATCATATGATGCGAATGCATGTGTCAAGGGTCTATAGGTCGTTGTTCTCCAAGTATGCGCTTCGGCTCGAGGAACACTCTGGGATATTTGCAGTACGCATAATATTCCGATCAAATGCGCCACCACCAATTTGTACAGCTCTGATTCCCTACCTTGGTTTTGCGTACCTAGACGATGAGGCGGAAGATGCCCATTTTCTCGTGCATCTCGAAGAAGTGTTGACAGCAATTTGCAGCAGAGAACGAGAAGTAGAATGTTTTGTTTAATGGACAGTAACTACCGTTACTTCCTCCCGATCGAGCCTTATTTCTCTATGTTGGTCAACTATTCGATCAAACCGAGACTGTAGCCGCGAACAGGACAACTGACGCTTAAAACCATTTATTCGCACCACGTCCACGTAGAGAATAGCATAGTAACTTCTCGCTGAGCCACATTTGACGGCTAGGCAAACTCTTCCTGGCTTGCTCATCCTGCCTTGACATGGGATCAAGATTGCTCTACCTAGAAGCATTCAACGAGGGGAAGATCCCAGCAACTGTCAAGTCCTTGGAGCCGTATGAGTTGGATACTGAGAACCGTGCTGCACCGTCCCAGCCCACGGGACGCATGAACCCAAATGACCCCCCGAGCCATTAGGATGTGAAAGCGAAAGCCACATCTGCGAGTCCCCGCCCCTCCTGGTCGAAGTTGCCGGGCTCCCCAGTCGGTCATATCTGAAAGGAGATGTTACGGCCTACTCAATTCCAGGCAATCATCAAGGGCGAAAGGACCACCGTCCCTGAATTTGACAGAATAAGGGAGAGATATCAGTCTCGTATCATAAAAGATTTAGATTAGCATCAGACAGCGACTTTCTACGTGCCTTCGGTTTTAGGACTTTGTCAAGCAATGGGTTACGACCATGCCTTTTTGTTGATGTGTTTGCAGTCGAGAATGTAACAGTAGAGGATTGTTTATCGCGTTCGCTCGGTAAACACGACCATATATTGAATGCATACGTAAATTAACAAATTACATGAAGCTATATCCCTCGAATATCAGGCCATGGGAAGTGTTGCATTGCCATGACATAGGACGAGGGTCGAGAAATGTGACATGCAGCCACAAACGCTCCCCGCAAAACGGGAACCGCAGTTCTGTCCGGTCCCAAAAGAGTTTGACATAGTGATTGGCCCGGAGATATGTCATTCTAGTCTGTGCAGTGACATTCAGTCGTGCAGGGTTTGGGGTTTGCTCCTGTCCCGTTTCAAAGCAACGTCCTCGTACCGCCAAGTAGGATCTCATTGTATAGACGTGGTGAATATATACTCCAGACACTGCTTGAGAAAATGACCCACATCTGAACGGGCTTCTTCTGGCAGTCCATCCTCTCGTCGCCGTGCAAGAGATTCTACTCTGTTGAACTACCTGCATAACAAAGATGAACTCAAGCAGTTATCCCAAGGGGACAGAGTTCTGGGAAACTGACGATTATAGAGGTGCGGGTCAGCGCAATCTGAATGCAGCCCTCATTGCGTTTTCCTCTGCGTTTTTGGCGATTCGCCTGTACGTTAGGCTGTTCATGACCAAAAGCCCGGGCTGGGACGATGGTCTCGCTGGGCTTGCTTGGGTGAGTCCTGTGTCTAGCCCCTTGGGAGGAATAGATCGAACTAACATCTTCAGGCATGTCTGGTTGTTCAATCAACATTGGACATTGTTGGTGAGTGGTCTGACAAATGGTCCATGGTTTCCACATCCCGGGTGATCTGAATACTAATGGAGGATACCACAAGCGGTCAATTACGGCAGCGGTGCACACTTGACACTTGTTCCTAGGCCGTTGATTTTAAAGTTCTTCGAGGTACATTGCACGCATGACATATCGACGCGAGATGTAAACTAAAGTCACTTGCCTATCAGTCGCTTACAACGCAATCTCTTATATATTTTTGGTCTGTTGGGTTTATGCGATTGGCGATTATTGCGTTCCTGCCTCGCTTGGATAAAGATAGTAAGCTCATCTGGCAAGAAACGTTGAATTGTGTTTGCAGCTAACAGTGGCGGCAGAAAATATCATGGTCATACTATATGGAACGACCGGTGTCGTCTTGATCCAGACTTTAACATGTTTCTTTTACAAGTTATTCGAGTGCACACCAGTTCGGTATGGCTGCTAAATCACTCGATTTCCCGATACCGAGCTTGGACTAACAATCTGATCGCAGGGACTCTTGGAAGCCACCGGGATCACCAGGCCTCGACTGTGTCTCGACCGACGCCAACGAAGCAATGATGACGGGACACGCGGTCGTCGGCATCATGGCTGACCTCGTCCTCATGGCCCTGCCGATATGGGTGATATACACGAAAATGATGTTTTCCCGCAAGAAGTTTCAAGTCATCCTCGTCTTCAGTGTTGGCGTTTTTGTGGTCGTTACCGGCATCGTTCGTCTCTACTACATGAAGACCCTTGACTTTGCCGTTGACTCGTAAGATATGCCTCCGTTCTTCCTTTGATACTAAAAGACTCCCTGAAGGTCTTTTTACTGTTCGCTGACTTGCAGGGCTCGACAGGAGCTACAAGATGGCGACAATCGGTGTATGGACCGATCTCGAGGGCCACGTCGGCCTTTGGTGCGGCTGCTTCCCGGCCCTGCAGCCCATCCTCCGCATCGCGAGCTACAAATTGGGCCTCCGCTCGAGTCCCCTCAGCTATGGCGACAGACCCACGGGACAGTCTGGCCAGCCATCTAGTGGTTATGTTCTGGGCGCCCACCCACGCACGCGATCGAGACATCAGTATCTGCGCAGCGGCAGTGGTGTCGACTTTGATGGTTTGGACTCGGACACGGACAGCCAGAAGGGCATGGTCAAGCGGCATGAGAACCCCGGAAAAAGCATGGAATTGGGCGAAATACAGAAGGAGAGAGAGACCAAGAGTGCGCTGGAAACACCACGTGCATGAGGATCAACATGGAAAAGGCGAAAAAGAGAGTTTTTCACCGGCATCATAAAAAGGAGGCTGGAACTGGTTCAATTGAGAACAACATATATTTCACTCATATCGGGGGAAATTGATAAACATTCCATTTTCTATTAAATTGTGTTGCTGATCTCATTTGGCCGTTCAATTAGTGTGTCCTCTACACCTTGACAGCTTGCAAAAGTCCCTGGTGCTGGGCGGGATGACTCTTCTCCACATTGCCCTTGATCATCTTGTTCATCAACATGTTGGAGTCAATCTTGACGTTCTCCTCCAACTTGTCGCCGGCCAAGCGCCACTTGCTCTCGAGGCGGATGGCTCCAGTGGGCGCCTTGGCGTCGATGAAGGCGTCGATGCCGTCCTCGCGGTTGGTGAGGGTGAGAGGGTAAGTGGTCTGGCCAATGGGCTTCTTGTCCGTCACCTCGTAGACGCATGGCTTATTGAGTGCGGGTGTGCCGGATATCAGCTTGTAGGAGATGTGTTGTGGGCAGGCTGTCTTGATGTACTGGTCGTGGTCGTGCAGGACGGCAATAATAGCCTGGGGCGAGGTACCGGCTGGGATGCTGGTTGAAATGCTCGTCTCGACTGGAGCCATTGTGAAAGAGATTAGATATCAATTTGATGGAAGTAAAGTCGTGGAGTTGATTGTAGAAGAAATGTCTTCAACAATGTTGT
This sequence comes from Neopestalotiopsis rosae, assembly GCA_023078685.1. Classification (NCBI taxonomy): domain Eukaryota; kingdom Fungi; phylum Ascomycota; class Sordariomycetes; order Amphisphaeriales; family Sporocadaceae; genus Neopestalotiopsis; species Neopestalotiopsis rosae. The sequence continues at coordinate 3,522,641 of JALGAS010000001.1, forward strand.
GTTGGAATTTTGTTTTGTTTCTGATAATTTCAGTCTTGTCAAGTAAGGTGAAGTCAACTATCTTTATATATTGCAGACACGTCCCATGCTCTGTCATGAACATAGGAAGTAAGTCGCACGACTCAAACGACGACCATTTGTACCTCCTGATCCTGATCCTGAAACTGGTTGTATAATTGTCTATGCATATTGAGATATCTAGGTAGACAAAATGGATTCTGGTTCGTGTCGACTAACGCATACGCATTGATTCTCACGGTTCTGCAGCTGTCTGTTCTCTCGTATTGGGATGATACATGTGGCGATCAATCTTCCTACTGCTTTGCGAATTCGCAATATCAACACTCGTCACTCTGAGTGAGCTAACCTAGGCGGATTAGATATTAGGCACTTAATTCATTGTCTTGCTTCGTGTCATTTACCTTGCACACAATCGTCCAGCGAGCAGAGCCGCAGCTCGAGGTTTCAGCGGGCTATAGCGCGTCGTTAGCTCACCCAGTACCTGAGACGGGACTTTCTCCAACGAAGGTCCGGACCAACGCTCCCTACGGTGCACACTAAGCCCTCTGCTTAGCGAGGTCTGTGTCCCCGCTAAGAGCCATTGGGGAGACAATAGCAGACAAACAGCACGGATTACTGGCCTATCTACCTATGTATACATCACGTATTTTGGTTCTTTAGTTACCCTGTAGATCTAGTGGTCATACGAAAGTGCACTTTTGCCATCTTAGTCTACCGTAAATATTCCTTGGGAGGCAATATATTACAAGCTCATCTCTACGATCAAATGGACTGCACGCAATAAACGACTTTTCTCTTGAAGCAGTTATTTGAAGCGTTCCATGCAGCTATGCCATTAGTCGCGATGTGACTTAAGGATAGCCTAAGGCGATGATATATAATAAACAGTAAACTCTATTGATTAATCGTGTGGTTTAAAGGATGCAACGAGTATTCTCGATAATAAATAAAGCGTTTAAATATGTTTTACTTCTAGCATTTAAATGGATATAATTCCGCGACAAGATAAAAAGTAGATACCTACCTAGGTAATCATAGTGGGCGACAAAAACATACAACGCCGGGGATTCCCCTGCTGTCACTAATCTGGGAAGCGCTTACAATGCCCACAGACGGCGTTACTCTTCGCCATGGCACTTCTCAACACCATTCCCCAGGAGCTATTTCTTCTTACATCGGCATTGTCATCAAGGGATTCGATTTCAGTGTAATCAATACGGTAATGTTCAATATGCCGTTAGGTGCCATTCATTTATTTCACTGTTGTTCTCTGGATGGTTCGTGTCCAAATTTGAAAACATGTGATACTTGATGATAATCTTGTCAAAAGTTCCGGGGCTTATTGGCGGTCCTCTCCTCTATATGCTCCCGAAATCGAACCGAAACAGCAAGCTAGGGTCCTTCTATCTCCTGAGCACGCATGGTGTCGGTTTTAGTATCCTGTTGTCCATGTTGGCGTCCAACCACGCCGGCTTCACAAAGAAGTCCGCAGCGTCTGCCTTGGTATTCACGGAATGGTGTGCGGGCGAGATCATCGCACCACAGCTCTTTCTGGACACAAAGGCTCCACCTACCGCACTGTTTTCTTTGTATTTTGTTTTGTGTCTTTCGCCCGGGTGTACCTGATGTGGAGTAACAAGCGTCGGACGCGCGACCATCCCACACAGGGCAACTAACCTCCTCTGGATTCATTTGACCAAGCGGATAGAGAGCAAAGGGCACATTTCCGATATGTCTATTAGGAGACGCATGGTTTTCCAAGCAGTGGCTTATAACTGGTAACATGCCGCAAGGCAAAGGTCGTGCATGGTGAATGACTGCGGAACGCGGATTGTGTTTTACGCAATGTTGCTCTATGGATTGTGTATTGTCACATTGTATGCCAAAATGATTATGCAATGAATTGAAGGGTATCTTTAGCTCGCTTTTCAGGGTATCATCATGCAAAACCGATGCCGCAATGCTATACTTGAAGGTGGCGATATCCAATTCGAAAACCAACTGGGGCTACATACAGCAGCTCATGTAAGTGGAAAAGCCTTGCGCCAGACTGCTTTTAGCCAATCTCGTTTCCTTGTTCTTGTGGGCGGCGTCTCAATGCCACCCATGGTCCTATCCAATGTCTCCGGGTGGCAAAATGATGATTGCTTTGATTTATTATGGACTTTTTCCATATTGATACTCAACGACGACCCGTATCCGTTGGATTGATGTGAAGGACGACCTAAATCTGTCCCATGGACTTGTAATTCATGGCTTGTTTCTCCTTGTCGTATATCGTCATTGGCTCGTGGATGGTGTGTTCCGTTTTTCAGGTCCATTGCTATTCCGTGGAATGTTGTCGGTCCAAGGTCGTTCCCTTTTGACAATGTGGTTCCTCGGTGTATCCCTCGTTCCGCTGCTGTGAGACTGGCAGCGGGTATCTGTCGGTAAGGTTGGCTAAAGTTGTCCCTTTCAGGAGGCGAATATTGCGCGCCTGTCTCGGGTTGCGGTGGAACTTCATCAACCGTACTGTTTTGAGTCGTATCGGGCGTGTACGTCGAAGGGTCCTCACTTCGACACAATCCCGATAAGGACGCATCAGTAAGATTGCTTTCGCCATGTATCAGCGCCAAACTCGTGGTACTTCGCCGCCCGTTTCGGTACGGTGTTTCTCCTTCGCAGGCTGACACTAGTGCACGCACGCGGCTAGGCGGTTCTCCAATGCGCCCAGTATCTGATGCAGGGACTTCCGGGCCATAGGGTCTGCGGCGATTCTCTGATATGCTCTCGCTGAGCATTGGAATGCCGTCGTCCTCATTGGGCATCGGGGTCTCATCGTCATCATCATCGCTGTATGATTCTGACCTCTGGACCAAGGCGGTCTCTGTGGTCCCGGCGCGTTGGAAGTGATCAAATACCTGACTGATGCTGGGATTCGGGTTGGTTGAAGGCAGATTTTCATTTGTATCCAGCTTTTCTAGCTGGTTAAGTATGAGCGTCAGATCTTCTGCATTTTCTGGAACTTCTCCATGATTGTCAGACAGCTGTTAAGAGTTAGTTTATTTTGTATTTGCCCTTTGGAGTTCGAACACTCACTGTTGCTTGACCAAAGACGGATGGCTCGCTCCCATGATCGATTTCACTGTTCTCCTGAAGAGGTTCACAGTAGCCTACGCTTTTCTTGCACAGCTGGTAAATGTCAGTAAGATGGGTGTGGAACTGGTCAATCTTCACCCTTTCCCTGGGGTCAGGAATCAGAAGGCCCTCCTTTATATGCAAAAGGAAATCCCGAATGCATTGGGAGCAATTCTTCTGCCTCTGTAGTTCCTCGATCCACTATTCAGAATAAGCATCATAGCCTTCCTGAAGGTCATTGGCACTACTTACAACCAATACGCAATCCTTCACTTCCGCGTTATTTGGATCGGATGGGTCAATATCTCGAGGACGTGGCTCGAGATTGAAGAATTTGTCTTCGGCGAAAAATGTGGCAGGTGGAATATCTTCCTCCACTCGCTGAGACTGAAACACTTCGCGAGTCTTCTGATAACCGACTAAGAACCAGGAAATGAATTCAAGGTAGAGACAGCCCAAACCCCACATGTCGTACGCCTGAGATATGTAGGGTTGGGTATCAAACTCAGGAGATCGATAGGTTCGAGATAAACCCCGAACCTTCTCTCGAGGAACACAGTCCACTGTTTCGGGCCTATGAAATCGAGTTAAGCCAAAATCCGACACTACTAGGTGATGGTACTGGTGTTCATCGGTCTTAAAGCAGAGTATGTTTTCGGGTTTGATATCGCCGTGTCTTCCTCGGTTCTTATCAGTATCTTCTAAATGGGTACTGCCATTCAAAAATTTTGCGTTCGACCATGAGCGGTGAAGATGGATCTTCCTAAGCCCATCAGCTATGCCGAGGCATTGCCGGATGAGCCAACGAAGAAAGTGCGGCGATGCAGTTGGATTTGGCGTTTGTCTCCAGAGGTCAACCAGATTTCCGTGTGCCCAATTGAATAGAAGATAATACTTAGTTCCATATTGAAATGCAAGACGCAGCCGGATGAGATGTTTATGGCCCGGGTTAGGTCCACTGAACCTCTCCAGAACTCTGATTTCCTGCTTGTAATCCTCGTATACACCGGACTTGATTTCCTTGACAGCGAAATATGGGTTGGCGCTGTGAGATTCCTGCCATTTGTTAGACTCGTGTCTGAAGCTTGATACTAGGTCGAACTTACATCGTGGCCAACAAAGTTGTGATGAGCCGGGTGGATCTTCACTTTCCACACTGTCCCGTATCCACCACTAGTCTTTTTCTCCCACTCCAGAAATGGGAGGATTATGTCACTATCCTCGATCTTGTAGAAGTGAACGTCATTGGGGGGCATGTCGAAAAAAGGGGATAGCACCCGATACTGCGTATCGATGAAACTGTCCAAGTCGCTGCCGCTCCACTTCTTGGGCAAGCGAAATACTTCGGGTTCGTTTCTCTTTTGAAAACATACCCGGTTGCGGTACTTCTTATCCTTATTCTTGTAGCGCCTGAGTGGCAGATGGATGTCGCGAATATCACTTTCTACGAAGTCTTCGATATAAACGACTTTGCGCATCAACACGAGGATTGCGAGTATCATACGGCGACTCTGGTTATGCGTTTTGCTGTACAAAGCGGAGGCCAGAGTCTCGATGTTCTCAGATTGATTGGGAAAAGCGCAACGCAGAATGCGCCGGATCCTGGTCTCATCAAACGACGCAAGCAGTTTGTCCAATGGCAGAAATTCCTCGGCCTCTTCTGGATTGATATGTTCGTGCATACTGTATTCGTACGCAGCACGGAGTGATTCATCCTCGCGATCTAGGAAGTTACTGTCATCAAGATACTGATTTATCTCGTCTGGAGTTCCACATTCTACCGGCGAAGATGCTTGGAACACAGCCCCTACTGCGCTCAAGGTGTCTTGTGTATTCCGGGTATCAGGCTCGTACTCATGTATTCGCGTTCCATCTGTATACTGGTGCGGATGCTGCGATTCCGAAGAGGCTCTGTGCCGTGATGGCGATCTGCTCTTCTGGTTCAACCCAATGCCGAAGCCAAAGTCATCGATGGTAGTGATGCTCTTGAAGTCGGAATGCCGACTGGGCGCCCGTGAACGTTCGTCATCTTCTATAGGAGTACAATGGTGTTCTTCCGGAGCAGACACTCGCACCTGGAGTGCAGGTCCCCCTAGCTGGTCGATTTGATTTGGGTGGAATTCGTTGTTTGCTGAAAGAATGGTTCCTAGAGACTGCCGCAATCCTCGTTCGTCGGCAAGTCTCGATTCTAGTGCGTATACATCGGCCAAAGGTAGAATGAGGTCCTCCCCGTCGTCATGCCCTGGGTCCGACATCTCGTTCGGAGGGGGGCCGGCGGCTACGAACGGCCGCTGGGTTGGCCCCGTGGGCTTTTCGTGGGTGGCGATACGCGGGCGCTGGCTGCTTGTGAGCCACTGACGGCCTCGAGCAATTCAAACCAATCTGGAGAGTTGCCCGTACGATAGGCATCACCAGTAGTAACTGTGGATTGAGAAACTCAAAACGAGGAATCAAATCAAACACGACGAGGCTCCAAACTGTCTCCTCCTGTACGCCCGGCGCGATAAAGCAGGCCGCTCTACCTATACTTCAAGCGAACACCTGCGGGGATGCTGGGGCACTGGAGGCTCCATTGCAGCTTTTGGGCGTCAGCGGAGAGCCTTGTGTGATATCATCCTGCTTACGGTGCATTTGTCTCGCTTCTAATTGCTCCTATTTCCATGTAGGCCTTATCTTCGGTCTGGGAAAGATTCTCGACCGCTCTAATCGACCCCTGCGAACGGCTGAGAAGACGCCATGGCGCTTTCGGCCATTCGCCAATGCATGTTGTCAATAGAGGGAACGAACCCCAATCGCGGGTGCGCAATCCAAAAATTGCACCCTACTATTATGTCGTAGTGATCGAGTTCGAGCACTGGAGCCGATTTCGATTCGATTTCTCCTTGGGCACCTGCGGCCAGAGTGGGGGCCACGGGAAATGGCAAGCGAATATTTGCATGCATCCCCTCCTATCATCTATAGCTTACATATGATCTCGCCCCCCATGCCTGTCTCGTGAGGAGAAGCTGAACACACGAATAAAAGACAAAAAGTCCTGCGCCATCAGCCAGAACGGAGAACATGCGGTCCTCCTGGTCCTGGGCGTTCTCGAGACATGACCGCAGCTGGACAAAGATCATTCCGAATAAGTGTATTTACTCATGGATCCCTAGGTTCTAGTTTGTGGTAAGGCTGTGTGCGTGGAGTGTATGACACGTATTTGCCTTCTTGGTTGCATCGCAGCCTCGGCCCCAGCGCGTGCACATTGCGGTCTGAGACAGCCACTCATTAACACAGCCACCCGTGAGACCCCACGAATCAGCTCCTGTTCTCGGTGTGCCCATGCCTGACGAAGTTTCAAGGATGTTATGGTCCCGCTGCTCTCATCCTCATGCATTTGCGCAGAGGATGACTCTTGAGATTGACTTATAAAACAATGGCCCTCATCCCTTCCCACTCCAGAAACACACATCGCTCACCAAATACCAGAAGTCCTTGAGTTCCACTTCTATAACTTTTCTCGACCCCCGGTGTTCCAATGCCCTCCGCTACCGGCGCAGGCGCAGCCAGCAGCTCTGAGCGTAGCTCTACTGTGAAGCTGCACTGCAACCACGTCCGGGACTCGCATCAACTTTCCGGCGTCCTGAAGTCGCTTTGGGGAGACGGCAACTTCAGAGTCGAACTGCGGAACGACCTGTACATCATCCACAAATACGCAGGTGCAACGATTGAGCGCAAGGCTGAAATCATGCCCGACCATCTCATGGCTTCATAGCGACAACTCGGAATATGAGTTCAAACTTTTGGCCATGCGTACGTACCATATCTACCGGAGCCGATATCAAAATAGTGGAGTTAATCCTCGATAGGCCTGCACTAGACCTAGACAAGAGTCCTAGTGGCCCTGGTGGCCGTATATACCTGACAACTTCGGGCTCGAATTCGGAGAAATAATTTAATTTTTGTCTTTTCAAAAGTTCTTACCCCTGGCGCTTAGGATGCTTTGAACAATAGTATAGAATAGAATCAAATTTTAGACTTTTAATATGGAATTCCAGTATCTTGCGTGAATGACCTTCATAGGAATAAGCACGGCGTGCTTATGACCTGATTGTAATGTTTGCCCACAGGGCTTTGTGCATACTGGGGTGGCAAGTTGTGTCTCTATCGATCATTTGGGGCCAGAATCATTTCAGTGTTAGTGATTGGGGCGCAGTTGCACATGAGCTGCTGTATGACGAACATGTGATAACAGCTGGGGATCCCGCGTTGCGGCTGTGGCACTGCCTCGTGGAGGGAATCCAATCAGCCTGATGTATTTACAGTTCGTTGCCTGCACGTCTACGCCACAATGCCTATTACCACAGTGTTGGGCGATGTCAATACAATACAACCTAGGATATCTTCCGACCGATACACTGCGTTGAGATGGGTGACCCATCATCCATCACACAGCCTTCACGTGAGTACATCGGTCTAATATACATGCAGCCTATCTCTGCAGTAGCAGCACAGATACTCAACCAATCAATCACCCATTCACTCACTCATAATCTCCCTCAACTTGATATATTGTATCAGATTGAGAATCAATTATTGTCTTCACTGTGATAGTCGAAGGATTAGTTCCGAGCCGAGATTTCAACTTTCATTATGGACAGCTCAAGCGATTCCGAGCAGAGTGATGCCACTCCTGGGTCGAACAGAATGTACTGGATGGTCAACAATTCCCTTATAACATGTGACAAAGATCTTGGAGGCAATAATTCCTTCCTCCCAAACGACAAGGTAGCGGAGTTGCTCAAGAGAGAAAACATCCAGGACGCACTGACGGGCGCGAATGTGCCGCCGACCGACGATCTCATTGAATATGTTTTGAACTCAGCGGCGAGACTGTTTCTGACTCTAGCTTTGATCGAAAAACTCTCAGCTTTGCAAAGGCTACGGGACGAAGGCTTTAAGGACGAGGACCTGCCGGTCAAACGATTCAAAAAGAAAAGCCCAGACGTCGTGTCTCGGGATAAGTCCAGGAAGGCAAAATGTTGGGAAGCATTCACCAAATTGAAACCTGCCGAGGTCGACAGCTTCATCAAGGCCCAATGGCGGTTCCTTGCTCCGACTTTCGGGACCGACAACTTTGATCGTGTCTTTCACAGCTTACAACCACTCCCTTTCATGAAACAAAGTGGTGACAGAGCACGAAGAAGGGGCCATTTCAGCGAAGTACTCAAAGTCACAGTGCATCCGGCCCACGCGGACCGAGAGCTGTTCCACAAGGTATGAAATGCTACGATGATGTTTGGTGGAGCTGTTTAATGACCCAAATTGTCAAGGTTGGTGCCGACGTCTCTGGGGTAGCGGTGAAGAAATTCATAGGGACCAATGAATATTTTCGCAGAGAACTAGAAACTCTGAGAATCATAAGGAAGCTAGAACACGACCATCTGGTAAAACCTATCGCAGCATTTGAAAACAGCGACCTGCATTGCTTTATGTTTCCTTGGGCCCAGGGAGGTGAGAAATTACACTGATATTCTAAAGAGTTGTTTGCTAAGCTTTGGATAGGCAATCTTCGGGATTATTGGGAACGAACAGATTCCGCCCTGCAAGGTCGGCTACTGCGACAAGACGAACTGGTTACCTGGACCTTGCAACAAATGCGAGGTCTCGCTGATTGCCTCAAGCTGCTTTGGGACGCAAACTGCAGACACGGCGATCTGAAGCCCGAGAATATCCTCCTGGATGCGCGAGGCAACTTCGTTATCGCTGATGTCGGACTTTCCAAATTCCACACCAATGTAACAGAAGTTCGGAAACAGAGCTCATCTGCCAAGTTTGCCACACATCGATACGCGGCTCCCGAGATCCACATGAAGGACTCTCACAAACCTCTGTCACGCGACTATGATATCTGGTCCATGGGAGTCGTCCTGCTGGAGTGGATGACTTGGCTCGTTTATGGTGACAAGAAACTGCGCAGCTACGCCACAATTTCCACCCTATGGGTCGAGATAAATGGAAAATGGATAGTCCATCCTGAAGCAAGAGCCTGGATGGCCGAACTCACACGCGATCTAATCGGTGATACAGCGTTGAAAAGGATCATAGAAGTCATCGAGAGTCGATTGTTGCGGATTGAGCTTTCGAAGGAAGTGGCGGCGCCATTACTTGGACGTGCCAATGCCACATGGCTCTCTGAATGCATGGACGAAATATACGATCGTTCCAAGCGTGAACCATCTTACCGATATGACCCTATGATATGGCAGCGAACAAAAGGCCCTGAGACAACAACCGCCAGCTTAGGTCTACCTCTTGTACACAGACCACGACACGCAAGGCTACCCTCTTGGAATCCGAGGGGTTATAACGTCGAGATGAATGGAACTAGCAGCGTGCCGAGTATCAACATCCAGACGATAGAAGGCCACATGCCCCAGATGAGCGCAACTTCAGTCGTTGTACCTGACGAATATGATGAGGTGAGTCTATGGATAACAGCGCCTTAATAGTTTGCTTACCTGGCTAGATCCAACGCCGAACCATGAAGGATGTGTGGGAGTCTGTACAGGACAACACGTTTACATATCAAGTCTTCCGTCAGGTACAATGGGACACATTGAGACCCAAGTCTCCCGTGGCAGTCCTCTGTTCCGCTTGTCGGGCCATTTCAATAGAGATCTGGTCTAACAAATTCGAGCATCCATATGACATGGCTAGTCTCGAGAGCAAGACAGGAAGTTGTGAATTATGTGGGTTAATGTATGAAACATTGTTGGCATCGGGAGCAAAGAGTGACAGTAAGGGCCGGGTCATGCGTGTTGGCAATGCTTTGAAGACTGGTGACGATGCGGCGCCAATCATGTCAATCTACGTTGATCCGCCTGGAGGTGAGTGAACAAAAACTGCAAAAGTTCCCCAGATATTAATTGTCAGCAGCCCCAAAAGAGATATCACCGCCCTTCGCCCAAGCGGGTCTTCCACAACTGCCACAGCCAGCGAGCGAGACACAACTTACCATTTTAAACCAATGGCTGCAGACTTGTGACCACGATCACAAATGCCTCTCCCCATCACAGTCCCACGATGAGTTATCGATGCCAACCAGGCTTATCGACGTCGGTACATCCACAGCACCAAGCATCCGGTTGATAGAAACCAAGACCATGGCCTACCGCAAGTATGTAGCCTTCAGCCACTGCTGGGGTGACGTGCCGAAACACTTGAAATTCTGCACATATCGCGACAACATTGAAGAACGCAAACGCACAATAGACTTTGGAAGATTGCCTCAGAACTTCAAGGACGCCGTTACCATTACACGAGGCCTGGGTATTCGCTACGTCTGGATCGACTCGATCTGCATCATCCAGGAGGACGGTGATGACTGGGAAGTCGAGGCCGGGAATATGGAAACCGTCTTCAGCGCTGCATACTGCACCATTGCGGCAGACTCGGCTAAGTGTTCTCTAGTTGGATTCTTGCGTCAAAGAAAGCCGCGGCCATGCGTGACGGTTGAGACCAAAACTGGCAGATTGTACTTCTGCAAAGCAATCGACGACTTCCATCACGACGTCGAAGAGAGTGTCTTGAGTACGCGGGGTTGGGTTCTCCAGGAACGAGCCCTATCGCGAAGGACCATTCATTTCTCGAATACCCAGGTTTACTTTGAATGCGGGCAGGGAGTACGCTGCGAGACATTGACAAAGTTGCGCAAGTAAGACTTCCAACAATCACTTCTATATGTCCCTTGACTGACACTCCTAAAAGCCCCAAGGCCGAGTTTCTGGAAGACCCTCATTTTCCGCAATCGGCGCTGAAGCACTTCCGGGACCAACGCCAAGTTCTGTTCCACGACCTCTACTCCATGTACTCTAAACTCACGTTCCGCTATCAAACCGACCGATCCGTCGGGCTACTCGGCCTGGAACGCCGGCTGGCGCGGACTTTTGGCTCGCCAGCCGCCTACGGAATTTTCAGCAAATACCTTCATCGGAGCCTACTATGGCGACCCGAGACCAAGGGAGAGCTGAAGCGGATCGCGTACAAGGATCGAAGGGTGCCGTCTTGGTCCTGGATGGCGTACACTGGCGCTATCAAATATGTGGATGCCCCCTTCAACGGCGTAGAGTGGAATACGGATGATCTGAAGGACCCATTTGGGTCTGCGCCGCTGCGATACAGTGCCAAGATCTCCAAGGGGCAACCGGTGGCCGAGCTGGAGGCTATCGCCAGACGCTTCGATGCCAAGATGTTTACCGCTTTCGAACAGGAGAAGCGCTGCATTTTCGACGTTGAGCCCATTGAAGATCTAGCTCCTGTCCGCTGTGTCGTGCTTGGCAAGAACAAACAAGAAGGGGATCAGGATAGAACATCGTACGCTTTGATTATCAAGCCGAGCCTACCAGGGCAGCCTGATGGCCCCTGGGAACGCGTTGGCGTAGTGTCTCTCTTGTCATTTCATCTATCTGAGCAACCCGGAGAGCCCGTAAGAATCCAATAGCAGATGGGGTTGGATTCTTGGCATCGGGTCACGTGTGAGTTTTGGATAACTAAGGGCATGAAGATGTAGTGGACTGGTGGAAATCAGGTCTATTCTTGAACCTAATGATCGGTGGGAAGATGATGCAGAGAAGAGAAGCTCTCTGTATACAGCTACAGCTACAACGGCTATTTACCTACATACACTGCAGCACAGGTCAGGCGCTCTGTGCATTAATGTGTCGTTCGAATTGAAACAGCCTTGCATATGCCGAGAGGCATCTCATCCTCGCGAGGCTCTTTCGCAAATATACCTTAAAAATGCTTTTGGGAACTGATCAAGTCATGGAGTGGTCAGATCGGGTTATGATACACCCCCATGGGTTTCTCCATGTCGGAGTGAATAAAAGAAGTCGCTAAGTGAACAACTATTCATACACTCCGTACAAAGCTTCCTTTCGGAAATATATGGGAAATATATGAAAATTATAAGCATATACGACCATGACCAGGCATGTCGAGCTGGGCTTTGTAAATACATGATTTAAAAACATTTAGGGCTTAGACAGCTTGGATTATGCGCTATTGTCTGATGTCGCGCTGCTTTATGAACTGGAAAGTGCCGTCTTCTCGTCTCCGATCGTCTGGGTCTCCCGAGATCGGCACCGTATGTGCTGGTCTGGTATGCAACTCCTGCCGCATGGCGCGTTTAGCGAGCACGAGCTCGGAGTTTAGTACTCTGAAGGCATAATAGACAGTCTGCCGCCATCCGTCACGAGGATCAGACCGTTGTTGAAAGCTCCAGCGCGGCCCGCAAGGTACAAGATTGTTCCTCCCATCTCCTCGTCGCCGCCAAACCGCCTGACAGGAATATACGCTGGGTTATCAAATGCTTCGGCACCTGGGTCGCGTGTTCCAATCATGTTTGCCGCCAGATCCGAGGGAAACACTATCCACGATTAGTACGTTAGTCTGGCAAAGTCTGTGGTTTTCACTTACAGCCTGGGGCCAATGCATTCACTCTGATACCATACTTGGCCAGGTTAGTGCTTGCGTGTTTCGCAAGATGGGCGATCGAAGATTTGCTCCCGGTGTAAGCCGGGTTGGAGGCTTGGGCTCTGCTGTATCCCGCGATGCTGCTTGTTACAATGACTTGGCTCTGAATGGAGGGAACATCGCTGCCGGACTTCAACGGCGCACCAAAGCCGCCCTTAAGAGCATTCTTGTTCCCGGCATCGAGGAGCTCGAGAAATGCGAGCATGGTAAAGTAGGCGCCTGTCACATTGACGTGGAAAGCCTGAGTGAACTCGTCCATGTCCACATCGTCAAAGAGGGTTTTGCGCACTTCCGCAATGGACAGCTCGGCATTGAAGCGGTTGGATGGTCCCAAGACGCCCGAGTTGGCAATGACAAGGTTCACGAAGCCGCTCTCCTTGGCCACGGCATCAACTGCTGATTGTAGTGATTGCTTGGAAGTGACGTCGCATTCTAGTGGAGCGATACTGTCATGTGCGGCCGCCGCCTTCTCGAGCACGTCCTTTCGTCGCCCAAGAATGTAGACTTTCTTTGCGCCGGCGCCGGCCAAGGCTTTGGCCATCATCAGCCCGATGCCGCTTCCTCCGCCCGTGACTACCGCCACCATACCGTCGACTCTGAACAGGCCGGATGAATCCATGTCGATTGATTGCAAATAAGCACACTTGGAGATTGATTATGGCAATTGAATATATGAGCAAATACCAGTAAATTGTTTAGGAGAAGTAAATTCTTTAAATTGAATCCTGGATAATCAACAATTGCGGCTTGAACAAGATTTCTCATCTGCCTCGGACACCGAAACGATGACCAACCAAACAGCATCAATATGCCGGACATAAAGTGGGAAGTCCGTCCCACCCGCCCGTGTCATGGTGGAACGCCACCGCCCAAGTTGCATCATACGTGCATACCTAATAAACGCCTAATCATATCATGTTATGTCCGATAATTCGCTTGATTTTCATATTTCGACAGTGTTTGTACATTATCATATCATGGCATATCTTATGATCTGTATTCCTTGACAGCGTGTATGCACTGACGCCGGTCCATTGACTGCATTCTGCAATCAGTAAGCCCACACACCAACTAGTCCTGCTGGCTTACTCATTCGACGTTGCAGAGCAAAAGGCGAATGCGCGACAACCCTCGGCACCTAGTGCGCGAAACGAAAGTCCAATCTTTTCGGTCCCGTATCTTTGGTGGTCACGGCATAATCCAGTTGTTCTTGGGGCGTCATGGCGTTCCACTGCCTCTCGCGAACCTTATTTCGCCAAATGTAAAATACCTTGACGGCATAAAACAGCACAATATTGAACGCCGTGATCGCCACCAGGATCTTATTGCCTCTATTGTACAAGGGCTTGTCGTCGTCGCGATAAATGTTGCTGGCAATGATATTACCACTTTGGACAAACATGTTGTATAGTGCCGCAGATACTGCCCGTGTGCGGACGGCGTTGCTGTTCTTGGCGTTCCAGCCAACCAGAATCGCGTGGCAGTAGGGGTACGAGAGAAGACCCGTCATGAGCGCATATCGTATCCAAGGGCTTGCCGTCGAGGGGATGCACACTAGGGCGACCAGCCAGGGCAGCATCCAGGTATTGGACAGCGAGGATATGATGGCGCGTTCGTTTGCCTTCTTGGAAACCCAAGTAATGACCAGCAGGTTGATGGCAAACAGGAATTGCGACGGAATGGCCAGGAGATTCGCCTGAAAGGTTGAGAACTCCAACTGTCTGAGGATATAGGATAGATAGGTGCTAGGCGCCGAAGGAGGGATGTAAGCCATCAGACCAATCAGGTACAGTGGCCACATCTCCCAGTCGCTGATGGCCGAGAAGAGCTGAGTGATGCCCACGGCCTCACGGTTATTCATGTCACCCTTGCTAGGGTCATCCCGAAGGAGCCGATTGACCATGATGGCCTCTTCGCGTTCGGTGAACCATCCGTCCTTGCCACGAAACCAGTTGCGAGTTTGGCATGGGCCGGGAGGCATCAACACCCAGGAGAAAATGCCAATAATGAGCGTAATGATACCCTCGATGATGAATAGCCATTGCCAGCCAGACCAACCACCGATACCTCGCATCTATAATTTGTAAGCCCCTGGCCAAGTGAATGTTCTATGTGCACACAGGACAAAGGAATTGAAGGCTGACAATGGGCACGTACCTGGAGAATGCCAGCGGCAAGAAGCGAACCAACAATATTCACCGTGGACAGAGCAGTCCAGAACCAAGACAGTCTAGTCGGTAGCTCATTGCTCTTGTAAAAGTACGTCAACCACAGGACAATATCCGGTATGAAACCACCCATTAACAGTCCCAAAAGAGCCTTGATGGCGTAAAAGCCTGCCTTGTTGGAGAGAAAGGCCTGAGAACCAGCAACGATGGACCAGCATACCATGATGCTGGGGATCCACACGTCAGCTCCCAGCTTCTTACTGATGAGACCACTGGGCAGCTCAGCGGCGAGGAAGGAGGCGAGGAAGATTGTCTGTCCGTAATTGAAGTCGTTGGTGTCCATGCCTGATATTACGGTCAGCTACCAGTCGTCATGTCCAGCGCTCCGCAAGGTCAAACATACCGATTTCTGGGAGCATGTTGTCGGATATGGCTCTGTTAATGTTTCTGCGATGGATGTCTAGTGCGCAGAACATGACCCACGCCCAGACCACTATACGACATGAGTGAGTGTTTGTTTCCTATTGTTCTATTGTACACGGAAGTATGCCCATCATTTCCGATCCAAGGCTATCAGATAGCTTCTGCATTCGAGGTCTGACTCACTGATTCTGAAATCAATTTTCCGTAACAACTTCTTCTCCTCTTCTGCCGTCCATTGCAGGTTTGGGTCAAATCGGTGGCGGTTTTCGTAGTTTGCCTGCTCGTAGATGCCAAGCCAGTGGCTAGCCACGGCCGGGTCCTTGAAGATGTGGTCGTCTGACGAGCCATAGCCCTCGGAGTCGACACTGCTCAGCGCGGTATCGAGAGATGCAGCTCGAGGACTTGACGTCATATGCTTCTCCTCGGTAGGTGAAGACATACTGACCAGCTCAAGTAGGGTTCAGAATTTAATACTCTGCAGGTCTTCCTTCTGACCAATGCCCGTCGCCTGATTCGCACGCGATGGACTGGAACCTAAAACACGACCAGAGGCAGAAATAATATATAATTTATATATCCATGTCTGGTACTGGAGAATAAGTATCCAGACGTCTTTTTCTCCGGTTCACTTCAACTCTTCAGCAGAAGATTTGTTCTTCTCTTCACTATTGCGCCATGTTGGCGAAAATTGCAACTCGTACTTGGCGTCCAGCCTCAAGCGCCATATTTTCTCAAATCGCAGTCTATGATTGACTGTAAAAGTGGTTTGATTCCTTTTATCGTTGATAACAGTCTTGGCCAACTCTTGGAAGGTTGATATCTCAGCCGCTGTGCGGGCGTCTCATTAGTGCATCTGGCAGCGGTGATATGATCTCGAATATATAGCGCCGATGGTGTCAACTCAGCCAAGACTCCAAAACACAGCGACCGAGAACCGTTACTGGCGCCACTCTTGTTGGACCTTGCCGCATTTGTGGTTACCTTTTTTCCAGGAACGGCTTCATATGGCAAGTATCGTATACTTCGGAGATCTAGGCCTTGAGTTTGTGTGTGATCCAGGTTGTCGGGACAGTACTTGGGCTTATGCACTATCGGGTGGTGCATCGAGTCAGCCAGCCAAATATCCAGCTCAATGGCACAGACGCTCCATAAATCAGGTTTGAGTATTTGAGAAACAAGACGACTTTCTTGATTGATTTAAGAAAATTGCATCGATTCACACGTGGGAGTCATTAATAAAGGCAAAGTGATTTGTTCCACAAGCGAGGTCACCAATCTCTAATGAGAGATGGCCCCTCAAGCTGTTTATTTCATATTTTTCTAGTCTACTTACTTACAAGGCGTCTAAGGAGTAATCCAGTTCTGTTGAAACTGGTTTCTCGACCTAGACTCATTGGACCGCTGCCGTGTTTGTTCTGTTGTCGTTGACTGACTTGTTGTTAGCGCCGTGCGACGAGAAAGAATAAAACCGGCGAAACATAACAATGAACCTGAAAAAATGTTTAGTAGATAACAAAGAATTTCAAACCTCTAGACCGAAAACGGAATTTCTGGTCCACTCATAAACCAAGGCGTCCGCGATCTCTGTTCATCTCACCCTTCTTAAGAGTACCTTGTAGCTCCTTAATAGCCGCGATAGTAGCGGTCATCACGGTACGACGGCTCACGCCAGTAGTACCCAGCAGGAGGATACTCCTCGCGCGGCCTCTCGAGCGGCTCTGGTCGTCTGTAATGGGCGGGCGGGGCGCCAAAGCCACTTGGAGCCGCTGGAGCACGCCTCCGAGGGTCGTCGCGGCGACGACGAATCGCACCGCGTCGCCGGAGGTCGCACTCGACGTACTGGATGGGCTGCGGCGAGGGCGATCGCGATGGTTCCCGGATGCGGACGCTGATGGTGCGGTATTGTGGCCGCGGACTCAAGGTTGAATACCTCGGGGGCAGATCCCGAGATGGTGACATGTACATTGGGGGAGGACCTCGCGAAGGCGAGTACCAATCATCAAACTCCCTGTGCGGCCTCGACGGACCCCTCGAAGGAGTCCGCGGCGGGGTCCGCGGGCGTGGAGGGGGTCTCGACGGAGCCCGGGGAGTCCGTGGTGGTGGTGGCGGCCTCAATGGGGTCCGCGAACGAGGTGGAGGCCGTCGAATGGCGGGTCGACGCCGCAGACCAGCGGGCTGCCACTCGGAGGGGTGATGTCCCTCCTCATCCTCGTTGGAGACCCGGTGCTGGTTGTTTACGTCATCGTCAGCATCAACGTCCATTGAATCTGGCCATTGCCAATCTGGACGGACACCTGGAATGCCGAACCACTCAGTGGCCGGGGCCTCCCCTTCATTGTCCGCAACAGGGTTATCGTGGACAGTCTCGGGCGCTTGATCAAATGGAGAGCGAGCGCGGGGAGGCTGGATATCGAGGGCATCGTCACCTAGCTCGTATGACGGCCTTCGCGGCGACCGGTGACGAGGCACAGCGTGGAACTGTCTGACATCGTCACCGGGCTCGTATGATAGCGGTCGTTGTTGCCTTCGCGGCCTCTGCGGCGCCGGTGGTGACGGGTACCGTCTAACGTACGGCAGCTCAGCGTCGTCACCGGCAACCCACGATGGTTGTCGCTGTCGTGGTCGCTGCGGTAACGCGTGCCGCATGTTGTTAACTTCTATGGTTAACGTACTGGTTGTTCGTGGATGTGGGCGATGGTAGAGTGCTGTGAGGGAGTTCCTGTTGCTATAAGCAGATGGGTGCTGAAAACAAACCCGAACTCATGACCAAGTCTCAGTCCTTATTTATAGAGGGTCAATATTGAGGAACAGGGTCTCGTCTCAGACTGCACGATGCCACGCATGAGCCATTGTTCTCGAGATGTCGTATTGAACAGATACATTTGTTGTTGTTAACGCTGGGGATGTGCCGAATCCGAAACTCGACGAAACTTTGCTCCGGAATATACTGACGATTGTGTATGAATGCACGCTTTGTCTGCTTCGCTAGGACAAAGAACTTGTACTATAACATAGACATTGTTGAACATTGCTGATGGCACATTCCTGATCGGCAATATGACTCTTCGTCTAATGGCAGCAATAATAGTAAAACAGGATTGCAGTTTCGATTCAAAATTCATGTCAAATTATCATGGGCACGACTGGAGACATGTTTGTACAGGAGAATTGGATCTAATTCATTAGAGTGCTTCGTGCACCTTCTATTGAGCTGATATGCTCTTCTTAATCTGCCTATATCCCGCAAGTTGTTTCTTGACAACTGCGTCCTGTCCAACGCCATTTTTTGAGTGGGGGCTATTCGTGCTCTTCCTGAGCCAGCCATGGAAACCAATAATGCCAAAATCGCTAGTGGGGTATATTTGTTCCGAAAACAATTGACAAGTTGAAAGTCAAGAACCGGATGTAAATGTTTTATGCCGGGGGGTTAAATGTTAAAAACAAATCGCTTATGTTGTGTCATTGACAATGAACAAAGGAATACAAAAAAGAGGACGGCCTGATAGCTTAGGTCGATCTCTTTGATGGTGCATCGAGGGGGCTGATGGTCTCGTCAACCTCCTCATAGGGGATCTCGCAGTGGTATGAGGGTGGGCTGGGTGGCACGTCCTGGTAGATGGGAGGAGCCTCGTTGTCCCAGCTCACGCCTAAGCCACTACGCTCAGTGACAATGGTGCCAAAGTGCATACGCAGAATGCGTGCCACTCCGGTAGGGGTGACATGCTTGGGCTGGTTGGTGGGGGCGTACTCCTGGGCCACCACCATTTCAATGACGAGCTGGTGAGTAACCTCGGTGCCGTCGTTGCTCTTCATGTCGCAGACAGGCTTGAGCGATGGGTTGACCTGGTACTCGAGCTCCATCTCCACGTTGCCGCTGGGCGAGTAGTCGGCCTTCCAGCCACTGGCAAGATCACCCGAGCCAATAGTGCGGGCTTCTGTGCGCTTGATGCCCTTCTTAGTGGCCTCTCCCGTCTCGGGATCCTTGGGCGCGTGCTTCTGGCAAGCAGGAACAACTGTGGTCAGGTGCTCCTCAATCTTCCAGGAGAGACGCTTGAGCTTCCAGTACTCAATGGTCTTGACATCTGGGTTCGACTTGATGATGCCTTCCAAGCGGAGTTCAAGCTTGTTGCTTCCAATCGGGTGGATGACATTGGGGTAGTGGACCGAGGCGGTGATGTTGGTGGGAGGGAAGATGCGGACCGAGTGGTGCGGCGTCTCAGGCACGGGGAGTGCCCGCCTCACGTTGATCGTCTTGTTCAACTTCAAGGCGGAGCCGTTCTTGGGCTTGGCCTCGGCGGTAAAGTCATATCGTACAGTGACAACCGAGTTGTCTGTGGACGCAGGAAGGTGGCCTTCCAAAAGCGCCGAAAATGGATAGTAGTGCACGCCTATGCAAAGTTAGCAGTTTGTTTCATATACAATATACTCTCGACAAGAATGGAGCTCACCTTGTGACAAAGTTGCAGGTCCGGCAATCAACTCCCAGGTCTTGAGCTCGGTCTTCTGGTTTGTGCAGTCATGGCAGTGATCCTTGTAAGGTCTCTTTCGAATGACGTGGATCTCCAGACGTGCCTTGAAGCCTTCGACCTCGAGGGGAGCATCCTTGGCAGTCAACATCAATTGTCCCGAAACGATGGCGCCAGTGCTGTTTTCGGCATCGCCGTACATGACAGCTGGCGGCGACTCGATCTTCCAGTCCAGCGATGCATGTGGGTGCTTTTCGCCATGATCTTTGGACTTGTGGCCACCAAGGTGCAGGCCAGGAAAACTTAGGCGGTGGTGGGACGCTTCCTTTTCTCTTGCCGATTCCGGCATCCTGACCGGGGGCGCTACTGACTGGTTGTTGGAGCGGGTCTGCTGGTTTTCCTGGTCCTCGGCTTCGTCGTTGATAGAATTGGGATACGAAACGGTGCGAGTAGAGCCCGGTCTCGGGGTGGCTGAGACTGGCGTCCTCGAACTAGGACTCCTCCTTCGAACGGTAGCCTTGATTGTGTTGATGGGGTCGTGAGACGAGCGGAAGAAACTCGTGATGTGAGGCATGGTGATGAAATAAAAGATCGGAAGGCTGTAAGTAGAAAGAACGCGGAATACTCTCCAAACTTGTTCTTCTAATTCGCCAGTCGCAGCCCACTAATGCGACGGCTCTGCAAGGGTGAATAAACCCAGAATCCGGGGATGGCGCGAGCAATGGGAGACTAGGTCATGCAATGCAAAGTCTCGTGGTCACACGTTATGCCACTCGGGACTCTTGCCTTGCGCCGGGAACGGTGTGAGTCAAAGAAGCTTGTCGACTCCAAATGTGAATCTCGGTCTGATTTCCGGATTCCCTCAGTATAATGTGTGTAGCTTTGCAATTGCGCACTGCAAACTTTGTCGTCTCGTAAAAAGTGGCGTATATAAGTCGATTTATAGCGTACCAATGCGGTAAAGTTTCGATATATGCCAATGCAGTGGAAAAACGCTTTCTCAAAGGGTGGGTTGCGCGAGGTTCAAGTATTTGCGGAATAAATGGTGTAAGTGACGTTTGGTGGAGGGTAATAGAGGATTTGTGTGTCTCCTGAGCCAACCTCTAATAATAGAGCACGTCTGATGAGAGCTGATGATGATGGGATATCGCGAACCACAAAAAGTCCAAATTCAGGAGGTTTATATTATTCAAGAGACTCCAGTTCCAAAGACCTTTGGTTGCGTAGCGGGGACTTTGGTTTTAATATATTGCTGCTCCCCAAACAAAAGCAAAGACTGCAAAATTTCACCTGGTGAAAAGTACATACATGCTCGCGTCATGCTTTGGAACATTCTCATCAGGTAATTTATGTGTCATGCGTTCCAAGATCCACGATGCTAGTTCCGGGCCGCACCAGGGGGGTGTACAGCCTGTACTATGTAGACTCGATAGAGCCAGAGCCTGAAAACGGACGGACCTTTGGCCTGTACACGTGCCAAAATCCAGCGGTCAACAAGCAACAGGCAAGCCTGGGCGGCAGGTACAAATTCTGCTACACTTGTACACACTAATGAGAGACAGCGGCAGCCACTAAAACAACCTTGGTAACTTCAAGCTGTCTTGTTTAGTGTAGACCCCTCGGGAAAGATCTGAGCCAACCCTTGGCAGTCCAGTAACGTCAGGACCCTTCCAGTCACATAGATCTGTTACCCCAGAATTATAACCTGAGTCGTGAACACCATTGCAACCGCTGTAGGATGATGTAAACATGTCAATCAAGTATAGCAAGTGAGGCGACTTTGCAAAAGAACAGGAAGATACCCTAGATCCCCCTGCCTTTTCCTTTTGTTTGGCAAAGGAGTATTGCCATGAAGTCACAAGTCAGAATTTTGGTCATTTTTCCACCATGCCATGCTAAGAAGTGTACTGTAGTGGTGTGCAGCATGCCAATGCCCCAGGTATGGAGCTTCATGTCCGAGTTGCAATCCAATGCCCCAAAACGGCCATAGGCGTTTTGGTGGTGCTGCATGGTCACCGGGGAACCCCAATATGTAATGAGATGCGGCTCCGTATACTATTTTGCAGTCATGACTTGAATATGGTCTCACCGATGCACCACGATGGACTCAAGCTGCAAATGGTCAACAAAAAGTACGGGGTCAGGCAATGTGATTTATATAGATATGCCATTATGCCTTGCAAAGATTAAATATTGGAAGCAAATTTTTCAATCTTGTTACCAGTCACGGCCAGCATCGGCGATGGATATTGGGCTCGTAGCTTCAGGTACTAAAAGTCACGATAACTTCCATGGATATCATGTCTCGGGCGCTACGACAGATGCAAACACTTTGACCTTCCAATGGTCAACGGTGAGCTGGTCTTTCGTTGTTTCGGAACAGCACATGTAGCCCCGGACCAACGCCCGGCTCTGGCAACGCAAACCTGTACGACAACGGCTTCCAATGCCGCTATACCGACCGCCCTTCGACCAACCGCCTCCTGTATTTGGACAGGAGAGCAAGCATGTGCCATGTGCTGCCATTCGAGCCATTGTTGGCATCGCCAGATGTGGTACGAGGCACAAACACTCTCCTTACCCATCTTACCCCATGCTTACTCGATGGAATCCACAGGCAATAGAACCCAAAGGTACCCCCCTTACTGCTTCGAGTTTTGCTGTGGGCATCCAAAATGTTCCAAAACAAGCTCTTGCATGAATGTGTTACTAGCACGATCGAGAATTTCCAGTAGTAGTATCCACTATAGCCCAGTCCAGTTCTAGCAGGGCCACAAGCCTGGAATCGGAATTTGCGCTGGTAACGCTGAAGAGGACCTGGAGGGAGGAAATTTTTCGCGCCGCGACGATCGCTTTTGTTACCCATGGCGGGGCATTGCGAGTCAGCTGCCCAAAAAAATTTCAGGAAATAGAAAAATTCTGCTCGCTTTCCAGTCAATTCCTGTCAGACCTGCACCGGCTGTATAGTACGTACATACAAAGTTGTAGACCGTCGATTACCGAACACTCCACATACGAAACAAAGAGTAGCGAAAAGTGGACATTTCCAGTCATTCTCTTCAACATCTGAAGAAAAATTCAAATTCAAGAAATCCACTTGACGCTATCGTGAGTTTTTCTGTCGCGATGCACTTGCAGTATACGGAATGAGCATCCGAGCCCTGCCATCCAATCCTTTTTACTCCGGGATCATTATTCTCCCACAATGCAATTGATCGTTTACGCCATTCGTAAATAGGAAAACAATACAAAAGCAGTGATTTTCAGTATGGTCCTGCTTACTATGGTGTGAGAAGGTTGGGGGCTGATGGAAGAGAAATATTGAATCCATGCAATATGGGCACAACATTTGTTCATCTTGCGTGATGAATCCGTTTCAGCAGGAATCACCATGTAAGCGCAGGAATAGGAGGTTAGGTTAATGGCGTGCTGCCCAGCGGCGTTGCACGGTAAGACAACGTGCCTCGTGTGGCGGAAACGGCAAGCGTACAGAAGGTTCATTGCCAACAAAGCTTCTGCATGTTGGTCGGATGAGAGTCCCGAGGACCTGGGCACATTCCATGGGAAGCGGTCTGATGAGGAAACATCATGAAACATCACCGTCTTCTTGCATCATCGAATCGCCATCTTCTGAATGTGCCCAATCCCAGCCCGGAGCGGTCCCCCCGCGTTACTGAGTTTTTTCTTCTTGTGCTGCTAGCCAGCCAAGCCAGCCCTATGTCGGCCTGCTGTCCTCGAAGCTGCTAGCGGCGATCTCTTGCGATCACCACCCGCGGCCGATTCCGTCAATATTCCCGCGGAGCACCGAAACCCCGGATTTTTGCGAGGAAATGTGAATAGTGTCATGACTATGAGAGACGCGTGCATGACTACGCGCCCACTGCGTATGCAAGATTGGTGACCCAGCTGATTCGCTGAAGAGCTGGGGTGAAGCCGAATAGTGAGAAATGAGGGCCAAGAGCCACTGATTCCCCGTGTTTCCATGCTACCGCTACAATGGCGTTCATAGCCGCCGCTTCCTCAATTTGCATGTACTATATTTACTTCGTATAGCAATCTTCTGACCATTTCAAAGAAGAGGGCCAATATTCCGCACAGCATACAATCCCTCATATTCAATACAACAATGGCTCCGGTTCTATTGTTGTAGTATTACTATCTAAAGCTATGGAATGATGCCTGTAGACTTTCCACATTTCTATTCCCCCCTCACAGCTGATCGCGCAGCAAGAGTCGCAGTATTTCTCGCAACAGCAAACAGGTACCTACAGAGACAGTTCCAGTTTACCAGCCGATTCCAGAATCAAAGTTTCATACGGCGTGTTCCAAGAGTTACCGTTCCACCTTTTCAGCGCATAATCATATGAAGTCATCGTGACCGGTATTCAAGTATAGACTTCGGTGCTGATCAGTGATCGAGTTGCATGTGCATACGTTGCCTGGTGGCGCTGGGTCAAACAACGTAGCACTGAGGTCCAGACTTTGTGCCTCGTCCCTGGTCTAAACCATATTCGTATTTCCATTAGCCAGCAATTACTCTATAATTTTCAGCCCTTCTCCGTTGTCAAACTCGACGACATGCCATGTCTGCGAACAGACTGAGCACGCCATGACCCCATCCCAGCTCCATCCCACGACACGTCCAAAAAGGATCTGGATGTTGACCATTCAATTATCGATTTGGACCCCGTGTCAGAGCGCATACTACTACATACTTCTCGGAATGGTGAATTTCAAGGAGCGCCGATATAGGAGCTCGGCTTGGATCCCCGAACACACCTGCGTAGTAAAGAATAGGAGCTTGTATGAGAAAGTTCCAGCAAGCCACAGCTTACCTGCAGATCCCCAAAGTATGTAAGCTGGAGCTTCAAGAGCTCCTCTGGGTACTTGGCGGCTCCTCCAGGCGCTGCGGCTAGCCGCTGGCGAAAATGGCGTGACCCGGTAATAGTCTCATAGTCATCTCGAATTTAGGTCCAATTAATGATACCCCGTGGAATGATTTTCGCGCAAGGGACGATCAATAACGGTTTTGTATCGTTTTCCTCAAAATGTCCACACATACGAGCCAGACCCAGCCCCTCCGTACACTGCTCCATACGTACCTACGTTCGTACCACTTTCCAAAAATACCAGGCTCGCAGATCGTATTGTTACCTACCTCCTACCCTGCCGTTAGCACTGCCGACACCAGTTGTCTTACATAACATGCCCTCTACAACTCCGTTACGAGACCATCGTACTAGACCCAGAGAAACTGTGTTACTCAGCTTAAAAAGGTCGGGCCCTGCTTCCGGCGAGAGAACGGCTACGGGCCCGGCCGACAAGCAAGACACGAAAAACGTAAGATTTTCACGCTCAAGGCAAGGCACCAGGCACAAACCACCAGCAAAGGCCCAGAGCCGCAAAGGTGTCTGTCCGTCTGTATGTTTCCGGGTCAGGTCTAGGGACCCTGAGGGTCCGTATCGGGGACGGCGATATTTCTTCACGGCAACGACGAAAGAGAAAAGGGGAGTGCGTGGAAATTGAAATAATTTCCAGCATACACCCCGTTTGCCATGCTAATTCGGCTGGTTTCAGTGGCTCTCTGGGTTTGTGCCGCTGGCAAGGTAGGAAGAAAAATAAAATAAATGGTCGGCGTTACCCGCAATTTGACCCCTCTGTGAGGAACCCAGTCAACCAGGAAACGGGCCCCAAGTTCTAGAATGCAACAAAAACAACAAAGCTCCAAGCTCCTGGCTTTTAGGGCACCAATCCCTCAGGAACGGGCAAAGCCCACTGGGCCTCGTGGTTCAGGAGGGACTGGCTGGCAGTGGAAGGAAGCTAATTTACACGTACACTACGGCGGATGACTCCTTCTAGGCTGAGAAGAAAAAAAGTAGGCGTATCCGCCCAGAAAACCCGCTCCCGACATTCCAGAAGAGATCCACCAGCCGATGTCAAGCGGGATTGGGGCGGATATTCCTTAAGTAATGAGCCCGAATTGAGGGCGCGCCCTCTCGCTTGTACTCTGCTGAATACGGTAACGCGCACTTACTCATCCTGCTCGTTCTTGTGTGTTCCCTTTCCAACGAAATTTTCTTTGAAGCCATCGTGAAGAGAAAATTTTGCTTGCAACCTGGTGGGCGCTTCCACGGCTGGAGATTGACCCGTGCTGCTAAACGGACCAAAGCGCTTCACCTGTCGGGAGCCAGCCCGCGCGCTTGTCAAAATCAGGTACGCACAGGGCTTTTGTGATTCTACGCCTAGTTCCTGCATAGCGCTTTGTGCGCTTTCGTAAACGGTGAATGCGAACCAATACCTACTATAGCGTAGGCGTGGGAGGATCATGTTGTTACAGGCCTCAAGATCCAACACACATGAACATGGAATAAAATAACCAGCAGTGCATTATACACAAGGTAAACTTTAGGTGCTTGTGTTACAAGCGCTGTGATAATGAACTCTATGATATTTATGGAAGCATATGGGTTGTCCTTGACCCCATGTTTCGTGGCCATGTGTAGTTCAAAAAGATTCTCCAGTATATCCTCACTTCTTATCATTATGAAGCAAAAGCAGTTGAGACGACGTCTGACGACTATAGTCGTGAATGTGCCAAAAAAGCAAAAAAACAAGGTTGATTATCCTATTGAATAGGATGCATCGGGAATTGAGCCCAATGCGGGGGTCGAACCCGCAGCCTTGAGATTAAGAGTCTCACGCTCTACCGATTGAGCTAACCGGGCAGTGAAGATCTCAACGCTTGTTGTTGGAAGCTATGCTCTTATTATAGCTTAATGCAGCTCGCGATCAGTCACCGATTCTTTAACGGTATTATTGGTCTAAGTGGGGACGTTTCTCTACTTCCCGGAGCTTTCGGAGGCGTCCATTGACTTTGTGGAGCCTATAGTTGGAAATGGGAGTGTATATAGAACGCCGAAAGGTCTGGACCGCGCCGAGACACGACTGAGATCATTAATACTGGAGATACTTGGATGCAAGGACAAAATCATGACATCAGATGTATGCAGCAGTTTCACTGACTACCAAACGTATGATTTCGAATAGAAGTGTTATGTAACTGAATGAATTGTACGAAACTTGGGTCGCTGCTATAGAGAAACCATGGTGGAATTCGTTCCATTGCTAGCGCTGATCTGCATCGGCATTGTATATTGCCTCAACGGTAGTTGTCCACGATCGCCGTAGGTTCACCTAGCGGCATGATATGTCTATTTTGTCTTTTTGAGTTATGAGCTGTCTCATGCAATAGTCAGTTGTGACTTTTTGGGCCAGTCCGTAGTGATTACGAAGTATGCTTCGCCACGAGGCCATGACGTGTACTTTGGGCGTCCAGCATTACCACCCAACACTTGACGAGCTTTGGTAACAAATCCAAGTTGGTATGTCTCCATGTATGCTCGTTGAATGCCAAGCGCTCCAGGTGAAACGTTTCGGTACATAATCGGTGCTACATGTAGTTGAGAGCTGAGATTGCTGCAAAGCCACGTTAAGGTATTCGGCGCGGGAAATATGTTTAACCAGCCAAGAAACACCGGTAGTCTGGCGACACAGAGTATCCTATGACCGAAAATGTAGGTGGAAATTTTTCACCAATCTAGAAATCCTTCCGTAAATGGGAAAGAACTCAGCAGCATCACGGAGTTGAGTTCATGAAAGCCATACAGAAGTAGTATCGAGTTTGAGCATTCTCATCAATACATCAGAGAGTGCTCAATGCAATACCTTGAGAACACCTTTGAGCCCGGAAATGATCATTTACCACAAATAACAAGCAATTCCATACTCGAACATCTGAAAGTGATGTTGTGCGCTGGAATAAAATATCGGGCTCTTCCTAGCACATTCATTCACGAGGAGCCAAACAAAACCACTTGTTCTGGTTGGACATTGCAACTCCAAATGACCTGAAGGAATGAATATGCTGAGTTGCTCGTGATGGAGGTATACGTGCTACATTCGCCAGAATACATGTTCAAGTGGCCACATTCGATACCATGACATGCTTATTGTGGAGGAGAATAACGTAGTAAAAATTATTCTTGGCTAAGATGATTGACCTTGACTATGGCTCGAAACTCAAAGCTCGAAATTGAACGCAATCTGATTTCTCAACCGGGTCATGTCGATATCATATCCATCTAGAGACGATGTCCGAACCAAAGAGAAATAATGATTCATGCCTTGCTGAAGGCTTCAGCAGATTCAACTATGTTCTTCTAGGTTACGCAACGCGAAGACCTGCATTGCAAGGCTGCTACCATTAGTACCAACATTCAAAGTCATTACAATATAGGTGAAAGAATAGTCGGGAGTCTTGAACGAAATTCACTGAGATCACTTCCTCTGAACGCGTGTATTGGGAGGGAAGAAAGTGTGACACCATGGATGGAAACCCTACTTTGTACCAGTACGGCTCCATGTGTCATGATCTATTTTGCCATTGCGGCTTATTTTTTACAAATTGTACAGATTTCTCAAGATATAAGCATCTCTGACAGCCATAGGTCATATTTGCTTCGTTTTCAATGTCCTCCACAGCCTCCATGGCAGCTTCCAACTACTTTTGACCATGAAGGGGTCGAAATTTGTGCCTTCTAGCCTTTGCAAGTAATCCTGAGCTGGTACAGACTCGAGTAAAACGCTGAAGCCACGTCTGAGATCCATCTTGGTTTCATCAGTCTCGAAGCTGCTCTCTGAGTAATTGTGCTCGGCCTCGTGTTGATGCTCATATTCGTGGCCCGGGTTTTCTCCTGCTCTGATGTTTTTGAGCATCTCCCTAGCAGTAATCAAGTGGTCGTTTGCCCTTGTGGCAACTTTAAAAACGGCATCTTGGAACCCTTCCGCCTGAGGACCGTGACGATATACATCCTCCTCCTTCAAACCAACCTCGGCCATGACATCGAGTGGGAGC
This sequence comes from Neopestalotiopsis rosae, assembly GCA_023078685.1. Lineage (NCBI taxonomy): Eukaryota > Fungi > Ascomycota > Sordariomycetes > Amphisphaeriales > Sporocadaceae > Neopestalotiopsis > Neopestalotiopsis rosae. The sequence goes on from JALGAS010000001.1 coordinate 3,551,266, forward strand.
AAAAGGACTGGACTTCGCCCACTCCCCACGGTAGTTCCCTGCGGTGACTGTACAGGTGGTGCTGGGTTGGCCAGGAACGGTATTCCTCTTAGCACAGCGACAATACCACATGCCTTTCCGATGTGACTTGCCAGGTGATCCATGTGCATTGAGTTGACTGGTAGCGCAGCCAATGTAGAGTACATCAGTGTGGAGTATGTGTTTTCTGCGTACTCTTCTAGGGCATCCATGCTTGTGAATGGCCGATTGTCCATGTATTTCTCTCGTGTATTGATTAATCGCAGCAACCAGAACTTGATGGAGCTGGCGCTATGTGCCGGGTCGGCCTCTCGCAAATCGGTCAAGACTTTATGGAGCAGAACCATGATCGGTTCTTTGGGCGGCTTTCCCGCGAACGTGTTGGTAACCGCATCTCTCCAGAACTTCATGCGCATCATACCGATCGTCGGATTCGAGACGAGCTCGGGGAGTCGCACCAGCTCGAGGTTGAAGGCGCGCAGGGCATCGTAAGCATCCTGACGGCCTTGTGGCAGGGAGTTGCGGATCAGGTAGGCATCGTAGTCTGACTGCCTATTTCTATCAGTATCGACAGCACTTTATAAGGGGCCTGAAGGGTGTTGTGGTACCTCAATTGCTCGAGGCAGTATCTTCGTGCTCCTGCGACATCTGCATCGGTAATATAGCCTCTCTTATTGGAGGATTGCGCCGGGCGCTGGAGCTGGAATTCGCTGCACCATTGCAGGCCACGCCGCGCTGTTCGTGTGCGATACATTTAGGCGGGAAAATGAATATCACCTCGTAGCCATGATACTGGGGAATATAGCTGAGTCGTCTACATGCACGGGGCGACTTTCCGAAGCGATGTTGCAACTTTTTCAAACGATTCTCGATGACCTCATCCCAAGCAACCAAGTGCCTTTCTTTGTGAGAGCTCAGAGCGCGCGCGTCCAGTGCTAAAAGAAACTGCGACCAGGGACCCCACTTCTGGTTGACTGCTAAATTGGGAGGCAAACACGCCTAAGCTCGGCACCTAGGCAGGCGCGTCTCTCTAATGGGGCCTTCGCGTCTCCCCATTGTGGCACTTACTTATGATATTACCTTTCATTATCTTTCCACCCATCAATGCCCGGCCTTTTCAGGTCCATAGACAGCCTTTTCCCCAATATGAATTGGCGAGACTCAGAAGGACCTCCCTCGAAAAAGAGAAGATTCTTCTCGGATCCGGAAGACGAAAATGGCAGCATTCCATCGACGACGCCTGCGTTCAAGGCAAGATCGCCGCTAGAACCACGAGACAATGTCACGATACGAAGAGCAGAAGCAGGCGCAGGCGCAGGCATACCAGATGCGGCAGATTTTGTAGCTGCACCACCTTCAAACCAGCCGGGATTTGATCAAGAAACATTCGAGGCATTCATTGGCGACAAGATCCCTCCAGAAACTCTTGCGATCCTACGAGAAAAGTGTGGTACCAATCTCGAGGCTGCTGTCAACATGTATTTTGATGGGACGTGGAAAAAGTTCAAAAAGACTGCAAATGCGTCTACTACACAGTCCACGCTGGACCGAATTGGTGGCGCCCGCTCGTCTTCCACCACTACAACTCCAGCCCTTGTCCCTAACATCCCCGAGCCGACTCCAATATTACGAGGCATGCCCGAATCTCAGTATATCGGTGCGTTCGGTGCAGAGGGTTGGGCGACCAGGAGTGGAACGAATCTTCTGAAACATGGAGACATTGTCAGACTGGAGCGTCAAAAATTGCAAAACCAGCGTTTGGGCTCTGGGAAACTACGCGTGGACGTCATTGTGCGGTTTACAGACTCGAAAGGCACTGAGCTAGGTCGACTTGCCAAAGAAGCCGCCAACTGGATTTCTGCGCTCATGGATCAGAATGTTTGTAGATTTGAAGGCACTTGTGTGTATGCTCCCGAAAGAATACGGACCAACGACACAGTCTTCTTGCAACTGCGTTGCTTCATCAAATCGGCTGTTTTCGAGACAAAGCGACCCACGACAGCGGACAATAGAAATACTGGTCTCTTCGAGGTCGCAGAGACTGTCGAAGAGCGAGACCTGCGACTACGACAAGTTGCACTGGTTAGACTATTTCAAGAGATCAACCTGGAACCCAGCAGAGCTGCTGCAAAGCACAACCGGCAAGGGCTTCTAGCTGCTGCTGAGACGGCCGAAGAAAAAGAGAAACAGTCGGTCAAGACACAAAAGATCAATGGCGACCCTGCGTCGTCGCCGCCATCTGATGAAGCCGAAGATGGTACAGAGCTTGAGCAGGATCAGTTGGATGCTCTGTACAAGAAAGCACAGTCTTTTGATTTCAATACTCCGGAGGCCGAGCCACCAGACACATTTGCAATGACATTGCGACCTTACCAAAAGCAGTCTTTACACTGGATGTTATCCAAAGAAAAGGATCTCAAGAATGAGTCTAGAGAAGCATCCATGCATCCACTTTGGGAGGAGTACAGATGGCCAACAAAGGACGTGGACGACAATGACGTTCCTCAGATCAAGGATCACCCTGCCTTTTATGTGAACCCTTACTCTGGAGAAATGTCTTTGGAGTTTCCAGTACAAGAGCAACACTGTCTTGGCGGGATCCTGGCTGACGAAATGGGTCTGGGGAAGACAATCCAGATGCTCAGTCTTATACACGCGCACAAGTATGAGAGGCAACCAGGCGAATCTATTGCACAAAGTCTAGATGGAACTGCCGAGTTGATGTCGAGAGCAAATGGGCCTTTGCAAACCAGCAAGACAACACTCGTGATCGCTCCGATGTCTCTCCTTGCACAGTGGCACAGCGAAGCCGAAAATGCTTCCAAAGAGGGCACTCTGAAATCTATGGTATACTATGGAACCGAGAAGAGTGCTAACCTGCAGTCACTTTGTACTAGTACTGCTGCTCCCGATGTCATTGTGACAAGTTATGGCGTGGTTCTGTCGGAGTACAATCAGTATAGCGGCAAGAACGGACATACAAATTCGCACAACGGCCTCTTTTCCTTCAAATTCTTTCGCGTCATCTTGGATGAAGGCCACAACATCAAAAATCGTCAGGCCAAGACATCAAGAGCATGTTACGCGCTCTTGGCCGAGCATCGTTGGGTGTTGACAGGAACGCCAATTGTGAATCGTCTTGAGGACCTATTCAGTCTCGTGAGGTTCCTCAAAGTGGAGCCGTGGAACAACTTTTCCTTCTGGAGAACCTTTATTACCGTCCCATTCGAGTCTAAAGACTTTATGCGCGCACTAGATGTTGTGCAAACTGTGTTGGAGCCGTTGGTGATGAGGAGAACCAAGGACATGAAGACGCCAGACGGTCAGCCACTCGTGCCTCTACCGCCAAAGACTGTCGAATTGGTCAGCATTGAGCTCTCCAAACAGGAAAGGGACGTGTATGAACATATCTTCAACCGTGCCAAGCGGACATTCTCTGCCAATGTAGAAAAGGGTACCGTGATGAAGGCCTACACCACCATCTTTGCGCAGATTCTGCGATTGCGTCAGTCCTGCTGTCATCCTATCCTAGTCCGCAACCAAGAGGTTGTTGCTGATGAAGATATGGCGGGTGCTGAAGCCGATGCTGCAGCGGGTCTCGCAGACGATATGGACCTCGATACTCTGATGGAGTCCTTCAAGGCCACTCTTGGCGATGAAAAGAACGCCAATGCGTACGGTGCCCACGTCTTGGAACAAATTCGAAATGAAGCTGCTCATGAGTGTCCAATCTGCTCGGAAGAACCCATGATTGAACACACCGTTACTGGATGTTGGCACTCGGCTTGCAAGAAGTGCCTGCTGGACTATATTAAGCATCACACTGACAAGGGTGAGCTGCCGCGATGCTTCAACTGTCGCGAACCCATCAACAGTCGTGATTTATTCCAAGTGATTCGTCACGATGATGACCCCGATACCCGATCCTCCACACCAAAGGTCAGTTTGCAAAGGCTCGGTGTCAACGAGTCATCGTCAAAGATCGTATCCTTGATCAAGCACTTGCGAGAACTACGAAAAGAGCACCCCTATATGAAATCGGTGGTTTTCAGCCAGTTCACTTCCTTCATGACTCTGATGGAGCCAGCTTTGACCAAGGCAAACATGAAATTTCTGCGTCTCGATGGCACCATGTCCCAGAAAGCTCGAGCTGCAGTTCTTGAGGAGTTCCGCAACGCTGATCGATTCACTATTTTCCTCATCAGTCTGAAGTCTGGTGGTGTAGGCCTCAACTTGACGCAGGCCAAGCGGGTATTCATGATGGATCCTTGGTGGAGTTTTGCTATCGAGGCACAAGCCATTGACCGTGTGCATCGCATGGGCCAAGATGATGAGGTCAAGGTATATCGCTTCATCACCAAAGACAGTGTGGAAGAGAGGATGCTGAAGATACAAGACCGAAAGAAGTTCATGTGAGTCCCCAGCTGTCGAACCACAAGAGATCATTTACTAATACTCACTTAGCGCCACGTCGCTTGGCATGATGTCTGACGAGGAGAAACGACTGCAGCGGATTGAAGATATCAAAGATCTTCTTAGTTAATAGCTTGCATCATGTTGTAGCATTTACAGGAGTTTGGAACCATTGGAAACAGATTCACGGCGCTGATTCCACTAACGTTTGTGATGAAACAGCTTTGCTTGATTTTCGGCAGCATGGCATCATGGCTTTACGATACGAATGATTGAGGAGTCGGGAGTGATTAATGATGCTTTAGACTCTGATAGTATAAATACTGGTTGTCGAGACATCATCTGAAAAGAGTACATTATCTCGAAGGTCACTCATTCCCGTTAATTCATGTTCTGCATCAATTAACTCATGTTGTTTTGACTGCTGGTTAATCAAGTGCTGGTATGATTGCAAGTGGTGACAAAAATTACTCCTGGCGGTTCATGAGATCCTCTGAGACTATTCCAATCACCTCATCTGCCCCGGAGAATACGACCTTCCACTTGCGATCGAGGTTCCTTGGCCGGAATTCAACTTCGATATCCTCATCCGGGACAGGAAATCCAGCCGTGGGCGGAGAGTTCTTCCCTTCAGGCTCGACCCACTTACCCGCGGTGGGCACGATATCAAATTGCAACACCAACAAGGCCGCCAAAGCCATGATCTCGTTGCTTGCAAAGTGTCGACCGGGACAAAGAACGTGGCCGCCACCAAAGCCGCGGAACGCAGTCCGGTTGGGTTTTCGGCGGTCGGGCCTGGACGTGAAACGCAGGTGGTCGAATGTGTTTGCGTCGCCTCCCCAGGCCGACTCGTTGGTATGCTGGACGGCAGCCGGAAGCATGAGCATGCTGCCCTTTTTGAGCTTGATGTGGCCGTCCAGGAGCACATCGTCGAGCAGCACTCGCGCTCCCGGGGTGACTGTCCGGAAGCGCATGGTCTCCTGAAATGTACTCAGTAAGACGGGACAATGTGTATGGATAGCGGCCAAGTCAATAGAATGCTCTCCGTCGGCGGTCACGTGCACCAAGGCCGAAACCTCTTTGCGCACATCTGCCAAAACACGGTCGTCTGAGAGAATGTGCCAAATCACCCAGAGCGCACAGGGGGTGGTGCTTCCCAAGACGGCAAATGCGTTGCCGAGTTCGCCACGGGCGATATCTTCGTCGCTGAGCCCGAATTCTCTGTGGTGCTCGAACCGTTTCTGTACCAGACCAGAAGCGTGCTTCGGGCCGCCCTGGCGGACGTACTCAGTCAAGGCGGCACCCACGACCTCACGAGCCCGCACAAACTGCGGGTAAAGGTATCTGGCCAATGGAAGCACAGAAAGTGTCAGAAAGCCGGCTTCAAAAGTTCTAATGTGTGTCAATACTCGCAAAAGTCACAGTGGGGAGCTCCCGTGGATGAGGAAGATGAGGAGGAAGAAGAAACGTACTTCCACGCCTGAAAGACCTTTGGGTCACGGTATGGGTTACCTGGTCCCCAGACAGCTTCGCACGTTGCAGAATCCATAACGCCAGTCGTCCATTGCCACAGCCGTATTGTAGCATTTCCCCCCGAAGACCTTACTTTGGACAGGTCCTTGGCGATCACTTCAATGGCTCTTCTGCTCATGCGATCCAGATTCTCGCCGGGACTCATTATAGGTACAATGAACTTTGGCCAGCTCACGCTGAAGCTGTGTTCATCGGTGAGATCTTGATGCATAATTTCAACGGCACTCTTGCTCATTCCGACAAGACTACCGGCGTTGGCTGCAATAGCAGCAAAGCTGATGGTGCGCCATTGTTTCTGCAACTCCTGGATGAGCTCGGTGGCATTGACAATGTACATTCGTGAAAAGGGCAAACGGAGCGTCTAAATTGGAAGTTGATATGCATCCCTGGTAGAAGGATCTTTCTCAGCTCACTGAACTTCACGGGATCTACGAGAGATAAGGTTTGATATACCTCAGGCGCGTGTGGAATCCAGTCTTCTCCGTGGCCATGCCAATCAGTGGGCTGATAAACGGGATGCCCGTGAGAATCGCGGGCGGCTCATTACGGTCTTGGGTGAGGTGTAGAAGAAACCGGACGAATACATAGGTCGCGGCAATACTACCCAAAACGATGGACAATATAGACACCATTATTCTTATGAGAGAAGCAGTGACCAGAATTGTGTCTTCGAGGAAGATCAAGGAGTTGAAAAGCTTGGGTCAAATGAAGTGACAAGAGTGTCAGCTTCGCTTAGCGTGTGCATGGCAGACTAAATTCACAAGGCTAACCATGCACTTCCCTGCCAAAGCTGTACGACGTCTGTTGGTCAGGTCATTCATTACGTGAGGTAAGGAGGACCTATGAATGTTGTTGTTGGTGAATATACGAAATATAGTGCTGTGTGTTCACATAAAAAGTTCGTGCACTTAATTGCACCTCCTTGCATGTACCAGCTTTAACATTGATGCTACCCCAGACTACGGCAGGCCGATCATACAGTGGATTCCAGGGTGCCACCAGTCCCTAACGTAGCGCCGATCCTGGTTGGGCGACGCCAAGGCACGGAGTATACCTAAGCCAACATGGCAGCAACGACTTTCGGCTGAGAAACAGAAATGGAGACCTACCTAAGTAATACTCATGATTTTGCGGTAGACCAAGAAATAAATGAACAAATAATCTACAAGAGTGAATAAAGTGTATCTGTAGAATGCATGAACCTACGAGCAGAACACCAACATCTTCCGTACGGAGGAGAAGAGAACTTTACCATCCGGATGATCTGTCTCTCAGGAACTGAAGACATCGTGAAATTTTACCTTGAAGCAGGCTCCGCGGGTCATGAGACGTAAACGATTCTTGATCTGCAAAGGTAACCGCACAGCAAAGCAGTAGCGCAGCGTCTGCGACCGGATGACTTGCCGCGCTATGTAGTATGGCAGTATAGTTGAAGTTGAACGGTTGCAACGTATCCATTCGAAGAGCATATGATATGTTGTGGCGCTGAACAATGAGCTGAGTTGATCAACATTTGGAGTAAAGTTTTTGCTGTGGCAGCGAAACATGAGCTGAGCTACTTGAACCTCTTTCCTAATACACGAGCTTGCCGCTTTTCAGATACCCTACTCGTAAAACTCGACCAATTAATTTTGAAGGCCATCAATTCTTTTCGAATAAGTCGAAATGTTTCCACGGCAGGAGAACCGTATGTTCCTTTCGGCAAATCGCTTATTGGCTGTAATGCGAGGTATACGAAAGGGACGGTTAGTAGAGCGGCAGGGCTACCGTGAGACATGGAGAAAAGGCGTCGATAGAAGGTCTCAGAGCCGTGCACAGAATGTTCTCATGAGATGAAGACATGATCATTTACGATTTGCCTCCAGAACACGACTTCAAGCTATATAAAGGCTCTTGTAGCGACGCAAATCACACAACTCAACACGATTAAGAACGAAAGACATACACTACAACATCTACCTATCAATCCATTTATCATGAAGTTCTCCGCAATTGTTACCGTCGCATTGTAAGTGGCTCGCATTGCTCTAAGATGATCAATAATTATAAACTATACTTACAAACCAACAAGGCTTCAAGCAAGCACCATACTAGCTCAGTATTGGAGCGCCCCGTCTGCGTCCATCAGCTGGGATAACCTTCAACACATTCGCGTCTACGCCGTTGATCCCAACGGCGACATCAGAGAGTGGCAATGGGACGGCAACGGTTGGTCCGGACCCAGTTACATTGGTGCGAAAGCTAGGGTCGGCACAATAGTCACCGCCGCAAATGACGGCCCCCGTGTCAGTTTGATCAACTCACTTGGAACTGCTCGATGTATATACTGACAGTGACTGCCCCCAGATTCGTGTCTACTATCAGGTTCCCGGCGGTGGGGCGAAAGAGAGAGTCTACGAAGGGGAATGGATGGATGGAGCCACCCTGCCGTAGATTATTGTGGCGCCAGTACATCTTGAAACTTGGCCATTTCCTTGATTATATTTTGCTTTGATCACTTTCCCTAAGCACAAGCATCCAAGTAAAATTGTGATAATGCACGCCTCGAAGGGTGCAGAGTTTGGAAGAGTTCAAATAGGCTACATTATTCCGAAGCCTGCCATTCATTGATGAATAAATTTTATCTCCGCCGAGATCTACATTTTCCTGACAAGTTGACTTATGTGTCTTTGGACATCCAGTAGACGCTTCCTAATAGTTTTGAGTGGCTGCGCCAAGGGCGGGTATTGCCGCAAGCGAGCAACAACCGGCTTGGGAGGTTATATGGTGGGTGCGGGATGATGGGATACCCATCCCGAGACAAAGACGGGCATCCATCGACTTTGTTATAGATTTACAGTATTGTGGCGTGAATCGGTAAGGTAGCGCTCTGAGATCAATCTTGACGCAACATCTAGAAACTGTATCCGTAAGGTATAACGAGCTCGTCAACGTACACTACAGAGGGCGCTTCATTCGCTTTTGGAATGTGCATAATCTCGGCAACCTCAACTAATTAGATGCGTTTTATTCGGAACTAGAACTGTAAATAACAATTCTGTTCCTATTTCAACACAAGGCAGCTATAGAAGTCTCATCAAATTATTGCTTATTTTTACAACGCACGCGGTACGGTACTGGCCACTGCCCATATAATTATAGAGGAAAGGGAATATAATGAACACGGAAGAGCTATTGATACAAAAGTCTGCAAATAAGGAATCATCAGTGAATTCTTCATGCAGCACGATCTTTTAAACCACCAAGGCACTGCCACCAGTTCTAAGTTGGCCTGGAGCATAGTTGAATCGAGGCATCCCTACCGCTGCAAGGGGCCGTGGGAGGAGGCAGTGCGGAAGCGGTGGTCAGAATAATCGCCGTGGTCGCTGTGATCGCCGTGCTCGATGCAATTGTGCCCAGTGATTTGGGTCTGCTCGATTTCGTGGGTAATGTGTATGATGCGGCGCGTCGAGCCCTGGTCGTCATCGACACCGTCGAGGCCCTCCTCGATATCCTTGTTGTCCTGGAAATGGTGGTCGTGGGAGCCGGCCTTGGTACCGTCCAGGGTGTTCTCAAGCTTGTACCGCGCGCGGCGGCCGCCACCAATGGTGACGAGGTTGACGTCGCCGGTGCGCTGGCTCGACTTGGAGGCCGAAGAAGCCAGGCTGGGGAACAGGCGGCGCAGCATGGGCAGGGAGCCGGCAATGATGCCCAGGTCGCACTCTAGCACCGTCAATAGCACGATTTTGCCAATCTCGTAGAAGCGATTCGTGGGTGTTGTGTAGGCCCACGTATAGGTGATGCGGATGGTCGTCGCTATCGATGCAAATACGCCGAGAGACAAGATGGCCATGGTCATCAGCTTGACCCGGGGCGCCAGCTGCACGTGGCGGAGTAGCAGGATCGGGGTCAGTGCCGTAGCCAGGTCGGTGAAGATGTTGGTGGCCGAGACAAAGTACGAAACGTTGAGAATAACAGTTTGGCCCGAAGTGCAGTCGCCTGGCTCGCCCCAAGCTGCAGATACGGGCTTGCATTGGAAGATGGCCACCGGCCACGAGATTTGCCAAGTGATCCAGGCGAGGGCAAATAATCCCCAAAGGATGTACTTGTACTTCTTCTTATTGGCGAGACGCATCATGGTCATGATGATACTGGATTTAATTAGGGCCCCGTCGAGAACGTAAAGGAATTGCCAGATGATGGTCCAAAGTCCCATCTTGTACTGCATTCCCACGGTAATAACATCGTCATGAGAGCCAATTCCGCTGACTGAGAGGACAATGACTGAGGCGTTATGAGCTACGTTGATGATCTGAGTGCAACGGCGAGAATGTTAGATGACCATGTTTGCCGCGTGAAGATGGAAAATCAGCGAGTGGAATCACGGAAAGGATTACGCACCCAGCCTGCGAGCATCAACCAATCGTCCACAAAGAAGGCGTTGGACGTCTTTCGTACCCAAAAACGGAGACAGAGGATTAAGGATGACAGGATGGTCATGATAATGGTCACCACCATCAGCGCCAGGGCTAGGCCCTCGGGCTTTATGGGTTCATATTCGGTGGTTAACAAATCTTTGGCCATGGCCGTGACAAGAGAAAACAGAGTCAAATGATGGAGAAGAAAGAATAGTCAGGCCTCGAAAGTCGTTTGCGCCCTCTAGTCAACCAAGGTTAGAAGGACTATACGTCGATGTAAAGCATGCGAGAATCGAACGTGATGTGGGACAAACTAATAACAATCAGATCGACTCTGAGGACTGAGGCTCAACCATACGAGCACTCGCCCTTTAGAGCTATACAAGCAGCTGAATAAAGTTTGCGTCTCATCTCGAAGTAGGTAAGAGTGACTTGGCTGAGGCCTTGGAAGCCGGTGAGAGAAAGGGGTGGGGAAGAACACTGACCGGCTAGGCTGTCGGCCTACAACAACCTTGAGGTTGTTATGCACATTGATCTGGGACTATTCGTCGCATTCAACAGCGGCAAGTAGCTAATGCCTGTACAGACAGCATCAAAGGATATTTGATCATGTTCGTATCAAGGGCAACTCCTCAACAACAAAGGTCCTTGTAGCTTCCATGAAGGCCCCAAGATGTGTTGGTTCGTTGAGATGGCTCACTGCTCGTCGAACTTTCCATATTAATCGATGTATTGATTCTCAATTTCTATCGCTGTCCATATACCGCGGCACCATCCGGCCATCTCTCACCGAATACGAAACGATCTGGGGGCCTCAGTGCCCCTGGTAGCACCCCAATCAATCAACCTAAACCCCGAGCCCCCGAAACTCCAGGCCAACGGCCCCGTCCCCCCACACTGCCGCTGCATTCCCTAGCCTGATCTGTATATTTTGTGGTATAGAAGTTGTTCGTGAGCTTTCAATGTGCTTTTAATCTGAGCTTTTATGGTATTTTATTTCGTGTGCCCGCCCTCGGTGTACATAGTCCAGCGAGGTGACGTGGTGCCCATTATACTTTCCATGTGTTATGATTGATTTTCGATCGTCGGTTGCTCAGAGATACATAACAGCATGGGCAAACTCATGCCTACCATCCCAACACCATGGGTTCCGAGTGCCGAAACGGGTCCGGGGATATATGAAGGATCATTAGCGCGGTCTTTTGATCATACCAGCATTTCGGGAACTAGAACTAGGTCCCGTCGGCAAGCGAGAGTATCATGGACGATCTTTACCTGATTGTGCCAAACAGCGACTCGCGACTGGCTTCAAATTGGTTCTGGTGAAACTTGGAAGGGAAATACTCTGCGTGTACTAAAAGATCCTAGTGTAAGAGTTCAGTTGCATTGCATGTATGCACAGTTATGGTGCAGGTACGGGGCGCAATGGCTCTGCTATCTGCAGAAAAATCACCCCGTACACTAGCACTACTCATACCATAGTGGATTCTGTCAGTCTACCTAGGTAATTAATAGTCAAATAACAGTATACACCACGTAAATGCTACTATTGTAAAAGGGAGATGGCCCCTGCAGAAAAAGCAGATGAGAGAAAATAGGTGCTCACTTATTGCATACACATTCTCAAGATGCCATATCTCGTACCACATTTTGACCAAAAGGTTCCACTTCGTATCATTGTAGAACTGGACCACGTACGGGCTTACGGAGTACTCCCGCGAGCTGTGCCGCAACGGTGCATTCGATTGCTGGGCGCAAATGAACCACGTAAGCTGCGCGGGTCGTTGACAGGGCTCTTGACTGCATATATATCCGCATCTCGACCCCGAGTGCCTTTTTTTGTTGCTATTGCCAAGCGCACAGTGAAAGTCTCGAACCCTTGCTATTTATGAATGCGCATGGTTCCTGTTATTGAGGAGGAAATTCAGCGACGGAAGTTTCTCATCTGAGGGGAAACAGCCGCAGTAGAAAGAGGAATACTAAGAGACGAGTAAGAAAAGATTGAGTCATCATGGCAGCACCGAAAAGCGTAGAAACGCTCCCCGCCCTCCCTGCTGACATAACGACTGAATGGCTGAGCTCCAAACTTGGACATAAGGTCAAATCTATCGAGAACACAAGCAACATCTGGGGAACAGCCAGCAAGCTGTTTTACACCATAACCTATGAAGACGATGGAAACAGCTCCGACAGACCAACATACATATGTATCAAGGGCGTCTTCGATCCGAAGATGATCGAGGCTCAGCCGTGGACGGTCAGCTTGGCACAGCGGGAGTCCGAGTTCTTCTCCGAGGTGGCACCCCATGTGAAGAACATGATTTTCCCGACTGGATGGTGGGCAGGCAAATCAGAGAAGCAAGGGATCGCCATTATGAGCGATTTGACAAAGGAAGGCTGTTCTTTCGCCGCCGAAGTGGCGTCGTACCCTGTCGAAAAAGTCATGAATGGAGTCGCGCAGCTGGCCGGCCTCCATGCGCAGTATTGGGGTCAGAGTCAAGATGACCATCCCTGTAAGAGACCCAACTCCTTCCCGCATCTGCCTCCGCTGCAATGTGAATACTAACCGCGGGCTGCGATGCAACTTGATAGGGATCTGGAACAACTACGACCCGGCCATGAAGTTCATGTGTACTCCATGGGATTCAGTGGTTCGACAGCCCGGGAGACCACAGCTGCCAGAGTATCTGATGGACGGGAAGCGTTGCAACGAGGCGCTAGACCGGTACTATGCCGAGCGCAACCCGCGCTTCCGGACGTTGCTACACGGCGATACACATATTGGTAACATCTACTTTACCGCCGACGGCCAAATCGGGTTCCTGGACTGGTCGGCGTTCCATTTTGGCTCGTGTTTCCACGATATCGTGTACTTCATGACGGCTATGCTGAGCATCGAGGACCGCCGCGCCCACGAGATGGAGGTCCTCGACCACTACCTTGCTACGCTGCATCGCCTGGGCGGGCCCAAGTTTGACCGTCACAACGACCCCGAGGTCATGATCGAGTACCGTCGCTCTTTCATGACCAATGTCATCTGGCTGATCTGCCCCGAGGGTTTGCAGTCTAAGGAGCGCGTAGCCGCTCTGTGCGAGCGCACGGTGGCTACGTACAATGACCACAAAGTTATCGATGTCATTCTTGGCCAGTCCTAATTCATGATCGCCGCTACTGCTGCTATTGCCTACGATCGTTCCTGTATTGTAGTTACTCATTGAATACAATATTCTTCTTTGCATTTATCCTAATATATCATGCCGAATCAAGCAAATTGAAAAATAAAAGGAGATTCAGAAGACAGTATTGACGAGACGGGGTTGAGGTCCACATGACGAAGACTCACAATTTGGTGATCCGGCTCTAGACATCGCGTCGTGGAAGTCTGGGCCTGAAAATCTGTGCCTTATGTGATTTAGTGTAGATCGGGAACCAACGACGGCCCTCAATTCCGTACACTACATCCGCTACAAGCGATCGAGAGAGAGATGGCTGTTTGGCAACATTGAAACAGTTAGCGACGACCCCAAGAAGGTCACAACATGGGGTGAAGCAGCTGAATCCATTCTCGTCGTCAAACACCAGGCCCTTTCCGACGACGGAGATGATACCTGAAATGGGAATCTTCTCTTCCGCGTCGGCCTCCATTGAAGAAACTATACAATCGGTATTTGCCCCCGGAGTATAAGTTTGATTAGCGCCTCTCTTGGCAAACTCCACGAATAGCCCTATCAGAGAATCGGTGAGCAGGGATAAGTAAGAGAATGCGAATATGTTGTCGGAAAATACTTCCGAGATGAACTGGTTCTGGTTCCAGTGTCACCTGAAATTCTCCTTGTCCGTCAGCGACATGTTGATCTGTGTGACCTCGGTTAGTCGAAAAGGAGGACCCTTTCCTTTGTGTAGATCACGATCAGATCTCAAACGCTCCCGTCTTCTTTTTCCAGCTTGCGCATCTCAATCACCATGGCGCCAATTATTTGCGAGGTATGATTCCTGACTTCAAATTCCCCTATATGACTAGTTATCTTTGCTGATGAAGTCGTTCAAAATTACGCAGGCCGATCTCGGATCTATCTGGGAAACTCTGTCGTGTTTTGTGAGCGAAGTAACAGGCGGGAGCAAAATAGACGAGAATGCCCTCACAGTAACAAACGTTGACGAGCTTCATGCTACCGTCCTGTCGAAGCTGAAGTCGACCAGTCTACGAGATCATGTTGACCTCCTTACCTCCAAGAATCAGATGGCCTTTGCATGCTACGTGGCGGCCGACTTTGCCAATGCGCAGGGATTCGACTATCAGGTGGTGCATGCTATGTTGACCATATTCTTCTTCCACGTCGAAGACATATTGGAGAACAGGCCTGACGTGCTGCAAAGCCTGCAGCTCCGGCTGGCGACGGGCGAGCCTCTGGGCGATCCCGTGCTCGACTGGTATGCGCGGGAGCTCACACCGCTGCTCTGGCAGCACTTTGAACCGCTCGTCGCCAACATGATAATCATGGCATGTTACGATTTCGTCAACGGCATTGGAATCGAGCTGCTCACAAGGGATGCGACGGTCCACGCGCACGCGCCCCAGTTCCCCGAGTGGCTGCGGTTCAAGACGGGACTATCGCCCATGTACGCACTGCTGGCGTTGGCGCGACATGCCGACGTCAAGACTGGCGGCGGCTTGAACAAGTACGTCCAGACGATCCCAGACGTGATCGTCTTTACCAACATTGTCAACGACGTCATCTCCTTCTACAAGGAGATGCGCGCAGGCGAAAAGGGCAACTACATCAACATGCGCGCCGAAAGGGACGGCGTCGACGTTGTTACGGCTCAGCGCACCCTCGCTGAAGAAGGCATCGCCGTCTATCACCGCGTGCTCGTCACCCTAGCCGACGAACCAGAGTACCGCGCAAATTTTGTGGCCTACGCCCGTGGCATCACCCACTTTCACACTTCATCGCCGCGGTATCGCCTACGGGAATTACTTGAGGACTTGAAACAGAGTGATGGATTAACTTATTAATCACATTGTACGCGGTAAGGCTCGAGATAGTACAAATATGGGAAAGTTGATGAAGATATTTTGTCGCATGCATACATACAACTAATAAACCCTGCGCTCACCATATCCTTTTCAAGTCACTGGAGTTGCCCGTTGGAGTAATCGGAGTTAGAACCCCCCTTTTTTAATGTACCTTGTATAGGATAGTGATCGTATGCACAAGTGTTGGCCAGACACTTTGGATCACACTCGCCGTCAAGGTCAAGACCTACGGCACAACACTTCCCTCGGTATCAGTTCCGATTTTCTTGTTCGTATTCTTTTACGGACCGGTCCAGAACAATAGACGCTGCGTGATACGCCGAGGTTCGGGTGTCGCTCCGAGAATCTTTATACTTCTTGTGCTGCATATCTGCAGCAACCTGCCGGCATCCTAGGCCCCTGTTGTCATGAATCCTGTGCAGTGTCTAGGCCATGTAAAATAGCTGAGTAAACTCGGGCCATGGAGCGGGGAGATTGTCGCATGATGCACGCAGTGCTCCATTCCCACAGTCACGGTTTGAAGACGCTATGCGCGCCAAATCCTTGTGAACGGGGCACGCAGGTAGAGACAAGGGTTCCTGCGGTGTCGAGTCAGGTACGCGGCCGCAATAATTTGTCAATTCACCAATCGCAGAGAGAATCGTGGGGGCGTGTCTAAACCTTGCGCAATTGTGTTGAACGAACGTGCGAGCTCGTCTGAACGGCACAGAAGGTCGTTGTAACCCAGTATAGGGGGATTGATTTCCCTGCTCATAGACGGGGCCAGGTCGATCTTCAAGGGCGACGTGGACGGTTGCCCTTTCGGCATCGCGCGAGGTGTACAAGTGAACGCCAAGGACGAGCGTGAGTGAAGGATCAATCATCAATGGAGCGCAAATTAGTCTACGAAATATGAAAATTCAAGGGGTGACGGGAGTTCAGTAAGACTATGTCAAGGTGGGCTCAGGACAAAAGGAGCCACTTTGTGTGTTAACGAAGGTAGCGAGGCTGGATAGGATGGCTTCCTGCATGAACCAAATCAAATTGCAAGCTTTTTGGAATGAATTATGGAAGAAAGAAGTGAAGAGAGAGAAATGTGTTGTGTTGAGGTAAGGACACAGTCTGCATGGGTCGATCATTGATGTAACGAAGATGGCATACAACGAGGGCGATCCACGACGAGGGAGGTCAACGAGGTAAGATTCTGGAAATCGCGTACTGATTTTCAACTTATTGGTTTGGTCTTGGACAGCCCAAGTTCATGGCGTTTAGTGCTAGTCGTGGAGGCACGAGCTGTATGAATCCCAGATTCTCATAACGTTGACTCCCAAAGCTGCAGTGTTAATGCTAATTGCCCCCAACAACCCTTCATGACCTCAACACCGCCTAGCCACCCATTGGCCATTCACGAATTATAAGCAGAGCATTTCGATATTATGGCCAGAGGTTCAGTCACGAAGCAGTTGCCATCACCAAAACTTTTAGACCAAAGAGAAACTCAACTGTTACAGTTATTCGAAACGACCACGCTAGAGACGAGTTCACATCAATGTTCCTATAGCAACACAAACCACCACTGAAACATGAGACGAATATACGTTTATCACGAACGGTGGTGAAGTGTCGGTTGTTTTCATTGACGACGAAACGTGAATAACGAATTCAGCTTCATATATAACACTTTCGAAATCCCATGGAATCTAGATTCGTCTTCTCTTACAAACACACACATCACGACCATCTTTCGACATCACCAACAATATCAGTCTCTCATTACACTCAAGAAATCATCAAGTAACAACATGTCTTCTCAATCCAGACGCAATTGGCGTGCAGAGCCATACAGCCGGTCCAGGTCAAATGGACTTGGTCGCATTCTTAACAATGGTACGCAACAGCCAACACCGCACTTCTTCATTCATGCTGGCGAGCCTGTCAACAACAGCACTACCTACCACCTGCCTCAGATGCAACAATCACCACAGATTCCTCCGCCGGTCTCGGCCCGTGAGGCATCTCCTCCCCAAGAAGATGATGATTCCATCATGACAGAGATCCGCCAGGGCCTGGAGTGCGAATTTGCCGGCGCCGCCAACAACCTCGCCGGAGCCTACGTCGAGCTCCTCGACCTGACCGACTACTTGGCCGACGTGCGCTTCACGGACCCGCGCGTCGGGGACATGCTGTCGCAGTTTGTCGCCCGCGAGGGCGCGCGGCTGCGCGACGTCGAGGACCACCTCTCGGACGCCATCTTCCACCTCTGGGCGACGCCCGCCCTGGACCCTGAGATCTGCCTGAGCTGCGAGGTAATGGACCGCATCGCCGAGATGCGCGGGGACCCCGGATGCCTGGCCGTGGGCTCGCAGCGGCGGGTTCAGGATCCCCGATTGCGTCCGTGGGTGGTGGCTCCTGTTGATCGCGCCCGTGCAGGTGGTCCCTGGGATGATGAGGACGAGTCACATGGCTGCCGTGACTGCGATGATTCCGGCTGGGAAGATGTCTCGGAGCCGGAGATCAAGCGTGAGGACGAAAGGTCCTCTTCTTGTTGGCAAGGATTGCAATTTTGAGACAGGGAAAATCACCGTGATGAGGCAGCTTTAAGATGCCGGTAAAATTATTCACGCAATTAAATTACTTCCATTAGGTTTCACTTTCTTTCAATTTCGAGAAGTCGTCAGTGAATCTCATGTAATTGGGAATGTAATACCTACATACGAAGTAATTGGTAGCGCTTCATCCTCCATGGCTCCTGAATAGCCGGGCATTGATCGGCGACAGGAACGCGACCGATTTGTCCTGCCGAAAGACTTGACGGGTTCGCAGATGGAGGTGGCCAGTGAGCCGCGATTGGCTGGTATCGCAATCCGGAATTCCTGCAAGGGGGGTAGTAGGCTGCGTTGGCAGTGCGGAGATGCGAGCTGGCAAAATTGCCAAATATGATGCTCCGCGGGTTGGTGGCCATATTAACCCCGGCTTAGAGTATAAGTGATGGGTTGGGCAGCAATGCTGAAGCCCTCGATAGTATGTCGGAGGGTAGCAAAAAGTAGAAATGTTTCAATTCAAGCATTCGTGTTAATGAAGAAAAGCATTCACTAATTAGCGCTATTGAATTTATACAGGAATTTGGGCTGAAATAGCCGCACACAAGTTTCGTACCCAGTCGTGAAATGTTCGTTGCGAATTCCCCAGTCGAAGTCGTCGCCAGGTAGCCCTGCTCTTTCGCTCCAACCTTGTTGCCATAACGCCGTAGGTCTGCCAGACCTCATCTGTCCAGTGATAGTATACAGTTGGTAGAATACAAACGCCGATAATTTAAATGAACAACTCAATGATTATCTCATATTTTCCCTTGACCGTGGCGCCGTGTCGGTCGCATTTCGATCAAACTAGTCGCCCGACCCACGTACTCATTCATACGGACCACCGACGTTATAGCACCCGTGGCTGTTTGATCGCACTGTCCCTCGCGATAGACTGTCCTTTGATAGTGCAAAAGACGATGGAACGTTTATGCAGCTGGAGGTGCCGCAGCTGCAGATGCCGAGGCACCGCTGTCTGAGGCCTTGGAGCTCTTTGAGCCTCGTGAACCCGATGACCTGTGGTGGCGGTGACGTCGCTTGCGTTTCTTGATACGAATTGAGCCCCGATAGATGTATAAAAAGGCAATGCTTCCAAGGACAAAGACGCCCAGAAGAACGCCCACTACGATGCCAATGGTGGTGTCGAGTTGGTGAGAAGTCGTTCGCTTCAGGAGCCCGGGGCCACTGTCCATGAACGAGGCTGCCCAGGCATGCAAGAGGCGCCTGATGTCATGGAGATTCGATTGCCATGTTTCATCAGATACAAATTCTTGCGAATGGACATGGCTTACAACTTGATTGTAGCCAGATACTGGTTCGTGGCTGTCCCCCGGGCCGTAGGCTCTTGGGATATGCATTTGTGCAGCGTGATTATAGAAACGGTGCTCAATTGGGGTATTGCGAACTTGAATGGACGGACTGAGAATGTGGAGCTACAAACATAATGAAAATAAAATAATATAAATGGAAAAGAAGCAGAGGGAAAACGAAACTCGGAGGCTGCATAAGACCCAGAGGACAATGTTGTGCGGGAGCATCTGCTTTAAACTGACACTACTGCCTCTCTGTCTTTCTTTTTCAGCCACGGACTTTTTTATGCAGCTCCTGGCACACCGGACTGGATTGGCAGAATGGCAGAATGGCATATTCCAGATGGCGGCCTAATTCGACTGTCATTCGCTGCTGATATGGTGTCACGGCCATTTGCTGCGTAATACTATGTATGTACACAGCTGCTGCTGCACATGCAATGCGGGAATCGCTTCACGTTGGGACAAGTACGTGCATATTGTCCTCTTTTCTATTCGTCCCGCCCGCGGGGGACAGCGTGGGCTGCAGGTGGTTGAGAGCGCGCTAAAGAGCCACTTGAGCTGAAAGCGGCAGACAGAAGACGGCGTCGGGCTTCTGCTGTGCTGTGCGAGGACCTCCGGGTGTCTCATAGCGCAATGCGGTGTTCCGTGACATGCCAAGAAGCGTTGACACGAGACAACTGTGTTGATGAGATCGCTCGCTTAGATCAGAAAAGCAGATTGTAGGTACTTCAATATGAATCATTGGTGTACGTTTGTACGAATAATGGACTGTATAAGCGTTCGCTGATTGATGCAGTACGATCCATCCATACAGCCAGGCCGAGTACGAAAATACGGCACCATGATTCCCGCTGATCAGTGATAAGCGCGCAGATTTCACTGCGGGTCGGGTATGCTCTGGCTCCTGTATTCCAAGGGGTTCTCGAAGGACTACAGAACAGGGGAAGATATCGCGAATTTGGGGGACGGAGAGCACTGAAAGTTGGAGAAGCTGCAGGCGTTGGGGGGGCTAGATTGGGCAGGAATTGGCGGCTTTGCGCACCCGCTAATAAGCTCAGGCTCAACTGGGCAGGTTTCTCAAAGGGTCTCGCATTGCAGATGCCAGCGCGCCCCAGACCAGTAAGACGTGCAGCAGATAGACGAGGTAAAAACCACTGGACGCATTCCATGGCACCTATCTCAACGGCCACTAATGGATACAGACGTCGCGGATCCCAGCCTGCATGAACCCGAACATGCAAAGAATAGATTGATTCATCTGATTGGTTCAGCCCTCGCTTGGAAGACGTACATATATAAAGATAATTGAAAAGCCTCTGCGATATGATGACGGGTTCTAACGCCAATGGAGATGGTGTAAAATCAATCTGATCGAAAGCAAAGGAAGATGCGCGTATTTGTTCATACTGTACTTTCGTTTTGTGCTCCGCTCAGTGTCCGGGGAGGAGGTCCGGCAGACTTGTCTTATGGATGATAGTAGGTCTGTACATGATAAACCCCCGATATTTGGCCCCGGGAGAACAGCCATGATCGAAGCCAGGTATTCTCTCCTAAAGAATCTCTCAAAGTGTTCGTTTCAAGTACGACCTCCTGAAAATTAGCCGGTGACTTTGATGGCTCTCGACCCGGACACTGGGTATCATCACCAAGACCCCCTAGCATGTATGCGGAAGACGGTGAACCTTGATCCTGAACCCGATCGTCACGATGTCTCTAATTCACGCTGTAATTCTTGTTGCGGGCGGACGATTCCACCTGGGCAGTCGAGATTAAAATTTGAGAGATGATTAGGGAATTCGCAATCCACCGCTTTCAGGCCAACGACCGCATCCGCACGCACATCGCATTCAGGTCATTGCTTGACGCCAAGAATCTAGACCGCGACAGTGCAGCAATGTCCATCCATCAACTTGATGAAGATGACCTAAGATTAGTGATATGATGGATATATGATGAATTGCAGTCGTGGCTCTAGGCTTGTCAAGTGTCTCTTGTCACGATCCGAAAGGCCCGCCGGATCCGGTCGTCGACCCTTTCGGCCGTGATGCCTCCACAATCACAAATCGCCAAGGCATGTATATCGGCGATAGCGACCTCCATGAAGCGAAGTACCGATAGCGAGGCTGACGACGAGAATCCGCTAAATCCGAGAAATGATGGTTGCCAGGTAGTGCCAGTAGTTGTTGCAATGGACAACAATTGATAAGCATTTATTCATCTAGCGCCGCCTTGAGCAATGGTTGTAGGTAGAAACAGTTCCGGTAATGTGTTTCCGTACTTGTTCAAGGTTTTTAGGCACCCTTCTCAGATCCAAGAGCAACCGAAGTTTGTTTCAGTCACGCGACGCATTCTTTGTGGACTGGCGAGCAGACGGTGCGCGTATGAGGCAATACTAGAGGAGGTATGGATGCAGCTGGTGACTGATTGTGGTAACTGCTACAATGTGTTAGCCTGATATCTCCTTATTTGGGTTGTTCCGATCGAGTGGTGCCGACAAGATTGGGTATGCCAAGTGACTGGGTTGCGTTATTGTGACGATCGCTGAGCATCGTACCTCCCCTTCACAAGACTTTGACCACTACGCGCATGTAATTGTCTCAGCCCAGAGATTTTACAGGCCAGACAAGTGCAGTCTGACCTCGGCTTCGAAAGAGCGATGAAAAAGAGTCTGGAACGTCATTCATTTCATGAATCGCACAACCGGGCCTACGGCAAGAGGCAAACAGGAGCGGTACGCAATAGAAACTTGGACAAATGCTTATCAAGAAAGAAAGGATCTAGATCTTTCTCCAGGTTGTCATATTATCTGTTCCTGATCCTAGGGCCTCCCGAGAATTCAAAGTACCTATAGATTTGCCGTGCTAAACCCAAGCCGGTCCGTTGCGGGGATGATCACACGAATGGAATATCTGGAAATGGCAAATCCCCAAGAGCTGAACAAGGTTTATCGACAGAAATAGAAGGAGGATGGCTTGGCACTACTTGGGAAGCTCATCCTAAGGCTTAGTCCACACATAAGTGCCATCCCTGGTTGGACAGTGAACCCTTCGAGCGGGCAGACACATCTAAGTTTGAGTCCATCATCACGAACCACCGGCAAGTTCTTAGCATGGAGAATTCTAGCTTTCTCCTGGCGGATTCAACGGTCACAGAAACCAGAAATGTAGACAACCTAAATAAATTGTTAGCAATAGCTTGCAACTCATGATCTGTGCCGAGGGGCCGAACATCGCCGAGCTCAATCACTAATATGTAGTGGGCGGAGAATGCGTAATCGCAGCACACAGGATGGCTACAGAGGAGAACATGAAAAAATCAAGAAAAACATCGGGGGTTCTAAGACTGATCTGCAAATCAATACACCATTTGCGTGACGTGGTAGATATTTTTACAAGCTTAACGGAGGGCGGATAATCTGGTGTGGCCAGCTTCAATCACAAGAGGCTTCAAGGTTCTATAATGAGTGCGCACACCAGTAAAAAGCACAGCAAACGATCTGACACATGGTGGCCAGCGTCCACCCGAAAAGGAATCAGGTTTCTTACCGCATGCTCTGAAAAAGTCATCTCATGGACCGAGACGAATTCCCCGGTTCCTGTAAAATGTGCTTACCCGTGGTGACAAAGTCTCCGAGCCGTCTTTAGAGCTTTGATTATTTCTCACCTTACCCTCAAGTCTATCTCATCTGCGGGGAGTAGCGGAGGTTTGTTCTCCGAATGGAAGAGTATTATAATAATGTTCATACTTGTAAGCTCACACACTGAACTACCCTAGGCTAATGCACGTCATCCAGTGATCCCGCTGCTCTTACTTTTGAATTAGTATAGTGTACCAATCAGGTCGTCCCACCATCAACTAATCCAACTAGGTACAACTACCATCTTTAGTGGAAGGGATATACACGCGACGACCATCGAATTATTTTGTCCATGTAGATATCATTGGTGTAAGTGAGATGAGTCAGACTGAATTTTGTATTTTCAACTTCACCGCATTTTCAATTTTCATTTGTAATAAATCACGTCACTGAAAACAGCGAAGACTTTGCGTCAAGAATTTGAAGAATGGCCCTTCCGGCAGACTATGTCCTATCAAACCCAATATCCTGGGAAAAGAGCCCCAGTCTTACCTGCAGACTTGGTCCCTCGGAACTGAGTGCCTATAATTGTTTTTACCTTTGACGGGACGGCACCAACTACCGCACCTTTCGTCCCTGGTGCCGACCATCGCGGCCGATGCCAATGACAGGGCTGACGGGGTAGACGACCGCCGGCAAGCACGGTATCATGATCTCTCCATGGGCGTGCCCCATGACTTCTATTAGCTATCCTGTGATCCGAGATTTCTCCATTCAACTTCTACATGTAGTAGGTGCCAGACTTCTGAGCGGCGATTGCTGTTTGCTTATTCACTTGGCCCCAACGCTCGTTGAGGAGTAGCTTGTCATGTAGCATCTTTGCATCTCGAATATTGCGTACTACACTTTCAGTAAGCCAGAAGGACACCTCTAAAGGGCATTGAGATATATCCCGACCATTGTAAATGTGACATTTGCGAATTCGCTATACTGAGGATGATATCTATGCAAACATACAAGCCCGTCTGAAGAAAGCCAACATAGCTTAGCAGCTAGCCTCAATGGCCCATAACGTTTGAATACTGCGTTTACCGTTCACGGATTTTATTCCATCCATTCCCGCGTGCACGACCCCTACAAAATTAGAAGTAGCTCATTTGGGGACCCCCATTCACTCGAGTACCATCTGCGCACAATCCTAGTGCCAGATGAGCCGTGGGGGAGGTGGTAGGTTTTGCTCGGTGAACTCTCTCCAAATGCGATGAGAGTTTAGTGCTAGCCAACACCGCCCTGCGAACATGTTTATGGTTTACCCCTTCTGTTTTGATCGCGTAATCGATGCATACTATACTGACCATGTCGGAACTTGCCAATTTGGATTCCCAAGAGATGATCCTAATACGCTGGAATACAGTGAGGTGCAAGCAATCAGGTGCGGTCAATGGTGCCGGTGGTCAATCGAGAATGAGTATATATACCAGTAGTTTCGCAACAATCATCAGCTTCTTTTTTCCTCCATCATCATCAACAAAAAAGAGAACAAACAAATATTTCCTAGTGTCATATTTCCTTTGTCACATTTCCTATCTGTCATACCCCCCGATCACCCTATTCCTTATAGTCACACATTTACTCTTCGTCACATATTCATAATTTCTGTTACACAGTCATAAACATTAAGCTATCCTATCCCATCATCAGCAAAAATGGTTTCCAAGCTTCTACTTGCTGCCGTCCTTCTCGGCCACAATGTTCTCGCGGCACCCGTCGCTAATGGTGGAACTGAAGTCGCTGCCACAAACGAGGCCCGTGGCCTCGGACAGTTTGACGGTTTCACCAAGCGTGATGAGGTCCCCGACGTCACTCTCACAGTGAGAGATGACGACGACGAGAAGAGACGAGGCGGCAACGGACGTGGTGGTCGCAACGGTCGCGACCGAGACAACGGCGGCCACCACGACGGTGGCAACCGCGGCGGTCGTGACAAGCGGGAAGCGGATCGGGGTCGGGACCACGACCGCGACCATGACCGCGACCACGACAGGGATCACGACCGCGACCACGACAGGGACCATGACCGACACCACGATCATGGCCGTCGAGACGAGCACCGCGACGGCGGAGACCGGGGCCGGGATGGCGATCGCCACCGAGATGGTGACCGAGACCGCGACGGCGACAGAGACCGGGACGGCGGTCGGGGCCGCGGCGGCGATCGGGGACACAACAAGCGCGACGACCGCGGTGGAGACCGGGGGCACCGCGACGGAGATCGCGATCGCGACCACCATGACCGTGACCACGACCGTGATCACGATCGCGACCACCGCGACGGCCACGATCGCCGGGACGAGCACCGCGGAGATGGCCACCGCGATGGAGACCGACACGATCGCGACCACGACAGAGACCACGACCGCCACCACCGCGACGGAGACCGACACGACCGTGACCACGATCGCGACCACCACCGCGACGGCCACGACCGCCGGGACGAGCACCGTGATGGTGATCGCGATGGCGGCCGACGTGGCGGCGATGACCGAGGCCACCGCGATGGTGACCGTGACGGTGGACGCCGCGGCGGCGACCGAGGACACGGCCGCGACTAATAAGCTTGCGGCTCTATCTGCCAAGACTACTGGCACTTGGACTCACCTTTCAAACTACTTCAAGCCCATTGTCAGCCAGCTTGTTCACTTGGTATCCCTTCACGTCAAATATCCACGAAACAAACTTGGGAATCGCATTGATGGGAGAATGTTGTGACTTGATGTAATGGATTCATATATTATTAGGAGCATTACTTTTTAGCGACTTGGAGTTTATGGCTTTTGGATTACATAGTAGTAATCGACACTCTTTTAGTTTTACTCTGATCGCTCACGAGTTTGCTGTGAATGTTTGAATGAAAATCATATTCGCTAATTAGAACCTCTCCCATATATACACATTTGAGGTTCCAAGTCCTTTTGTATCTACCTCGTATGCTATGTACTCGATGCAACTGCGAGGGCAGGCGCATTCTTTACGAGTAAACTCTGCACGACTTCCAGGGCCGACAACTCGACTCCAAAGTCGGACTGGTCATTGAAGCTCGTGTACCATTGGCTGCCGCACGTCGAGTTGTCGTAGCCGGTACAGCTGGCTGCAGCGCCTGCTGCGCTTGCCGTCAGGAGCTCCATGATGGTGTCGCTGACACTGGGCACCAGAACCGCGGTCTTGCCCATCCAGCGCGACAGGCTGGACTTGAAGCTCGTCTGGTCTGTTCCGCACGCCTTGGAGAGCTCGCACTTTTGCTCGTACATGACGTTGGGCGCGTCCGTCGTGGGGCCGAAAAAGGTGCTCTTGGCCGTGGCGACCAGGGACTGCACCCGCGTCTCCCAGAGGTCCTTGGTCTCGCCCTCGGGGCTGAAGGCGTACATGTGCGCCGCGCCGTGGAGGTACGTGGCGATGTTGTAGCTCCACTGGTCCGGGCTCATGCCCGTGCAGTTGGCGCCGTCCTGGTCCCCGGCGCCGTCGTAGACGTTGTAGGCCGAGCCCACCATTCCGATGCCCGCCGACCAGTCCCAGATCTTGGTCGCCCAGTCGGCAAATGTCGAGTTGCCCGTGTAGCGACCCAGGCGCGCCGCTGTCTGGAAGAAGCCTCCGTTGGTTACGGCGTTCTTGTAGTAGTAGCCCGCCTCGGTTGTGCGGTACTGCCACTTGAGTCCACCGTTGCACGTCCCGGCGTCGGCCTCCCAGCGGCTGACGAACAGGTTGAATGCGTTTGTGCCAATGGCCAACCACGAGTTCAGGCACGTTCCGTCGGCGGCCGTCTCATCGCATGGCAGAGGCTCAAAGTCGTACTCCATCGCCGTCAGGGCGTTGTAAACCCAGTATGCCTGGTCATCGTTTGCCTCCCAGCCGTATTGCGAAGCTGGCACGAAATCACGGTTCTCACCAATGTTCTCGGCCAAGGCGGTCAAGAGGTCGGCTTGATATGTCGTGTCATTTGTGTATACTGTGTAGTCGAGCAGTCCGTTCCATCCGTTTCCCGACAGCCACCAGAACCAAGGCTGCGGCTGGTTGAAGTCGCCAGTCGTGGCAGATTCGTTGTGATACAAGTAGAGGCCCTTTGCAATTTCAGCAGCGGCTTGCTTGATTGAAGTCTCGTCGCTTGTGTTGAGGTTGAGCGCAGTCGCCAGCGACACAGCTGCCGTAAGGCTAGAAACGAATGAATATATTCTGGTCATGATTTCGGCTGATCAACAGCGTAACAAGTCGTCGGTGCTAGCTATGAATGGTGGAGCTCGCCAACTACGAACACGACAAAACGCAAGTCAGGTTGTGATCAGGATGTCTACGGGCCCTTATACGGGAGAGACGCCCATGAGAAGCCCTCCTTTTGCCATGTCAGCAGCATCTTGCGCTCTGGCATACGAGAGCCGACAGGTCCTGTATGTTTCACGTTTCATCCACTGCTGACCTATGAATCCTACGTTCCCCTTTGCCACTTGTGCTCATTGAGTATAGTCATTGACGGGGTATGCAAGTCATGGCCAGCTGCAGGGGATCAAGAGACCCTCCCAGAACGAGTGGAAGAAGTTCTTTGGCCACTAAGAGAAGCGACTAAGAGGCTGCCCCAGGTCCCTCGGCAATTGCAGGGGCAGAGGAAACGCCACGACGAGAATCTTTGTTTGGGGTTTCCACCAATCACGTACGCAAGAGTATAGCCCATCCCCAGAGAGGAGTAGCTGTTGGCGAGAAGACTAATTTTAGTCCGGTTAGGCGCTTTTTGCTCAGCTGACGCCCCTGAGTACCCAACGGGCGGCGCCAGCGGGATCAGCGGGATGGCTTGGGGTGGATTTTCAGAGCAGTGGTCAGCCAGAACTCGAGAGAATCCCACAATTGCAGTCAAAGCGTATGCGCGCGGGTATCTTGCGTTGAGGTCGAAAACCCACATAATTAAGACATGGTAACGAAATCCGAAACAAAGCCAATAGTCAATACTCTTTGGACATCTGTGGTTGGCTGAACTTGATTCTGAATTTACTACTTCGGGCAATACGAACAGCACGGGAAGCTATATTTGTCCATATTATTCCGGTCGGCACCAAACGCTACCTACTCTAGGTATCGACAAAAGATTTTGCGCAGCGGCGTCAATGATTCAATCAGCAGCACTGTATTAGTTGCCCGATGCGGTGCCTTTCGTATGAAATTCTAATACTGAAATCCTGTCTTCTGCGTCGATTATGTGAAGGCGTCAAATTCCTAGGTTGGCGGCATTGTCTTTTGTTAGTTTTTAAGCATTGGCTGCCTTTACACCACGCTACCTGCACCCAGATTCAACGGTCAAAAACAGAATGTACTTCCCACACGTTTCCCCATACAACTGAGACCACGAATACAGAATACTTATATGATAACTACGTATCTAGATATTGTATCTGGCGGTCGTTCCTTTTCATAATATTGTCTGCCACCATCCAATCCGTGTAACCTGTACGTGGTATATTTTGATGCATTCGTGATCATAAATGGCGCCAGTGTACCGGCCCTGTTCAGCGGGGTTCCCTCCAAAACTAACCTACAAGATGGGCTTGCTCGTACTAGAATCCACGTGGTCGACTAGAACAACAACAATTCTGGAGGTCGATATTTTGACGAAACGAAGCATCACAATGTCGAATCCAATAATAAGCTATAATAATAACACAAAACATGAAGGTTTTCGGCTTTGAGGTGCAGTCAAGTATCGGTACGACCGCGAACATGGCCGTAAAGAATGATCGAACCGACGCGCATAAGTAAACACTATTCGTGACGAAAAGTCATCCACGCGATGCGTCCAGCAAGGTGCTTCGCTGCGATGGATTAGTTATTGGGAAAAGGCAAGGAGATTCTCAAGGCAGGAAGCGAACGGCGACATCAGTATTGGACTCGACAAACAAGGAATGAGAATGTTTCTTCAATATCCCTCACTCTAGATCTGTAATTACAGAATATTTGATTGCGCACGATAGTTACAAGATCTGGTCTTGGTGTCGGCTCCTCGTCATGAATGACTAACAGTGAGGTCCACCACCTGCCAGAACTCAGATTGAGTATTTGATAAACAGAACCCAGGCAACGATGATTGTAGAACACAACAAACTGATACCTGCTAGCGTGAATTTTGCTGAAGGTTTTCGTCCGACAGGATCGCCAAGTTCGTTGTTCGCCTCGGCGTTCATGCGCCTCTTCTCACTCATTGTGAGTACTCCCGAGAGGTATCTGCAAGCCAAATGTTAGTGTAAGAATTTACAGAGTAAGCAGGATGGCAGAATCAAATCATACTTCCTGTCCAATACACCGTAAAACATTCCTAGGCAAAACTCCAGACCCTTTACTGCGACAAAGAACGCAATCACGCGCTCATAAGTGCCTCCTGGAGTAATGTCTTGCAACCTTCCTGCAATCATGTCCACGATGACACTGCCGCTATTATTGAATGCTTTCCAGATCTAGTTAGTCACCAATTATTAGCTTCTTGACAATTTCCCTGCCCCTGTCGACGTTTTCAGGGAGGTACTTACACCAAACACAAGCCCAAGCTCGACTTGGCTTGTCACCATCAAGGGAATGGACACTAGGAATGGGATAGCGTTGAAAGCCGAGCCCAAGGAAGCAATGATCATGGTGCCCAGCGCATTGGTCTCGGTGAAACCAATGAGGCAGTACACGAGGATCCAAATGGCCGATGTAAAGCTGACCACCATCATCCGGAAGCCAAAGGTATCAAAGAAGAGACCGATTAGAGGTGTGCAGATGATGGGGATGACCTGCTGCAGAGCCGACGTGTAGCCGGCGATCTGAGCCGTGGATCCCCTAGTCACAGTAATGATGTCGGCGTTGAGCCCGTTGAAGCTGCCGACGACGCCGGCTTGTAGGATCTGCGTGCACGCAACCAGCCAGAAGAAGCGCGGGACACGATTAATGGCCCGCCAAATGCTCCTGATGTTGAATCGGCGGGTAGTGCTCGTGGTCACCACCGTACTCACGTCATTGTTGTGATCCTGTGTGCCCTCATACTGCTTGGACTTGGTGCGCAGCCGTCGACCAGTGGGTATGCGAGCCCATTCCGGCCGTGTTTGGGCCCACCAGATGTAAAAGATGTTCTGCAGCAGGTTGGCAAAACATACGATTGCGGGAATCCACAATGCCCAGCCCCAGAATGAAGTCGCATCTCGCATCGGAACCGCGGTGGCCTTGGCAAGCAAAACAATGAGTTTTCCTGGAATCAGAAAAGTTAGCACGTCGCCTTGACCGAACGGGTCTCCATGACTCACCAATTGATACATCCAGACCATATACCAAACCCAGTCCTCTGTGCTGGAACCAATGCGCCAGAATCTGTTGCGCCGCGGGTGTTAGTCCTCAATTCTAGGTAGATGTCCTGTCTGCAACTTGCCTTAGATGTACATGTCTCGATGACGGTGCTACCAAAGCCCATGATGATTCGTCCAGTCACAACAAGGGTAAATGAATCATTGTTTGAGCCAGCGGCCGATACTGTGGCGCCAATAAAGATTGCAATAGAACAAGCCATGGATCCCCTGTGTGGAAGAGGAAGTTAGTACATAACTGATGCATGTATAGATGGAAGACAACGTACCACTCGACGCCATAGTAGTCAAGAGCATATCCGCCCACGATGGGGAGGATCGTATTCACGAGTGACGTAGCCGAAGAGATGGCGCCGTACTGATACAGCATTAGGTACAGTCCCCTAAATCTAATTGAACTGAAAGAGTAATTTGGTGTAAGATGCTCACCTGAGAATTTGTGATGTCGAGTTCCTTGATCAAAGTGCTCTTGAGTGGACCTAGTGTGTTTTCTGAAAAGGATGAACCCCAAGAGAGGGCAATACCGCAGGCGAGCGCGGTAAGTTTCCAAGTCCAGGGGAAATCTCTTGGTTTCTGTGACTCTTGTGTTGAGTAGCCGACAACGTTTGTAGGTGTCTTTTCTTCGTCGCGGGGAAGTGTTTGTGCAGCAGCATCACCTCCGTCGGTGGTGAGCGAGCCGGTCGACGTAGCTTCCTTGGCAGCCATGGTAAAGAACAGCCACGGCGTTGATGGTCGCGATGTTGCTATGGTATGGTGATACTCAGTACGAGACGGAGTTTTGAACTCTTCGTCAGAAGATCTGAAAAAGCATGAATCATTCTATATATGCGGATCGACCAATCTCACAAGGCACATCAGTAGAAGCGTTGGCCTCCTTGGCTCGCTGGATTATCTTATCTGATCCATTGCACTAGAGTTCCGTTTCGGACACGCCCCCAGGCGTGTTCATGATGCCCCCGTAACTTTGATCAAGGGTGCCCCTACTAGTGCAACGTCACGTACATAATCAGATCCGAGGATTTTTGGGTCAGAGAAGGTGCGGAGCTTTCATCTTTTGTTACAGTAGAGCTGTGGTCCAGTTCATGCTGGGCAATAGTCACGATGCCGCATGTACTTCGGTCGCAAAGCCCGCAGTATCTTCGGAGTACGTGAATCTCCATCTTCATTTAGTCTTGTATTTATTATTACTAGTTTTCGATGAGTGATTAATTGTCGAAAGCCTCAGAGTGCACCTGTATAGCGAGGTCGGACTTGTTTCGCCAATGATCCACCGACTCTCTCACATCATCCATGAGCGACTTGGGACCGCACGTGGCCACAAGCACCCGATCGTGGCTGCTGACAGTTCCCAGTATCTTTTCAAAGACTATCTCAGTATCCATCCTAGCTGTCTTGATGTCACAAAGCTTTGCAAAGTCGACGTTCGCAGGGGATACTGGCTGCTCTGATGTCGCATCTACCTCCTGGATTGTGCCATATCTCGAGGCGCTTCCCTGCAACAACGATTTGCTTTCTATCCCGTTCTGCGTTGAGTCGGACTTCGCAACAGTATCTGCAGCTTCATAATGACTGACTGATGATTTGGATCCTGTGATGTAGACTGTTATATGAATTGGTAGGCCAGCGCTCGCCACGTTATGGAGATGCTCTCGAAACCAGCTCAGATGCTCTGTGAAATTGTGAAAATTGGCATTATAATTTTCGAAAAGTGGTCACCAAACTCACCTATACGTCTTACAGTCCAGAAAAAGTCAATGGACTGGATGGTAGATAGCTCAGGCTTGTCAATAATGCGATTCAGGAGACCAAACGCAAATGCAGCCCCGCTCCCTCCTGCAAACAAGACCAGCTTGCCGTACTTTGCGGTGTCTGGCAATGCGCCATGTGGTCCATCTACTGAAGCGTGAGTACTGAAACCTGGGTAGCGGCTCGCGAGGGTATGCACAGCCTCGGTGAACCCTTTGTGTGACTTCATGATCAGCTCTAACCCCGAAGGACCATTGCTGACGATAGTGAAAGGGTGGCTCTCCCAAAGACGAATCCGGGGGATCCAGAGGAAGCAGTGAGATCCCGGCGACGCAATCTGCGCGCCTGGTCTCTTGAGTACAACTCGGATTCCCCCATCTGCAAGTGGATAAAGTGTGGCAGAATTATTGACGAGGTTTCGACACATTCTTGACGCCCGAATGAGGCGGTCCAGTACCCAAATTGAAGCAGTGAATATCATCACAATCGGTAGTTTCCCGGACCATTTTGGCCTGTGAAACGCCACTAAAAGAACCGAAGCGATGAAGCCTAAAATGTGACTGACATAAAAGACCTCGTATCCACAATGTCTGAAGATGGCCATTAACAGGACAATGAAAGCCGCGCCGGCGCCAATACCTTCTATATTGCCTTCCTCGACCAAAGTCTCCCAGCGACCCTGGCGACCAAAGTGTACAGCATAGAATACCGCATGGAGAAAGACCAAGAATATCGTGCTATAACCAACAATTCGATGAATGATATTGAGCTGCGTGTGTGATGTGTGCATCAAGGCAGTCAGTGGCGTGTTCTTCAATCCAAAGAAGACGCACAGCGCCATATTGGCAGCACCCAGCCTGATAAAGTGTTAGTCAAGAAGTGGCTTTGAGAGGAAACGCATCATGATGATTTTACCATCCGAACCTAGAAGCCCAATGATTCACTCGAAAGACAGCGAGGATGGTGGAGGACAAGAAGGCATTGCCGAGGAAATAGATGCCAACGAGTAACAAAAGTCCAAAGCATGGTTGACCTAGCCAGATCAAACTTGTTTGTCTCTCAAATACTCTGCAAAGCAATCAGTATGGTACGAAACTGAAAATATAGTATTTTGACATACTCAAATACTCGAATGTATATCTTGCGACAACGATGCCACAGCCTCTGAGGCGTTGACGGCCCGGGGTCCTTGCTGCAATAATCATATAGCCAATGAGACGCAGATACTACTATAATGAGACCACAGAGGAACACAGCATATACTTCCAAAGCTTTCTCGTTCTTGAGCTGCTTCAGTGTCGGAGGCTTCATAGCTAGCTTCGCCGTGACCATGACGGTACTGAGGGATGGGTTGACTGCGAACGAAACTGCGAATTTCCATCCTGATCTGATTGATAAGATACGGAATGGTATTGACCCAGTACTCGTACTATGATGATCCAAGCTCCACTATGGCTGTTTCTTATGCCTCTGCTTCTGGGTCCTGGCTACCTTCCTCCCTCATTCTTCACCACGCTGATAGGCAGACCGACCCAGTGAGTAAACGCTAACGCAGAACCGAGCATCCAAAGTGGGCAGATCCGAGTAGACGGGTCCAACAAAACGGATGCAGAGTTCGGGGTGATCATTTCAACGTACCTGTCGTTCGCTAAACATACACCCTCTTATACGATTCTTAACGTGACATTCTTTTCCTAACACCAGCGCCGACTAAGTCCGAGAGGACCACTGCTCCGCCAAGAGCCGCGAGTTGAGAAAACCACGATGCCAAGACGCCATGTTGGTGGGAGCGGGTCATTTCGGGGTCGGTGACGGGGATGCAAGCTCTGTATTTCTGTCACAGTGACAGAGTGACTCCCGGAAAAATCCTGGGCTGCAGGAAGAGGGCCCACAGCAAATTCTCACAGTGAGAAGGAGTCGGGATCAGTGGTTGAGAAAAGAAGAAAATTGAAAGCCAAGATCATGATCACGAAAAACAGAGAGCAGCCGATATCGCAATGTCAGTTTAATGTGTCGATTGCGTCCGACACAAATTTAGTAGAATGAAGAGTAAGTGCTCCGAAAGAAAAAGGGAAAAAGAAAAGGCTTATTCAAAGTCTTAAGCATAGGCTTGCATCAGCCTGGGAGTTGGGGTCTTAGCGGACGAAACACTGGATTTAGGTTCTAAACTACTGAAGCCCCATCGTCTTCCTCATGCACGCATCTGGAGTACATAGGTTTAACGAACTGATCTGAGATCGCTGTCCGTTTGTAAAAGCTTTATACGTTCAACCATGCGTTCAAGATGCCCAGATCATAATTACTACAGATCCGTGCCAATCAACCAGACATGTTCACATCATCAATCCACCAAAGGACAGCCCAGTTGGCAACCGCAATGATACCCAAGAGCCACAGCGGCAGTCCAACAAAGTTGTGCGCTAGACCCCAACCCAGCATGAGACCACCAATGGTCGGGCCCAAAATCCTGGCCGCGCTCGAGATGCTCGACGCGAGGCCGTGAACAGTACCAAGAAGATCCGGGCTCGGCGCGCAGTCGTTGACGAGCATAATGGTCGCAGGGTTGACAAATGTCCTGGACAGAACGTTCATGGTCAGGACGATCGACAGACACGTCCAGATCAGGCCGGCCTCGTCGGGCAGGAGGACAAGGTAGGGCAGCGAAAAGTATGCGACAATGCTGAGGGGGAGGAAGATGCGGTAAGAGCTCCTCACACCAAGGTGGCTGATGATTCTCGGATACAGAAGCAGTTGCAATGGTATGCCAATCATGCCAATGGTCATGTTTGCGAAACCCATCTTCTCGCTCGAAAGTCCCAGACCACCGGTGAAGCGGAACGGCAAGTGGAAATCCTTATTCTCTGCTCGCGGCGCCGGTAACAGACTGAAGAACATGGAATTGAATGCCGACACGTGCAAAGACTGTAAGAAGCGCTGCAGCATATTGAGGCAGACATTTCGAGTCATGACGGCACGCAGCGGGGTTTGTCCCTTGTCCTCGGGCTTGGGCGGACTGTCATCCGCTTCCTCCTCATCCCAGAGTTGATTCAGCGAAGTTTCTGCGATGCTGCATGGTACGGACTGGTAAGAGTATGTTGATTCTGGGCGCCGCAGAATCTTGTGCATGATGAGGCGGCCGAGTCTGCGTCCGGGATCTGGCCGTCCCCGTAGCCGCGGGTGCGTCTCGTCAAGACCTAGTATAATGCCAAAAGCGGCTGCTCCCAAAACGAACGAACAGAACAAGTTGGGAAGTGCGTACGGGAACCTTTCGAGGAACTCGACGCCATCCTCTCCACCAAGAAGAGAGCCAGGCCCAAAGATACCAGGCATCGAATGGATGGGATCTGCGAGGAAACCGCTTAGAAGTGGCCCAATGATAACACCGACATTGAAGCACATAGGCAAGAGAAGAAAGGCCCGAGATTGATAACTGCTCGTGTATTAGCAGCTTGATCCAATTGAACATGCTAAGTTTATGGGAAATTTGACGTACCGTTTATCAGCAACCACTTCAGACACCATGGTCCTTAGTACGCCTACATTGCCATTGAGCGCACCAGCACAAAATCGGAAGAAGAAGGCTGCAGTCAGAGATCTTGAGAATCCCATTCCAAGAGCAGAAAGAGCCGAGCCGGTAAGACCAATAATTAAGACGCCCTTGCGACCCAGGCGAGGGTTATCTGCTGCGCGACCCCACCACATGGAAGTGAGACATTGTGCTGCTGCAAACACGGCAGTAAGGTAACCCGCCTGCTTGGCAATCTCGGAGGGACCAAGGTGTGGACTGAACCATCGTAGCTGATAAAAGAGATATGATGTCAAAGACCTTTCGCTCAATGGTTCGGCGAGACGAGCAAAGACGAGGACGGCCAACTGCCCTTTTCTGGGCAGCGACATCCACGAGACTACCTTCGTTCCATTTGAGTTTGAAGGACTCTCAGGCTCCCGGATTAAAGCCGTCGTCTCGGATGGCTCCGCTGCCGAGCGCGACCTGTCAGATGTTTCCGCCATCGAATCTCGCTGAGGATTCACCTGTCGTTGTCTCTGAAGCAACGAAGTGGCCGTAAGAATTAATCGAGGATGAAGGGAAAATTCGCCAAGCATGCGCGGCGAAAACAAAACGATATCTATTAATTAGTGAGTATAGGGTCCATTCAATCCGATGGGCTCGGGCTCGGTCCAATAGCCCAATGCTGCTAGTTCACCTCTATACACACACTATAGTGGTAGGGTAGGTATCCATGACCCCTGTTGACCCGCAGAGTCGATGGGCCCAGGGTTTTCTCCGACGGTGAGGAAATCCGAGATTGTCTCAAGCTACTGCATATGCTTAGTACGATCACATCTTATCAATCTTATCATTGATCTTTTCGTTTTGCAGACACTCATTTGATTAGGTGGGTACGTACCAGTAGAATGATCCATGATTAGGGCCTCGTGATGGTGCGCGTGCCACCGGGAAGCATCATGCTGACCGACCAGCCTTCCATCGCATGAACCTCCTCGGCAATCTTTTGTAGCCAGATTGTAGGGATAGTGGATAACCAGAATTCACATTTCTCGTGCTTCAAAATCTCTGATCCGGATTCCCACGACTGTTGACCGCCGTACCTGTCGCCAGTGGTGAGCTGAGCGTGGGCCAAGGACAGATATATCATCGCTGCCGTGAATCCGGCAGTGGAATTGAGAATGTTCATGTTCTGCACCTCGCGAAGCGCAAACATCCACTGGTGCACCGCTTCTTCGCGGTCTGGCCCTAGATGGACTATGCGGGCTGCGGCAAGGACCATACGCATGTGCAGCTGTTGGTCGTAAATGTCGTTCAAGTCACGAGGCTCGTGATTCTTCAGTTCCTCCAGTACCAATATAGCCGCGTCTAGTCTTCCGAGACCAATGTTGCTTTCGACCGATGCCAACAACAGTCGTCGGAAATCGCGGCGCGACCGGCCAACCCCTTTAGCGCTATCGAGTTCTGGCTGGAGCATATCCAGTGCTTTTGCATACTCTTCCATTTCGCAGTAAATATCTGCGAGTCTCCCAACCAACAGGCGCCGAGAGTTATCACGTATGGGCTTGTGCGTGTTCAAAGCCATGAATTGTTCAAGCGAAGCCCGTGCCGCGCCAAAGTCTCCAATGGACTGAAAAAACCTTGCCGCTGTACTCTGAAGCCTAAACGTTACCTCGGTATTGAGAGTGGACAGAGGGAGCTCTGCGCTCCACTTGTAAATGAATGATGGAACATCATTGTCGTAGCACTTGATCTTGTTCTCGATTTGTGAAATGTGAAGCCGTCCTTCGAGTGCATGATCGCGGCGAGTGACTGGCTGCGGGCCGCGCCACATGAAGTTGCGTATCTGGGTCTCAGACTTGACAAAATCTCCATCATTACGAGATAGTATACTCTGAAAGAGCACGACAGAGGCCTGGAGATAGTACGACATAGATTTTCGCACAAATGTCGTGGCCCGTTCCACGGCGGCGCGCCGGGTGGGGGTCGAGTCTCTCTCGGCAAAGTACAGGATCGCCTCGAGAACCTGAGAACGATCTGACCTTTGCACTTTGTGCATCTCGATAGCTTTATCTAATATCGTCCACACTGCGTTTTTGAGCGGTATTGACCTATGCAATGGATGTGAGAAGAGATAGTTAAGGATCTAAGGACGAAGTCATACCAATTTGTGTGACCTTCGAAGCATGGTGGACAGGCACAGCACAGCAACTTCAATGCTATTATTCCAAGCTCATCCACCACGTCGGATGTCAAGGCTTGGGACAGGAATAGGCTGAATTCCGGGCGCAAAGACCATGTGACAGCGCCGCCCTCCAAGACGTGCGTGATGATGTAGGGGCTTGCTGCCACTGAAGCGAAGACTGTCTCGTCTGATAGACAGTCGACGATTTCCTTCGGGAGACCAAATTCTGTCGCACTGATAGTTTCTATCTCTCCATGAACATCCCACCGACGCTGTGAGGGGCAGTCATTTTTCAGCAGAACGACGGGAATATTCGAGCCGCCAAGGCCATGTAGTAGAAGCAGTAGCTGATCAGAACCCGGAAGGACATCAGCGTAGCCGGTC
This sequence comes from Neopestalotiopsis rosae, assembly GCA_023078685.1. Taxonomy (NCBI): domain Eukaryota; kingdom Fungi; phylum Ascomycota; class Sordariomycetes; order Amphisphaeriales; family Sporocadaceae; genus Neopestalotiopsis; species Neopestalotiopsis rosae. The sequence continues at coordinate 3,589,306 of JALGAS010000001.1, forward strand.
AAAAGGTTGTAATATGAAGATTGCAGAGAAAGATCTGATGAGGTGAGTAGTCAATCTCCCAACGATGGATTGCATAAGACGACCGACCTTGTAAATGATTTAGAACTGCGCGCTGTACAAACTCTGTGTAGTGACTAAACTGTGGACGAAGGGATAAGAAATGACTAAATAATTGCTCATCGTCCATGTTCAAATATCTTTCGTATCTATACAATGTTGAGTATTCTTCTACTTCATTTAGAAGTGGCTCTGGAATGGGCGCCATGTTGCTTACGTCGAATGTGGGATGTTTAGTGGGAACCAGAAAATTGCTCCAATGCCTCCAAGCTTGCGAGCGAGCTGAATATATTTTCTTCCTGAATTTCGAATATTGGTATAATTGGCTTGTCCGATGAAGAGTTTGGCAATGGGTGCGGGCACGGACGCTTGCGCGTTCAATCTCGACCTGAGGAATACCACCACGCAGGCAAGCCGCCGCCGTAGCTCGGCGTGGACAGCATCGTCGTCGGATGCCGTCCAAAAGCCGTCGACATCTCCCCGGAATCTCTCACATACCTGATTGACAGGCGTGAGATCGACGGACTCGACAGAAAAGACCTTATTCGTCCGCTGGTTGCTTGGGGTAATGCGATACTGCAGCTCGCGACCGAGGGATCTGGACTGACCCAGCAGCGCAACCAGATCCTGCAGGTGTGAGTTTAGAGCAGGGATCAAGTCTTTAGCTTGATCCTCGTTGAAGGTCTCCGCTAGGCGGTGAATTGAACTGCAGAGACATGTTTCCATCGCGCCAGAATGCGGCAGCGACTTATTGCCGAGGAAAACCGGTCATTTGCTGATATCAATCCCCCAGTGTGATCTTGAACAATGTACGCGTTTGACCTGGGGTCAGTACGTAGTACAGTAAGTAGTACGCGCGGGAGTCGGCAGCAGGTCCAGGTGACATGGAGCCCCGCTTGGTCCGGCGCCATCTGCGATATTTTATCTCGATCATCTTATCAGATCCGGGCCCGATAATCAACAAAGGTTTACTCGCCTACTCAATGGCGCCACACTCAGAACGCAGAAGCCCCAGTATACTAGACAGCTTACATATTAGTGCACGATAGTTCATTTGTGCAATGCTAGACGTCGATTGAGCGGTGGCGCATGCTTCTCGAAACTTCTTTTTAAGAGTCATACTCATTCACGATGGAATGGAGTCACAACGCGCCGCCGGTTACAAACATACCAAGGGTCGATTAGATAAACTCATCACTCGGATGTCTTATATTTTTGCTGCTCCCTCAACATGATGGCATCCACCATGTCGTCCCTCAAAGATGTTGTTATTCTTGCAGTCCCCTGGGATCATCCAGATGGTATCCACCTCCGCAACCTGCAGCGAAACGAAATAGCCTCTGTCGGAGGCGTGGAACCCGGAATTGCACCGTCAGCCGCCGACGTTCCAGTTTTTCTAGTCGCATATTGCGATGGTGTACCGGTCGGCTGTGGCGGTTTACGTCCGCTACATGCCGAGACCGCTGAGATCAAACGCATGTTTGTCGACACTGCAAACCGAGGGCCCCTAAATCTACCCCAAGGCTCGGGCAAATCAATTGCAGAGATGATACTTGAGAGGCTGGAAGATGAGGCGTTGCAAAGAGGCTGGTCATTGCTGCTATTAGAGACTGGTGTCTTTTTGACAAAGGCAAGGCGCTTCTATGAAAGATGCGGCTTTATTCAACGCGACATGTTTGGGGATTATACGGAAGCCGACAATAGTGTCTGTTACGAGAAGCGGCTCGATTCAGGCCAAATGATTTCAGCAGTTTCTCCAAGCTGAGGACCGCACCCGATGCTTCCATCTTGGAACTCCTGTAGGACAAGATACCGACCATCAAATACCTAGACATTTATAAGTGTGCAGATACCGTACACTTTATGATACACGGAACGTGATACTGGCGATCCATAGCTATAGAGTGTTCAACAGTCAAGAGGATTGTCACCTTCGGCTTGGTTGTCACGGCAAATACTACGGTATTGAAAACAGTGAACCATTCAAACAAAATTCATCATGTACGGATCGGTAAAATGCTGCCAAAGAAATGATCCGTATCCAAAGGGATTGCTCTCAAACAAACAGACTACTACAAATAATGTCCAATCTCCCATAAAGTCCATGTAGCTCCCAGTTACAACCGCTGTTACGGCGTCAGCTATGATGATGGGCACCACGAAGGCCGTTGTGAAAAGCGCTGGCTCTAGCCATTCGGACTGTTGCGCTAAATAAGTGATTATGAGTCCGCATCTTCGGGCTTCATCCGAGTAGAATTGAAGATCTAGGGACAACATCCCGTGACCTTGTACTTGACGGTGATCTGCCAAAACGCTAATCTTGCTCCAACCATTCCGAAATTCTCGACTTTTGTGGATTTCTTGCGGCTTTATGGCGTTGGCTAAATGCTTCTGTACATCAAATGATATACGAACGACATCGAAGTAATACGAAAACGATCTCAGTCCTGGATGTTGCTCAACCCAGAGTACAAGGAGAAGTCTTGCTTTCTTCTGGAAGCCACTGACCGAGGCAGGGAAATTAAAGGCAGTCTGATCGTATTCTAACTCGAAAGCGACCTTCTTGTGGAGTGCGTCAATCACAGACACAGTTCGCTGTGTTGGACTGAAGGTTTCAGATGGGTGGACTGCCCTCAAATGGACGCCCCTCGGCAAGGGGCCGAGATGGACGGCATCGCGGCGAAAAATATCATCGGGTGGACTCACTTTCTCTCTTAGGGCGTATTTATCAATAACAGCATCCTCGAGAACTCGTGAAGAATAATTAGCCAGTCGTGATGGATTCCGTCTGATATAGCTGCCCAGACCCACCCGCACAACGTCGATACCCTTCCTTTTCGAGAGGTCTCCACGAGAACACCCCAGTCCGAGTATAATCTTGTCTGCATCTACCTGCACAGTACATCTGAGGCTGACTTTGCCATTGCCGATCAGATGAGTTGTGCCCGCGTCATCTCCACCAAAATGCATTAAATCAGCACAATCTCGAAAGTCCCGCGGCGAGGTTGCAAGCAGACCACGATATGGAAATCGACTGGCTGATTCGGCATCTGAACACCAGGCAAACAGGGTATCGTCTTGAACCTGGCTCATTATATGCTCCTGGAGTCGAATAAATGCTTTATCACCTTCGCCGTACAGCAAAGGCATATTCACATCAAAGATTCCCATGAGACAGTAAGCCAAGTCCTCCTTTCGCTTGGTGTGTCTTTTTGCCGCCCAACTCATGCGGGCAGCAACGCTGATATCTTCAAACGGCTTCTCTTTGCGCAAGACGTCTTGTGGTATCCCAGTAATATCATGTAGAATGTCGCATAACTCGGTTTTCCGCCCGATCTCAGACCAGTCGCGTCTATAGAATATGACTTCTGCAGGAGCCAACAACTCCTGCAGGGTCCATCCACGGCTTAACCACTTGCATTCCTTCAGCGTATGTCTGACCATGTCTGGATCATGTGGGGGTGCTGCATCTTCGAGATATGCATAGCAGAATTTGGAACTGCCGTACCATTGATACATGGAGTTGATTGCCTCGCTCAGCTCGGCGCTGCTGTCCTTGTTGATGCAGCAAGTATCAACCCAAGCATAATTGACCTTGTGCCTTTTCGCCTGGTCGCACGTGAGCGCGATCTTTTTGTACCCGGTCTTGTGCCTCGACTTTTCTTGGTCCGAATTCGTGAAGTCGGCAAATGTGACCTCCTCATTGCCCCATGTATGCGACAGAATGGCGTAGGGTGGGGGGTCCGACACAAAATATTCGAGCTCCAGTGTGTGGACGTTGATGAGATGCATCTTCACAGGGCATATCAAAATTATCGACTAGATTTCAGAAAGTGAGACAGATTTGGGTATGTATGTTTCATTTAAGAAGTATGCAGAAACATGTACGATCAGCAAAGCCTTTTTCCAATTGTGCACAGCCCGGTTGAGGCTGTACCTGGACAGCTTCTAAGTAGACCATCTGCAAGCCACTTGCCATGTGGCAGGGCGTAGAGTGCATGGAACCTCTCAAAGGTTTTATGAAATCCATAACCGAGTCCTGCCGCATGTAATGACGATGTACCTCGCTGTTGTCAATAGTGGCCTGCTGGATTATCGCGTTGTTTCTTGAAAACGATGATTGAATCATTCTGCATGCCAATTTTAATCTTTCGTCAGAAGCCTTGGCCGCTTGTATCTCTAAGATGAAGGAATTATCGGTGCTTTGATCTCGTGTGTAAATTGTTGGTTGTTTGTGTGGCAGTCTGCGCCACGGCGGTCTTACTTATGGAGCCAGCAAGTGTCTCGCCCCGGGCTTCGCTAAGATCCTCGCTAACGCTCCAGAGCGACCCGCCAAGCTAAAGAGCATTTGTACCACCAGGCTGCAAAGAATATGGCAACATGGTTTGCAGCACGCCTGAAGCCATGGATTGTAAAATTGGGGGTTCATAGTGGTAAGACAGTCTCTTTGAATTTCCAACTGCATTAGTTATTTTTCTTCTTTTTTTTTGTTGCGTATCTGATGGCTACATGAGCAATGACAAGGGCGAACATTAGAAACAACCTGGTAAGTACTGTCGCTATGGGGCGAAAGATGTTCAAGTCTTGCTGTATCTATCACTATGACCATCAACCGGTACCAGCTTTATATTGTCCTACCAGAAGCCGCATTTGCGATACGCTTCTTCAGAACGGATTATATAACCTCTTTTGGGAAAGTGAAGCCGCAACCCATTGTCGATACCAATAACCACCTCGTGGTGGCTCGACCCGATCAAGGTACCATATTGAGGATGCGACCCGGGAACGGAACTAAAGTCTGTTAGCAATTGACTGGACTTAAAGATAATGTGTAGTCAGCATACTCGACTGTCTCAATCACCACTCTGGTGTCAACAGGAATAGAATGGAGGTCAGTTTTGGACAAGTCCAATTGGGCAGACTCGGATTGCGAGATCACAGTCGAAGCCTCCTCTGCGCTGATATTGTTGATGCTCCCGGGTAGTGGTATACGGGAAATCCTAGAAACCAGAAGTAAGCATATCGGAATGCGAAATATACAGAAAATTCTGTCATGATATGCGTCACATACCATGCATATACACGCGGAAGGTCAGAAGCTCCAAACCCTAGAACCTTCTCAAATTGAAGATCAACCAGCGCCCATCTGACAACGAACACAACGTTGATATCGGCAATCGTCATGGTATCGCCAGCGACGAATTTGCGATCTGCGAGCATTTCAAGTTCCAATATGTCAAAGATCGATTTCAGCTCGCTCATCGCGCTGTCGCGCAGAGTTGCGTGGTCTGGCCTGGTCACAACCGCTGATTTTCATTAGCACGTGCAACATCGATTCTTTGCGAACAAAGTTCCGACGTACAGAAGATAGTAGCCCGATCCTGCAGGAGCCCGGGAAAGCTGTCCAGTGCAAAAGCTCGAAGCATTATACCAATGATTGTATTTCCATACGCCTCAAAGGCCTTGTCCGACGGGCTGGATTGCAGTGTATCCGACAAGGCATGTATAGCGTCTATGGCAACCGCAGAATCGCAATAGACATCTTTGCCAATTGCCATGATGGGAATGCGCCGGTGGGTGATACCGAGAGCGGTCATATCTGGACGAGGGAGCATCATGGGCTGCTCGCATTGTCGGAATGGAAGACCAGCAGCTGATAATGCTAGGCGAACCTTTTGGCCGTATGGCGAGAAACCTTGAAACGTCAGTTCCCTACTTGTCTAATGCAAGCAATTGTTCTCACCATAGTCAAACAAAATAATGGGAGGCGGCATGACTGTTCTGGAAGTCAGGATGTTCAAGAAAAATGCAAGTGTCGACAGTTGATGTCTTTCGAATTCGTCTGTGATTCATGTCAAATTCACAGACATATTTATGTATTTGTTGGTGCGGAGGTTGTCCGCAGCACTGGGGACGTCTGGTAGTATAGACCGGGCTAATGAGGCCTATGGACCCTGCCCTCGCCTGCTTTTAGCTTAAGAGAGGGTCGGTTTTCACGGCGGCTGCCAGCAGGACAATTAGCGTAACAGTGCTAGTGACGACATCTCAAAGTCAACAATTTCCCTTTCCAGTCAATGAGTGAGTCGCGACAACAAAAAGTATCGCAACGTCCCATAATTGAGGTGGGGATGACCGTTACTATCGAGGTGGAATGCAGTAGAATGCGGGAAAATCGGAGAATGATGCGCACCCGATAAATGGTCCGATGCGATCGATCATGCCTTTCGCATTGCTATAGCGGATCCGAGTCTTGAGTAGACTGGGTCCATCCATTGACTGCCCGCTCGCTCGCCGAAGAACGGTTGAGCATGGTTTCTCGGTCGCTTCTTTGGAGAAATGGAAGAGAGCATGCCTTGATTTCATGATAAAAAATCAGTTTTTTCTTTAATCGCAAATATAGCAGTGCCCTTTTCTTGATCTTCGGCAGTCATCACCAGTGCCACTGCAGGCTCGCCAATTACCCAGCCTTCAGAACGCATCGCTCCTATGTCAGGTCTCTCTTCACCCTCTACGGCGCTGCGCGAACTCAAATGATTCACGTCGTGCAGGTCAACCAAGTCTCTCAGCCTATGTGCAATCTCGTCCGTCTCATCTTCCCCAGGTTCTCTCACCAGAGGTAGGTCATCTGGGAGGGTCCAGCGTGCTATCTTCTTGCTTCTTAGACCATCTTCACCTTCAAGCGAGCCAAATGCCCACCAACGGATTGACCGGTCACTGGGAACGATCTTGTACGAGTCTCCTGGGCGGAGTAGGCGGAGCAGCTTGTCTTGCACCGACTCATCCTTGTTGCCCAGGCGCTGGACAAGCCTCTCGGGAGGTAAATCGAACACAACTTCGACGTCACCTTGACCTACCGGCGGAACGGTTATGAATGTGAATCCATCATCTTCTCCGCGCTTTAGCAAGTCCGGGTGGCCCGATATGCGCGTGGTGGTGATGTTTCGCGCCACGGGTCGCAGCGGCAACTCTGGGGTGGGGCATCGAGTATCTGACGCTGTAACCCGAGGCGATCGCATAGCACGGATGAAAAAGGCATCCTCGGATGGTGTTGTATCCAGACACGAGTACTTTGTCAGAATCGTGACAGCGCGATCGGGAAAGGGCGAGTCAGTCTGTTTGACGGACGCGATGAGTCTGAGGGGCTTTGAAGGATACGGATCGTGAATGAAAATGGCATGCGGGGGGCTCGTAACAAGGCTGAGTGAGAGCTGAACATTCTCTTGTTGGTACTGCGTTGGCCGGGATTGAGGGGCCATTTTCAATGAATGTACGGTCTTTGGCTGTGGCCTTCCCGCTGCTGTTGAGGAATTGTGTTTGCCCACGAAAATGGACGATGAAGACGAAAAATGTATGGGTTCGTCCAATGAGAATGAAAGGGGGTTGATAGATGAGAGCACGGTGTTATTTGGATGATCATCAAGACCATGAGCAAACTATCGCTTTTTGTGTATTATGCTCTTGAACGTCTGTGGCTTGGTCAATTAATGCGGTGTCGTAGTACCTGACGTAACTGGAGCTATAAGGGGACACCAGGACGTTGGCTCCTGCTAAGCCACAGGAATTTCCACGCCGCTTACTGGTACCGTCAGTGGCGTAAGTGTGACTTACGTTGTATCCAATTAAAATGCTTCCTGCGATTATATTCTATTATATATCCCTAACAGAAGGTCACATTAAGGGGCCAATACTTCAGCCAGTACTTAGTTGCCCCCAGGATCGACGACCTCACCGAATAACGCATTAAATAGGTAGAGAATCTACGCCGCATTCATCACAATGCGCACAGAGATGGAAGTCGCGTCGGTGTGGGATTCAGCCACAAGCAGCACTGCCTGTCCTCATTGCTCAAGTTGGGCGATGAGAACATAGATTGAGCCTCGAAATAGATCAACCGGAAGAGATGGAAGAGTCTTCTCTGTGCCACCACTTGATAATGGAATAAGAGGAAAGGATCACGAAAGTCCTACGGTGAAAATAAATATAAAAGAGCCGATAGAGCTTGAGAAGCCTGTCAGGAGTTGTGCTCAATCAGGCTTCATCACCCCAGCAATCGCAGCATAATCATTAACAGCATACCCAAATTCCGAGCTACGAAAGATAGAAGTTTGAGAACAATGTACTTTGCAAAGGAATTAGTCCTGCTATTGGCTGGGTCTCTAGCTACTACGGCCTTCCCTATGGAAGAGTCTAGGACCACCCTGCACCGGCTCAGTAGACGCGGAGTATCGTATGATGCGAGCTGCGATCGCAAGATCTCTGGGAGCGATAAACTCTACAAGGACAAGGTCCAGACAGCCTTTGCAGATGCTGGCCAGTTGGCACAGTGAACCCAGCAAGGCCAAGATTCCAAAGGAAACGCTTTTACTGAGAGCACTGCGTAAGTATTCTAGGATTCTGCATTCTTGACCAAAGTGACACATTTGCTAACCCTGGTGTCTATCAAGATTCACCCACTACTTTGGCGATGGCGACAAAGATCAAGTCAAGAGCATGATGCAAGCTATCTACAACAGCCGAATCCCAGACGACAGTAATCATGAAGGGCAAGGTTATACGATAACCATCAAGTGCGGCTCGGACCAGGACAAAGATAACTGCGGAGCTTCGGTCCTGGCAGCCACCAGCCCGAAGCCCGATGATCCGACAGTAAGTCTATTAACACGGTTGGGGACTTCACTAATACTACAACCTCTGCCCCAACATTGTTAGCACTATGAGGACGTACAATAACAATGAAACTAGATGGTTCTCTGTGACCGCTTCTTCAGTGCCAACACGGTGCAGACCAAGCAAGACCTCTCGACCAAGAAGATAGGCTCGAGACGCGGCCAATGGTGCCAGCCAGGTGAACAGTTCCCCTTCTTCGAGGTCGCCGGCCTGACCATGTTCCACGAGATGACGCACTTGGACGTGGTAGGCTCCATGGCCGGACTCAGCTCCCGGGACGACCCTGATGGGTTCCAGTCTCACGGCACTGTAGACGTGTACGTCCAGGGAGACGATAAAGACATGGATAAGTACAAGAATTTGGAACCGTGGCAGGCCGCCCGAAAGCTGCATCAGTTGTGGGACACTTACAACGGCGACAATTCGCAGTACAAGCCCAAGACACCGACTACGGAGAATGCCGAGAGTTATACTGCCGCAGCTCTTGAGTTTTATTTCTTGGCCAACTGCGAGTGGGATGTCATCTTGCCGAACTGGGTGACATTAGCTGTGTACATATTTTACTTGTACTCTTTCTCATATAGCACTGCACTAGAATCTATGCGACTATCATCTATCAATCATTACGTACCAGATCTCAAGAGTCTCAAGAGTCTTAATGAGGCTTATGTAGAATGAGAAAATCTTGCCCGAAGAGTGATGCAGCCATCGATTATCTCTTCCAATACATCAAGCAAGCCTGACCGGCCGACGTCACCGCACCCAAAATGATATCTAGGCGCAATGCTCGATACTGGTCTCCTGTTTCTCTGCAACTGGTGCGCCGAGGTCCCTATTCTCGTCCAAAAAGGCACGATCTCCAAATGCCGTGGCGATTTCTTCCAAGGTATGCCGAGCAGTCTCGACGTACAAAAGTTTCACCATACCTGCAGAGAACAAACAAAATCCAAGTATCAATACATAATAATAGCCATGCATGGCGGCAAATGCCGACGGCGAAGAAATTCCGATAATGAAATTAAAAAGCCTACGAGGACAGAGTACAGATTAGCTCGCGTCTCCACGTTCCTGTGAGATTTCACACAAGGTCTTTGACTTGTGATATTCTTACCAATTTGACGTCGTTGCAAGAGCAACACCCTTGCTTCGCACCGAGAGAGGGAATACTTCAGCCGGTAATAACCAGGGCATAGGTCCCCACGTGGCGCCGTAGATTGCGTTGTAGAGAATGACGAACGAGAACATGCCGTTGGCCCTGGTCAGCGGCGTAAGACTCTCAATTTGGGTGAAAGCGCACATGATCGCCAGGCATGCTGCCATTCCACAACCTATGGCGTTTCCATATCAGCCAAGATGTTTTCAACATTCATCTTCTTTCGATCAGACAGTTATTTACCTCCGTATATTAGAAGTGGCTTTCTTCCCCACGAGTCGGCTAGCCACCAGGTCGGCACGGTGGCAGCAATGTAGATGAGTGAGTTTGCCGCCGTATAAAGCAGCGATTTTGCGGTGTCGAATCCGGCGCTGGAAAGCGTACTAGGTAGGTAGAAAGAGATGACGTTGATGCCATTTAGCTGTGCAAACATTTGTGCTGTGACGGCCATGAATGTGCGTTTTCGGTATCGTCCAAACATATCCTGGTGACCACAACTATTAGTGACAGATACCTCGAAAGATTCATAATACATACCTTCCACGAATCTTGATCGACCTCCTTCTCATACGCTACTGCCTGCTGAATCTCGTTATAGACGTGTTGTACATCTTTATCGTGTATATTCCCCTTAGCATGTAGATCTGCCACCGTTTGTAAACACTCTGTCGTGAAGCCATTTCTCGCAAGCCATCGTGGTGTTTCGGGCAAGATGAAGGACATGGAGAACAGGATGGCCGCCAAACCCATCTGAATATAGAAGGGTCCGCGCCACGACTCGACGTCGGGGACGAGAAAGTAGAAACCATAGTTCACCCAGCAGGACAGGGAGTAGCTGGCTATCAACAAGCTGTATTCGATTCCCACCATGAGTCCTCGCTAGTTTTTCTCGGTGATTAGTCTCGTTGCTCAAAGTCACCTCTGGACAGGAGATTTGGCGAATTAGACGTACTCGATGAGGCCGCGCGATTTCTGTTTGGATTATTGGGACAGTCATGGACAAGATGCCGACAGCCAGTCCCTGCAATGTTCGACCGCTGATGAAACACGCCAGGTTGGGGGCGAAAGCTTGGATGAAAGCAGTAATCAAGTACAGGAAGCCTCCCAGGCGAACACATCGCTTACGGCCGAGGAGGTCACAGAGATGTCCGGATGCGAAGGCCGTCAGAGCGGCGGCCACCTGTAAACAAGCAACAGTAATACCTATGATTCAACAACAATGAGCTTTCTGTATGTGATTACGAGGCACATGTGATTAATGCATACCGATTAGATTTGTGTCAACATTGTCAGTGGTACCGTCCGCTCCACCATGGTCACTGAAAAATGTTCTGATCCATACAGGATTGACGAGCAAACCTGCCATAATCCCTAATACCATTAAGCATTAAAAGTGTCATAACGACCGAACGGGATGGCACACCTTGATCATAACCGAACAGAGCATCGCCAAGGGAACCAAAGACAGACGTCAAAATCAGCAGTGGACGACCACGTAACCAATTAGGATATCGTGGATTGTAGGATGTTCTGGTCAATACTCTTTCCAAGCCATTTCGAGTTTCAGGTTCGATACCTTCGCCTGGTGAAGCAGCAAGGACGGGACTGTCGGTAGAGGCTTTTGTGGTCATGATGACAATATAATATCGAGCGATACAAAGAACAATACTTAACGGCTCGCCAAGGGGCACAAAAATTACTGGGGAGGCCAAATGATGGTGTCTTTATACAACATTGTCATCACTAGTGCATCTAGTAGCGGTGGATATTATAGAAAGCACAGTTGGGGTAATCCCCAGAATTCACAAATTAGTACGGTTCGGCTTGAAAACACAAAATCTGGGGGATTTCTGGGGGCTCTGCAGAGGCGTTTGGCTACCGAGTCATGACTTTAGGGCAATTTTGCCTCATTTGGTAAGAAATTCCGATCTAGTCCAGCGCTGCAGCCTCCAATCCCGTGTTAAATTGTGCCGCTTGTTCTTCGAGCACACACAATACATGCCAGACTCCGCATCTTAAAGTCTCTCATGAACTTCACGGAACTTCGCATGCGACAGACCTCCAAGTGGCGCTCAGTAGGTATTCCGCCATTTGATCTCATCCAAGTACAGCACGATTGGGTCTGTCTTACCGAGGTTGCTGTGGAAGATCTACTGCGTTGTGCCGCGTCTATAATATGACCAGTTGCTCACTGCAAGCTCATGGTAGGGGCCAGGCATGGGTGTGGACTCTTATTGGCAGGCCATACTTGTACTGCAGAAGAGTAAGTGGATAGATGCATTCACTAATTTAAACAGATGTAGAGTGCTTTCAAAGGTAGATTTGTGGCTACTGAAGATGCCAAAAGCTTTTCAGTCGGTCTCTGACTTTCAGGCACGGCCATCCCAGGTGCATTTCAGCCTCAGTTACTATTTCTAGAAGCTGAGTTGTTTCGACAGGATTGTCAAATAGTTCGCCACACATGGCGATGGCCAAACCGGCAGTCAATCGTGCGGGCATAAATTCCGGGTTTGATTGCGCAACACCACATATGATCCGTACTGAGTCTCGTATCTTGTTTTCCTGTGCTTGTACGAAACTAGCTCGCCCCAAACCTAAACTTGGTGCTCGAGGATCATGAGCCAAAAGTAATATGCGACATAATTGCAGATACTGCTGAGCAGCTGTAGGGCAATCGTGAGAGTAGTAGACAGCTGGAAAGGCAGGGTGTACGCTTTTTGGTGTCCTCGGCCCCTGTTGATCTTTGTCGATCTGTATATGAAAGTCATCATCAAAGACATGATTCATAGGCTCAAAAGACGCAGGTTTGCGTATATTCCACTCGTGTAGGTATTGAAGCAGACGATCCCATTCCGCAACATCTTTTGGCCCTTTCATGTATGTATAGTTTGTTACTCGGGCTGCGTGGACGATCATTCGATAGGTCCAGACGGCCTCGGAAGTTGGTTCCGAGCTGGCGGCCACGTTACAATAATCCAGTATGGCCTCCACAATCGGGCGCATGGTCATGTTGGCGACAAAAATTTCCTGGCGAAGGGCGACGACGATGGCGGCGTGGCTAAAGCTGCTAGCCTCAATATTACCTTGTTTGATGCGCAGGATGACGGGTGCTGAGACGGCGTGCACAGCAATGGCTTGAGAATGTACTGGCTCTTGGTAGGGGTTCAGTTAGTATGCGTTTGTAGTAACAATACAGCATGCAATGGGTCTCTATAGCACTAGCCATGCACAATAAACTCGGAGCTCCTACCTGTCATTTCTTCCAAAAGTCGTAACAGCATCGCTGACGCCAACAATCCATCACTCAGGGCTATTGTTTGGTCATTGAGGCTTGGAATCAATACCTCAAGACAGCGACTCTCATAGATGTGAGATTTGTGATTGCCGATGCCCATTGTGAGTTCCCGATGCCTGGCAGAGATGGCCAGCACAGCGTACAAGATCGTGGCATCCATATTTATGGCAGACTGAACATGAGTCTTGAAGCTCGTCTTAGGGTCACAATAATCGAACTAGCTGGTTCAGCTTATGTCACCACGAGAATTTTGCCAAGGTACCAGTGCAAGGAGAATATACTCACCCAACCCACCAAGACCGTAAGAAAATACTTGATCAACTGCGCTTCTTCCGTTTGCAAAGGCCACAATCTTGTCGAGCTTGAGAATTCCCTCGGTGACATAGTAGTGCTGCTCGGAAGCCCAGAGTAGCTTTTTTCATGCAGTCCGCCCCTGGGAAACTAGGCTGTAGGATATGGATTAAGATGGCTACTTTCAGCCCTGAGATTGTCCGATTCGACGCGACGTAGACTCGGTGTTTTTATCACCGCGTTCACCCTCGGTCGCGCGGCGAGGCTTGCCGCAGGAGTGCTATTCTCGACGGCCGTGGCATCTTGGATGATCAAGGACGTATCACATACTTGCTCCACGTGGGGAAAGCCATCGTCACGATCGGGAATCTGACTGATGGGGTGTGGCAGTTCCGGGCGTGGCAAGTGCTCAGTCTCTCCGGACTCTTCGAGATTACATGCAGCACTATTTTGTGCATCTTGATCAAATACGCAGGCGACTTCCGGCTCCTTGTTGGCGTGAGACTGTCCAACCGGTGTGTTCGATGGCTGTCTGTGCAGTCGAGTATACCGGCGCTTTTGTGGTTTCTTCCCAACTGGGCTGAATCGAATTTGTACCTCATCGTGGCCGCCGCCTCGACAGCTCGCGCTTGCTCTATGACAATTGGAACACGAGCTGCCGTTGGAGCTTATATCACCTGGTAACCGCTGGATCAGCCTTTTGCCAGTGTGACATCGGAAGAAGTGGAAGTAGGCTCAGATGAGACTTTGCTTACATCGCTGGTGCCGCGCACGGCATCGGTGGCTGTATGTCAATTAGTGAGGGGGCGAATCAAATATTGGGGGTTTATGTGAGGACCAAAGTACCACGAGCGGGCCATCAGTCCAATCTGAGCGGGCCCAATGCTGATACGGTAGTCAGATACGGCCAGGTCGGACAGCGCAAACAGGAACAAGAATTGCTGATTCGTGACATGCGAATTTTCCACAATTGGCAATTCCCCCCGATGTGAGAACTCCGTCGAAAATGAATGGTCGATAGAGGGACCATTGCGAAAGGAAAAAGAATCTGCGCTCAAAACAGCAGTAAGCTTCCCCACATTGTAAACAGGAATGACGCGACCGTCAACTTCTGTGCATTTCCCCAGACTGGTGTATCCAAAAGACTCTAGCAGAACCATTCAATGAATGTCCAAGTCAAGTAGGCTACAAAGATGAACCAGGTGGATCACAGGTTTTGTTCCAGGCTAATCTGAGTCTAACTGTAGTCAGTAATTCTGCCCGCTGCTTGATCACCCAGACGTAGTACACTGTGCATATAGTGGGCGCTTCGCTGCTAACCCAGTACGGCAATTTTCTCCTACGACCCAGCATTGCTGTGAGATCCTGGCTACGTGCAAAGCTAGCCAAGATGTAAGTCAAGTTCCAAGCAGTCAATACGGCAGCTACTCTCAAAAAGATAAATTCTGTTTTTCTTTCTTTCGTTTCGGTTTCTTTTATCCCTTCGAACTAGATCTTGTCGAATGTCCTGGATCACAGTTTCCCAAGTCTTGTAACTGCTCAGAGAAATTTCTGGAGCCGGGCACTCATTCATACGAAGAATACACGACTCGCCTATCGAAACAATGCCGTTCGACACACCGTCAAAACTGCCCGACTTGTATGTCAACGACGGCCAATTGCCATCAGACATGATTGGTCTCCTGAAGCCTACTGATCCCCATTCAACATCAATTGAGGACATGCGGGAATCGCTGGCAAGAGATGGTTATCTTCTTCTTAAAGGATTGCTTCCGCGCGAAGATGTCCTGAGGACTAGGGAAAGGTACTTCGATATGTTATCTCCTACTGGCCTTCCCAAGCCCGGGACCCCCAAGATGGATGGCATCTTTGATGCGTCCAAGGACCCTGCGGATTATCCTGGGTTCGGAACGGGAAAGCCGGGCACCGGTACCACTTTATCAGACCAGTTCATGTCACTCGCGCTTCAGTCTCATTCCGAGCCCTGGTATAAAGACGAATTTTGCAAGCACCCCGTCATACTTGACTTTGTGCAAAGGCTCACGGGCTGGGGCAAGAATACTGGCAGTCTAGAACGCACTCTTCTCCGAAATAACGTTCCTGGGAATAACTAAAGCCATTGGCGTGCATTATGACTACATATTTCTGCGCCATGGCGATGACTCTGTGGTCACTGCATGGATTCCCATCGGCGATGTCAAAGTGGAGGGCGGAGGCTTGATCTATCTGGAGAAAGGTGAGTTTCATTGATTAAATTCATTATTTGTACCAATATAAGGCAATTTATAGTGCGGGTTGACTAAACTTTGTTATCAGGTCATCAATTGGGCAAGCAGATTGAGCATGAGTTCACCCAAAAGGCCATGTCCACGGGTATGACCGAGGAGCAGGCGAGAAGCGCATTCAACAGCAACATGATGTCGGGCGGCGTTCTTGACAGTGGTCCCATCAAATTTGGTAAGGAATATCAACGAAAGTGGTTGGTTTCAGCATACGAAGCTGGAGACGTTGTTCTGCATAGCTCTCATATGGTTAGTATTCTTTTCAATCCCAATCAGCGAATAGAGAAGCACTAATGAAAATTGCAGATCCACGCATCGACAATGAATTATGACAAAGACAATCGAATTCGCCTGGGAACAGATTTGAGATTTGTTGATGCAAGCAAAACTTGGGACACGGTGAGTCATCTGATTCGTTCAACAGTGCTTTAGTTAGAACTGACTATCCTTCAGCGATGGGCCAAAGTGTATGAAGATGGAGACGGCCTTTAACATTTATCTGAATTTGAAGAGAAGTGAGGAAAATCGGCAATTGGAGATGCCTTTGCTTCACATCTTCGCGGAACACAGCGAAATTCAAGGCTACATAGTGAACAATCCAAGAAATACTTGAACTTGAAGTAGAGTTGCTTTGGCGTGTGTGCGAGTCCCCAGTTGAAATGATAACTAAGAAGGCATCTCTTCAATGAACAGTATTGTCTTCCGAGTGCGACTAGATGATTATGCTGACATGTTCTGAAAAAAAGAAACCCGTTCGTCGATCTTTTCCGTAAACTAGGACAGACTCGATCATTTGACTCGCATAGGAAGCCGTTTTTCCTGCACCGCCTCCGTCATCTTCGGGGCTAAAGAAGGCGATGATGTCCTTGCCACAATTTCGGTACTCATTAATTGCCGTAATGAGTCCAAGGCACTGGGCGATAGGGAAACTCCCTTCTTCAAGACTTCCGCCGTGATAACGTTGCTCGAGCCATTGTTGAAACCAGAGGCCCGCAGCATAGTTGCGCGATCGTAAAACACATATTGGAAGCAAATTGGAGATTCCAATCGAGTAAGTATTGAGACAAACACAATCCGACCAGCTGATCCCCGCCACAACCCGAAGGAGAAGCAAGATTAATGATTCCATTTCGTTGGAATCAGTCCCGCTGCTAGTCGTACCATCGGCGAACAGGTCGTCAAGGAAGCTCCGGTGTTGCAGTATCATTGCAGCGACATAGTAAGCATAGTTCATTGCTGAAATATGGGACGTGAATTGAAGCGGCACAACACGGCGTCCACCAAAATCGGGGACGTCCAGCGAGATATGTTGTAGGTCGGGCTCAATAGGAATCTGAGACATGGGCAATCGCGAATGCCATTGCTCCAATTCCTGTCCCTGTCTTTGTAATAATGCTAGGCGTGCTGCATAAAGACCTGGAAGAGTTGTCTCGGCACCGCGATGCTCTGCTAAAGGTAAAGAGTTCTCCAAGCTTAGGTATTGAGTGTTGTCGTCGGTTTGCATCGACTCCCAGACGTCAATGATGTGCTGGTTACTCAATCGATACGTTTCGCACAGCAATAGCGAGACGATTGCTCTCCGATTCTCGACGTCGCTCAGCACATGACGGTACTGTAGCGACAAGTGGAAAGGCTCTAGTGTTTTTTGAAACTGAATCGTACTGAAATGAAATCTGAGCCACCACTTGTACGTTTCACACTTTACCCACACTGCGTAGAGTTGTGCCAGATATTCCTTCTTATCAGCGGATTTATGACAGGCCTGGAACAGTTCTTGGATGCCCTTTGCATGGACATCAAAGGCTGTGAAATTTCCCATCATCGACTCGAGGAAGCCGAACAGTGTCATGACAGACAGAGCAAGGGTAGCATCTTGGGTTCCAAGCGTGGGACACCATGCTACCATGCGACGTATTGCGTTTCTATAAAACACCTGACCGAATACATGATGAGGTGTGCTGGGTCGGAATTCTGGGAATTCCTCTCTAGCTTTGGTCTTGACTTCCGGTAGTAATCGACTGAGATGGCAGGCAGAAAGAGCTACCACTGTATCTTCGATGATTGGTGGCATGTCCATGATGGTTGAGCTTGCAACAATTCGGAAAAGCGAGGGCAAGGCGGGTAAACATTGTGTCTCCCACAACTGCAAGTAGTAGAGCTTCCGTGCATAAGTCGTGACGTTTATTGCTGTTTCATGGTGTATAGTAGCGTTCAGATGAGTTGCAACGAGACTGTTCGTCTCTTCTCGAGGCAAATCTTGTGTAGAACCGGCATTGTCCAAGACACATCGCTGGGAATCAGGAAGTGCGTCGCGATTGAGTAATCCCTGCTGCGGCTGGCTAAATTTTCTGCAATCAAGTGTTTCTTTAGGGGCTGCGCACTCACATTGCGACAATGTGCATGGCAAGACACTCCGAAACTTCAATTTCGGCTTCATTGGCTCGCAAATTATGCCAAGCTTTGCGCAAGTGCTACAAGCGGGTTTTCTTTCGTCACACTAAATCCATTCATTTTCAGTCTCTCAATTCATTTCGTGGTATTGACGCTGAGACTATACCTTCTTGCGCCGCTTGCGGCAGGTCACACATCCCGATCTGGATCGGACAATATTTGTTTTCTTTGGCCGCGGTGGTGGAGGCGCATACATTTCGCCGATCTAGAGGAGAGCGTCTATCCGCAGAACGAATTGTTGCTATGCTCTGTGATTATGGGCATTGAGCTCATGTGGTGACAATGGACAGATCCATTTCGTCTTGCCGGCACTAACATGTCTGACTTCGCTCGATCGGATATCCCGGTACCAGTCACGTGGCTGGAGCCTACGAACTGCGAAGCTGCCCCACAAGGACAAGTTTTAAAGTTGGTGTTCTAACCGTCCTGCCTACGATTCATTACAAGCCGGATGGTGTTCCGAGATTCAAGCGGGACCATTGAATTGCTTAGTCGTATCGACTTCTGGGTACATAGATAATTGCTAGATGGTCGAAGGTAGTATAATTAGCTCAGCCACGCCCGATTGACCGGGTATGGAATCAATATCCAAGTCTATGCAAGACGATACGAGTGGCCGGCACTAGATGTAGTGCTACCATCTTCTAAGTGCATTATATAATATCTCAGCGAGCCAGTCACTACAGATCTCAGGCAAATTTGATTTGTATAAAGCCACCGCTCTTCTCATTTGATCAAGTTAGCTAGTATCTCCAGATTCAGATTGCCACCGCTGAATACAATGCCGACATCCCATCCATTCTCGCCAGCTTCTCTCTCGACGAGGGACCTAAAATCCTCATTGAATAAAGCCACGGCCAGAGGCACTGCCGCGCTTGGCTCGATGACTAGTTTGAAGCGCTCCAAAACTAGTTTGAGTGCTGCCTTGATTTCGTCTTCTGTGACACTGAAGAAATTTTCAACCAGCCTTCTCTCATATATGAGGTGCCAAGGTATTTTCCCAAGAGGTGTGCGAAGCCCATCCGCAATGGTCATGGTCGAAACGTTCTCTACACGCTGACCAGACTCGAAACCTCGCTTGGCATCATCGGCGCCTTCAAACGAAGGCTCACAGCCAAAGACTCGTATTCCCGTGCCTTCGCACGAAAGAGCTACGCCAGACAGCATGCCACCACCTCCACAGGGTGCTAGAATGATATCAAGGCGACCAGTATCACACGCATTTCCAGCATTTGCCTCATCAATCATCCGTGCAGCATCTTGCTGCAATTCCAACCCCAAAGTGCCCTGACCGAGCACGATATTAGGATGGTCATATGGTGGCACAAGTCGCGCACCAGTATCTTGTATCACTTGATCGCAGACAGCTTCGCGTTCCACAGACGTCGAACCACTGAATATGATCTTGGCACCATATCCTCGGGTTGCTGCAATCTTCGGCGGTGGTGAGATCGATGGCATTACGATATAGGCAGGAATACCATTTGTTCGTGCAGCAAGAGCTAGGGCCTGTGCATGGTTTCCTATGTTCATGGTTAGCCGCTGAATTGTGGAACAAAGCAGGATCATGACCGGCTATATAGATGAAATCGACTGCTGCTGGTTTCGTTCACATACCTGAACTGTGCGTAACAACACCTTTTTCCGGAGACCAAGTCGGGTCCTTCTTCAATTGTTCAATTGCGTCTGACGGTAAAAATCAGTATAACAGTGTTCGCAGTAGATTCATTGCGTGTTTGAAATAATGGCATCGCTGCAGAAGGTACACTTACGAAATGCACCTCTGACTTTGAAAGCCCCGATCTTTTGGAAATTCTCGCACTTGAACCACAATCTGACTTTTGGCTTGGCAGGTACACGTCCTTCCCACGGAGTGCCAACAAGATCTTCAGCATTCCGTGGCGTGGAAGCCAACTCGGTTAAAGTCGTATTTGTCAAGACAGGAGTCCGATGTACGAACGGCTTGATCAGCTCATGGGCCGCCTGCACGGATGCGCGGGTGAGAGGAGGATCTGATTTGATGTCAGACATGTTGAGGAATGCTACCAGGATTTGGCTTCCGAAAAGTTTTCTGTGGTCTCAAGATGTGAAAAATTGTTCTACGGATTCACATTTTGTATTATCTGGTCGAACGGAGTGAGCATCGCCACCACATCAGATTTCCCACTAGGCCGAAAGTAGTGTGCGGGAGCGACAAGATGCTGACCCACGCAAGTGCCTACTGCGGTACACGGGCTCGCCTGTCAACATAAGTCATTGGATCATACTAGACCCACGGCACCATCTTTTCATCAGCCGTACTAAGGTCCACGTCTCCCGATTCCCGAGTCTCAGACCCACACCACTTATACGTGAAAATGGCGCGACGTGGGCGCTCTCGCGCACCCATTGCGGTTAGTATAGGTTCTGAACTTGTTCTCTAGATAGATACTCTAGCATAATCGTTATTGTGTACAGTCCTTCGTTGAATAAGACCAAGTCTTGACAGGATGGGTAGTGGCCCAAGACCACAGGTTGACTTCTCATTTTCTTCATGCTTCAATTCCCAGAGTACCAACTTGGAACTTATTGAAGCCGTGATTCACTATCTCGAATCAACTGGTATTCGAATCGTGTTCGCTCTTTACAGCATACAATATGCCTCCTCGAATCGCTCATCATTTGCAAAAGGATATCAAGATTGCTTGTGTTCAGTTTGCCAGCAGTATGTACTTGAATGTGCCTGATAAAGAGTTGGTATCATATGCTGACTTTGACCAAATCAGCAAAGAACAAGGAAAAGAATATTCAGGAAGCTGAGCGGTTGGTGAAGTTGGCTGCTCACAATGGCGCTCACCTCATTGTCCTTCCTGAATGCTTCAACTCGCCTTATTCCACAGCTTGCTTTCCTAAATACGCCGAAGTTCTGCACCCTAGCCCACCATCTAAAGAAACTTCTCCCACGTTCCACGCGCTTTCTCGAATGGCCATGGATTCACAAGCATTCATAGTTGGCGGTAGTATCCTCGAGTTGGAAACTGGGAGCCAGAAACTGTACAATACCTCCCTCGTCTTTGCTCCGACGGGCCAACTGGTGGGATTTCATCGCAAGGCGCACTTGTTCGACGTTGACTTCCCAGGACGCATGTCCTTCAGGGAATCGGACGTACTTTCACCTGGAAATGCAATCACCGTCATAGACCTTAACGGCCTAGGCAAGATTGGGCTAGGTATTTGCTTCGACGTACGTTTCCCAGAGATGGCAGCCATTGCTGCCAGAGAGGGGGCGTTTGCCTTGATCTATCCCTCGGCTTTCAATACAACTACCGGGCCTCTGCATTGGGAGGTGCTTGCCAGAGCTAGAGCTTTGGACAATCAGGTCTTTGTGGCCATGTGCTCCCAGAGCTTTGAGCCTAGTTCAGACTACCCAGCATGGGGCTATAGTATGGTCGTAGACCCTTCGGGACAGATCATGTCTTGCGCAGGGACTGAGGAAACGATCGTATACGCTGACTTGGCCGCTTCCTTGATCTCCGATTGCCGCAAGCAAATCCCCCTAAATGGTCAAAGGAGGTTCGACCTCTATAGTGATATAACTAGGGTTAAGAAGGCCTAAGTGCAGCATAATAACGAAATGACTTTGGGTACTTGTTGTTGCATAGGTCGATATTGTTGATATGATTGTGACAGCATACGTTATCTCCGTCTTTTCCTTTCTCTTTTTCTTTTCTTAGCAGTAAGCGGCATGGGCGAGCGATACACATATGGTGAGTAAGAGCCTGTTTATGTGGACTATCGAGGACCAGCAGCTCCCCGAACAGAGCAGGTAAAGCGCTACGGTATCTCCAGTACATACATGAGCAACAATGAATGGCGCAGAAGAGTGCCAGGCTCTTACGTCTTCGAGTTGAATTGGTGAATGAACTATCTTGCGTCGTCAGTCGAACCTACATGTCGATCTGTACTTGCCACATCGCAATCGTTGACTCGAAATAGCAAGCCTGATGAAAGCTAGTAGCACGCCACCGCCTAGGCCTAACGAAACACGAATGTGGAGTACGGCATTACTGGCCCCAGTCAATGCACGGCAATCTCCCTCGTAAGTCCATGTCGAATCAGATCGTCCAACGACAAAATCTGTGGAATACTTGTTGAATGTTGAGCATGACATCCTAACAGAGGCCTGACTGCAGGCTCAATTTCACTCCCCCTTCTCGGAAGCTTTTCGTCGGTAGATTCTAGCTTGTATTTGTCGAATGCTCTTCATTACAGGCCTCTTCTTGGTCCTTCTCAGCCGCCCTAGTATCGGCGTATATATACCCACGTAACAGAAACTTAATCTATGTAACGAAGGATTTTCCAACATAGAGGAACACAACGTTGAATCATTCCACATTGCTATCAGTCCACCATGGCTATCTTGGAGAAAAGAGAAGTCCGTACGGACAAAGCCCCTCCGCCACGACCGTTTTATTCCCAAGCTGTCACTGTCGGCAATCTAGTATACACCTCCGGTATTGTGGGGATCGATCCTCTCACAAACGAGTTCGTAGGAGGAACTGTGAAAGAGCGAACGGTTTGTTCAGACACTTACCATCTTTTCTGGTTACAGGAGCACTAATGAAACAATCATCACAGGCACAAACGCTCAAAAATATCGGCGTTATACTGGAGGAGGCGGGCAGTCACATCAGCCAAGTGGTAAGAATAGCGCAGCTCGTCCATAGCTGAGAGAATTTCCCACTAACCCGCCATCTAGGTAAAGGTCAACGTGTTTTTGCTCGACCACGAAGATTTTACTTCAATGAACGAGGCATATTCCGCGGTGTTCGACCAAGCCGTCAAACCGGTAAGTGGTGTCTGCGAGCAGTATCTGATCATGAGGAATCACTAAGTCAGATCCAGGTTCGCACATGCGTCATCGTTAAACGCCTTCCACGACCTACCGATGTCGAAATTGAATGCATAGCACATTTGTAAACCTTTGTATATTGAATATCAACTCGCAAGCTCATGGACGTTTCCATTATACCATAAAGAAGAGGGGTTGACTCAGTCTCAATAGCTAGTGTCAAATGTTAGATACCATTAGGTCATATTCATCCACAGCCAATTCTATGATCTAGTAAATTCGTAACTACTGCAGGATTCACGGTCTGCGCTACGTCCTACTGGACCCATTATTACCGCAAGAGAGCGCGCTTAGCCAATCAAGTGCTGTACGAAAACACAAATAGGCCTGAGTACGCTACATGTCGCTCCCGCGCAACGTTTTGGGCATAGTATCGGAGCCATCGCCTTCGGCGTGCAGGGCAACATAGAATTGCGTTATTCAACAACAAAGTCGTTACTGGGACCCATCAGAGAGTATAAAAGAAGACAAACACAAGTGCTACAGTCCCGATCCATACTCGACATTGGAATCTTACTTAACAACGTCACACACTGAACTTTGCAACTCGACCTATAGTCCACGCTCCTCATACGATACAATGTCGTCCGTCAAACAGGAAGTTCGTACCGATGGGGCTCCAGCTCCGTTGCCATTCTATTCCCAAGGTGTCACAGTTGGCAATATGGTCTATGTCTCCGGCAGTTTGGCAATCGACCCTTCGACGGGGAAATTTGTCGAAGGCACTGTTGCTGACCGCACCGTAAGTGAAATTCAAATTATAAAAACTTGTGGCATTCGCTGACGTTTGTCTCCAGAGACAAATCTTGAAGAATATCTCCAATATTCTGGAAGCAGCAGGAAGTCACATTGACAAGGCGGTGAGTCAATGTCAATCAGAAATCAGGTTGACATGCGTACATACTGACTCAAAATAGGTCAAAGTCAATGTTTTCCTGACTGACATGGGTAACTTTGATGCGATGAATGGCGCTTATCATGAAACTTTCAATAAGGGTGTTCGACCAGTAAGAGCATCTTCTTTTCCCCGGAACCTGTCAAGTTTTCCACTGACATTGATATCGGCCAGATCAGAACATGCGTGGCGGTCAAGGAACTTCCATTTGGGGCAGATGTGGAGATCGAAGCATCGGCAATCTTATGAGAATTCCATTCTCATCAGTCTTTATTCTCAAGGCTTCCATACCTGAAGGAGAGGTAATTACGTCAAGATAAAAACAACCACAAGTATCATAGAATCTTGTCTTTTGCACCTATAATTATCCGGCGGATGACTTACTAAACTCCCCTTCCTTTCTGATTCTGCGTCAAGAGCTAATGCCGCATCGTTCTGCTGAAAATACAGTTCGACCTCTTTGTTTGTGTATGTGTCTCCTCTTTTGTAATCTGCCCAATCATTAAGTTTTGATAGCGTGCTGAGTAAATCACTACCTAGGTATACACGCCGTGGCAAGCCCTTTCCCCCTGTTCATGTACAGGACTTGACGGGTTTGACGCCGACGAGGTTGCAAGCCAAAAGAAGGAAAGACGGAGGAAATCAAGGTATGTCATACTAAAGCATACAACGCTTGGAATCTCCCAGCCATAGTTGACTTAAGTCTAATATATTGGTCTAAGCGCTTATATGTGTTAAATATGATTTCTAGCTGTCGAATATGCTGCATTCCGAGTAAAGGAGATAGTTGTGAAGTACTAGGCTCTGGCGTGGTAGCGGGGCATGATTAGCGAGTATGCATTCCGCCCCGGGTCGGGTAGCTCAGGTGCAGACTACAAGGCCTTAAATTTTGCAGTCCAAGATCCGATCACACAGTTGCTTGGCAAGGGTACTTTCGATGATGAATAAAAGTACTGGAGAGTCCAGGCTATCATTCAACTAATACGATTGGGAGTCATGCGATATCGGATTTTGTATCAATAACTCTTGACTGTTGGAAAGCCGCAAGTAAGAGATCCTAGTGTACATAAACGCCAAAGCCATCATTTTACTTGCATAATCGGAGATAATACAATTATCCTCAAAGTTTTAAGCATAAGACCAGTTCTACTCTTCCACAAAGGCAAGACACTTTATGCAACTTGAGAGGCGCTTATTGGATGAATTATTGGAAGCTTCAGGGCGTCGAATGCTTGTTTACAGGTCAGCACCACCGCCACTGGGGCAGGCAGTGCAATGGTCCTCGCCAAATCGGCGGGCTGCTGGTACCAATGGCGCATACAAAATCCTGGCGCTCGCTTGCCACTGCTGCTCGTCAGTCTGCTCATAATCACAACCAAAGTCGCCCATCATTCTAACCCTCACGCATAGCAAAATGCCACTTTTCCCCAGTCGCAGCTCCACGAGCTCCAGCTCGAAGACATCGTCTTCCAAAGCCAGCAGATCATCAACATGGAAAGAGGAGCGTGAGCGAACCAAGACAGTCTTGGTCGCAGATCATTATTACAGATATTCTCTGGATTGGGATGTTTTGCGGGGCTGGCTGGAGTCCAAGTTTCCTGGATTGGAATTTCCTCTTCAATTTGTACGTCAAATCGCAGCTCAAGAAGTCATTGCCACTGACCATGTATCTGCTTATCAGAACAGCGCCGGCGACCGATACACTTTCAAGATACCGCGAAAGTTGACCAAGGTAAGGATATTCCATGCCTCGATTTAACGACCTTCTTTGCTAACGCCTCCAGCACGAGAAAGAAGAGATTTGGGACCTGAAGAACGATTATTAACGGACAGTTCAACATACAGCTA
Source organism: Neopestalotiopsis rosae (assembly GCA_023078685.1). Taxonomy (NCBI): domain Eukaryota; kingdom Fungi; phylum Ascomycota; class Sordariomycetes; order Amphisphaeriales; family Sporocadaceae; genus Neopestalotiopsis; species Neopestalotiopsis rosae. The sequence continues at coordinate 3,615,136 of JALGAS010000001.1, forward strand.
CGTCGTCAACACCCCCATCACCAGAAGAACCGTGATGCATCCGAAAAGTACCTGCTCGGCAGCCATTTGCCCGTTCCGTACGACTAGTCTCAGACTCTACATATTCGATCGGTTTGGGTGGTAACCTGCGTAAGCCTACGGGCTGTGATACCAATAAATCTGAGAAGAATGGAGTAGCCACAATCATTCCACCCTTAATCAATCTGTGGAGTATTTATTTATCATCTACATAAGACCATGTGTAGAACATCAAGCAGTGTTGATAATGGATACATCACTAAAAACGTGACGAACAAATGGAGGACGCACTCATGCACTGATTGTCACTACATAACGACTTGTAGAGGGTAGTTTTGGTTGTATGGTGCACTACATGATCACGGCGTAGATGTTACAATGCTTTTACGAACAAAATGGCAAGTGATGCAATCTGGGTACCTTTTACACAGTCGAGGGAGCCTCCAAATTTCAAATTCGTGGATTTACGCAGGACAAGCCTGCGCTTGGTAGAGTCGAATCAAAACTACGTGTCTACCTAGGTAGATATCCAAGTATTGGGGTAATTGAGAAACGAATTCACGAGATATGCATTGGTAGCTGAGGTTAAGCGTGCCCGGTGTCTCAGAAACCGGGGGGAATCTGCCACAAACTGCAGCACTGCCCGCAAGGCGGGGTAAGAGGCTGAGAATGTATGGTGACACGTTCACACTTTGTTTGCAGCATTTCGATTGGATAGGCGCACTGATCTCTCATCGTGGCGCAGTCTCTGTGGTTAAAGCCGCAAACATCTTGGAACTTGCAAAAGTTCATTTTCCTGAAACCCGAAGTATGCTAAACACGACTCTGGCCCAGCAATTTTGATGAATATCTCTCATCCACGACCAGATATCAGCAAATGTCAGTTACATATGGGAAGATTGGACCCCGAGCACCAAAAAGTGGCCGCGCCCCGGACGTCGGCAGACTACCCCCTGAATTTGAGTCGCTTTCGCTTGAACCCTGGGGTTCTCAGGGCACAGAAGCGGCTTTTGGATGAGAAAGCGGCAATATTGTTCAAAGAAAAAGCCAAGCTAGCCGTGATAGAAGTGGACAGCCAATGCGGCAAAGGTCAGTGGCTCATAGTTGATGGATTGTAATGACCACATTGACAATAAATAGTCATTCTTCGTACCATAACAAGTGGCGCCGAGGTGGACGATTGGCTTGGGATAGACGAATACTTAAAGTGGCAAGGATCATTCCGTGATTCATCGATTGAAAGGTCATCTCGGAACTTTCGTAATCATGAAATCGTGACCCAGAGAGACTGGGAGCTCGCGAAAGCACATGTGGTGCATCCGGTACAACAGGATCCGAAACCGCCGGACAATGCGACGAGGACCGAGCCAGCACTTGGTATACGGTGCAGGTTCATGTGAGGATCCTGAAGTCTTCGTTCGTATTCGTTGCTAACATGCGCTTTTCGCACCTCAGCTTTTTCCAGGCATCGCATAGCCATGCCCGCCTTGACGTGACCAAAGATATGGTCACCAAAATCCTCTCGTGCTTCCAGGTCATCCCTTATTATATCACTTTCATGGCTGTATTTGCGACTCATGCTGGAGAGGAAATAGACCCAGCAGATCTTCTTTTCACCAGTTTCAGAAAAAGCCTTTATTTCAGAGCAGACGCTGCAAGTATTTGCAACGAAATTCCGCACCTTGGCTTGTCTGGTAGGGGTTATCAGGTCTGCTTTAACCTGAAATCAGTAGGTGTAAAAGACTGCAATGGCCCAAGGGAGACGTGGCTTTGGTCGTCAAGACAAGCTGCTTTCCACCATCAGTTTGACATTGCCATAGGCACAAGCCTGTGGATCATGACAGCAGCAAGATATGAATTACAACACAGAGTTGGTGAACTTCTGGACCAACCTGACGACTATACTGCAAAGTCGTATCAAACAATACATGGAAGCTATATGGCCAGTCTTCGAGTCTACTGTATGCTTGTGCAATGGGCAAGTGAAGACTGGCAAGAGTATATCAGGTGGCTAGAAACGGTTCTCGAGGAGAAGGCATGTTTGGCGTTGCCCAGAAATAGAACTTTTCGACTTGCGCACCTCACTAACAAGTTCCTAGACTCTCGACGTTATGTCATCTAGCACTTTTGTGCCAAGTCGCGATGATCTCACCTTTATCCAGAAGAAACAGGACGACACTAATAAGGCGATGGTGATGCTACTGGCAAACTCGACGATCATAAAATCGATTGTTGAATTTTACCAACACCTCATGGAGTTACCCAAGTTCTCTCCCAGCGAAGACTCTGAATGTCGGGAGGCCGTAACTGATTTCGTTGATGAGCTCAACGACTTCAAGCTTGGTTTCGAATTGAACGCTAGTCGTGCTGAGACGCTTGCAAAGATCATTGCAGACAGGAAAGATCTGGTAGATATGACCCGCCCCGACCCCCCCAAGCAATGTCTGCTAAACGCGGCGTCTCGAGTATAGGTATTGCATCATTTACAGGCTGATGCTACATCCAAAATTGAAACCATGAACCTACAGTCCCAGCGAGAGGCATCCACAATGAAGATTATAGCCGTAGTGACGCTGATTTATCTCCCGGCAACATTTGTTTCGGTAAGGCGGTGCCCAGTCTATTTATTTCATAGTCAACTGACGCTCAACAACCTCAGACACTCTTCAGTACCGACATCGTGCACTATGAAGATGGCAACGTCGAAGTGTACTCGTCTTTAGCCCTGCGGCGATGGTTCGCGGTGACAGTACCGTTGACAATCCTTACATTCGCCTTTGCGCTTGGATGGTTGCTCAAAGACAGAATTTTAGTCTATTTCACGCGTGAAACATATGTTCCAGCAACTGATGAGGAAATGGCGAAATGATTCTCTCCAATCCTTTCAGTGGCGACACATACTATCAAGATACTGCAGTGGGAAAGCATGGGAGAATTCATCTTTAAAATCCCTCTATAAGCGCTGCAATCCTTTTATGCCAGACGTATGCTGCGAAATGAGTACTTCCTGTCACGCGAACGATTAATTCCCCACCCCCACCTATGAACTATGTAGGTAACCTAGATGATTGTGTTGGGCGCGATATAAGGCTTACAACCGGCGTTATAGTTGCGCCCACGAGGGTTGCTTGGAAGAGAAATGCTTAGGATCGTATGGGGCTACCAATTCAAAGTCTTGTGGGCTGCAATAGAGCCCCGCAGCGGTAGCTAGTGCTAGTGTTACTGCATTATAGCGTCTTGTTGTGGGGTCTAGTGGGGGTTTACCCACCTAGGTAGCTACCTAGGTAGGTACCTAGGTAAGTAGTAAATTGGGCGCGGGTGGTAAAGGTGAAGGACACTTCGGCTGTTACGCAGAGAAAATGAGATTAGGAGCTCTAATTATCACAGACATCTAATTTATTACCTAGATAACCATTAATTCAAGATCCTGGGAAGTGCCACCACCTTGCTGATAAAAAAGAAAATGGGGTTCGAAGGTGGATCTCACGTATGGTCATTATACTTTCTCTTGAGGTTGCAGTTGTTTGATAAAGCTTGTCATACTGTGCCAGACTAAGGGACGATATGAACAAGAGAACCACTTGTACTGCTCAGGTTGCGCAGTGAGTGAGCAGTGACACGCTAGAACAGATGGATGCAAGACACCATGCGAAGCTTTCTGGAGAAAACGATGAGCAAATGGGAGCTCCCTGTTCAAAAATATCCAGATGTAGAGGGTCGGTCCCTGCATGCAGGCCAAGCGTAAATTGAGTCAGTGTACTTCCTTAAATAAATGTCGTGGAGCCCACTCTGTCCTTCAATCTTATCTGCCAGTTGTATATACGATTACAACGTCTTCATTATCTGGCTGTTAGTGCCAAAAAGCCAGCATCTCGAGCTGGAAATTCGAAGATTCGAGAAAGCGTGCCGTCCACATACCGCACGTATGACGGCCTCAGACACGTCACTCAACATCACGTGTGCAGGAATATGGCGTCCGTCGGTGAAGATCCGTGGTCATGATTGGTTCTCTTAATTGTATGCTCGCCGACCAGAGCTGAGCAGGAGGGGTGATTATTCCAGCCGCGACGGGGCGGGGTCGCAGAGCCTCGTCGCAGTCGAGCTCGAGGGCTCGACTCTCGAAGAAGCTGCCTCTTGTCAGGAACGCATCACTATCTCCTGTACTGCAGACTATCAGTTTGTGGCTTCTGCCACTCTCCTTGTCTTCCCTCTCCGCATACCCCCAAGCCTCGCCCATTGCCTCGCCTCTACGAAGACCATACGCATGCTACAACGCCGACCGACACAGCAAGCACTGCTGAGACTCTTCTGCGACCATGTCCCCTTACGAGGATGACGGTTTGCGCCTCTTCCGCGAGTTCCAAGAAGAGGTGAAGCAGTGTACCCGAACCTCGGTGTTTCAAGGACGCCACGACTTCCTACTCGTCAATCGTCTCCGTAGTTGGATGCAAGAGCCAATCGAATCACATAGCCAGACGCAGAGCTCAAGAGCAGGCGTTCTTCTTGAAAAATTCTATCCCTCGAACAGGGAACCTTATCATGGCGCATTCCGAGACTATGGCCAACATCTTGTACCTGGTGACAAGCAGTCCTGGATCGACATCCTCATCATTCTTCTACAAATCGATGCAAAAACGCTTAGTCTGCTCGAAAGATTTCACGACGATCAAATATTTGACTCATACATACCAGTCATACTTCGCCACCCCGGTACTCTTGAAGGCATTGTTCGAGCAGACAAGTACGCCAGGTCTCACGACGTCAACGATTTTGTCAAGAGGTTCATGATATTCGCACATCAAATCACAGCTTCGCAGAATATCAATCTACCACATGCGCAAGAAATGCTGCCAGGCACGATTCTGCCTTTCACGCTCCAGCAAAGCATCGGAAGCGGGGGGCAGAGTCAAATATACAGAATCGAAGTCCCGTCGGAAGCAATGCCAGAAGATATTACCCGAAAGTTTGAGTACGGGCCAACATTGGATACCTTGCATACAAGCATGCAGAACTCTGGCGAAAAGGTATGGCACATTGTCGAACTGTCAAAAATAAGCTAAGCCCAGGATTTGTAGGACTTGATCTACGAGCTCGCCCTGAAGAGAATGAAGCACGAAGACGACTGGAAACGAGAAGTCGAATTTCATCGTGCAGCCGTGAACACTAAAGGGATTGTTCAATGTTTTGGCTCCTGGAAGATTTCTGTTGGCAAAGGCCATGAGTATTATTTGTTGCTCGAACTAGGCTGGGCGGACCTGGAACACTTTTTCCGAACATATGAAGCTCCACCACTAATCACCGACGCCCTCACCTTATGGACCAACTTTCGCGATATAGCTATGACGTTGAAGTGTATTCATACTTTCGAGATCTCCTCTGCAGCTACGAAAGAGACTTATTTTGGGTTCGTACACTGTTGATGGTCTCCTTCCACCAATGCTAATTGCAACGCAGCTGGCATGGCGATATCAAGTTATCAAACTTCTTGATATGTCCTTCCTCGGATGGCGATACCATCAAGCTCACTGATTTCGGGTTCGCCAAGCTCCAGGTGTCAATACCAGGAGCTGATGAGAATAAGGCGACGACTGTGCTTCATGGTGGAACTGAGGACTACGGTACAGGTGATTGCTCTTACTGATCGGCATCTCTCTCTAATATGCGTACTAGGGGGCCCAGAAAGGATTGACTCGACAACGGGCAAGATTGACCGCCAAAAGCCCGTCACACGCAGCTTTGACGTGTGGTCCCTCGGATGCGCCATTTATGAGGCTGCTACGTGGATAATACTTGGGTCTGCAGGCATCGAGCGTTTTAGAATTCTTCGTAAGATCAAGGACGGTGAGGCTCACGATCTAGATTACGGAGACATCGAAGGCAACGAAGAGTTTCACCTGGATGCAAAAGTCTCAAGCGTTGTCGATATGTGGCATAATCATCTGCTTATTGCATTGCGGGGGCAAGACTGCATTACTGGTGAGGTTCTGGAAATAGCCAAAACCCACATGCTCCGGACTGACCCAAACGACCGAGCATCTGCCGCAGAATTGGTCGGGTACTTCGATGATGCTCTCTACCGAGCGAAATCGAAAGCGGCTGTGATATCGGAACCTGAATTGCTACTGACGGCGTGGCGTTTGCATCACCAGCAGTCTCAACAAGAAAGTGGTTCAAAAGCCTCAACAAGTGCAACACACCGATCCACCAGAGCTTACTCCACCAGATTCACGAAACCAACAAACATACCTTCTTCTCCCGAGCAGTCAATGGTTGCAGAATTCAGCGGTAATTATCGCTATAGCCCGAATCGGCCATTGTCAGCCACCGGCCGACTATATTCACCCCTGAACGATGGCGCAGGACCACCAGCTCGTCCATTCAAGCATTTACAGACCATGCCAGAGGAACCACGTACTATGCCACTCACAGTTCTGGAACGTGCCAGCGAGGAGGCAGTTGACACGAACCAAGTTCCGTCGTTCGGATACTGGGATGCGGTAAGACTCTTGAATGACATGGGATGGACACATAGTACGGCTATCGATATTCCAGGATCGATGGGCCGTAAACAGGACTTCGAACCACAGAAGTTGAGACGCTCGTGGAGATCTTTCGGTTCAAAAACCTCGCTTTCCGAAGACCGAGGCCAGGCCAGCCCACGAAACTCAGCATTGTGGCATTACATCAGGTTTGGTAAAGCCACTCCAGGCAGTCGCGACGCTGTCAGGTCCACAACCGAACCCAATGAGCAACAGAAGTCACAGGAGAAGATGTTCGGAGACATGTTCAATGATAGAGATATCGTAAGTTTCATTTTATCCATTCCTGCGAGAACATTCCACCGGGCATTTTCTATGAATACTGCAGTGCAACTTTCAATATGACGGTGCGTGGAAGCTAATAATCAGTCAGATCCTCCTTTTTGACAACAGGCAAGGAATGCATGTACACTGGCCACAAGTCCAGGCTGTCGCCGCGGTCCTGATGGCTATGCTTCACGGCCAAGACCAGGATGGAGTTGATGCATACTTTTCTTCCCATCAAAGCAAATACTCCAAGAGATCTGATCCCTCAAAGCTCCAAGAGGACCTCGAAAAAGAACGGCCCAGCCGAGAAGGCCGAGATCATGCCAGCATTCACACAACACTCGACCATGTATTAGATGTTATTTCAAAGGGCAAATCATATAAACACAAAGTCACTTTGATCATCTTCACCAATGGTGATTGGGTCAAACAAGAAAGAGAACTCATCGAACTGGCTATTGAGAAATGGCTAAGGCATAGTGAGATCAAAGGGACCAATGCTAGCGATCCAAGACGATATACTCTCCAGTTCATTCATTTCGGCAACGAACCGGATTCGTTTGAAGCGCTGGAGTCTATGGATGATGACCTTTGTAAGAAGATTGGCGTCACGTTAGTAGCCTTTTTGTTTGACATCAAACATGTTTGATTTATGCTAATGCCACGCAGCGATGTTATTGATGTCGAACGTGCAGACGACAATATCCATAAAATGATAATGGGTAGCCTTGATGACACTTGGGACAGGTCCAAAACTATTACGACCACAAGGACCGAGAACGCCCCTCCACTGGCTCGCTATGCGACCCAGATTCCGACATCGCCAGTGGAACGAGCCCAGGCACCACCCATGCACCATCTACCTAACAGAACACAGACGATGCAGAGCGCTGCTACTCATTCAGGGGGCCTCCCACGCACGAATTCGCTTGCCCCAGGAAACATGGATCGAGCCGCTACATTCGCGGTGCCATCAACGTCTCGAAATCTATTCGCTCGCCCTACAAGTGTTAGGCAGGATCTCCGGCGTACGAACACTAATCAACGATAAAGATGTGCACTTCATCGTTTTGGACGCACTAAGGGCTACAAAATAGTGCGAAACTATATTATACGCGACACTGAAAGGACCATGATTCCCACCGTTGTAGTTATACCAATTACCACGCTTTAATGATAATCAATTGAATGTGATCATATTAGCGTTCTGCGGGGGGCTATACCTGGTCAGTGACAACCTCCTACCTATGTAGATCAGATCAAGCCGACCAAAGTAGCCAAGCGGGAGCATCCTAGCAATGCAAGGAGCTGCAGCTGCAGGCTCAGTACTTCGTACATTAACAATCAATTGTTGGTTTTTGGAATCTTATATTCTCCTAGCCACTCCCCTCCCTTTCTTTCATTCTATCTACTGTTCTGTTCAGCACAAGATTGATCTGCCGGACACCAACAACATGTCTTTCCATGGCATTCGAGCGCAGGCACTTCGCAGTGTAAATATAAGAAATGCTCAAAAATACCGCCTCCCTCCAATTGCGCATCCTCTTTCCTCCCGCCTAGCTAGTTCTTTCGCCGTGACCCGCTTCCCCAGACGAACACCGTCCTCCAAGCTTCACGATATGGCCTCCCCAGTCAATAGACCTGCAGCGCCAGCGATTATGTCCAAGAAACAAAACAAACAGTAAGATTGATCATCTTTCTAGCAGTATTTCCGATTGACTAAAATGCATTGTGAACCAAGGTATACATCCGCGTTCGCGCTATTCGAGGCTTTGTGGGAGGTAGGTTCTTCTGTAACCATCCCTGGAGATGATCATTCACTGAGGTACTAAGGCGGGGATTACTGCATGCTTCGTCAATGTTGGTTCCGATCACCCGTCCATTATCGAAGCTATCATTCAAGGCAAGAGGGAACGACCTCAAAAATGGCCCAAAATGATTACATGCCCTTCTGAAGTCACAGCCATCTCCATGGCTGATGGCTTCGCTCGAGTCACTGGGCGGCCGCAAGCTGTAGTGGTTCATGTTGATGTTGGAACACAAGCTCTCGGCCAAGGTATCCACAATGCTAGTATTGGCCGTGTCCCTGTCTTCATTTTCGCGGGACTTTGCCCGTACACAGAGTCTGGGGAGCTTCCGGGATCCAGGACAGAATACAGTAAGAAACTTCCAGTGTCGTTTGGTTCCTTTTTAAATTGTCCCGTGAACACAGTCTTCAAATGGAGCAGACTCGGACCAAATACTCCAAAGATCTAAGAGCCGCTTCCAATTCATTTGTGATGTTGAGAAGAGCGAATGCTAACAGCTGTTGTCGCAGTGCACTGGCTGCAAGAAGCTCCAGATCAAAAGGCTATCGTTCGACAGTATTGCAGATACACCGGAGAGATCCGTACAGGCCTAAACATCAAACAGACAGTTGGTCGCGCTCTCCAATTTGCCAGCAGCTCGCCCAAAGGCCCTGTCTATGTTGCCGGAGCACGAGAGGTTATGGCTGAGCTCATTCAGCCATACTCCTTGGATCAAAACCAATGGGGTCCTATCGGGTCAACCGCCCTTCCTGACGACGGTATTCGCGATATAGCTCATGCGCTAGTACATGCCGATCGTCCTCTGATCATAACGGGATATTCCGGTCGCGATCGCCGGACACCAAAACTTCTCGTAGCTCTCGCGGACCTCATCCCTGGTGTTCGCGTCCAAGATGCGGGAGGTAGCGACATGTGTTTCCCTTTCTCACACATTGCGTCCGAGGGATTCTGCCTTGCTTCCAATGGATATGTCCAACGTGCGGATGCAATTCTTCTACTCGATTGCGATGTTCCGTGGATACCATCTCGCAACCCGCCTCGAAAGGATGCCAAAATCTACCATGTGGATAGCGATCCTTTGAACTGTCAAATGCCGGTTTCATTCTTTCCGGCTAATGGACGCTGGAAGGCAGACAGTTTTACAGCGCTCACGCAGCTGATCAACTACATTGAGAACAACAGCACTCTTCAGCAAACGCTCACGGATCCCAAATACACGCAACGTAAACAAGTCGATACCAAGACTCATCAGGCACGCCTTGCTGATATTGCTTCTAAACCCTGCTTGGGTGATACCGAGCCGTTAGATGCCCATAACATCGGGAGACTACTCAAAGACATTTTGCCAGACTCTACGACGTTTGTCGTGGAAGCTGTGACCGCCGCACAGATACTCTCTGAACAACTGCAGCCCAGTCGAGAGGGCAGCTGGATCAATTGTGGCGGAACAGGTATTGGTTGGAGTAATGGAGCGGCATTAGGCGTCAAGATGGCGGAGACTGAACTCGAACAACAGGACGGCCGTCAGTCGACACTTGTCTGCCAAGTTGTGGGCGACGGCAGTTTCATGTGCGCCGCCCCGTCGAGTGCGCTATGGGTCGCAAGCAAGTACAAAATCCCCATCTTGACAGTGGTCTTGAACAATGGAGGTGAGTCGTCCATGCCGCATCATCTCAATGATCTCCATCGAGGTCATCGGCGCAATTCTGCTTCGTCACTATTACTAATGACTATATTTCATAGGCTGGAAAGCACCACGTAACTCTACAAAGCTTGTTTACCCTCAAGGTCTGATCAATGGCGCTTCCGACGATGAAGCCAATGTCTCTTTCCGCCCCTCACCTAACTATGCTGCTTTGGCCGAGGCTGCCGCCGGTGCGGACGAGTTCCCCGTCGATCGAGCAGATGATACAAAGCAGTGGATGAAAGGCATCCGGGCGAGGACCGTTGGTGATCTTCGAAAGGCGCTGCAAGAAGCAAACATAAGGGTCGCCGAAGAAAACAGGGGAATGCTGATTGAAGTATTGATAGATGGGTAAGTTCCGATAGAATTGTCTTTGATCAAGAATTCAGCAACTTCATAATATCACACCAACAATCCTTGTCGGTAACCAAACTTCACGCGGAAAGGAAATACATGGCTGTTCATTACAATTAACCACGACCACTACATTTCCCTCCTTGCTCCTGCTTCCGAGGACCACTGGAGAGCTGTTAGCATGGTACGTTGGCTCCGGTATGCGGTCAGCTGTGTCCTATCATAATAGGATAGGGCCCACCGAGGGGCTGTTGTTACCAACAAGAGCCTTGCATAGTGTATTACCAAGGTGGGCTTCCACACCAACAACGAGAACCCAGGGGTTGCTGGCCAATAGTGTACATAAAACGGTAAATAGCTAACGTATGATTGATGCACATAGGTCGAAGTGCAGCCAACACCGCGTAAATTTCATATCCACCCGCTAGGAATTGACAACTTGAGGTAGTCCCTCGCGACTCGGACCATTGCCATGCACTACGCTAGACCTTGATGCACCTGCTCGATGGTCTCTTGTGGTTTATCCGCCGCATCAAGTCCTCCAAGGGTGCCCATCCTTTCCGAGCTTAGCGTTCAGGAAAGCCCGACTGAGCAAATTGTCGCCAACAATCTCATCCATATGCGCCTCCATCTCCTCGATATCCCCTTGCGACGCAGACTCATGTTAGTGGAGTAGCGATCTTTTGTACTGGAAGGGGGACTCACAATTGACGCTGAGCAGGCCGCCGCGCATCCATTCGGCGCGCGGAGTAGACAAGAAGAGTGTCCAACTAGCACTGAGCTCGGCGCTGTCCTTTGCATACGGCTTCAAGGCATCGAGAGTCATTCCGGTCATGACAATGCCCGGCATGAGCGAGAAGACACGTATGCCCGGGTGCTCGGCGTGCAGGTTCTCCATGATGCGGACCAGGGCCAGCTTGGACGCCGTATAGCCCGCCATGCCCGGAAACACGGTGGCGATGGCGCCCGTCGTGAAGCTAACGACGGTGCCGGTGCCGTCCGCCTGGGCGAGAAAGTTGTGCGTCATGAGGTATGAACCCAGCACGTTGACCTGGAAATCGTTGAAGAATTTCGTGGGATCGACGGCGCCAATGGCGCCCCCCTCCAGACTACCCGCGCTGTTGATGAGCACATCGACCTTGCCGACGGTTTCCTTGATTGCCGTGAAGAGCGCCGCGACCGAGGCTTCGTCGGTGATGTCAGTCGCCTGGGCGAGGACTTTGGTGCTGGGCGGGGCGAGACTCCGGAGCTGTGTGGCGACGCCCTCGAGAACATCGACCTTGCGCCCGGTAATCACGACGCCGGAAGCCCCCGCGGCGACCCACGCTTCGGCAATGGCCTGTGTATCATCTATTAGTGACGCGAAAAGACTATTGAATCCACGGAATCGTGCTTGCCTTGCCAATGCCCCCCGAAACGCCCGTGATGAGCACCGTCTTTCCCTTTGCCGACAGCTCTGGCTGGGTTGGTTCTAACAGTGGATAAACATCACGGCGATTTTGCTTCGTCAGCTGGTAGGGGTAAGTAAACGCGTTCGGGTCCGAATAATCCATCGTAGTTGAGTATGCGCAATCTTCTTTTTCAATGGCATGAGTTTCAATGGCACGAGAAATGGTTGAGATAGGGCGAGAATGTGTAGAATTATATATTGGCCGCGGCTATGAGTTGCACCGCTGCTTCCCTCGTATGCATTTATAGTGCTGACGATGTTGCGCAGGGGTATTTGTTGGATACTTGCAACAATAGTCACGCAGGCAAAACCATTGCGCCAACGGGCCAAACGTCCGTATGTACCCTCCCAGGGAGCCGGGGAGTGGGTGGACCAGTCCCGCCCCCAACCGCATTCGCGCTGACACAAACCCCGAGTAGTAACATTCATATTTCACGACCGTTTTCAAACGGAACCTCGAATATAGACATCGCTCAGCTACCATCCTCGACTATACGTGAAAGTCGCTGAGCGATCTCGTTGATCAGTGCGTCCAACAAGGTCCTTACGCTTATAATGTAACCGCTAAAACCAGCGCTATATCACAGGTGGGCCACACATCATGCCAAATCGCTTTTTATGCGCCAGGCTGGTTTTTGTGCAGACTTGTTCAGAGTAGGTAGGTAGGAACATAGGTAATCGGCGTCTTATCGATCACAATTTGATTAATCGACCATCTGTTCTCAAGTTCTGCAGTCTATCTTTTACTAGGGCAGTTGATTGATACCTTGGTAACCATCACGTACCAAGTGCCGGTAATGCCAAAGGCCATTTTCCCGATGCGCATCCTGGGTCTCACTCTTGGGAACAAGTTATTCGACGAAGCTAAAACAAGATCAGACGAGACTGCGAATATCTGATGACAGATGTATCGTGCCCGATGATTTGGCTCATGTATGCCTATCGCCCTTACCCGTCAGCCACGCGGCTCGTTATCGACATCTCGGCCCATGCAGAGTAGCCACCCGGAGGTTTCTCTCGCAGAACCAAGTTCCAGAAATTTAATCTACATGATCCTGTTCTCTGTGCTTTTTCTGATACCTTGGCATCATCTTTATACGCCTCATGGGGCATGCAGCGCGCAGGACGCGTGCCGCCTGCCGTGGGACAACTTCATGTTCATCCTGATGCTGGGTGTATAATTTTGTTTTTGTTTCCCATCTTGGATCACTTGGTGCCTTTGGAAATCGTGGTGTTGTCATTGCTGTCCTGGTTTGAACCGCAGCCGTGTGGCTTACTGATTCTGAAGAACTTTTCGAGGAATGAGCCACATTGCGCTCGAGGGACCAACAATGAAGCATATTCGTCTGGTCTTCTCTGAAAGAAAGGCAGGGAAAGGACGTACTCGTCCTAGTTTGAAGCAGAATCAGTGCACGCAAAAGAGAAACTTTCGACGCCGGGCCGATTATTTAGAGAGACCTTTCTCCAAGATAACAATCCAGTCGAAATGCGATTAGAGACCGGTCTGCAACTTGGCCATACTCATGGAGATCCTCATCCTTTATTTTATCACTGTTTGGCACGCAGACATCGTCGAGTTCACGGTATGCTCAGATCAGACCGATTTTGAAGCAGCGTACAAAAGAAGCGATGGATCCCCTCTATAAACAGTCCTCTAGTGGTGAGTGCCGCCAACCCACGTTACGTCGGTATCTTGTAAATAGGGTTTTCACTTTTCACATGCAGAGCCATCACCCAACCTCCTCTCAAAAAGAATCAATAAAAATTAATAGATTTCCGCAGAGGCAGAGAAAGGACACGTATTATTTCTCGATCTGTCCAGATACATTGATACTAACCTATTTGGGCTGCCTTTCGTCTATAAGTATGAGTGCGTTCCCCGGCCTTTTGGGAATTTTCCAATTTTTTTCCGTCTGTCTTCATCACTTTTTTGCTCACAGAAATTTGCACTCTGTACTGCAAAGATCTGATTACTTTGACTATTCTCTACTGCAAACATCTCAGTACTCTGACTCTTTATCACAAATTCATAAACAAGATGTGCGGAAGTAAGTATTCTCCCTTTTTCATCCCTTTGATCTTGCACGCAGCAGAGCGACCAGTGGTCGTATCTGGTGCAGTCTTACCTTCCTTCCCATATTCTTGTTTACCGCAACCCAACTTGGTTTCTTGAGTGCGCGCGGCTAACAAATTGGCCTATCTAGTCATTCAATTCATTGTTGAGCGACTCGGCTTTACCAAAGCCCGTCGCAACTCGGACCAGGTCGACGGCGCCTAGTCAGCGCCTCGGCCTGTGAAGAGTATCAACACTTCGGCACAGGGTGCATCAGGCCGCGAGGCTCATGCCCCTCGAACACGTCAGACTCGAGTAAATTGCAAGAGTTCTGACGTTGTTCAGCCGCCAAGACATGAAAGCACATCGCTTGATTGTCAAACACACATTCACCCGGCTCTCCGACTGGCCAACAGAGCCAAGTCAGACCCGGTGTGCGAAACAACCACACAAAAGTTCTCTTCGCTGGACTTGCAAATGCACATGCATCCAGTGTTGAGAAGGCAGCGCTGAGAAGCCAGCAAATTCACAAGCTGTGCCTTCTCCAGCAGCGAACACACTTTACACTGTTTGGGAAATGATGCTGGGCATCAGGGGCCTAAGGGCAGCAAACGCGGTGGATGGAGGGAGTAGGATATGGATAGGCAGGGCATGCAGACATTGAAATTAGTCTTGCATAGAGAGTGGTCACTTAGTCTCTCTTGAATTGAAACCACAAACAAACACACATACATGACTTCTTTGCAAAGTGATGCGCGTGAATTTGATTCCAATGTTGTAATATGTAGGCTGTGCATGCCGTGAAAGATCTTCAAGTGTCGGAGTATCACGAACCCGGAAGACTTGTCTGGCGCGAACCCCCATGACACGTAGGGAAGGGAGTAAAGTCACTTCCAAGCTGGGGTGCCATTCATCGTGGGATAGGAGCGTGGTGGTATCTAGATCAGATACATGCTGAAAATGCAATAAATCAATCTCGATGATACTAGAATACCTTGATGTAGTCAGGTGTGTATACCTAAATTAGTTGTTGTTATTGCTGTTGCTGTTGTTGTCAAACCGACCCCGCATAAGTCTCCGTACTCCCCCCTACTCACACCAAAACTCACCATATTTACTTATATATAATACGGTATATAAGAAGGAGATAAAAAGTTTAACATATTATATACGTATAATTTATAATATTTATTGTACAAAGAATTTTTTGCAATTTAATTTATCTATATATAAAGAGATAATAAATCTAAAAATTGCTAATGCGTAGAAAATATCGTCTTCTCCGCGGAATATGCAAAATGGAGGGCATACGGATACTTCTGCGGGGTGATTGTACTTAATCACTCGTGCTACGGCTAAGAGCCTTTACGGAATACGGTCTCTGTATGGGAAAACCTGTGGGCGGCTTACGGAAATTGGCCCCCAGGGGACCCCGGGGTGAAAACCCCATCACATGCGGCATACCATCTTTCTCGTCGCGAATTGATCCTCCATAACCGACCGCATGCTTCGGTGGCTGTGTATTTGTGGTCCTGTTTCCAAATCTCTCGTCACTTTCGTCGCCAGTGCCTCGCCGCACCTTGCCACCCACGGTTTTCCCCTGGAGCTGGTCCTTTACAATGGATCATCCGGTCGATGTTTCGGTGCTCTATTCGACAAGCCCAGTTCTATCCATTCTCGGAAGGGTAATCCGGGATCTGGCTTTCGGGAAAGCATGTCGACGGATGGCTTGGCCGGCTCTTTTCTCGGGATCGCAGAATCCAACAAGTGTGGCCTGGAGAGCCCAGGCAGATGTGGTTCTGTCTTCGTGCCCGGGGTCTTCCTGGCGCACTTCCCTTTAAGCCGATGTGGACTGGACCGGAAGGTGCACCAGACGAGTGACGCACCGACCTTGAGCGCAGCTAGATTTGAACCAGCCTCGTCGCCAATCCAACCTGACCCAAGGGCGGAGTGGATTCGTTCGTCGTCCAGCCGTTTGCGCTTACGGCGATCCTCCGGTCTTTCGGTCACGCGACGTTTCCGTACCAAAAAGAAAGGAGGTATTTGCCTTTGACAATAACATATAGCGGGACCGTCAAGCCTTGGTAATTGACGCCCTGGATAACTTTAGCCCATTTCCGATTGCCAGGCTGGGCCAGCTTGGGCTTGTCTCTCCTATCGGAGCTTGTAACAACCATCGAAGCGGTGATCTGACCCATCATAAAGCTGGTCTCGTTAAAGTTGTAGATGTCGGTATCGGCGATTCCGTATTTCGAACCAGCAGACTCTATGTCATGTTAACTTATTTCGACTGATATATCGCAGAAAAGCTGCACTAGGCCTTGATAAAACATTGTTGTACCCCCCACCCCCTGGAGCGGTAACCACTGATTTATGGCAGTGTAGTGGCTGGCGGAGCGCTGTGCGCGGTATATACATACTTTCCTAGGTATCTGGCCACCGTACAGCCCAGATCTCAATCCAATCAAACAGATGTGGACTGCACTGAAGCAATCCTCGGCCAACTTCCCAGGTCTACTCTATCAGCATGGAGATTTCGTGACCGACGGAAGCATCCAGCGGCACCGAGAAAGGCATTTGCCGCAGCACAATCGACCTGAATTATATTGAACGCACCAGAATCCAGGTCGTCCTCCAAAAAAAAATTAGGGGGAAAAAAGAGAAATAGATAATTGGACAAAAGATCATTCAAAAACATACAACACCGGGGATTCCCCAGTCGTCACCGACCTGAGTACTGATCCGGCCCTCACCAGCTTAACTAGGGCAGAGCGGACGGGATGCCGTGTATTCTAGTGGGTATGGTCGTATGTGATGGTATAGCTTACCAAAATGATTCATCAAAGACAAAAGTAATTTCTGGCCATGATAAGCTCATCAGGGACCCTTGAATCATGTGACCAGAGCTGAACTGAGCATTCCAGCCGGGCGTCTCTCTAGTAGATGGAAGCCTATTTTTGCGCTCTTGGAATTGACTTGAAATTTCGCAACAGATCATATATCATCTCTCTATCCTCTGACATTATGCACAAGGGCCGTTGTCGTACTAGGCCGTGATTCTGGCCGCCCAAGCACAGGGCCTAACATTAGTGTCCCCAAACAATGCTGTGCTCCATTTGCGTCAACTTTAATGTGCGAGCACTACTATTGAAGGCAGTAGCCCAACCTCCTAAGGGCTTCAACGATCCTACTTCCCCCGAAACTCTAGAGAACCTTCGCCCGGCTATTCCTTACTTTTTCAAACACCATGCAAATCTCCTTTCTCTGCGCGCATCGGCAGCCAGCGGCTGTGAGCTTTGCAGCTTCATATGGCAATCGCATGTGCGAAGAACGCACCCAAATGATCTGACGGACGATTCGTTGAGTCAAGGCACGAGCGCGCGGCAGATATTCATCGGGACTGCGGCGTGGGATGCAACTCTCCATGGACTGCCACATGTTGCAGCTGTTCAGAATGGAGATGACCATACAACCCACGTCTCTAAGCAAGGCCTGGTGCAGATGCGCACTCTAGCTTCCTTTGAAGTCTGCGCAGCGAGGGGTCAGGAACCACCAGATCACCAAGATTTGCTTGCTCGTTCCATATACAGCAACTCGGGATCAGTTGAATGCCTGCAGTTGGCAGCCACACTACTCGGGAACTGTATGAGTACTCATGATTCATGCTCTTTGCAATATCCTCCTTCATCGGAACTGCCCACGAGAATAATTGACACAGCAGGAACTGACCCTAAACTCGTTGATGGTGGTGGGCGACAGGATGTATATGCAGCCCTGTCCTACTGTTGGGGCGGTCATAGTGACTTTAAACTCACGACAATCACGGAACAATCGTTCCGTACAGGCCGGCCCTTGGACGACTTTCCGCCCACCTTGCGCCATGCTATTCTCATTGTGAAAGCGCTCGGTATCAGATACATCTGGATTGATGCGTTGTGCATTCTACAAGACTCGGCGCAGGATTGGGCTTCTGAGGCGAGTCGGATGCGGCATGTCTACAAGGGCGCAGTCGTCACAATTGCGGCGGCGTGCGCTTCCACGACTGGCGAAGGCATCTTTCGTGACAGGACGCGAGGAACTTATCCGCAGTGCTGGCTTGATTGGATGAATGAAGATACTCCTGCGCCAAAGGTGTTTCTGCGACCGGGAACCGAGTTATGGGACGACAAATTGCACCAAGGCGCACTGAACACGAGAGGTTGGGTGTTGCAGGAGACCCTCTTGGCACCCCGTACCTTGTGGTTTGGCCATCAACAAATCTGTTTCGAGTGTCCGAAGGGAAGTATCGATGAGGGAGGGCGGTTCCTCAGGATTGCAGACATGTATCGCAGCAAGGAATACATCCAGAGGTTGCGCCAACGGGCGTTTCCTCAATGGAAGAGGCGACTGCTTCCTGCCCTTAAAAGACTTCATATCCCGCTGGCCATGACGTTCCGGTGGCCTTCTCTGACGAATATCCTCCAGGCTAGAGACATGGAGACTCTGCGTTGGAGAGCCTTGCCCTACACTCCATTTACTCTACAAGGCAAATTCAAGCCGCCAGCCCAGCCCACAGCGTATTCGCATTTTGACTTTTGGGTACAGATCATCGAAAATTATTCGTCACGAGCGCTCACGGAGCCCACCGATGTGCTTCCAGCATTGTCGGGACTCGCGAGCGAGTTTGAAAAAGCTACGGGTGACACCTATGTCGCAGGTCTCTGGAAGATGGACATAATACAGGGCCTTAGCTGGGTAAGCGCATTGTTTAACGATGAGGGCATGCACGCTACTCAATCGAGAAATCTTAAGTGTATCGGAACTAACACATGAAATACAGAATAGAGGCGAATTGAGAAAGAAACGCCTTGATGGCTACTTAGAAGATCCACCCACTCTGCCGGAGCAGTACCTTGCTCCGTCATGGAGTTGGGCCAGTATTCTCGGTAAAAAGGTCATTTTCATGGGTGTAACGCAATTCGATCACTTTAAACGTTTTGCAAAGGTCGTGGATGTCCAGGTCAACCTCGCCACAAATGACCGTTTTGGCGCCTTGACTGGAGGAAGCTTGACTATACGAGCGCCGGTAGTTGTCCTGGATTGCGAGAGCGTCCTGGATACTACTTCTCAGTCAACATCGCGGTTTCCGATGTTGATGAGGATCGTTCACAGCCAGTTATTAGCGCATGGCCCTCACCCTAACCATGAATACAGGCAGAAGCACCAAGGTTATACAGGGCAGCAATTCGCCATAGTAAAGTTACTTCAATGGCGGAGGTCACATGGGAATAATACATGGATGTGTTTGTTGTTGCTCGAGAGCGTGCAAGGCGAGGACAGTTGGAGGCGACTGACAAATATATCTTTTATGATCAAGGACACTGTACTACTTTCAAATCAGGACCGAATAGCTGAAAACGTTGCGGCTATGAGGGAGATCCAACCAGAGTTGAAAAGACAGCTTGTCAGGATAATTTGATTATGATGCTGTGCTTTCTTTTCCATTGGCAAAAGAGGTGCCAGCACAAATCAGCCAATGACGACCTTGACTGATGTCAGAATCATGTTGTGTCATGTTAAGCTGTGGCTTTAAATAATGGTACATGGCTTTCAACACTCGTGATCAACGCATAACAAGGACGTAAGTGTGGAATCATATGTGACTTTGTGGCGATAGGTACAGCTCGATGGCTTTGATGCTTTTAATGCAATCGTCACCATCGTCTTGAACTTGGAAGAATCTAAAACAAAGCAAAATGCATAGGCGGCAACGATGGCAAAGGATTACAAAGTTTGTCTTGCAGTATAACCCATTCGAGTCACCGATATCAGCAGAAATGATTCCATATTCTCACTAAAAGACGTCAGAAGTTTGAGTTACATGCGCAGTCAAACAAGAGGAAGGTGATTATCTCTGGATCGCGGCGAACATCTTTGAGCGGGACGTTGAACGGTCAAGAGCTAGGCGCCATTGTCTTATTTTGGCCTAATGTGACGCCATATTGACAGAACATCGCAGTCGGAAGCACGTTGTAACCGAACTCTTCTGGAAACCTGCACGACTAGCAATTGAGCAATAGCATGCACGAGGCGATGGTACGTCCGGCTTGGAGTAGGGAAATCTGAGCGGCGGCTAAACAGAGATGAATGCGTAATGCTTCTTCTGCCTTGGACCGTATAGCCCTTGCTGAAAGGACCGTTCTATACAGGAGCAGTTTCTTCTTGTGAGCAAGTGTCAGTGCTATTCTACTACATGATGCTACCCTTCGGGCAGCAGGGCGTCAATGGTGTCATGCTTCCATTTGTCTTTCGATTGCCGGGTTCCCGGTCATGGGCCGTGATACGATGAGTAATGGAATTGACAGTCGAGTTTATCTGGGGTAAGTCGTAGTCTGGAACGGGTTGTTTGTCGTCGTTTTTGCGAGATTGTGTAATGTAGGCCCTCTGACCAGTGAGGCTACTTTGAGGCTACCGGGGGTCCTAGGGCCTAGAGATTACGCTCAATGCATAGCGAGCTGCACATTGATACACAAAGCAGGGGTATGGTGGGCACGCAAGCATACTCACGGCCGCTGCCGCTTCTCCATGAAGACGACCTTGAAGATATGTATAGTAAGTCAAGGTAGTATATTACGGGGTTGACCCCGTAATCTTTCCACCTATCCAATGAGAAGCGGTAGCTCTACTCGCAACGCTCAATCGCGTGCTATTTCGAATGCCCGGGGTGGGCGCCAGAGCCTCCATCGGAGTCCAGGCAGGGCCAGCATAGCCAACAAGTCTGGAGAGGCCAATCGCAGGTCGCTAGCCAAGGCACCTGTCGAAACGAGTTAGCGCAGCTCGGGCTGGTGCTGGGAGTTCTGGAGTCGGGCGCTCGCCTGCTTCGGATATGAAGTGTCATTGGACGGAGACTGATCTGGGGGTGTTGAAACACGATGGACTTTTCTGGCTGAAAGTGGTCCAGTGATTTCCCAATCTAGGATCCAGTGGGAGGTCAAATGGAGGCTCACGATACCGAGGTAGGCGGCATGCAGCAGTGCAGTGCAGCACCATGCATAGCGACGCAGCTCCCGAGAAAGTGGCGCCCAGAAAGCTTATCACGGCCGCTAAACATTTAAGCTTTCGGGGGGGTATACACTCGCCAAAGGGGACTTGCACCTGGAGTTTGGCTGGGGGGCTTTGGGGGCTATTGTGGTGTGCTGGATTATAGGTACTTGTGCGCTGTAGGCATCGCTAACGGATCAACCACGTACCGCTTAAGAGCTCCCCCTTATTAGTGCGGGCTTACCCATGTCACCTTCTCGATTAAGCCATGTCAAAAAGAAAAACAAGCTTGATTCTTGACATCAGACGAACGATCGGATATCGCCTCGCCACAATTACTCTATCTCATCTCATCATCGCCGTCCTTTTCGACGACATTCGACAGACACTATCAAGTCATCGCAACCATCATGAGCTACTGTAGTCTACCAAGCATTTGCACCTGCATTCGAATAGGCTGAATGCGACGTGTCCGGTCTTGGCGGCCTCTGAGTTTGAGTCGCCAAGAGCCAAGACTGTGTTTTGCCGTGCCTTCTGCAGCGGGTTGTCACATTGACAGGTCTTGGAACCCAAGACCTTTGGACGCGCAACAGATGACTGCAGAGGCGCAATCGGAAACACCCCAAGCACCGCCAACACCAGCGTAATCTGTCTTGCTTGCTGATGCGCCTTGAGTCCTGAACGATTCGTTTGATTTTGTTTCCATCCAATCGCCTTGACCAGAGCAGAGTATGCAAGACAAAAGAGACAGACGGCACGGAGTTGTCCCAATCGACTGTCTGCCTTGGACAGCACACATCCCAATGAAGAAGGTGGCATACTCAGTCCCATCGTCACCGTAGTGTAAAGCACGTGGATCAGTTTTTAGATCTACTTTACCTAGAGGACGGAAAACTGCTGGCTACTCACGTCCCGGCCCCACCCACACACATACACCACCTGGATTCTGTACCATAGTACTGTAGTACACACACAACCCAACCTGCGTAGCCGACGGAGACCTACTGGCGGCTTGATATGGTCTAGAAGCCACGGAGAAGATGACATGATGCGCCGCGCATTTCAGCCTCCTTCGGAGATGTAGCAGTTCTCGGCAGTATACAGTATTTGTCCGGAGTGTCACAACAGAGGCGCCGGACGTCGTACGGAGCAAGCCTCTCCTTTTCCTCCTATTTACCTAGACATTTGATTCAGGCGACCGCGTAATTTGTCATTCTCATACTTGCCGAAATCCCTCAATTCGATTGGAGGGACCGAGCAGAAAAAAAAGAGCTCGTCATGGACAAGTCGAAATGGTTGCTGCATTCACTGGCCAACTGGACGAGAGCGACATGTATGTGTGCAAAAGTCGCCATCATGAGATGGTAGATCATGACCGTTGATCTTGCTGGTTCGGGCCATACAAGTACTTCAAGGCATGTGCTGATTGGGTGTTTGCAGAGCTCTCATATTCGATAGACCCTGGGTCGCGCTGTTGGCTAAAAGGCTCTAGTGCATGTCTCGCTTGAGTCAGGGGTTCTTGATGGCTCCTGGATGGTCGCCTTCTGCGGGGCGAACAATAGATCTTTGTGTGGTTTACCGCTCTTGGAGATTGCACTCGCAGATACAGCACCGCCAAAACCATGCACTTCGTACAATGCTGCTGGCAATCTGGCAATTGACCGGGGCAACTCCAGGATTCGTGGGACGGAATTCCCACATTGATGATCGGTCGTTGGTTCGTGTTGACAACCCCAGCGTCCTGGTCCGTCACTCGTCAGATAGACTGAACCATGCATCTTTCTTTTTCGACCATGTACGGTAGGTGAGGTAGGGTAGGCCTCGGCAGCTCGTTCGCCAATGTCTAGGGATTATACTCCATATGCATGTCTCTACCTCGCAACAACATGCCCAATGACAAGGGCCAAGGATGATGGAGGCGCCACAGCACCACCATCAGTAGCCGGTACATTACATGCATACAGAACTTGGACAAAGGAACAAGCTTTATGTCCTGGCATGCTGGCATGGGGGTAGCAGAACGCCAAGATCTTGCTCCGAGAAGAGACTGGAGTATGATTCGCGAGCTAGTCGACACGGCATAATCACTCACAAGATATACCTATATCGATTCATTCTAGGATGATCATCGACAGTTCCACTTTCTTTATAAAAGGGCACTGTCGCCCTCGATAACAATATGGCTTCATCCTCACCACATCAGTCTTTCATCTCCAACTGAGTCGTCGTCTTTTCAATAAGCCAGACAAGAAACCTTCAAGATGCAGTCCCTTGCGCAGACATTCCTCCTGGCCTCGGCCGCCATCATTTCCCTCACTTCGGCCGCTCCCACTGCTGAGACCAAGGACTTCAGTGTCACCCAGGTCCGCAACCCTCACTATGTCCGCAACGGTGCTGCCGCTCTGGCCAAGGCTTACCGCAAGTACGGCGCTCCTCTGCCCGACTACCTGACTCAGGCGCTCAACCACACCTACACCAAGCGCGCAACCACGGGCAGCGCCGTCACCACGCCCGAGGAGTACGACACCGAGTACCTCACTCCCGTGAGCATCGGTACTCCTGCCCAGACTCTCAACCTGGACTTTGACACTGGCTCTTCCGACCTATGGGTGTTCAGCACTGAGCTGGCTTCGAGCTACCAGTCGGGCCACAGCGTCTACAACCCCTCCAAGAGCAGCACTTCTTCCAAGCTGAGTGGCTACACCTGGAGCATCTCGTACGGTGACGGATCCGGCGCCTCTGGCGACGTCTACACCGACGTTGTCAACATCGGCGGCGTCTCCTACTCTGCCCAGGCCGTCGAGGCCGCTAGCAAGATCTCCACCGAGTTCACCCAGGACACCAACAACGACGGTCTCGTCGGTCTGGCCTTTAGCTCCATCAACACGGTGTCGCCCAAGTCCCAGAAGACCTTCTTTGACAATGTCAAGTCTTCCCTCAGCTCGCCGCTGTTCGTGGCTGACCTGAAGCACGATGCCCGTAAGTCTAAACACACAGCCAACAGTACAAGATAGCATAACATGAATACTAACTCGCAAACTATAGCCGGCACCTACGACTTTGGAAAGACTGACAGCTCCAAGTACACTGGCTCCATTGCCTACACTTCCGTGAGCACCTCGCAAGGGTTCTGGCAGTTCACCGCCGCTGGCTACAAGGTCGGCACCACCAGCTACACGACCAGCCTCAACGGCATCGCCGACACCGGCACCACCCTGCTGCTCCTCCCCGCCACCGTGGTCAAGAACTACTACGCCAAGGTCACGGGCTCGAGCAACTCGGCAACCTACGGCGGCTACGTCTTCCCCTGCACCGCCACCCTGCCCACCTTCACCTACAACGTCGGCTCCGTCAGCATCGTCATCCCCGCCAGCTACCTCAACTACGCCCCCGTCGAGGACGGCTCCTCCACCTGCTACGGCGGTCTCCAGTCCTCTGCTGACATCGGCATCAACATCTTTGGCGACGTCGCCCTCAAGGCTGCCTACGTTGTCTTCAACGGCGCCTCCACCCCTACTCTGGGTTTCGCCACCAAGACTCTGTAAAATCTGAGAAGGAGAGAAAATTCATGCAACAAACAGCGTTGATTTTGGTGTTTTGCCCGAGAACCGTGGTCCGGGATTTTGAATGAAAGAGAGGTGATCATGTCATGACATCATGTATATAGCACGGGTTACGACGACTTTTAGTATTCTGCTGTTGGTATATAGACCATTTAGCTATCACTTTGTTATAGCTTTATTTTTTAAATTCAACCAATGATTGATGAGGAATTCTGGAATTCGATTAACACGAGATTGTGATAATGAAATTCGTCCGTGCTGCAGGGATTTCTTTGCATTTTTTTAAGCAAATCTCTCAAGCCTCAAGAAAGTATAGTAAGCAAAACCGGCACTGCTGGCAAACAATTGCACTAATAGCGGCGCGACACGGGAAGCCGATGGCGCGGGCCGCTCGTTGTGCAACTATAGTTACCGTGTATCTTGTCTCGAAACTACTTTTATTGGTGTCAGCACTAAGCTCTGCCGTTCGCATCTCGATAATTCATGCGAATGTGATCAGACGAATGGTCGTCTATTGGTGAGCGTTCTAACCAAATTTATTAATGTCTTAGGATGTCACCAACGCTAAAAATGCTAGCACCTCTACATGTAGTATTTCTATTCACAATCACTGGCCCAATTAGATGAAGAGCTTGGAGCCGTGGTACTTGGTCTGCTCCGCGTATACTCCAGTGGTGGAAGACTTCAGAGCAACTCGCTTGGGGAAGCCGTCAAAAGAGGCGGCATAAGTGGCAACAGAATGCGCGATGAGCTGAGAAGCATTAGCATTGGTCCAATTGAATTCGAATGGATCTGTCCTCGTGTGGATTTGGTTCTTACCTTGGTGTTCACCTCCCAGGCAGTCAGGTTCAGGTTGCTAACGTCGTCACAGAGCTGGTGGTAGCACGGGTCGTACCAGTCACCGGCCTTGCCACCGAACTGCTCCTCTTCCTCCTTGGTCTTGATACCCTCTGCACCCGTGGCAATACCACCTGCGGGAATACCAGCTCGGATGAAACCGTCATAATCACTTCTGCCGTCAAAGGGAATCAGAGTATAGTTGAGACCCTGAGACTTGTACCAGTTGATGTAAAGGTCGCGAAGCTCCTCGGATCCCTCTGGACTCTCATCGTTGGTGGCATTGTAGATCTGGTAAGCAAAGTTGGGGCTGGCCATCATGTCATAATCCATGAAGAGGCGAATCTTCTGGTTCTCCTCGTCACTGAGGCTGGCTGCGTAGTGGTCCGAGCCGAGCAATCCTTCCTCCTCGGCAGCCCACCACGAAAAGCGGACGCAGTTGTTAACGCTAAACTTGGTAAGCTGCTTGGCAACCTCGAGCACGCTCAAACTACCGGAGCCATCATCGTTGATACCGGGACCTTCAGTCACACTGTCACTGTGTCCACCCAGCATGACACAGTTGTCAGGATCACCTGCAGTGGTCTGGGCAATGATGTTGTCGGTGTAGGTAGTCTGAACGTCGGCATCCATGTAAGCAATGGCATCGACGCGCTTTCCATCCTTCAGCTTCTTCAGAACTGGGGCAGCTTGCGCATCGGACAAGCCAAAGGTGGCGACATGGTACGGCGACGGCGTACCCAGCGTGCCGGAGAGGGGACCCTCGTCGTTGTTGTAGACAACCGCGGCAACGGCGCCAGCGCGGCCAGCGTGCTCGGACTTGGTGCCAAAGGCGCACGTGCCACGCTGCACAAAGGCAATGTTGCCGGCGACCTCGGCGGGGAAGTCGGAGGCGTGACAGCCAGAGTTTGCGACGAGGACGAGGTCTGCGTGAACAGGCTCCTTGTCCTTGGTCGGCGGCGTCAGGCCCATGGGCAGTGCCGAGCTCGGGACTTGGTCGCCTAGCACGAGACGGTACTCGCTGACCCGTCCCGTCACGGCGGGAAAGGTTTGGTTAGACAAAGTATAATAGTCGCCCAACTCTGCTAGGGACGAGTATATATACGACAGTGTCCCCAAGTGACCTATAAAGACATTATAAGCATGTATTCTCTCGAGTATGGTGATTCTAAGCCCAGTGTCGAAATTCTTGGCACAATCACGCAAGATTGAGAGGATTGTTCATACCGTCGCCGCCGATAACTCGCGTGGGATGATTGTACTCATCCTCACCCAGCTTTGCAATCTCATACAGCTCCTTTGCGCGAGCAAACAGATTGTCAATCTTGATGCTATCCTGAAGCGCCTCGGTGCTGACCAAGGGCAGTGCGCCACCTTCGCTGTGCAGCGGCAATTGTTGCTGGCGATCGGTATCAAGGCCCATAGGAACCTGAGTAGCGAGCGCTGGCAGGCCACCCATTAGAGCCAGGCCGGCGGCCATTTGGCGTCTGCTGTATCCGACCATTTCTGTAGTGTCGGTAGGTCTATGAATTTGTAAAAGAGTAGGAAAAAAAGAAGGAAAACGGAGGAAAACAGAGATGCAAGATGGAGAGGAAGAGATGGACGATGGCACACGAGAGGAGATAGAGGCAAAGCAGATGACTGATTGTCAGTACCACATATCAATGGAACTGTGCCAACTGTGCGTCATGTGCCCAATTATTGACACGATCACCTGGGGCACCTGGAGCGGCTCCCGTGCTCAGTGGCGCCAAGCCTCAATCTGGTTTAGCTGGCATGGCAAGCGTCTGATAAGCCAGCATGCAGGAACGAGTCAACCCCTGTTTTCCGGGGCGATGCGTCCTGCACTGCACTGCGCTACAAGCCCTGTCTTTTGCCTGCTTGCATTCCGCTGTCGCTGTCGCTGTCGCTCGTCGCCTCAGCGTTTGAATCAACAACTAACGCAAGGTCAAGCAAGTTGGCAGCGGTCTGACTCTAACCCAAATCCACTGCACGACTTTCATGCACAACGTTTAGCATGTGTGCGCCAGATAGGCATCAAGGATAATTGTCGCGCATTCAGAGACAAGACGTTATGGGAGTTGCATAACGTTCGAATTGATAGCGCAGAAAAGGTCACAGAGCATCTTCGAATCTCATACTCGTAAAGTAGGCTTCTCGCGATATAATTGAAGCAACCCGCCCTTCACCCACGTCTTGCAGAATTTGACCAATGAAGGACTATACCAGTGTGTGGTGCGTTTGCGCAAATCATAGATGAGTTAGTATTTTCGAGGTTATAAACAAATTCCCAGGATTTCGCGTAGTATTAGCATCGTCTGTGATGTAAATACACGTGACTACTGGTGCAGTTGATTACTGTTTCGCGCTACTAAACGCATCTGCTTGCTTCCCTCGGTAAGCACTTGAACAATCACGAATCATGGGAAGACAGTATAAAGCATGGACTTGACTTCACTTTGTATTCATTATCATGTCATTCCTTAACTACGCATCAACCTGCCTAACCTCGAACGAAAACATGGCGTTGCTCTCCCCCGCCGCGTGGTCCTGCAGCTTGTCGGGAACCTCGAAACCGGCCGCCGGCACCCGGTACTCAAACTTCTTGCCGGGCTCGGGCGACTTGCCGTCGACCTGGTAAGGGAAGGTCAGGTACTCTGGCATCAGGCCGGCCTGGATCAGGGCCGTGCACTGGTCCCAGGCAATGTGCTCGTGGTACAGGCGGTCGCCGCGGATGTTGACGATGGAGGTGAAGGGGAGCCTGAGGAGCTTGCCCGTTGGCGGCACGCCGGGGAGTCTATTTTTCTCTCGTGTCAGTCGCTCCGTTCTAGTCATGAATGATGTCCTCGGAATGGTACTTACAGCCAGTCAACCTTGGCATTGTGCGTCAGGGTAAAGACAAACTCGTCCACGATGCGGTCCACGCCAATCGTCCGGCTCACCAGCTCCAGGGCCGTGTCCTCGGGGTTGCTAAAGATAAAGTGGTGGCGGTAAAAGGTGGTCAGCCGCTCGCGGCCCACGCCGCCCGTCATGGTGGGGATGTGGTTGACGTAGGGCTCGTCGACCATGGTGAGCATGGTCTTTTCGACGGACCGGTCGTCGAACTCGTAGTACGTGTGCTCGTCCCAGATCTTCTCCAGGTCAAAGTTGGGGCCCCCGAGGTGCTTCTTGATAAAGGTCAGGCCGCGCGTGTGCGCCACCGACGCCGCCGAGTAGTTGAAGCCCTCGGCGCCGGGCACGACAAACTTTTCCGACGCCACCTGCGGGTAGTCGTACGTCGACGTGTTAGACCTCGTCACTGGCGAGCCCGGCTTGCCGGAAATGTGCACCAATTCTGGCTTTGCGGACAGGTCCCATTCTGATGAAAATGTGACGGCCGCCACAATGTTGGCAGCAGATTTGTATGCGGCTCCCAGCCTGTCCGAGAAACCAGCGGGGTAGTCTGATGGCTTGCCATATACTGCAGTTTCATGTCAGTCTCTCCATTTACTCTGCAGACTTGATTATCCGATGAAACATACCGACAAGTGCAAATTTGTCCTTGGTGTCGCAAGTATCTAATTGCGCCAGGGCACCTGCAGCCTTCTCCAGCGCCGACTCGACTGACCAAGCTCCATCACCGGCGCTCGATTGCGAAAATGTGACCCGCGCGACGGCGTACCCTTCCTCTGCCCACTTCTTCTGAGGCAGCGGGTCGATGTTCTCCCCCGTCGAAGCATCCGGGAGGCCGGCATCAATGACAATCACACCGGGACCGTGGCCACGTCGCGAGAGTGGCGGCTGTATCGAAGCATTGGCTGCCAATGTGACGACTGGTGCTGAAGGAAGCGACATGTTTTCTGTTCTTGGCCAACTACAACCGGAATAGATTAAGAACTTGGTACACTGTGGTGTTTTTGAAGTGTAAGCTGGTATATAGTTTGTGAAGTGTTGTTGATCACGGTTTTTGTTCTCAATCAAGGTGCTGACAATGCGGGGCTTGATTGTTATATGCCGAGGAGAGTTTGACAAGAGCTGAAATTCTGGGGATACGTGGGTTGATATAAGTGAACAAGAGGATATATGTTCAACTTGGGAGCAAACCTATGCAGTGAGGCACTACTACGACTACTAAGCCGACGATCAATTCGATCGCATGTTCATATTGATGATGTCTTTGAATAGCGGAGAGGGCCACGATAAGCGACGGGGGTGTTCGCGGCGGATAGGTTCCGATTAGGCGGTGCGGTGCGATACCCGATCGGCAGCGGACACTTTGGTGGGAAGTAAGGTTCAGCGGTGGTCAATCAGCAGCTCTCTCGTTGGCTCAAGAGCAGCGCCTGGGGACCGCTACCAAATGTCCGACTCGTTAATCCGTAATTCCATACTATGCTTTGTAGGCTTTTTTAATCCGAATAGGAGGCAAAACCACGATGGCTTCTATCCTTGTCGGCAATCGCACAAGTGGGTATTACTACCATCAAGTAGTCAAGCAATAGGTCTCAGTCTGGGGAATTCGGACTATACTCTGTACTTGCTACTTTTGGCCACAATCCAAGTCTGTCAATACGTGCCCCCAGCACATGGCATCTTTGTGACATTCACGCCACTGGATTGATCAGATATAATCAAGTGTCGTCATATCCTAATCCTGCGCAGGGTTCTCTTAGTACTTAAAAATGAGTGTATTCAGGGTCACAAGAGCCAAGCATTGAGTACATCGGCACCGGGAACATCATAGCCAAAGAGTCCCGAGCCTGGGACTTGATCCCACGCAAATGATTCAATATCCTCTGAATGATTCTCAAACGGTTTTGCGTTGACTGTTCGTGCCTCGGGCAGTGACTCGTGCATAAGCTGCTCAATGATAGCTCGACTCTTGGATGCCCCATTCCAAGTCATTTCCAGGTCCTGGAGGAAACTAACGCACTTGCGCACATCGGGAAGGGTCGAATCGTGGGGAGACCCTGGCATGCGAAGTCTAAAATTATAGTGTCAACGGTCACGTAGCCAAAGTATGTTTTTCTCCCTCTCTGCCTATACATGGTGGAAGGAGCATAGGGCACTTACAACACCAAGCCCGACAAGGTCAGGTAATGCACGCAGAATGCAAGGTGATGCGAAGGTGGCACCAGCTCACGTACCAACTCGGCGGCATTGATACAGCTCTTTGCCGCACTCACGCAATGGGATATTGCATCAATTGCTTGAAGTCCCGGCAATGCCTGGTTGAGACTGCCGACAAGTGACCTGTGGTGATGTCAGCTATAGTGTATCGTGGAACAAAAAGGGGGCAAAACTTGTAACTTGCCGGTATAGATTGAGGAGCGATCCAGCATGAACGATGAACATGATTACGCACATGGTCAGATTTGGGCCTCGATCAAGCTGATTCGCACTAAAGCGTATATCATCCGGTAGGCTAATCAACCATTCATTCAGCGACTTGTCCAAAGAGCCGATAGTCCGCAGTCGTTGCTTAGCCTTTGCGGGTTTAGCAATTTCGCGGATCCGCGAAGGAGAATATAGTTGTTGGATCTTGCCTCCGATGCGGCATAGTCGGGCAAAGGCCAAGAAACCAGTCATTGGAGTGGACACGGGCGGATCTACTGGAGAATGCTGCTTGTTCCGACAGTATTCCTCAAGATCGTCATCGCCAATGTCGAGAGGCAATTCGCAGTGGCAATCCGCGTCCTGTGCAGCCATTGGTCTGCCTAGGCATATTGAAGTGACACTGTCATCGAGCAAGCATCTAAGCCAATATTCTCTCCCTACTCGAGCGGATTGGTACTTACCGGTCCAAAGTGTACACACTCCACCAAATACGTCTAGAAATTTGCTGTCTGATCATTGCCGCTGGATCCAGGTCCTCGTTTGGTCCGGACATCTACAAGTGGTTAGCACCACGGATTGAAGATCTTGATATCAGTCAATGACACTTACTAAACTACTCAAATGAATGCCTAGGTCTTGTGCAGCACGAACGGCTCTGCCAGCATAATTCCAACTTTGTGTCAGAGTATTCCAGCCTGCAGAGCACATGGCAAGCAAGGCCAAGCACTGCACGCCTTCGAGCGAGGCTTCGCCATGGGATGCATAGTGCAAGAGAAGTGACTTTTCGTAGTAGTCGAGGCCAGGAAACCTCGAAGACTTGCCATCAGACGGCAGAAGACTCGCAGCACACGCGCATACAGCAAAGAAGACGGACAGGAATCTCTTGTCTGGTTGTTCAGAAGATCGTGAAGAATTGAGGCTCTTGTAGCGAGCCAAGAAATGGGGCTTGTGTAAGACGGGAAGAGTATAGTGCAATTGGTCAAAGTACAAATTTACCAAAAGGTCAGCAATGTACTGCGGCGGACGGCTCAACTGATCAGCCTTTGGCAGGTGTGGTAGCTCGGGCCAACGCTGTCCGTGAACGAAAAGAGGTACCTCAAGAGGCTGGGCCGTGTTTTCATTGGCGGTCCCTCGACTGACACTGAGCATACCTGGGGAGTCTGATACTGCTGATTGTCCTGAGGGCGAAAGACTCTGTATCGCTTCAATCAGAACGCTGTTTGTCGCCCCTCCGACGAATCTGATCTCGAGGTCAGTCGATCCGCAGCAAGCGTTGTGCAGCAGGGAGTGACTTGCCTCAATTTTCCATAAGAGTCGGTCACAAGCGAACCAAACTTTTCCGTTTTGTCATTCTGATCGACAGAAAAGTCTAGACCGTCATCTTCAAAGGCTTCAGAGTCTGACTCATCCTGGTTATCTTGACCTGCTTCGTCTTCAATTTCCTGCCGTACTGCCGGTCCTGTTTCTGTCAAGGATGGATCCAAAGGCAATGACATATGTGCACCGGCGTCTGGTAAGGATCTCAATGCGTTGGCAGCTTGGACGAGCTCGTCCTCCATGAACGTCCCAGGGGGTCCGACTTTGGCGCGGGCAAGAGACTCTACTGTTTGTGAGAGTTGACCTGCGAGACCTTCTAGACGCTGGCAAAATAAATCGAGTTGCTGGCAGCGTGCTTCAAATGACATGGCATATCTACAAATTCCCCATCAGTCAAAGCCGTCCACGGTGAGTGGTATGGACTGGACCCACTGCCGACTTGTTGAAGCATTATCATTGCTTCCCGGGTACTCACAGGGAGCATCACGGGAGCTGCAATTGTGACATGGCTGTTGCCCATCGCATTTTACCTGATAATATTGTCAGAGTAAGAATCTCCAAATGATTACTGAATCTTCATGCTAAACAAAACAGACCTTCTTTCTGCGACAGGCTATACAGGCTTGCCACACTCTATTGGTAGCGGAGGCACCTGAGGTGTCGGCAGCAGTGGAGTCCCGCTTTGCTGCACTCCGTCCCATCGTGGAAATGACCTTGCACTCCTGGAACAAATAGGTACCTTGTAGGACAAATCAAGCTGGACCCGGCAGAGAGCTCCCAAAGATCCGAGTATCGGGTCGACAATAATAGAGTCAAGACAATATTGGCAGAGTATGATGCAGCATCACTGATGGACCTGGATAGCAGCCGTCGGGATATTTGGGTGGCCATCCGACATTTCCCCACTTTCTAGATTCATCGCAGATAAAGAGTTACACTGAACGCCTCAGCATAGACAATGGTCTATTCCCTTTGGGCACCTCCTCTAGGCAAGCCAGAATATCTGAACTCTCTATGAGATAGGAATAAACTTGGATCCTGGTTTTTGCGTGCTGGTGCTTCATTCAACTATCGACTCACAATGATGCAGCCTCTGGACCTTTGTATATAGTTTAGTGATTAATCCCATAGAAAGTATAACACCTCAACCACCAGCAGTACTTGTTAACTTTCCTTATTTGGCAATATTCGTTCGCGTAGGAGAATATGACCCTGATCGTCCACTATAATCCTCCTGAGCCCAGTGGTGTCCCAAATTGGGTTCCAGCGGCTTAGCAATAGATTAAGTGGGATCCGACAGTTTACAGTGCATCTTGAACAACACATTGGTAAAGTTTGTACCCAAACACAGCGCATGTCAATGTTATGGACTTGAATTTCGTTGTAGAACAGATTTTGATGCCCACCTTGCGGCATCATTGCGGTACAAGTGGTTGTTTCTCCCGATCAATTGTGTCCCCATGACCATGTCGCCGGACCGCCGGTTGGCTCAATCTCCATTTCGGCGTCGGTCCGTGATCCGTCCCGGACCACGTACCTTGCGCCCATCCTTTGTCGATCAGCTTAGGTCAGACCAAATGTGACGATATCCACTGTTTGTGAACATATTCTGATATCCAGTCTCTGCTTTCAAATTCATACTTTCATTTGATCATCTTCAATCATGTCCAACCAGATAGCATCGCCCGTCGTAAACGCCACTGGCAAAACGCGGCTCCGAGAATCGCTCGAAAAGGCGAAGCGCGGAGAAGGACCTAGTGTCGGACAATGGCTCGAGTTTCCAGGCTACACGCTCGCGAGAACCATTGCGCCGCTGGGACAAGATGTGAGTAGCACATCAATATGCAGATCAGGAAATGCTTGCTGAACATGCGCTGCTGTAGTGGGTTCTTATTGACTGCGAGCATGGCAATATCGACGACAACGACATGTATCTGCAAGTGGGCGCCATTTCGTCGTCTGGCTGCTCCCCGATTGTAAGGATAGCAAGCAGCGAGCCATGGATGATGAAGAGGGTCCTGGACGCTGGTGCGCACGGAATCATGGTGCCCATGTGCGAGACAAAGGTACATCGATGCACGTCCCTATAGAGCGATGAGAAGTATAAGAACAAAAGACTGAACCTAGATACAGGAACAAGCCGAAGCCATAGTCAAGGCTTGCAAATATCCGTCCAACCGATGGGCGCAGGGAGTTCGGGGTGTTGGCGCCATGTTTGCGCACGCTGCGTTCAACCAGACCATGGGGCAATACACGCTTAGCGCCAATGATAATGTCATGATCTGCGTGCAAATCGAGTCGCGAAAAGCCCTCGAGAACGTCGAGGAGATTGCAAACGTTGATGGCATCGGTAATCGCATCCCGACCTTCCTCAGGATCCGCCTGGCCGGTATCGTAGGCTGACTTTTCCTTAGATATGCTCTTCATTGGACCAAACGACTTGGCTTCATCCATGGGATATGCTGGCCAAGATCACTCCAAGGTTCCCGAGGTACAGGATGCCACTGCGCGTATCCTCAAGGCAATTTTGGACGCGGGAAAATATGCCGGCCACTTTGCCCTCAGCGCGGATGTCGGTAAGTCAATTCTTGACCTGATCATAATCATCAACAAGTACACGGGGCACTTTGAGCTGACCCTCTTACTTTGCAACACTAGCGGCACAAAGATACCAACAAGGATTCCATTTTGTAAATTGCGGTGCTGATATCGTGGCCGTTCAAGCGTGGATGTGCACCGAGATGGCAAAACTTCAAGGCCTGGTAACAAAGTCGAAGCAGTCTAGCACCGCTGAAAACGGGGTAGATGCAGGAGTTGCTGGTAGTTATAAATAAGTTTCAAGTACATAGAAATAGAAATTCCTTCAGCGAGTGTTGGAACAAAGAGATTGATTCTTAAATAGTCCAAATACAATCCCACCCTATATGCGCTCCCTTTTCTCAATATAGTTACTCCGGCGAATTATGAATACTAAAAACCGTCGACAGGATACATTTAAATGATCTTCTCAACACGATTCCTCTCCCCTTTCATCGTCTACAACCACGCCTCTAGTATAGGTACCTGAAGCCCTTGGCATCCTCAACCACAGCATTCGGCGACTTGCCCTCGAGATCCGCCGTCCGCGCAGCCGAGGCATCAGTGACCTCGTACGGCACCTCCTCACCGGCATCCAGCTTCTTGTTCAAATGTTTCAGATACGTTCTCAAGACGAATGCGCACACCACAGCAAACGCAAAGATGGCCAATTCAGCACCAAAGCTCTTGACGTAGTAAGGCCCGTACTTGGACGGCCATATGTAGGAGCCGGGGATGCTGCCAATGTTGCCCATGGCGTTTACTATGGCGATTGCCGCCGCTTTCTTGGAGGCCGGGCGCACAATGGTGTTGGAGATCCAGGCAAGCATCATGAAGCCGCAGGCATACCCAGCTACAAGAATCGTTAGCCCTGATTAAACGTGTCATTGGGGGTCCAACTGATACTCACTTGTCATCATGAACATGGCAAAGTACCGCGGCCCCGTAGTTGTGGTGGTCATTGAGATGATGTACCCGACGATGCAGATCACGGCGGGGACAGTGTAGTGCCAAAAGCGCTCTCCGGTCCTATCAGCGTGCCAGGCGTTGGGAAGAGAGAAAAGCAGAGCCCAGATCCAAGGGGGAGCCGTCAGAAGAAGCGTCTTTGTTGTATCGTAGCCGAGCGATGCCGTGATGGTCGGGAAGAAGTAGCTAAACTAAATCCAATGTTAGTAATGGCATCAATGTAGTTGGGGACATGACATCAATAGACTCACGCTCAAGGCCATGATGGTAGCATGGTAAGTAATACCGAGAAGCCAGACCTTGGGGTCCATGACCGCCAGCTTGAGACCGTGCAGAGCGCTCTCGTCCTCGGTCGTTTCCACCACCCCAGCGTCAAGCGCAAGTCGCTTCTGGGCAATCAACTTTTCGCGCTCCGAGAGCCAGCTGGTTGTCTGTGGGTATTCGGGCAGGACGAAGACGGCAACGATGGCGCAGGCAATGGTGATGACACCTTCAATGATGAACAGCCACCTCCAAGCGCGCAGGCCGGCTTTCCCTTCCATGTCGGATAGAATGCCGGCTGCGATCAAGCCACCAAAGGCCTGAGCGGCAAGGTTACCTCCGTTGAGGATAGTTACTCGCAACTGCATCTCTTTTCTGGTATACCACCGTGCCAGTAGATACTAGATGGCAGGTAAGGATGGTCAGCTTGTAATTTATACGATCTTTGTGAGAACTTCTTGGCTTACAATGCTGCCCGGAAAGAGTGAGGCCTCGATGCAGCCGAGGAAGAATCGACATAGAATCGCGCCTGTTGCGTTCTGGACTGCTCCCGTCGCTGCAGAGATGACACCCCAAAGTGCAACGCAGGCACATCTATTGAGAAGATAGCAATGTCAGCTCCCTGTTTCTTCAATACTGGGGCAGGCATTGGAACTGATGTAGACATTACTTACATGTACCAACTCGGTCTCTTAAGCTTACTCAGGATCATATTCGATGGTATCTGCATCGCCACATATCCAACAAGGAGAATGGATATGCATGTCTGGTATTGGACATCGGTGAGGTTCAAGTCTTCCTCGAGCCCCTTGAGGCGGGCATTGGCAAAGTTGTTGCGGTCGATGAAATTGAGGATGAAGAGGATAATCATGACGGGAAATATTCGCAAGTCAATTCGGCGGACCAAGGCATTCTCCTCTTTCGGATCCCACGTGTCGACCTCGCCGCCGCCGTGTGACGTGACGGATCGCGCCATGTCTTTGGATTCCATGTCGTTTCAGTTTCTCTGTGATTTCGTGGAAGAGTTGTGGTTTAGGGTGCGTTTTCTGGTATGGACAGCACGAATGCTTGTTCCGGCCATATACGGCCGACATCTCTGTTTTATGAGAAATATGCAATCTGATATGGTTATCTTGGGCGCTCTCCCTGCAACGTCGCCCCCTGCCGGTAGCGGCAGCAGTGCAATCGGGGCTGGGGATGCTTCAAGGGAGGACTATCTCCATCAAAGTATCCAAAACAGCCTAGTTGACTCTTATCGGACAGAAAAGGTAGGGAAATGATTCCCGATATACTGCAATCCACACCTCGCATACTCTCGATGATCCTCGCTGATCCCTGCCATCCCCACAGTTGTGATACCCATCCGATATAATCGCAGTCTCTACGGCCCGTGATCCGACCCGAACATTGGAATTAGACAATCATGGGGAATAACACGAACGAAGTCATATGACATCCAGGCATCTCACTTGACTTCGAGCTTGACATGTCATATTTGTTCAATTTCATAACAATCTACATTTACAGATTGAGCTTCGGATAGAAAACGACACGCACCATGACCGAAGAGATCACCACCAACCGCGCCTGCGTCTGGGTCGGGCCCAGGAAGCTCGAGGTGCAAGAACGCCCCATCAAGCCCCTAGGCGACCACGACGTGCTCGTAAAAGTCATATCCACGGGCATCTGCGGCTCCGACTGCCACAACTGGGAGAGCGCATCCGTGTCCAAGCAGCTGGTCCTGGGCCACGAGTCGTCGGGCGTGATTGAGCGCGTCGGTCCGCTCGTAAAGGACCGCGCCGTCGGGCAGCGCGTCGCCGTCGAGCCCGGCTTCGCGTGCATGGAGTGCGAGTTTTGCCTCCGAGGCAACCCCAACGTCTGCGCCGATCTCAAGTACTGCGGCCTCGACCCGACCGACGGCACGCTCTGCCAGTTTGCCACCGTCAGGGCGTCCATGACGGTGCCGATCCCGGATAACGTCTCGTGGGAAGAGGCCGGTGCTATTCAGCCGCTGGCGATTGCTGTGCAGCTTGGTCGAAGAGCCGCCTTGAACTCGCACCAGACTCTAGCAATCTTGTAAGTAGACAGTTCCATCTGATGATAACTTTCAACACATGACTAAATCATTCCTAGTGGCTGTGGACCTCTCGGTCTTCTGATTCTCGCTGTAGCCAAGGCCTATGGAGTTCGCAAGGTTGTCATGTTTGACATTGAGCAGACAAGAGTAGACTTTGCCATCAAATACGGCGCGGACGCCGGAATCGTCTCGCCGAAAAAGGAAGAGGGCGTGGAAGCGCTCGCGTTCGCTCAGGACTATGCAAAGCAGATCATCAAGGAGCAAGACGTCGGCAACGGCTTTGACGTGACAGTAGAAGCTAGTGGCGCCGAAGCGTGCAGCCAAATGGCAATTTGCATGCTCAAGAATGGAGGAACTTGTAAGCTGGACTTCGATGACAGGCTGAGGCTGATTCAATAACGTACTGACATTATGACAGGCATACAAGCAGGACTTGGCAAACCTCTCACCTCTGTGCCTCTATTCCTACTAACAGCCAGGGAACTAAATATCAAGGGTAAGAGATGACTCTAAACTGCTCTTTTCCAAAACTCGCTAACTTCGATAATAGGCACTGTCAGATACACGCCAGGCTGCTTTGCCGATGCCATTGATCTTTTGAGCCGCAAAAAGGTTGATTTGAAACCACTGATTACCTCGACTTATCCTCTCACCAAGTGTGCCGAGGCCTTTGAGGCGCAACATGCGCGCAAGGATATCAAGATTGTCATCATGAACCAAGAATAAATACCTAGTATGGATGCATCAAAATAGGAGCATTTGCATGGAAAGGAGTTTCAGTACATTTTGTAAAAGTCTTCCCAACGAGGGATGGAATGAGACGAGAAACATGTTATAAGTAAACCGACGACTAATTCGAGATGTATCTGCTATCAAATTAGATTCAATAACATGACTATATGACCGTCAAGATTGTAGCAATTTGGTCATATTTCCCGCTTGATGAAAGAACTTCTAGCTTGGAAAAGCTGCAATCGTATCAATTCTAACCAAGTCTTTAGTCCCAGTTATCTTTGCCAAAGAAATCAGCCAAATACTGCCTGAACCGCTTCCCCTCGCCCGCCTTGCTAATCTCCTCGACCTCGGCCTCGCTGAGCCGAAAGCCGGGCAGCTGCGCCAGGTACTCCTCGAGGCGCTCCCTCTTGGAGCTGGTCGTGATGACGACAATGCCCCTCTCGACGTGCCACCTCAAGAGCACCGCGCTCTCGCTGACGCCGTGCGTGGCCGCGAGGCGCCCGACCACCTCGTCGACGGGGCCCGGCCCGGCCTTGGTCAGCGGCGTTAGCGGCGCAAAGGCTTCGACGGTGATGCCGTGGCCCTGGCAAAAGCGGACCAGCTCCGCGCGCGGGAGGTACGGGTGCAGCTCCATCTGGTTCACGGCCGGCTTGATCTTGGCTGTCTCTAGCACCGCCTGGACGTGCGGCACCAGGAAGTTTGACACGCCAATGTTGCGGGCGAGGCCTTTGTCGTGGCAGGCTTCCACTGCGGAAAGATGGTGAGATTAGCATAAAAGCCCAATGCGAGAAATCGGGAGTTTCCTTACTGTCGCGCCACACAGTCTGGAGGGCAGCAGGGTTTCCGCCTGCAGAGAATGGCTCGTGCAGCATGTAGAGGTCAATGTATTCGGTGCCGAGCTTCTCCAAGCTGCTTCTCAGTTGACCCTCGACGTCGGTGTGGCCAAAGACCTTGGTGGTTATAAAGAACTCGGATCTCGGTATACCCGACTCCTTGACCGCAAGCCCCAGTTCTGCCTCATTCTTGTAGTCTATTTCTGGTCAGTACACTGTTGCAGAAGCAATGTGCTCGGAAATGTGCATTTCCCGCTCTCCCAAGAGGGGTCAATATTTTCTTACACTGTGCGCCATCGAGATGGCGGTAACCCAAATCAATGGCAGCCTTGATGGCATCTATTGTTGGTCGATGAATCTCGCCTTCTACTTCCTTCATCCAAGCAGATCCAGTGCCGTACGCCAGCTATTGTGCAGGGCCATGGGTCAGTGATGAGTGACAGGTTGATGCGGTACCAGTAGAACGTACCTGGTCCACCTTGATACCAGATGAGAACTGAACCTTTGGAATCGCCGCCATCTTGTTCCCTTTTCTATCTCCTTGAGC
This sequence comes from Neopestalotiopsis rosae, assembly GCA_023078685.1. Taxonomy (NCBI): domain Eukaryota; kingdom Fungi; phylum Ascomycota; class Sordariomycetes; order Amphisphaeriales; family Sporocadaceae; genus Neopestalotiopsis; species Neopestalotiopsis rosae. The sequence goes on from JALGAS010000001.1 coordinate 3,655,355, forward strand.
TCAATACTTGGCTATGCGATGGAGTGGTAGTATAATGCTAGAGGAATACGAGCGGGTAAAGCACTCTGATGGGGATATGGCTCTGTACAGGGTATTCACTCCAGAAATAAAAGTTCAAATATGGATTTATCAGAATTATATTTCAAGAGCGACTATATACCACTTTATAGTACTGGGCTTATCTCTGGACTAATGTGAGTTCGACTCTCCGCAAAAGCGACTACCGACGTCGTCGGCAGGGGCGCCGGGTTAGCACTACCCGCCGGCCATGGCAGTTCCGACCAAAGCCCGTGATAGAGTCGAAATAAAAGATCGCTGAACAATCAACACATTTTCAGTTTCAGCTCGTTTAGGTGTACAAACGGAGAATACGAGGCTTACGACTCATGCATTTCTCTACTCAGCGATCCAAGTTATTGGGCACCGGGATGATTTTGCCCTTAACCGCCGTATTCTCCGGTCGCAGTGGCGCTTGCTCAGCCGAGACGGACATTAATCCACCATAATCAATCTCCGCGCTGACTCTGACCTCATTATAGTCCCTAGTATCTTAGTCAGATGATTTCTCGCTCTCGCTATCGTTATCGAAGAAGATTATTTCTATCCTCGAACATGGCTGTTAGGCTTGAGTGGCCTGTGTCACAGAAAATTGTATGGCGAGACAGCCTGTTATGGAGGCGTGCCGTGTGTTTTGGCAACGAAAATATTGAGAAAGTCCGCTGTATGTCTACAATCCATTTCATCATTAAAGCTATATCTACACATCGCCGATCTGATGTTCTAGGAAGCAATGTCAATGCAAATGCCTTCGCCAACGCCTTTGAAAATGCTGCAGCACAGAGTATATACAGCCACGAATGTCCCATCATGTCTCGTCCCAAAAGTTCTAGCGCATACTACCTCCAAGTCTCCGCCGTGAATAATCGACAATCCATGTCAGCACTTAATGCGAAATGTATTGGAAAACTGCCGATACTTCGTGTTCACCGCACTCTTGTTGTAGCAAATGGTCTTGGATGGGTTTCAATCCTTCGTTGACAAAGTGGTTCCAAGTGCTCGTGTCACCGTAGAGCATAGCTGGAGCCTTGATATATTGCTTGCCGTCTGGCTTGCAACGTTTGCACTTGAACGTGTCATGTGTATCACTCTTCGTATCTGCTCGGTACTGGAATAGCTCTCTCAGACTGTCGAGCGAAAAGTGACGTTCAACATCCTCGGCAGAATCAACAACGCAGGACGACAAGGACTGCTTGTGACTTTGGCGCTGGAAGATCTTCTCCTCAATCGTGCCCGTTCCAATAAATCGATAAACGAAGCAGTCCTTCTTCTGTCCATCACGCCAGACACGAGCAAGGGCTTGCTGATCGGACGCGGGGTTCCAATCCGGGTCGAACAGCACTAGACGATTGGCACCAATCAAGTTGAGACCACAGCCACCAGCTTTGCTGGATAACAAGAAGACAAACTCTTCGCCCTCGGGATTGTTGAATTTGTCAACCAGCTTTTGTCGTTTATTCACATTCATTGTACCATCGAGACGGAGACAGCCATAAGCACGGTTGCGGCAGAGTCGCTCGAATAGATCCAGCGTCGATGTGTAGTTGCTGATCAAGACAATCTTGTCATTGGTGTCTTGTCGAATGCGTGCAAGCATGCGGTCAAGCACCTGCATCTTACCTGAATACCACGGCTTGATGTCACGATCGCGGCCACGGGCCTCCTTTGGTACGTAATCCTCTGGCCAGTACTGCTCAGAACCAGGTAGATCCTCACTGAGATTGAGCAGGTCGGGGTGATTGACCAGCTTTTTGAGAATACCAATGGCCTTGAGAGGTTGGCTTCCCTTGCCACGCAAGAGTGCCTGGATGTCAGGACTCTTGATAAAGTAGTTGTACAAGTCAAGCTGGAAAGGAGCCAGATTGCAGAAGACAACGTGCTCGTACTTGACTGGCAAGTACTTGGACAAGAGGTCATTAGTTCTGCGGATGATGAACTTGTTGACCACGCCAAGCAACTCGGTCGTGCGCTCGTCGCCCTTTTGCTTATCCAGATCTGTTGCGTCGGCATCGCGACCGCGTAGAATGGGGATTTCGAAGCGTTTGCGAAATTCTTGTCGAGTGCCGAGTAGTTCCGGATTGGCGAAACTAATAAGGGCAAAGTACTCTGACAGGTCATTCTGAATCGGCGTACCGGAAAGAATAACTCTTCTTGTGACATTGAGGCTGTTCAGAGCAGTGAATGTCTGACTGTCACCGTTTTTCAATCGGTGGCCCTCGTCACAAAGCATTAGTCCGATCTTTGTGTTCTTCAATTCCTCTGCATTGAGTCTTAGAGTTTCATAAGAAACAATGATCACTGGTCTGGTGACTGCTCGGCCACTGGAGATGGCCCACTGACGAAGTTGTCGGGTGAGTTCTTCCTTGGATGCCTTGCCATCAATGGCAAAAGGCGTTATGGCATCGGGGCCAAGCCACTTGACGAGTTCATTAGCCCAGTTGCGGACCAGTGATGAAGGACATGCGACGATGGCTTTCTGAATCGTGGTCTTTCCGGCCTCTGGTGATTGCTTCAACAAACTCCATAACAATGTGATGCACTGTAGCGTCTTTCCGAGACCCATCTCATCTGCCATGATGCAGCCATTGGCCTTGGCATCAATCAAGCCAGTGACACATCTGTACATAAATTTGACACCCTCGACTTGATGTGGTCTCAACACCTTGGCGAGCCGGGGATCAATGACGACGGGCACTTTGGGGTGATCACCCTGCACCTTCTTCTTGATGCCCAGGATCTCGGCCAAGCTCTTGTGAAATAGTGGCTCCTCTAATTTTGGCTTTGCGGCTTCTTCTTGCTCCAGTTCTTCTTGCGGCTTCTTAGGTTCGTCTACTGTGGGATCGTAGAGCACGATGGCAAAGTCTCCGGCAGGGTCGTGCAGTGGTTTTGCCACGAATACTGCGCCCTGTCGGAGGCCTAGTGTAGGTGGTGGTCGATTCGGGTTGTAGTTGGCAGTTGCCTTATTGACAAAGGGTACCGAGAAGGCTTTTCTAAAGACCTTGTCCTTATCCTTGGCCTGAAACACTGGGAATCTGTTGACATCGCGATTGGCAAGGGCCAATCGGTCTTCATTGGTATAGGGCTTGTCCGCGCCGTCGGCTTCTCCATCAGCACCGCCATAATCAACCTTTCGCTTCTTTCGAGCGGGCCGATCGCTCGCAGGAGTTCTTGTTGCAGAGCCTGGGCATTTGAAAGGTTTGTGTAGACGCTCAATCGAGTCTGTCGGGCGGTATCGTGGACCAGGAGCAGGCGCTTTCTTCGCCAGCGGCGTCGAGACGGTTGGAGTCGCCCTGTGCTTCAAGGTCAGTTTTGAACTAGGCGCTATAAGTGTAATACTATGCGATGATGAAGACGTACATTTACTGTCCCGGTGTTGATGGCACAATCTTTTTTTCCGAGTCCAGTTCCAGGCAAAGAGAAAAGAGTGTTATTAAGAGGAATTTGACTAACGCCGAATCAATTTGCCACCATGTCGCAAAAGAAACAAGAAGATGATGGCGAATGTGGCAGTTTGTTGACTATGCGGAAAGCGCGACGCGACTGCTAGTGGGTGCCCGCAACAGGCAGCGACACGGGCTCACATGACCTAGAGTGCGCGCGGAAAGTGCTTTGAAGCTGGGGGGTCTTGCCACAGAGTCACGCTAGGATTAAAGTGCTCGATGCAGGTACCCATTACTAATTCAACGATTATCACATGCGAACGCAAATTATCTAACAATTCGATGATTGTAATAGTACAACTGTGAAGTTGTTACGAATAGGCTGCTGTTGGAATACTTCTTAAAAACAAAATAATAATATTGATCTAGTATTCTGCGCCCATCGAGTGCATCATTCGCATTACCTACGGCGTTGGGCTCTTTGGCAAAATCCTCAGTTGCTCTTCCAATAAGAATGACTGCATGACCAGGATTACCTATTCTGGAGAATTGCCTATATGAGCAGGAAGAACATGGAGGTTTGTAGAGACATCTAGCAATGACGTTACATGAAATCCTCTTTCGATGTCAGTATTGCTGAGGACAATCGCTACGGTATATGAGTAGGTACAGATGAATAGCTTTACCTTTAAGGGCTTGCGAACGGGACGGCTCGGCTGATTGCCCCTCACCAAGACAGCGGGGCAGATCTCCAAAGGGTTTTGCTTGATTGAGGGCATTACCTACCCTCTTCCTTCCCAATGCATGTCTCAGTCTATATCCAATCACATTTTGCCCATTTCTTGCTGGCACTAGAATGTATACGTATATTCATTGTGTCATCCACTAAAAAGCCTTGAAGATCTATAGTACATACTGTTCTCAGGTCTTTTATATACTCAATTCCGCATCATTTCCACCAAGTCCAGGTGGCACCAGTACATCCAACACCACACTGAGCCGAGGCTAACTGGCGACTTGACTGTCGCTTCACTCCGGCCCCAATACAGGCACTCTTCCACCCTCGGACGCAAATATGTCGGCAGACTTTTGGGCAGGGTACATCAGTGGTGCAATCGGAATCCTCGTCGGTAATCCACTAGACATTCTCAAAGTGCGACTCCAAGCAAAGGACGCAATCGGCGCTCAGAATGCTTCTTCGTACCTCCGTCAATTCGAGGGTACATCCTCTCTGATAGCGGGTACGGCAGCTCCTGTGCTTGGCTATGGTGCGCTGAACGCCTTGCTGTTCGTGTCTTATAACCGGAGCGAGTCTGCCATCAACAATGCGCTCCATACCCAGTCGAATCTTTGGACAACCTGGGTCGCTGGCGCAATCGGCGGTTTGGCGACTTGGGTGGTCAGTACACCGACGGAGTTGATCAAATGTCGAGCACAACTTTCATCACCGCCAGCATCGAGCTGGAGCATTGCCAAGTCTGTCCTCAGAAACGAGGGGATACGAGGGATGTATCTTGGTGGCGTCGTGACGGCCCTGCGCGACAGCATCGGCTATGGCTTTTACTTTTGGTCGTACGAGTTGAGTACGCAGATGATGATGTCCTCAAAGAAGCGCGAGACATCATTCAGCGAGGATGCCGCCAAAGTCCTCTTCTGTGGCGGTTTGGCTGGAGTAGTGACCTGGGCCAGTATATTCCCACTTGATGTGATCAAGACGAGAGTTCAAGCACAAGTTTTGACTTCGGAAACGAGACCATTGGTGGACACCCGCTCGGATCCGGCAAAGAGGCTCGGTGCAGTGGCTGTGGCAAAGGAAGCGTACAGGGAAGGGGGCAGTCGAGTGTTCTTCCGAGGGTTGACCATTTGCAGCGTGCGCGCTTTCTTCGTCAACGCAATACAATGGGCGGTATACGAGTGGGTGATGTATGAGCTCGGCGAGGGTAAATCCAGGGTTGTTGATCCAGATGCCCAAAAGATGTTGTAGATACGACTCGTAGATCTTACAAGCGGTCATGAAACATTTGACTGCTAAATCGGTGATCCTCATGATGGACCATACCGATGTTGATATGTATTCGAGTTAAAAGTTGTCACAAGTTGGAAATGCCCAGTCAAGTGCCGCCCAGCGTGAGTCGTGAGTCTCCATTGTGATGCAGTATTTGCATTGGAGACAGTTATGTGGTGTGCGAAATCCGAGAAGGATAACGTCAGTCGGAGGAGTTTCAAGCAGGGACAGCCTTAAGTCCTTGTGCTTTTAGGAAAACGATGATGTCGTCGATTCCTTGAGGAGCGTTGAGCTTGTGACCACCTTCGGGGTATTCTCTAGATACGCCCTGCATTCCAAAAGACCCCAAAGCCTCAGCTAATTGTCTGCCGTAATCGACAAAGACGAGAGGGTCGTCCACGCAGTGCCCCAGGAAGACTGGAGTGTTCTTGTAGATCTCGTTGCTGGGTTCACCCTCTAGGCACAGTACCTCTCTGGTCTCCTCCAAAGTGCCGCCCGGGAATGGAAGGCGGCAGCTGAAGCCCATGACCCCGGCCAGCCGCTGCCGCCTCCTGATTTGGACGTCAAAGTGCTCCGTTTTGATGCGTTTCGGCTTCGGGGGTTCCAGGTTGTCCGGGGCGGGCATGTTCAGCAGCACGTGGATCGCCGTTGACCCGCCTTGGCTGAACCCCGCCAGGACCACCCGGTTCAGACCTCCGACCGTCAACGCCTCCTTGTGCACGAGCTTGGTGATGCTTCGTACGCTGTCGCGCAGCCCGGGAGCCTGCATCTCCTCCCCGTCGGAGAAGTCGAGCACGTTCCAGACATCGAACCACTGCGACCAGTCCTGGTCATCACGCTCACAATAGAGCAATTCAGCCTGCGGAAAGACCCAGCGCACCGAGGGAAAGACCTCGCTGAGGGTGCGCCGAGAGGTATCTCTGAGTAGGAACAGATTTTCAGCCGTCTCCTGTGCTGTGCTACCACGGCCGTGCAGCCAGATGATGGTGTGAGTATGTTCAGTCTCCGGTGGCACTACCGAGCGGCCGAGCTCCATGCTGCTGCGGTGCGGGCACTGTTGGGAGAGCAGAGCCGGGGGGAAAAAAGCAAGGAAGGAGTAGTTCACGCCATGCGTAGAACAGTTTCTGTTTCGAGAGATGCCGTGGTGGTTTGCCTTCACCTCATCCGAGCATTGCTTTGCTGTCTGGGCCGGCCTGTTGAGAGCTGATCCCCGTTTCCACTGCCCGTTGTCTGGCCAGAGGTGGGTACCACAAAGTCCACAACCACTGGGCAGATGAGGCTAATGTAGCGGCGCCCAAAGCAAAAAAAAGGTGCCGGCACCTTGTCAGCGTATCAAAATTCAGCGTAGGATCGCCACCAGTAGCACTGCTAAAGATGCGGCGTAATAGTGGAGGGCGTGTGTGTGTCAAGTGTGTGCGTGTGTCGTGGACTTTGTTCAAGCCAACAGAACCAGAGCACAAGCAAAAAGTGACGTGATGCTATGCTGGCGATAGTTTACAATCACCCGCTACAATTCTTTTTTTAGTCTTCTTTTTTGACTTGCCGCTGCTCACGGGATCCCGTGCGACACTGACGAAACAAGGCAGAAATGGTGAGTTATGATGTCCGTGACAGCAAAGTTTAGACGGTGCCGCCAGCGTAGCAGTGGAGAGCTTATCCTTGTCCATGGACGGGTCTAGCACCCAGCCGAACCCGTGTGGGTGCGGAGCTGCTGGCTGTTGGAAGCTGTAGGACAGAACGCCCAGAGAACTGCCAAAACTGCTCCACCAACAAAATTATCCGTACAGAATCTTTGATGATAGGGCACAATACTTTTCATCGACCGCCTCGGGCGCAGTGGCAGAGTGGTCTAATGCGTGAGACTAGGGTCATGTCTTCATGTTGAAGCTTCAATATCATTCCGTAGTGCTACCATGGTCCGGTCCGGATCCTGTCTGCGTCGGTACAGCTATACAGCGATATCTCGAAATTATTTTGTCTTTTTTGCATGGTTCTAGGAATGACCAGCAGAGTTCTGGCAGTTGGTCTCTCAGGTGCCGCTTGGAATGAACCTAGCTCGCCCAGCTACTATGTGATAGATAACATGAAGTGTGTGGCTGTGGTCCGTGCACTGGTATTGTCCATTCTCTGTACTCCAATTTGCTATCTCTACGGGAATTGCTTTCTCTTTTTCCCCCCATTTTTTAGGGAGCCTTTCTAGGTCCTGAATGAATATGACCAAGCACTACCGAAATCATTCGATCTCAAGAGGGGCAATAGGTTGCTTTCACGGGATCTCAGCAGCGCGACGACTCTTGCCTACTGAGAACAAAGCTTGTAAGCGGAACGGGCGAAATAGCGGTTTCCCTGTGGTTTCAACAAGCATCGAACTCGATTCCTTGTACGGGAAACTGCATGTTAAACCAGCAGATCTTGAAATTATGGATATATTAACTACCTAAGGTTATGCTATAATCGGTAGCTCAAGGCTTCTCTTTGAGAAGATTGACGAGCCAGGTGAGCGCTGCAACACAATTAGCGTCCCAGCTCATGTGCTGGAGGTTGTACCGGGCGTTAGACGCCTTCGGTTTGCGCGCAGAGTCATCGGCAGTGTCATCCCGTAAGAGGGCCATCTTGAAGCGGCGGTCAAAGTATTCCTGGACGCGGAGGAATTTGTCCAATGACAACTTCTTGAATGCTTCGCGCATGTTCTCGTTTTTCTGAAGTTCATTGTCATCTTTATCGAGCAGCCAGCCACTGAACATTATCAGACCAGCGAGACCCGAGGCAGCGGCGGTCGCAACAGAGCTGCCAGACTCGTATGATATGATCTTCCCTTCGTTGGAGGTAAATGGCACATTGATGCCTGGAAGTAGGAAGTGTACCTTGTCGGCGTTGACCCAAGTGAGCGCCTCGCCCGTCTCAGTCGCACCACCGATCTTGATGCAGCCATCGAAGTCACCCGGGAAGCAGTTGTCCGAGGTACTCCTGCCCTGATCGCTAGTTGAGCAGAACATGAGAATACCCTTACTTTTGGCGGCTTCAACTGCCGTCTTCAGGTCTTGCATATCATCATTGCCAATGATAGGAGTCTCGATTGTCCAACTCATTGATATGATGTCAACGCCACTTTCAGTCGCCCATAGGATTGCCTTGTTGCGTCCAGTCAGCATGGTCAACGAACGCGCTTGTCCAACCTCGTTCGAGAATTGGACGGTCACAGAAGCCAAGGAGGGCGATCTACTTACATCTGCAGCAGATCTAGCGGTAATCTGCCTGTGGGAGCTTCCCGGTGGCTGTCGTTCGTCGAGCCTAGCGACGTACAGCTTCACCTTGGGACATATTTTGGAGATCAAGGTCGCCATGCAGGTGCCGTGGTTTCCCGAAGGCACATAGTAGGGACTCATAAGTTCTGTTGAATTGGCGTATGGGCAGAAGGATTTGCCAATGGCAATCGTGTTCTCTAGGCTGGACAGCGACCCGTCTACGCCGTCATCAATGATGGCTATTTTGACGGCTTGGATGTCATCGTAAGCTTCGGCTTTACGAAGCAAGGATGCGAAGCTCGACATGCATTCAATCCATGGATTTTCTCTGTTCGTCGTCAGCTATAGTGCCAGTCTTGTTCACGACAAATAGGACAATACTGACGATTGTAGGGATGCTTCGCTATTCTTGAATTCGGAGGCGTAGCTGATTTGCTTGTTGTCGAGAATATGATTTACTTCGACCTCGCCAGCGGTCCCTATCATGATGGTTTCTTTAAATTCCTTGATGTACTCATCTCGGCGAGCTCTATCCTCAAGACCCTAAACGGCTGTTAGTTTACTAGGGCAGAAAGTAGAGCAATCATAATCATGACGTTATGGAATGATGTCTCATCAAAAGGACCAATACTGACCTCTCGGATGAATAAGTTCACTTTCTTAAGCTGCAAATAGTCAGTACTCCTAGTTTTTGACTTCATGAAAAGCTTGAAGCTTGGTACTGGCAACTTACGTGAGGGAACTTCTTGCGGTTGGTCAAGCCTTGAGGCGACGCCCATCCCATCAAGACAGAATTGTTTCCTGTCGAGTATAAAGATATTTCCCTAACCACAGATGCATTCTCGCTGCTAGGAGTACTTGTAGCTCTCCAAATCACGTCAGTACTGAGGTCAAGCCTCTTCCAATCCCAAATTTCAACACCAAGATTGCGAAGTGCTTTCTCGATACTTGTATCGGAGTGGGACGGGTCTGCATCATCTATGACCATGACCTTGACAACCTTCTCGACACCATTCCCCCGGAGCCAGTCGAATACAATCTCGAGGTGATTGAGCCCTCGCATTTGTGGTCGATCCCTTCTATGAGACGCAGATGACTGGTAAGCAACGTTCAAGCAGCCAGTCAGAGTAGCCCACCATGACCCTATTGACTTACCTTCTTATTTGCCGAATCGTATCGGATTCAATGGTTAACTTGGGCAGTGCTACGTATTTGAGAATGCTCTCAAATTGTAGATGTTTTGACAGCCCTTCTAGATAGTCTTTTGAGATGGATGCATGCGGTAGCCCACCCAAATCGAACTCTATGTGTCGTTCTGTACGCCTGGTAAGAAAATGTATCTCTGCCCATCTGTTGGTATTGGGGCTATAGTACCGTGACCGGGGTTATACAAGGCTTTCATGATCTTGTCTCGTGGAAAATTCTTTTTTCTTACGCAGTAAGATCGAATGTACGAGGCGATGGGGTCCCGGGCGATGATATCTCGCTCGGATTTCTCGCGATCCGTTTTCGAATTCGCTTTTCGCAATATGGGCTCGTTCTTTTCTAAAAGGCGGTATACTCGTTCCTGGTAAGGCGTGCGCTTATCTTTATTGGGCTCGGAGAGTACAGAGTCGTACTTTTCGATAAGGAGATTGACCACCTTTTCACACTGCTTGGTGGACTCCTGGATGGGAGGTATCAAGAAAGACTTTGTGCGTTGGGGCGGGCGATGGGCGACACCCGTCCCGTTGGCGACTGGCGTCGCCCATCCGTGTTTCTTAGTGTCTCGAAGGTCGACAGGACTCAAGCCGTAACTATCGCCATCACAGCTTTGGTTGCTATGGCTTTGTCTATCATCATCGTATTCTTCGTCATCGCTATCGTCTTCAGCCCCGGATTCTGACCCGTCTTCGTCGTCATCCCCACCATCCTCATCAAGATCAAGAGACATGCAGCTATGGAGTGGCGTGTTTTCATTGTTGGCTTGGCCTTGAGTGAATATTTGATTGAACTGGGCACATTTGTCGATCATGAGCTCTATTGAGGGCAGCCGATACCTGATGGCAACATGTAGGGAATTCCCGTACTGACAAGTCTCAAGGAGTACGGCGCCCAAGTTGACGAGATCCGTGTTGCGAAGAACGGCATCCACAAAAGCGTCATTGTGGTTGATGATGGCCAGATGAAGGGGGGTGTACTGGTTATCATCCTTGATCTCAAGCAGGCCGTGATGCCGCTTGAGCGTCCAATCGAGGAAATGCTTGATCTGATGATCTTCCCATAACGTGTCGTCAGGCCAGTCGTCCTTGCTGGCCAACACATGCAGGATCTGGTTCCCGCTTTTGCTGTTCAATTTCTCCTTGTATCGAATCCCCCATTCTTGAGCCTCTGAAGAATTGCTGAAATCAATCTTGGCAGCAGCCGTCAATATTTTCTTTGCGCTCGAACGCTTTGTTTTTCTGGGCGTTGCGCTGGAGCTGGACTTGCTTCCTGCGCGGCTGTCCTTCGCTGCCTTAGCCTCCTTCTCAACCAGTACCGATGATCTCGTCGGCGGCGCCATGATGATGATTGCACTTCACTTGGGAGCTTGCGCGTGAGTTCGACGTTGGTTGGAATGAGCTTGGACAAGTACAAATTGCTCATAAAAAACCGCAATGATATTTGTCAGAGCCTCGTCCGTGTTACGGGGGCCGTCACTTGCATCAAGTGGTGCGCTTCGTAGCGTGACCCTCGTTTTTCCACGCTTCACCTCACCGTGTCTATAGTATGTGGGTAGTATTACGTCCGTGTCCGTGGACCACCACTCAATTATCGAAGTGGCTCGACAGGGGTGCGATGCGGAAGATCTTGGACATGGTGACCAATTGGGACTGCCCTGCAGCCGCTTACTGGCAAAAAATAGCAGAGTATTTTTAGATACACGAGTAGGTTTGATAGGTGACTTCGTACTATCAAACGTTGGTCAGCCCGAGATTTTGATTGAATAACAGCTTTACTAATATGCGCAAGGCGACTGTCAATGAGTGTTGATCTATTTAGCAGCATTATTTCTTACAGGCCATCAATCAAAGGCGGATACATTAGTACCAAAATCAATAGCCTCAGCTCGTCCTTAAATTTCAGCATGGATCCAGTGGATATTCTTTTGTTCGAAGAAGGAGACGCGAACTCGGGTTTCCGAACCAAAAACGTAGAGGGCGATAGAGTTCGAAGCGTTTTGATTGACCGGGGAGATGTGCTGGCCGTGCGGGCGAGCCTGGCCAGTGTCACCCACGGGGACTATACGCCTGATGGCGATGCTGCGACATTGCTGGTCTTTGAGTTCAGCTTCCTTAGCATGAAGCAGTCGCGGCGATTTAAGACGGCCAAGATCATCCTCACCTTTGAGGACGCGAGCGGTAACCTCCGGAACCGGCCTGAGGTGGTGACTGTCGTTCCAGCCGGCAAGTTCTTTATCAACAAGACCACTGACGAGCGCGATGTCAAGCACTCTGCCAACGCCAGCCTCGACGGTTCGGCCGCCGGCGCCGGCGGCAGCCTCGGCTACACCTGGGAAATGTCACAGACTCAGAAGACCGATCACGCCACGACATTGGTGGGCACGAAACGTCTGTTCACAGACTGGGGAAAGGTAATGTGTCTCGTCGGAGCAACAGACTTGACAAAGCTGACTTATATGATGGTGAACAGGACGATGGGGTCATATGGTCCCTTGAGGAGGATGGGGTCAAGAAATCAGGCATTCCCAGCTTCCTCCGAGCTGCCGTGCTACTTCGGCGGCGGGACGACGTGCCATTCCGCTTCACCATCCAGGTTGAGATGGGCGTGGATTTTGAAGGCAAGTTCCGGCGATTGCTAGGTCTCGAGAAGCCAGAGGCAGTTGACCCGGTCGAACTGGACAAGGACACGAACCTCGACGACCTGGGCATCGTGAGCCTCGATCCGGCCGCCGATGGCGTAGATTTGCGCAACATGGCACGGATGGATGTTGGTCGACATGCTCATGTTGTGTTAGCCAGTTTACTGACGGTCCAGGGCTGATAGTACTACTTGCGAGCAGCTACCAGCAGCCAGCTAGGTACCTAGGTACATACCTACCTACCTAACCCTACATAGGTACATAGAAACTTGACGTGCGGCCGCCAACGGGTCGAAAATTAGCGCTAAGCTGCAGGGGCACCTACTACAGTACTATGTAAAGAGCTGTGGCAGTGATTGTCAATGATCGTTAGTGGAAGGCCCCGCTCTATGTACATAGGTAGTCTAGTGGCCCAACCGCCCAAAGAAGTACCGCGACTATAACTGTGTAGCTAGGTACATACCGTCGCTACCTAATAGTATATACCAAACTCTTGTAATATTCAACTTGTAACCCTCTTCATACGCAGACACGAAGTCGTCGCGTGATTTTATACATGGTTTCACACAGTTTTGCATAATTACTGCAGTTTTTGTGTGTAATGTACCACGGCGAAGTTGCAGGATGCTGAACCCGGCCAAATCGATAGGCGAGATGTATCCATTCTGCAGCTGCTCCGGTCATCCCTCCATCTCTGGCGACTGAGCCGTTTTCATGCATCCTTCGATCTGCAAGTGAGCCTGGTTCTATCCTGGCTCACCCCCTAGGGGTGTAGTCATTTCCAAACTTGCACCACGGCGACGAGGCTCCCATTATTACGACTCCAGCATCAACACATGCCCTAAATCTCCTGGTCGTGCAGAACGTATGTTGCGAAAACCAGGTGGGAGAGGTCGATAAATCAGATTTCCATTTTCCGAAAGTTCCATGGTAGACAAATCAGTCATTTCCTTGTCACCCAATCTCATAGCCATGACGGCGCCGCCGAGTCTGAAGCGCTTCCAGTGAGTTGCTACTGATAGTTTCTGTGTTCCTGCTGCTGACACCCATTTCTTCACAGCCTGGTTCTTGCCCATGGGAGCAGCGACTCTGAATCTTCGCAAGAGTCGAGCTTCCATTTCTGGAGAACGCGCTTTCCGGACGCCTTGATCACGAACTTCTCTTTCTTGGACACCTCCAACGTGAGCTTCGTGGACCGTGCGCAAGCACTATTATTGACCATTACAGCTGAGCGAAATGCTGCGGTATGTTTGTCTGTCTAAGCTTGACAAGTCTGCTTGTAGTCTGCTGACGGTATTGCATTCGCAGTCCGAGAAGTTCGGTCCCAACAGCCACCTCCCTTGTGTCTTTGTTTGCCATGGGTTGGGCGGCTCTCTCGTGAAACAGGTAGGATCGCCCAGCTTATTCTGGCTGCCGAAAACCATTTACGAACTCATGTTGATGCCACGATACTAGGCGCTGGTTCTCGCCTCGTTGGACTCGAGATATGGCCGATACGCCAGTGATTCTGCTTTACTGGTAAGGAGTGCCCTTCGAAACATGCGGCACTTGACGACTGCTTTCTAAAGCCTTTAAATCATAGATCCTCTGTAACACACCTGAGGTAGCGAAGGACTCAACGGAATGGCAGTCTCAACTATGTCAACTACTGACTTCCTCGAGCCTCAGCTCTCACATCGTAAGTAGAATGTTCAATGAGCTGACCGAAGCGCTCGAGCGGCTGCACTGGTCATTTGGAGCGATTCGGCAGCATCATTCTATCGTAGATATCAGGAGTAAAGACATCGAAGATGGTACAAATATAGTAAGAAATGTCTGCCGCCGTCAGTTGCCAATTTGCTCGGTATTGACAAGCATGCACAGGATGCCAATCCGATTTGCACGGCCCGGGGCCGATCAACTATATATACCTCGAAAGACGAAGCCAGCGTCTGGGACTTCACCCCAGGGAACTCAATAACCGAGAAGATATTTGACCGTATCAGCTTCGTTGTCAAGCAGGAAAGGCGCCGTTAGTCAAGATGCTCAACAAGTGTTCTCATGTGGGTTCCATACTAATTCTTTACTGCAGCCCTTGCAGAGCAATTCCACGATTTCGTGCAGCTATTACGCAAGGTAGACTCGAACAATTACCAACTAGAGCTCAGTCGACCATCAGCAGATTCATTCGATCTGATCGAGGAGCATGAGGCGTTCCGCCATTGGCGAAGGAGTGACACACAAGCACCCAATCTCCTCTATATCCGCACACCGCAGAACATGTCTAACGTTGCTATCGTATCGCACCTCATCGAGGTGCTCAACACCAACATTCCGGACTGTACCATGATTAGCTTCTCCTTCAGCAAGCAAGACCTAAGGACCCAGTCTATCAATACGTTCTACGTCTCACTGATCCGCCAGCTGCTATTGAGCCAACTGGCGCTATTTCGCCGCGTCTCAGCCACCGGCAACTGGATCAAGGGAGAGGAAAACTTTAGCTACACCATCTTGCGCGGCCTCTTCCTTTCCCTTCTCAAAGGGGCTAGTCCCCACCCGATCGTGTGCGTTCTCCATGATGCTCAGGATTGTTCTGTGTTTCATCTCGATCACATAGTCGATCTCATCAAGGAGTTTCGGCGGCTGTCTGGAAGTGTGTTCAAAGTCATTGTCCTAAGTGAAGGGCCGGTGCACGGCGCCTTCGTGAATAGCCCCGACGTTTGTGTTCATATCGACCTATCCATTGAATCTCAACGGGCCAAGTACGTTGAAGACTTTTTGCAGGCTGAGATTGGAGCCCTGGTCAAGAATCATCCACACTGGAGGGAGACTGAAGATGAAATCATGACAAAACTACGCGTTCCATCTGTCACCCACATACAAGCGGTGACTTCCATGAAACTACTGAACGCAAGGCTTCCCTCGACACGAAGCGCCTCGTGGGAGGCTATCAAAAAGCTGCCTACAACGCAAGATGAAGTCTTCTCGGCGGCGGTGGCTCGCTGTGAGAGCGAATGCCAGCTACCGTTGAAACCACTCCTACAGTGGATTTCACATTCTGTACGGCCGTTGTTCATAAATGAGTTGGCTGCCGTCATCGGTCTTGCAAATTCTGGCTCTACTTCAATGGAGACTGTGCAGTCCAATCTTCCCCTCGACATTCTGAAAGATCTTCGCGGAGTTAACGGTGTCTTGATTAGGACTGTAGGGCTACAGGTGCTTCCGATTCACAAGACAATTGTCCCTGTATTGGACAATAAGTGGCACCTCTCAGGCGAAGATGCCGACAGCGCCATACTTTCTACGTGTCTGAATTACCTAGGTATGATACTCGTGGACATACCTACAACTTTGGCGCCTTCTAGTGTCAGTGGAAGTTCCCGAAGCAGCAGAAGCACCACTCCAGAGCCGGCTCCGCAGTACGGCGGACAGACCGAGCCGGACCAGACAGTAGAAGGCGCGGAACAGCAGCCATCCGAGTTTGGTGTAAACAAAGTAGATGAGGAATCCGCCAAACCTCCAGATGACGGACTTCCGAGTTCTCTGGGACTTTCTGTAGACGAAGAAAAGACTGAAGACAAGTCCCATCGCCTAATTTTCGACTTGAATCAGATGCAAGGGCCGGAGTATGATCTTCTACGATACGCAGTCTCAAACTGGCCAGAGCATTACAAGAGAGCGCGAAACAGGGAGGCCTTCAAAAGTCAGATTCTGAGTCTCTTCAGTAAAGACCACGAGGTTCAAGCATGGTCTCATCTGTACCAGAAGTTCAGTGGTGTGGACACCGAGAAGTTCCGAGTTTTGGACAGCTTGTTCAATATCTCTTGCAGATTTGGGCTTCTTGACATCGCCAAGGACGTTATTGAGGCAGTCAAAGCTTCCAAAAATTCCCCGTATCTGTTATCGAAAGGACTCGATCTTGCCGTTGGATTTGGCCATAGTGAGATTGTTTCAATGCTGATCGGGGAGGGGGCCGAATCAGATGAGGCTCCGAGTTTGGCAGCCGAGTACGGGTTCTTGGACGTTCTGAAGCAGCTTATTGAGGCAAACCCAGCCATGACTAATGTAGAGGATCAATTTCACCGGCCTCCATTCTTACTGGCAGCACTATGCGGCAATGAGGACATTGCAGCATACCTCATGACGAAGGGTGCAAAATATACGACTGCAGTTAATAACAATATCACGGCACTCCATGCCGCTGCCACAACGGGCCAGCTCGGGCTACTCCGTACATTGGTGGGCGCGGGCATCGACGTACACACTGCTCTCAAGAATGAACAACGCAATGCGCTCATGCTCGCTGCTGCAGGAGGTTTCGATGATGTTGCCAAACTCCTTTTGGATCGCGGCGTTCGCATCAACGACCAGGACATTGACGGAGAGACGGCCCTTCACCAAGCTATCATGCACGGACACTTATCCACCTGTCGCTTGCTGTTTGCTGCCGGTGCAGATATCAGAATCAAGACCACATACGGCTTTTCTCCAATCCATACGGCTTCCAACAATGGGTTTCTTGGCATCTTACAGGAGCTTCTGGAGCGGTCCAAGGACTTGCTCGATGAGGAAGAAGAACCCCCCAAGATCGACATGAATGTGTCAAAACAGACAGAAGAGACTGACAGAGATGACATGGCCGACGTAGCGGCTCAGGTCGAGGCAGATGAAGTCAGCCAACCCGATGTCTACAACAATTCGGTAGGTGTGCGCTCTCCGCTCGAGCTTGCTGCTTCAAACGGATACCTCGACATAACCCAAGAGCTCTTGAAGTACCCCCGCTACAACTCTGAAAAGAGCCGAGCCACAGCGTTATTAATAGCAGCCAGCGGTGGCTTCGTCGAACTCATCGTAGAACTCCTCAAGACAAAGATCACGACTGTCATGAAAGACACAAATGGCAATACCGCACTTCACCTTGCCACTCAAGAGCAGCACCCAGACATTGTGAAACATCTGCTAGATTCGAATTTCGGACCGACCAGCATCTTTGACATAAATGCTCAGAACAAATCAGGCTGGACAGCTCTACATTTAGCTGCCTCCTCTGGTCGGCTCATCACCGTGGATATCCTTTTGCGCAATGGGGCGAATATCGAAACCATCAACTCAAACAGGCAGACTGCTCTCCACATCGCTGCATACTACAACCACGATTGGGTGGTTCGTGCGCTCCTGAACCATCTGCCGTCAGACAGTAACATGACGTGCCAGGCAGACAGCGACGGCCGGACGGCTTTCATTATTGCCATAAGGCAAGGAAACGACCGAGTCGCGAATACTCTTATCAAGAACTCTGCGCCAACGAAGCTTTTTGAACTTCAGGGCCAAGATAATGCATTAGTCGAATCAGTAAGACAAGAGCGTATGGACTTGGTGGAGCTGCTGTTAGACCATGGATGGGATGTCGACGGAAGTGATGAGCACGGCAATACGGCGCTACACGCCGCCGCGAACTCTGGCCTGCTTCAAATCATCGAACTACTCCTAAGACGGGGGGCTAACATCGGTGCCCGTGACAAAGAAGGGTGGACTCCCCTGCATTATGCGGCTCGTAGCGAGGGAGATGTCGCTGTTCGAGCCCTTCTCAAGGGTGGCGCAGATATCAATGCAAGAAATGACAGCGACGAAACGCCGCTCTGGCGTGCCTCGTTCCATCGTGAGTTAAATTCACTTTCTTCCCTTGATCTAGGCTCTTCACATATGCATAGCAAACAATATTCGTATCTACCACGTCATACAGTCTGATTGAGTTTGTTGGTTGCTGACTTCTCTCCCATATAAGGCTGTCTTAGTGCCGTTGATGCACTCCTTGCGTGGGAGCCCAAACCTGACCTGGAAGCCCAAGACAACGATGTTCTCTGGACGCCCCTTCACGCGTGCTATGATAACGCTGAAATTACGGAACTGCTATTAGAGGCTGGGGCAGACCCCGTGGCTCGAAACGATCTCGGGAATCCCACCTTCTTCATGGCAGCCGAGTACTGGCTGGGCAGTCAAACGATTCCAAAATACATCAATGCCGGTATCGATGTCAATACAAAAAACCAGGATGGACAACCACTCATTCATTTTGTGGCACGTCGGGGCTACCTTGATGTTTTCAAGCTGCTGCAGGAAAACGGCGCTGATATTCTTGTGGCAAGAGAAAACGGCGAGACAGCGCTCCACCTCTCAGCCAGCAATGAATACTCTTCTGTGAACAACAATGAATACGCTATACTCCAGCATATATTACAACAGCCTGGTATCGACATGGAAGCTGACTGTCAAAGCTCCGGCACCCCCCTCATGGCCGCTGCCAGAAGTAGCCCGAATGCCACCAAGCTCATGCTAGAAAAGGGCGTCGAAGTGAACGCCATCAGTGCATTATGCGTTGATTGTAATGCCATCCAGGTAGCCGCAGCCTATGGGACCGAAAGTACTGTTTCTGTCTTGATCAATGCCGGGGCAGATGTGAACATACGCGGTGGAACCTTCGGCAGTGCGCTTTGCGCGGCTATTGCGAGGAGTGCGAAAGAAATCGCAGTACTCTTACTCGACAAAGATGATAATTTGAATTACGCTGACGGACCTCAGGGCTCAGCCTTGGAGCTCGCATTGGCACACGAAGACTCAGATATCGCAGAGTCACTTTTCCAGCGGGGAGTGGACGTGAACGTCGTCAGCAAAGGGAAATTTGGTACAGCTTTGATCGCCGCCATACACACTGGTCAGATCGGCAGCATAGAAAAGCTGCTAGAGCTCAAGGCGGACATCAATCTATTCCCAGTCGGCGCCGAGACCCCAATACAATTGGCTGTACGTAAAGGTCGACTCAATGTTGTCGAGGCACTCGTCAGTCACGGTGCTCAACTTGATTACAAGGACCCCTGTGGCCGAGGGGTGCTACTGCATGCCCTTTGGCACCAGAGCTTCGACCTGCTGCCATACTTACTACAACAGCCAGGCATCGATATAAACCAACAGGATGCTGTTGGACGTACGCCGCTGATCCAGGCGGCCATGCAGGGCAACAGCTTTCTTGAGCACATCTTGGAGCAGAACCCGAAGTTGGATGTATGTGACCGCTGGGGCAAAACGGCCTTGAGCTATGCCGCGAGCCGCGACTACGGACTCCTAGTTTCGAAACTACTACAAGCAGGCGCTTCGCCGCTCATCACGGACATTCGAGGCCACAGCTCTCTATACTGGGCGGCTCTCCAGCGTAGTGGGCGCACGTTCCAGCAAGTACTACAAAGAGCAGAAGACCTTGACGGGTCACCGTCATACTTTCAGGACGCCATCAACGCGGCAGTGGCCGCCAACAATTTCGACTTTGTGCAGCAACTGCTTGAACACTTCCGCTTCAGGGACAGGCAAGTCGACCAGGATGGTTGGACAGTGGCGTATACAATCCAGCTTTACAATAGATCGAGTATTGCTTCTCTGATCTCTGAGGTATCGCAGGATAAGAGCCGCTCGAAGCAAGATGGAGTTACCCAGCCTAAGCTTCCCACTGAATGGCACCCAGTCGACATGTCTGCATTTCTCGTCCGACAGCCTGACAACGTGTCCATCACAGTGGAGTGTCAATTTCCTGTAGCTGACTCCAATTTCGTCCCAAAAGCTGATAGTGACCGAGCAATTCCTGCAGTCATATCTTTTGCAGGTGCTGATAAACACGCCATCGCGCGAGCTGACCATCCTATGGTGCCTAACGAGGACGGAATATACTATTTCGAGGTTACGTTTAGGCATATAGGTCGTGGCAATCGGTACGTCCTCTCTGATTCTTGAATGCATCTGCAAAGGATGCTTGATCATATAAATACTCTGCAGGGTCAACTAACCTCAGTCTTGATATAGTGATTTCGCAGTAGGAGTAGGTTTCTGCAGCGAGGGGTCGGACTTTGACAATATGCTCGGATGGCAAGAAGGAGCTTGGGGTTACCACAGTGACGATGGCAAAGTCTTTGAGAGCGGGGTTGGTATGCCCTATGGCCAAGGCTTCGATGAGGGTAGTGTTGTTGGCTGTGGAGTCAATTTCAAGAAAGGAACTGCATTCTATACTCAGGATGGACAGGTTATCGGTAAGTGCATCTCCTTTCTACTCCGTCTTCTGCCTTGCCCATGGTTCCCCACTACGCAATTGAACAACAAATGCTGATTGATTGAACGTCTTTGCTGTTATCAGGTTGCGCTTTCACAAACTTGCGAGGCAAGCTTTATCCTGCAGTCAGTGTAGATACGCGAATGGCGGGTTGCATCTTGACGGCCCAATTCTGGAGCCCAAATGAGAGTGTGAACAAGCTTTTCAAGTTCCAGGGCCCTTACGACGACCCTGAGACTCTGAAGCCATCTCAGAGACGGCTGGACGAGACTGGCAGTGAGCGAGGTGAAGATAGTGGCTCGACAAGTAGTGATGACGACTCCTCGGACTAAATAGCCTATGGCAGATGGATTATGACTAGAACATGGCCTGAATGGATTAATGACATTAGTAGGCGCCATGATTTCCTACTAAGAAAATACCTTCTAGACCGCGATTCGTGGGACGATTCTTAACCTGCCCCAACATGCTCACATATCCACTGTGCGTTTGCCGTGTTTGTGGCCTCGTTATAGAAAGTATCCCCTAGTTCCGAAACTCGATGTTCATGGTTGGTAATTTTCAGTCATGCATTTGCAATGGAAACATCATCACTCTGCGAGAGGTCGTGACCATGTCCTTGACTACACCTGACACGGTACCAGAAAACGAAACCTTGTCCGTGAATCAGATACAGCGCGATTTATGTATATAAACACCTCTACCGCTGCGTAAATCCCTTTTGCTAATTTCTATGACCATCACACTTCTTCTTAAAAGTAAGAGGGAAAAAACATATTAGCAAGTAACCACATCACCAGAAAAACGCCCACCCAGCTGACCATACCATGTCGTGGACCTATAAACCCGAGTACCAACACTATACCGCCTGGACCTGTCCCGCCCACAACCAACAATGGGCCATGCCGACGCATACATCAGGACGTGCGTATCCCAACGCGCAGGTAACCGCAGTCATTCCTGCAACAACAGCGACTACAACGCTATGCGTACCATTGCAGCCGCAGGCGCCTCCTCCGCCTGCAACCAAGACGTGCTGTCAGTCACACTGCTGGCGCGGACAGCCCTATGCCGGTGAGCTATACCCTGTTCGCAGAGGTCATAGGGGCCACTGCTGCTCGACTTTGCCAAAGTATTACAGAGGTTGACCACGTACATATTAAACAGTCTTTTGGAAATGACCGCGGCATCTTTCCGGCATCTCATGATCAATCTGATTAATGCCCATCAGGGGCCAGCCAAGTCGTTGAGGAAATTAGACGGTCATGGCTGTAATCTGTTGATTCTTCGGGTTCTTGCCAAAGATCCATGGTAGAGAAGTATTCGTAGGCTATTGAGCAAAATATAGAAGCACACATGGCGTCCGTGATACGGCCTACCTCGGCTTTGCAAAACATATAAGCAATAATCCTGCCGTTAACAATTTCATCATCGTACGCCTTCGGTGTATCAATACTGAGAGGGTGACATGGTTCCATTTTAAGATTTTAGACCCTCAACAAGTGATTCGTACTTCATGGTATAGAACGATTTTATTTCATTATGTGCAATGTTGCAAACCCTTGTGTATTGGTAAAACAGTCTATTAGGTTATCTTCTATATGTAATGATGATACAATCTAAGCTTTCATCGAGAAATGGCTCATCCAATGCGCGCCATCTTCTTGATCATTCTAATCGAGGTTTAGATCCAGCTCAACCTCTTTGTAGCTTCAACCGTTCCAGTGTTTCCCTGCGTCCACGATCAGTGTCGATGCTACAATGATGAGCGGGGGCTTGGCTCATCAGAGTTGCACGTTGGTGGGCAGAATGGATCTGAGTTGCCTGGCTCGCCTCTCAAAGAATTCCATGTATCTGGGTGGCATGATTCGCGTTTATCGGCTGCAGTATCGGAAGTGTCTGCATCAGAACTTGGTCCGGTACCCGTACGAGCAGGATGCTGCTGAATGAGAGCTGGTCCAAGCGACAGAAGAGGTGGACTACTTGGCCTCGAATCTGCTCCAGCTTGTCTGTCTCTACTTTCCAGAGTATCAACTGCTTGTGAATCCAAAGATCTGTAGAATTCAGTACCATTTGTGTCAGTCCCAGGCGTCCTCTCAGCGGTGTTTGATTCTGGATGCGTGTCTGACACATCCTCCAACATGGTTTCGATGGCCTTTCTGAGCTCCAGGCCGGGTCTTTGCGCGAAGTGAGCTTCTCCCAAGAGTATTGGTGACGAGCGGTAATGCTGCGCACTGCTTGGTGTCGACAAAAGCGCGGGGTTAGAACCGTAGTGGCCGGTTGTTCGCCACCGAGGGGACAAATTAGCCTCCTCGTCAGTAAGACTATCCACGACTGCGCAGTCTGCTGAGTCGTGGTCAACTTCCAGGCTGTAAGGGCTTGGAAAAGGATCAGATGTAGCTAAGTCTTCCGGTGTGGTGACTTCAGACAAGCGACTTTTCGTTGTCGTTCTTCTTCTTGGTCCGAGTCTCGCTGGTGTTGAGCGTGCTGTCGACCTGGCCAAAAGGACGGAAGGGCTGACCGAGGGGCGAAACATGTCATCGTCTTCATCGAGGACACTTGCTCTGGATATGGTCGGTGCGTCATTATGGGTATCATATGCGCCTTCCAAGTCTTCCTTCAAAGGAGACAGTGATGCCGATGGTGTTCTGACAGGAGTATTGAAAACCTGGGTTTCTTCTTCCGACGACTGATAAATTTCTGTGGAATCTCGTGATAAGATACGACGTGCTGCTCCGCGGGGGGAGTCTGGAAAATCGGATCTGGTGGAGACATTGGTCGAGGCGCCACTGAGTTTTCTCTTCACATAGCGAAAGGCCTTTCGAATGCCATAACGATTCTTGTGGCGGATTTGGCTCTTGTACTGGTCAGTAAATTTCTTTGAACATTTTTGTAGCATGCCATACCATCTTAGACGTTGATCTATCGACCTCAACGTCTCCGGCACTGCCTAATTCGGGACAAGATTTGAACGCCAGTGCATTCGGCAGGTTGGCCGCATCCAGTTTCGCGGTATTTTCGGCAGGGTTGTCATCACCGCTGTTATCGCTGTTGAAACCCGCCATCGAAAAGAGATCTACCGCGTGCGTGTGAACGGAGTAGTCCGGGGAGGTGACTTCGGATACATCGTGTGCGCGCCGAGGTTTGTGCTTGCACCAGCTCTTCTCCCAGTTAATCGTTCCCAACGTACTGTCACGAGGCTTTTTGGGGCGCAACTCGTTTGGGACGACCTTTGGCGACAACATTGGGTCAAGTGTTGCCAACTCTTGGTCTCTTGTAGGGCTGGGAGGTCCATCATATCGAGACTCAAATCTCATCTGAGAATACTCGGGCGAGAAGTTGTGGTACATGTCGTCCAAGTTCGCACGGACTGGCGAAAGTGGCGAGTCTGTTGACGGCGACGTCTTCTTTGATCCAGGGCTCGAGATGTCGTCGGAAAGTGCGATGGAATTCCCACAGTGAGGCTCGATGCTCGATTCACCTTCTGGAAGTGAGCGCTGACTGGTAACGGCTGTCAAGTACTCAACCACCCCAAGATTACCGGGCTCAACGTATTCCTTTCCTGTTTTGAGCCGTTGCAGTGCTGGCAGAGTTGGGGCCTTTTGCATCTCAGGCTTGTAGGAAGGTGTTATCAAGCCAGTCAACCAGGCTGAGACTATGCCACCATTGGCCTCTGATGGCTCCGCGAAGTCATCGCCTTGGTCATCTTGATACTCGCCGAAGGTCGTTGGATGTGGCGGTGCGTAGTCCAGTCTAGACTCGGTGGGCGACACTATTTGACTCAGGACGCTGTTCCGGGTCTGCTGGAAGGCGAAAAGTGCGTCGCTGGAATCAGGTTGTTTCGACCCGCAACCTGTCATTACATTGGCCGCCTCGGAGACACTGTCCGTGTCCTCAAACACGCAAGGGTATGGACCCTCGAAGGACAGATCAATATTCAACGAGGGTAGGTTTGCAAAACGCTGTATGATATCAGGAGCAGTCTTGCCCCGATAAAGGGCGCCCGGAGCGATTGGTGATGGCGAAAATACTTCTCTATCTGGTTCATAGGGTGTCTCCAAAACATGATCATTAGCAGCTTCGGTGGATCTTGTTCCTAGGGTTTGGCAGAACTTCGATTCGGCGAGGCACCCCGGTGTTGCTTCGGTGAGGCACCTCGTCGGGCTTAGACAGCGCATGCTTAGGGATGATGGGAGAATGTTCGTGACAGGGAGGGTCTTTGCCTCCGAAGATTTCTAAAAACTAAGCCTGAATTTCATCGACGAACTTTCAGATGTGTTTAGTTGTATAAAAGAATTCGATATTTCGAACAGCTGGAGGGGTATGATTTATAGGTGATATCGGCGCCATGAGGGCCGATTAGATGATGCCGTTGGTTCAGGAGGAGTAGCAACGGGATCGAGATGGCTTTGAGAAATCAAGGTTATGATCAGCATTAGAGATGTTGACATGCAAGTCTGGATGCAAACTGTCAGACTGGGGCTTCCAACGTCTACAACCCGAAAGACTCTACGCTTTTGGAATCAGGTACAGGCAAGTGCCCTTTAAGCTCGGGTTGTGGCTGCGAATTTCACTATCTCCATGCATAAAACGGCTGTGCTGCGTATTGAGCCTTCCCAATTATGATCGCCCGCGTGATCATCCGCCGCTTCCAGACTTGAAGCTTGGCTCATGTACCAAAGAAGTGGCTGCCGTTACTCAACCAGGAGTTTTTTAGAGCCAATGTTGTTTTGATGTCTCTTCCTACGATACCTGCTGCTACTCGACCTCCGGTCCTACATTGGTCATTACGCTATGCTCACTGTTGTATATTCGGGTATCTTTGCACAAGAAGACATAGGTACCGCCTGCGATGCAATGCGTCAAGTTATATGCTGGTGGTGGAACGTGGCTCCATGCAGAGAGTGTCCTTGTGTGCATTGTCATGTATACCTACTATAAAGCCCATTGAGCCAAGGTTCCACGAATATAAGCCCTTCGATGTATTCACGAATCATAGCATTTCAGCTACACGAACATAGTGAGTTTCGAAAACCAACAGCAAGACCATTAGTTTATGCCGACTTTTGACCAAGGTTAAAAGGTACGTAGTGCAAGTTACGTTACAGCAAAGTCTCCGTACGACTCCAGGGCCGGCCAGATCACAATGTCATTCCATCCAAAAGTTAATAGATGCCGTATTTACCTAGGTATATTCTCCGATGAGAGGAGATGATTATTGAACACTACAAAAGGTCCCGACATCATGACTAAGAGCATAGGAACGGTTCGCTGCCTTCCATTGACTTATAGCGGTCACTTTATACCATATTAGGACGAATGGGTATCCCGAGCTGCCGAATACCGGAACGCTGGTCGCCGCCCGCACACGCTATAATAGCGAACCCCAACGTCCCCCCTGTCTTGCCTGTCGTCACTAAGCGCATTGCGGTAGTGCTACGCTGGAGGACAACCTCGGCCCCGCACCTCAATCATCATGTACCCGGGCCCTGGAAATCATGGGGAAACAGACCAGACCCGGCCCGGATATACGATGGAGTTGTCTCATTTCTGGGGTCGATCTGTTTTCTTCATCTTCTTCTTTCCCTTCTGATTGCCATTGATTGCCATTGACGAGCACAAGACACAATGTTTCGACCCGCGATCCGACAATGCACACGGCCATTGGCCACCTCACTGAAGCAGACTTGCAGGGCATCGCGTACCTATGCGTCTGCGAGCTCTGTCAAGTTCGACTGGCAAGACCCGCTGGACAGCAAGTCATTGCTGACCGAGGAAGAGCTTGCCATCTCTGAGACGGCAGAGAGATACTGCCAGGAGCGGATGCTTCC
Source organism: Neopestalotiopsis rosae (assembly GCA_023078685.1). Taxonomy (NCBI): domain Eukaryota; kingdom Fungi; phylum Ascomycota; class Sordariomycetes; order Amphisphaeriales; family Sporocadaceae; genus Neopestalotiopsis; species Neopestalotiopsis rosae. The sequence goes on from JALGAS010000001.1 coordinate 3,681,785, forward strand.
TCGTGTACTCCGTAAGCAGGCCATGCGCACACACAAGATGATGTTGACTTGATCGCAACGGAACGCCGTCATGACATGTTTCACTAACACGAGCCATGTGCTTTTCCAGAGGCTTACCGTGACGAGAACTACGATGCCGCGATCCTTTCCGAAATGGGCGAACTCGGCCTGCTCGGTGCCAACCTCGACGGGTACGGCTGCGCCGGCGCCAGCACGGTCGCTTCCGGTCTAATCACACGAGCCGTCGAGCGCGTCGACAGTGGCTACCGATCGGGCATGTCGGTACAGTCGTCATTAGTCATGGGCGGTATACACACTTTTGGAACCCCCGAGCAAAAGGACAAGTTCCTCCCGGGCATGGCTCAGGGCAAGCTGCTCGGCGCGTTTGGTCTGACCGAGCCGAATCACGGCAGTGATCCCGGCTCCATGGAGACGACGGCTCGACCGCACCCGACCAAGAAGGGCTACTTCCTGCTCAGCGGCTCAAAGACGTGGATCACCAACAGCCCAATCGCCGATGTCCTCATGGTCTGGGCAAAACTGCAAGAGACGGGCAAGATTAGAGGTTTCCTGATCGAGCGCAAGGATTGTCCCCCTGGCACCCTCGAGACGCCTGCCATTAAGAACAAGAACGGCCTTCGTGCGAGTATCACTGGAATGATCCACCTTGACGATTGCCCCGTGCCCGAAGCCCACATGTTTCCCGATGTTGAAGGCTTGACTGGCCCCTTCACTTGCCTGAACAGCGCTCGTTACGGCATTGCGTTGGGCACCATGGGCGCCCTGGAGGACTGCATTGAGCGAACCAGGACATATGCCATGGAGCGAAAGCAATTCAAGGGCAACCCTATTGCCAAGTATCAGCTTGTGCAAAAGAAGCTGGCCGATGCCGCAACTGATGCCGCCTATGGTACACTGGCCGCAATCCAGGTCGGAAGACTCAAGGATGAAGGCAAGGCTACGCCCGAGATGATCTCCATGATTAAGAGACAGAACTGTGACAAGGCTCTGTGGAATGCTAGAGTATTGCAAGAAGTCTTTGGCGGTAACGCCGTCAGCGACGAGTACGGCATTGGTCGACACGTAGCCAACTTGTTCGTTACCCAGACATACGAAGGCCAGAGCGATATCCACAGTAAGTTTGATTCCATGCTCTGTGGTATGCAACCGTTACAACTGCTGACAAAATCCAGGTTTGATAATAGGTCGTGCCATTACGGGGCTGCAAGCATTTGTATAATAATATACCGCCTTGTTAATATGTACGACACAATACTGATCAAATACCAAAATCGCCCTGCTTTGACTTGACAAATTAGTGATTCCAGCGTAAAAGAGCCTTCCCCAAAAAATGATACACATCTTGGAGAATGTCGTAAGCAATAATAGCACCCGCATGCACATCCGGTACCCTTCGTGCGAGGCAGGGTGATACAGTGATAACGCTGAGGCTGCAGGGCGTCCCAAGTGAGCCTGACGAAACGGACTTTGGGGGCATTCTTCAGAATCCTTCAAGCCATAAATCAGAACTCATCCCACATCCGAAATTTTGCAACTTGGGCCCATTTGATAAGGCTGAGGATTGGGCAACCCTCTCATGGACTGGAAATACCGACTAACCTCAGGTAGGTCGTTATCATAATTTCGGTATGCACCAACCCTGGCCTAATGTAAGCATTCTCCCACCGGAAGTGCAGATGCTTAAGGAATATTTCCACGCGGGGACGAAAAAGTGGCCCGTTATTAGAGAGATGCACGGCTATAGTAAGACAATCGGCTAGAACCAAATAGACCACCTGATTAGGTTCCTTACGGGCCCGATGATTTATAGCATTACATGCTCTTCAAGTCCTTGAGCGGGATCCGGCGACGTTATTAATTCTACAACTTAACCACATCCTTTAGAAAAAGCCCATAAGCCTGATTATTAGTCTTCCGGCCCCACAGAGGTCGATATGGATAACGGCTCAAGTCTCGAAACACTTCACTGGTACGGCGAGGGAATCTGCAGACAAGATGGAGAGTCAGATAAGATATGCGCACAGCATAGCCATCGCGTTCGAGCACGAGGTGGTGTCGCTGCACGGGATAATGATCTTTGCTCTCATTTCCCTTCCTGGAACCTTTGTTGCAGTAAGATACAGCTGTCCTAACATTCGACATTCTGTCACTGCTGGTCTGACGCAAATTTAGAACTTTTTCGGTAGCGGCGCGACTCAGTGTGACAAAGATGGAAACGTGGGTTTGAGTACGGATTATATAGCTCAGCTTGATGATATGAATTTGTTCTTCGTCATCAGATTGCCTTCGACGGTGGCAATTGTGATTATTTGGCCCGTAATTTGATGGATCATACGGTAACGCAATAAGGTCAATCAAGGGGGTTTATTGATCATGTGAGAGGAGAAGAAGTGAACTACCAAACGCGCTTACACAAAAATATAATGGATACCATTTATCCAGCTCTCCATGTTTCAAAGCCTTGCAAATAGGACTGACCAGGGTATTTGTCTTCCTGACACGAAGAATCCTTCTCATTGAGAATAAACCTGAGGGGCATCGGCAAATCCGAATTACCTTCGTGGTAGAAATTGGCAGCACAAGCAAGCAAGAGCGGCGACAGCCCAGCTCATGCATAGGGCGGTGGGCGCGTGGTAGATTCCTGGTGTCGTATGACAGGGAATACCTGGTTGATTTCAGGCACGGCAAATAAGGATTGCTGATCATGTACCACGTCTGAATAGCCACAACCGTATATGCTTTTCTTTCAACCGCTCACGAAAATGTGTATGGGAACGCTGGGGTTTCTGGACAGTATCCAGCCCAATTGCAGGCTGTTTCTGACGAAGAGAGCTTGTTCGAGGAGTATCGGTCGAAAGATGGGGTACCGTAGAAATGTTGCCATGGTTCGCCGATAGGACTTCAGGGGCCGACGAATTTGAGGAGTGCGCCTCTTCGGACAAACATGGATCAAGTTGAGTCCTTGAAAGCTGTGTCTTTCCAATGGTGTCATCTTGGAAGCTCGTCAGCGGTGTATCAGAACGTGAGATACCCGCCGAAACATCGCTTCGTGCGTAGCTTGGCCCCACGCTAGTCCCAGGTGATGTGGCGATGTCCATATGGCTGTTGTCCGTCGATAATACCGGTGATGAATGTTCACTTTGGTTCACCCTCGACCTCTTCCTTCTTAGAATACGGGAAAGAGAGCGGCTTTCGTCACGACCGATAATAATAGCACCATTTGCAGGTAAATTCTCCAACAAAGGTGCTTTCTTATCACGACCTCTTACCAAGATGTGTGTCCGACCACATCGAGAAGCGTTCGGAAGACATGCCTCGAATAAGTCGCGGGGACATTTGACGTGTAGGCCTCCGACCAGCTCCGATGTCTTAGAATTGCCGTGATGTGCAAGTATTCGTGCCAACGTCGAGTTACTCATGCTCAAGTAACCTTGATTTGTTGGGACAGATTCCCAATCTTCACACAGATGTGGGCTCGTCGGGCCATGCTTGCTGCTGCGAATGAGTTCCCCAAACCCACGTCCGAAAAGAGTCAAGGCTGATAAGCCTTGGAGTAATTCAACCCATGCTTCGCTGCCAGATTTCAGTGATGTCACTCGTAGCTTCGCCTTATTACTGCAGGCAAGATCCCGAAAATCATATCCTTCAAGCTGCTGATAGCCAACCAGCTGTTTAAGATCCGTCTTGACCGACTCGTCGGTGTTCATGTTGAGACCTTGATCAAGAAGCGAATAGATTCTGAGCACTCTATCTTTGAAACTCACCCAATTTCCTTTTCGGCTTTCTGTTTCTTCCGTCGTCGTCGTAGTTACAGGCAGATGTTCACCATTGTGGGACTGCGTTATCTCGGTTTTGGTCTCTTCGCCGTCGTTCCGGTGATATAGCCGTAGTCTGATATTTTCTTCAGCTAATAGGGTCTGCATGGATCGAAATCTGGAATCCGGATCGTTATGAAATTGAATTCGGCCATGAGTTCCGAGTTCGAGGGTTTTCTCCTGTTCTTCCTGGTCCAGAGAAGACATCACTAGGTGAAGTAGAACAGAACTCCCGTCAAGGAGAAATCCCCTTTGGTCCTCGGTATCGTAGAGAACTACAAATTTCTGAGAGACGAACTGGATACTTTCGTGGTAATCCCCGTTCTGCTGTGACACGATAGGTTTGTCTCTCTTTCCCACTTTCACGGACACGTTAGTAGCAACGTATTGTGAAAATCCCACATTGAATCTCTCCAGCTCAAATTCCCGTCCTCTATTACCAAGTCCACAACCTCTAATTGCAAGGTTTGCGAGACGCGTGCCTAATAACGTGTTAATTTTGAAATTAATCGGTTTGAGAATATGCTTTTGACGAACCTATAACATTATCGGCTTGCGTAGTCCAACCAATGATATGTGTCAAACTGGAAATATTCACCTGACTCAAAATAGAAGCATCCACCTCGACTTTTTGCTTAAGTACTTCTGAGTCATGATAGTAGATATAGCTGCCATTGTCTTTGGAAATAGCATGCCAGGAGATAATGCTCCCTACTTGCTTAACAGCCACTAAGAGCGTCGAGAATCGTTTGATGAATATGTTGCCCCTATAAGTACTGAGCCTAGAGTCTGGCATCAAAAGCATCATTGTATCAAATTCCAATCGCAGCCCTGGTGTGGAATTGGGAATTCGACGAATTGGGAAGCCCTTGACAACCATCGGATTCCGAAACAATTTGGGCCAACAATGTCCGTAACGGAATTCATTCTTTCCATCAAGTTCGACCGCGGCCGATAGTTCGATTCGCAGGGAAATATCGGACGCAGTTGTACCTGAAACCGACACATCCTTAATGGTTGGGTAGATATAGCATACCCCTTCGCTCGATTCTGATTTTCTCAGAGCACAACTTATCCACATGACTTGTTCGCCGGTTTCAATGACTGTATCAGCAGATCCAGAGATGTCCAAAGTGAATACTCCCTTTTGAATGGACGCTTGAAGTTTTGTCCCATCTTCAAACGTTCCTGAAGATAAGAATTTATTTCAGTAAGAGTGTTTATTCTTCCGATCGGAGCAACATACCTTCATGTGGAGTGCCTTCGGAAGACTGAACAATGGACTGAATTAGACTCAAGAACGCTTGCCATGTATCTGGCCAAGTTCTGCGGAGGTACTCGCAACAAGAAACACCTTCTACTTGTGCTGTCGTTCCGATCAAGACCAAGGCTTCAGAAATGGCTTCTGCCGGTGGGGTGCCATATTCCTGCTCTTCAAGAAATGAATGCAGAGACCATTGAATAACAAATGTAGCATTCATTGACGGTATCAGAGACTTTTGGCTGAACGGTCGGTGCTTTTGCATCGCCTTGTCAATTTGTTCTGATAGATCGCTAGTCGCTGATGGTGTAGGCACCATTATATCGAGTTCTCGCACGAGCGCTGTGAGCAACCATTTGTATGCGTGCGAATTTCTAACCACGTCTGATATCTGTCCACGTTCTGGATCGAGTTCGGTGTCGGAGGGTCCATCGTGTTGTGGGAGACCTTTACCCACGCTAAGGAGCCAGCGCTTAGTCTGTTCTGCGAATGTCATTTCCGGATTCGATGTGTCTCGTATCCCAGAATCTCGCTCTTCGTTCCTGAACCTCGGTTCCTTCGACAATTGTGTGTTGTTGTTGTTGTTGTCGTCTGCGATACCTGCCTGCCTTGCACAGAATTCGGCGGCAATTTTCCTAGTGAGTTTAAGAATGGGACATTGTTAGGTGTCAAATATGTCAATGGAATTCTTACCTCCGATTATGATAAAGAAAATTTGATATCATCCTGTACTCCTCCTTTTCCCCTTCTTTTGCAAATTTTAGTGCAAATTTGTGAAGTATTCGTTCCAACGACCCTCCAATCCGGTTGATGTTCTCATGGTTTGTCGTCAAGCTTGATACTTGTCGAAAAATCTCGTCTGCCAGGTCTTTTTGATATTGGACATCATGCGAGTCTGAATCTCTAGGATCTTGTGCGTGTACTGTGGCATTATCCGGTATATCATCATGTTCTCTTCTAGTTTGTATGTTCTTCTTCGGACCTACATCCAGAGAAGCTCCATGTTGATTAGGAGAACTGCTTAGAAGCGATGATGGCACTGTTGTTCGATATTGCTGAGAATTGGAAAGGGCTTTTGTATGTGCTGTGGTATCGGTGGATGATTCTCGGTTCTTAGATACGTTGTTCGTGGCCATTTCATGTGGCTCTGTTGGACGTAGGCCAAACTTTTTCGCCCGACGGGTGCCCATGACTGAACTTCCATTGCTCGCCCGCAGTCCTGTCTCGCCATTGTTGCTGCGAGCGCTTTCGTACTGCAATGCAGCACGGTACTAGGGATGAGAGTCAATAAACCGGATTCCATCACAGATTAGAAGAGGAAGAGGACTAGGAAGAGGACTAGGAAGAGGAGAACTAATGAAATTGAGTTTTACCATGGCCTTGTCATTTTCCAGTTCGCGCGCAAGTAATTCCAGGCGAACTCTGTGAACAGCGAGATCGCTCTCAACTCTATCAATTCTGTTGAAGAAAGCTGCAATACGACTCTTTATATCATCTGCTCTGATATGCTGCTTGAATGCATGAGAATCAAGGATTTCCCGATAATGCTTTTTGATCTGGGTCAGCACGCCCAGGTTTTGTCCAATGACCATGATTGACTGGTCAAGCTCCGAGCCCCGGCGGTACAATCTCCGGAACTCTGCAAATGGCAATTGCTCATCAGGGCTGTACTCGGTGAATTTACTTTCGTGACTGTTTCGGGGCTCCTTCTCAATCTCATCGTCCTTCTTGGACAAAGAGCTTGACGCGATACCGAACATGCCGGCGACAGACTGGCGAAGATTCAATAATCGCCGTCTTGGCGAAGTTCCCAGCGTGATGGGATTTGATGGATGGGACTGTTGGTCTGCTTCCCCTGTACTTTCCGGTGTACTTGATTCAATTGACGTCATAAGACGTGTTGACGGTCTGGACTCTCCACTCCGAGTGGTTTGTCTGGTGGCATATGACGAAAGCCTGGAGGCAGCCGATGAAGGCGTCGTGGTGGCATTTGTCGAAAGCCTGGAGCGAGCCGATGAAGCCCTCGTACCCCCCTGCGCAAGATCCATCTCAATGGCCATGGACGTCGTGGCAGAAGCAATGGGAGCCCATTGCTCTGCAATGAAGTCGTCTCTCATCTTTGACTCAAAGTATTCGATATAGTCGGCCCAATTCTCGGCACACCACTCTACTAAAATAAGCTGAACGAGAAAAGTTGCAGCAAAAGACTTTTCAACATTCTTGAACAGGCTAGGTTGCATTTCAGGGTTATTGAGCGTTTCTTGATGTATACGCTTCAGAATATTTGTATCGGCTTTGAGTACGATAAACAGCGTCTGGCCACTAACCACGTCAAAAGTGTGGCATAGAGCCGTCTGACGGAGAGGCCATGGATTGCCCGCGTTGGGCATATCGGTAGGTTCTACCGACAACAGATTGAATGCGCACTGGATCTGGCGGCCGGACCTGCCAAGACCGGGTACAGTAAATTGGGGGCTATCTTGCTCCAGATAGTTCTCGTTCTTGAACATGGCATGCATCGGTGGTCTCGGGCTGGGACTGAACGTCATGACCAGGTCCAGGAACGAAGGCATTACCTGATGATGCGTGAGAAGCATTAACAATTGTTCTCTGGTGCATCCTAGAGCGGACTGTGAAGAGCGTGATTGCAAAAAGATGAACCGCCAAAGAGGTTCAGTCTTTGTCAGATAGGCCGACAGCATATCCAACGTCTCTGGCTGCATATTCTTGAATCTGAGTTCTATATGGAAGCAAGTACCTTAGTCAAGTACCTTGATAGTGGGCCAGTAAATCTACCTTGAGTTCGCTCATTATTGACTATTGTGTCTAACAGGTACAGCGATCTGTGAGCTGCATGGAATATGTTCTTTTGTTGCAAGCGTTCGCGATATCTATCCGCAGTATAGATGGAGGTCTGTTTCCTGACGATATTGCTCGGGTATAATTGATACTTTTGTCGAGATTCCTCGAACTCGACCGTGTGGTCAGGTGCTGTGGCCATGATTCCAAGTGACTCAAGTCTCTGGATAATCACAAACCAAGCACACTACCCAACAGACGATTGGGAGGGGATCCGTATTTGCCTGGGTGCAAATGAACGATTCTCGTGCCTCCGATTCAGATAAAATTACGATAAACGCGCTCATCCGCCTCAAGGTCTGTAGAGGAATCGAGCGCCAACGCTTCGGGCGTAGTCAGATATTGCGAGTATTATTGCCACGTATAGCTTCGGGAGGAGAGCGGGTCAGGATGCAACAGAGAAGTGGAAAAATTAGGGTAGAGAAGAAGGAGGGTGAGGAGGGGTTGTTACCTTCATAGGTGGATGGCGATCCAGGTCACACTGCATTGAAGACCGGAGCAGTAATAATGCATGGCTAGATCAAGAAGCCTAGGAGCTGCTTATAGATAAGGTACATTCAGTCGCGCCCCCAACACGACCCACCAACTGCCACAACTTCGCTGTGCCTGAATATGCAGGACTTTTGTTTGGCATCAGTCATTTTACTAATTCGAAAGACGCTTAAGTGCAGAATTTTAAAATCATATTGCAGGTTGCAGGTTGCAGGGGAACTCGTGCTTGCCACCATGTTCTGGGCGGCCTGGAGCAAGTAAACTCGAGCATGAGGGGATATTTCCTATCAATATCATAAGTTATATAACGGACATGTACGAAGTACAGATACTATCGTCGACTTCAAAGTCAACGAAGCTACATGTATGATACAAGCCGGGACGAATGCTTTGCGCTTGATGACGCCACACACGGGCGTGAAGGCTCGAAATGGTCCCATCTGCATCTTGTTGACCTTGTGGGAGGTTATATGACGCTATGATTGGATGATACGACAAAAGTAGATACTTAGAGAAATCCCCTGAGGGTGTCAACGCTTACACGCTAGCTACCAGTCAAGTGTATTGTCAATATTTAACCTAGGCAGCTTTGGGATTATTTTGCCGCCACGCCTCGCATGGTACGTAAGACATGATATCTGTACTGTGTACAATCGCATCCCTCTGAGACATTTTGGTTTTCTCTCCCCTTATAAACTCACATGTATACCCTTCAAATCACGAGATGCGTTTTTGAAGCTGATGGAATTACGAAAAGCTTTGGCGAACTCTTACAACTTATGTTTTGATTAATCGGATAGGTAGACTCAAATGGCACGCTTTCCGTCTTTAAAGTGATAAGAAGGATATGCTTATTGATGATGCATTTTAGACATAATTCGTTGTAGACCTCATTTAGGATCACAAGACGATTGTAATCTGGTCTATATAGCGTATTTCCCCTCATCAGCCATCAATTCACCGCTTCGTACCAATCTCTTTTTGTGCCTGCGCATTGATCTGAATAGCCTCCTTCAGCTTGCCAACCACTTCTGGCTGCCCGCCAAATGCAGTCAATAGCTTCTCGTTCAACTCAGTTTCGACTTGTGCCGAGGTTTTTGCACCTCTCTTGCCGCTCTTTGCTACATTTACCAAGGCGCCCCATCGCTGCGTGAATGCATAAATACTTTGCCGCAGTAACTCATCCAACTTTTCACTAGCGTCCTGCACACCATCGTTGATGTTGGCCGGCTTCGTGTTGTTTGTGGCCGGGGCTGACGACCACAGGCCTAGGGACAAGGAGCCGCCCAGGATGCCCCTAAATAGGCCCATCCAATTCTGTGGCGAGAGAGCATCCCAAATCTGCCCAAAGTGCTGCATGTTTGCAGTCGTCTGGGAGCGAACATCGCCAATTTCAAGTGATACAAGCTCATTCTTGACAATGAGAAGGTTCTTGATCATAAACAGATCAGGGTCAGGGTCGGGATCTGCAGATTTGGTAGACTTGATGCGGGTTTCGATTCTTTGCAATGCAAGTATTGTCTCGTGGACAATCTTGAATACCACAGAACTTGACCTCTGCTACGCTAGGTTAGCATTCTCAATTCTTAAATCGGCTAAGAAAGATACTTACGCTGCGCTCCTTGGGCATTGCCTGATCATACATCACAAGAAGCTCCAAAGCTTTCTTGGCCAGTGGGTGTGCGTTGGACGAGGCAACACCATTCACTACCGGACCAATCTTTATGGTATCAGGCGAAACAGCTTGTCGCGTAATGGACTGCGTTATTTCATTTTCAAAAGCTGTGTCCGCGATAGGCCACAGATGATCCATCAGAAGTCTTGCTGTGAGCTCTTGGCAGTGCTGAGCATAGCGCGAAACCTCTTCATCATAATCCAGGAGCAAGTATTCGTTAGTGATCCATCCGAGTAGGTTGCAGACAGTCTGCAAGTCGCTGGTCTGCAGGCTAGGCTGGAGTGTGTTGGCTATAGGCGCCACATTGGCAATGTTGACCAAAGTCTTTTGCGAGCCTTTCATTGCAACGTATGCCGACTGAGCGTCCATACTGAATTGGGGGTCGATGGAGAAGATCTTGGCAAACAGACCAGCCTCGTCGTATGACCTTTCGTAACATTGCTTGATGAAATTTCGTGACGCCATGCCTGCATTGGCCTCTTTTGCCTCTTTGCGAAACGTTTCCAAGTCATGTTGCGTCATTGGCTTTAGATCTCGATCTCTGATGGCAGAGTAGGACAAGAAAATATTGACAGCGGTGTTGTGGTAATAGTCAAAGTTGTGTTCGGCGATCGGGTTTCCAGATTGATCAAAGCAGGCCCGAATAACTCTTTGAACATTAGAGATCAAACCGTCAGCTTCAAGTACTAGCTCTTCAAACCGCCCATAGGCTAGGGCATGGCGGGCAGCTTCGGATTGTGTTGAACTGATTTGCTTGGAGATCTCGGCGGATATACGCTCAAGGTGGTTACTGAAGCCACTCTCCACCAAATGAAGCGCTTTCGTCAGAGAAGACTGGTATCGGGCCAAGTAGGATTCGGCATCTCGATATGTTTGCTGGACATAGTTAGCATCTCTGTGTGTTGGCTTTATGACAATGCAGTGACAACTTACATGCTTGGCCATGAACCGAATGCAAGCATCCGTATTGGTCAGTATCTCTGCGAAATTCTCGTGGTCAACCAGACGACTTGCACCAGGAGCATTCAGTCGCCTAGTCACGCCGTCCAAATAAGCATAGTAGTGAAGTTCTGTGCCGACTTCATCTGCCAGCTTCTGAAGCCGCTTCTCCTCAGACAAGAGGTCATCGCATTGGGCCTGGAAAGACGAGGTCTGGGTTTCAACGGCGCGAAAAGAGCTCGCCAAGGTCTCCAACACCTCTAGCGCTCCATTTGCATCCTCGATTAACGTGTCGAGGTGCCGGTCGGTCAGGGCGAGCTGGTCTTGGTATACGAGGTACTCTTGCTGACTTGCCTCGAGCAATTGGTCGTCGATGGACTCTGCAGGCTCCTCGTACTTTTGGCTTATATCATCCTCGGGTTTCTGAATATTCAGCGCCTCCAGAGAATAATTGGTTCTCTTCTTCTTGCGCTTCTTTTTGGCGTCCTTCACAAGCTGGGCTCGCACAACATGATAAAAGTCGGAGTATGACTTGGCTCTCCTGAGTAGTGTCGCTTCGGGGGGTCCCTCGGTGGCATCGGCTTCCTCGTAGAGATTTGCGAGTGGCTCTACGGCTTCATTTTGGTTCGCGCCCTGCAGGTCAATTAGCATACATGTATACGCCGCAACCCTTGCTGTTTGCTAAGGTGCGCAAGGCCAGCACGTACATTGAGCGGTTGCAGGAGAGATTCTCTTCTCTTGTGGCCAGTACTTTGGCTGACAGAGGGAGTCTTCTTGTGCGTCACTTCGGGGACGAAGCTGTACCAGGAATCCTCGTACATCTTGAAAGTAGGCGCTGTTTGCTGGGCTGAGGTCGTAGTCGGGAGGCAGTTCACGATCCCCACCTAGCTTGGAATATGCCACGATAACCCAGAGCGCGCAGGTCGATATCGGTATGGACAGGAGCTCGAATGGCACAGGCCATATTTCCTTAGCGGGGGTCCAGCGGCAGGTACCTACCTCAGGTACCTACCGGCGACGGGCCGGAGCTCAGTTTTGGCCGGCAGCCGCTGAACATTGGCGGGAGCCAGGAGCTTCCAAGCACTGAGTCCAGTATTCTTGGTGGGGTCCACGGGTTCTGCGGGCTCAATCAAAACTGGCCAGCTCCAGTTCGATGGGAGAGACCCTGCAGCGATTGCCTGGGTACCGCTAGAGCTCTAAGAATCGCCAAGTGGAGCTGAAGATTTAGAGCTTCTTCCAATGATGATAAAGGTATTTTCATGACCTCACCATTCTCATACGTACCCGGTAAAAACGTCTTCAACCTCAAACGACACCACTTTACTGTGTGTGTTGACTCGAAAAATTCAGTATTATGTTGAGCTTCGTCTCCCATTAGTCATAATTCAATTTTCTCCTTCATCCAACAATTGCTTCGCCGTGAAGCGCATCCATAGTCGACATGTTGCCTTGTAGGCTCTCGATGCGCCAGGCGCCCATACTCTCGCGCGGCTTGCCACGTTCGCCAGCTTTTCGACGACAGACTTTGCGACACGCCAGCTCAGGACCAGGCGGTCCCAGACCATTGGGTGGCCCCGGAGGCAGTGCCGGCCGATTCATTGCAGGAGCTGCAGTCGCTTTTGTCGGAGCTGGTCTCATCGTTACTATATACCCGGCTTTTGTCACTGAGCCCGCCAAGCCCAGTCATGCGACGATCCATTACGAAAAAGAGAGACCAACTCCTAAGACGGTCGAGGACAACAGGGACATTATCAGCAGTCAGCATCTGCAGGTGAGGACGAGTTGGGAACATCCAGGTGTGTACGCTTGGGGCTCCAACGCCGGTCGCGTGGCTGCGCCAGATTCGCCTGAGAATGTTGTGAAGACGCCTCGGCGCATTACATACTTTGATGGCCAGCTTCTTCGAGATGTGAAGCTGGATCGCACTTTTGGTGCTGCTATTACAGAGAAGGGAAACCTGGTTCAGTGGGGTACAGGTTTCTCAGAGAAGGACCCAAAGCCTCTCGTCACACTAAAGGGAAAGGATCTAGTCAAGCTGGCGATCTCCAGAGATCGCATACTGGCATTGAGCAACGGTGGCTCAATCTACACACTGCCAGTATCCAGCACTGATCAGTCGAGCAGCTCCAAGGAACAGCCGTCTTCATGGCTTGGACTGTGGTCAAATTCTTCGACAGCATCGTACCGCAAGCTTGACGTACCCAACTTGGCTTGGGGCGAACGTGTGACAGATATTTCATCGGGCCTAGATCATGCCCTTGTCCTTACAAACAAGGGCCGCTTGTTTTCTTCAGCATCCAGCAATACCGAGTTTCCCACACAAGGCCAACTCGGTATCCCGGGACTTACATGGGCGACTCGCCCACAGGGCCCGTATGACCAACCTCACGAGATTCCCCAGCTCAAGGGTTTCCAAATATCACAAATTGCCACTGGAGACTTTCACTCTTTGGCACTGGATAAGGATGGAAAGGTTTTTGTTTTCGGTGACAATTCTTCCGGCCAACTGGGATTTGAGCCCGAGAAGGAGATTCCATATGTAGATGGACCCATTCCCCTCCCATTTACCACCATCTACAAAGGGACAAACCAGCGACCTCGCGTGACATCCATTGCTGCTGGCGGCGCAAACTCGTTCTTCACGGTCGATGCGACCCGCATTGCTGGACAACCTGGCAAAGATGAAAAGAAGGAAGTTGCGCCTGCTAGGAATCTTGGACAGGTCACTGCAGACACCTGGGCGTGTGGCTCTGGAATCTACGGCAGTCTAGGAAATGGGCGATGGACACATGTGTCACTCGGTCCTACCAAGATCAAGCCTTTATCGGGTCTTTTTGAATGGGACGAGAAGAACAACACCGTGGTTCCGATTCGCCTGGCACGTCTCAGCGTTGGCACCACGCACGCCTCCGCTGTGATGGACAACGTGACGTCGGTCGATACTTCAGCGAAGGCTTCAACAGTCAATGATACCAATTGGGGTGCCGACGTTGTTTGGTGGGGTGGAAATGAGCACTACCAGTTGGGCACTGGCAAGCGAAATAATGTGAACTCGCCCGTTTACCTCAGACCGCTCGATGGTGGTGCAGCAGATGCAGAGAAGGGTCGTAAGGGTGAAGAGCACCGATTCCAAATCACACCAAGAACGACGACGAGAATTGGTGAGGGTGCCAAGGGCAGAAAGGTCAGCGTTGAGCAGAGGGTCGAGTGTGGTCGATACGTCACTGCTGTCTACTCTGGAGCGTGAAGTCTTTGACGAGAGATTATTTGATACCATCTGCACTGGTACCAAGACTTGTATATTGTTGAATAAGTGCTGTCTTGCAAGATACGTTGCAATTTACGCGACGCACAAAAGTGGAAGCTTCAATTAGAGGCGTAGCTGGCGTTATTATTATATGACATACGGCAATTGAGATTCGAGGTCATGCATGTACCTATAGAAAACATTTTGAAACACAACCACACTCAATTAAAAAGAATATGACCAATGTTATATACATTCAGAATGCGCAAGTCTGTTTACAATCGTTTGCTAATTTTAATAATGCACTCCCGTATCCATTGATGCGTGGTGGCTTATATATAAGTTGATGATTGCACCTGTGTAGGGCTGACAACTACGTTGCGACGTATGAAGCATTAATACAAATGGATGAATATTCATTGACTACTGTACTCTATGAGCACTGGCTCAATCCACTACACATGGGTGCAGTATTGCCTATCTGATTCCGACATTGTTGTACTTAAACAACATGAAGTCGTCGCCTTACCTGGAATCCAATGCTCCCCTGTCAAGATGAGTTAGACATTGTCATGCTTGGGCACGACGATTAGTGATCAACCACAAGACAAAGTATAAATGTAAAATGAGAAAGTCTGATTTGACAGCAACGAATTGAGTCGGACCTACATTCCTCACTTTCTTTCTTCGATGGCTTGTTCAGCAGCATAGAAAGTCCGTGTCGGGTAAAAGGTTGCAGACATTCGCTGTTACTGCAGGATGTGGAAGCGTCCCTTTCATTATTTTCGTCTCAATATGATAGTGCATTTAAAGCAACATTATGTAGTGTGGAGAATATAACCACTGGCCGCAGACATATCATAATTCGGAAGTCGTGTCCGTTCTCCGTAGCGAGTTGTTCGGTATCTGTCCGGAAACCGCCACCTCACGATAATAGCCAGTTGCGTCGCGAATGTCGAATTTCGAGTCGTGATTCATCAGTGTCAGCCAAAAGTACCGTGTCCAGGGTTCACGTCTGCCTGCCCTTAGCCAGGTGTTGGTCGAGAAATCGAGACTCAATAGTCGGACAAATATTGCTGTTCGCCACCGGTCCCTCAAATTATATTTGCGTGTGTCCAGAGTCGAGTGGACATTTTCCTCCGTGACAGGAGGAAGGGGTCATAAATAAAGGAGGTCACGCTCGCGGCTTCGGATTAGTCGTGCCGGACATAAAGATCCTCGGCTTCGCCCGTGGGTAGGTTGGTGTGAGATCCTCCCAGCCACCCCTTGGTCTTCCTTTTTGCAAACTGGCAACTCGGAGCTTTTCCTTTTCATAAACACCAAAAGAGCTGCGGCGTGGAGCCTACCGCAATAGTGGCAGCAAGTATGGTGGAGAAAAGAATCGTTCGGGGAACCGACAAGAGATGGGAGGCGAACACGCGACTGGTGAGATAGGCGAGATCGGCAAAGGTTCCTGGAAATCTCACTTCGAAATGTGACCATTCAAAGCCACTCAGACACTTGACCGTTGATGGAAAGGGGGGCGTGTAGCCAACGGTGAAGGACGGAGGGTTTTGGCCGCGGCTGGGTGTGTCGGCGTGTTCCCGATCTCGAGGACAGCGGGACGACCTGGGGATCGGGGAGGGGGATGGGGACGCTGGTTTTATAGGCAAGATGGGAATCTGGAGGAGAATTCGATGTTAGCGCCCCCAGAGTCCCGGTGGCGAGTCAAAAATGCCATTCCACGAGGATGCTAAAACTTGAGAAATGCAGTCGTCTTTTCGACGGATCCACGTGGTTCGCAGCTAGAACCCGACTCTGTCGGGAGTCGGCTTTTGCCACTATTCACACAATCCCATTCTCCCTGCCAGGCACGAACTGTCAAACCGGGATCAGCAACCAGGATGAATTGGGAATTGCTTATCTCCGAGAGATCTAATCCCAGGATTAGTTAATTATATATTTTTATATGTTTTTGTTTGGGTTCACGATGCTCGACCATATGGTGGTGCAGTATATCTTGGACTATACCATGACTGCATCAACTAGCTTACACTATACTACTACAAATTGTGCATATATATGAGAGCATAACTTTTTATGTATTTGCATTATATGTCATCATTGAATTGTTGCAGTGTAATCAACCTTGAGTGGTACTAGTAATTGAATGACTCTACGGGACAAAAGCACAGCAATAGAAATGATTCAGAACACGAAACTGGTTGTTGCAAAGGACTGCCGGCCACACGCATCGGCGGCCATCGAATCTCGCTATTCATCAACCCAAGGCTACCGTTGAGATGCATGTATTCATCAATCATAATCACCAGCACGAATACGAAGCTCTGCAATGGAAGCAGACGATCTCATCTAGCCAGAGCATCGAACGGCCGACGAAGGCAGCCTAGGACGGGAAGGCCGCATCCGTTTGCAGCCAAAATGCATGAGCCTCTGTTCGCCTCTTTTGACGTCCCCTAGTGTGCGGGATACCTTGCTGGTAGCCAGTCAGAGCCTAGGCCGTTCAAGGTAAAGACTCGGGCCTAGAACCACACAAACAAGGTGCAGACTGTCCAAGTCGACTCAAGCCAGAGCCGCCTCGAATACGGCAGCACATCAACCATAATTTGCCTCCCTCTCGTGAAAATGATCAAACCCAGCCAAAAAGCCAAGCCAGCCAAAAGTTTTTATGCATTATCACACTCGACTCGTTTCTCTATTCGGAAATAGCATTAAGTGATCATGTCACGGGGATTATACACGACACGCCAGCGAATATAATCACTAGTCACTAAATAGAAGCCCATTGAATTCGACCCATACCACTGGAGCTGCCTTAACGGTAGATGGTAATGATAATGCATGCATGCAGGCATAATTTTTCAATTGCATCCACTCGGGGTTCCAATCCCCAAGTGCGAGAGCCAGAGCCTGGAGCACGGCCGAGAAGTTTCTTGGTCGTAGGGCTTCCAGAGGCTTCCTTTGGCAAGGAGATCGTGATCCCACAGTCAGATTTGACGTCGAATGACGGAAGAGGGTCCAAAAATGGTCCTGGGGTATCATCATGCACCAGGTTTGTGCCTGAGACCCAAGCAAGCAAAGAGGACCCTGATCTTCCCAAGAATTGACAAAAATGCTAGGTAATGGCACCCAGCCAGAAGAAAAGGCTCAAAAGGATTTCGTGAGCTGCGAGCTGTGATGACATCGGAGCGAACCCCGTGCGAATCAGGAGTCGCGAATGGCGAAGAATCGTCGATGGCAAGAGGAAAGGGCTGGCTCGGGCTGGGTGGGTTTCGTCAGTGTCCCATAAGTCTTACCCGTGTGTACAGTTACACTTTACCTTGGCGCTTTTGGCCCAGCGATCGCCCGGATGCTGGTAGAATCTACATTTGGCTGGCACCCCACCATGACCCATTCTAGACTCACGTCTGGGAAAGGGTCGACCCAGTTATGTCCAGCTTTTGTGTTTAATGACGGCTCGCTCTGATTGGCCTAATTCATGTTCAATCTACGCCCGCGTGGCTCGATTAGCCAAGTCTTGGCAAAAGGCAGACGCAGGACCCTGATCCTCAACTATTAGTCCCGATCTTCAGGTTCTTGCCATCGAGCTGCGATCGAGCATCAATTGAGTATCTGTGGTAAAAACAGCCAGAGCGCGGAATAGGAACTGTAGCCATGCATCTCAGCACTCATCGCAATCAGGCATCGCGAATTCAGCAATCTCGATGGAATCGACCGATTCTGGATTTGCGGTGTCATACTACCCATGATCATATGCCTCGACCGTTGCCAACAGCATTCCCATTTCCAACTTGTTGCATCTTTCCACCAAACAACACCACTACGCACTGAGGCTATTCGCACCATTCACCTCGACGACACAACCGAAGATCCCACAACCTGACGCCCCACCGAGTGTCCATCTTACCATTAACCATTGCCGACACCTTCCGAATAGCGCCCACTCCAGCTATTCAATTTTCTAACACCTCTTTTACTTACCTCTCACCATCAGCCATCAACTCTGTCGACACATCAACTGTCTAGGCCCACACAAAATAACCAGGGCACTGTCAGCAAATTCGTTTTTATTTTTCTTCCACCTCTCTCTGCTAGAGCAAAGTACACGGAAATGTACGTATGACAATGTATCGCACGTCGCCTGCACCCAACCATGCCAGAAGAAAAACCCGCGGAAGACCTTCCTACCCAAGCTGCTTTGTATGGCCGATATCCGAGTTTCCACTTCGCAAAACCTGTCAACTGTCAACCGACACCTTATGACCCATCATCGACCCGTGTGCTGACATGAGTATCGTTGGACAGACGTGAAATACAGCTCAACATCCGACATTCATGAACGACTCTAGCGCAAAATCAAGGCCCGCAGCATCGATTGAGAAAGGCTCCAATGATACCACCATGGTCGACGTCGGTAAAAAGCCAGCAGGCTCGACGCCTCCACCGGTAACCTATAAAAACCCTCGGCGCACGTCACCCGAAAACTCCATCACCCTCCGCCATCACCGAACAGCCCGCGAAGCTTCGCAACGCAACTTGGCAAAGCAGATTCAGGCAAATAAGGGAAAGCAAGTCATCCCAACAGTATCCGTTACGGAGTCGCCTCGACGGAATTCATCAGGCGAAAGTCATGAGACTGGTATCAGCGACCCGAGACAATGGTTTGAGCAGTCCAACCAGAATCATCCCACGACGGTTGGCACATCGATGGATATCGATCCACCATTCTTCCAGAAGGAATCAGATGACTCGAATGAGGAAGCTCACCTGGTGCTGTCCCACAGCCCAGCATACAACTTCATGCGAGACAACAGCCAAGGGCTACTCCGCCCTGGCATTGCACACAGCAGCAGCGCCGATGACTACCGGAGTGTCATTGATGATTTGACCGTGGAGAACAAGCGCTTGAAGGAGGAGTTGAAGCGCTATCGCCAAATGGGCCCGGACTCGCTTCGCCGGGACAAATTATTCGAGGTCAAGGTCCATGGTCTGCCAAGTCGAAAGAAGAGAGAGCTGGAAGCTGCCCTTCGAGACTTCACCACCAGTCTCGATGGATCCAGTACCGGTGCATCTCCCGCACGTAGAAAAGACAAGTCCAAGGGTAACAAGGGTCTCGAGTCTGTTATGTCCAAACATGCATCGTCCTCATCCGGATCCAACAGCCGCCCTCATCAGACCGATTCGGCCTATGCATCGATGTCCACGGGTGTCGGGTCCTCAGTCCCATCGTTGCCCAGCAAGTTGTCGAGACACAAGTCGGACAATACCGTTGAGCGATATCTGCAGGATATTCCTGAGGGACTTTTACCCAACCTGAACATCTTGAGTGAGAAGGAGAAGAAGAAGCTAGTTGTGCGGCGCTTGGAGCAGATCTTTACCGGCAAGAACCTGGGTCACGCTAGACACAACTCACTCTCACTCGTGCCAGCTGGCAACGACGATGTTGACATGTCAGGGATGTCCGGTGTTGATGACAAAGCTCAGCAACAGCAGCAGCAGCAGCAACAACAACAACAACAACCTGAAAAGCCTCAACAGCAGCAACAGCCATCGAAAAGTTCGACTTCGGTTACGCTTCCGCCAGAAGCTAGTCGCGAGGCCCACATTTTGCCACGATCTCTGCAGAAGAGTCACTCCCGGCACAATGTGTCTCCGTCCAACTCGACCGAAGACCAGACGACGTCTAGAGACACGGGCGACGCTAGCGGTTCGGGTGGTGGTTCCGGACAAAGAGATACTGGAAATTCCCCACCCAACGTCAAGGCTCCGGACCAGCGCCCGACTCGGCCGAAAGATCTGGATCCCGACAGACCCTCCGTTCCCGCGGAGAACATGAGCTACATCCGACATCTGGGATTGCATGCGCCCGAATCACGGAAATTCTCGGCCCAGGATGTGTCAATCGACACCGAGGGTTGGGTATACCTGAATCTTCTGTGCAGCATGGCACAGCTCCATATGTTCAATGTCACACCAGCATTCATTCGCTCCGCTGTAGCAGAGAAGAGCAAACAGTTTCAGCTCTCGCCAGATGGTCGCAAGATTCGCTGGAGAGGCGGTGGCGAAGGCACAAGATTTAGCAGTGACAGCAGCGGTAGCAACTCGCAACACGGAAGCTCGAGTCCCGACACCGATGGTTCCAATGAGCACGATCAGCGAAAGCGGCAGAAGTCCCGACCTGCTGCGGACGAGGCCATGACATCTGAGCCCTCCAAATTTGGTCACCAGGTTTCGGGCTCTTCGGATGAGTTCCACTACAAGCCCATGTTTGCGCATCACCAGACGTCATCGTCTAATGAGCAGCCTTCTGTTGATGAGGAGTCTGGCTCATCTACTGGTCCTCCTGAGGAGAGCCACTTGGGCATGAACTCAAAGTGGAACTACAGCGGCGTGTCTCGCCTATCTCAGCGCAAGAGACGTCGTGATGGTGCCATCATCTACTACACTGGAGCTCCATTCTGTACTGATTTGTCGGGAGATGTTGGCAACGACTCTTCCTACAACACCACCTCCTCTGAACCGTCTGCCGCACCCGAGCTGACTCGTCACGCCTCTGGATCCTCCATTCCCTTCAAGCCACTGAGTATCTTGACATCCCACAGATCCATGATGGACCTGGACTACAAGCATCACGATGGAGCCTCTGAGGAAACCGATACGACCGACGAGATCCAGGCAGACTTTGGATGGTCCAACTCGAAGCAGTCAGCAAAACTCACAAACCTCGAGGCTAGTGGCCTCGGTGGTGTTTCCCCTGATGATCATTTCGTCGTCGTGGTCTCTACCAGCCGTCCGAAACATCTCAAGACACCTCGTCGGCCAACACTGCCAAAGGACCCTAGCGAGGAGACCACCATATCCAAAGACACTACAGAGTCCATGACAGGACGACTGGCAGCACTATCGACGTGCTCGCCGACGCCTTCGAGAACCGTGCAACCGAGAGTCAGTATTGTATACCTGAGTGGAAAGGTCGAGCGTCTTCCGTCGGCGCCCCTGCCTCCACCATCCTTCTTTTTCGGTGCCAACTCGAGCTCCTTTGAGACTACAGCCTCGGACTGCAGTGATGACGATGACACTGCTCCACCACACATGCAGTCATATGCATACTCGGCAAATGGTGATCTCTCATCCAATGATGAGGAGGATGAGCACGATGATGATGAGGGAGATGACGATGAGAGTGGCACCACATCTGTTGAGTCGGCCAAGGCAGTTGCTCCACCCCAGCATGCCTTTGGACGTAAATCAAGCGCCAGGGCCTCTGACCTGTCCAAGATGACGACAGGAAGTTCAGTGGCCACTGCAGGGGGTGCCATCAGCGGTTATAGCAGCATGGCGGAAAATGATGTATAAAGCACACGGCACGAGCGCGCGATGGATTTGATGCGTTCGGCGACAAGCGATGATATCCTTTGATGTCCCTCATTGTTTGAGGACTTATCACAAAAACCACATTACGGTTTTGTTTGAACCTTCAGCGTGGTTGAGGGCGTTTTTGTATATTGAAGTACGGACTTCAATTTAGCAGCGTTTTGAATTTAGCAGCACTGTCTTCAATCTATAGATTGGAAGAGATAGAGAAAATCAACACTTTTCAACACGAATGAATCATAACTGTGCCATCTGCAACATGTGATAAGTTTCTGCTTCGACGTAAATCTTACCAAAATGCGTGACGTGAAAGAGCATTCACCGTGTCAGCATATCGGCTACATCACCTAGTCTAGGTGAAAGTCGACTCGATCTTGCTAGAGCACGGTGTGTAGGCCTCACATGTAGATCTCCTTCATGGAATCTATTTTCGCTCCATGTACACCGTTGTGAGGATCGCAACCAGGATACCAATGAAGAACCATGTCTACTCGAAGACACGTGCAGTCAATATTCGATCGTGACACACAATCACATTGTACAATAGTAGCTGGACAGCGAGTGTTGTATTTCGTACATAAGAATCTCTTCCATAACAATCTGTATAATGGTATCGGCAATTTCCTCTACCCTTGTGTATATCTCGGGATTTCGAAAGCCCTTCGGGTCCAGCCTGAAAAAGATAAAAACAAAATCCGCTCTCGTTACCCCCAACGTTCAACATCATGACTCATGATATGGACAGGCAAGAAAAGAACATGGGTTGAGAGAAATGAAATCGCAAATGACAGTTGAACAAGATATCAATCCTGCTCTCCCTCCCCTCTGTCCCCCAGAAAAGGAAAGAAAACAAAAGCCAGGTACACGGAACTCGAGACGTGTACGGGCCGTGTTACCGTAGATCCATCTCGTCGGGCATTGCGTCTGTCGTTTATATTTGATGTGTAGCTCTGGAAAGCGGCTCACCAGAGAGTCTCCTGGTACAAGAAACATATAATGCTAGGAGAATAAACAAGAAGATGTAAACCATCGGGGAAAGGCAGAAATGCAAAAAGGTAGTGGTGAAATCAAGACGTGGAGACTAATGAGTCATGAGAGCCAAGAGCCTCGAAAACGTAATTTGGTGTCGAATCCCAGATGTTACCAGTGGGATTATTTCCTTGCGTAGCACAAGGTAAAACATTTCGTGCAAGGTTGTTGCAGTAGTAGAGCTGGTGAGGACTTCTTTGCACCTAGCGCCGGCTGCGCTCCTGCTTCTTGTCCTTCTTGCGGTCGCGGATGCGTTTTTCCCAGTTGATGTCTACACCATTCCCCAGCGTCTCCCGATCTTCCTGATGGATGCGGCCGATGATAAAAACAGGGGCATTGTGCTCAATGGTCACATGTTTCGAGTAGTTGATGCGTGACTCTGGCGCGAGCTTCTCGAAGCCTTCCAGGTGCCGATTCACTACGAGCCGAATGGGTGCAACACCAAGGTCGGGCTCGTTATTCAATAACATTGGCGGTTTATCATCCGTATGGATGACGCCATGTTGAATTGGCTTGACTCCGTGTTTCGTACATCCTTGCTTCTTATATGTAGCAATTGGGCTATCCCACAAGACAGGTCAGCTAGCTTCAAAAATGAGACGCCTTGATTTACGTGCTATACTCACACGCAAATACTGTTGCCGTTTCGGGCACCATTCTCGTTTCCATCGATTACAATAAATCGACGTATACCCTCGTACAACAAAGTACCGTTGTAGTCTCGTTTTCCAAACTCGCTTATAGATGTACCTGTTCCGACAGGATCTTTATTGTGTCTTGATAGTCTGCTGTTGCCCATTGGTTCTGACCACATGATTTTGAAAACCTTTGGTGCGGTTGGTTACTTAGGTCAGTCTATGAGCAAGTGCTGAGCATTGGACCACAACACTTACTGTGCCGAATGTGAAGTCTCTGGAGTTGTGCACAACATATTGACTCACTAGGCTTTCTTTAGCGAATTGAACGCAAGATGCGTCTCTTTGGCCGCTCACAGTCTTCATTGTATCCTTCGTCTGTCGCTACCCCTTTGTTCTTCGGTGGTCGGGAGGAGTAGGATCCCCGTTTTGGAAGATTGGTTGGAAGCTCTCCTAATCTATCCTCATCAAATTCTTCTGCTTCGTCCCCTGAGATCCCAGTAATGTAAGTATCTGTTGAGCGTAAAGTGAGATGTCTTTTCTTACCGGGCAGACCATATCCCTGGTTGAGCATGGCAGAAGATGACGAGGGAGCCATCAAGGGACCACTCGAGTACATGTTTCTAGTATCGTCAAGACGCTGCTGAAGACCTGGCACCGAGTCGTCGTCCAATTGATCGACATTTTCTATGGGCCTAAATTCAGATCAATGTTCTCCGATGGTCTGTGAGGGCTGGGTTGGTCAGTTCACTTACGTGGCGACATTGATGCATAGCTCTGTGGAAATTGCTGAGCCATACCCTCGGCTCCCATGCTGGCATACTTGTCGCCAGGGGGTGCCATATGAGGAGTATCATCTGCAGGTTGCAGAACATCGCTCCGATGGTGCTTGCTGGATGAAGCGGTGGCAGGCTGTTGCTCAGTCTCCCTACCTTTCACCTTCGTATCGGTTTTCCTGCGTGATGAGGTATATCCTGAGCCCTTGATATCTCCCTTAGAAGATCTGGAGCCCTTGCTCCTGTCATGAGCCCGGCGGCTCGATTCATACTGTTCAGGATTTTCGTGATGCCTGCTCTTCCCTTTGTGTCTGGTTTCCGTTTCACTTGAGCGTGGATAATTATCACTTGTGACTGTGCCTTGGCTGTGTTGTCCTGTCGTTGCTATAGTAGATATTAACATAAGTCTTCTGGGGAGAAATTAATAGAGTAATACCTTGATTATAATCCCCATAAGCTGGGTCCTGCCCTTGGTAGGGATAGGCATCGGACGATGAGTCGATTGTCAAGTCCCCAAAGTCCCCGGAAACATCGTCATAACCTTCCCCCGGCTGAGATCTTGGTACTCTTGGGTCAACATCCCGATTATCCTCATACCAATTCCCTATCTCTATACTTAGTGATAATGCTTGTATAACTTGAAACAAAGGTTTGTGCAGTATACCTAACGAATCTTGACCCTCGCGATGCCATTGGCCATTGGGAAGCCGACTCCAGGGGCCCCAGTTTATGACCGGTTCGTCATATGAAATATTTGAAGACATGATTGCGAACCAATAATATGCGTCATTATCTTATTGGCGTTTGCGTGGTTGGAAATGGTCCCGCTGGCGCGTCTCGTTTGGAGCCACAGCGTAAAGCAGCACAAGGGGTTGCCTCTCAAAGAATGACTACTTCACCAACCATGACTCGTCGGTTTCCTTTAGACGACAGTGCAGAATCGCGAGGGCTTTTCACTGCGGCAAAGGTCGCATTGGAAAATGAGGCTCTGCTCACGACGCGTTAGGATCAGATAGATACAGATTGGAGCAAATGGGGATGGTTGCATTATAATTGCATAGTGGTAGTCCTTATTGGTGCGGAAATGTTCTCGTGACGGAGGAAGATATGCATCTCCTTGGAAAACAACACCGGTAGGGGCAATCGTAGCATTGCACGACATGTATCATGGTACGTTTGGTTGCATACTCGGAATCTAAACCACTCAGACCCTGTCAAATTATTTGACTCACAAGACCAGCGCAGCCTACATAGTATATGGCCCGAGGTTCTCCGCTCGTAACAAGCTACTCCGTGAAAAACGGGTACCATGTGCCATGTCTTCTGCGGGATCAGCAATATCTTTTTCCCAAATTTCCACTGAAATAACCGGGGGAGATAGATATTTGGTGCGAGTATTCGAGCTCGGTTGCAGAAGACGGAGCGCCAGCCGATGGAAACAACCCTTCGTGGGTAGGTCCGCTCCATGGTTGCTACTGTGTCACTGACTGCAAGAGGTGGGGATCTTTAGGAGAATTCGTGGAAGCTATGGAAGGTGTGGGTGTCTTGCCGTCTGGTTGGTTCCATGGAAGATGGTAGCCACCCATCGCCGCCCTTTGACATGCGTAAAAGTGGTGGTTGAAGAGCCAAGGAATCCAGTTGTCCGAGTCGAGATAATAGATTTTATAGTGTGAGTGGATCACCACCATGCTATTGATTGACTATACATACCTGGGTTAGGTACCCGTGCTTTGAAGCTAGGCAGATAATTTGAGCCCGGAGGAGCGAAACAAAATCGGGAGGCCATGGCAGATGATTATCCGATACTGCGTAGTTTATCTGGCAAAAGGCGCATCAAGCAGGTTTGGCAGGCACTTGATATCGACTTGATTAAGGGCGACTTTTCACTTTGGCAGCACGTTCCTCTTCTGCCGCCTCTATATAGTACTATGTACTATGTAGGTTTGGTAGGTTCTTGTAACTCTGCGATCAGACTAAGAACGGCAGCCATGTGGGGAGGACACGGGCCGTTTACATATTAACTACCAAACAAGGAACACGTGTTGAGGTTTAGCTGGCGAGGCTGGGTTTGCCAATCGCGTCTTCTTCCAAGTCCAGTCGACTATAACTCCCGCGGTGCTATTCCTGACTAGGGCATCTGTTCTTGGGTCTCAACGACAACAAAGAGAAGGCGGAGTTCAACTGTTGACGGCCTCCTCTTCAGAGCAGTGACAAGCAAGACCTTATTACCACTGACCTTTTTCGGCTAGTCCGCCGTTCTGCGTGGTTGGAACGTGGGGCAAAAGTGTACGTACCTGACTTCGCTAATAACCCGCATGTGCCTTCTGCCCGGTGGGTGGGTTCAAGGCTACGTAGGGCCTAGCAAGGTTCAGCATGCTTGCAAGGTTCAAATAATATTAACTTTACATTCACCGGTAGATATTCTGGACGAAAGTGCACTTTTTTCCACCTGGAAGTGTTTCTCACGAGATTGCCACATCATGGCCTCTTGAGCTGTTGACAGATGGGACGCTGACATTGTGGTACCCTCGTCCATAATCCCACAGTAACAATTCCTCTGATCCTGACATCTACTCGCTACACAGTACTCCGTACATCCCCGGCTAATTCCCTTTCAAATCAGGCCGCGCGACCCGACCGAAGGTTGAAAGGGCTGACCCTGGTTGCTTTTTGTTGTCTCAGCGCGGCCTCACAGTCTTCTCTGCCCTACCAGAGCCTACTTGCGTTAGGTTTTCAAGCATTCCATGTTTGTCCCAAGAAAACCTTGACTTTGGACTGATAACCTGGCCCCCAACACCCTGCAATGTTTGATTTGCACGACACGGTACATTTCATTCGCCCTCGTGTTCTTATGATTATCGTTACTTTCAGCCAATCCTTTCTGAAACCTTGAGCTTTCACTGCTTTCCACTGCTACGGCAATGGCCATTCGCCAGGGGACACGACTTGAGTTACATATGTCATCAAGCCGCTGAAAATAGCAACAGCCATGATCCATAATGGAGACCGTGGCCTTTTGCGAAAGCGCGACTGGGCCACTGCAAGAGGTTTCCGACGCTCAAAAACAACGTCAACGTACCTTTGCGCAGATCTCGACACCCGTTCAACGCGATGAATACCTGTCGGGTGCTCTCGAAACCATGGACGCTGGCCAAGATCATAACGCTCAAGAAGAACGTCAGCGCACCTTTACGCACTTCTTGGCACCCGTCCAACGCGATGACTACCTGTTGGGATCTGTTCAATGCAGGGACAGTGGTCCATTTGACGATCTCATTGATCCAACAATCGTAATTCCTGCTATTGTTGAGTCTCCGCCTTCGCAAGCGCCCTCGTCGCGTTCGTCCAACACAACCTTCGAGTCACAAGGCCGCGACAAGCCTCGCCCGCCCCTCGGCTCCCTAGCTGCCGTAATCAACGCGAGTCGGCATCGCACAACCCTTTCTTCCGCTAGTACAGTCACCTCCCGACGTCGCGATGCCCGCATCAGTGCTGCGTTGCACTCTTCGAAAGATGAGGGAAGCTACGACTCGTATGACGAGTCTCTATCTCAAACATCCGATTCGAGAAGTACATCCGATGACACTGAAAGCCGCGTGTCTGATGAGGATATTTTGGAGAGCATGAGGAGACACTGGGAAATGCTCAGCGCACAAAGATTGGAAGTCCGTAAACTTTTGGACAATCTACGAGGGGCACGAACGAACATGAAAGCTCTGGCCCAATCGAGAGATGACGCAGACCGTGAACTTGAACTTGCCATCCGATCAGACCGCTTCAATACCGGCCGGGATACTCTAGAGCCCTATCTTATTGCCATTAGAACGTCCAAGTTGAAGTATCAAGAAGCAGAATCAACTGTTGACCAGCTAATTGATAATGTTGATGACGCGACGTTCGAGGCAGATATCATTGAAAGACGCTTCTACAACCGGCTTGAACGTCGAAATCTGGACACCGATGTTACTGAATCGGTCAATGACTTTCAAAGGCAACATCACGCACCTTCGAGAATGTCGCTCCGAGGCATTAGTCCTGACCGCAGTGAGGATTTGCATCCTTCGTACGAAAGACTGAGAGAAGTCTATGGAGATTTACAGCTTGCAAAGGAGTACTGCAGTAACCTTGGATACAAGCACATGGTTGTTCAAGCGGAAGACCACGATCTACTAGGCCCAGACGAAATAGAGTTCCTGGAAGAATTCGAGGAGAGTCTTTCAAAAGCAAAATTGGATGTTCAGAGATGGACTCAGAGATTCGAGAAACTTCGAGCCGAGTGCGCGGAGAAAAATCTCATCCCAAAGAGCTCGCCATTTTTCGAAGATAATCTATATGACGGCTACCGTGAACCTAATATCTTTGGTCCCGAGGAAATATCTCTCGATGAGCATTTGGTAGATGAAAGCACATTATCCCACTCTCAATATTCTCTGCTTGTCACAAATCCCAAGCACGTGCTCAACGACCCCCCTCTAACATCCAAGGGGGCCCTTAAACAAGCACTTATGCTTCCACTCAACACATCTGGTCGCAACCAGGCTATACAGGAAGCAATGCATGAGCACTCTATAGCGACGTTACTCCAGGATGCCAATCCACAGGACAAAGATGACTACATCAACAGGTGGCTCCTTCAGAAGTTGAGAATTTCCCCTATGGAAGTCCAGGTGCTCAGTTCGGCGTTTCGAAAAGTTTTAAAGATACTCGACCCTGATCGGTGGCAACGCGATGTTCTGAGGTTCTGGCCACGAGATATTACCAAAGAGCCGGCACAGGACGATACTGCCGTTCCGGCCCATATCGGACACGAGATTGATACTCTGTCCAATCCCTCAGATAAAAGGGAAGAATCACGCTCGCAGGCACAATCTCAGGCAGCCAGCGAGCCCTTGTTGCGACCCATCGGCTCTCACGATGACTGGGAGTATCTCGACCAACTCCACGATGCTGGCCAGTCCGAATGAAGTACTCGTCGTCTCAACTCAGATTGTGGTGCGAGCATGGAGCTGATGGTATGATTCTGTTGAAGGCAATCATCAATGTTGGCACTCTTGGCGCATATTTGTTGCATTTTCATGGCCGTCTTTGGCCCAGCCTCATACTGCTGGGCAAACTTTTCTCTTACATGTTGTATTCCTAAGTGATACCCCATAAACATTCACGTTCTTAGACCTAGCAGCACTCAGTCTATTTGGCTATAAGCCTACTTCTTTTTGTTTTTCTTCTTGTATTTTTAAGAGCTTTACTCGGCTCGATGTTTCTTCTAGTTTTCCTGGGACTGTATTTAGAAATGATATATAAGAAAAATTGACAGATAATAAAAAAAAGCTACTTTCCTGATAACCGGGCCATGATCGCGACGCGACGGCCCGCACGTACGCACGACGCAACCACCAGGACCGAGCAAGGAATTGGTAAGGCTGCGCATGGTCTGTCGTAAAAGCGGCGGTATTTCCCAGACCGGTGGCACCGCTTCGATTTACGCTACTACTGCATGAGGGGGTTGTGCCACACTCACACATATGCATTCGTGCATGATCAGGCGTCACCAGACGAGC
This sequence comes from Neopestalotiopsis rosae, assembly GCA_023078685.1. NCBI lineage: Eukaryota > Fungi > Ascomycota > Sordariomycetes > Amphisphaeriales > Sporocadaceae > Neopestalotiopsis > Neopestalotiopsis rosae. Next base: position 3,711,466 of record JALGAS010000001.1, read on the forward strand.
ACCTTCTGCATACACAGCGTCCTCCTTCCATCCTGCGTTGATCCTGTTGCAAGTGTCGATTTATTGGATTCAACCAGATTAGCAGCGAATTCGGGTCTTGTCCATTCAGCTCTCTGGTCCTCGACTATGATGACAGAGGTGGGCCACCTGCAGAGGGAAACACTTTGCGCATCTATTATGATAGTGAGGCGAGCAATAATCTATTGGCCATCATGGCACACCAAAAATACCTTTCGTCAGGCTACAACCAGCTGAACCTGTACTGGCTAAGAGTCATACGTACCATGACTGTGACCAATACGATGACTTGAGCTTCGTATCTACAGGCTCTCCATGGGGGTACTTGGGGATTTATCTCGTGCTTTGACATACTTCCTTGGGGGTAACAGAGATAAGAGCTTATCTTGGAGATATGCAAGGCCTTTTTGTCCTGTCCGAGAAAGGCAGCCGGAGTCAGATGAGAAGGCGCTGTGTGTATAGCTTCACCGTCTTCACCGGTCCTTCACCGAGGCCTCACCGAGCAAGGTGTGGAATGACTTCAGCCCCGATGGTATGGAACGGCATTTGTGACATATCTTAGCTGCAGGGCACGAGGCAAGATCCCATCAGACGATTGCTACCGTGATACATCTATTTTTGAGAATAGACTCATGTCAAACGAATGCAGGAACCCTGGCAGATGTGTGGAGACTGTTCGCCCGACTGTAGAGAACCAACTTGTCACTCCCTGGACGACCGTCACTTCTCGGGAATCGCTAAGTCTTAGTTGAAAATAGTGCTTATTTAATCGATTTCTCTTATTAACTACACGTTTTGATGTCACAACGGGCGTCTCGGCCCGAGCCATGGCTGCACTTTTGTTCTTTGGCATTAGTGACCGTTTGTTTCCTAAATACATGAGATTTTCTACGCCCGAGTAGTGTGAAACTTGATTATCTTATGTCATTCCAAGTTGCATGTGCAGTTCTATTTATAAACTTCAAGTTAAATATATCTGATTGCCCGGGTTGTTGCTCATCAATCCACAAAGTTGACATCCCACTACCTGCTCATATGCCGGATTTGTCTTGTGAAGACCAAGTTTGTTTACTTGTTGCGATATCTTCAATGTTTTCAGACCAGATGAAAACATTAAAAATAATTGTTTGTTTTTATGTACACTCAATTGTCACTTTACTTATTCCTCATGATTTCATCTCGTCCATGGAATTTATTTCCAATGTGTAAGTCCAGATACCACGGCACAAAGGAGTATATCCAGCCAACGTCAAACTTGGGAAAAGTATACCTCAAGACGCGTCAATTGGCACATTGCCATTTGGGAGCTCCTGCCTTGATGGCTTAAGATCATGAAAAAGCCAAGATGAAATTGTAATTTCGCAAGACTAATGTCAAGGTCTAAGAGTTATATAGTCTCGTATCTATCTATGCACGTAAGCACTATTGCAACTTCAATTGAGACTTCATCACGGATTATCAATTAGCGTTCATTGAGCAAGCACGTCATTTATGATTTGTCCCTGCGTTTCCCCAAGATTACAAAGTCAACTGCTCCACTTAAAATTCATATCGCAAGGCGAGCAGCTTCGATAAGATAAATCCACCGTTGTGCTGCTGACTCTCCAAACCGTCTGCCCTCCTACATCGGCGGTAAGCGATTCAGCTTCAGACAACTGCACATCAATTTTTTTTATTTCTTCAGCCCTTGCCTCGGCACTCTTCTATTCCAGAATCGACAGCTCGTATTCCCTCTCGGAAAGAAGAGAGAGACGCATCAACAGAGCTCAAAGCGATCAGCGGAGAGTGCGGGGCAGGATGGCGGACGCTGCTGAGGATATGACGGCCCAGGGAGGTGCCGTCTGGAAGGATCTCTTCTCTGGAGCTGTCGGAGGCATTGCACAGGTCATGATTGGTAGGTTTCTATCTGAGACGGGGTTTCACGGGTTGCAGAATTGAGGTCATGAGAAACCGCCAATTGGGCATAGCAGAAGGCTAACGATCGGAACAGGCCAGCCCTTTGACATTGTCAAGGTGCGTCTGCAAACCACGACGCAGTACAAGGGAGCGCTCGACGCCGCCACTTCCATCTGGAAGAAGGAGGGCCCGCTCGCCTTTTACAAGGGCACCCTGACGCCGCTCCTGGGCATCGGCGCCTGCGTGTCGGTGCAGTTTGGCGGCTTCGGCTTCGCCAAGCGCTACTTTGAGGAGCGCAACAACGGCAAGGACCTGAGCTACGCCCAGTACTACTACGCCGGCGCGTTCGCCGGTCTCGCCAACAGCGTCATCTCGGGCCCCATTGAGCACGTCCGCATCCGGCTGCAGACGCAGCCCCACGGCGCCGCCCGCCTCTACAGCGGGCCCCTCGACTGCGTCCGCAAGCTGAGCGCCCACGGCGGCGTCATGCGCGGCCTCTACCGCGGCGAGGCCGTCACCATCATCCGCGAGGCCCAGGCCTACGGCGTGTGGTTCCTGGCCTTCGAGTACATGATGAACGCCCACGCCGCCCGCAACAAGATGGACCGCAAGGAGATCCCCCCTTACATGGTCGCCTTCTACGGTGGTCTGGCCGGCGAGGCCCTCTGGCTGGGCTCGTACCCCTTTGACGTCATCAAGAGCAAGATGCAGACCGACGGCTTCGGCAGCACGCAAAAGTACAAGACCATGCGCGACTGCTTTGCCCAGACGTGGCGCGCCGAGGGTATGCGAGGCTTCTGGAAGGGTCTCGGACCCACGCTGCTTCGTGCCATGCCCGTGAGCGCTGGTACGTTTGCGACGGTCGAGCTGACGCTGCGTGCCATCAGCTAGATACAGTGACTGATCACTGGCGACGGTACAAAATGCGTTGTAGACAGGAAAATCACTTGGCCGACTTGCTATGCAGCATTGATGGGGGCGTTCACGGAAACCTGGACAATGTTTTTATTTCTTGATAGACTTGAGGGCACATAAAATTACTCCACTTTTTTTGATAAATTTGTGGTGGTACTCTTTTATTGGGCAGAGTTGTTTTGGTAGTCTAATCAAAAATTGACTATACACTGTTTTCGACCCTGCACTGCAAGATGCGTCTCGCATTAGCAGGCTCGAGGGTCTCAATGTCCAACTCTTCAAGCACCCTCCTTGCTTCAGAATTATCAGTGAAGATGCGGTCACTCGCCAGCTTAAGGGTGAGACCGCCATCACGCTCCAAAGGAAGGCTGAGTAGCAGGGCGCCTTCTTGCAGCTGCGTCAATGCTATGGACCCGTCTGGTATATGTCTGTCTATCAAGGAGCAGATAGCCTGCAGGTCCCGGACAAACTGGTCTGCACCGATCGTGGTAAAGCTGTGGCGGAGGAGGACACCCGACCACAGCATCTCCTGCAGGCGTTCTAGTGCATCGCGCCATACTTTGCGGTAGATGGTAGTGCTCAGGGCCGGTTCCAGGAAGTTGAGGTTTCGCTTCAGAATCTAGACCAACATCAATATATGCACCATTGCTCGGGAATTCATCATCCCACTTACCCTTAATGGCTCATCTAGCTCGGCGGTAATGCTGTACTGACTCGGGTCGGACTCGACATTAACAATAGACCATTGAGCTTTGGACAGGTACGGCCTGAAGGCGGTCTGGTGCGACTCTGCAAGAGCATCAACCAGGAAAGCCTGAGCACGCTCTCTGCGTTTGCTATAAAATTTCACGGTCTCGTCAAAGATAGAACCGTTGGCGATTGAATCAATCTCGGAAGATGTCCTGTCTTTGACTTGATCGTAGCTCATGCCGCCAACGACATTGGTTTGGTCATCGACCTGTCTCACGCGCGACTTGAGTTCTTCCCATAGCAACATGAAGAACTATTGATGTTAGCCTCAAAACTGTCTGAAGTTTGTGATTCGCAACTTACAGGCTCATTGCCCCACGCCTTCAATGTGTTGATGATGTGATCTGCACTGCCCAAAACCTTGCAAAGTGTCTCCATACCGCCAATGCCTTCCAGTGCGGCAAGTTGCTCCTTGGAAACACCTTGGAGCGTCCGCGCAACGCTCGACGTCAACGTGGCATATGCCTCCAGGGAGTCTACAAGTCGAGCATGATATTGGTCCAGTATTTCCTGTTGTATATCAATCAGGAATCGTGTCTTGTGCGGAAGCCTTCTAACTCGCTGGTATGAAGCAGTCACGGACTTGAGCAAGTCTGTGACCCGAACAGCTCCATATGTGGGCTTCATTTTGCCAGGTCCACTGTAATCATAATCAATGTTTCGCGCATCTGGCGAGTTGATAATTGTGCGGAAGCGCTCCAATGCGAAATCTTTTTCAGCTTGAAGCCAATCCCTGAAGTGCTTATCCAGAACTTCCGAAGCAAGGCCAGACCATCCATTCTGAGAGTCACCTCCATCATAATCGAATCTTGTGCGGAGAGTCTCGTCAAATGTCATGAGCTGGTCCATGAGACTGCTGAGATATTGTGGGTTCTTGAGACCGTGTTGGACAAGAGTTTCGACCTTTTGTCTCATAACAGGAAGTAGAGATGTGACAAGTGCACAAGCTGGGTCAACATAAACGGATTGGCCTGCAGCATTTGTGCCTTCGAAGCGAGGTTTCAAGGAATGACCAAGGTTCTCGCGGAAGAAGTCCTCCCATTTCTCAATTAGTTGAATGAAGCCCGGCACGCAGAAAGTTGCAAAAGCCTGTGGTGTGCTTGTGGGATTGTCGCCCATGAATTGAAATCGGAACCACTGAACAAAGGGCTTCACCATGACGTCGATAGGCAAAAGGCTCACGGCCTGGTCCGAGTAGATGATCTCAGGCATCTGAAGATCGATCAACTTTTCGAAGCACTGTAGCCACTCGTCGTCCATCCCTGCAGTAACGTCGACTCCTTGCGGCCAGTTGCGCTTCTTCAAAAGAGCTTCCATCTCCTGAGACATGGTCTTCTTCATCTCGTCCCAGAGATTTTCCGTGATCTGCTCGACGTGGCTGACTAGGTGTCCTGCAGCCTCGTCCGCAGGGCCCTGAAGTTCGCGCAGACGGACGCTCAGCTGCTTCAGCCGGGAGTAGGGCTTCAAAGCTGCCTTTGGGCTGTCAGGCAGATGCGACCTGGCCTCCAATCTCATGTTTTCCACATCTTGCAGCAGCGACACATATTGGTACGCCAGCTCGACCCTCTGCAATTGCTTCATGGGCCCCTCGAGCCGGCGAATCGCATCGTCTGGGGCATCGGAGGCGGCAATGATTTGCAGACGAGTGTCGATGCTTTGCTGCAGTTCCTGAAATTCGTCGATTTGCCTGATCAGCCCGCCTTGGCGATCCTCGGCCGAGCGGCGCACTTCCTCGAGCTCCTGCGTGGCATCGTCGAGTTGAGCTTGCAGCTGGCTCCGCTGAACTTCGATGTTTGCGAGAAAACTGTCCAGGTTGTCCAGGTCCGTGGTGGACTGTAGCTTGTCATCGAGGTAATCTTCTAACCGAATGTCTGGCTCCAATGATTGGGCGCGACTTAGTGTGAGTGACGCCATGTTGAACTGCTGAAAATGTCCAAACAACTTCAAGTTGTGAGTATAAACATGGACAGAAGCTACTGGGAATCACAAGCTCCATCGAGCTTTGGGGAACGTTCGTGGCATCATGCAGCGCAGGTAGCGGTAGAGCTGCAGGGCGGCCCAGGTACGTACTGCAGTCTGTCATCCCACTAGCAGTCAAATTCTTGTATCGAGGGCTTGTATAGAATTATCGTTGTAGTGTTCATAGCAATATACGAATACTAAATTAATATCTATATATATTTATTGAACCTCTTCTGGTCGTCGTTCTGAATTTCAGTATGATACCGGATAAAGAACCTAGTTGTCTCATTATGTTACAGGTATTCATAAAGTCGTCTCGAAGATCGACACCTAAGAACTATATGCAACTATCGCTTACGGAGTACGATCGCCCCACCTCTCTAATAGGTTCAAAGGGTTCGATGATCTTCTCTGCCTGGCATTTTCTATGCTGTAAAACATCAGATCACAACACACGTAGCCAGCAAAGCCGGCCAAGATGGACAGTTCCGAGATCCTCGCGTTCGCGCGCGAGTACTCGAGCAAGAATATCGACCTGTACGAACTTCTTGGTATCGATTCACTGAAAGCAGCAGACGCCAACGAAGTCAAGCGCGCATATCGAAAGCAGTCTATCAAATACCACCCGGACAAGTTGGGCGATGACTTTGACCCGGATAAATGGCAACTTCTCGAACGCGGTCGCGATGTCCTCATGGACAATGCCGCCAAGGACGCATACGATGCTGCGCGCAGCGCCGCGCTTCGAGAACAGGAGCGGAGGTCAGCCATGAACGCAAAACGCAAGGCGGCGATCGAGGACCTCGAGGCAAGAGAACGAGGGGAGGTGCCCAAGAGACTTCGAAAAGAAGACGATACAGGCATGAGCGCTGCAGAACGGCAACAGCTCAACCAGGAGGGCAATCGCCGCTTGGAGATGCGAAGGCGACAAATGGCAGAGGCAGAGGAAAGAGAGCGCAAGGCCAAAGAATTAGTAAATTTGGCGCAAACGAAGCAGAAAGAGCCTGTCGATAACCCAGAAATCCCTGTTCCGACTTGGCAACCGGCACCCAATCCGGAGGATGAGGACGATCCTGAAATCGCTGCCATACAACAGCGCATTCGAGAGGCCCAGGAGAAGAAGGCGGCAAAGGCTGCGAGGAAGGCAGAAAAGGCAGCACGCAAGGCAGGAGACAATGCACCAGCACCACCTGATACCAGTGCACAGGCTCAAGAGAAATCCACACCCATCCCTCCTGCTACGGAATCACAGGCTGACGAGAAGAAGAAGGTGCCAAAATTCTCGTTTACCAGTCCTTCTACAACCTCGGCTGCCACCGCACCGAAGAACGACTGGGCCTCCATGAAGGAGAGGCTAAAGGCTGCTCAAGCCGAACGAGAAAGGCGCAAAGCTGAAACTGCATAGTGTAGTAAGACAACCTCCTTCACATAGGACAACCCCCTTCACATAGAATATGATACCCAGTTGAGCTGCAACATCTCGGAGAATACCAGTTTCACTACAGATCATGATTTTGGAACAGGTCATGCCTATACGGCGGTTGAATATCTTCCAGGCCGGACTTTCAACGAAATGACTTTGGTAGACCATGAATCAAGATTTTTTATTTTATTTTTCCAATTCTCACGATCATGTGGCAGGTAGTCATATGCTGATTATTATTAGCCATAAAATTTGAAAAAGTCTATCGCAACCAACGGCCAACCTGTCTACCCCAACGCCTGACTACATGCCAAGTGTCATGCATGGCTCTCTTGGAGCGGAATTTGACGGTCGAGGTATCCAAACCCTCATCCTCGCCAGCAGCCATTTGTTCAGCAGCCCAATCTGCCCAGTCTTCAGGGTCGGTTATGTTCCCAGGTAAACTATTAAAATACTCCCACCCGGCAACGCCACCAAAGTCGGGATACTCTGCAGAGAGCTCTCTTATGACTTTTCCGGTTGTGTTGAGTTCCACGAATCCGTAGCCATTCGCACTGTTGGTCAGCAAACCCATAACAACTTTATCAGGAGGAAACCCAGTGTCAATGCAGTCCTCATAATCCGCGGTCGAACTTGGGTTCGCAAAGCCAGAATAGAATTGTGCATTGTAAAATGCAATTTCATCTCCACGACGCGCCTCCAAGTCAACGTAGCTGAAACCACTCAGGTTACTGCCTCCTTCCTGCAATGCGGAAGCAACCGGGGACAGAGTGATGACAAAGTCGTGACCAAAATCCGAGCGTAATCGATCTATAAGTCGAATGACGCCCTCGATCGACATGTGCTCCTCCACGTCCAGGTCGAGGCCCTGAAGGTTATACGTCGCAATCATATCCGCAAGAGGGCCATAGTACCTCTCGAACTGTTCCTCGTCGCCATCAAGACGCTGAAAAGAACCTGTTGCTGCCCCGCCGAGCATGCCCGTGACGACGACGCCTCTGCTCTGGAGGATCGCGACGTCGGCCCATACATCGTCGAAGAGGGGATCTGATGGCGGGAAATCATTCAGATGAACGCCGTCCGTGTCGTTGAGGTGGATAGCTGCTACCAAGACATGGGTGACAGAAATATGTCTCTTTTGGTATAGTAAGGGCAGCAGTGAGACGTGTTTTCCTGATGAGCCGTTGGCATTCGTAGTCTGATAATAGACAACCACACGGTGATTGTCGGCCAGTACGCCGCATATGAGTAGTAGAAGGATCGGCAGGAAGTGGCCGAGCCAGTGTGAGGAGTTGTGGGTCCCCATATCGAACTTGGCTTGACTATACAATGCAACACTTGGCGGCAGTGTTACTGTTGACTGAGAGATACATGGGGCTCGCGACCTTCCCGGCGTGCATTCTCAAAGAGCCTATGCAATTCTGGCATTTTCATTTCCGTTGTGGTGACGATAATTGATAGTTTATATATTCTGACAATTTTTTATTTTATTTTTTGGGTGCCGGCTAAATCGAAGGGGACCCATAAAGATTTCGACTAGACATCAGAGTATCGACTTGGGTGCTTTTGCTTGGCATATTTACTTTGTTTGATCATGTTCAACGGAACTATTGCCTGCCAAGTCTAATCTCTGCGTTATATTTGTGCATGTGTGCTCTCCATGTCACCGTACCAGCAGCGCGTGCCATTCTCTCGTATGATCCCGCAGATGCTCCATAGTCCTTGGGAATCCACCCAGAGACGACTCTCGATAATGCCAAGCCTTGGAAGGCTCCCAAGAGGCCATTGCCGGCAACATATTCCTTCGCTCTTGTTGTCAGATTCGGGAAATATTGGTGTTTTGTTGCATACCGCAAAATGCAAATACTGAACAGGCCTGCGCTAAGATTACACTAGACAGGTTGGTGATGAGATCAAATGCATGCTACTGGTGGGTTTCTCCAGCAAGTGTTGCGCCGAATCACAAAATGATAGCCCAGGGATGTATGGTGCATCCCGTGGCCTAAACCCTACATTGTTGCTCGGTCTTTTGGTTGATATCATGTGTGCCAATGCATACTCTTGAAAGTCCAGGATGGATGCGTGCTCGACCATAGCTGGTGGATGCAATTGCGTTCTCTTCAAGAAATCTTACCCAAGAAAGATAAGGACACATACCTGCCAAGATTTGTCTAGATAGCAAAGAAAAATGTCGGAAAGATATGTAAAGACTTAAAGAAAAAGCCAATTCGGCGGATGTTGAGCCTCATCGGTCATGGGATCGTGGGACATATGCACCGACTAGCATGGTGTATGAATACCACCTGCTGATTTGAGGGGGAAGACCCTGAAATCCCATGGCACCTAGCGTGGCCCGATAGAGCTCGAAATGGGTATTTGGGACACAAGATGCTACCTTTGGTCGCAATCTAAGTCTGCAGAGGTCGGAGCTCTCGATAAACCTTTGAACCTCCGATGCAAGTTTAAAATATTAGAGTTGACAGGGAGACTCTGTTGTAGTCAGGGCTGGACCTAGCAGCAGTAGTCGCGTGACAAGGGTTGGTGTAGTTATTGTAGAGAAAAGTCAATATTCCTCCGTGAAGGAACTTATCTTCCGTTCACAAGTAGTAGTGATTTGCGAGTGCGACCATCAACGTTGCAACCAAGGATTCCACACGGCATGCACTTGATCGGTACGGTACTTGACAAGGAATCTGCACTTGACAGAACTTGATTTAAATGCACCTGGGCAAGAAGAGGCCAACACTGATAAGTACTTAATCTAGCTAGGGCTGATTATTGGGAACAACGATATTGAAATGCATACATACCTAAGTATGTAGTGAATCAGATGAACAGTGGAAATGCACAGGACTTGGTGGGCTGGTGGGGTGTCTTGTATTATGTAATAGGCGTCCCGTTTGCTCAAAGCCGTTCGCGGCCAATGAGATGCGTTTCTTCTGCGCCAGCTCTAGCTACCCAGTGATTGACCCACTTGCCCTTGGATCCGCCGACTGCCGATTAACCTTTGGTACCTAGCTCTGTACTCCATGCGTCATCATTACTTGCAGGCAGCAGGACCATCACAAAGACTTCACTTTGGAGTGTGGTTGGCTTGCTCAAGGGAAGAAAAAAAATTCTGCCAACCTCGCCGATGGCCCTACCCTCTCACAGCAAACTCTCGTGGCGCAGATAGTCCACTGGAATGCTCATTTCTACTGGCACATGTATTGTCGCCGTTCCTGCCTAGATCTCTTACTCTTTTCACCTTTCCGAAACTGATGCATTATTAATGTTCCTGCCACCCCGCCACAGCACAACTACGCCATCGATAATTTTTTCACAGCAAAATCATGGCATCCCCTGCTGCCGCCGACAGCACGGCGGCTTCATCCAGTGCTGATGGCAGCAAATCACCTACTCATACTGACAATATTGTCGTCGAAGGCATGACAAGCAATTCAGCACGCCTCAGTCAGGATCCCGACGAGGAGTCTGCATCGGACTCCAATGACGGTGATTTACTACTTGACGAGCAGGCAGTGCTACGGGGTCTCACCTCAAATGTCCGTGATCAGGATGATTTGGAGCGCGACATCACTTTACAAGCCAATGCTGCCTTCATCGAAGCTGAGGATGAGAGGGATCAGAAGCGCATCGCCAAACTTGAGGCGAACATACAAAAATTCGAGTCACAGAAAAAGTCCCAACAAGAACGATTTCGCAAGGCGATCGGCAAGCCTGAGCTCAAAAACAAGATCCGCGAAGAGATTGCCCGTCTGGATTCTGAGATAGCTCTGGCTTCTAGCGACATTGCAGACTTCAACACCCGCATTAAGCAGAGAAACCAGTCTACTGATGACGATCCCGGTTTGTCCCAAGATGGAAACAAAAAGCTCCCGAATGAAACCCATCGAGAGTTTCTTATTCGAACCGGCAAAATCACGCCCTTTGCCAATATCGGAGGGCCCCGGCCCACAGAAGTCCAGGGTCAGTTGGCCAACGCTCTAGCTGATGCTGAAGACGAGGCTATTGCCGAAGAGATGGAAGAGGAGGCAAATCAGGGACCCCGATCGCACCGCAACCTTCGTGCCCCGGGTTTTGCTGATGCCGAAGATGTCAACGAGACCGCCCATCTAGCACAGCCAGAGTTCTCGTTGAGACCCCGCAAGGCTCAGAAGAGACGTCGCGTTGAACACAAAAGTGACTCCTCGGATGACTATCAGCCCTCCTCATCTCGGTCCGCACGCCCTGAGGCAGACTTCGTCGTTGATGACGATGAGGAGTCCGACGATGATTACGATCTCACTGAACTGCCCCACAAGGAACCCTCCAAGGCCACAAAATCCAGCGGCAAAGCCAAAATAAATCCTGCCCAAGTTGATGATGGTAATGAGGCCGATTACCAAAGCCGACTTTCGATTTGGTGTCACAGACGAGGCGCCGCTCGACGCCAGCAACAGCTTGCCCGAGGTGAAGCTGTGGAGGAGGAAGATGACGATGAGCCCGAATGGTACAAGCCTTCTCCCGACGAACCGGATCACCACCTCAAATTTGGACTCAAACTTCCTGGGGATATCTATCCCTCACTCTTCACCTATCAGAAGACAGGCATTGAGTGGCTATCCGAACTTTGGGATTCGAAAGCTGGGGGTATCTTGGGGGACGAGATGGGTCTGGGCAAGACAGTCCAGATTGTCTCATTTGTCTCTGCACTCCACTACAGCAAGAGACTCGATGGCCCCGTCATTATCGTAGCCCCTGCTACCGTAATGACGCAGTGGGTAAACGAGTTTCATCGTTGGTGGCCAGCTTTGCGTGTCTCAATTCTTCATTCCACGGGAAGCGGTATGGTCAACGTTAGTAAAGAGGATCGTCTGGTAGAGGATGACTTGGCTTGGGATGATGATCGATTCCAGCAAGGAAAGAAGTCAAGCCCAGCGGCCCGAAATATTGTCAAGCGTGTGGTGCAGCACGGTCATGTACTGGTCACAACGTACGCTGGTATGCAGACGTACGGCGACATCCTCAGAAATGTTGATTGGGCGTACGCCGTCCTTGATGAGGGCCATAAAATCCGGAACCCAAACTCCGCAATCACCCAATACTGCAAGGAGTTGAAGACGCCCAACCGAATTATTCTTTCTGGCACGCCCATGCAGAATAATCTCCTTGAACTGTGGTCTCTGTTCGACTTCATTTTCCCGTTGCGACTAGGAACTCTCCCCGATTTCCGAGTGCAATTCGAAATTCCCATCAGAATTGGTGGCTACGCCAACGCTTCTAACCTTCAGATCTTGACGGCCCAGAAGTGCGCTGAAATACTCAAGGATACCATCAGTCCTTACCTCATTCAGCGCCAGAAGGTCAATGTGGCTAAAGACCTCCCTGAGAAGAAGGAGCAAGTCCTGTTCTGCAAACTTACAAAGCAACAGCGCGACGCCTACCAGTTGTTTCTTCAATCTGATGAAATGAAATCCATTCTCAATCGCACTAGACAATCGCTATTCGGCATTGATATTCTGCGAAAAATTTGCAACCACCCCGATCTGATCGATCCTTTGCTCAGGAAACGAGTGAGCTACGACTGGGGTAACCCCAAGAAGTCGGGCAAGATGCAAATCGTCAAGGGTGTGCTTCCGATATGGAAAAAGGAGGGCTACAAGACCCTTCTTTTCTCACAAAGTGTGCAAATGTTGGAGATTCTCGAGCAGTTCCTGCGGCGGACCGACAACATCAAGTATTTGAGAATGGACGGCAAAACCCCCGTCAAGGATCGACAAGTACTCGTTGACCGGTTCAACAACGATCCAGAGCTGGACGTTTTCCTGCTGACAACCAAAGTTGGTGGTCTCGGTGTGAATCTGACTGGTGCCAATCGCGTCATCATTTTCGACCCGGACTGGAATCCGTCCACAGATATTCAAGCTCGCGAGAGAGCCTGGCGTCTAGGACAGAAACGTGAGGTCGTAATTTACCGACTTATGTCAGCCGGGACCATTGAAGAGAAGATCTACCACAGACAGATCTTCAAGCAATTCTTGAGCAACAAAGTTCTGAATGACCCTAAGCAGAGGGCCTCGTTTGAACTGAATGATTTGTACGATCTATTCACGCTCGGAGATGCAACCGACGACCAAACCAAGACTGGCCGGATTTTCCAGGGTTCGGAGGTCAAAGTCAGGTCTGGCTCTAATGAAGACAATCCATCTGCCTCTTCCTCAAAAGGAAAAGACAAGGCCACAAGTAACGGTACTTCGTCATCCGCAGCTCCGATCGCTCCTGATAATTTCAGCAATATCGAAGGTGTGGCGGGCGTTGAAGACTACCAGGCGCCAGGCGATGAAAAGCCCGCCAGCGAGGATGCACGTATCATGGAAGGGCTCTTTGCGCGCTCTGGCGTTCATTCTGTCGTCGAGCATGATCAGATTGTCAATGGTAAACGCAAGCCACAAGCCAACCGCGCCATGCTGCAGCAGACTGCTGCCGCCGAGGCTGCCAAAGCAGCTGCATCGCTCAAGCGTGCACATGAACAAGCCCTTGCGACTCCTATTGGTACCGCCACTTGGACTGGCGAAGTTGGTGACGGTGGTCGTCCTGCAGCCCCATCCAATGTGCGTCGGGGCCGGGGAGGACCAGGCTCCGCTTCCATCATTTCAGGGCTTCGTGGTCGCCAGGGACTCGGCGGATCGGGCACCACCTCACCCAGGACCGGTTTGTCAAGCGGTGCTTCGTCCGCTCGAGGTGGAACGCCCACATCAATGGCAAGAATCATGGGCCCCAAAGACTTTGAGCGCATGATCCCCGAGTTCATGCGACGACATGGCGGTCGAGTTCCCTCGAAAATGCTAGTTGACCACTTCCGACAGCACTGCCCTAACGAAAAGCAAAGTGAAATCTTCACAAAAGCGCTCCATCGGGTTGCCGACAGTGAGAAGAAAGGAGGCTCAATGCGTACAATCTGGAGGCTAAAAGGCAAATCTTGAGGTGTTCATGAATGGTGTTTTCTTGTTTTTAGGCGTGATTTAATCTGAGGGTCCCCATGGGCAGGGCCTTTCATAGATACCCAGGGCACGTAGAAAAGCATGCGGAGTTCATAAAAGTAGTACGGAATCTACAAGAGGTGCAGCCTCTATGACGCAGGAACCAGGGGGGAAGAGAACAGAACAACTGATTGCAGTTTGAGTATAATAAGAATGACATAAACGTGTCCATAAGTGGTTTCTTACGTTCACTGATAATTATGTCAGGTCGGTTCATGTATACAGTTTCGTCACATATCATAGAAGCATTCACATATTGGTATGGCGATCGATGACCACGGTTTGCGAGGGAAATGCAATCATCATGTTGACAACGAATGGACTCTGTTATGAGTCCATCTTCATTATCTTGATTTCAGTAGACTTAAGCTACGGAGACCAGGCTGATATGGTGTCATACCGCCGTTCTCCTCGTAATTGTCAGATGCCGCCTCACAGAAGAGCCATGACGGCCCAGATGATGCTATGTTCCTCTCGTAATGTCGTAACCCATTGACTTTTTTATTCCATCCGTTTTTTCGTCTAGGTAGTTGCCACGGACCAAATCGCAAACCAACCACACGTATATGCCCTGCGCAGAAACACAAAGAGATGCATATAGTAGTGCGATCAGAGACGACGACCACGGCGACCACCCTTTCTGCGAGTGCTGTCGGAGGGAGTGGGGGTGACGTCCTCAATGCGGCCGATTCTCATGCCGGAACGGGCGAGGGCACGGAGGGCAGACTGGGCGCCAGGGCCGGGGGTCTTGGTGCCGTTACCACCGGTGGCACGGATCTTGACGTGGAGGGCAGTGATGCCGACCTCCTTGCAGCGGGTAGCGACGTCCTGGGCAGCCAACATGGCGGCGTAGGGGGAGGACTCGTCACGGTCAGCCTTGACCTTCATTCCACCGGTAACACGGCAGATAGTCTCGCGACCACTGTGATTTGGTAAAAAGAGTTAGCCTTTCTGGGTCGTTTCCAATGATCTCCCTTCATGACAAGCATGACGAATTCGGGCGCGGGGTGTGCGCTCTCTCGCGGTGAGGGGTTCCGGGGCAGACGAACCTGAGATCGGTGACGTGGACGAAAGTGTCGTTGAACGAGGCGAAGACACGGGCAACACCGAACACCAACTCGCCTGAAAATCCATCGTTAATACAGATGCTCGTATTTTGCAAAGCACTTGTAATCTTGGATTTGCCAAGCTGCGCTTTCGAATCTTTCGGTTTTACTCACCCTCACGGACGTTGGGGCCGAGGGAGATGTTCTCCTTGGGAGCGGCGGTCTTCTTGGGAGGGGCCATCTTGACTGTGGTTTGCTGGTTGTCTGGGGGAGGAAGGAAGACTGAGATTCGGAGGAGCTTGACCGCAAGAAGTTCTCACGAGGGACGGATTTGGTGGTTGAGCCCTGTGAATTTCGAAGCGGTGAAAATTGGCAGGAAAACATGCAGCCAGAGACAGCCATGCCACAGTGGGACTAGTGCCACTCAGTGGAAGCCCTAACCACTCGAAATTGCCATAGAAAAGAGCGGAAACTGGCCCGTGCACTGATCTTGGCGTCCACCCCACCCACCGCAGCCGGCCCCAATTTCCTCAATTTTTGCATCTCGAAATTTTTGGGTTTTTGTTCTTGTCCTTCAGATCACTCAACGACCTCGCCATCTACTAACGATCATTCCCCCGATCACAGCAGCCAACCTCGACAAGATGGCCCCTACCAAGCCCACGTGAGACACCCTTCCTCGCTCTTGCCATCACCGATGGTGACGATGCGCCCGGTTCTGGAAAACTTTTCGCACAGATTGTCGTGGTCCTCTCGGCTGGATGGCATTCGTCTGCACTCCTCGACTTTTTTGCCCTTCTGAGATATGAAGAAGCAATTGGATCTGAGTGGCAGACGATATTGCAAGCCAGCTCGATCTTTCCTGTAGCTTCTCCCTCTTTCTCGCAGCCGCCTTTGATTGCGGTGTGCGGACTGAGAGTCGTCGCTCGGGGTGTTGGAGATGAAGTCCCTCGCGGGTCTTCTCTCTCAAATTTATCTGCCGCTTTCAATGGTCCGTACCTTGCACAGAAATGTCAAAAGGTAGACCTTTGTCAATGGCGAGCATATCTTCTTGAACTTTTGTTCGAGTTGTTGCTAGATGAGTGTTACGCATACTTGAGACTTGGAGGCGGTGACAGCCTCCAGACTTCTACATTGCTTTATCTCACTGGTCAAATTCATATTCGAGTCAGCCACCGCTGAGAATGTCGCACTTCAGTTGGCAGTTCTCCGACCGGCGCTCTGTCCATCCATCGTTGTGATGTGACGGCTCGTGGACTACGTACTAATCTGATCAACTCTAGTTCCGTCCCCACCAAGGATGATATCCTGGTCCCCGAGACTCTCCTGAAGAAGCGCAAGTCCCAGGAGAAGGCTCGCGCCGAGAAGTCCGCCGAGGCTGACAAGAAGAAGAAGGTTAGTCATTTCTGTCTTGTACTGTTGGGAGGAGGACGATATGATGCATAAAAACCCTTTGCGACTAGACCGAGGTCAATGCTGTTGCAAATTAACCATCTTTCGGGTCTGATTGTCGAGGAAACAAAACTCTTCATGTTTGAGCACCAAGTATGAGCAACTCGCTAACTGTGCTGTCACTCAGGCCAACAAGGAGAAGCGTGCCGTCATCTTCAAGCGTGCCGAGAAGTACGTCCAGGAGTACCGTGACGCCGAGCGCGAGAAGGTCCGCCTTCAGCGCGTTGCCAAGCACGATGGTGCCTTCCACGTCCCCGCCGAGGAGAAGCTCATCTTCGTCGTCCGCATCAAGGGTATCAACAAGATTGCCCCCAAGCCCCGCAAGATCCTCCAGCTCCTCCGTCTCCTCCAGATCAACAACGGTGTCTTCGTCAAGGTCAACAAGGCCACCATGGAGATGATCAAGGTCGTCGAGCCCTGGGTCGCCTACGGTTACCCCAACCTGAAGAGCATCAAGGAGCTCGTCTACAAGCGCGGTTACGGAAAGGTCAACAAGCAGCGCATTCCCCTCACCGACAACGCCATCATCGAGGAGAACCTTGGCAAGTACGGCATTGTCTGTATGGAGGATCTGATCCACGAGATCTACTCCGTCGGCCCCAACTTCAAGCAGGCCTCCAACTTCCTGTGGCCCTTCAAGCTCAGCAACCCCACCGGTGGTTTCCGCCCCCGCAAGTTCAAGCACTACATCCAGGGTGGTGACCTTGGCAACCGTGAGGACAAGATCAACGCCCTCATCCGCCAGATGAACTAAGATACCAAAAATCAATCATCTTTGTGGACTAAGGGAAAATATGGGCTTGCTTTTTTCAAGGGGTTATGGTAATGAGGTACTTGTTTCTGCATGGCTGTTCGGCGTTTATAAAAAGCTTCGGATGCTACACCGAATGAATTGAGACTTTGATGACCACCCCGAGAGACTACTGTTCTTGTGAGGAAGACTTGATGCTATTTTATGTGATGATCCGAGTCTCCTGTGAACCATGTAATCGTAATTACCATGCCAATATTTCACATGGAAGGATTAAGCACCATGGAACTGAATCCCGTACACGTCTGACAGGATCCTGTTGATGTACATGAACCCACGTTTCTACCAGGCAATGAGAAACCAGCTAGTCGATAATGTTGCCAAGTGGGTACGCGAGAATGGGTCATGATATGACACTATCTCGATCCTAGTTTATCACACTCGGCCCACACATTTTTGGAGTTCCATTATCCGTATTATTCTTACGCGACCAAGGTTGATGTGCACTTTGTCCACGCAAACTCGAGGGCCCGCCCGTAGAAGTCTAGTGTGTTCGGCCGCTGGATTGGAATCAGCATCATCATGTTTTCACATATAATGAAGTCCCTATATTCAAAAGGTGTTGTCCAGGTTCGTTAAGTCGACTACAATGGGCAATAACTCTTTCTCTCAACATATTCCCACACAATTATTACCGAGTAAGTGGTTCAACTGCATGACTAGAAAACATCATGGATTTTCTGTTCAGCTGCGAAGCGATAGCGTTGGTCTTCTTCAATAATACATGAAGCAATCGTCACATGTTGCCATGAAAAGCCCACGAAATAGCTGGCAGTCTCTCCTAGATCGCCTCCCAAGGGGTCCGCACTCTTCACTACCCTACGGTCTCAGCCGACCATTTCGTTGTAGCATCACCGACCGCCTCCTCCGTCTCCTTCTGGGGAGGAAAGGCCGTGGAAACATTGCCCAGTTCCGCCCACGAAGGATACGCCGACTCGCCGTCGTCGCCGAGGTTGACGACACGTCCGCCGTCGACGTACTTTTCGACCCAGCCGAGCGAGACGACCGTGTGCACGAGATTGACATAGGGCGCCTCGGCGGCCTGGGCGGCTTGGAAGGCGGGATCCGACGTCACCCGGCTCAGCTCGGCAAAGGTGCGGAAGTAGAACTCGACAGTGACATCGTGGTCCTGGGCAGATTTGGGTGTTAACTTTGATTGATATCCCTTCTTGGCTTTTTTTCTCATTTGAACAAGGAGAAAACCTTGTGAGAGAAGCGATTAAGCAGATGAGGTTCACTTACATCCACGATGAATCCTCGGCCATCTCGACGATTGATGGCGTCGAGGGCAGTACGGTAGGCAAGCGGGCTGTATATCTAAATTCATGGGATGTTAGTGTTTCCATTGTTAAGAAATATCGCCTTGTATATCTTTATGTATACGTTTAATGTTGTTTGGCTGAAGTAAGTCGACACCAGCTTCACAACACACATGAAGACGGCTGGATCGCGAAAGGCGCTGACCACAGAAGTCCACTCCACATGCATGACTTACTGTTTGATACATTTCTATACCATGCTTGGCATGCAGAGGAGCGATTTTCTTGACATAGTCTCGAGCAAACTTCTCCGCCTCTTCAGTGGACGCGCTCTTGTTGCGATAAATCGATAAAGTGTATCGAAGGAGTCGACCTGGGGACCTTGTGGTTGCCATTTTGAGTCTTTGTCGGGTGTTCATGATATCAAATCGATAATAATAATTTTAGTCGGAGGCTGATTGTATAAACGTGATAAGGCGGAGCCTATGTTTATGTCCAAGTCCGATGTAGCATGGCGATGTAGGGACTTTATATTTCAGCGACTGCCAATTCTGTCCACCATATCTAGCACCATTAACTTGTATATGATTACATGTGGACGGAGATAAGCTCCAAAGACCGTGAATCAGCATGCCGTTTCTATGTCTTCATAGACATGTTGTGATTCTCGCTTGGAAGCCATGTCGAATGTTGGTCGTGGTTGATGAACTTGGTGCTTATTCGGGTGATGGATTGAGCCGGATGAGCGGGGATCGGATCGGGATTCATGGCCCACGAGTCGGGAACTTGGTTCAGTCGGATCAACTCTGCCCAAACCCCAAAGTCATGGACCTCAGTCTCCGGAGTGAATTCTATGAGGCAAGGCAGCCGAAGTCAGAAGGCGTCTCTAATACCAGTATTAAGTCCGGCCCTATTCCCTTGAGACGGAGATGCCCCAATCCGGGATATTGACTTTTCGTTCTCTCCGAACATGATTTCGATTGCCTGAAGTTGAAGATCAAGGCTAAGAACTTGGGTTTGATGCCATTTCTGAGTAAATATATGAATATTGAAAATCCAACGCGGCATGCAGAACCAGTTGCAGTAAGACTTTGGGGAGTGGAGTATACTTGAATATGCCGCGAAATAGTAGAAAAGTACGCCCCCACATGTAACCGAAAGCCGGGTCCGCTGCGGAAAATATGGGGATCGTCTTTTGACGCATCTCGTCATTGATCGTGATACAGGATTCCACCATTACATGCTACTGGTGTGTATAACTACACGATTGTAACCCAGTTCCTTCTCCGAGCAGCGGTATATATACCAAGTTTAATATTTATTTCAAGCACGCCACTTTTGTCCGCGACTAACATCCTGCCAATTCTCGCAAGTACAACTTGAAGACTCAACCCCAAAATGTAAAGCAACTTCTCTGTCTTCCCCTCTCAGATGCGAGCAAGTCCCGCTGATATAGAAAAATAGGTCTTCAACAGGGCAAAAGAAGGAGCTCATCGCAAAGGCGCCGCATCCAGAACTCGAGCTGCCCGCCCCTACCCTTAGCTATGACTTTCAGATGTCGGTTGACCTAAACCCCAAGGTCGCAGTCGGCTCTGTGCCGTCGGGTGGCGTACGCAACTGGATCTCGTTCTCAGGCGGCAACTGGGCGGCGAAATGGGGCTCAGGGACTGTGCTGGTAAGTGGTTGACGAAAATCACAGGTCATGGTCATATCAATAGAATCGCGGCAATTCGCAGCATCGAAAAGCACTAACATGGTTTCTTCCATCGCGGCCAGCCTGGCGGTCAGGACTCACAGGTCGTTGATCCAGAAACATATGTAGTCAAGATGGAGACCATGTATCTCCTCCAGACCGACGACGAGGATCCAGCATTGTGAGTTCTCTCTGTCCCATCCCCTTTCCCTCCGCTTCCTGATCGGCCGTGTATATACTACCCTCGCCGCGGAGTCAAGGCGTGACTACCAAGGATTCAATGATTATGGCAGGCTGACAACTCTTGACAATGCTATCAGCATCGAAATCCGGACCCGTGGATTCCGAACGGGGCCCAGAGAAGTCCTCGAGGCTCTCCAGGACCCGCAAAAGGCAAACGACGTGGACCCGTCGACGTACAGCTTCCGCCTCTACGTCCAGATGGAGACGGGCGACAAGCGGTATGCCGACCGAGTCAATAGCGGCATGTGGGTGGGCAGTGGAATGCGTAATGGGGCTCAGGTCATCTATGAGTGAACTTTTCATCCGAGCCGTTTGCTCTATTCTCTTGTCTTGCTAATGATGGTAATAGTGCCTACCGCATTGACTGAGGAGAGGATACACCTTCCCTGATCAACCCAGAGACGAGGTATTATCTGATACAAGGATGAGTGTCACAGAGAACACCACTTTTGAAGCGAATGCATGTGGTTCAGGTAGATTCAATTGTTGGTATTTAGATATGAAAACCTTCAATCACCTTGAAAGGGAGCCCTGTCATATGCAATGTAACCTAGTATGTGTACCTGAAATGAGGACTCTCATCGCCCAGCTCAGTCAGCTCCTCCTCCGACAGTCCCTCGTGAGCCGGGTCACGGTGTCCAGCATCACGCTTTCCGTTCTCTCTCCTGAACCAGAACCACATAAAGGCATAAATACAAGTGGACATGCCAACCATGCTCAACGACACGGCATTACCCCTGATGTATCTTGGGCCTTCGGCAGTAAGACTAGATGGCTTATGTTAGAAATATGTTACACCTGGCGAGACGACATGATATGAAATGTAACATACTAAATAAAAGGCGCCATGATGCCAGAGGAGTTACCAACGGTGAGTTGTAACCCATTGGCAGTTGTTCTTTTTCCGTATCGGGGCGTGTTGATGGGCAACTGAGTGAGAGTCAGTAGGCTGGAAGTACAAGTAGGAAGAAAGGATGAAACTAACCCAAGCGAGAGGAATGCCGACAACGACGTAGAGACCAGTGGCAACGAGGAAGCATCTGTGACTGTGTCAGTGAAGGAACTTCTGGATGGCCAGATTCCACAGGCGTGACTTACCCAAAGTAATGTACACCAGCAGCCGAATTAGAGAGCAGTATGCCGTATCCGACGACGCTGACAGCACCGAAGATGACGCAAAACATGGCTCTTCGCTGTGTATGATCGGAGAGATACGCCCTACAGGTTTGAATTATTGTCAGAAAAAGCTTTCCGAGTCGTGATGATGTAATTTGGCAATGAGTAGCGGCTGTGATTTTATTGCAAACACATCCGCCCTCCGAGGATGACTATTTCCGTTTATCACGAAATAAGCCAGCTCGCTCACACATGAAGAATTCTACTTACACAGTCATATAGGTTACCGCTCCCAGAAAGTAACAGGGGATAGTCAACAGCTGAACCTCGGCCGACGTCCAGTTACCAATGCCGTTGATGATTGTTGGCAGGAAAGTCGAGTAGCCTGTAGATCATTTAACATGGTTAGTAAAATCAACTACAATATGCCGAAAATCCATTGCAGGCATGGACTGATTGATGCCGCGTCACTCACCGTAAAGCATGGTATCCATGCCAAACTGCCCGGCACAAAACATCCACACCTTCCAGTCCTTGAAGGCCTTGACCATATCCTTGCGGCTAAACTGCTGAGCCGACTCGGTCTCGCCATAGGCCCTGCGGGACCGGGCAATCATGACCTTTTTCTCGTCGTCGGTGAGAAAGGGCGCGCTGGCCGGGTCGTTGGGCAGCAGGAACCAGGTGGCGATGCCGAGGACAAAAGTCGGGAGCCCCTCGATGATCATGATCCAGCGCCAGCCGTTGAGGCCGGAGATCCCTTGCATGTGGCCGATGCCGTAGGCTAGGAGGCCGCCGAGGGAGCCCGCGATGGCGGCGCTCACAAAGAGGTAGCCCACGCGCAGGGCCAGCTCCCGCTTGGTGTAGAAAAAGGTCAGGTATACGTTGAGGCCCGGGAAGAGGCCGGCCTCGAGCGCGCCCAGGATCAGTCGGCAGGCTACCAGGGACCCGAAGCTGTTGACCAGGCCCGTCAGGGTTGCTACGATGCCCCATGCGGTCGTGATGAAGGCAATCCACCGTCTAAGTAGTTGTGATGTGTCAGCCGTTTTATTTCACTTTGAATCACTTCTTCTGCTCAAGCTTGGAAGTGGTGGATGTTTTCCCAGGAAGTAAGGATAATCCAACCAAAGGTATAGGAGCACATCTTCTTGTCGAGTACTTACGATGGAGTGAAGCGTTTGAGGACCAGATTACTTGGGACTTCAAACAAAAGATATGTGACAAAGAGGATGGACACGGCAATCTGGTACTGATTTCCAACCAGATTCAGATCCTCTGTCATCTTGTATAGTCTTGCGTTGCCAATATTGACACTATTAAACAAAGTTTAGAGATTGCATTGCACTGCGAGAGCGGGATATGGTCTCTCTCCATGGGTGAGGAACATCATGCAAGCATACCGGTCTAAAAAGCTGAATGTATAAAGCAGCATGATAAGCGGAATAAGATGTCTGTCCAACTTGGCGACGAGCTTCTTCTCGTCAACGGTAGAAATCGAGTTTGTCGTGGCGACATCGTTGCTCTCGTGGTCGCCGAGCTTGCGGTCCACGGCGTCGAGAGGAGTGGCGGGTTCCATCTTGGTCGCACCCTTGATGGGTATTGTCATATATGGATGTCTACTCTTTGCTCGAAAGCAGGTAAAAGTAGGACTTGCAGACTGTACAATTGCAGTATATGACTAGTATGAGGCGTAAACGACGAGCTGTTGTTGAAGCTGCAAATCCGAATAAGTCTGTGTCGTCCTGCAATCTAGTTCTCTTTTCGTGCGCCCTTTCTCCGACTGGTTCTGCAAGGTTCGGCGGGCGCTAACCTTGGTATGTTTGACTTGGACGGCTGCGATATGCGATCTTTCAAGCTATCTTCTCTTGGCGGAATGGAGTCATCCGATATGGAATGGGACTGAATGATACGTCCCGATAGCAAAGAATTATTTGCAATGAGGCCTTTGTTTTCTTCTGTTTTGCTTTCGTTCCCTGGCGTTCTGACAGGTATGAGACGAGGTGAAATCAAGCGCGGCCGAGTATAGATACCTGGATAGTTGGGAGGTTTTTATGTAAAGAGCTTATTAACTGTGAGATACCTGCGACAACAAGTGAGCGGGCCTCAATCCCCGTAACCCACGTAGGAATGGTCTCGCACTGGAATCAGTCGGGTCTCGCTGATGAAGATCAACACAAGTCAAACGGCGGCAGGCCGTTTACCTAGTTGATGCTGTTGCACATGTGCAAGACCATTTGACTCTAGCCATAATTGCTTTTCAGCCCTCTCAAACTTTACAAGTAAGTACAGTTATGATGACACTTGGGGGCTGTTCAAGGATGTGGGGAAACGGGTTTCCATCACCGCAAAGTCAAAAACGCTATCAGCGGCACCCCCAAGGCTAAGCCAACCCCAGTCCTTGAACCCGACAAGAAGAATGTCAGTCTTATCTTTCCTTCAGCGGGTCATCATGAGTAGGTAAGCAAGGCGTTTTGTGTCTCATTTCTACATATCGAGCCCCGTGTTACAAGTCCCCATATATACGATATGAGGCCACAGCCGGCATTGGGTATTAGTACAACCTCTCACAATTTCAAGTGAGGTTCGTGTAAATCGATCCTCGAAAAGCACTTATTATGGTAATTAGAACACTTGACGATTATACATAGTTGTAACTACATCACACTTCTTCATATACACAAGTTTGAAAATTCCAAGCCTCAAGATCATAATTTTTTTAAATTCTGAGTGTATGCAATGGTGGTATCATGGATGCGCCCGTATCTACTGTTTGCAGGTTGGCATTAAAAGACACTTTGAGCTTCTTTCAGGCCGACAAAGGAAAAGTAAATCGATGAGAGAATCCCCCAGTGAATGCAATAACCGGGCCAAATTTCTACTCCTTCCCAAAGCGATAATTGAAAAAAAAAAGTTGTGAAAAAAAGGGAGTAAAAAGAAGAAGAGGGGAAAGCAACGCCAAAATCAGATCCTTCTTCTCGGAACAACGCCCGATAACAGGAACCAATCTTGCGTTGCCTGAATCTAGATCCTGGTGGTCTTCCTGACGCCCCGCATAGCTGATAAACGTTGACGCGAGATCTTTCTCTATCCATCATCAAACACTTGCTCCACGTAATCTTCCGTATTTGAGCAGCGCCTGCGGCCCTTCTGATTCATCGTAACACCACGTCCTGGGCCTGTAAACATGGGCACTCGGCGGTTTCGTAAGCATCAATGCATCCACCGTCCGATTCCACAAGGCTGTTTTTGCTGCCGCCTCGGCTTGTGCCTCCTAGTTGGCTCGGGGCAGCGGTGGCAGGCTCTTGTCCAAGCTTTCTCTGCTGATCACCTTGCGCAGACCCATTCCCATGCTGTCTTCGCTCTCTCTGCCTTTTCTGGGTTCGTCGAATCGTGGCACGAGGTAGCTGCTCTTGGGTGGCGTGGGCGGACCGCGTCCTCCAATCCCGTGGGGTCCCAGGTTGGTGAAACCGTCAGCCCTCATGCTTCCCGGTGTTTCCATCGCACTCGGCGTGAAGGGCCGGGTGCCACTGCCGCGGCTCCTTACACTTCCTGCGCTAGTGACGCTCGCAGCCTCGGCCGATTCCTCAACAACAGGAAGAACCGCGTGCGAGTTGCCCTTCCCTTGGATGCTGCCCGACTCGGCAGCAATGGCTCGCATGACTCGTTCCGGCAGCTGGTCCTCCATGGCAACGAGTTTCTCCTTCTTTGTTGCCTTCTTCAGAGCCTTTTCAACAGTTGGATTGGGCTCTGGAGACTGAGGGCTGCGCATGCCAGGTGGGGCCGGGGGCAGGTATGAAGGGTGTGATGGCCCAGCGCCAGTAGAGCTGCGGCCGTGAGCAACTTCACCGTCTTCTGCAGCAGCTGCCGCCGCTTGCGCTGCAGCCTCGCGATCGAGGGCGTCTCGCTCTGCCTCCTCTGGCGACATGGTGACACCTGCCATGAATTTGATAAAACGTTCGCCATACTCCTGAGGCGGAAGCGCAGAGATCTGACTGCGATCACTGGAGAGACCCTTCCAGAAGTGCTCTATCTTCTTGATCACACCATACTATGAAACATTAGCACCGAAATACAATTTGATTGTGTTGAAAATTCAGGTATACTCACATGCGTCAGACAGTCAATCACTCCCAGGTAGTAGATCTCTTCACCCGGAGTATTGTCTTCGTGCGTTGCCCTCAAACCACCATCGTCGTTGTAGAAGACGCCGCCGCGGCCGTAGCCTTCTTCCAGTTCCTCGGGCATTGGCGTGGTGCTCTCGCCCATAGGAACAGGCCTTTCAGCTTTGATCATTTCTCGCAGTTCTCTGGCCTTGCGGGCGCTCTCGAGCTTTGATGGCGTTCTCAGGAGGACCTGGTGTGGGTCGACTTCGTCCGACTTGCCGGCACCGCCGGGGTTGAAAACCTGCAAAGTCTTGCCCCGGAGGTTCTCCTCATTGCCCTTCTTGAGGTCGTGGACACCAATGAGAAGAGAGTAATCCATAATCTGCAGCTTCTGCATAAGGCGGACGTCACGCTCGAGTTGCTGCATGAACAATTGTTTCTTGTGCAGGCCCATCTCCAAATGTCTCTTTCTCCTGAGCCAGTTGAGATCTTTGAGCGTAGCCCGCGGGTTCTTCTCAAGGTCTTCCTCTCTGTAGTCTCGACCCACCGTAGAACCCTTGAGGTCAAAGGTCTGGTGGATGTCGCGGTGGGGCGGGAAGAGGTTATTCATGACAACAAAATGAATCTTCTTGCCAGACCAAGGCATCTTGACCCGATGAAGACCGTAAAACTGAGAGAGAAGTGTGTTGGGGTTGTCGGCAACATGGTTGTAGTACTCCTTCAAGATCTTGCGCAGAAACTTGTGCTCGGCGTGGTGAATGGTCTTGATAATGTACTTGTAGTCCCGGGAGAAGTAGAAGAAGCTGCCACTTTTTCCTGGAGAGCCCAGCTCAGATAGGATATACTTGCCGGTCAGAGACATAAGATAATCAGCAGGGTCCAATCCAAAGAGGGCGCGAAGATGCCTAAACACCCAGGGGGCGTAGTCCTTAAACTTGAAGTCGTACTTGGCAGAAGGCACCAACTCGTTTCCAGTGATGTCGAATGTCGACTTTTGCTTGGCGTCAAAGTCTGCATCAGTCAGGGGTCGGTCCAGCTTGGCATTCGTCCTCGACACGGAAACACGGATGCCAGTCAACATGTTATATGCCGTCGTCCAGTTTGCGTGATTCTCGTCGACCTTGGTGCCGACCAAGACCTTGTCGTCGTCCAGATCCTCCTTTCTCTTCTTCTTTGCCCGCTTTTGCCGATACGCCTCTGCCCAACGCATCGCATCGTCATCCAAGGCGACCTCATCCCGGGGAACTTCCGAGTGTACTGAGCGAGTGTTTCTACGACCCAAGGTCAATGACGCCCTACGGCCAGTGGGACCTGCTACAGTCGGAGAGAAGCGGCCACTGGCATATGCATCACCTGTGCTATCTCGCGATCCCCTCCCCTGTTGAACCCTTGGTACTTCCAAGGTGTGTCTCTGTTTGAGCTGAGGTGTTGGGGGTCCAAGTGCAGATGCCGAAGCCGAAGGCGTGCCGACAGTCGCCGGAGACGAGAAGCGGTGAGGAGAGCTTGCATTCTGCTGGGAAGGCTCAGGTGTGGTTGTTGTGATGGAAGGGGTTAGCAGGGCACCCGCAAAGTTTTGGTACGTCCCAGACGCAGTGTCATTAGAGGCTCTTGGCGTCCTGTCACCATTGCTCAGTGGCCTCGAGGCACCATCCATGAAGTTTTGCTGCAGTGATGTCCGTCCCGACGACTCAATCGAAGGCCGCTTCGACAGACCATCGTGCATGTTGAAGTACTGCGTTGATTGATGCCCGTGCACCGTTGGTGACGACGAGGAAGTCGAGGTCCTGCCGTTCATCATGGGCCGAGAGTCTGAAGAAGATCTATCGGCTGCGGCGGCCAAAGTCCTTCCATTGTAACCATTGTGTGCCCTTTTCACATCGGCAGCAGCAGAGTTGTTGCCGTTTTCCAAAGTGCTGTCGGGGCGAGAGTTGACGCCATGGAGCGACCCATTTGTCGACCTGCCTCCGTTGGGCAGGGACGTCATAGTCGTGCTTGTTGTCGAGTCCCCATTCACGCGCGATCTAGGACCAGAGGTATCCGAAGAATGAGAGGACGAGTTGTCAAACTCGTCGTAACTGTTGGGTTCGGGACGGCCGATGACGGGAAAGGACGAAGACGGCGGCTGCGTCCCTTGCTTGTAATGCGCGGAATGCGAGTCGGTGAGGTGGATGACTCCAGAATTGGACGAGAAGATAGGGGCGTTCTCGTCACCGGCAAAGGAGGGCATATCTGCCAGGAGATCCCTTTCTATTTTGTTTTGTCGTCGAATTGCTGACCTGAGCTGAGCTGGGCTGAGCTGAGCTTGGCTGGGCTGGGGGGTTATGGTGCCGTTTTGAAGTGAGTCTCTTTCTTTCTCCCAATCTCCCACTGGCTGCTCCAAATTCCCAGGTGCAGAGGGATCGCCGGAGGCCGATTAAGCCGACGGGCGCCAGAGGCTAGGTGCAGATGCAGACTAGAGGGGCAGTAGAAAAGGAAAAAAGGAAAAGCAACAGGATGGGTGTGAAAAAAAGACTACTCGAAACTGTTTTGCTTGCGAGATACAATGTGTCTACTTTGACTCGGTCGCGAGAGGAGAAAACAAACACAGACACAAAAAAATCTACGGGTTGACGACGACAAGCACCACCAAACCGATTGAAAACGCGAAAATAGGAGGTTGAACTGGGCCAAAGCTGGGAAAGCGAGCGAAGTGCAGGAGCGACGTCAAATCAGAGGCAGAAAGTTGGCACGGGGCGACGGGAGGTGGTCAGTTCTACGAGAAAAAGAGTGGATTTTTGCGGTGCACGCACTGGAACGGGACCTAAGGTACCTACCTAGCAAGCCTGGGACTGGGACTGGGACCTGGACCCGACCTACCTGGGCATGGACAACTGGAGCGTCCGCCCAGGGCCCAGCTGAGCTGAGCACTGCTGCATTGCATTGCACCGCACTGCAAGTTGCATCGTACCGGGGGGGCTTGGGGGTCGGTTTTTGCAGCGCCAGGTGGGTTCTTCCCAGTGGAGTGGATAGTCCTGCAGGCATTGGACTGGGCGATTTCCTTAACACTCGGCCCCCTCTCCCACTCCATTTGCTTTTAGGTAAGCGTCCGTCTCATCTTTATGCTGATTGAATGAACATGCTGTCTCTTTTTTCCAATTCGTATTTCTGGGGCTCAACTTGCATCGCACTACCTGTCACAAACACATACTACTTGTTGTACATAGGATGGGGCAGCCGTCGCAAGCTTGAAGCATCGATGAGGCTCTACTCTGTCCAAAGATATCTTGACCATCTACATCTAATGCTTCAGTATAGGTGTATCCCTTGGCCTGTAACCAAATAGGAAGTAATGCTGCGCACTGCTGCGGGCACCAACTTTCCGCCCGTCATAAGCTTACACAAAAGGGACTCAAATGGCAACGGCTTTCGGCAACTTGCCAAGCTTTGCTTGTCCAATCCCACATTCTCTCTCGAGCAAGTGCCCAGCATCTAATGTCCTGGATAGTGGTAGGGGAACGGCATTTAATACGTTACTTTTGGCAGATGCCCATTTCCAATGCAAGCGAAAAGTCTCGAGTCTGCCTGTGCTACTATGTAGTTGTACCTTGACGAGGCCACAGCAGCACTCGCCCGGGTGTGACATCCTGAACATGATTGGCATCTATTTACTTGTTTTCTTCAATCTCGTTCTCTTCTCCCCTTGCCTCGGGCTGCTACTGCTATCCTACAGCACACAATAGGTCCATACATTGAGTCAGATCAGAGCAGATGATGGGCCGAGAATCCGGGGACCTTATTTCCCTAGTTGGTATGTGCATGCATAGTGGACGTACGTACTACAGTAGTAAAGATTGAGCACTGAAAGAAATCAGAGTGATGCGCATAAAAGGACCTCCCCTAGCCAGAAGTACTACAGTACTACAGTAGGGGTTCAACGCTTCGCGCCCGCCTGGGCAAGGTATATTCAGGTAGCCTCACTCTGCTGTTTCCAGTGGGGTCGAACAGCCACACTCGATAATTTCAACATGCTAGCCCAACTGCAGAATGTTACGAATCTAGAGGCTTCGCTAAATTGTACGCCATCTACCGCGTACATGACAGGAGCAGGGCTGGAGCCGGTAATACATTATGTATTAGTGGGTGATCATGTACCTACAAACAACACGCAGACAGGGCCTTCTTGAACTTATTAATGTATGTACTACTTGTGCAACAACATTACAGTGTCAAGTCATTGGGTGTCTTATCCAAATGTGTAAGGAGGCCATGTTGCAATTGCGATCTTCTTCAGTGCCAGATGTTTCAACGTCTGGAAAGGGGTCATCGGTCCTCAGCATCGATGGCGTAAAAACACACACACACACACACACACACACACACACACACACACAAGTGAAAGAAAGGGAACATTGGTGAACCACATTACCGAGGAACGGTCCATCCGATGTTTGTGCCCGGCCCTTGGATTGGCCGTCGCACTTCTTTCCCGACTTGTTGGGTATATGACGCAACAGATAGCAGAACGGTGACTGGTCCCCCCCGGACTTGACGATGCTCCCGAGACTACGAGAGCGAGCGCGAAAAATAGAAAGAAGAATTAAGAAGGGTGAGAATCTTTCGAAGCAACCTTCACGGCCCCACGATTTCCGCAGGCAATTTTACTTAGCTCAGGCACACGGACACGAACTTTTTTCCTTTCGTCTCCCCGTCAAGCCTTAGAACCGATCTTGCCGACCATTTTGGGCTTTTTTTTTTTTTTTTTTTGGTTGCCTCCGTCCAACCAGTATTCGAATGTGCTTCATTCACGGATACGGGTTCCGTACAGTCAATGGCTCCCTAGTCTCTTTTGGGCCCTGCGTTAACCTTCAACTCTACTGACGGTTTAACCCACATATCGCCCATTCTAGCATTGTACGTTTTCTGATGTGAAGCGACCTCTCGTGAATTGATACATGGTTGAGCAATTGAAAGGCAACGCCAAATCAAGGTGTGGCTTGCATAGTCGCAATGCCACAGCTGCAATTGAACTGACAGACAGGACAGGCACCCCTGGAAAGTCCTGACACGACCCTGGGGCCAAACTTTGGAAAAACGGGAAACGAGCAGACGGCAGACGGGAAGAGACAAATGGCCACGACGCTGCCCTGTGGTATGAGGTCACTGATCGCCCAGCAGTCGCAAATCACTGCTGCACTTATAGAAAATCGACATTTCTCTAATGTGCAACCCGCTGTCAAAGTGGCATCGTAATGCGCAATCATGACAGAATGATGCATGCCCAAACCAGAATTGTTTGTGCCGAGCCTGGTTGGCTCTTTTATAATTCAATTTCCCAGGCGGGCTGGAGGTGTACGTACTAATTAATACTTACACATGCAGCATGCCAAAGACATGCCAAAGCACCATACTAGAGAGACGGATAAGATGTACATATCATCTGAGCAATATTCACCTATCTACTGTACTTGGGCGTCAATTGCATGTTACAGCTCATAGATTCTTTGCAAACTGTGGGTACAACATGCCATCAGCGAATGACCTGTGGATGGTGTAGCAACAGCACTGAAAATCTAGCACGGCAATTAACAGGCAGCGCCGCTTAATATAATTGGCCGCCTGCCCACGGGCGTACCAGCCCTGGCGAACTTCCCATAAAGGACCGCCATGAAGAGTAATTCCAGCTATAACCGAGTAATACTCACAAGATCCGAATAGGCATGTGTGGAATTTCGTGTTTGTGCGAGAGATGTCGGCCTAGCATGTCAGATTTTGCTCCGACTCCTCAGATCTCCGCTGGTATATATACATAAAGTACAGGGTTATACAAGTTCAAGTTTGCAGTTCGCCAAAGTACATTTAGTTGCTCTCCGCATCAGGAATAAGAAGAAGTCGTCGTCCACAGCCGTCTCTTTATCTCCGAGTTGAACCAGGTTGGTCGCCAGGACCCTCGATTGCTATCCTGTTTGCGCTTTCGTGCTGTAACTTCTCCAACGTCTTCTTCTTCTGATAGTCGGCTACGCGATATTGCTTGAAGTATTTGACCTACGAGTCCGTCAGCAGCAAGTCTCACCTTTTCACTATCCGCGGCGTGGAGATCCATTCGCAGATAGCCCCATCAATGGTGATATTGGTCCTTACCCAAGCTGCAGCGCAGTCCTCTTCGAATTTCTTGCCTTCGGTGGCGCATTCCTTGTCGGCCGTCGCCTTGCCCGTGCCCTTTGTGGAATCGATCACGTCGTGCTTATCGAGACAGCTGTAGAAACCATCACGCGCCTCCCAGCATCTTTTCCGCTCTGATCTGTCGGGAACGACGGCGCCCTTTCGCACCTCTTCCTTGCGCTTGGCGTCTGGTGACGAGAAATAGTCAAAGATGCCCATTGTAGCTGTTCTTTGTTTTGGAGATGATCGAGTGGTTGATTCAAAGGCACTAATTCGTGTATATCGTGATTGCCGAGTGCTAGATGTCTCGTGGGAGATTGAATAGTTCGAGCTGTTGCTGTTCGTATGAAGAAGATCCTGCGCCTGCTAACTGAAGCTCTAAAAGTCGTCATAGAGCTTTGCTTGGAGCTCACCAATGGAAGAAGCGGCAGAAGAACCATAACCAGTAGGCGGTATCATTCAAAAAGGCTTAGTGTACTGCTGCAGCCCGCAGATTACTAGTGTTCCGCGCTGGGATTCAGGACCCGCCCGAATGTACCGGTTAGCCTACCAGCCTACCTAATGTTTCGTCGCATCTCAATGTCTGTCTGTCTTGAACCTTGACAGCCTTGGGAGAAAGGGACAGACTTACAACAAATAAGACACGACGATATCTTTTGCTCTTGCGCGAGCCGCCGCACAAACTGCATCTCCCTAACCTGAACCATTATTTGCCCACGGAAATCACTCACCAAACTCCGAGGCACAGCCAAAGACGAAACGAAACAATCTTACAGTACTACTGCGCATAGCTTCTGGCACCAAAACATGTCGTAATAGCAGCATCCCTCTACGCCAACCAACAGACATAATATTCTCTTCGACACACTCCTTCACCCGTGCCTGGGGCAGCTGCAATACAAATTTTTCCACCTTAACTCCATAGACATTTGGCTTCTACCTGCGTAGCGCTCTTGCAACTGAGGCCACGATCGCCATCTCGTCGTCCCCCCCTTTCCCGCCGCATCTACCAACCTCGCGGTCAGGTTATTTCGAATCGTCAACATGGCTCGAAGGAGGAAGCCTCCGAGAAGCGGCGCCATTGCCGAGTTGCCACCTTTGCGAATCGCAGGACAGATCGCTGCTCTTCAAGCCATATACTACGCTGCGGCTTTGGTCCTAATGCTTTTCATGTCGCTCGTTGCGGGCACTGGGTTCAGTCTCGACTTGGTGTTTGGCTGGAGCTCGTTGCGCGGCGACACGACGCAGGGGTGGCTGGTGGGCTTTGTTTGGTTATGTTGCGCTGGCGCTGTGTACGTGACTCTTCCTAGTCTGCCGCTCTTCTCCCTCAGTATACAGCAGAGAGGAGGGGAGCAGGCAACCAGGATTCCCAAAGTTATATCTGTGCTAACTTGAAAGACAGTGTCATTGGCTTGGTCGCACTAATAGCACGCTCCAAACTTATACCCGATTTTGCATTAACGCTTCACTTTATACATCTCGTCGTGGTCTACCTGTACACTGGCTTGCTGCCACGGTTCGCCATGTGGTGGATAACAATGGGTGTGTCTAGCGCTGCCACCGTTGCCCTTGGCGTATACGGTTGCCAGTGGCGAGAATTGCGGCCCATATCCTTTGGTGGCACTGCTAGATCGAACAACAACGAACAGAGCGCTGCAGAAAATGGTCTTGCCGATGGTGGATCGGGCGCTGGCGATGAAGAGATGGGTTTCTCCCGGGGAAGAGGCAGAGGCCGGGACAGGGACGGCGCCGGAGCATATGAGATGGTGGGCATGAAACCCGAAGACAGGTAGTCCTGCTGTCTGGTCACCATGTTCCTGCAGGGATGGTTTTGTTTTCATGAAGAAGCTTATAGACGGGACCGTTTTGGGTTATTAACCTCGTGGCGTTTGGGCTGTACGAGTAGAAAAGGGAAGCGGGCTCGACATCAGCTATAAGCCTTGTTTGTCGGCATTGCATGTTAGATGTGGTAATACCTCAAATGACACGACTTATGACCTTTATTTAGAGCTTTAATCAAGAAGGCTTTACGCTCGGTAACGAAACATATTCTGTCCAGTTTTTAAGTTCAATATGAGACACCAGAAAGAATGTCAAGGCGATGTTTCTACGTATAACGAAGAACCTGGCAGACCAACTTTGCCTCGTCTATGCCAAGTCTGGCAATTTGTGTTGTTTCTCCAGTATCTTTATCCTCAGAAAGGCAAGCGCAGTATATCTTCTCCCTCGGGTCTGTAAAGTGAACGAGCCCCAAACTAGAAATGCACCGTTTAAATCAATTTCAATGATTGCAATGGAGCTCAGGTCAAGCGGTCGTCAAGAAATCCAGAATATTTTCGACAGCCAAGCTAAAGCTGCAATATACTGTCATAGTCTCGACAAAGCTTTCCGGCTTGTGCTCTGATGAACGAAGCTTCCATACTGGGTCCTCTAGACAGAGCTATATTTTCATGTTGTGCCACGTGCTTCCTGCAATCCTACTAAACCCGGAAAATGCTAATAGTCCCAAGGTATGTATGTTACCATATCTCTGGAGCAAACCCCATCCGGCATATGATATATGAATTCCGCCGAAAAAGATGAAAACTGTCGTTGAATCCTTCCACTCTGGACACGCATCCGAAGAGCATTTCCCAAGGCCCATGGATATTTACCGTTTATTTTCTTCCAAAAGAAACGCGGGGCGATCGTGCAAATATAAATCTTCTTCCGCGTGGTGTATATACATTTATGACCGAACTATCAGAGGATCACATGCCATGAAGCAACGCAAGCATGTCCTGATACTCGTCAACGCTTGCGTCACTTATCTTTATTTCCGCTGTCTTTATCCCGCTTTCGACAGCCTCAAGTGCTCTTCCTTTTTCTATCACGCCAGCGAGCTCCAGCTACTGTGGAATTTGATGATTTGTGGCTAATTATAGCATGGACAGGTAGATGGACACGTAGGTTTTGTGCGCTCCCAGTCTTACGAAAACATCCAAAATCGGCTCGCTTTACCAAGTCTATCGCCAGTTGGGCCAGTACCTTATTGGCTGGCATCCACATCTACAAAATCAATGTTGAACATGGAACCTCGATCTCTTCCGCATGGAGCCAATTGCCTTCACTGATCCACGTTTCCCTCGCGGATAGTTGCCTTGAGACTGTAGCCACTTTATAATTATAGCAATGGGCTTGATTACCTGGCCAGGCGCGTTCGCTGTCCAGCTGCGTCTCGCTGCAACGAAGATCATGCTTGTTCTAATCTGGAACAGTATATCCACCTCGGGGAATTCCCGGATCCTATTTCACCGTGACATTGCGCGCCGAAATGGACACTTTCATCATGCGAAGGTTTCGACTCCAATAATAATAATTCTATTCCTATCCTACAAATGCAACACAACATAAAAGGTTTTCCTCGAATGAATGCAAAAAATGGTCAATCAGAGCACCTCCGCCGCTGACTGCAGGGTGTCATTGCAGGATACAGAAGTGGGGGCCAACCCCAATAACGCCACACGCTCCATGAATTATAGTAAACATATTTCCTTCAGCCTTACTCCTAAGTCGAGGGTTCTCAGTATAGATAAGGAAGATGAGTGTCTCGATTGGTTCATGTCAGGTTGTCAGAAAATTCCGTGCAGTATGGTTGGGTTACACGTGGAGGGGGTTTCCGTTCTCATTCCTTCAGAGGAACCCAATCATAACGAACTGGGATGATTAGCAGAATTGGAGTCTTCTCACCGAGGTTACTGTGTGAAACCCGGGGCCTTTTGGATAAAGTGCCTTTGGACAACGATCGCTTAGCTCTTCTCATCCTTTCATATTAGCAGATCTTCACACTGGAGTTCTCTCGCAGATCTGATATCAATCCTTACGTCAAAAAATGGCTGAGACTTTTGCGGTTTTGGCTAGTGTGGTCGGCCTCTTAGATGTTGCTGGTAGGACATCTGCTGGTCTCATCGATGCTATTCATACGTGGAGAAAGTGTCCCTCACTACTGCTAGCCTTGAGTAACGAGGTCACTGACTTGAAAGTCATACTCAACCATCTGGCAAAGGTATATCAAGATCCCAGTGCTAGACTGCAAGTATCCAACGAAGAATTGTCGACTGCTATCCAAGGACATATCAAAACGATAAAACACCACCTGAGAAAGATTGATGGCTTGATCGAAAAGCTGAAGCGCTTGAAAGGCCCAAGACAGAAGCTCAGGCTAGTGTTTAAGAAAAGGGAAGTGGATGAGCTCGAGAGGAACTTACGCGATGGCCGTCTCAAGATTAACAATCTTCTTCTTGTCCATAACGTGTAAGTTGAGCTCGCCTTGATCTTCCAATTTCAAAGTACAATGCTAAAGGATTCTCGCAATATTAGCATCTTAACGGGCAGGGTAGATGTTGAACTGGTGTCTGTCAAAACAGACATAATACAACTTCATACACAGCACAATAGTGATTCTCGTCGTTTTGAGGATAAGCTCAATGGAATACATGAGCAGGTCATCTTGACAACCAATCTCGTTCAATCATCTCAGACTGGTGCGACAGGACCGGCTTCTGAGATGGACGGCACACAACTTTTGGAGGATATTTCAGAACTGGCATACCACCATGACGAGGATGCCGGGCAACTGGTATCAGGCTCGACGACGAGACGAGGTCAAGTCAAAAGCAATCAAGAGGCCAAGGCCGGCAAACCTGACAATCCCGCGGAAAGCTCACAACACATCCATGACCTGGAAGAGATCGAGGCAACTCAGTCCTCGGCATCAGAAATGCAGTTCTCTGGCTTCCCACTGCAATCTATACTCGATGAGCAAAGCTCCGCCAAAACGTATGCTTTCTCGGTATCCAGCCAATCTTTGAGCTGTCACAGAGCCTGTCCTTGTTCTTGCCACAGACGAAAACCGGCGGCGGTCAAATTCTCAATACCGCCTCTCTTGGGGAAGATATGCGGAGACTTATTCGGTGGATATACGGGTTATCCAGTAGCTTCTCCAAGATGCTCCCATCAATCGTGTCTGCGATCGAGTCAGATGCGGTTGCATATGATCTACCTCTTTCCTAGCTGGTTTGTTCGGAGATCTCTCGAAGTCTTGATTCAAAGGTCTTTCGGGGGTATCACAGTCAGCTTGAAGATATATCGCGAATTGCCCTGGCAATCGGGCAGCATATTCCAGTGCGCAGCAAGTGGAAACATCCCACTACTCGAACAACGCCTGAGAGAGGACCCGGCATGTGTGAATGCTAGGTTACCCGACAGGGGCACCACTCCGTTGCAATATGCCATTCGGCATGCCTTCTCGGACAGCCAAATGGATCTTGTGGAAGTCCTTCTTCGAAACGGCGCTGACCCTCATATGGCAGGACGCTCTAACTTTCCGGTTATAGCTTGGGTGACCGAACTAGTTCTGAGCAATCGAATACCTCAAAATATCTCTCGCAGGATCACAGAGCTACTACCGATCTCAGCTTACATCGACGACTTAGGCCTCTGCTTTCTCACCAAAGTGATATTGCAGTTATGTCCCATTGACCTCAAATCCGTACTCGAAAGCGCCGACGATACCATCCTGCAACAGTTGGAGAGCATCGATGAAATTGGAAGAACCCCTCTTCACTGGGCTGCAACACTGAATGATAGCCAGAGTGCTCGCGTGCTGCTGAAAGCCGGTGCTCCTGTGGATGCACTTTCTGCTCCTGAACATTCTTCCGCCTTAGACCTGGCTATTGTCCCAGAGCAGCTCAATAGAGATACGAGCTTAATTGATGCCTTATTGGAAGCGGGTGCCGACGTAAACTTGATGGACACAGACTGGTCGAGTCCATTCTCCAAAGCATGCTACCTGGCTAACGTGCCGATAGTCCGCAAGCTGAGGCAAGCCGGGGGAGATGTCAATGGCTTCAGCAGCCCATTATTGCATGCCGCGGACGCAAACCGTTTTGACGTCATGGAGTATCTGCTTGAGGAAGGCGCCAATATTGAACAGGTTCGTGCTGAGGAAGGGTCTACAGCACTCCTAGCTGCTGTGGAAGAGAACGCACACGAATGCATTACATTACTGTTTCGGTACAAGGCCAACTACACACACGTAAACTGTCGACAAGAAACGATCCTTCATTTCGCAGCGCGAGGCGCAGACCTCGAGACGATCGATATCTTGACGAAACAATATTTGCGCGATTTGGATCTGACTGCGCGCAACTCATCTGGGAAGACGGCTTTGGAAGTTCATGAATTATACGGTCTACAGGATCCGGTCATCACAGAAGCTTTCAAGAATCTACTGCACATCATTGAACATAAGAGCTATACGAACCAGTGTTTATACGATGAGGACATTTTCTACGATGCTGGTGAGGAATGGTCAGCAAGTAGTTTTTGGTAGGGAACATGTACTGTGTACAGATATACACTTGATAATAACATTTGAGCACAATCACCTAATTAACTCTGGTGTGGTAATTGCACTTTAATTATGATAAAGCTACCCAACCCTAAACAAGCACTTGATGTCGTACTGATAACATGCGACAGCTTTTTGAGGCGCATTTTGAGATCACTCACGATCCACCATTAAGTGACCCTTTGTGACTCCACGATACTATAATCATTTTAGTGGAAATACCCATTATCATATTTTAAATCTTTCTTCCAATTCCGCTGGGACCCCATCCTGACCCACACGCGTCCGCCTCATCTCTACTAGTCGAGCAAAATTTTCTCAAATCTTCATGGTACGTAATAACGTGCAAAATATTCAACACCAAGCGAGTCAGCAAACAACTGACTTCGTTCATCACCGACCTTGTCGTCGGCCCGGTTAGCTCAATCGGTAGAGCGTGAGACTCTTAATCTCAAGGCTGCGGGTTCGACCCCCGCATTGGGCTCAATTCCCAATGCGTTCTATACAATAGAACAAATTGTCTACTCTTTTTTGCATTTTTTTTTTTCGCTTTTGCTACCAATCTCTTGCATGTATGCCACGGGATGGACTGTTCTTAGGATCGTTTGTATAATGGCTTATGTGATGCCCTTTGAGCTTTTGACCCAGAGCGGGCTATGGACCTCATATAATAGTATCTTGGCTTAATTATATAATATTATATAACGAGTCGTTTTTGCGTGGCAATCTGGAGGCTACTGGGAGATTTTGTCGGAAGACTTAGAGTCTCGGCTTTTAAAGATCAAACATATCTATAAGTATAAGTCGGTCATAACCGGCCTACACCATGGTACGTAATCGCTCTTACTCGGCAAATCTTGACTCTAGTCAAGAGAACTATAAATTGAACTGCGTTGTCTTATAAATAAGAGGTCGCTTTCACCGCATTCGCTTTCTTCGACTCTTGACTTCATGCCTTTGCATTTCAAATAAGAATGAGGGGTTGAGTGAATACACTTTCGAATATGCCTTTATTCCTTACTGCCAAGTTTGTAAGCATTGGTAGAAGGTATTGTAAGTATATCACGCCAAGGTATGTGCTCTTCATATAATCTAGAAATGCATGTAAGGCTCTATGTTGATTGGGACGACGGTGATCATGTCTTTCAATGCCATCTCTTGTGTAATTTGTGTTTAACTTGCACGTTAGGACTTGAAATTCTCACAGTCCTTGAAAACTACATATAACTTCGAATATATTTCAGGCGTTTGTTTATATCATCCATGAAACATACGACCCGAGCAACAAGGATTCGAAGAGCCCTCAACTATGAAATGAACAGGACCCATTGCAGCTCACCTTGATTGATATTCCAGAGGCAATGCTATGCTACCCATCGTTGATTATCAGGTGGAATCACTCACAAACCGATAGCCACAGCCAAAGAGAACGTGTATATCTAGTTCGTCCGGTTGAAATGTGTAGTCTTTCAATCTTGAACTTGCAAGTGATTTACGAACCGGCAATATCCCGGTCCCGAGTCGTTGTCACTAAATAAGAAGCTATGCTCTGGAGCTATAAAGTACACACGAGCTCCGTAACAAATGATCTGATGCTACTACAGATTGCCAGTATTGCGACAAGCCCTTCACGTCACTCGATATATATCTACCATCTCTCCGGCTTACCAGGTGCAAACGAGTACTAGCACGTGGTGAAGCAGCCGCAGACATGATGTTTTCCTCCGTCTATGGATGAGGACTCATGTTATCGGATGGCCAGATAATAAGTCTCCAATCAGCTGCAGATATTGACCTCCCATGTTTCCAGACCGTCGGACCGGAGTATGATTATCAATAAGCTTGACTCAACTTGCCGGGTCCGTACTATTTTGCTTCTTTTGGCAAGCCGTGCCGCGGTATCTTTGGGTTCCGACAACTGCCTCATGCAATGCTACGATAACTTGACCGGGAAAATCGGGGTATTCGAGTGTGAAAGCTGCCTTATCAGAGTTCCAACGTAGCTGCACTCACTGGTTGAATGCGGGCAAGCTCGTGTGGAGTATAGTCAGCCATAACAGTAGTTCCGGAGAGACTTGGCAAACATAGTCTAGCGCAGATTGGACGACATTTGGATTCTAGATACTCAAGACTATTCTCCAAAGTTTCCATGCAGACTAAAGAGCCCCAGGTAGTCACATACCAGCTCCGAAGCTGCGGTCTGCAGTGACAATGGGAAGAAACAAGGTTGTGTACACTCGGAACACACACCGGTCTTCCCGAATTTTCCAATACCAACGCTGCCGGCTGTGTGAAAAGGCTGGACTGACCCTGGACCATGGCCTTATCTATGGAGCCCAGGACGAGGACCCGGTCGGTTAAAATTTGGAGCAACGATGCTGACGACAACTCCATCACCAACACACTGCACGGTATAGCGTGACCTTGTTGGCCGACCGAAAGTTCCAAACTGCGATCGAGTGCAGTTGCAAGTACAAATGTTGCTGCATGCCGAGTATGTGCTGTACGTATAAATGGTTGCTGGGGAATATCCTGGCTAGTGCTGCGGAGGTAACACCGCACAGATGCAGTCCCCAGATATGCATGTTACTAGGTTGGATAAAAATGATTGCCAGGCCAGAGGATTTGGTTCCCGATATGCGATCGTTTTCAGTATCCCTAACTATTGAAGACATGGGGTAGAACGTCTTACTATCTATGCCGGATGCTGCCGATATCTCGGATGTAGCTCATCGTGAAGAGCAAACAGCATGGTTGACCTGATTAGAGATGTGGAAGAATCTCGTCGCTTCGATAACGGATGTATATACGACTATAAATAGTCGCGGCTTTGTCGCCATTTTAACATGGAATGGAGCTTGGTCACTCCTGGATCTTCTCGTCCAAGGTTCTTGCTCACGACTTGATCAAGATGAGAGCATCAACCTTATCCAGTCCCGGGGCTGCGGCCACGGCGGTGCTGGCGTTCCTGTCTTTGGCAAACCTCGCTCTAGCTCTTCCAAGCCCTGAGCCAAAGGTGCCGGCACGTATGAAATGGACCAACCAGCGCGGTAAAAAGGTGGCCAGGACTGTTCTCAAGGACGTGCTCGAGGGTCGTTCCTTCACCAACTCCTCCTCTACAAGTGCTCCTGCTGCCTCTTGCAGCACGGCTCAAGCCAACGTCATCTCGGCGCCCTACGACAACGTCTGGGTTGGTCTATCGGATATTGAGGCTGTTTCGGTGGTTGCGTGGCTCTTTGGCCAGGAGAGTCTCAACTTGACCGAAACAGAAAATGCAGGGGAATGGGATAATACGGTGTAAGCGCCCTGACTTCTTTCAGGCAGAGAACTCTTCATTGACATAGACCCTTTAGGATTCTGGTCGAGCTGCAAATCCCCAACAAGACAGATGTCTTGGCTCATATTGATGGCGGTGCAGCAGCTCCGGAAAGATGGGCTCATGTAATCCTCGATTATCGCGCCACCGAGGATCCTTACTACCAGGACCTCTTGGTCGGTCCTCTGCCGCTGAATAGCGAGACCGTCACCATACAGCCTCTAGAGTACCCCCTGACCCGCAAGACTGAGGGTAAAGTTCGCAATCTCGAGGCCGACTCTGAGACCCTCTACTCCGAGTGGCTGTACAAGATCGGTGCTCAAGTCGCCGATATTACGCAGGACCTCTGGGGCGCCCAAGCCACGGGCCAGGACAACGATACTATTGATATCTGGGGGATCGACCCCTACTGGCAGGATGATGGTCGGATCGTCCGCTGGGATATGTTTTGGAATCTGCCGCAAGACTACTTTGACACCGAGACTTTGCTGCCGCTGGGCCTCTACTTCAAGAGCGACGTCACGGGCCGCGATCCCAGCCAGTGGGCGCTCCAGGGGTGGTTGTACAACAATATCTTTTATGAGACCACTGAGGAGTTCCGCACCGCCTACTGGAATGGCTCCATTGAGAAGCTCGGCGCAAATATTGAGGGTGATTGGGGCCGGACCGATCCCATTAATGGTGCCGCCTTGCCGTACGATACTAGCTACCCTCCAGTCTCCATTGCTCCAGCCGGCTCCCGTTACGGCGTTGATTATGAGCGCAAATACGTCGAGTGGATGGACTTTAGCTTCTACGTCGGGTTCTCTCGTGATGTCGGCATGACTATTTATGATATCAAGTACAAGGGGGAGCGTTTGAGTAAGTGATATCTCTCGTGGATAGGGGCAGAAGATGACTGACTTGGTGTGCTTTGCAGTCTATGAGCTTGGTCTCCAAGAAGCAATGGCCCACTACGCCGGCGGTGACCCCGTTCAGTCCGGCACGACCTATCTCGACACCTACTATGGATTCGGACCGTACGCCTTTGAGCTGATCCCTGGCTACGACTGCCCAGAGTACGCCACCTTCCTCAATTCGACCTTTTACGTCGACGAGACCACACACACCCACCTCAACAGCATCTGCCTGTTCGAGTTCACCTCGGACTACCCGATCCAGCGCCACAGCAGCGGCGAGTACGTGACGGCCACCAAGGAGACGCACTTTAGCATCCGCTCCGTGTCCACCGTGGGCAACTATGACTATATGTTCACCTATAGCTTCAAGCTCGACGGCACCATCTCGGCCGAGGTCCGCGCTTCCGGCTATATCCAGTCGGCCTACTACACCACGGGCTCCGACTTTGGCTTCAAGATCCAGGAGAACCTGTCTGGTTCCATGCACGACCACGTCCTCAACTTCAAGGCCGACTTTGATATCCTCGGCACGGCCAACTCAGTTCAAACCATGACCAACGGTAAGTACTACGATCACGAAATTCGCGATCATGATTTCCCGGATCAATGAGAAGATTCCGAATACTGACTCTCATGGCCCAACTAGTACCCGTATCCCGCGTCTTCCCCTGGTCTGGCGGCAAATCCCGCAACACCATGCAGGTAGTCCGCGAGTTCATCGATACGGAGGACCAAGGACGCTTCAACTGGGCGCCCAACAACGCGCAGCAGGTGCTCGTCGTCAACAAGGAACAGAGGAACCAGTGGGGCGAGCTGCGAGGCTACCACGTGCTGCCCATGTCGGGCGCGATGCACCTGACGGTACAAGACTCGAGCAACCTGGCCGAGGCCGGGCGCTGGGCCGAGTACGACGTGCAGGTGACGCGCCAGCACGACACGGAGCCGCGCGCCGCCCACCCCTACAACTCCCAGGACGTCCACGACCCCCCTATCAACTTTGCCGGCTTCTTTGACGGCGAGTCCCTGGACCAGGAGGACATTGTGCTCTGGCTCAACCTCGGCATGCACCACGTCCCGCACACTGGCGACCTGCCCAACACTGTCTTCACCACGGCCCACGCCGGCGTCCAGTTCATGCCGAGCAACTACTTTGACGTTGATCAGAGCCGCCGCACCGTCAATGCCGTACGGGTCAATTATGAAAACGGTACCGCTACCGAAGTGGAGACCTTTGGACAAAAGGATCAGTCGTGCTCCGTCGATTTCACGCCTGTCGAGTATGATCTCTGGGGATACAAGGGTGATGTGGTCGTCCGGAAGTTCCCCTACGACCCCAACAACCCATATTATGAGACTGACGCCATTGTCTAATAAGATGAGGTGGATGACACGAGTAATGATTAGATGAAATATAGTGCTAGCATGTGTAATGAATAATGAACAGCAATGAGCCGTCAGAGGGGAGTAGGAGATTTTGCAATGACTCGGCATATCATTCACCCAATTGTTTGCAATGGTCAAATAAATAATTCTGATATTCGGATTTATATGCGCAAGTCTTGATTGTATACTGTGTCTTTGATCATACCCAAGCCCTTCTTGGGTTACCGAACTCCAGTGCATAATGCCAACCCAGACGTGTGGGTTTTATTTGAAGAGGAAGACCAGTCGACCAGAACCAAAAAATATTCATGGTCTGCAATAATTGCAATGCGCAGCATTGGGTATCTCTGGACAAGTACGGTTATGCCGTTAATTTCCGACAGTGCGGCGTCACAATGTGTGCACTCGCAGCCCGTTTGCCTTGCATAGTTGAAATCTCTCCTTGTAGGGAGGATTTGGTCGACGTGGGAAGAAGTGAAGATGCGTAACGAATGCGGGCCCAACCTCCATCCTCATTACCAATAGTTGTTTTCCATGTCTCACAACTCCGAGGTGCCCTGGTCGTCTCAAGTCTTCCCATGCCCACGTCATGATATAACGCCGTGCCGTGATTCTAAAATGTTAAGAGTGAAAAAAAGTGTTGAAATCAAAGCGTACTCCTCTACACCAGCTTCATCTTGGTGTCAGCAACGCCAGCTGCAATGACATCCTCGAGTTGCCATCGTGGTGCTTCGTATGACTCCTCCAAGCCATTCTCTTTTCTCCACTCGGCCTCGTTCTCAGCGTTGATGCCAGTAGGAAGCTTTTGTCCACCAGCAATTCCGGTAGAGAACTTGAGCTGAAGGATATCGCCAACTTCGTCACAGGCTGCCAAGAGGCGGTCCATGTCGTCCTTGTTGTGTGCAGCCGACACACAGAAACGTACACGGGAGCTGATCAGGGGAGTCGCGGGGTAACCGACAATAACGACAGAGATCTTGCGCTTCAACATCTCGTGACTGAAAGCAGACATCTTGCCGGGGTTGTAGAGCGGGACGGGGATAATGGGCGAGTCGTCGTGACCGTACACAATGAGACCGAGACGCTTAAGTCCAAGTCGGAGGTAGCGAGAGTTGAAGGCGATTCTCTGCAGGCGCTCCTCGCCTTGGCCGGGAATGAGTTCACCA
The DNA here is from genome assembly GCA_023078685.1 of Neopestalotiopsis rosae. Lineage (NCBI taxonomy): Eukaryota > Fungi > Ascomycota > Sordariomycetes > Amphisphaeriales > Sporocadaceae > Neopestalotiopsis > Neopestalotiopsis rosae. Next base: position 3,756,465 of record JALGAS010000001.1, read on the forward strand.
GTAATCAGCTTGAGCGAGGCGAGAATTTGCATCAGGACAGATGGAGCAGGAGCTTCTCCCAATTGAGTGGCAGCATTGACACCACGGAGCTTGGCAATGATGGAGGGTTCAGCAGCCACGTAACCACCGTTGGCACCGAAGGACTTGGTCAGGGTTCCCATGAGAATATCAACCTTGGCAGGGTCAATACCAAAGTAATCGCAGACACCACGTCCGTTGGGACCAAGTGCACCAATACTGTGGGCTTCGTCAACAAAGAGGTAAAACTTGTAGGTTTCCTTGAGCTTCAGAATTCCGGGCAGATCGCACATGGTACCCTCCATGGAGTACAGGCCCTCAACAGCAACCAAGATCTTCTTCCAAGGACGGTGGGTGCGCGGCTGACCCTGGGCAATGGCTTCACGAAGCTTCTTTTCGAGCTCAAACATGTCGTTGTGCTTGAAGGAGCGAACAACAGCACCAGAAAGACGTGCGCCAACACGAATGGAGGCATGGTTGAGTTCGTCGGAGATGATGAGACAGCCCTTGGAAACCAGGGCAGGGAACGAACTGGCATTGGTAACAAAACCCATGGAGAAAACCATGGCAGCGGGCTTGCCTACAAACTTGGCAACCTCCTTTTCGACTTCGACTGCCAAATCCGAGGTTCCAACGTCTCCGCGGGGGCTGCAGAAGCTCAATCCGTACTTGCGGACACACTCTTCAACGGCATCAGCACAGGGGCCCTCGGACTGAGCGAAACCAAGGTAGTTGTATGAACTCATGTTGAGAGTCTCGGTAAGACTGCCGGTGAACTTGTAGGATCGGTTGTAATCGGAGGAAACGCGGTCCATGAGGCTAATGTAGCGGCCAGGAACGCCAGTGGTAGGGCGAGCGAAGCAGTCGTCAATACGCAGCTTCAATCTCCGAACGTAGAAGCTGTCGAAATCGTCCGTCAAGGGGGCATATCCGTTGATGGGCTTGACACTCTTGTACATGGGGTTCTTGCTGAACCTCTGGCCAAAGAAATCGCGGACGTGACCCAGAGCAATCAGAAGCAGGTAACTGATGTAGGTGGTGAGAACAAAGTAGTAGGGCGGCTCGTCGATAACGGGTGCCTTCAGGGGCTCTCCGTGGTGCTTGCTAACATATCGGTGGGTGGCGTGGTTGAGGGGACCAAATTGCGCATCGGCGCGTCTCTTCAGAGTAATTTCCTCGGACGAGGGAGGCTGGAAAAGGGTGGTGGGCGCCTCATCATCATTAGGTTCACCGGCGGTAGCGGTGGAGAGGGAGATGGTAGGAAGCGAGAGGCTCGGGGCGGTGATGGACCGCGACGAGTTGTTCTGCATGGCCATGAGAGCCTGCTGAGCAGTGGGCTGCTCTTTTTGCCGGGGCGTCACAGAGAAGAACTGGCTCAGGCGGTTGGCCTTTGAGGTAGACGGTCTCCTATCGCCAGTCTTTTCCGTCTCTGGCATGCTGTTCGAAGATGTGAAAGGTATCGAGATTCGACGGGGCATTGCTGAGGATGACCGAAAATCGCTTTGATGACAATTGATCACACGCAGGTCCGTAGAGGATGTCCTTTGATGGATGGCTGTATCTCTATTGTCGCGAGTAGCTGAAACGGAGAAGCAAACAGTTAGCGAATGCTTTGATGATACCACCAACCCAGGCAGAGGATGAGCGTATTTTCAGGTAAGCGATGGTGGGAGCTGGTGTCTTGGATTTTAGGTGTTGTAATGAGTGAACAAGGCCCAATCCTGCTAACCCTGGTGCTGCCTGCGGAAGAGGATGCGCGGATCTCGTAGCGATTGCTACGCCCCAGAATGGCACCAAGAGGATAGAAGGGAAACAACGGATTGCGACGATGTTTTGAAGCCGTCCGAGTCCGCCGTGTCCCTCTTATTCTCTTGGAGATTGACCCAATGTTTACTCTTTCGGAGCCAAAAAGACCGATTGACTGACTTCCTTTTCTTTTCGTCCAAAAAACAAATTTGACTCACCTGAACAAAGAAAACAAACAAACACCACCAATCGACACCCGGTATAATTAGAATTACTATGTCGTCAAAAGTGCTGCGATTGTCGACTATACGTATGAGTGTGTGTCGAAGTCGAGCCCGTCACAACTAGCTGAATTGAGGAGCTCTTCAGTGGCTGAGAAGAGTGTCGACGTCAGTTTGTGTGTCGCAGATTAACAACCAAGAAAAAAAATAGTTGCCGTGCTTTCCGCTGTGGTTGGGAGCGAGAAAGCGTCCGTGCTAGTTATTTTTAATATTGTCTGCAAGGAACGACGGGTTGGTCGGTTGGCTGGTTGGTTGGCTCGATTACAGTCTGCCTAATGTAGGAATTTGGCAGAAGGGGGCGGCGTAAAGGAGAGGGACTTGACGGCTCTTGGCGCTCCTTTGGCTCGGTTTTGGGGGCTGGGAGGGCACGGAGATAGGTAGATAGCAGATGACCGGGGGACCGACCAAGGCTGAGCAATTCCCGAGTCAGAGTCAGATCAAACTCAAAGAGGCTCAAAAGGCACGATTGAATAGCTTCGTTGCACCGGGAGGAAATTGAGCGAGAATATGAGAATGGGGGGTGTAACTCACGATGATTGAAATTCACTTCAACTAACAAGCAACTGCAGGATCTGCAGCAGATGAGAGTCCAAGCAAGGTCAGTTAATCAATCAGGCCGTAGGTCGCGTTTGTGTCTCGTGTCGCGAGGGAAGAAAGGAGTGGAGGAAGAGAGGAAATGAACAATTCCACCGAGAAGAGAGTCGAAGAGCAGCTGGGCCACGTTCCGGAGGAGAGCTCTAGGCTCTATGTAATTTAGAGGAGCAGCTATGACCCCTAATCATGGAAAAGCGATGGGCTCCAGGCACAATTTCAGCATGCACCCGAAGCCAGAGAAAAAAAAAATACACGCCAAAAAAACCCACACTGGACACACCCATGAAAGCCCGGCCTTTGATGAGGGCCTAGCTCCTTGCCTATCCAAATTCCGGATCATCCGTTCGCAGCACCTAATTGGCATTTTGCGATCCCGCCTTTTGCGACTTACCAGACTTGCGTCGATCAAGACCCCGATGCCGCATGGTCAAGACTTCTGGTCTGTTTCTAGGCTTGCGGCTGACCATAAGTCCAGTTGCCGGATCCAAAGCCCAGGAGCCCAAAAGACAGGATCCCACAGAAGCTCGCCCAATGTGATTTGCTGCCTAAGCGGACTGACGAGTTGCACAGGGGCCCCGGATCTGCCCTGGGCACTCTGTTCCCCAGCAGCATTAGTATTATTTCGCTCTTGGTATTTGTTTTTCGTTTTCTTATTTGAATAGCGATCCGACTATAAGGTAATTGAGCGGGCAAAACGGGCATAATGTAGCCAGCGTCGGTGTCCACCCAAAACCCGAACACTCATGCTCCAGACTGCGTCTACTGGGTACCCTACTGAGGTACTCCTCTTATTCAGGTACACAGGGTTCATGACCGACGAAAACTCGCATTAGGGGTCCGAAAAAACAAACAAACAACAACACAACGGACCATCTCGGATCTCCATCGTTGCTCAATCCACATGACCGACCATGAGCAAATAGTGAAAGATGTATTTACCTTAATTGGTTCGGGGCGCTAACATAGTCGAGTCTTGAACATCTTTTAGACCTACTTGTCACTCACCGACATATCATACAAAGTCCATCACATACCTCGAGCTGCCGCTGGCAAGAGAGGTAGAGCGTTGGAGCTTACCAAGCGAAGTGATAAGGTCCTGGGGCTAACTTGAACACCAACTCGATTCAAGCTCGCTCACCTTACCCATATCCCCATGCGTCCGTCCAATCTTGAGCAGCATTGAGAGTCCTTTCACTACACAGGACACGGGACTTCTGTAGTTCCCTGCAGCCTCGCGGAGTCGCGGAGATTCCCAAGCGCACAGTCCGGGCTTGACTTACATCATTCATCAATATTCCTACTCGCAATGGAAAGTCTCGGGTGCGTCGTTTACGTAGAGCTGATCATACGTCTTTGCAAAGTCAATTTCGAGGCTACTAGTCGTATTGGCAGGATCGATATTACAGCGTCATCGTCATGCGAGAACGACCTTGCAAACCGGCCTGATCGTAGTTCGAATGGACAATCAGATGAACCATGGTCCCAAGTAGTCGTAGTGGATGTAGGTGGTGGTAGCGCCCAGGTGTCAAGTAGACTGGGGCCGAGCCAGGTACCGGGGTCGGCCGCTCTCAGTGCTGATTTTCCCGATGTTCCTTTCCTGCACGCACACATGTTTGCTGTGTCAGCATTCACCGGCTCATCAATCATCATTGACAAGTTTGTTACACTGTCAGATTGACCAAATTGCGCAGGATTGCCAGGCACGGCGCGAGCCTGGGATAGGATACTTGGGTGAGGAGTGAAGATGTGTGTGTACCCCAATCAGCTTACCTAGTACGCCGATGGGGAATTGCAAGTTACAGGGCTTGAGGGCTTGTCGAATGATGAAAAAGAATCAAGGTCAGCACCTGCAGTTCGGTCTGTCTCATCAGTCAGCATTGATTCTCAATTGATTCGTCCTCGGAGGCCTCGGCTGCGCCCGGACAACTAAAACCCACTCACTGATGAGCTTGGAATAGCTGTCCGTACTCTTGCAACAGCTTTCAACAGTCAGCGCCGCATACTGTACCCGTCTGACATACACACTACACACTCTTTCACTCTCTCCTAATGCCAATGTCTCGTATATAGCGCAAGAAGACCTCGCATTATACCCGAGCATGAATTGCGGCCTGTTTCTCCTACTGTAGTAGGCCACCCACCCCACCACGTCCGTCGTCTTTGTGGTCAAAGCATCAACGTCGGCATGAGACGCCCATTTTCACAGTAGGAACCGTGCTATCCGCTGGTCTGATTCTGATTGGTAGAAGGGCGGCTTCCGCCGAAGCCACAAGGGAGCTGATGAATGATTGAGACTAGTAATAGTAATGGAGTTCAGGTCGAGTGCGGAATTGAACAGTGCAGTGCTGCATAAAAAAAAGTACTGGGTAGCCAATGAATAGGTCAGCGGCTCAGCAACCAATCTCCACTGCATATCAGATTCAGGTACATAGCAACTGTGAGTATGAAGTGTTCATGTGAATGCAAGGACGGAGAATAGTGACAGACATTGATGAGAGAGCGATAGTGGGAGAGAAGAACAGTAAGAATGAAGCCAGAGCCGTTGATATCCTCCACTTGCCTTGGTCCCCCTTTTTATTGTCCTGCGAGGCTTCCCGTCCGTCCCCCAAATAGACATCGGGAATCCCATCAGCTTACAGAAGGTGCCGAGTTTGATCAATGGCCCTCAACCCTCCACTTCCCTCTCCGTCAGAAGCCGAAATCGATTCCGCCCGACATTTTAGCTTCGTTCGGAACCCCGATGTACGGAAGGTGGGACCAACGATCACCGCTTCCCCCAGACCAGACCAACAATTCTCCTTAATTCTTGTTCTGGGGTTTGGTTGGGGTTAATTTTTTCTTATTCGTGAGATGCTGTTGTTGAAGAATTGAAGAACCTCATGAATTGAAGTTCTACTTTCCCTGTCCTTCCCTGCAATTGAGTTTTCTCTTCCAATCTTCCCACCGCCTCAGATTGTCCGCACACCAAAAATAATAAAAAAAGATGGGTTCGCAGATTGAGCCAATCGAGCTATGGCGGCACCCCAAGCCAGAGTCAACGCAGATGTACAAGTTCCTGCAGCACGTCAAGGCCAAGTATCGTTTGGATATTGACGATTATCCCGGGCTGTACAAGTGGTCGGTTGAAAATGTGCCCGCGTTCTGGGAGGATGTCTGGCGCTTCTGCGGTATAAAGGCTTCCAAGCCCTACATTGAGGTAGGGACTTCCTCCGATATGAAATTTCCCACGATGCATCTCAGCTGGGGCCATACCCGGTATGGCAGTAAAAGCGAACGATTTTGCCCAGAATCGATAATCAAGCATTGTCCTCTCAGTCGCTTTTCGCCCTCACAATGCTTTTCCTAAAAATCCGATATCAATATGATACAGAACTCCAACTAACTCATTATTCAGGTTCTCCCACCTAATGCACCAATGTACCCGCGTCCGGATTTCTTTGCCGGGTCCTTGTTGAATTTCGCCGAAAACATGCTCTATCCCAAGGGCAGCAATGTTTCTGATGACTCGCCAGCCACCATCACTGTGACTGAGGTCGAGGGCAAAGAAGTCACAACGACTTGGGCTGAACTGCGGGAAGCCGTACGGAAATGTGCCAACTCTCTGCGCGCGGCTGGACTGAAGCCCAAGAACAGGGTGGCGGGTTTTGTGTCGAACCACCACCAGGCCATTATTGCAATGCTAGCAGCCGCTTCCATTGGCGCTGTTTGGACAGGAATCAGCCCCGACAACGGTGTAAGTGCCGTACTAGATCGTCTTGCGCAGATTGAGCCCAAGGTCCTGTTTGCCGACAATGGAATGGTCTACAATGGCAAGTCGTGGTCATCTACCGCCAAGACTCTAGAGATTGTTGACGGTCTCATTGGCAAGGGGCTGGAGCTTGTCGTTGTCATTAACAACATAGAGGTCGAATTGGGACTAGATGAGATCAAGGAGAAGGGAGTCAAGGCTGTCGAGTACGAAAGCTTTCTCGGCGAGGGCGCGGATGGCGGCAAGCTAGAATTTGAGCAACTGCCTCCAGCGCACCCGCTCTATATCCTCTACTCGAGTGGCACAACCGGCCTTCCCAAGGCCATTGTTCACACAGCTCTCGGCACATTGATCCAGCACAAGAAAGAACTCTTCCTACACTGTTCGGTCGATCCTAGCTCCACGATGCTCTATTATACAACTACCTCCTGGATGATGTGGTAGGTGCTTCTCAGATGGATCAAGGCGATCTCTGATGGGTAACACAAGATACTAACGGTTAAATAGGCACTGGTCCATAGCCGCACTTTCATGCGGCGCGACGTTGGTCTTGTACACAGGCTCCCCCTTCAAGCCTCATGGGTACTTGTCCGTTCCCAAGCTCCTAGCCAAGTACAAGGTCACACATTTTGGCACGTCGGCGAGCTACCTCACCACGCTTGAGTCAAATAACATTATCCTTGAGAAGGAGGGTATTGAACTCCCGCATCTACAGGCCGTGTACTCGACAGCGTCGCCGCTGCCGCCCTCGACCTTTTCATACGTGTACCGGGCATTCCCATCCAGGATCAACCTCGGATCGATCACAGGCGGCACAGACATAATTTCGCTTTTCGGAGCGCCATGCCCGCTCCTCCCTGTTTACGCAGGCGAAATCCAGTGTGCAGGACTGGGTATGGCAATCGCTGTGGGTGACTCGATCACAGGCGAGCCCACTCCCGGCGAGGATGGCGAGCTCATCTGTACGGAGCCGTTTCCGTGTCAGCCACTGACCTTTTGGGGCCCCGGCGGCGACGAAAAATACAAGGCGAGCTACTTTGAGCGGTTCGAGCCCCGGCCTACCAAGGGTCCCATTTGGCATCACGGCGACTTTGTTCGCATCGATCCGCGCACTGGCGGTCTGACCATGCTCGGCCGCTCTGACGGCGTACTCAAGCCGAGCGGCGTCCGATTTGGCTCGGCCGAGATTTATAACATTTTGACAAAGTATTTCAGCGGCGAGGTCGAAGACGCCGTCTGCATTGGTCGCCGCCGCGAGACGGATCGCGACGAGACCGTTTGCCTGTTCGTTGTCATGTGCGAGGGACGAGTCTTTAGTGAGGACCTGGCCGAGAGGATCAAGACCACGGTCCGCAAGGAGCTCAGCCCGAGGCATGTCCCCGCTGTTGTAGAGGAAGCCGGAGGCGGCATCCCTAGGACGGGCAACGGAAAGAAGTAAGTTCACGTTTTCTCCCTCATATATATATACACCTCGTAAAATCATGCTGATCACGTACACCATTCATAGGATCGAGGTTGCTGTAAAGCAGATCCTGTCGGGTATCAAAATCAAGACCAATGCCAGCGTCGCCAACCCGGAAGCCCTCGAGTGGTTTCAGAATTGGGCTGCTCAAGGCACCAAGAGAAAGTTGTCGCAGGCAGCTAAATGAGCGCAAAAAAAATCACAGTCAGTGCTCGACGACGACATTCCGCAAGATCGGGGAAGATTAGTCATGTGGCATCTGCAGAGCATTTGTGATTGATCAGGATTGAACCAACCATAGAAAAAGTAGATACATCGGGCTCAATTGGAGTACAAGTCAGAAAACATGTCAAATTCGGGCGGTTACGGAAAATATAGAATGAATTAATCTAATCAATATTGGGGGGAATCTGTGTTTTATTCATGATGTGATTTCGTGACGTGGTAAAGTTCATGCAGTGTGCTGTCCAAGGGACTCGTGTAGTCCCAATATTTTGGACTATCTTCTCAGGATAGAGATAATTGCACGGGATCTATGCTGTGACTATTGGGTTTATTCTCTTTTGGTTGGGGGTGACTTTCTTTCCCGTCGTCCTATTCAAAGCCCACCGTTCCACCGAGAGGACGCCCATCCCGCCGGCAACGACTGAATACACCCGCGGTAGGAATATGGTTGCCTTGTGAATATGGGGGAAGGGGTCCGTATGGTGTTTCTTTACGGTCTCGACTGATCCTTCTTGGCTATTTGGCTAGAAAGCTAGCTTCTTACGAAGAGGCTTCCTTGGTCTCCTCCTCCTTGGCGGGAGCTGCGGTCTCGGCCTCGGAAGCACCAAACAGGGCCTCGTTGTCCTTCTGGGCCTGGAGGAAAGCATCCTTGAACTGGTTGGCGTTGTCCGAGTTGGCGAAGCGGATGGCCAGGGTGACGGCCTCGGGCTCGCCCTCGCTCACATCGGCGGCGGCGTTCCAGACCCAGGATCGGTCACTGCCGACGTTGGGGGAGAGCTTCATGTCGGGGACAACTAGAGGGAAAAACGCGTCAGTTGACTATAGTGCTCTGATGGGAAGGGGCTTATCTAGTCATGACAGGTAGAATACGTACTGTAGTGGTTGGCGCAGACCTTGAGGGTCTTGTCGCGGCGCATGACGAGTCTGGTCTTGCCGTTCTCCTTGTGCTTGAGCAGGCGGACGTCACCAGTGCCGCGCTCCTTCCACTCGCTAGACTCGCGCACAAACTTGAAGAGCTTGGCACGCATCTTGAACTTTTGCTCCTCGGCCTCCTCGTTGGTCTTGACGTCGACCTTCTCGGTCAGCTTGACGACAGGCTCGAAGTGAACATCCTCGGACTCGGGAGCCTCGTCCTGTAAGATCAACAAAACGCGGTCAGCATCTGAAAGTTGTTTTGACACTCGAGCGACACGATACACCACCATAGCGGTGACCATATGTCGTCAGAACATGGGGAAATTTTCATACCTCGCCAGCAGCAGCGGCAGCATCGCGCTGGGCCTTGGCGCTTCCAGAGTTGTCACCACGGTCCTCATCGTCGTCCTTCTTCTCCTTCTTGGCGCCACCACCGAACATGGAAAAGACGGAGGAAGAGGTGACGGAAGGCTTGGCCTCCTCAGTGGCGGTGGTAGCCTCAACGGGGGCCGCCGCGGGAGTGGTCTCCTCGACCTTGGGCTCGGTGTTCTCGGTAGAGCTCATCTTGTCTTTTTTTTGTTTGTGTCTGGTTTGCTTGAAAACAGAAGCTCTGTAATTATGAAGACGCAAAGGTTAGTCAGGGAAAAAATAGACGATGGATAGCACACAGGCAGGGAGACAAAAAGATGGGCGGGGTGTGTGGGTGCCCGAGAGCACCAAGAAGGAGGGGCTCTGACTCGGCGAATGATATTGCGACAGACTGCCAGGTTATACGTCGCGGGGCGCTCTAAGCTGGAGCTGGGTTGGGGGTTTGGTTTTACTGACCTTTGGGAGAGTTGAGAGGGGAAAAAAGAAAGCGAGTTGAAGCTTTACAAAGAATGAAAAGCTACTTGTTACGTCGCAGGTTACCCGGAAATTGTATGTTTGGTTGTGGTAGAAAAGAAAATATGCAGTCAGTCCCTGGATGGTTGCTTGGGAGGGCGGCACGCAAACAAATGGTTCCAAGTGCCAGCCCAGAAAAAAAATTGGAGGGGGAAGCACACGCGCACACTTGGGCTACCTAATGGAAATAGCTAACCTGATAGGTTCATAGTAATTAGGCAGGCCAATGTGTGGTAAAATCGCGGGCGACCTTTTTTTCCCCCTCCCTCCCTCCAGTCAAGTCCCCCTCCGAGTCTCAACATCGCTCCTTGCCCCTCCTTGACCTGACGGTCCTTTCTGCCCGTCAGCCAGGTGGGGTGAGAACATGTATGAGACTAGGTAAGGTACGTGTGCCGCTTTGAGGTACCGATCGCCCCAAATTAAGCAGACGAGTGACTTTGGCAATCAATAGCCTGTGACCAGCGACAATCAGCACTCTAAATGCTAATTTCCAGGGTTCAATCATTGATGAGACTAACAGCCTCTACTGTACTTAGTTACATGTCTTTAGTCTTGGCACCATATTACATATCTTTCTCTCAGATACTCCTCCATCTTTTTCAACCATTCGAGTATACTAATTTCAACTATTCAGGATACTGCAACCAACGAGATACTCAGAATGTACGCTCGTTCGATATTCTGCAGCCAACTGAGCAAGGATCGAACTCAGTACCAGGAAAGTAGAACTAAACTTGAAATGATACAAATTAGAGACTTTGCATCTATATAGTCATCCTCAAACCTGACTTCGCTACTAGCACTGCTTATCCAAGGCAATATCTTCATTACGACACACAGTCATACGCATGGCTTGGTGATAAAGGAGTCGATTAGCTTCCCTATCTAACCGTGATATCCCGCAAACTTATACCATCTGCTACTAGAAATGGCTTCCTGCTCTGGGTTATCTATCATGCAAAGCCATTGAGCGGTCGAGGTGTATCCTTGTCCTCGCTTCCGAGAAACTCCGAATCATCAATTAGTATCGTTATTCATGCCATTTCCCTCACGGATTGTGTCCAGAGCGTCTCAAGATCACCCATCGACTCTGACCATGGAGGCTAAAACCACAGACCTCAGGTCGCCACAAAAGCCAAATCCATAATACAACCATAAACGCCTGTCCTGACCAATACTGACCGACCGAGGTATAATTGCGAGTCAAAAGAACGAACAAATCTAGGCAGCTTCCCTGTCAAATCTCCAAAACGGGCGCTTTGCCTCGTGGCGGCTCTTCCGGGCCGTCTGTTTGTGGAGTGCTCTGATCTCCTTCTTGGTTAGCTCTGCCCGGGCCCGGCTAGCAATGGCGGCTTCGGCCTGCTTCTTCTGATAGTACGGGCCAGCGGCAGCCAAATATTCTTCGTACTTGGCAGCCTGACCACTCCATCGAAGCCATTGTAGCTTAGAATTGAGCTGTGCCTGGAGAATGAGAAGCGATGCTTCGTCTTGGAGATCCTGAGCTGTTCGCCACAACTCCTTTTGTGCCTGCTCAACGCGGCTCTCGGAAATCGAGAATGGCGATTTGACAAGTTCAGCAACCTGCTGGGGTAGATCCAAAGCGGCATGGGCGACATCTTGGAACCCTTGCATGACCGAGTCGGTAAGGGAGGCTGATGCGGGCATCATCTCGAAAGCTGGGCTGCATGTCTCTTCGACCCAAGCAGTTGTGCCGTTGAGCGTATCCGCAACTGAGTGGGCAAAGTCCTTCAAGAGCTGCTTTCCAGCATCGAAGGCGTCCACAATAATGAAGCTACCAAAGTTGACGCGAAGAGTTTCCTTGATCTTCGGTTTGCGCGTGGTGGCGATTGAGACATCGAGCACGCCGTAGGCCTCCTCGTGGGGGACCTCGATAATAAAGCCGTCGTCAACAGTGGTGATCTGGGTAGCCTCTGACGATATATCATGCGAGCCCCGGCTGACGGAGATCAAGAGGGCTCGCTTCGCAAGCCAGGATGCCTTGATTTCCCTAGGGACCCGAAGTAAAATCTGATTGCGGCCATGCACCCGGGCAGAGCAGAGGCCTGGGCTCAAATACAGATCCGATTCGGGTGAGACACTAGCAACACTCTTGAGAGTCGAAGTTGTTTGCAAGGCATTTGGCTGGGCCTTATTGGAGGCAATCATCGATGTCATCTTGGCTGTTGCGACGAAGACATCTGAAATGGGTTGGGTGGCGATAGATGAGACCGAAGCAACGGGCACCGTTGTCAACGTACCAGTATAGGTACTTACATTACCCTGCATGTACTCCTTGATAACCATGCTGGTCATGATGAGTGGCATAAGTAGCAGGGAATACAACAGTCGCTTGCGTAGGAGAGGATTGTTCTCCAGGTGATCCATGGCCATGTGAACCAAGTTGTAAGCAGATGGCATGGTCGGCAAGTCATTGCCATTTGATGGACTAGAGTGATCGCCGGGAGTGTCATGCTTCAATGAAGTCCTCGGAGCGCCAGAGGTTCCACGAAGCTTGAAGAAACCAGAAGCTTTCAGCTTGCGGCCCCGAACTGTGTCAGCATCATTGTGTTCCGAGAAAGAGGTTCGTCGTGAGATATGGGCAGAGCCTGGCGTGAACAACTCAGTGGGATGCTCAAGACTTTGCTCAGCCATGGACATATCTGCCTCGCTGTCCTCTTCGTCAGTCTCGGCAGCACTGTCATCGACAGCATCGTCTGCGTCCTCCATGTCCATGACATCGTCGTCTGAAGAGTCCGTATCGACGTCATTAGTGTAGACATCTGTACCAGTATCGGTATCGGCGAGACTCTGAATATCGTCGCCGATTTCAGAAGTAGGATGCTCGTAGGGCGAGTCGGCCACGTCGGAGTGACTCTCGCCATCGACATCAATGATGTCGTATCCATCGGTGATGCTGGCATCCATCGGATAGTCGTCGGGGAAATTGGAGGGGCGCATCATGTCTGGATGGCTAGACGAAACCCAGTTGGTAAGTCGTCTATTACCGGCCGGACGAGGGAATCGGAGACTCGGGACTGAGTTCGAAGTTGTGGCCGCCCTTGTGGGCGGACCTGGAAAATGAGTATGGTTGCCTGGCGGAGTGGTGTTAGCTTGCTGCGAGACAGCGTCGGAGATGTCGTCGGTCGGAGCAGAATATCGAGGCTGTTCCATAACGCGGCGAGAGATGATCTTGGCCCGGCTCACGTCATACCTCAGATTCACCGTGATAGCTTGGTAAATCGAGGATGACAGAAGAGTAGGAAGGAAATGCTGGAATAGAAATCGTTCTCTCAAGTGTCTCGAGTGTTCTCGATCGGGGTGCGGGGCAGTTATGGGAGGAAGGCGTGATGGAGATGGGGGGGGGGGTCAGGTTGCAAGACAACTCGATTAAGAAGGGCTGACTTTGGTGGTCCTGTAATAAGTGCGGGTGTAAGAATCCAAGCCGCAGCTGCATACCCAAATTTGACTTACGGTATTCTCCTGGTTTCCCCTTGTAGAATCGGAAACGCTGCGTAAAGTGTCGAAGAAAGGATGCGGCTTTACAGCGTCCTGGTAGATGTCAGATGTAGGTAGGTTAGGTTACTCAGGCAGTCCAGGTATCAAGGAGTCGAGGTCGCCCTGGTTGCCTACATATGGTCAGGTTGGTTAGTCGAGCTGCCTTGTTACGCTGATAGATAGGTATGGATAGGCACTCTCGCTCTGGGGACAGGGGATCAATGGAGGGGCAAGTGGAGGACGACTGGCGGGCGCCCCAGGGATCATCAGCCAAGCTCCCAATTAGTGTCCATGTACCTAAATCTGACTGTCTGGGGCGGATCCGCCAATATCAAGAACTCACAACCTGTGCTGCCCGATGTCCCTGCTGTTGTTCTGCTCAACAGATGCTCATACATGTACTCACTTTACGGTAATTGAATGACGTATTTCTTACTTGTCCTACAACAAGAGTTCAAAGTGCCAGCTCTCGCCCTTCCTTATGTCGTCTTGCTTGATCACGGCTTATCAAAGATATGCGATATCTGCTGGCTGGTCTGGAATTAGGACAATGGAGCACAGCTAAATGGAAGACCCAAATCTTTTGGTTCTTCGTAGGTTGACTTACAGGTGAATGTTCCACTATTTCGATGTAGCATGAGGCCTGTATTCATATGTCTTTGAGGAGGCACAACCAAGAACCGTAAAGTACGATGTTAAGGATTTGAAGAATGTTAGGACTCTCAAACATTTTTTTTTCTTTCTTTTTTTTTTTTCCTCTGTGGATCTCAGCAAATTCTAAATTGTCTTTTCAATAATATTTTAAATCAAAAGACCGTGGTCGGGCGCCTCAGTTGAGAGACTTCGCGGAACATCTGAACAAAAGGTATACATTCTAGCTGTGGAGTGCATTGAACTCAATGTGGGGCCCGCTGGATTTGGGCACTGACAGCCTACCTGGAGGAGTACTACCAAGTGCCACCACGCGTGTGTTATTTGGTCACTTCTGGTCGAGTTTGCGTTGAATATTCAATATTTGGTAACTCAGATGTCCAAATGCTCGAGTACTTAAGACTACGTACGGGTCAATTCTAAGCAAGATAGACAGATTATTCCGGAATTATGAGGGCATCACATCTCTTCGTAGCAGTGTAGATGCGAGACGTACAGTATAATCAATCATCCACCTAACCTAGTACTATCACTTATCGCAAAGAAGAGCCAGGGCATCCCTGCTTAGAGCCATTCCTAGACGCTCACGAGTCCCGTTCGGGGCGTCCACCAGACGGACCAAGACCGCGGGGGTCTATTCACTAGAAACACATTCGGCGAATTATAAACGACCTACATACATTTCATGCCACCCCTCAGATCAAGTGAGACATCACTTGTCCCGTACCTTGCTTGAGTGTTATCTTGGAAAGACATTGACGAGATTGCCAGTAACCTGTTGTCTGTCCTAACAGTCCTGCTTCTGCTGTTCAACCAAACGGACTGACCTACCACCATCTTTGACCATGTACAATGTGGAGGCTTATCTCTACTTGAATATCAAAATCTGGCCAGTCGATTCGGCTTGGTGGACGACCGCCAAAGCAGCGCAGAAGTGAAGCTTATCGAGATATTTGGAGCACAAATCTGTACACCTGCATGATTCCTCTCCAAAGAGGAGAACTCAATATTGTCCAGACTTGTAGGCGACAGTTCTTTGCATATAATGTGGACAGCCACTGAGGAACTACCACAACTGAGCAAAACCTTGCCGCCAACTCCAGCGCCATTTGGGCCTGTCTTCATCTCGACTTGGGCGGCTCACCGTCCCATCAATGGCCGGTTTCATGATATATTTCCCGCAGTTTGCGATAGTTATAGTCGAGCTATTGTTGAAATATTAGGTGGTCAGGTGCTGTAATGCCGGCACCCCTCTAGGCCGAGGTTTTGAACTAGCTTGTGTCGTGGTTGAGCCAATACCTACAACCCGGATAGTGCCGCATTCTCTTTGAAAATGGCCAGAAAGGTTGGAGTTTATCTCTTAAGATTACATGTTCAACAATATGTCGTCTTCGTATCTTTTTTCCAGATTAACGCCGACCGCTACTTGCAGGAATTGGGCGATGTTGACAGCCATATTCGGTCGTAGTTGCGCAGGGGGCTGCTGCACAATGCAAGTGGTGCAATACTCAAAGCTTCCACAGAGCAAACATCAGAAGAAAAGGGAAGAAAACAAGATTTGAAAAAAAGACACCAGTCTTCAGCTGTGTCTAGCCAACACCATGCACGCATTACCTACGGAAGCCAAGAGGTGATCTTAGTTTGCCCAACTTCACCTTCGTCCATCATGTCTACTATGGTATGATTATATGCGATGTGCTGTGCGCATTGTATAATTTCATATCACCAGAGCCTTCCTCATTCCGGCGGCTTTAGAAGGCAAAGACATATCCAGGACATGATGCACGTTCCTTGATCATCTAGTTGCGGTAGAGCCCATATCATTTTCGAAGCATGTAACCATTGTTTCGTATCATTATTCTTTTATCATCGTTGATCCGCCAAATATGACAGCATCTGTCCAGGTCTCATCATATATCCCAAAGAGACCCAACCAGGCTCACTATGCCACCAAACGCCTGGGTCCATTGGGGGGACGTATAGAACGATTTCCCCTAGTGGGTTGGACCAACCCAAACCTCTATATGTGAAACCGAAATGCAAGAGAGAACATAATACTGGATACAGGCGCATATCTGTGAAACAACAGATATCAGCAATCGCCAAGCACATAATGGCTGCCGATTGTTACAAATAGGCGACGAAGACATGAATTGATCGTCGCCGTCTCGCAGGGAATTTGTAGAAAGTCGACCTGCACCAAGGCCGCCCAAGGTCAGAAATAATGGACCTTATATCGTACAAAAGGGGTATCATATGCGCGCATAACCGAACATTGCTTCTTCAAAAAGCAGAGAGATGATTGTGGGAGTCGGAAGGGATTTTGACACGGCCATCAAGGCAACGTCTAGTTGAGAACGGCCAGTGTCATCATAGGACGCCGTGCTTCGAAAAGACTTTCTTCAGCGAGTCCGTGTCGAAATCCTCATCCTCGGGAATCATGTCAATGATACCAGTCATGTTGGCAAAGAGATCTCCTTGGTTTCTGTAGGCGAGAATTGTGGGCACGGCAGCATTGTCGAACTCAATGTCCTCGTAATGGATCTTGACGAAGTGAATGTATGGGTGCTCGGTAACCAATGGCCGCAGTGCCTCGTGGATGAGACTTGATACTTGGCACTATTGGGCTCGTTAGCTACATGGTCTTTCGCGCAATCAGAAGCAATACTGGGTCTTACCTCGTGGTCGTAAACAAATACCACAACAATAGTCTCTCTGCCGACTTTCTCAATGGCATCTAGGTAGCCGAGAGCGTCGACTGTGTCCATCCGGCCAAACATGCGCAGACTTGGGCTGGTTCGGCGGTTGCGGACACCACCTTGAGCCTCTTTCTCAAGCTCTTGCCGCCTGGAATCACGCCATTGTTGAAGGAAAGCCTCCTCGTCTGGATCAAACTCGCCCTCACTATCCTCGCTCTGGCTATTAGAGCCGGACTTGGCAGTATTCATACCAAAGACCGATCGCCTGGCGGCCCGGATCTTATCCCTCCACCTGGTCTGACGTGCCTCCTCGTAGGCTCTGGCATCTGCAATAACACCCTTGACACCGGTGGCGCGTCCGGAGTCGAAGGCGGCCGGAGGCAGCTTGAAGTTGCCGCCCTCGGAGGGGCCCTTGAGACTGGGCATACGCATGGCGGCGTCTATCTGTTCGTTGAGATAACGATCCTCTTCGTCTTCTTCGCTTTCGTTGTCACGACGGTCGTCGTCTTTGTCCTCAGGGTGTACTCGAGGGCTGTCGCTTCCGGAATTTTTATTCAAGAGCTCTTGAAACTCCTCTTGGGCTGGTGTTGGGTTTGCGGAAGACATGATGGGCTGGTACGGGATGGGGGGTACCGGAACAGTTTTATGCGCGTTGAGTGGTATGATGGCAGGGTTGTTGTGAGGAAGGAAGAAAGCGTCCTTGGGGCTTGTGCCGGGCAGACCGCGTGCTTGTGGGTAGGGCAAAGAGCCAGTGTATCGGATGTGTGATCGAGTTGAGTGTGGTTGCCAGGATCAGGTTCTTTCTGGAACGAAAGCAGAAGGCAACGGTAGGCCCTGATCGGAGTTGGGGTACGGAATGGGTCCAGGTCGTACTGCTACTGCATACGTAGAAATGCGGCGCAGGGAAAAGGTTGCGAGGGCAAAAGAGGGCGCGCGTTGAAGCCCAAAGACGAACACCCCTGGTATGCGTCAGGACGTTTCAGGGTCAAGGAGTCTAGCCAACCGGGCTAGCTTTGCCAAGCGTTGCAAGCCTAGTGTTCGAAGCTAAAGGGGAGAATGCTTGTTAATATCGCGGAGAGAAGATCAACGGAGAGACAGCAGGCAGTGGTTGATGGGCACGCTGGGATCAAAGTGACATCGGGCTTCGTGGCGAAGAGGAGAAATAGATTGCAGTGCATGCGATCGTGCACGACAACAGAGAAGTTGCCCCGGCTAGGGAGAGATAGAGAGAGAGGCGCAGCGGACGGGGTAGCTATTGGCACCGTTGAGGTTCCGGCTCTTACGTCTTGCCCAGATAGTGTGCGCGTGCTTGTGCGTGTGTCCAGACCGAGAGACAGACGGACAAATGGACAGAAATAGGCACGTACCTAAAGCGAATTGCGAGGGGATGGATAAAATTCCTTGCCTGCGGATATTTGATCCAAGTCAACTAGGGCTGAGTAATATCGCACCTCGCGCACCCCTTGCAGTGAGAGAGGGAGAGAGAGAGGTCGGAAACAAAGAAGGGAGTAGACGGTAAGTTCTGGTTTCTGTCCAACAGTAGATAATCAGGCTGTCGATCAAGCGATCGATGAATGGATTGATCCAAAGCTGGAACGGAGGCTGAGATGGTATGCTGAACTGAGAGCGGTTTGGTGGAATTGTTTGTCGTGGCCAAAAGCAACAATCAATGCAGATGGCAGGTGATGGCAGGCAGACAGTAGCCAGCAGACAGACAAAGACAGGAGGCGGCAGGAGCGTGGTGACAGGGATCGGGGGGATAAAAAAACGTGGCATCCACATGAAAATCCCAAGTTCAATGCAGCTTGGCCCGCACTCAGTGAAGCTCAGGATCCAATAGCAAGCAGCGCCACTTCTGGGCATCCATTTTTCCAATCTGCCGTTTCAACTTCGAGTCTCATCTACAGTATGCCAACACCCGCACAAACCGCATCAGACCGCCAGCCCAGAACGCGAAAACGGAGAATTGGATAATTGTGATGAGCATCATTCGTTTGACCGCATGTACCCAACTCTCGGCTTTCAGAGTGAACCCCACGATTGCCCACGTGTCGTCCGTACATCTGGACATCTCGTCTTCTCTCCCCCGCACAGCCAGTCACACCATTCAACCCATGGGCCGTCCATACGAGGAGTAGGACAACACCCCCCTCTGACAGGAAGAAACGCTGCACCAATGGACAGCTGAAGGAGACCGACATTATAATCCTTGAGGCTAAGCAAGGGAGGTTGACAACACGAAATGCAAAATGACAAGCTCAAAGAACTTATGCAAAAAAAGTATCGGTACAGTACACACTCGTCACTTGCTATTCAATCTTCTCTGTCTTGTCTGGCTGGTTCATATTACCAGGGCCGCTTTACTACAGGGTCAAGAAGCAATTTAATCAGCCGAATACGTGCTGCGTATCATTGCCAGGTTACAGTTGAACCCGGCAAATCAGGTTTCTTTCTGGAAATACCCCATTTGCATTCTTGGAGGATCATAATTCTCCGCTTCTTGACTCATGATTAATCACTACCTAGTCGTCAATGGGGCCTTTTCTTCCCATTATAGCAACTAGCAAATGGCTTGGGAACAATGCCACGGGAATTATCTATACTCATTCACTCAACTGCCGCGGGTGCTATGACTGGCACGAACGACGGGACCTAGTACACCATCAACTTTAAGACGCTCGCCGTCTCCCGTCTCTTCCAAGGGACCTTGACGTAGGCATAGCCAGGAAGCTTAGGAGCGGCCGTCGTCGATCCAGCCTGGCTCCACTCGCAGCATAGGTAAATAACATTTCAACGTTGTGCTTTACGATTGGCAACTTGACATCGTCGGGGCCCATCACGGGCTTTCTTCACTAGGGGGACCCAGCCATGCAACGACATTCCTGCCAGCCACTTCCTTGAGTCCAACTTTCTCACTTTGTGGATACGGCAACGCCAAGGAAGGAAGGAAGAGAGGGGTCGGGTATTATTCATCGCCTGGGCCAACCCATCTTGTGTGTTTCTCCATTGTTCAGAAGGGCCCAAGTCACACAACAGATCGAAACATCATGTTATGACTCTCCTCTTCTCTGTCAGGACGAGAAGGGAAACAGAGCGGATGCCCCGGTCTCATCCCTGTCCATCCACCCATAAACAGACCGGGAAAGCGTTGTTTGCAAGAAGAGTGCAAGACTTGTGATCCTTCGAGCATGCGAGACAGTGGCACATGAAGCAAGCTACAGCTGAATACTGCTATGGCTGCGTACAAAGGCCCAAGGCTCTTGTCCTTGGCAAACACCTATTCGAGGAAGCCGGTGCACACCGCATCGAAAGGCATGGTCAGGTGCCTCGCCGTGAGGCTTGCCATGAATAGAACTTGCCCCGGTACCGACGAGTGACGAAGGAGTGATTCCCATTTCAGCTTCGACTCAGCCGGCGCATTTTGCTTGCAGTACGTACTATTGCTCATGGCATTTGGGCCTCGATATGATTTCGCAGTCGTCATGGTCGCCCTAGAGTCTGTACAGTCAATGCTGGCTCTATCCTAGAATGGAAGCGTGCATAAGGACTGTGGGAAAAAAGAACCGTCTCCATTCCTTCTGGAAGGCTTTCTGGCATTCTAGCGTCGTTGCAGTAGCACGTTTCCAAAAATAGTCCAGGATGTCCTACTCGGGCCCCCCGGCCACTATGGGCTATGTATGCGCTTTCGTCGGTTCACTACTATCTGCTTGGGCGTCTTGGTAGAAATGCAATTGCAAAAGATCCACGGGTGTAAGTTTCCTCTTTCTTCTATATTCAACATCAGGCCATGGCAGCATGAAGGGAAATGGATCTATCAATTTCTCCTTCCATGCTCGGAAGCCCATTAATGCAATACGCAATGTGTATACTATAGCTTGCGCATGCGCGTGCGCGTGAAGTATGCAGCAGAATGGGTCCATTTGAATTAACCATATGCATTGTCGATAGCCGAACATGGCAAGGGAATTAAACCAGAGGTGGCCGCTTGAGCCGCTGACCTGCATCTCTGGCGCATTCCAATGGCATGCAGGTAATAAGTAAGTATAAGGGGCTGAAGGTCGGTCAACGTACCAAAGTCTGGCCAGCCGGAACTCGTGGCAGTTGTCAACATTCGGGCGTCGTCTACTCTACTCGTTATTGTCTCGAAAGGCCAAAACAAACATCCGAGGATCTCGTGATCCGTCGGAAGCCAGATCGTCGTTACCCGTCTACTAACAGCTGATCCTGCTGCAAATAGTACAATGGCAGCCTGCTTCCATGCACTAGTATGTAGTATTCTGCTTACTTACTGCCTTGACGACGACAGGGTTGGGTGTGCCAACCTATTGCGACCTTCATACCTACAGCTCAGCTCGTTTCAGCTTGTCATCCCACGTGGTAAGGCTACACGATGATGATGCATTCATGTTGGCCGCGACCAGGCTGACATCACACGAGCCTTTGACGGAACTCTAGCCCTTTTAGCGATCCATCGTGCCAAAACTCGGACCAATATTCGTAGGCGCCGTCACTAGTCTCTCAGCCCGCCTCGTATGTACCCGTGCAACAGAGATCTTCCTCACGGTCCGAGCAGACGAGTGATTGATGGCGTGCCGAGCTGTCGTTTCATCACAAAGTGCTCGTCTGCTTAGTCCAAGTCCGCGACAATGACAGCCAAAACGAGCAACTCACACCATGAAGGAATGGGCAGCGAGAGTTTCGTCAGAATCTGTCGTTTCGTTTTCTCGTCTCCATCGTCCGAGAAACCTTCTAGCCTTTTTTTCTCTTTCTCTCTTGTCAGCAAAAGTCCTCGTCCAATCTTCAACGCTTCCGTCTCTCAGCTGAAACATCTGATCTTATCCATGACCTCACATATCCTCTTCTTTCTTTTTTCTCTCCCTCGCCTCTTCTCTGTCACTCACTACAGTAGAACTCCCATTGCCTCCAAAGATGGTTACGTTCTGGTGTAGTCTATGTAAGTGCGGGCAGCCTCGTGTCTAAGCGATCCAAGACACTTTATGCACGGCATGGCATTTTTGAAACCTCGAAGTCGTTTGAGGTCCATCCGTTGAGCGCAAAACATCGTCATTTGGAGCTTCAACCTCATCATACCCGCGGGTGGCCAATACAGGACGTCATACCTTCACGGATATTATTGCATTGACAGCACTCTCGTCAATAATGCAGAAGTCATTGTTTGGTACGCCAAACATCGTGGGTATTTCACACGCATATTGTCGTTCGCCACTCTAGGCTGGCGAGACAGTTGAGCACCGCCATGCCGAGATTGTTTCATGCAACGACCGGGTTGTCGACAGTGCCGTGTGCGTGGCAACAACGCTGACGGAGAGAAAGAATGGACTCGTATTAGAGCGTTCGGGCGACACACCATCAAGTAAAGGTTTGCTATTTCTGGTGAAGTTACCAATCCAAGGGCCGTGTACGGCTCGATAATAATTTTCCCCCAGTTTTACACCTCTTCATACTTTTATTGTAGGCTATATTCTCAGAATTCCGACGGGCAGGCCCATACGAGGCTGTAAGCAAGCGGCACAAGATCCATAAACCTGGGAAGTGATCACAATGTCGCAGGAGGCTTATGTAACTCCATCATCAGCCAACTCGACCAGTATCTCTCACGTCAGAAAATGATCATTTCGTTTGCTGACTCTACGTGGCAGATACATGAACCATAAAGTCAAAGGTGCGAACGGACGGATGATAGGATCCAGCTCGCCGTTCACATCATGTCGGCTCAAGCTGATTTCAGTCCGTCCGCTCGGTTGGCCAGTGAAAATTGACCAAATCGAAATCGTATCGGCAACAGATTGCAAGGTCTCGACCATGTAGAGACTCTGACTGCTGTTGCAATGCGCGCGGGAATGTCACGATTCGACCCAGCTCTATGACGAATATCTTATATCCAAGGCAACGTTACCGCAAAACGAAAAAGTGCACAATCTCCGCAACGATAAGAAACCGTATATTGCTCTTGCCTTTCTCAACCTCACCATGGAAGCAATCTGCTTTGCTCATTGGTTATGATACATGGCAAAGAACACCACAGATGCCACTCTCTGCGGCTGCCCAAGATAATGATGCCATCTACTTACCCCCGACTGAACCCAACCACACAGGGATCGATCATTCTTCTGGGCCCAGCCTCAAACCCACCATCGTCAATTGAGTGCGCCTACATGGTCGGTCTGATCTAGTCCTCCCTGACTCATTCATCCTTACTGGATTCAAAAGGGCACTGGTTCTACGATCTCACTTTGCTATTCGTCTCAGTGTCCCTGGAGGGGTTTCCCCCCCTGACCTGTTCACATTTGAATTGACAGGCTTCCAATACCCACGCGGTTATTCAACATCATGGCAGCAGAATAATCATGACATTGTATGCTCAAATTTGAAATGTAAGTAAAGTTGATTGTCACGGAAAGAAACGGTCGAATTCTTGGGTCTATTCTCAGTGTCCAAGAATTTCGCTATAAGTGTACGTGACGCACACAACTCTTGCAAGTCACAAAGCCGAAACACCTGGCTAATTCTTGTCAACGAGCCGAAGTAAACGCAGCACAGTAGAAGTTGAAGTAATTTTGACCATCAGGCATTATTATATGTTGGTACAGGGGCCGGTGAAGGAGGCCTTTGATTCACTACGCTTCCTTTTCCAGTTCTGCCTCGCTGCGATTGCTCTTTCTCCGCTCGCTCTCCCCCCTTTCCTCTTCTGCTTACCCTCCAGCCCTACATGCCATATTCCATCACAAGAGTTCGTACTCGAACCCATAAAACTGTCTCCTAACTCTCATGTCCACAAAAAAAAAAAGACGACAAAAACAAAGCAAAAGGGAATTGAGACACGGGACACGAGAGAAAGGATTCCGGAAAAGGAAAAAAAAATACAAAGAGCCAGTGTTTCCTCACGCCTCAGTATGCTCGTAGGTTTCTCTCGTCCACATGGAAGACCGACTGCCATGCAGTTGCCGGCCTCCAAATTTTTTAAAATCTTATCCACATATCATGGTAACACGTGCCTCTGTTGCCATCTACCATAACGAGATCGGGGGTGTCAAATAAAGCAAGAAAAGGAAATCAAAAAGAAGGAAACAAGGAGGAATCAATAGAGGCCGAACACCATTTTGGCGGTAAAGCTGTAGGGGGGTATAGACAAGTCCTAGCGGACAATGCGTTTGTGAGAGCCGTCTTTTATTCTCGCCACATCGAACCGCTTTCTGGAAGAATCGCCTGCAAAAGACATGTGCGGCGAGTATGTTCGCTGCGTTCTGCCTGTTTTCCAGACTGGCCTCGGTCACTGTCGTCACATGCACCGAAAACGCGACCAGTTGGAAATGTACAACCAAGACCACATCCTATCCATGCCGAGTGTGGTCGATAGAGATACCAACTGGAGAAATTGGTAGGAGTCAGGCAGAGACCGAAGCCGGTGTCTTGAGACGGTCGAATCATATTATAGGCCAATCCGACAATTGTAAGTCGACTGGCTGACGGCAAGTATCGGTTGCGTATCAAAGGAAAATGGTATTGCGAAAGAGACTGTCGTGACTTCGTCTTGGGATACGCCTTCTCTTTGAATATTATAAGGGCGTATCAGGGTGAAATTAGTGCAAAATAATCACTTTGAAGAAAAGGTGAGAGGTGGCGCTCCAGTGATGTGCGTGGTCAAGACAGTGTGCTCTCGAAGGTCGACGCCGCCGTCGCTGCCGCCACTGCCTTCGCGAATGATCATTTTGAAGTGGTTTAGTAGGCCCAGATCTTGAGGACTGAATCCCAAGAACCTGTGCACAAGCTGATACCGTCGTTGCTAACACCCAGACAGCTGACACGGTTCTCGTGGCCCACCAGAGAGCCAACCTTCTCGCCACGAGTGATATCCCAGACCTACGGCTTGTTAGTAACGAAACGTCATGTTTATCATGGTGAGAAGCATGCTGAAAACCTACCTTGCACTCGAAATCATCGTAACCAGCAAACAGCAGACGACCAGAAACGGAGGTGGCCACGGAAGTGATACCACAAAGAATAGATTCCGACTGGAGATAAGAGTTAGTATATTGAGGGCATATTCATATATGGCATTGGCGTGACTTACACCGTAGAGGTTCAGCTCTCTATCAGCACGAATATCAAAGAGTCGGCAAGTGGCGTCGTCGGAACCCGTCACAAAAGAGTGGCCATCGGGGAAGAACTGGATGGCGTTGATATCAGACTCGTGACCGGCGAATGTCTGAACGGCCTTGCCAGCACGGATATCCCACAGCTTGGCGAAAGCATCGCAGGCACCAGAAATGAAGGTGTTCTGGTTTGTAGGGTTCAAGCTGATGCTCATGACATCACCAAGATGGTCGGCAAACTCCATAACCTTGGTACCCGTCTCAATATCCCACTTCATACAAGTCATGTCACCGGAAGAGGTGAGGATGCTGCGGTCGTTGATGAAGCGACAGCAGGAGAGATAACCGGCGTGGCCCGAGAGCTCGCGGGCGACACGAGTGGGGCCATCCCGGTTCTGGTTGAGGTTGTAGATGGAGCAGATATTGTCGAGACCACCACAAGCCACGTAGTTACCGCTGGGAGCATATGCGCAAGTCATGACCCACGAGGATCGCAGCGGAATGGCGTGAACCTTGTTTGTTGTGTACGCGTCCCAAATGATCAGCTTTCCATCCTGCGATGCGGATACCAAATGTCTTCTATCCGTCGACCAGTGCATGGCGTAAATCTTGGCCAAGTGACCCTTCAATGTTCTCTTCGTCTTCATCAGCTGGTTTCTGGGGATTGAGTCGTGCGACTGCTGCGACACGGCGCGCACTGTTGGAAAACATCATCATTAGCATATGGACGGTATTTGGTGAGAGACTGCCGAGAGCGTGATAGACATGGCACGAGTGACAGTGTAGTTATTGGCTTGGGCGCTGATTGAAGCAAGCAAACAGGCAAGCAGACCCATGAAAATGCTTGATGGAGAATGTGATCGATTGGGTGAAAGGGGGTGCAAATTGAGTGCGCGAGTTTGCGCGAACACGGGCAAATGAGAACGGAGCTCGCTCGCATTGCAGGCAATTGATTGTGACGATGCACGAGAAAGAGAGCATTCAACTCACGAGTGGTGTCGGCCAGTTCATCCTTCTTTCGCTTGATTCTGTCCTTCAGGGTCTCGGCCTCGCGCCTGGCCTGCTGAATGCGCGCCTGCATCGCCTCAGGCGACACATCGTTCGGCCGTTGTGAGTCCATTGCGAAATTTGGGGTTAAGAAGCACTGGATGGTTTGTTGTTTGCCAACGGGGGCGTCGGAAAGGGGGGGTTGCTGGAAAAAGGAGAGCGAGCAAGAGCTGGTTGGCCCGAACGGGGGTGGGAGAGAAGAGGACGGACGGTCGGGTGGGTGAGAGAAGTGAAGCAGAGCGAGTGTGCCGACGACGAAGTGCTGCTGAATGAGTTGCGCGCGTTGGGTCAGGAAGAGGACGACAACGACAACGACGGCCAACAACGGACGACAACGAGGTCGGAGATTGGGAGGGTGGGTGAGGTTGTTGTTGTTGGGTTGGGTGGTTTGACGACAACAGCGACGAACGAATTGATGGATGTGTGGAGAGGACACCGAAGGAAAAAAGGGAAAAAGGTGTGGTTGAGGTCGGGATAGGTAGACAGACAGACAGACCAAGCAAGCAAGCAAGCAGCAGTGTCTGCTACTACTAGGTACTGTAGTCAGTTAGTTGCACTGTCGCTTGGGTAGGTAGGTCCGGGTCTTGCTTGGGTGGGTGAGGAGAATGCTTAGAATGCGAGCTCCAGGGGTGGTTGCGACAGCTGACCACTCAGAGGCGCCCGCTGGGCACTTAGTAGTGATTCTCGCCGGGGCGGGCAGCGGGCAGGATGAGGATGAGTCCAAAGGGTGGAGCACCTCGATTTCGATTGCAGGAGACGATGCTGGGGTCCGTTTTGACGGTACACACCCAGGACTTTCGAGTTCCATTATTAATTATTAGTGGTGAATTGGAAGCCAGCACCTATCTACTACAATATGTATGTGCGTATGTTACCCAGTGGTACGTAGTTGTTATTTCAATTTCATCATTCTGTTTGCTCTTTTTGATATAGAAAGTCATTTCCTTATTCGAAGCACTTATAGGCCCATGACGATGTACACAGAAGAAGGACAATGATCAGAAAGAAACCACCACTCCAACAAGCTTACGAGTGCTTAAATGGGGGTGAACAGAAACCCCTACTAGCTGGTAGGCAAAAGATTACCATTACTACTGTAAGTTCGATTGATTCTGTACCTGCACTCGACGCGGCTTTGGCGACATCGGCAGCAATAGAGAAAGGTCGCGTCTGTTGGCGTCTTGCTCTTCATCGGTTGCTACTGCGCAACCCACATACACAATGGAAGAGAAGATCAAGAGTCTCCTCTTCTTCCTTTACTCTTACTTTGATGAATCAAGACGAGACAAAGAAGAAAAAAGATTGACCTGGTTGAGTGAATGAACGGAGGCCTGTCGGGCTCAGGTACCCAGCAAGTACCTTGGATTTTGGCAATGGGCGGGCGACGTGGAGCAAGAGAGGAGGGGTGGGCACTTGTGGTCCATGCTGAAAGTGGGAATAGAGAAAAAAGGAGATCCAACTTAGCACTGGCTCCAAAAATTCAAGATTACATTCAATTGCCCTCTTTTGCGTATACGACCGAGGCACCGACTGTGTACGCACTGTGACCTGGCAATGAAGCATCAGGGCATCAGCATTTCCAAGCAGCCTGGCAGTCCAAGCCCATTGTCATTTATACGCTTGCTACACGGAAGCAAGGTCTTGCTTGTCTGCTTTTGCCGGCCTGTCTGCCTGTCTCCGGTGGTGCCAAGCCAGGGAAATCTGGGTTGGTAAGCTGTTCATGAACCCCATTGGAATAGTCTTCCCTCTAAACATGGGCACTGTGCTACGAAGAGGTTAGACAGACCCAGTCGTGCTTGCGCACCTACATTACCCTACTTTTATTATTACCTTTTGCTTGTCTACCTGACCCTACATGCGCTATCCACGCATACTTTACTTACATGGTACATTGGCGTTCGTTGATGATCTGAGTATGTATGGTGGAGTGACTGACTGATTGACCAAAAGCGACTACGCTCAACTTTGTGTGTCTTCCGTCCGTCAAATGCGGTCATTTTTGTTTATTACTTCCAACGGTGCGGTGCTCTGTGCGGTATGGGTGGTGGTGCAGTGAATCCATTCCTTACTTGCATACATACATACAATACATGCACCCCAACTGCAGAGAGGTTGACTTTCGCCTAACAAAGGCATTGCTCAATGCTGACGTTGTTGATATAATGAACATGATGAACAGCAACAACGATAATGCCCGTCGTTGGCGGGTACGCAGATCATCCGACATGAAAGTGCCAGTTTGCCCTGAGCCGAGTCCATAGTGGCAAATCCAGGAGATGTTCCGCTTGATGGAGTGACAGAGGATACCCTTGGGACTTGGGATAGTGCTGGTGCCAACGACTCCAGTCGAGGATCGTGAAGAAGATGAACGGCGCTGTTGTCCATCGTCTTTTTAATATTGCACTACACTGTCTGGGCCAGCCATTTGCCATCCGACGACCACTATCCAGCAGCACTACTTGCCAATTCCTCGTGGCATGACAGGCTACCTACTACTACTGCTGTACTAATTCAAGACGGCCGATGCGGGCCTCTAGGTAGTTTCTATCCAGGCCAGCCGCTAGACGAAATCCCAAGTTGGCTCGAACTCGGACGAAATGGCGCTATTCTTTCCTTTTCAGCTCGTTGGCGGCAATGGATCTTCATGAGTTGCTCGGTGCAGTGCATATGCGGATGAAGGATGAGAAAGAAAGAGGCAAGAGAGGCTCTCTTCGCGCCCGCTCAGTAGGAAAAGCCCACCGAGCCGTTCTTTGCCTACTGCTCACAAGCGCCGAGCCCGTCGCTCGCCTAGTGAAATTGAGCTCAACGCAAGTCAAGACATGCAAGCTCCTATTATTCTTTTGCCATCTACCGACTAGGGAGGTAGCAACTCAAACTACTCAGATTGCAGCAATACGAATATAATGCTCAACCAACGAATGGAACCGACTTTTGTTGAATCCCTTATTATATTAGGGCCGGGAATTAAAGAAGGATGAGAACTATCCGATGAACAGCAACCCTTCGCTCCGCCTTATCATCATGTTCCGTGCGTTGCTGCTGTATGAGCAGGTAATAGACATCACATACCCACTGAGCAATTCAACTAGCCTCGGTCAAGTAAGATGGACAAAAAGCAAAGTGTCCCGGAACGAGTCGTGACGATGCCCCAGCCAGACACTTTACCACCATCTATCTATGTTGTCTTGATTTACTTGTTACTACCTGACCGACAAGACATAGGTATTCCTTGATACTTTAGAAGAGAGCACCCGTCAGCATCCAAATAGCCCAACGGACGACACCGGTTTGAGATTGCTCAGGTAGAATAATTTGACTGATGACCGACTTACTGTAGTATTACGTTGGATACCTGGTCAAGGTAGCAACTATGTAAATAAGTAGTAGGCCCTAGTACCTGCAGCTGCATATCCATGAAATGACACTGTCCGTGGGCAAGTTCTTGACTCCAGGGATGCCAGCCGCCGAGAGGCGAGATTGGGGGCCAGCCAATACATCATGTACTCTGCTGTCTACCTCTTGAGTGCAGTTATACTGGAAGGTATCCCCATCCAGGTACGTAGTGCCAAGTAGCTGGTAGGCAAAGAGCGTGCAGGGTATTGATTGGGCGGGTTGGCGGGGGGCATATGTTGTTGCATTTCCCATCTTCGATAACGGCAGCTGTCCACTCTTTTCCTCTTTCTGTCTTCCCGCGGGACACCAACTTTTCTCATCCCCATCTGCAGTGAGGCTGATCATCTAAATCGAAGTGAGCCATCATTGGCCACGTATGGACGTTCAGTCGGCAGGCAGCTAACTATAGGGAGGATATCCGGCCACCCTTTCGTATGCTGTGCAACACGAGAGATGATTTTTAGAGGCGAGTCAGTGGGTAAGCCCAACCGCATCAATGTCTTTCCCATCCCACCCAAAAGATACCGTCACCATGCCTTCCTTGTGTATATAAGCGTACTGTCCCTTCAGAACTGGAGCCAAGCCCGTGCTTTTGTATATTTTGGGATGAAGCAGACAGGCGGCCTTGACGACGACAAGCGAGAAAAGACGAATAAATAAATTCCTACTCCACGGTACTAGAGCAACTTCCTGGACGCCCACCGTCGGAAACATTGAAGCACGACATAGCTAAGGCACCACTAGGCAGGGATGGTGGTGAACTGTATGTATGTGCTTAGGCAGGTAGGTACCTTATCTCATCAAAAGGGTTGCTTCCGCGCTTGTGCTCTTGAAAAAATAATAATTATAATAATAATCACAAAAATCTCCTTGTGGAGGACTTGCGCATTTTACCTACTCTACCCACCAGGTACGTACTGCTTTTTCCTCCAGCCTCAGCTGCATAGGTTCGGGATGATCCTGAACGACCCTTCAGCCCTTCCGATCTTCGAGGCTCTCCGGAAGGAATCAACTGCCTGCCTTGCCTGCCTAGGTTTGTGACATCGGCTTGCAGGCGTCTGGGGAACGGGCGAGATTGAGATATTTTTACCGACCCATGCCTACTTTGTAGCACATACATGCCATGATGACAATATTTCTCGTCTTCATGCTCAAATTAGCATACAGGAATTTTCTTTTCATCCTCTCAACAGAGGGAGAGGCCTGCTCTAGAAAGATGTCTTGGAAATTGCTCCTACAAACTGACGACTACCCACGGCTTATCGGAACGGCGGGCATCGCTCGTTAATCTGCCATGGGCCCTTCTTTCTCTGGCTGATTCGCGCGTCTGCTAGCTGGGCTGGCCGGCTACTGCGTAGTTCTGGGGGAAGAACTGGGGCGGATGGAGGCTTGTGGGAGATTGCTGCCGATAGTTGTCCAGTCTGGTCCAAGTAGCGACCCCCCCAGGCCCCTTGTTCAAGTCCCGTCCCATCTTCTCAAATTCCCACATCCCCTGCAACGACACCACGTCAGGTCTTTCCCCAATCCAGGAGGGAAGGGAAATAAAGGAGCACTTGAGCTGTCCAATGCCTGTGCCGGTGCCTGTCTGGTCTGTGCCTGTCCAAAAGTGCACAGTACGGAGTCGCCCACCTCGGCACCGTTGCACCAAAGATCCCGACACAACGTCGTTCGGGTCCGTTCTGGGTTGCTGGCTGTCGAATCGAGTAATGAAACTGGGTAACTGACTGACTCCTCTCGAGCAGCTTGTCAGCATGATGCATACCGACTGCAGATACAGACTGCAATCTTTTCTTCTTCATCTTTACAGCACAAACAAATAGTCTGGAATCAAATTCATCACTTGACAGATAGGTGCGCGAGGTACAATGTACTACAACAATCCCCATATCAATAATTTAGGTTCATCTGCCTGGGCAGCCGACATTTCGCCCGCTGCCAAAGCCAGCCTCTGGACTTGTTGAACGTCTTTTTGGACTTTGCGGTATGGCAACATCGCTGAGTAAAATTCATCACGTGTTGAAATCCCCTGGGAGACGATGGGGCATGTCTGTTTGTTCTCGAATGCTTCTGGGCCTTTGCTAGATGCCGACTTAAGACTCAGCTCTTGACTTGATGCTACATAGTGTCAAGCCCCCTGGACGGGAGAGCGAGTCGAGTTCCCCATGGCCGGCAGAAAGTGTTTGGACCTATTCAGAGCGAGTTGAGAGATCTTTCTCTTTCTCACAATCTCCAGTACAGACTAAAATTTTCTTCCTAGATGCATGCCCTAGCATGATCTTCATAGGTGCTACTGATGCATCGGAACAGACGAGCAGCTTCCTAGCTTATGGACGATCACCATACTCGTCCCACGGTGCCTTGATTGCTGACGGCCAAGCTTCTAGGGAGCAGCCGCTGAACTCTGGACATGGAAAAAGCTCCCGAGATGTCTTTCTGGAAGCATTTGTTCCTTTACATAGTATGATCAGTCAGCAATGCCGATGAACATTTTGACACTTAGACACACTTCAGATCCGTCCACCAGCCGGAATGTCTCAAACATATCCAGAGCTGTAGCGCAACGGGCCACTTCTGTCATGGTGATGACGTCCTGGGAGATCCTTACAAGAGTTGTCACTGGTACTGTAACTCGGCAACAAAGATGGTTCGCATTAGCATCCATTAGGATGAACTTTGCTGATGGTCTTTGGATTTCCGTACCTACCTGCATCATGAAGCGTGACACTACAGTGCTTTTCTCTCTTGATCACCCAATACGCTCGAGGTCAGACATATCTCGCGCGTTGCTTTATTGCGTAGCTTCACGCGCACCAGTCAAATATATCATATCAAGATGCGTCCAGCAAGAAAAGAAAAGTCATTCCATTACATACTAAGGAAAGATTTACTCCAACCTGGATGCTGTGCGACAAACGTAGCCCCACGTATTCGCTATACTGACCAGGTTTGGTAGGGGTCCTTGGGGTCATGACAAGTGAAATGTGTTATTGTACATATTCAGTGTCTTGACTTGGTCGTTCTTTCAGGCAAAAAAGCAAATAACGACATTTAGAGCCCTGCTCTCCTTTTTGCCTTTCCGGCGATCTCTTGTCTTGGTGAGCGCAGTGCTCTTTCACGCAGATCATCAATGCATAATGGGATTTGCAAGGCTCGGCAGCCGGGAACTCGGGAACACACACGTACGTACTAAACTACGATAATATACAGTACGTACAGTCATGATCTTACAACGAATTATGGTCCCTCGGAACCCAAGAAAAGTGGATTGCGCCAAGTTCCAACGGCGGACATGAAATATCTGCAGACCGAAATTATTCAGAAAAAGGTCGAGCTCCTCCTTTGCTCCGTCTCGAAGTAGATCCGCTTCTCAAGTTTGATGGACATGGGGGAACCACAAACTGGCAAGGGGATGGGCTATCTGCTGGCAACGGGGGAGGAACCAAGGGAATCTTCCAAATCAGCCAGTCGCGGCCAAGACCGAGAAATAGAAGTCAGAAAGCGGCAAAGCTACCCTACCAACAACCCACCCAAGCCACCCTTATCCAGAACCATGAGAATTAAGACGATCTGGAGTCCTTTTTTTTCTTTTTTCTTCAAGCGGCCACATCCTGGTCTGAGCTTTGCCGCCTTTAAACTCCGAGCGCTATGTCGCTTGAATTACATAGATAGACCCGTTGAGTTCTCAACTGGACATAAGGCACGCATCGAATAACCCGTGGTAATATAACGCAACATTTTTCTACTAACGAGGGTCACGAGCCAAACACTATCGGCTTGTTGTCTCGCCTTATATAGGGAGCATCACTCGGTTTCGACCGCCACACACAAAGTGTCCAACTACCGAGACCTTCTCACAGAGACAGCTCGGTGATAAGCCACTAAAGAAAGATCATGTCTGACCTTGGAAGTCCACACAAGGGCGCCATTCAACGCCGAGGCCTAAATGTGGCGTTCTACACAAACTGCGACCTTGTCTTATAGAAACGAGGGTTCTGGATCGTCTTACGCCATCTCACTCACAGTGTTAGGGAGGAGCGAGGGAAAGATGAAGATAGTGTGTCAGATTCAAACCGCAACTTTTTAGTGAGCCTCAGATGCCCTCTTCTTGCACCCACCCCCCGGGACAAAAGCACCCGACGACATGGTCCCGGTACGCAACAACGATGGGGGGGAAGAAGGAGGGGAGGGGACGGGGAGAAAATCGATTTGCCCATTTTCTGACGTGCTTGGTGTAAGAATGTAACGGCATCAGGTCATTTGTATCGTCCAGCGCGAAACCAGACAGCACCACTGGAAACAATTGCAACAAACGAATCTTTTGGGGGCGGACTTGGCTTTTTTGGCGAGCAGTTCGTTCGTCCCCTCCCCCAAACACTGGTAAGCTAGAGACTATTTGGGGATTTTTCCAGGGCCCTGATTTGGGCTGGCTGCTTGCTGCAATGATACTCTGACAGTACACCGCATGTAAGTGCGTACATAGTAAGTAAGTGGTATGGAGTCTCGCTGTGCGTATCGTATAGTATAGTAGTACATGTATGTGATATTTGCACGTACAGCAGGTTTACGTAGCATAGCAGTGCCTAGTCTGGTTCATACCGCAGGTAGTTCACTGTACTTAGTGCGGTCCCGTTTCCTGCGTCTTGAACCTTCCGTCGGAACACATGTCAAAATGTGGCTAAAGCGTCCTTTGCGGCAGCGGCCCGTTGGGGGAAGGGAAGGATTGAGGTGCTTGCCCCGTCCGAAATACCTCTGTACACTACCTGCGGCGCAAACTATCGCCATATACTGTGATTTCAAGTATACCTGATCATAGGTGTATCTATACCTTGCGTCATTCCTACCTACACATGCAGCGGTTGGACCAAGCCAAATTTACGTTAACCAACCATGGCTTCGCAGGTCGATTTCCAGGCTATGCCCAAGATCGAGGTATGTTGTGATGATGATTCGCTGTCCAAGTACGCGCCCCAATCAGCTTCATATCCAAAAACACCTGGCCAGCAGATTCACCCATTTGATCTGCATATGTGCTCACACAGTAATACGCTGTCTATACTTGATACATATGAATAAAATAGCTTGACCGGCACGCATTTATACGCAAGACTGACTGACCACTTTGCTCATTGTCTAGTTACATGCACATCTGTCAGGCTCTGTATCAAGACAATGTCTCCACGAGATATGGCTCAAGAAGAAAGAGATCGGTGCCACGGATCTGGAAGACCCTTTGGTAGTCATGCCAGTAGGCAAGCATGACTATGACTTGAATACGTAGGTATTTGCGCGCAGGTTCTTAGTTGTCTCCTTACGGCAAACCATAAACACTAGATTGGAAATTTGTCTGATGATAACTCATTAGCTTCTTCCCACTCTTCTCTTCGTACATCTACCAGCTCATCAACGATCGGGAGTCACTCGAGTACTCCACCAAGGCCGTCGTCGGCGAGTTCGCCGCCGACGGCGTCGTGTACCTGGAGCTGCGGACGACGCCGCGCGCCATGCCCGGGGCCGACCTGACCAAGGCCGGCTACGTCCAGGCGGTGCTGGACGCCATCGCGGCCGCCGAGCGGGAGAACCCCGCGATCCGCGTGCGGCTGATCCTGTCCGTCGACCGGCGCAACACGGCGGCCGAGGCCGACGAGGTGGTGGCCCTGACCCGGCGGTTCGCCTCGGGCTGCGGCGTCGTGGGCATCGACCTGTGCGGTGACCCGGCCAGGGGCGACGTCTCCCTCTTCACGCCCGCGTTTCGGGCCGCTCGCGAGGCTGGGCTGAAAATCACCATTCACTTTGCCGAGGCCGAGTGCAGCGCGTCCGAGGCCGAGCTCGACACCATCATGTCGTGGTATCCGGACCGGTTGGGACACGTCATCTACGTCCCGGAACGTGTGAAGCGCGTCATTGCGAGTCGCAAGACCATGGGATTGGAGCTGTGCCTGAGTTGTAATGTGCATGCCAAGATGATCAGTGGCAGTTTCGAGGCACATCATTTCGGAGAGTGGTGGAAGGTGGATGGCGTTACCGTCGTGCCTTGTGTAAGTACTGAGCCTGATATTGGGAACAGCCTCGGCCCCCTCTAGAACAAAGCGGTTTGAAACATGATGTTCCGAAGAAAAGCTAACTCGAGGCAGACCGACGATGTAGGCGTCTTTGGCAGTCCCGTCTCCAACGAGTGGAGGTTGATTGAGGAGCATTTCAAGCTTGAGAAAAAGGAGCTCTTCGAATTGGCTAGAAAGGGAATCGATGTCATATTTGGCGGGGAAGAGGACAAGGAGCGATTGAGGGAGATCATGTGGTAAGTCGGTTCAAGCACCGAGACAAGTTGTTTGATGAACAGAGAGTCCTGAGTATTCATCCGGGACTCAACCTCGAGAAGGGTTGGTCAAGTCTATCTATACTAGTGACTGAACTCAAGTGCTCTTGCACCATCAAAATGGAAGAAACCTTGGCTGCCTAAATGCTCAAGTATTCTGTAACTTGAATCCTTCCAAGGTCAAATACCTTCGTATTTGTGCAGCTTGTGACTTCGCCAATGCCTCGTGGCCTTTTCCAAGCACAAAACCTCCGGACCTTGACTACCAACGTCCAGAAACCAGATCCATTATTCACGGAGCATTACCATTGCCTTAGCAACAATGCTCGATACTCAAACAATTCTACGCTGGAAAAGAATCCGCTCCTTAACTCCAAAGCAGCCATACTGGGTCGATTCGCTTTACTTCCAGCGAGACCCACCACCACGACCAGAAGTGCTCTTGTCACGAGCTTCCTGGAGAACCGATCGAAAGTCTTGATACAGACCTGTGACAGTTCCGTTCTCTCTCCAGTTGTCCACAATCTCGTTGGCGGCCTTTCTGCGCTTCTTGGCCTTCATCTTCTCGCGTTCCTTAAGCTTTGCGGGTTTCAGATGACCTTCAGTTTCCAGACGCTCCTCGACCCACTCCTTCAGAGCGTGCTTCCAGTGCATCAGTTTGTGTGCAGTCTCAGCATTGCTACAACATGTCGAGCCGACCGCCCATTCCTTAGATGTCGATGGCAGTTCATTGCCCTGCGTGTCCACTGATGCACGATCTGAATCATCCGAGTCGGAATCGGACTCCACCTCTTCAAGGGTCTCCTTGCTGTATGGTTGGCCCTGGAACTGAATCTTCCAAGTAGCTGGATGACCACTTCTGCCACAAGCTTCGCAGTAAGCGCCATCGACCTCAAGATTTCCGGTCTCGTAAGCCTCCAACTTGGGACGTGCTTTCAGGCTGCGGTAGAATTCTACCTTCCAGACAGACGAAATGAACTTTGATGTTGCCAGTCCGCGCACTTCATCGTCAAGCTTTTGCCAAGCATGAGTGTAGATGGGGTCCTTGCGTTCAAAAGCAGGGTTGATCTTGTTGTGCACCAGCCACTCAACGATAAAGGGAAACTGCTCCTTGGGCGGCTTCCTAGCTTGTGCCGTGAACTCGTAGGGCATGCTGAGATGGGCAGGAGCACCGATCGGTGCCTCGTCGTCTTCAATCACGAAATCCTCCAGGTCACTGCCATCATTGCTACCACTGAGCTCATCCTTCTTAACCAGAGACTGTTTTCTAGGTTTGCGGGCAGGCACAGCTTTCTCTGCCGGCTCAGCCTCGTCGTCTTCCTCCTCATCGGGGAACTCCTCGAGAATTTGCAACGAATCGTCACTAGCGGTGTCGTAGAGGCCTCTCTTGTCAGCCTCCGAGTCTGATTCCGATGACGTTAACTGGTCAATCTTCTCGCCTGCGCGTCGGCGCTTTAGAAGTTCCATGTTCTTCTGTTTGGGGGTACGGTGTCCCTTCTGCCGCTTGGTTGGAGATGAAGATGGTTGGCCTCTGCGAATAAGTCTTCTCGCAGGCGTCTTTTCTGCCTCCGAGCTTGATGATGATGATGACGACGAAGACGAGAGCTGAATCATCTTCGGCTTCTTTGCGGGCAGATCTGAGTCGGAACTGCTCTCAGGATCAGGGACGGCAGCTCTTCTTCCTCTTGATGAGCTTGGTTGAATGGGCTCGTCATCGTCGTCAGTATCATGAGCATCCTCGTCAAGCTTGCCATCATCATCGGAACCCTCGTCATCGGACTCTAGATAGGCCATCTTCTTTTGCGTGGCTGATTTACGACTTTGGCGACGACCCTGAAAAAGAAAAAAGAAATAGATTAGTTTGAAATTCATGGCTTGTATAGTTGTAGCTTAACAAGGGTAAAAGAAGTTTGGGAATGTGTGAGTGAAATGTATGATGATTCTTAAAAAAAAAAAAAAAAAAAAAAAAAAAGATGTCATGATAACCAATACAGCAATTGCATGGCATATTCAACAGAGAGATGGGAAATGACAGGAAGAACGGAAGGCGTAAAAGGATAAAATTGAATGACAGGACTCGAGTACTTGCCATTGAGGTCTGGATGCCATCGTCATCTTCATCATCACTCTCGTCGGACAGAGTTATGACTTGAGCTCTCTGGGAGCGCGGCATGAAAGAAACTCTAGGTCTGCTTGGCAGAGGGCTTCCCTGATTACTTTGTTGTGTGGTCTTTGTGCTGCCTGGAATTGATGTGAGCACTTGTGATCATAAGTAACAGGTGGTGTATGTGAGTGAGTGAAGTCTACCAGAGTACTTGGATGGAAGGAACCAAAAAGCCTTACGCATTGAAAAGCGAAAGGGTGGATGAGAGGGTCTGAGAATAGCGTGTGAAAAAAAAAAAACCGGCAGGCAGTTGCAATAGCAGATGCCGCCTGCACTTACTCAAAGTGTCCTGGGTAGTCTTTTGCGTCTTGTTCTTCTTGGTCGCGATGGGTCGACTTCTAGTCTTTGACGGCGACGAAGTGACTTGTGACGAGCCAGCATATCTAACGTTGGCGGGCGAGAACTGAGATTGGGACGAGGATTGAGCGCCGGTCGGCTCGAACGTCAGGCGAGCCTGTCGCTTTCGCTTGGGCGCCATGATGCGCGCAGAAGTCCGAGGTTGCACGGATACAAGATGTCGCAACACCAACACTGGAATGAAGCTGTGCAAGAGAAATCTTGCGAGATGAGGAGGACTGTAGGAAAGCTCAGCAACGTCGCAGGTGCTGATTTGAATTGGTTGGGTTCAAGCAGGTTCTGCACAGCTTGGTGATGGCGAAATGATGAATGGATGGTGGGGTGAGTGAGTGCGCAGCCTCGGCGTCAGAAAGCTTGTGTAATTTTCTTTGCTCCAGCACTCTCTACCCGTTGCCCAGGCAGCAGCAGTAGCAGCGACGGCTATGGCGTTTGCCAGCTGTAGAAAATTCTTTGAGATTCTTCGGTATCAATGGAAAAGATGGTTTCCGGGCAACGGCGGCAAAAAGTCGAGCCAAAAAGGACGGCGATGCCTTCAACTTGCTGCCCTTTGACACGGTCGGCAGCTTGTGAGGGCCAGTGCTGGCGCGCTCTAATTAAAAAAGTTGGAAAGAACCATTTAGTCCTCGACGCGACATCACGTGATAAGACAATTCAGTAGTAAAAACGCATCTACGCCCTATTGTAAGCATTTTGTGTTATTTATAAAAATAACTTGACTCATATTGAAGTTCCTGTTGTCGATATTTTTAATTGTTTGCCTGCTCTGTGAGTCCCTCAAGTTACAGGCTGACTGCCGGGTGCCTCTTTTCCTTAACAGCATACTGCTATAGTAATGCCTAGCGAACCCAATCCATCGCTGCCAGTTCGATGCCAAAAACACCGTATTCGGACTGAAATAGTGCATTAGAGAGAATACAAATGGAAGACGAAGAAAAATGGAATAAGCAATAGTATTTGATGTGGAAGCAACGGGCAAGAGGGAAAGTTGAGTTGACCTGGACCAGGACGTAAAGTTGGCGCCAGTAACACCTAGATATGAAAGATCTCCATACCGGATCTGCACCGGAATTGCACCTACTATCGTTGGCATCTGAACCCATAGAATCATGCCATAAAAACCACAGAAACCAGCCCGAGAAAAGTCACAAATCAATATGATACCTCAATTCAACAGACATTTTATAATTCGCACTGTTTCCATGAGTCACCGTGCGTGCGGCTGACAAACAAAGAAACAACTGCTGCTGCCTTATTTAGCGCTTATTTCAGGTACTGCTTACCCAGGCACCCAAATTAGAAAGTCGCGTTTAACATCAACCCATCCTACCTTCTTTGGTACTCGAGTAATCTGTGAACTCTTTCACTACCATCATTTCCATCCATTTATTTTTCACACATCAACCACACAATCTTCTCGTGTCGTTGCATTGTGCATCACAAACACTGTCAATATGGTGTACACTCGCTTTGGTGATGCAGAAACACCTCCTGCATCGCCTCCCGATGTCACCTTGACGAGCGACATTGAAGACACCATCTCGGCCCTCTCCTGGTCGCCCGCCGCTAATCATCTTGCGGCTGCTTCTTGGGACGGCAAGGTGCGTATCTTCGAAGTCGCTGCCAATGGCGCGTCAAAGGGCGTCGCCATGCTCACGGCAGACGGTCCTCTGCTCAGCTGCGACTGGTCCAAGGTATGTTCATGGAATCCCCTCTAACTTCTCCCTCTACAGCGACCCGTGTGTTATATGCGGGGATGTATAAAAAAAACTTCACATTTCAAAAAACCAACGTCCAAATCAATAGGTAAGTTGGAACTGACTCATTTGCACCCTTTTGTCTGATTATGAATACTAAGCATATGACAGGACGGGAAAATGGTCCTCGCTGGAGGAGCCGACAAGAAACTGCACCTGCTTGATTGTCAATCTGGCCAGCAAATCACTGTTGGTTCTCATGATGCTCCTGTTCGCTCTGTGCGTTCCATCAACATCCCGAACGCGTCTGGCCACATTTTCGCCTCGGGATCCTGGGACAAGACTATCAAGTTCTGGGATATTCGCCAGCAATCTCCAGCAGTCACGCTGCAGTGCGATGATCGCGTCTATGCCATGGACTCCAAGGCTCAGTTGCTGGTCGCTGGCACGGCAGGCTGCAAAATGCACCTTGTTGATCTGGCCATGCCATCTCAGTTTTCTCGAACCATGGATTCACCGCTCAAGTACCAGACTAGAGCAGTCTCTGTCTTTCCTGATGGCAAAGGCTGGGGAACAGTGAGCATCGAGGGCAGGTGCGGTATGAATGCAGTCGATGAGAAGGACCCGACTGGGTAAGTGGTCGTCCACATGTCTCCATTCCAGAAAATTTGAACTAATCATTTGCAGCATCAACTTTACTTTTCGCTGTCACCGCGGAAGTCCCGACGCCAAAAAGGTTTCTCTCGTGTACACTGTCAACGACATACAGTTTCACCCAGTCCATCATGTTAGTTTCAGCACCGTTGGTTCCGACGGAACCTACCATTTCTGGGACCGTGGCGCCCATGCCCGACTGAGAGCCTACCCTAATGATGGCGGCTCGGTTGGAGGCTCAATCACGACTTCGGCCTTCAACAAAGATGGAGACATGTTTGCGTACGCCATCGGTTATGACTGGAGCCAGGGTCACTCCAAGAACACCCCTCAGTATCCGAACAAGCTTATGTTGCATTCTGTTACGCAACATGACGTTACTCCAAAGTCAAAGAAGAGATAAGCTGGAAGAAGAGGATATCAGGAATGCTCCGGTGTAGAGCTTGAGAAGGAAGCATATGGATTTTGCTTGGCAGCACAAGGCGTCAAGATTTGGTAATGA
This sequence comes from Neopestalotiopsis rosae, assembly GCA_023078685.1. Lineage (NCBI taxonomy): Eukaryota > Fungi > Ascomycota > Sordariomycetes > Amphisphaeriales > Sporocadaceae > Neopestalotiopsis > Neopestalotiopsis rosae. The sequence goes on from JALGAS010000001.1 coordinate 3,797,419, forward strand.
ATGGGCAATCATGTAAATATGTGGAGGATCTCCTTTGTTTTCCATTGGGTTTGCGAACGTTCTGTGATGTGCAGAGACGTGACGCTGAACAGATGCAAGATGTCATCTGGAATCAGAGGCAATCATGAAAGAGAATTGCTTATTGGACGTAATCAGTCTCATGAGGTCAAGGAGTCTTTTCTCTTTTTTTTTTGAGGAGGGAAATCAAGGGGGTATAGGGCAAGGCAGAATAGCAAAGGACGCAAAACCAAACCAAGAATGAAAGCCATTATACGGAACCCGCCAACTCCAAAACGTCCAAAATGTGCAAGATGAGGCAACCGCGAACCAGGACTCTAGACAAATCTCCTCACAAGTCCAGCTTATGCCACAGATCGTATATTTTGTCCTGAATGACCTCATGTCCTCGAGTCCGGGGGTGGAATGTCTTTCCATAGTATGTCGGGACATACCACATTGAATTCTCAGCGACTAAATCTGCATGGGCAGGTCTCAGCGTAGGGTCTTCTGCCTTCGACATGGCCATGTAGCATAGGGCGAGCAGCCCCCAGTCCCCGGAGCGAGTGGCCGGTTCGAGACACGTACGCGCATCTACCAGATCTGAATGCAGCGGGAGAATACTAGGCTGTTGCTGTGTCCTGTGCTGCGATGCAGATGTCATGTTATCACTTCTCGCATTGTCAGGCCCGCCCACAAGGAAGAAATAAGTATCGTTTCTCTGATAATCGGGCTCCATGACGCCGGGCTCGCAGAAGCGGTGGCCGTCAAACGCGTCGTCGTAGTCGACGAACAAGACCTTGGGGTGGTGGTTCGGACCAGCCGCGAACTGCGCATTAATATTGGCGACCGTCGTCTCAATCTTGTGGTTGACCGCCTGGACCATGGCGTTCATCCGGGCCCGGAGCTCCCGCTGCAGCTTGGGGCCGCGCCACCACACCCCGAGGCTCATGTCGTCGCACTCGGGCGTCTGGTCGTTGAAGAAGCGCGCGTAGCCGGTTATGGTGATGAAGAACCACTGCAGCCACCCGAGCGTTAGGAATGGTCCATCCGATAAGAAAACACACGGGGTCGTCATGATGAGTGGGAGTTGAAAATCAAACGTCTACCTACTTACCGGTTTCTTTTCCCATTTCACGCGGTTTAATAATTCCAATATGGCTATGCGCAGTCGCTCTTCAAAGTCATTGCCATTCAACCTCTCCTGTGCATGCTCGAGGGCCGACTCGCAGGTGCCCGAGTAGAAATTGTAGAAACGGAATATACACGCATTCATGACTTCAAAGAACCCAAGGTCGTTGCCTCCCACCGACATGAGCGCAAAGTCGATCGGTAGCGAGCCATTTACTATAACGAGTAATCTCGTGTGTTAGCTCAGCCGGGGAAAAATATATATACACAAGCCGGGGAAATGGGGAATTCTGCCCTGCTTACGGTTATTGATCTGACTCTCGGGGCTGGCGAGCAGCAGCTCATTAGTCGTCGCACCCGTACAAGACAAGAATTGGAACACTGTGCTGTTGGGTCCTCCCTGGCTGGCCGAGAGGTCTCTGGCAATGAGCGCCGGGTAGGCATGCAAGCCCCGCCGGCACTCGTCCTCTGGCCCGTCGAGGCCGGTGCCGATACCAGCGCTATACGAGTCGCCCATGGCCACAAAGCCCGCGCGGGGAGGGCGACGGTGCTGTGAAGACGTCTGAGCGGGCCATTTGGGACTTTCCGGGCAATATCTCTGTTGTTGCTGTCGTTCTTGTTGGTCTAATACGTGCTGGTTGCTCTCTGTATGGGAAGCAGGTCCCCACGATGGGGCGCTCGTTCTGATTATAGAGGCAGCGGAGCGCCAACCTAGAGTTAAGGTTAAAATGCCAAGCACGACGCGCATGGTTTAGGGTGGATCAGACAGAGTCTCCAGGTCCTAGAAAGCAAATCATGTGAAATGAAGATATTCCGAGATGAGAATAACGAAGATGAAGATGTAAAGATAAAAAAGAAAGGACCGATCATGAAGGATTAACGATCACGCCACATGATTTGTTGAGGCTGGTGGTCGTTATCGGGGTTGGGCTGTATGTAGGTAGGGTAGGTAGGTAAGCTTGCAGGTCGTAGGCACCTAGGTTTTCCAGCGAGCCAATCCTGTCTGTCCTTTATGCACATGCAGAAATGATTGCATTTGTCGGGACCTTTGGGCTGACCACATGAGACCTTGGGGACCCGCCACTTTGCAAACCACCAATCAATGCTCATGATTATAGTCATCTCACGGGCAAACGATCATACTTCATTCTGTCTCTCGCCATTTGTTTCCCAAATCCTTCATTCCACGATATCTTTGACGACGCATCTTCGCCTTGAATTCTTTGTATTTTCCTCAAATGCGACAGAACCTGTATCAGTCTCTTTGTAGTCAAAATCAATACCTTATCATATGAAAGATCCAAGTAGTAGCAGTCAGCCGTTAGCGTCGGAGTCAAGCACAGCAGGGTGTCTTATATGGTTGCCTAGACGTCAACATCGTATGTACGCTGGGATGGGGGAAAAGGTATAAGTTATCACAAAACTCTTGGCCAGGTGTTGATATGTCACCTGAAAGCTTGCCCAGCAGAGGAATTTACTACGCCACTCAGTCTATCAAGTTCAACGCTTGCTCATTCCAAAATGTCCAATTACAGAGTCGAAGGTTGTACTGTCCTGGATGCTGCCGGGTTGGCGCAAAACAACATGTCAGCCTTTTGGACAGACCCGACCTGGATTCTCGTGTGGGAAAAGGGCAGAACGCTCGAGAGCATAATAGAAGCATGTACCAAGCGTATGCCGAACAATCTGCTGAATGACAGAGCCCACAAGCGACACCTCAAGGCCGTGGACGCCGAGACTGGCGCCATTGTAGGATACGCTCGTTTTCTCGTACCTGACCGTCTGGCTGGAGACTGGCTCGAGGCACAAACTCCAGATATCTCCGAGACGGACAAGAAAAAGTTTGATGAGCTCTTTGCGACTGCTGATTGGACCTTTCGGCGGGGGACCGGCAACATTGACGAGCCAGTGCATCCCATCATGGAAAAATACAAGAGTCGCAAGGAATACATGGGTAAGCATGAGCATTTCCAAATCGATAGTCAAGACGACATGTGGAAGAAACAAATGAAAGATGGACAACTAATGGGCTTGGCCATATCAATCAGAACTCGAATATCTCGCCGTCCAGCCTGACTATCGTAATCGCGGCATCGCCACCATGCTGATGCAAGCGGGCATCGCCGAGTCGGAGAGGATGGGCATCGATATCTTCATGCTTGCCTACAAAGCGGGGCTGGGCGTATACAAGAGGCTTGGCTTCGAGACCTTGGAGACGTTGATCTTGGATGATTCAGCGTATGGGGGCCAAGGAGAATACGGCTGCTATTTTATGGAGAGAACGGTCAAGAGATAGTAACATGACATCTCAAGCCCGCATGCGTATAGATGGGGATGCGGTATAGATTCCAATAGACATGGCAATTGCTGATACCATATCCCAGTTGATGATAGAATATTCTCTCAGGAAGCCTACGACGAGGGATAGAACATCATGATCAGAAACAGTCCCTCTCAGGTGGGCCCCGCATACCTTGAATAATTCCCATCGTGGAGCCCGGGATGACGGGCCGTGGGTACGGGTAACGTGGCTCCCTCACGCCAGTCGGGAATGTGTATACTGTAGCGCAGCCTTCGTGGATGCTGTCAATATCTCTTACTTTACGAAATAGTTTTTGTGGTTTGACCATATGCGACATCAGACCTTCACCATCTATTTATACTTGCATAAAGACACAAATAGCTTGGTCAGACATGTGTGTTCAAGTGTCTGTTCCAGGTTAGAGAAGGGCGCGTCATGAAGTTTGGCACATTGCATGGAAAAGACGGCGGGCTGTGAGGCTGACAAGACAAAGTTGTCCAGCTGATGAGTCTCCATCGGTGATGTCTTGCGTCTGGCATTTGCCGCAGGGCTTTTTGTCTTGCTTTCGTCCCCATACAACAGGGACGCGTTCAATACCATATTCAGCTCGCGGGTCAAAGTGACGTCGATCTTGCTACATATCACTTGGAACCCCGCCATACGTCATAGCATGGCTTCAGTTTAGGTATACTGACCCCACCTTTTGGGGCGGCCAGAACTGTTACTGCTTTTGCTTACAGAAGGCAAGGGAGGGGAGAAACACCGAGCAATAACATGGCAGTTGACGGCGTTTGGTGAATCCAATCAGACCTACAAAGGAGCAGTAATCGCTACAGCAGCCAAAATATTGTTGAATTCCTTTGCCATCTTGTTTACATGACGCTGGATCCGCTATATTGTGGTTCCAAAAAGAAGGATACCATAAATGGTACAGTCCAGAGCACAAGCCCACCCACCTGTCGGGTATAGGCGAAGTCCCACTGTAAGCTGTGAGTGGATGGATGTAGATCACCACCAACTTCCCCAGGACCAAGAATAGCCAAGGCAGGACCCAGATCATAAATCGACGTCCCTGGTTTGTTGGTTCTAGGTTTGGCCCGTTTTGGCTGGTCTCTTTTGGGGGAGCTGCGAGCCAAGATTGAGGAAACAAAGCCAATAAGCTCGTCATTTGTGCCGATTTCCTTCAACCTTGGACCCGCAGAAATACGTACATGCACTGGACTTGGCCCGAATGAAAGCCCCTTGTTACTCGGTGGCCGCCTAGTTTAGCGCTCTTCGCTTCCAAGTCAAACCACCAGGAAAGACGTCACTCTTCCCCTCGAGGCCTCTTGTGATACTCGGGTTCCTGATTAAATAACTACCAAGAACGACCGCCCAATTCTTATCAGACCTTGGCTCTTTATTCCACCTTTTTTCTTAACGATACCATCCTACACTAGAACCTTGTTCTCACAGCCTGCCAAGCGCCTCAATCGCCCTCGCCAAGCCATACCAAGTATATACCCTATAATCAATTCAGACCAACCACAAAGCAATCATGGATACCATTAACAGCATGGCCAAGACCGCCGCCAACGTCGTCTGGGGCTCCAACACTACTGATGGCAAGGAGCCCGTCTCTGGCCACCAGGGCGACGTTTCAAAGGGCGAGCCTTTTGACAAGGGCAATGTTGAAGGTATGACTAAATATGCGAACGTATTGTATTCAAGCTGCAGACTTGCTGACTGCTGTCTCGCTTGATAGGAACTCACTCTTCGGTGGAAACTACCGGCCAATCGACACCCAACACCACATCCGCTACCACCGGCGGCGCCACAAGCACCACCGACGCCACCACTGGACCTACTACTACCACTGGCACTACCACTGGGCCTACCACTGAGGTCGGCAAGGATGCCGAGTTCGCCAAGACTACCGGCACGGCAGCAGAGTCGAGCGCGGTGCCTGACAATGAGCGAACTGAGCTCAAGGCCAAGGACACTCCATCTGACACCACTGCCGGACAGAATGACACCAGGGATCCCACCAACCCTCAGACCAACCCCAAGAACAACCCTACCGACGTAGACAACACCGCAGAGGGTGTCGCTCAGGGTGATAAGCTGGACGGTCCCGGCCCCAAGCCTTTGAATGAAGTTGCCAAGGAGCACGGCGGTGATGCTGGCAACAAGGAAGCCACAACCACCTCGTCCGAGGGCGCCACCGAGGGCAAGGCTGCCGCTGCCGAGTCTGACGACCCCAACGACCCCCGTGCTCCCAGCCACGGCGAGGGAACTGGCGAGAAGTACATCAAGAGTACGGGTATGGCTGCTGATGGCGGTGACTTTGACGCTGCCAACGCCGGCGCTGGCAGAGAGGCTGACCGTAAGTTTTACATCTGGGATAACATGACTTTGTTGGGCTATCTTACTAACACATCCATTAGGTCTTCTGGAAGAGAAGGGCATCCACACCTCCAAGGATGCTCCCAAGGCCGAGGCAGCAGATGACAAGCACGCCAGCCCAGAGAGCGAAGATAAGAAGAAGAAGCCCAGCATTGTCCAAAAGATCAAGGACAAGCTCCACCACAACTAAGACTCGAATTGAGAAAACCCGAGGATCATATACCCCAGGAATTATTACATAATTATAGCCTTGGACGACGTAACGACGGGATGACCACATGCGACCAAGCACGATGGAAAGACATCCTTTTCTAGCCCGTGGGCTCACTTGTATTACTTTATAGCAATAATAATGAATTGTTAAATGAAGAACATCTGTCATGAAATTATCCATGAAAGTCATAAAAACGTGATAAATTGCGTATGATACATTAAAAGTCTATAAGATCTAGAGTGGTGTTTGTTTGGTATAGGTACAAGTATCTCCTCCAATACATGCTTACATTTTCTCCATCAGATGCTCCAAGACGTTGGCACTATACTTGATAATTAGACTCAAGTGTGTTTCGTCGTTGATGACATGAAGTTGAGGAGGAGAGCTGAGACGACTAGCAATCGGTTCACCCATTCGCAACGGCACATTGGTATCATCCTTGCTATACCATAACTGCACCGGCAAGTCGGAGCGGATGTCTTGCAAACGAAAACGCAAGTCTGACGTCAAGACCCGTCCATCCTCCATGTGGCCATCGACTCCCTGCTTGTAATGCTCTCGGTAGAAATCAATCATCTTGTCGAGGAATCCATCCTCTTGAAGAATGGCTCGATCAGTGGCAGACATGTACCGGCTGCTCGACGGCTTGGACAATTGGCTGGTGACCAGAGGAACAATCTTGTCATTGGGAGTCTTTGCCAATACTGCCGCCACCCTGTTTTGAATCCACCGAATAACAATGGGGCAATACATGAACCCCTTGAAGATGAACCAGTTGCTCCAGTTCATGCCCTTGGTTCCAACGTCAATCGGGCCCATGCCAGCAAGTATGGATACGCCCCTGAGGTTCTCCTCGGGCAAGGAGTAGGCGCAGGCCAGAGCGTACGGCCCGCCGCCCGAGACCCCAATGACGCCGTACGACGGGACGCCCAGCTGCGCGGCAATCTCGTCTATGTCCCTGGCGTGGTCCAGCGGCGTCCGGCCGGGCTGCGTAGAGCTGTTGCCGATGCCGGGCCGATCCACGGCAATGATGCGGGCCCCGAGCTTCTTGCCGGGACCGTCAAAGAAGCTGCCGGAGAGCCGGGAGCCCGGGAATCCGTGCAGGTAAAAGACGGTTGGGCAGCTGCTCTGTGCTGCACCATAGTACGCGACGCCCACTTTTCGTCCGTCGGATAACACTATGACATCCTCTTCCGGGCTAGGCTCATGTTCTTCAGCGGTGAGCAGGGGATGCCGCTCTTGTGCCCCTTGTGAGTCTGGGTTGGCATCATCTGAGATTCTCGTCGACACCATCGGCGAAGATGCTCCTTCCCAGGGGAAGGAGACAGGATCAAGGCGCTGTTCGCGCAGTTGGAAACCTTGCTGTTGTAGGGCTTCGACCCCGGCCGTTTCCTACGCCCTGGACTTTCTGTGCTATATGTGATATGTTATTAAATTTGGTCAAGAAGGATTCGGGAAGAGTTGCGGGGAGAGGGAGGAGCGGATATTCCTTGAAAGATGGCCCCATCTCGCTTACAGGCTCGGCTCCGCGCTTATCTCCTTTCCAGAACCAAGATCTCATCAGACTACGCCGTACGAGTCCGTGGGAGAAATGAAGAGGCCATCTGCATGATATTCAGTGTGCAAAACATGTAACATGTATGGCAATATATATATTTATACATGAGTGAAGAGGCGCAAATAAAATAGATGTGAAGTGCTTGTAATACAATGAGAGACACTAGTGATATACAATCCAGATACAATCTCGACCACGTCCAACCGGGCTTCAACATACCACACACAGGAAAGAATCAAATGGCTCGGAACAATCAAAGCTATATGGCCTACTCAACTTTGCTTTACTATACACAGGCAAGGCGCTACGAAGCCGAGGCGCCTGTATCAAAATTTGATTCTTCGGAAACCGCTCTTGAGACGTCAATTCCACACCGCATCTAACCTGATAGAGTTCCAGTGGGCTCATGAGTCTCTGTATACACTATCAAATGACGATTTTTAGCGGTCCATCGAATGCAATATACTCTGAAGTCTATAGACCCAGCAATGCACATCAATGTCTAGCTGCATTGCAGTACATGCCAAGTTCAAGCCACATCAGGATAGAAGCAAGCCACAGCAACACTACAGACCGCTTGCGTATATACAACATGATATGAATGATTGAATATGCCGGCATTTGATAGGGAGGCAGTCTATTCTGGCGCCCCATACCCGAGGCTCTTCCCCTTATCCGGTGCCGGATATGCTCACAGGCGCCGAGTTCTGGTCCGCAGATGAGGCAGGAATTATATGCCTATCCAGGATCTGGAGAAAGAATTCTATTATGCCTCGACTGTCTCGTCTCGACCTCTGTTCAGTCAGTACAAGGAGCCAAGGTATCACTTGTTATCATAGTAGCGAATTCAATGCTGATACCATTATGCACAAAAGAGGCAATAATGAGTCTCCTTCCAGTCTTGAATCCTTTCGCGGCTAGACCGTAAATGAACCAATGAGCTCTTCGCAACAATAGGGTCTGAGTGTTGCCTACATAAAGGGTAACATTTGAAGAGTACTCAGGGCATACAGACCGATGGACATGCATAAAGACAAGTCCGGGGTACATGAATTCGACGCACAATGTCTGCGGGATGGGTGGAACACGTTACTTGATGTCACCCTCTGGGCCGCCTCTCATTCCCGGAGGGGCTCTAGGCGGACTCTCACTCCGCCTTGGAAAGGTTTCAGGAGAGTGCATACTTTTCTGTTGGCTATGACCAGATATGGATGTTCGACCCATCTTTGAGAAGCTAGAAAAGAAAAGGCCCGGGAAAGAAAAAAAGGCAAATAAGTCTAATACTTCCTTCTGACCGGGGACGTGGAAATCCCGGCCACACCCACAAAGGTGGTACTACCAGTCACTGATGAAGTATCAAGACCCGGGGTCACGAACAGGATCTCACCTATTGGTTCAGCCGGGGTAGACCGCGAAGAGAATAGAAGAAGGCAGAAATGCCGCGCCAATCGGTTCGAGCGTCAGCATGTGTTGGGTACTCAAGGTACAAAGTGTATACCAGGCCCCATGTATTTTGTAGTCTTACCCGGAGTAAGGTGGGGTGAGACTCATGCCCAAGGGCCTTTTTATCCCACCGCACCTTTGTGCCGTTACTGCTTCTCTGTGTGAGGATTATGCTGCCGAGGTCCTGTCGCAGTATTGTGAGTTTTGTTCATCTTTGATAGGGGGGTGACGTATCAAGGTAACTTTCTGCTTGTGAAACCACCGAGGCATGACCGAATGTATACATTTATTTATTTATGCTTTCGTTGTTTTTATAACACTGACTGAATGACAAGAAGACCGGCCCAATGTAGTTTAGCAGCCAAGTCTTGGCAATGAAGAAGTTAAATGTGACGCTGATGTGTTCACTTTCCTATAGCTCCAGCCGAGTTCTTGGTAAGGTCATATTGTATATAGATAAATGGGCCCAAATAGATAAATACCATGCCTTTGGTTTGGGCTGGGTGACCAACGCGCAATGTCAAGTCGAGCCGGGCCGGCTGCCGTCTTACAAGCTCGACCCAGATCTTGGAAAACACGACAGGGTCCCTTTGGTGCTCTCTCGCAGCCCCCGAATTCTGGCAGAAGGAGTCTGGGGGGGATGCATGTCAGCATTGATTGGGGCGCTTTGCGCCTCTTTTGACTACGGGCCGATTCCAAGGGACATACTATGTAGGTACTCTGATGGATTTTCTGTAGTGGTATTTCAGTAAGACCATGTGTACGAAGTAGTTATACTTGCAAGCACCAGTCTTGAGAGGACAGCGTAGAACGAGTCTAGATACATAGTGATCTGTACTGTCATGAGCAGAAATGGGCGCAAATGTCAAATCTACCATGCACCGAGTATTTCTCCAACTTGGTCACTAAACCCCGGATTTGATGTACACTAGGTAGACGAGGTACGCATCCACCGGGTCCTCGCTTGTGCTTTATCGGAACCGAGGCTATTGGTCGACCACAAAGCGAACCATGTTATGCGATCTCCTGCAGTACTCAATCACCTACTTGAGTAATCAACCTGGCATCGACTTCTGCGTTGCATAGTACTACTTGAAGGCGGTAGTAGGGTTGGCCTCTTTCAGGTCATGTATCTAGAAATGATTCAAAGTACCAGTCTTGAGACCGACATGTATCTTGAAATGACATGTATGTGTCTGAGGATGGGTGCCCTACCTTTTGTCCGGACTTGACCCTGAGCAACATTTGGGGTCCAAGATGCCCGACTCGGACAAGAATGGAATTTCCTACCAAGTAAAATCCGTGTCCAATCAGGAAAAGGGTGTTTCGTAGCTGTCAATTGAGCCTGCATCATTCTTTTGGGTGCCCAGATGGAAAGAAGTGACTGCTATGTAAAAGCATAAGGAGGTGTGCAAGTAATTGCGAGTGTATTGCATTGCTCGAGACTACTTGTATCAATCAAATGCTCCTGTCGAGGAAAGAAGAAAATAGAAAGACAAAGACCCCCTTTTCCCCGATTGGGATCCCAACATCATTTCGTGAAACAGGTGTCTTCGTCCGGGTCACTGCATCAGTCACCAATTGCTTCAGAAACATTCGCTGGAAAGTGCCTGTCACATTTGCAGAGATATTATCATGTTTCACATCAAGGTGACATGCTGCAGAACACTACAGTCAGCACACATTGCTTTCTCAGCCGCAACGCTCGAAACTGCACGCAGGATACGTGCGTATAACATCCAGGCGGACCGTGTACATACACATACTCAATGTGGTCTTAAACAGAGATTGCAGCAGCCAGAGACACACTTCTTGTGCATATATTATCGCGGAACTTTCTCTCATATGGAACTCCCGATCTAGAACGCGCTGCTCATTGCGACTCCGTCCCATAGTACCCTTGTCCCTCATCTGCAAATGTGCCAATGTCCATTTCCAGCCCTTGGATTGGATTTCACCATGCTTGGAGTGGAATGCTATTCGACTAGCTCATGATCAAACCCTTTTTTTTTTCTGTCCACCTTCCATTCAGTCCCTGCCCATTGCCTTTCCGAATTGCCGCCAGTTCCTCCATCCCTGCCTTGCCGGTGGGCTGCATACTCTGCAATTGAAACTGGCCATTGGCCATGGACCATGCCGGAGTTCAATGTGTCCATCTAATAGACATTTTATTTCATACCACTAATCACGGCGTTGGAATTTTTCCGGTTGATACTCCGCTCAATTGGGCCTTCTGGCCGTCAGCAAATCCCTGATTGTTCAGTGGTCTTGCAGAAAATTCAGCGAGCAGGCTCCCACGGTCGCCCATCATGGGATGGAAAAGTCCTTTACCCAACACAATGGGTGGTGGGGATTGGGCAAGAGTCGGGGGCCGAGGGCCCTCTCCATCTTGTATTGCGACCAGGGGACGGCATATTTGTGGTATGTTGCCCTGCTCGAGGCCGCAGCGTCTGGACTTGTCTGGATCGCTGCACTGCTTCATAGGAAGCCTGATTCGGCCAAGACTCTATATGACAAAGGCAATTAGTAAGCTTCTAACCTTCTGGCAAGGCGTGTAACACTACATACCTCACAATCTTTTCATCCTCTCGTTCACGAGGTTCTATCTGCAAACTCTTGTCGTACATCTCGTGGACGTCTCCGGCTGCTTGCATATTAGACAGGATGTAGTCCTGAAGATCAGGCACCGAGTGTAGAGAGTAGGGTGCGTTTTGGTACTGCTGGATGTCTCGGATAACCTCTGCAGTCTTTGCACGCTTGGCGAAATTGATCAAGTTGGTCTTTTTGATAATTGAGGGAATACCATCCTCGATGAAGGTAAGATCCGTCAAGTAGACACCTGTACAGGACGAAACTAGATTAGCAATCCATGCACTTTAACATGGCTACCATCACGGGGTGACATACCAAAGAAGGGAATGCACGGTGGATTGGCCGCGTGCAAAGCCTCACGATATTCACCAAAGTTCTTGGTGCTGGCCATGAGTTTTCGCATGGTCTCTAGCGTGGCCGTGGTTCGAGCCGGCACCTGATCCCACGTCCGCTTCAGACGAGCAATGGGAGCAGTACCAAGGGCCGAGATAATCGATGTCAGCGTAGAGAAGTTGTTGAGCAATCGGCATTTCTATTTTTGTGTCAGTTCAAGTGAGCAGAGAATTCATGTAGCAGGGGAAAACTTGAAGCAAACTTACGTCAGCTACCGAAACGAAATGCTTGATGACCACGACACGCTTCTTGACGTCCATCTGGGCCAAAATCATCTCTGCTACCCAGTTGGTCATCTGATTCGAGTGAAGAATCAGCGCCTTCACGTTTGGTGCAGGCTCGGGCTCTCCTTCGCTGATCTTCTTCTGCCATGTCTTGTTAAGGCATTCAGAAGGCTTGATCTTGCCGTAGAGCTTGGATTCGATTATGGTCAGTTGACGGGCGAATTCCGTTACATCGATATCCAAAAACTTGAGCTTCTTCATGTTCTTGGGCATGATGGGCGCGGGTATGTTGTTTGTCAGCGTCTGGATCATGCGCTTGGAAGAAAGCTCCTTGCCGCTCAGGCGTTGATCCAAAACGGCCATGAGAGGGGCCGAACCGGGTGTTTCTGTGGATTTAACCGTCTCGCGAGCAAATTGGTATACATCACGAATCAGGTGTTTCGACTCCTCGTTGTTTTCCTCGAGCCAAAAGTTGTCGAACCAACTCTTCATGATGTTGACCACTCGGAAGCGGATGGGCTTCTGCTTGCGATCGCGCCATATGTCATAGTCAATGGTGTTCAAACCTTCGGGCGGTTGAATGTTGAAACGCTGCACCAGCAATTCGAATAGCTCGCGTGCAGTTGTGAACGATCGATAGGTGAGGAGGAAGGTGTCCTTGAAGTTCGAGTCCAGCTTGTCGTGGCGGGTGAGCTGCTCTACCAATGCGAGAAGCGTACCTCCCTTCACAGCAGGAGGCGTAGTCTTGAGGTCCCAGGACAGCTCGCTCTCCAGATCGAGACGCAGGAAAGGAGGCATTTCCTCTGGCGCTTGAATGGCACCCTGTGGTGTGGGATCGTCTCCGAGAATCTTTCTGACTTTGGACAAATCGCCCTTTCGGTATTTGTTGGTAGGAGCATCGCCTTCGGTAAAAGATTGTGAGGTGACGAGTGGTGGCCGCCCACTGCTCATGGGGAGCGTGCGAGACTCTGCTCGGGCATGTACAGGGTTGTATGGCATGGTATCGCCTCTCCTGATTTGTTCGCGTTGATACATGTCTTCGCGCATGTTGCTGCTGTTTTGCGAGACAATGCTCATAACCTGTTCCGAGAGTAGCTGCAATGAAAAACCAATGTGCGATGAGTTTTGCTCCAATGCGCGGGCGCACTGCTCAACGTACTTGAGGCGGCCTTCCAAGGACTCGCCCCGCACTTCGGCCCATTCATCACCTAGCGGCCCAGCGACAGCTTGACAACCTAGTATAAGGTCCGATATGTTATCATATAGGCTCTGCTTATACGTTAGGTAATCAGAGAGCTGTGGCGTCTGAAAATTGTTTCCGAGAGTGGAGAGGTCAATCGACTCGATCATCTGGACCCACGGCTTGAATGTCTCCATGACCTTTCCGCCAGCTGTACAGACATTGTTGCCAATAACCTCGTGCTTGTACGGTGTTATGACCTTGTCGGTCACAGTGAGATACTTTTCAAGCTCCCTGATGCTGGAAACCAGCATCCTCTTTTGCTCATCAAGCCTCTCCAGTAACCGTCCATCCAGAATTGCAGCAGGATCTACAAGGCCTTCTTGCTCGTCATCTAGGAAGTTTGACGTGATGGGATCGCGGGGTCCCAGGCCATTATTCTGCCAGCTACCGCCCACGGTACTTCCAATGACGAATCCAGGGAATAATCGAGGGATTTCCTCGCCTCTCTGTTGCTTGGCAACTTCAACGAAACTGAAAACTCCCATGAGGACACCATCGGCCTCCTGCATACACTTTTGTACAGATTCGGCATTAGGCCAATCGGCGGCAGCTATATGCGACGAGATGACCAACTTTGAAAACTTTGACATCATATCTCTAAAATGCGGATATAAAGCCTTGTTGGTGGATATGATCGAGGGCTGACCGGAATGATTGTCGGTGGTCCCGGAGCCAGCGGCCAGCAGTAATCGCAAGTGATCAGATATGTCCTCTGCGCGACTCACATATTCGGCACGATTATTGGTCGTGATCGCCTCACGGTACCGGTCGATAGCCTTCTTCATATCTGTGACCAGTCTAGTCCATGTGAGGGGGTAAGCCGATCCATCATCAAAGAAGGAACGAGGAATGGTAGCAGCCTGCGGCAAGCTGAAGCTGGCGCCTGTGAAGGAGGTGGCTGAAGCCAGCGTAGGCGTTTGGCCGAATCCCGTTGCCGAAGGCAAATTCGTGTTGATGAAAGTATCGCCTCGGACGCGCGTTGCAGGCGAGGTTCCATTCATAGAGTCCATAGAGGGCGCCGGCGATATTCCCACGCCGTCATTGGTATAAGTACGTCGCGCTCGTGACTGTGGGTGAAATGCTTGCGTCAGTTATCACACTCAAAATATGACAGCCAGATGGCAACTATCTGCCAAGTACAATAGACTTGTACTGTGAAGAAAAACTTACTGCCGAGCCTCGAGGTGCCATCATCAACGAATCATTTTCCAGCTCGGATGCAGAGGCAGCTTCCGAGTCTTCGTCTTCGTCCTGGGTAAGGCCTCTAGCCATCATCTCAGGCGGCGGTCGTGTCTTTTCGGGCATATTTACATTCATGCGATCCATGGGCCCCGTCTCATTCAGAGATGTCGGCGACTCTAGGGGCAGCTCCATGCTGCTCTCACCAGTCATAGTATTGTAGTAGAACAATCTGCCATCGCGGGTTGCTTGTGGGATCCAAAACTCTGCGCCGGCAGACTTGATGCCCATATCGGTGCCCTCTAGGGGCAGGCCGTTGAAATCCTCCTGGTCTGATTCGTTCTCGTCATCATACTCCTCCTCGTAGCGGACTTGATCTTCGAAGTCATCATCCTGGGCAACCATCATTCCATTCTGAGCAACTTGGGGCATCTCATCCGTCGCCGAGATGATTTGGCAATAGTTACTTGGGAACCAGCCTCGAACGCCGTTGATCACACCATCCCACCAACCACTCTCGAGTTGTGTGATAACCTGGATGATATCGCCCTCGTGGAAGCTCAGACTTGTGCGATCGTCAGCCTCGTAGTCATAAAGCGCCCGCACGTAAATGGTGCCCGGCGGGGCAGTTCTTATAATGCCGTTCATGTTTGTGCTGTATGTAGATGTAAGAATACTGCGGTCACCGTCAAAGAAGGTCAACGATGCCGCGGCTGGGTCAGAAGTGTCGTCTGCGGCGGTGTGGGCCTGAGATCGCGAGTTGTAGCTAGTCCCTCTTTGTGTCTGTCGTAATGCTGTCGATGGGGCCACAGTCATAAGCATCGTGTTACCGGCTGTGTCTTGGATGCTGATATCGGGCAAAGAACCAGTATTGACATCAAGTCATGATCTGGTACTGCGTGCACACACAATTACAAAGGAGTAAGTGAGTGGTTGAAGGCGCGAGCAAGCGAGTCAGTTGGGTAACCCCTACGCAGCCAGCAGACGAGATCTACAAGCAAGAAGGCGCAAGAAGTCGTATCCAACGGGAAAGTACCCAAAAAGTAATGAGCGGGAAAGAAGAGAAGGACGAGAAGCAGCGGCGACTAGGCAATTGTGTCTAGATTGTCGCCGTTGTCGTTGTCGTCGTTTGTTGTCCCTGTCTTGGGAGTTATCGTCGTCGTCGTGCTTGCGTCCAGCCCAGCTAAGGGGGGAAATAGCGCGTGGATCGAGGGGTTAGGGAAAAGTCGAATCAGCCCCAGCAAAAGGAAGATAGGGGAGGAGACGCGGTGTAGTGCGCCGTCAATCGGGTGGGCGACCCAAAAACCGTCCCCGGGAACACGACTCGAATCTTGTCGGCGGGTGTTGTCGTTGTCGCCTTCGTCGTTGTTGATATTGTCTTTCAGCTGCAAGCGCTGGCACAGGGACGAGACAAATCGACGACTGTCGCGAGAGAGGTCGTGAATGGTTGTCTGTGGTTTGACCCTTCTCCTAACTGGGCGGGTAGGGAAGTAAGTTGGATCGCCCAATTCGCTGATGGGAAAAGGGAACTTGAGCAGGTCGCCCCAGACCCGGCTGACAGCTGGGGTCCGATGCTAATCAATCAGGATCCTTCCTAAAGGTATACCTGCACGCGCTAAATAGATACCTAGATACATGAGGTACGTCGGGTGCGTGTCTCTGGTGTCTCCAGTGTGTGTGTGTGTTTTTTTCTTCCTCTTTTTAATCCTTGAATGGATGGTACCCTGAAGCCCGCCTAGAACACAGGGGGTAACTGGGGGGTAACCTCAACCGTGGGACGCTGCAGTGGGCGCTCAAGCTGGGCGGGCCGTGTGGAGCCCAGGATCTAGGGATTCTGGCTTTGTCTGACCAAAGAAAGTAAGTACGTATTGGGATTCCGATACGGCACGGCAAGCTTTCACAATTCCTGGTCTGCGGGCATCTATCCAAAAAGGACGCCAACATCTACAGTACACAGTAGGTGACCAACTACCAACCAGCATAACTGAAGAAAACATGCCATCACTTTCTCTAACAATTGATGTTTGCCGTCACGTTATGGTGGTTGTTGCTGTTCCCTTTGTGTCCTAGCACCACTCGATTGCTCAACTTTGGGACCCGCCGCGCAGCACAGCACAGAACCACAACCAGCGCTGGTACCAGGAATGCAGCCTACAATTGACTACCTGGGTCCGCCAATGCAGTGGAGAATCAACTGTTGATTATGATGAATTGCATGTGTCTGTACTTGTTGCACATGGTCTGTACTTGGACAGTAAGTATTGGATACGGGCATTCTATCTGCGTGCAAAACACAGCGCGCAACTGGTGCGATTTCAGAAAGAGTCTCGGCATCTCAACTCGATTTTACAAGATACACTCGCTGTCACATTCTTGGACAATATGATCTGAGCGATGTGTGCCCTATTCAGACGAAGTCAGCTCGCAGGCTGCTGCTCTACAAGCACATCAAGGTCCGTCGTTCTCTTCCAAATTCGAAAGAGGGAGAGAGAGAGAGAGACTTTCACTACCTAGGTATGTATGTACTTCGCACAAAGGATATGCGAACTGCCTTGACCCTGACTGGTCGGTCCCTTGCCCCTCTCTTCGCTTCCACCCCCTCCTCGTCCCCTGCTTCGGGGGTTTCTCCCCTTCATGATCAAAGCCCACCTGGCCGCTCCTTCAAGCTAGCATTATGCATAGTGGGTTGCGAGCAAGTACAAGAAGTATATTCTAGAATACCTCATTCACATACGAATATGCCCATGGATACACATGATGCTATGGACGATTCACTTGGACGAATATGTCGATAAATGCGCACAAAGAGCAATATTCGCATGTCAAGTTCTCATAAGCTGTGATGTGCCGCGGAGATGATGACGACAAGGGGCACAATGGAATGGACCAGAGAGCCTGTCTCCATGTTCATTTCGTATCGGCCTGGGAATTTTCCGGTTCGCAATAGACGGTAGAAGGACAAATACCATCACAGCTCACTGTCAGCATACCTAGGTGGTCAGTCGTGTGTGCGGTCTCGAGACATATTTTCAACCCAACGACTTCTTACTCTCGGTATGTTGAGTACTTAAGCGAGCAGCAGAGCCGAAAGTCTAGAGCGACACGCACGCACAGGACCACTGAGTGCAACCTGGGCAATGCTTTCTTTCACAAAAGCGTCAGTGTTGCGTAGGCACTTGGTCAGTTTAGCTGATACGCCCCTTCGTCTTGGTATCGTACATGTGTTCTTTGACGAGTTATGGACCAGCTTGCCAGTCCATGAGATCGGTACGCTTGCTGGTCTATATGCAATATACATAACGTACCAAGCCGCAGGTGGCTTTGTTGAACAGTCTTTGCAACGTTTGAATTTTTTATGCCGTGTCAACCGGTACACAGTGGGCAGCGGAGGATCTAATATCCAGTGGCCAAGCGCTTCATTGGCATGGATCATATCGACCCAAGTCACAGGCCTCTCTCGGTTGTCGCGCCCAGAGGATGGTGATAATCTGGTGCCGTAAAGAAACGGCCCGAGGCTCCTAGCAGATCTCACCTAAACCCCTAATCCTCCACTTACAGAGGACATTGTGGTACTGTCTACGTATTTCCGAGCCGGATCCCGTTCATCCTACGAAGTAAGGCCTGGCCTTCCAGGCTTGCCATGCGGGAAAGTGCTGTTCGAATTGAAGATTCCTCGGATAGAGCCTCAAAAATACCTTGCTTCGGTATTTCGTGCCTCGCCGTGTAGCGCAGAAGTCACATGAAAAGCCCGCCCAGCTTTGGCCGCAAATGCGGTGCTATACTGGCCGCGCGCGAGCACCCGGCAACCAAGAGGCTAAAAGAGGTACTTCGTGCACTACTGCGCGGTTCTGAATTGACAGGGCTTTTGGAGAAAGAACACCAATGACCTGCAGTTACTATGTATACATAGTTGTTCTGGGTTTCTCGTCCTTCCAATCGCCGAATTGCCGCGTGGCATCTCCAGAGGGCCCCCTGTTCTGCGACGGATTGTGCATGTGGAGATGACTGTGTGGATGAGTCGTTGAACAAGCATCAATGATCAGATCAGAACCTGGAGTATTCCGTACAAAGTTAGCACTGCGAACCTTGCATATGTAACCGCAACCCATACTAGTATACTTTGTGTATGTACGTACGGTATTGTGTCTGTACGGTTGCGCTTAGCCAAATAGTCTTACCGACCCTTTGGATAGTCCAAGATGATCGCTACCGTGTACGGGATAAAAGGACGTATGAGACATCACTAAGCAGTCCCCATTGACCGGTCAGCCATGGCTCGAACGATGTTCTTATGGTTGGTGACATGCTGCCTTCGGCAATGCAGAAAGGCATGGAGTCCTCGCAAGGTCGAACCCGGGAAAACCCTCACTTGGTCAACGTGCACAAGCAACTCTCGGAATTTCCATCCTTGACGGTCTGGGCAGGTCATACGTAATTGGAGAATATCTTTGGAGCACGTTGGGCAGAAGACATGTGCTCCTCAGCCTCTAGATGGCCAATACATAAATTCTATCAAGCATGTACAAAACCTAGCAGTGTATCTAGACCGTATCTGCTCATCAAAGAGCGAGCTCGTGCTTTGACCTCGAGGATGTTGTTGATTATGTTCGTCTTCATCTATGCTATGATGAACCAGACGAATCACCACTTCCTGTGGTCCGTAAACTGGCTTACAACAGAACAATCTCAAAGTTTTGATAACAATCAATGTTTTCTTGTCACAAATGACCTTGATAATGAAATTATCAAGATCCAGTCGATCTAGACGTACTCACTGGTTGGATTCACAACTGCTGATTCTATTCAAGATGCTCAGTGGCTGCTCAAATTACCTTGTTAGTCGCGGCTAGCAGTCATTATCCGAATCTATGTCCTCGCAGTCCTTTCCACGTAACAACTGCCGCAGCGGAAGAATGATCGCAGCCGACTCCGTACATCATATCACGGCACCATGCTCTAGTGCGCTTGCTGTTGAAGCAACATTCCGACGAGGACGGGAGTGATTGCCCGTTATGATAATGGGCCAGCATAGTGGAGAACGCCACACTGTTTATTCGGCGCGGACATTAACCTTGTGCTAGACGGTATCCAAGATATCGGTATCCAACTCGGTTCGAGCGAAGTTCGGCCTTCAGGTAGATACTTAGGGCACGCTACGGTCAACATTGAAGCAACTTACCCTGGGAGCTGGCAAGGAACAATTGACAATCTCCTGTCTGCTTCATATTAACAAAGTTGAACCAAAGAATGACCCGACTTTGATACTTGGTGTACATGGTCGAGTATCAAGGACATGGAGAACGTCATCAATGGCGTCTGATTGCAGACCCCGATCCCTCTCTTTACAACGTGCTACTTGAATATGCTGAGTCGCGCCTAGTTTTCAATGTGTCATTTTCCTGTCTTGCCCTTCGACAAATGTCAGTCTGATTGTCTTGTCGATTGCTTCTCTATCTTGTCGAAGGAAGAAAGGGAATGGCAACGCTGCGTCAATGCAACATGCGGAAACCACAGCTCGGAGCATACTCAACAGTAAGCTACGTGGTAGGTCGCATCGTAAACCTCGGTGCCGGCCGACGTCTGAGAGCCGCCGCAAATCGACTTCGCAGGCAGAGTCAACGGCATGGGACACCTTCCTCTTTCGGTCTCCTCTTTCTCCAGTCTTCTGGAAGCCAGGGTTACGTCTACAAACCCCACGCATCTCTCGGTGATGCGTGTTCTCGCTTGTTACCGTTCTGCCCGTCTGGCATGAAACTGTCTAGTGGGCATGCTATCGACTCCGAGGTCGTCCATGCTAGAAATTTCGACTCCAGCTTCCTGGCTTCACCTTCTTCTCTTGCCTAATGGAGCGGACCCCCACGTTACCAGCGTCGCCTTGCCCTCGGCGAACATTCCGGAACGCTCAGGTAAATGCAGGTGTGTATGTTTCAACACCGAAAATGAATTCTGAGCGGACAAGCACTGAAAAAGGTCATCTAAGAACCTTGGCTGTTCCAGCTCCAGCAGCTCGTGATGTTTGGTGCGCCCTGTGCAACGCAAGTCCAGTCAGCTTTAGGCCCAAGAGGTTCCGTCCACCAACCGAGAAACGTGTATCATTCTTTGGTCTGACGAGAGACGGTAGCTGATGTGGTCTCACGACGCACTGTCTTCTGAATGATTGTGCATCTCGCGTAGACTTTCCAGGCGCTTGCAGCCCACACGATGCTGTGCGACGAGAAAGTGTGCCGAAGCCTAGCAATTTCCAACTGGACTCGATCCTGGCGGATTGACGGTACCCACGGATCTGATTATCGCACCAAGTGGCGTGCATCGTGGCCGATTGCGCAGTGGCTTTCATCTGATGAGACAACAGCTATGAAGAAAGACATAAAGAAATAGCACTTTGGAATACGACATCATGCGCATTGCGCGTGTGGGCTGACTGCACAAGTTTCAGAGGATCTCGAATCCTTCGAGCAATGGTTGAGTAACATGGCTTGGTCCCACGATCCTGGGAGGCCCATTGGATGGTACCGGACACTACGTACCCGTCGCGGAAGGCGTTCTAACAAGGACCCATCTCTCAAAATAGCAGTCTGCTGCTGCAGATGAAGCGATACTGCATGTCAATACTCGTACTCCATTGTCGTCAAGCAATCTCACGGCGTGGGGGGACGGGGGACCGAGCTGGTGGGGGATTCCTCAACGAAGTGCCGGTTGGCTGGCTGACAGTCGCGGTTTGCGCGCAACGTCTTGAAAATTTTGCAGAAGTCTTACCATTGCGAAGTACATCGGTACGAACGAGAGTGATTGGCCTGCTACTCTGTACAGATTGTCTTCGCAGAACATGCTGCGTATCGGATATAAACTTCTTCATCTTATCGTAACTTGTGGTATGTGCCCCCATATGAGCCTCTGAGTACGGTGACTAATCATCAATTCACTGCCCCTAGTGACAGTGACAGTGAAAACTCATTTTTGGCAGATCAACTCAATCAGTGGTTGAGTTGAGCCTAGAACGATAGCCATGTGATCTACATCAGCCGGCTGGGGATCTATCCTGCCACAACTTGACTGCCGATATGTAGGGCAAAGGCCTCTAGATCTGTGCCGGTATTGCTTCGTCGGTTTTCCCAACATCAGGGGTTTCCTCGCACATCGCCACTGCAGGCGCGAGAAGAAAAGATCTGCCAACAACGTAGAAGTTGTGAATAGGACATGTTTCGATTCATGGGACTTCACACGGTACGCAGATGTGACTCAGTCGTGGATTTGTCGGAGGGAGCGATGTTGTCCTCGAACAGTGTCCAAACCGTAGGTGGTACAAATCTCACAGATACATGACTGTGGCGACCATGTGGCTTTCTCATCATCATCGTCCATACCGGAATGCCATGGCAGGTAGATGGCGCCTCGGTCTCGCCTACTCATCCACGACCAAATGCATGGTTCGACCCGTCGATGGCCTCCAGCCTCTTCCTCGCCTCGCGGCACTCGAGTCATTGACACTCCTAGAGAGGGTGGCCAGGAAATCCAAATATGATGGGCAGAAAACTCAGATGGGACGACTAGGGATTACCGCAAGATCTACTGCCCGGACTACGGTTGTCAAGATGGATGACGACGGTGGCATCCTTGGGCAAGGCCGGACTGTGCTGTTCGGGTAAACAGTTGGTACGTGATATCGGTGGCCGCGTTTCTATCTATCGATGAAGACTGCCACATGGGTTGGTCCATGGAAGAGTATCTCCAGAAATTTTGGGACAAGAACGTTTAGTATATTGTGTGAATTGTGGCTCGTTGCAATGATTTGGGCTTGACGCTGGACTCGACAGACCATCTCTGGTATCTATTCCAGTCATTTGATATGCACAATGTATACTTCATCCCTGGAAAATAACACCAAGGCGCACGTCAAAAATAATGTCAGTACGAGTTTAGTTATCATTATGGTACCTGTCTTTTCACAGATGGTGGAAGTATACTTCTGTATAAACTGATTCGCATTCGGAGAGGTCCATCAATATAATCTTGCGTGTGGCTTTCGTTCAAGTAAACGACGGTAGAGAGTACTTGACGAATGCCACGAAACGTCTACCAAGGCCATGTACTCCTGCTATTCGGCTCCTAACAAACTGTAACCTGGAGACCCTCTATCAAAGTAAACATATACAATCAAGTCCCGTGACTTTTCGTCATGCAAAACGGAGGTTGCCATTGGAACAGAGTGTCGTCATGCATCCCGCCGGGTCGCTACTAGCGCACCTAATGGCGATCGTCAGGGGAGATCAACTTGGTAGATCCGGAAATGGAAAACCTGTGTTGCCCATAGCAGCAGCAGTTGCAGCATATACTACGGTACGTACATGGTACTATACAGTAGGGTCTAGACAACAGCACTGGGACGAGGTTGAACATTGCACATATTGCGTGTTTATGCGAGTCAACAAGTCTACGTTCACTCAAGGGCAGCTGGGGCCCAACCCAGCACGAGAATGCCATCAATGTTAGATAATAAGCATCGACCAACATTGACAAGCATATGGAGGGCCCAGCAAAGTCAAGCCACAACCACCATTGCCGTGGGCCCCCTTTACACTACATACAGCCAAGGGCTGATGGAAAGATCGATCATCCCGGCTCTGTCTTTCCCTCTCTCTCTCTCTCTCTCTGTCTGTCTGTCTCTCGTCATATGGCAGATGCTATCTTCTGTAGTGGTGTACAGTAGAGGCAAGCCTGGCCCCCCTCGTGGGCCCGCCAGGGGCGAGAACGCAAAGAAAATGTTACCTGCAAGAAAAGGCAAACGCTATCCATGAACATGATGTTAATAACGTATGTAGGCGCGGTCATACCGGGAGGGAGCAGTCACAAATAGCATTTTGACGACATGTAGCATGATTTCACCCCTGGCGCGGATATTACACAGTTTATTGCCCGTAATTATGCAGCAACAGCCAGCAGCTTGACCTGGTCAGCGCCCGTCCTGTCACATAGTATCCCATACTAAGAAACTACCTACTGGCACTATAACCATTCTGTGTGATACTAGTGCACGTACCGGCCTGCTCAGCTACTGTATGCAGCGTCCAGCCAACGCCGTTCCTGCGCAAAACGTGGGTCCCATTTCCGGAAGCCTCCCGCGTAACCCCAGGTCCTCGCTCTCTTCCAGGGATCAGCTTGGATCGTTGGATCGGGTGCTTGACGTTTAGCCAGTCGAGCCAGTTCTCCTTTGGTCTTCAGTTCCTTTCAGTTTTTCCTCTCTTCCTTTTTCCTACTGCAGCCTTTTCTTCTTCTGGATGACCTAGCGGTGCTAGAAGAGCCCCGGCCCCAACTTAGCGAACGTAGTACACACAGCGAGGCTCATCTCCTCGGAACTCGTCATCTGCATTATTGGCAGCAGTGGATAGTGCTGAACCTTTCTGATCAATGAAAGAAGAACGCTTCTTCACAATTGCTGCACAAAGAAGAGCTATTGCTGCATTCTGGCGGAACCCCGATGCAGTTCAGAGTCGCTTATGCTCACCGTCACTTTCTCACCGCTGGCCATCCTCTGTATCTTGCAGCGCTTGCTCACCAGTATAGGGCTTCACCGCATTGCTCTTAGAGTCCCCAAGGTCCCCTGTAGCTACAGGCTGGCCCTGCTGGAATTCGACTCGGCGACAGGCATTTTTGGAGGGGGAAGGCATGCTTTGTCCAGCGCTATGGTCAAAAGCCAAAGCCGAGTCTAGTGAATGTGGGTTGAGTGGAAGGGAAACGTTGATCCTTCTAGTGGAGACCATGCCATGACCCCTCCGACTGGGTTCGTGGAGACGATACTATTCCGTACAAGGCCCAAAAAGAACCCACCCAGTGCTCCAATTTGTCGATCCTGGGTCGAAGTTTGGTCTGACACGAGGCCGACTCGCGATATGCCGGAGACCCGCCTACCATGCTTGCCTGTCGGCAGAAGAGGCCCAGAGGCTTGCTCGCAGAAAACAACATGGACCGGGCGCCAGGTGCTCGCATATCTCTGGGTGCCAAGCTGCTTCCTGATTCTGCTTGCCATGTGGATAGTCAAATCTGTGTCTGCGTTGTCAGGTATTTTTCAGGCCGCCCAGCCTCGTCCAAGTCGTAACCTTTGTCCACTAGAAGAGGCTCTACAGAGTACTAGAGTAGCCAAGGTGCGCGCCTGATCTGATAGGTGCCAAGCTGAGCGGCCTAGTTTCGAGACGACCGAGCAGATCCAGCCCCTCGGTCTATAGACTTTGAGAAAAGTGCAACGAGCGCTCAGAGATGACGAGACGACGAATGGTCCAGAGTGTTGCTTGGGGAATGGGTCAGTCAGTACCTGCAAAGGATGATTCATTCGTTCACCAAGTGTGAAACGCGGATTGCGAGAGTGTCCCCCCCATTTAGGGCTGTCATGGCCTCATGGAATACTTCACCACCTTCAAGGTGGTATGGGTGGGAACTTCTAGAAGCGCAATTCCCACTTGGCAGCAGGTAAGAGACTTCCGGATGCTGTCCCGTCGACTAGCTCGTGTCATCGTAAAGGGGTTTCGCTAGGTAGTCTAGATAAGTAGGTATGGTCGGTCAAAACCCAGCCAGGTTTGCCAGCCATGTCGGGCAGGCCTTTTGGTAGGCCGGTACATCTCAGCTTTTTTAGACGGATGCAAATTATTTGCGAGCAACAAGGGTTCTTTACCTGTCGTCAGCCCGCTTATGTTCCGTACGGTACCAGTAATCTAGAAGCCGCTGGATAACAACCCTGGAAAATTAGATAGAATGCTGTTCCTTGGGTAGAGTTTTCTTTCCATCTATTCGGTGGGAATCCCGGTCCAGGATTGATTTGTTCTAAATTCATAATTGTCCCCTTGGCAGCGTGTCACTGAAGCGAAACCTGTCAATGCTTCTTCTGTGCGCGTCGTTTCCCTTGAATAAATTGCACAGTGTTGTTGCAAAAGCAGCGTGTCATTCGGGAGGGTCCGCTCATCTATACAAGCAGGTACCGTCTGCATGAGGACAAAGGCGATACGATCAAGACCGAGTCAGTATAGTCGACTGCTGGGCAGTTCAGTGGCAATCCGAATCCGTAAGGTAGGCGTTGAAAGTAAAAGATAGAAGAATAGACGACTGGCAATTGGCAATTGAGCTTTGTGGCGCCAACTTCAAAATGTGGAAAGGTGGGGGGCCTCGAGGCACGCAAGCTGAGCTTATTACCAAGTAGCTTGGAATTTCGAAGCTGGTTCGCTTCCAGCTGTCTGGTATTTCAATATGTAAGGTATGTAGTGTCTGCGTCAGTAATGGAGACAGCTTTGGAGTAGTATACACAGTAAGTAGTGTCGGCAGGTACATAATAGAAGTATATCGTCAACCCCGCAGAGTACGTACTGCGCAGCTCGCGATGCTCAATCTCACGATGCAAGCCATTACTTAGTCGCCATGGTGCGAATTTGAGAACCCACACGTGCCAGGGCCACCTGGAGAGCACTCCATTTATATCTTATCAAAGAGATCAATACGTCAGAAAATACAATTTCAATCCAGACCAGACACTATCGATAGAGGAGGGGTATTGTCGAGTATATCGTTCGTTCGGGTCGATCAGAGGTGTCGCATGACACTTCGCTAATAGCGACCCCTCATTTTCGAAAGACGCGGGACCCAAGTTGATAATGTTTCCCCGCTCACATGCTGACCTACCTAGGCAAAGTAGTACACTACATACAAAATAGAGAGAGTTGGGGAGACGTTTCCTTCCACTATCATATTTCCCCCCTCAAGGTTCGCAGCCTCTGGTACGCCGGGAATACTCCTAGAGTTACTTGTTGTCTGTCTAATAGGCAAAAGAGATATATCCTATGACTCTGGTAGGTCAAAGGAGTGATGTAGCCGTTAACCATTGTGTGCCTCTGTACTGTATGAATTCTACCCCAACGCACTTCATTCCTTCGGAAATGAGGGTGCGCGCGGAAGGAGGGCACGCAATATATAAGGTAGATTGTCGTTATTCCGCAGGTGACCCTTTGGCGCATTGCGCCGACCAACCTACCTCTCGTGGCATATACAGTATGTATGTACGGATGAGGTCTTCCAAGGTTCAGCGTCCTGGGTAATCAATGTACGGAACACAGTACGTATAGATTCCTTTTGGCCCCGTCTATGGACTGTTGGATATTACGGACATGGAAATTACTTGGGGGCCACTGACATTTGGAAGCACCAGCCTCGTTCTCGAAGGGCTGCAGTTTCTCCATTCCCATGCATGCCTGCCGGTCAATCCAACGTACGTACATTCTAATAACAGACTAGGTACATACTCACTCACGCAGACAAACCACGGTACGAACACATCATTGCCTACCTCTTGGGTTAGCCGTCATGCCGAGTCACTTTTGAGCTCGAGGTTGCCTAGCTACTTCGGGAACGAGCCTTGGCTGCGTACATAGTAAATGCATCATTCAGTTCTCCAAACCAGGAGCTATAGATAGGTTTGGTCATGCTAGCCTGTGGGAAATGGTACCTGTCAATCCTCAGCCCGTACAGCCCGTAAGGGCCGGCTGGCCAGAGGAAAAGAAGGAGACGAACCGCATACTACTGTAGTAGTAGGGAGAGGTCTTTTACCGATTAGGACAACTTGAGTCAGTCGTCATATCGGGTTTGTCCATTGCTTGCATCCCGAACCCAATTCGCAATTTTTGTCACTGCCGTTTTGGGCACGGCCACAGCAGGCTAATACAACGGCGCGAAGTCGTACGATGAATCAAGGCGTGGGAGGTCAAGTATCGAAGTCTGCCAAAATTTGCTCACCAAGGCCCAGTCTTGTTGTTCCGCTGCACATGTGAACGAGAGAGGATGATAAGAGCCTGTCTGGTGGTCGACATACTTAGTGTTTGGAGTTGGGAAATATCTTGTTATAATCTTCCTTTGGGTTGACATGAAGTGACAACCAGTCATCCCTGTAGAGGACACTCGTCAATCAGCCGAGAGTGGGATGCGCAGACAGCTTGGAGAAATCAGAGCTCGTAGCAACAGAAGGTGCAGCAACGCTGCATGTACCAAAAGCCACGGGGAAGAGCCGCGAGCCCGTCCGACGGTGCAACCGCTAAAACAGCAATCCGTCGACACCGGTCCTTAGGGATCCCTCCACTCGGTAGCGGCGAGCGCTGCGCACTGTATTCGCTGACAGGAGCGGGACGGGCAGGAAGGCGTACGACAATAGCCATGCAAAGAAGGCTAGATGGACCAGGGAACATTTGAGCATGAACCCAGTGCGAACAAAGGCAACCCAACCCAACGCGGAAGAAGTGTCATGGTTGACTTGTTTGATCTTGTCTCGAGGAAATCAGGTTCACTGACTGGTTGGACATGCGAGCATGACCATTTTGGAGACGCGTTGGCGATTTCCAAGAGGTTGGGAAGTGTTATCGAATAGCGAAGCGCAGCCAAAGAGTCTGTTTGACAATTGACAGGTTGCAGTCCGCTTCCTGACAACGCCTATTATCGAGAGACGTTTACTTCCTAGCCAGTAGGTTAATGCATGTGTGAGCGTGATGTATGTGGCCTTCCCTGGCCCGTTGGGAAGACACCAAACCTGCTTCAGAAGGAGAATTTTATCTACTTTCTACCTCTCCAAAAACCTGAAGACAGTGACGGCGCATTGGAAACAAAAATGTTGCTGCTTTTGTATCGCTGAATTTTATTAGCTAGTACTGGGGATCGAGAAAAACACGGGCTTGTGGTGGATTCAATAATGAATGGTCGTGTCGCTGACAACGAACGAGGCGGGGGGAAGGAGACATGGGCATGTCCCACTTGCTGGGTACCTACTGTATGTAGAAATAAAGGTTGGCTGGCAGTCAAGTTACAACACAGTTCAAGTTCAAGTGCTGGTAGATGCAATCAAGATAACTCGAACGTACATAGAATGAACGGTGCAGTGCGGGCATCCATTATGTGAAGGTGCGTGTGCTGTCCGCTTCGGTTGCTTGGGCAGTGTTCCTTGTTTTTTCTTCTTCTTCTATTTCTCCCTGTTGTTCCGTAAATGGTCTGTCTTCCCTTTGGGGGGGTACATGTTGCTATTCGCACGTTCCAGCCAAAGAGGAAGCCCCACCTCGAGCCCAGAATCGCGGCCACCCCCCCAGGAACTGCTTACCTCAAGGCAGCCTAGCTTCTTCGTTGTCGCATCCCAAAGCAACGACAGTTCACATTGATCACCCCCCATCCACACCCAGCCCACCACCTATTCTCGGCGACCATCAGCACTTTACGCGTCGCAGCATCAATTCACAGTGCCAAATGCGAGACGACTGCAACTAGACCTGCCCAAGAGATTCGCACTGTCTCGCGTTCCTGGGCACAGTTGCACCACGTTCCGTCGCCTAGCCATCGCCCATCGGCTGTCCATCGTACTCACGAAACTCTCGAACCCCCGCCAGTACCCCACCCCAGCTGGTCTCGCACGTTGACAGCTCCGTCCAAGCCGTCATTGTCCCTCACCCCCCGCCGCGAATCGCGAATCGTACTGGGTAAGCCTCCGTTTCCTTCAGTCCGCTGCAATTTGCATCCAAAGTACCGCCCCTGCGCGCACTGTGCAACCTCCCTTCCCAGGTTGTGTTGTGTGCTGTTCTGCTGTGCAAAGGCGTACACTGGCTGCGCTGCGTTGCGCTGGCCACACTGCACTGGCTTTCTGTCAAGCTGTGAGCAACGCCGGGCCAGTCCCCTCCCCCCTCCCCCTCCCCCCCAAACCCGCCGCTCTCCCTCCCTCTCTCCCAACCCAAGGTTTTGTCCCTCCTTCCCCTCCTTTTTTTTCCATTTTCCATTTCTCATCATCTAAGAACCCCTCCAACCCAGAGCCAAAATACACATTTGCGCATTTAATTGCGACAACCCGCTCACTTGCGCCGACTCTCAGCAGCCGTGCGCCCTTCTCGGATACCTTGTGTATCGAGAATAATTTCTGGCTTAGGCCACTATCTTTTAATCACAGCTCATTCCATGACCCGCATATCGATACAAATGACCAACCATACACAGTTCAGTCAAGAAGACACACTTTAAAGCCCACGGGAGCGCGTGTGCGAGCGAGCGAGGAGAGACAGAAAGAGACTCAACGGAGAGAGACAGAGACAGAAGCCATTCCCACACTTTTCACCAGCAAGGCAGACCTGCCATTTTTCAAAGCCGGACGATACTCAACTATCGCTCTGTGAGCACGCATTTGCACGCCAACTGCGACGAGAATCGAATCAGCCACTACCTGCTCTCGAGCGCGTATCACTGATCTTGACATCGAATCACCACACAGTATTGCAAAAGAATCAGCAAGTGTGTCTGATTGCTCCCCTTCTTCCATACACAAAGGACAGAGATTCAACGACCTGCCCGAGATGCCTGCTGCAAACGTAGCCGTCGCTGCAGCGACGTCGGTCGCCTCCACACCAACCAATCGGAAATCTTCAGCAGTTGCTACCGGATCGCAGCCTGAAAGGAAGTACAAATGCCAGTTCTGCGCCAGAGCCTTCAGTCGCAGCGAGCACAGGAGTCGTCACGAGCGATCACGTAAGTTTTCACCATCCTTTTTTTTTTTTCCTAAAAAAAAAAGCCACTTGAGCGACAACCCCTCTCGCCTCCACTCGACTTGAGATGGAGATACAAGAAGTTATATCATTACCCCTCAACACCATACGAAGTGTCGCGCGACGCGATCCTTCCATCACGATACCCCTCCATCTTCAAGTTTTATGCATATTGTCAGTCATTCTACCAGACACTTCTCTAACAAATCGATTTCTACAGACACCAAGGAACGCCCTTTCAAATGCATGAAGTGCCGGAGTACCTTCGTGCGCCGTGACTTGCTGTTGCGCCATGACCGGACTGTACATGCAAAGGATGGCGGCGTCCCTCTTCACAGTGATGGCAAGCGCCGTGCTGGTCCCAAGGCCCCTCGCGCCGTCGGTGGCCCTTCAAAGTCATCTATCGCGCTGGACAATGCCACACTCGAACAGCTAGAGGCCAGTAGCGAAGGCAACTTCGATGTCGAGACAGCTGCCATGTTGATAACCGATCTTCAACATAAGACTGCCATGCGACACAGCGGCTTGCCTTTCGATGCTGCTCCGGGCATGTCAGGAATGGCATATGCACAGAACGATACGCCAATGATGGATGCATCAGCCAGCTTTTCGTCACAGCCAATGCCTGATGTTCTGCCTCGGGGAGATGTTCCTTGGGATGCCTACTTGACGGAACCCCACCCTAAGACACACTCCGTGATATCGTCGGGTTCCTACAACGATCAGCAGTCCCTTGCTTCTGTGAGTACTCCCAGAGCCCGTATCATGTCCAATACCACCCCCTAGCCGTTCAGGGCCATTTCCTCAAAGACAAATACAACTGCATGACCTCGAATCAATTACTAATGTTTACTAGGCCGCCAACTCCAAGGCTCCTCAAGTTTTGAACGATGATGAGCGGAATATGATCCTGGACAACATTCGGGTCCATGACAGTGAACGCGCAATTCCAGACGGCTTCCGGGTCCCCAACCTGGCCTGTTTGAATCGCTACCTGTCAACGTACTTCAACCTGTTCCATCACCATCTGCCATTCTTGCACCCTGCATCGTTCAAGCCCACCGAGGTCTCACCAGCACTCCTCCTCGCTGTTCTGTCCATTGGTGCATTGTATGCATTTGATCAAGATCAAGCTTACCTAATGCACATTGGTTCTAAAGTTCTGGTCAACCAGTTCTTGCAGAACAAGGAGAACTTCAGCTCCCGGAAATGTCCTCTGTGGACCATGCAAGGCTCCCTGCTTAACATGATCTTCGCCAGCTGGAGTGGTGATGCCAAGGGTTTGGAATGGGCCTGCTCAATCAAGAGTCTTCTTGCCAACATGGTTGCCGGCAACAGTTACGAGCTCAAGCTCCGGACAGAATCTCGCGGTGGAGTTCAGCCTACTCGTGCTGAGTGGGTCGAAGATGAGGGTTGCCGCCGCACCTACTATGCGGTCTACATCTTCTTCGGCTTGCTCACGATGTCGTACAACCACACACCGGCTATTAGCTTCAACGAGTTTGAGGAGTTGCAACTCCCATCGTCTGAGGGGCTGTGGAACTCCAAGGTTACAGATGAGGAAGCCTGGCAAGAACAGCTCAAGGCTTCACCTGGTGTCACCTTCATGGAAGCACATGATAACCTCTTCCAAGGTGAGGCATTGAAGTACAGTGCCTTTGCAACGCGTGTTATGATCAACGCTCTGTTTTTGGAGGTGTGGTATCACAAGCGTAGCCCTGAGGCTTTGCAGGATGTCGTGACTGAGTACAAGCTCAGACTCGCTCTGGAGACCTGGGAGAAATCTTTAGATCTCTGCGAACCTGAAGCCGACACAGTTCCGCTGAGTGCGCCTTACAAGGGCCACCCGCTCATCTTCAATGCCCGAGCCATGTACCGCAATGCACGTGCACGCCTTGAGGTTGATCTCAAGACTGTGCAGGAAGCGCTGCGTTACCACGATCCTTACGAAGTAGCCGCAACCATGTCGGCTGCTCGTGATCGTGTTCGACGCTCTGGCGAGATGCTCAAGGTTATCGAAGAGTGTTATAACTGCATCGAGACTGCCATCCGCCAAGGCGTGCGCTGGGTGGCTCGTACCTCTCCTACCAACTGGAGCGTCGAGCATCCTCTTGCTGGCATGGATCTGATGATCATCCTCACTTTGTGGCTTTACCGTCTGGAACATGACGAGGAGCCTGCATCTGAGGAGGAAGGAGCCATGTACATGAAGATCCGCGCTCTGTTTGAGAACGACTCGGAGAACCCTCTGACGTCTCAGCTGAGCTCTGTCGTTGCAAACTTGTGGGGAGCAATTCTCTCCGAGGTGGTCGTATGGGGGTAAGTTGAATCATTCTATCACGTTTACATTTTACAGAACACTAACAGTCATTTCAGCATTACCCGTCTTATGGGCGAGTCCTTCCACCTTCATGCTCAAGCACTTATCGGATACGTGGATGACGTTGAAGCGTCTTCCAATGTGTCGACACCATCAATGATCTCCCAGGGTGCCGATGAGGATAGCGTGTACTAAAACATATTGATGAGACCACGATTTCATTTGTTTCCTGCTAGTGTTTTGGTAGTATTTCCTTAAGGGTGATGGTGGGATTCCTTTGGCATATACCTCGTGCTTCGTCCCTTGGTGGTTTCTGGTCGGTCAGGCGCCAAAAGGGGGCTCAAACGGAGTTTGCGATCTCATTGGAGTTTCCTTGCTTGACGCGTCTCTGCATTCTGGTCACTTGGTAATAAGGGGAGGCTCAGCTCGGTCAGCGGCCTATGCTCTCAATGACACAACTGGTGGAGGGGAAATATCAGCGCCGTATGCGCACTTAATGTGTGAAGCAAATGGTGGCTGGTCCATTTCGGAATTCTTTTCCCCTGCTCTGTTGTTACTAGCTACGGCACCTTTTTGTTTTCTGTCTGCTTTTGTTACTGTTATTTCCTGTTTCCTCTTTCCTCGCATCTTGTTTTTCTCTCAGATACCTTGTTCGAGTTACTGCGCATCACCCGTTTCCTTGCTATTTTGTTGTTGAGCATTTCCTTATCCTCCTCACTCGCCCACCAAGCCAGGTTTGGTCGGATCCTAATGCGATAGACGGCATATACGAACTGGAAATGGAACACAAGCCTGGTGGCTTTGGCGTGAGGGGGGAATAGCGCGAACCAGATTGATTCTTCTAATTGGTCTGCTTGGATTTTGGTGCCTTTCTGACTGTATAGATACATCGCGCCTGAATCAAAAACTTCTTCTCTCCATTGCGCAAAACTGAAGCATGTTGGCTGTGTGATTGATTCGTGTTACTTGACTGAATCAACCACGTGAATAAATACACATGCTGCATCTGTCATTTAAAAAGTAGTGAGTATCCATGCTCGCGTGCCAGAGCATTTTCTCAGTCAGCCACATAAGTTTCTATTTCTTAAGTAAGATGACCTGCCGCAGATAAAAGAGAGCTTTCTTTTTCAATCTTGTACTTCGTAGTTGTAATTTCTGATATGACCGGGCCAGTAATAACATGAATCGACTGGTTAAAATGCACAGTGTTTCATTATTCTTGCTTTTCCCTCTCCAGCAGCGGGGCGTGCAACGTATCACTGCGCAATCACCTCAAAACAGTTCAAATTTTTTCCAAAAGACGAAGAAACGATCCCAAGGTACACGTCGTACCAACAGGGTCACCCCGAGCTTTCATAGGAGGAGTGACAGCTTTGCATGAGGCGATGAGCACTGGTCATTTCTCCATGTTAGGCTCGGTAGCAATGGATCATGTATGTTTTATGCCAGGGGAGGAGAGGGTGGAGGGAAAAAAAAGTCTTCCATGGTGTTTTCTTCTTCTTGGCTCTAGCGTTTGCCAACCGGAAATTCATGCCTGGTTTCAAAACTTGTGGCCGAGGTGTCTTTTTCTGCTGGCCACTGAAATGGAGGACAGTTGATTTGACAGATCCTGCCGCGGGCTTTATGGGATATGCTGCTGCTACCCGAAACACGACAGGTGTGATGATCTCTTTTCTCCCCCTCCAACGTGGTGCTGCTCTCTGTCCCTCCCGATCCCGAGAGCACCATACTGGTGGGCTTCCATCAGTTGATCCACCTGGCCTTTTTTCTCTTTGCTGTGTGGTCAACGCTGACGACGCAAATAATTCACAGGATGAAACGAAGAAGGAAATCCGCAGCGCTTTGGCTGGCCTTGTCGATTTGTGCCTTTTTGCCCCAAACCCTGGCCGACTGTGAGTGTGGCTACTCTGTTATCACGGGAGACGGCGACGACGATAACGATGGTGGTACCCATGTCTTTACCGACCTCCTCGAGGCGGATTTTGTCCACGTCGATTACGTGGGAGCGGGCGCAACTACCAAGGACTGGGCGACACAGATGTATAATATGAGCTCCCAGGCGGCACGAGGGTCCTATGGGGAGTCATTTGGAGCTGCCGAGATTGACAAGGACTTGGTCGAGGACGCAAATATCTGGACGGGCGATGGCGCAGACGGGGACGATGTAGGACTGAAGCTGATGGTCCGCAGCGAAACTGTCGACGGAATGATCGAAGGGGGCCAAGTTGCAACGACTGCTGGAGATTATTTCTGGGGAAGCTATCGTGCCAGTATAAAAGTCACCGCTGTACAGGCGAGTACCCAACCAACTCCATATCTCTATTTTTTTCCCTTGTCGAATCAAGTGACATGGACGAGCTCATGTCGTCGTGTACATTTTCTTGGCACAAGACAAATGTCCAGCCCCTCATGGTCCACGATGCGATATTGATAGAACCACACTGACTTAACTCTCTGGAACATAGGGAACATGCAGTGCGTTCTTCTGGGTGAGTCTCATCTCTTCTTCCTCTTTCTGCCAACACTGGTGCTCCAGTTGGCGACCAGGTACATCAAGTCACTAATTCCTACATACCTCCATAGTATTTCAACGATACGCAGGAAATCGATCTCGAATTCCTCTCGAGGGAGTTCAGCACCTCGGGCTCACACTATCCCGTGAACCTAGTCCTGCAGTCGCCGCGCTCCCGCTCCGCCGGCTACGATGCCTCGGGGACGGGCACTTTTGTCAACGCCAGCCTGCCCTTTGACCCCACGGCCGATTTCCACGAGTACCGCTTCGACTTTCTGGCGGGTAGGGTGCTCTTTTACGCCGACGGCAAGGTGCTGGCCACCATGACAAACGACGACGACAATGGCTCGGGGGCGGGATCGGGAGCGGGAGGAAACGCCGTGCCCACGACCTCGGGCAACCTCATCCTGAGCCACTGGAGCAACGGCAACGCCGACTGGAGCGGCGGGCCCCCCGCCCGCGACGCGGCCACCGTGGTGCGCTACGTCAAGGCCTACTACAACGCGTCGTCGCCGGCGCGGCGCGAGGCCGCGGCGGCCCGGTGCGTGGATCCCAACGCCTCGACGGCCGTCTGCGCCGTGCCCGAGGGCGATGCGACCTATTTCTTCATGTACCAGGACAACATGACGGCGGGCCAGGGCGGGACCGGTGGGAACACGGATAGTGGTGCAACGACTGGGCTTGGGCGAGGGACAGGGTCAACTGTGGCGTTTTCTGTTGCTCTTTCGGTTTTCATATGGGTCTGTGGGTTGATGTGATGTGAAATGAAGGATCATGACGGGGTTTGGGAAACGCTATCAGAAGCCACCTTTTATGAAGTTCAAGGATGTATGATTTTGCCCTGCAAGAATCGTGGTTGGCTCAGCATGTCTAGGTTCTAAGCAGGCCTTGGCTTGAGGCTCTTTTGGCAGGTCACACATGTCTCGTAAATTGTTTCTGGGTAATATAATTTGGATAAAAGCATAATTCCAATGTAACGTGATTGATTGAACGACAGTCCACGATGTAGACCTCCCAAAGCAAAAGATATAAATACTGGCCAATAGAGGTCGCCGGCAAACGTTCCCATAAAAGAGAGCTGCAAAGAGAAATGATCATCATTGACCGAGGAAAAGGTATATACAGTAAAAGCATCCAGAAAGTTGCTGCTGACAAACGAAAAAGGCATGGTTGTCATGTATGCGAAAACGTGAGGGAATTCGCACCAGAAAACGACAGATTGGTAGATCACTTGGTTTTGGCAAACCTCTGCTTGAGGAGTGACTGCCACTTTCTAAACCCATCGAATGTCGACTTTCTCCGTTCCTTGGTTCCGGTCGGAGGTGGCGCCTGTGGTTGCTCTTCCCGGATCACCTTCTGCTGCTCATTCTTAGCCGCGGCTGCGATATGGCTAGTCGAGGCTGTCGAGCTGACACCGCCGAGCGTCACTGTCAATAGCGATGGCGCACCGTCGAAAACACTTCCGGACTGGTCACCGCCGCTCGACGGACCTACATCATCGTAAGGGAAGGCGTAGCCTCTGAGGTCCGAGTTGGTCTCGTGGCAGATTCGCGAATAGTGATTGGTGACGGCATTCTTGTAGTAATTGCTCACTTGTTCCCCCTCAGGCTGCTGCGAGTTGATCAGCAGCGTGGAGCGGTTGAAGGCGGCGGCAAGTCGAGCTCCAATGGCGCCCATCTCGGGGACGTTGCTCTGGTAGTTGCCAAAGGGTCCAGTGCTGCATGAGAATATATCGGCTGCAGACGGTTGAGCAAAAGACCCGGCACCGTCGAATGTGAGATTCCCATTGACGACTTTTCCAGTCACATTGCCCCACTCAGCTTGCGTGTTCACAGTCAAGGTATCGGACGAGTATTTCTGCCATACAGAGTCGACATATGACTGATAGTATCCCTTGAACAAATTGTTGTTCATCACGATGCCACTGTTGGGGCTCAGCGCACGCAGGTTGGAGCCACCACCAGGCGCCTTTATGATGAGCTGGCTCCAGCCGGCATTGTCGCTATTGTCTTGCGCTATGAGCTTGCTACAGACAGTATCGAGACCTCCAGAGGCCAACCCGGTTACGGACTGGACAGCACCGCTTTCGTTGCGCAGGTCGAGCGCAATGGGCAGACTGACAAAGTCGACATAGCTGATGTTCACAAAGAGCTGATATTCATTGAAGGTAAACTCGCAGAATCCCCAAAACAGATTGTAGTTGGGATCGCTCGGGTTGGTGACGCTGGGCTCAACAAGGGCCGGACCCGGGTTCACCAGAAAGGTGAGCTTGCCGTCCAAGCAGAGCCAAATGCGACCTCCAGCGATGCGTGGGATAGTCACGGTTTTTGTTGACCCAGGAGCCCCGAGAGGTATAGCACAGTCGGCGGCCAAAGGCTGTAGTGTTGCTGAAGGTGACGCTGGGCTGTAGACAGTCTGGCCGTCTGCTTGTATGAGGATCGGGACATTGTTGTTGTTCAAGTCCAACCCTGTGATGTAAGCAAATGCATTTGAAGAAGTGGTATTGTTCTTCAATGCCAATTGCACAGTAGAATTCGTCATATTGACGATTCGTAGGTATGTAGACAGTAGTGGGTTTCGATGCTGGTTAGGGTTGAGTTGTATGATCCGACGTGAGGAAACGAGGGCTATAGACTGACTTTTAATCTATTCGAGACCCAGTACAAAACTTATCACATTTCCTAGAAGGGGAAAAAACAAATAATGATCAGATGCTGCTAACGAGTCTGAATCATTACTAGGAGTCCCCGGATACTGGGACTTGGCTCGTGACCTCGAGGATGTCTTATGGGCAACTAGAATGCGTGCTGCTAGGGAAGCAGTACGTAAAAACAAAAGGACGTCGAGTATTGGATGCGATGGCTGAGCCACCTTTGCAAACTTGCCAATACCCTTGTGAGCCAGGAGCGTGATGTATGATGGGTTCCAGTACGGCCGACGGGCTTACAATGGAGAAGACAGAATGATGGACAGACAGAGAGGCAGACATCTTGTCTGTCTACGTGGTCTTGAGAGAACAGGACGGTAGGAAATCTGAAGTCATAGTAGTCCCGGTGGACCCCGGCCGACCCCATCCATACATACACTACGTATCCAACCTACCTACCTACTTACAGGCTTGGAACGTCGTAGTGTAGCACGTTGGCTGTCTGAATGGGGTGGATGTCCTTGCTTTGTGGCATTGACGCTCGTCTATCGTGCCAAGATCTGAGAAATAAAGACCATCAGGCATGAATGGTCGAGTCACGCTCTCCATGACATGCTGGCCGAGTACCGAAATAGCGAGAGCGCCGCCGGCCGTACCTAGAGTATAGCAGGCCCCTTGACTACCTCAAATAGGCATTGTGGCGTCGTAGAAAGCAATCATGATAGGCCTTTGGGGGTTGCTGGGGCACAGAGCCAAGAGAGCTGGAAAAAGGCTGTTGCTGTTGACATAGTCCACAAGACCCCAAAGGGATCGTCGTAGGCCAACTCATCTGCTCAAGTTCCATTTCTTGGGTGTACATACTTCGAAGACGGGAGGGGAAAACTAAAAGACCCTCAAGCAGTCTGGCAAGTCAAAAGCCCAAAGCTTGCTTGCTTGCTTGTCTGTTTACCTACCGAAGCTAGCTCAAAGTACAATTTGTGGAAATGTTGGAGAATGACGTTTTGCAAAACCAGGACCTACAGTAGGGGCGCTACCTTGATATTGTAACCCAGACAGGCTTCGGCAGCAGGCTACTTAGCAGGCTTGTGGGTGGAGAAAGCAACTCTTTTGTTGTCTATGGTGGTCCTTTCGTCCTGCAATCCACAAAGACGACCGACGGCGGACATTGGTGCAAACTGTTGCTAAATTGGGGTCATCCAGTCTCGCCAGTATACACGCGGCCATGAATTGTCTCAGGATCCTGCACAATTGACAACTGACGGGAAGCTAATAGCGACAATAGACTCGGCCATGATCCGTCATTGCTCATGACTTGTGACTGACTGCCTTGCTGCTATCCGACCGAGGTCGATAACTAAACTAATCTTGGTACGAAGGGTACAGTAGCCTTGGTAGGTACCTACCTATATATTCCGCCCAGGGTATGTAGGTAGCGCATTTCCGTGCCGTCCCATGCCGGGTTGGCGGGCAGGGCGGGCTGGCTGGAAGGGAAGACTTGCGTGGCTCCGGCAATGTGACTGATGAAATAAATAAGTTGTGCAACGTAAGAGAATATTTATTGGTTCTAGGGTTTTCTCAATCTCTGCCAGCCATGTCATGTTGTCTCTCTGCGCAAGGTTGAGTAAGCAAGCAAGAAAGAAAGAAATCATCTAGGTTACATAGCTAGGTTAGGTACGCAAATACGCAACAAATCCCAAAGGTTTGGCCACTGAGGCTCTTCTCCGTCACACCCACCGCTTACCATCCGACTGGTTGGCTGCATTGTCGCTCACCTGACGGCCCGTTTGACCGGATATGGGTGTTGAAGACTTGGACGATCGGACGAATTGAGCGCCAATACTACCTGGCCGCCAAACTTGGGGTTCATCAGGTGCAGTCTTGGAGAAGCTCTGGCAGTTGTATCGGGTATGCAGACCAAGAACGAAAGCGCCCCCGGACTCTACCACCTATGTTCGACACTTGATTCCCCAACCCCCCAAGTTTTACCCCAGCTTTTCCCCAGCTCGGCGAAGTGAGCGAGTGCGTCAGCAAAATCATCACGAGTTGGCATCGCCGGACCACATAATGGACGAATTATAGCGACGCTCTAGCAAAGTGTTACAAAAAGAGAGGAACACTGGGGGGAAAGGTTTAGTATAGCCTGTCTGTTTGGTGGTATGTTGATCGCCACTTACAAGCGTGCCGTCTTGTACGCTCTTTTCCAAAATGATTATTGCTCAAGCCGTGGACATTGCATTGTCTCTCTCGTGCATGAAGTTGGAATAAAATCAATGTCCAACAGACAAACAAATCATACTTGACCATGGCGCATTTATTGCAAGTCATCTCGAGGGAGCTCTAGTGTCGACTTCATGCATATTATCTTCAAGATAGCGCTTTCACCCTCTTGCAACGAGTCACGCCTCTGCGCAAATTCATGAGACTTCCAGTGAGAAAGACGACAGTCTCTGGGGACGAAGTGGATTGTCGAGCATCAATATCCCATCCCATACGGTGTGTAGTGACTATCTATACCTCGGCTCTCTTGCAATAGCATTCCATCTAGCGCCAGTGGAAAAGAAATACACCACGAATACTGCTGAAAGTTCGACGACAGCCCTGGAAAATAGGGTTCAAGGGGGCGGTTGCAGGAGATCCCTCGATTTGAATCGGTAGGGCAAGCACATGGGAACCAAGATCTCGAGTCTGGCAAATGATCAAACATAGATGCGTCGAAAGGAATAGGCAAGTTAACCGCTGGCGTCAAGCTCGAGTTCCAGCCCCAGCCTCATCTTTGGTTTCTCAATGCTGACTGGAGGTGGGTGGATTTAATATAAACTAAGTAGGGTGATTTTCCAATTAGCTGTCGCAATACTTGCTAAAACAGATTAAGTGGTTGAAAATAGTCTGCATCTAGTACTGAGACATTGAACGTGGTTGTTCTCATCGATGTAACCGACCTATATCTGCTTTGCTATCAAGGCACTATGACTGAGTGAGTGATGTACCTGCATGACGCTCTCGGATTTCAAGTAGGCTCAGCAGATAGTGGATATACTATCAAGCAAAAAACATTGATACTCAGTATAATACATCGAAGATCGAAAGCATCTGAGATCCAAGGCGCCAATCATTTTTGCTCTGTAGAGTGATTAATTGTACTTGAAGATAATTGGTCGAGGCAAATGATAACCATTGAGTGACGCCCGCCCAAACACTGACTGGCAGCACTGGGGCGCCTGGAGGGGCTTAGTGCTAACCAACGGGACCTATGTACTCAGTATGGAAAAAAGTAGTGGGGTTTGCTAATCGATAAGCATCCGCCAGAAAAAAAAGTCCTGGGCCAGTGACACTGCATGGCATTTGAAGCCTCTAACCCACCCATCCGATTTATTAGCCAGCCGTCTTCACCTCGTTGCGCCCTGTACCGGCATTTACAAATCACGACCGTCCGTATAGAATAGCCCAACATGGCCAAGAAGAGAAAGGCTTCCAGTAATGCTGCCGAGCCCAAGGGCCCGCGCGAGTACGACCCCAAGGATGCGCGCCTTGGCCCCGTCACAACCTACGAGGACGTCGCCGACGACCAGGAAAAGTACTGGATGAACCAGGACGCCATCATGTTCAACGATGGGCCAAAATCCAAGAAGCAACGGCGCGCCGAGCAGGAGGAGGAGTTTCTCGAAGACTCTGAAGAAGAGGTCCTAGCCTACGACCAGGACTCGGACGAAGACGACGACGACGACGACGAGCTAGAAGAGCTTGCCCGCAACGCGAAAAAGTTTTCTAAAAAGGCCAAGGGCGCAGACTCAGAGTCCGAAAGGGGCGACGAAGGAGAGGAAGACCCGGGCTGGTGGGGCTCGTCCAAGAAGGAATACTACGATGCCGACCAAATACAAACCGAGGCCGATGCGCTCGAGGAGGAGAAGGAGGCGAGGCGTCTGCAGAAGAAGCGACTGGCCAAGATGACAGATGAAGACTTCATCTTCAACGAGGACGAGTGGCTCGCAGAGAAGCCAGAAGAGAAGGAGGACGCCGAAGTGGTCACCGAGGTGCTCAAGGATGTTGAGATTCCAGAGGACATGTCTGCCGAGGAAAGGTTACGCATCCTGCAATCTCGGTATCCAGAGCTGGAATATCTGGCTGAAGAGCTTCTCGAGCTGCAGCCGTTACTCGTCACCCTGCAAAAGGAGGCTGATGGTCAGACGAGGAAATCCATCGCCACCGTCAAGTACCGTGTTCTCGGTTGCTACGTCGCCACCCTGGCCATGTACTTTGCGACTCTGACCTCTCCAGCGCGCGATTCCAACGGCAGCACCAAGGCTCTCGATCCCGCCGAGCTGCGAGACCACGAGGTCATGGGCACTCTGCTCGAATGCCGTGAGGCGTGGCAGCGCGTGAAGGACTTGAAGGCACCCAAGCCTGCTGAGGTTGCCACAGAGGCCCAGCAGTCGGCAGATGAGGATTCATCTATGGAAGATCTCACCCTGGCATCGCTCAAGGCTTCCAAGGCTGCTGATCAGACGAACAAGGAAAAGAGAAAGGCAAAGCAAGCACAGCGCAAAGCTCAGGAAATTGAGGAGTCCCTCGCAGATCTGTCGACGCTCGTGTCCAAGGCAAATAAACCAAAGAAGACCAAGACAGAGGCCATTGCCGACGATAACTCAGACTTTGGCGAAGAGGAGGTCATGGATTCCAAAGCAGCGGCAGAAAAGGCGGCGCGCAAGAAGAGTCTGCGCTTCTACACTTCTCAGATTGTCCAAAAGGCCAACAAGAGAGCTGGTGCTGGACGAGACGCGGGTGGTGATATGGATATCCCCTACCGAGAACGACTCAGGGATCGCCAAGCCCGTCTCAATGCCGCCGCAGAGAAACGCGGTCAGAAGGATTCAAAGCACGGTGCTGACCTGGGCGATGACAGCGATGAAGAGACTCAGAAGGCTGCTGCCATTCGGGATGACGAAGACGAATATTATGACATGATCGCCGCAAGAACCAGCAAGAAGAAGTCCGAAAAGACCGCAAGAGCAGACGCATTGGCTGAAGCCTCAAAAGCCGACAGGGTGGTAGAACAAGAGGTTATTGGAGACGATGGCAAGAGAAAGATCACGTTAGTACTTGCCCAGTCCATATTGACAAAAACGCAGCAAGACGAGAAGCTAACCATGATACAGATATGCCATCGAAAAGAACAAGGGACTTGCACGTAAGTATATTCTTTTCTGTTGTGAAATCTTCCTCGGAACAGACCTAGGCTCCAAGGAACACCATGGCAGCCTCTCTTCCTCCTTTGAAAAAGTTCATATGCTAACATGTCTTGTCTATAGCCAAGCGGAAGAAGGAGGTCAGGAATTCAAGAGTCAAGAAGCG
Organism: Neopestalotiopsis rosae; assembly: GCA_023078685.1. NCBI lineage: Eukaryota > Fungi > Ascomycota > Sordariomycetes > Amphisphaeriales > Sporocadaceae > Neopestalotiopsis > Neopestalotiopsis rosae. Next base: position 3,840,444 of record JALGAS010000001.1, read on the forward strand.
CATGAAGTATGCAGAGAAGCAGAAGAAGCTCAAGTCTATGAAGTCGACATACTCGGGAGGAGAGGGCAAGGGCGGCTACAAGGGAGAACAGACGGGTATCAAGCCAGGCTTGATCAAGAGTGTCAAGCTATCAAAATAGAGCATCATATAATTCAAGACGAAATACACCAGAGCATTACCATTGGTCCATTGAGGGGCTGGCTATTAAAAAGATCCCACAAAGCCAGGCAACAAGCATTTGTCTTTGGGTCTGTCAAACTGGTGTCATCCATACTTGGTCGGTCATCCACCATGAGATCTCGTCTTCCAGTCACTCCTCAAGGACACAAACGAGAGCGTTGATCAACGCTGACGGCAGTCTCTCAACAGTCGAAATGGCGGACTTCACGACCCCTGTAGGATTGGTGAAAACAGAAAAGGAACAAAATCTTGGACAAAGTCCAAATGATGTCACACTCGCCGCGACACATATCGCAGCATCCCACGTCTTACCATCTACAAGAGAAATGACAAAGTACCATCAGTGTGGATGGTCGACTTGTTCCTCAATGCACTGTGAAGGGAAATGATCCACATGAGACTCCCCTGCATTCTCTGATGTCTGTAAGAATACTGCCCTGCACTGCGGGGAACTATGCGCAGAGGATCGTCGTCCTTGGCTCACAAGAAGCAAAAAAAGAAGGAAACTCATATGATGTCAAGCCTGTTCGGGTGTAATACTACTTACTGTATTAATGTAATGTTTTGTTGTCGGGCGGTAATCCAACACAATATCTCTCCTACTCGAATCAAAACTCATACCTAGTCAGATTCTCACCATCCTCCTCGTCAAATCAACAAGATGCCAACGACAGCCACTAGTCATCGGGCATCTGTACATAGGCATGCTGGCACTTGTGAGTGGCAAAATCCCATTACACATGATCATGTCATTTCCCCCTCTACAGACAGCCAACTAATGTCTGCGCAGTGACGAGTGTATTCGCATCTGATGGCTCGAACCTGAACCTAGGCGTGCAAGCCATGGACTCAATAAGCAACCAAAGCAATGCTCCTCTCCGAGTCAAGACATACAGTACAGCGGGATCAGGGGAAGATGAGGAGGAAGATGAGATTGAGCAAAACATAAAGGAATATGATCAAGAGGATACTGAGCATAGTCGATAATCAGCATGCCAGATTTCAAGCAGATCAATGGGGATTTAGACAAGTGGGTGGAGCTGTAATGAGTACCTGTCACCAGAGAGAACGCACTTGAATCCATAATTGAATATGTTAGGCGCCAGGATTGCTATATATTCTCTTATTGCCGGGTTACTGACTTGAGTAAAGCTGTCATGTATCAGGCGGACACTCTTCATGTTACCGCTTTCTTGCTTCCTGCTTCAGAGTGTTCTTCCAGTTTTCAACAAACGCATCGAGTTCGACATGCACCCGAAGTCCCTTGTCACAGAGTGTGCTGTATACCGATCTCAGCTCCGATGTGTCCATATCTCGAGCAAGGGTGATAAAGGCCTCCATGAAAACATCTTTCGACCACGGACATCTCTGTATAGCTCGATAAAAGACGGATTTTGCTTTGGCTCGCAGCTCCCTCTTTTCGTGGCAGTAACGGATATAGGATATCCATACACCAGTATTATGTTTGCATGTGTCACTCTCAACGGCTCGTTCAAAGGCTGCACACGTGGAGTGGGCATTTCCAGTAGCCATCTCATACCTTATAGCGAAAACACGGCTACTGGTGGTGTCATTCGATTTGCTGAGCACTACCCCGTCCAAAATGGAGCGTACTCGGTCTTCTATGCTCAGGCGATCCTCACGCCAGGCGTACAAGCTCAGGAAAATCGTGTTCCTTGGGAATGCCCGAATGTAGCGCTCAAGGCATTCACGAAAGAAGCCCGGCCTGTATGGACTGTACAAGAAGTGTGAGCTCGAGCAACATCGAGATATGGTGGTTCAAGGACACTTACCCATGACGAGCATGATAGTAGAGTAGCTGGGCGGCGAATTGGAATAACCTCTCTTGCGTTGAGCTACCTGCAAAGCCCCGCGATGTAAGTTGGTCGGAAAATGCGTCGACACTGGCCAGCGCCAACCAAATATCCCCTTGAGCCCCCGATTGAGTTTCCTTGCCACTCGTACCCGTGACGTATTCCAAGAGTGCCAAAGCCTCTGCAAGGACCTCTGCGTCGTCCACATCTCTTGAAGACAGCATTTGATCTCGATTCCTGATCAAGAAATCCCTAGTTTGGAGCACACGAGCCGGAGAGATTGGGCCTTCAGATGCTTGCCCTCCAACAATCAAGCATAGTTGCTCGAGAGCCTTTTTGATTTGACAATTCTCAAGCTCCATCCAAGTCTGCGAAATACACAGACGCACTCGACCGTCAACTGATAATCCGGTCAGCTTCAGTGCCGCTGACAAGATGCTCTGTCCTGTTTCCTTGTTTGCTTTGGAGAATTCCGATCTGGCAAAACCAAGGTAAAGGTCCACATGGCTTGAATGATCCTTCAAAAGGGACTTGGCGGTCTTCTTCCTGCTACCGGGGTTGTTTGTATTATCGAATGCAAGATAACATGTGGAGAATGCAGCGTCTTTGAAGGACGTAGTCAGTTGTTTCAAGGCGTTCGATACAAGGCCGTACTGCTCCGGTAGCAGAACGTTTTTAGCTGGCTGCATGTACTGGAACCAATTTGTGAGGGAAAAGGCCACTTCTATCGTATTGACGTGGTTTTGCAATTGTAAAGCGAAATCAGGTGACTTGACTTCATACGAAATAGAGTCGTGCTGGTTGGTTGGGCTTTGGTCAGTAACGTATGCTCGTCGGCCGCCGTTCATGAGTTGGTCCGCAAGAATGCCCTGAATAGAAGGACTAGAGCCAAACACGGGAGGCATTTGACAAAAGACAAGGAATGCGTCAAGTACTTGTTGCTGCAAGAGTGGTAGCAATGCGCGAGGCGAGAAGAATAAGAGGTCCTCAAAGTCGGAAAACATGACGACACGGTAAGGGTCGTCGTCTATGCCATCATCCAAAGTCCGCGCCGGTGCCTTGGCCTCCTCGGCCTTTTGTGTCTCCACGGCTGCCCAGGCCTTGAAAGGATCCCTCGTCTGTGGTGGACTGAAGCTGTCATACGTCCTGGGCTCTGGTGGCTCTTGCGATTCTCGATTGCTCTCGTAGAAAGCCCAACCCAGCGCATCTTGCTCACCGATACGCGGTACCTCGCCCTCCCAAAAGTCTTGCAGGCTTGCCAAGGCAATATCGGGAGGTTCGTCAACCATTGTCAATGGCCGATGAAAGTGAAGCTCGAGTATGGCCTGCCACGCTGCCATTGCTAACTCTGCATAACCAGCATCTGCGATAAACTGTAGCGCTTTTGAGAACACAATGACCAGCTGGCTGTAAAGGGCCTGTCTGCCTAATTTCGACTCTTCCTTGGCGAGCTGGGATTTGATCCAGCTCAATCTCTGGACGTAATTCTGTTTGATATTTTGATATGTAAATTCGGCCAGATTAGTCTGTTGGAAAACCATAAAAGCTTTCCAGACTTGAAAGTTGTTTCCATGGCTTACCATCAGCTCTTGCCATCGAAGACTAGCAGTTTTTGTGTCCCAGATCTTTTCCCCTTCCAGCATGATGCGAAGGCGCAAATCGGTCACGCGATCGGGAGACTGGCAGTGCTTCATGGCCTTTTCAAGCATTGAAAGCTTGATGTCTGCGTAGCTCTTGACTTCAGCTTGTGTGGGATTGCGGCCATTGGTACTATGGAGGTCTCGAAGTACATCTTGATGCTCTACAAGCTCAATCCACGAGGCAACATCTGATGGGTTATCCTTGACTCGAGCAGTCAGCTTAATGCCCTTATTCTTAATCGGATCAAGGCTTTCAGCATTGCTGTCGCCCACGGACGAATCGCTGTCATAGGTCTCGTCGCTTGCCGAGTCCTCGTGCTTTTTGCTCATTCCATGAATGGATCTGTACGATGGCTTTTGATCTTCAGCCAAAGAGATATCAGACCCAGACCGACCACGCTTTCGCTTCTTTGAGGGCTGAAGAGGCAGAAAGTCCTCTGCACCGGTGAAAGACGTGGATTGATCCTGTCGAACACGCACTAGACCACCATCACCGCGACCAGACTTGGCCAGGACGCTCTTTCGATCTCGACTGAGCTCCGAGCCACTCTCACGGTAGCCGCGGAGGAAAAAGACCTCGCGATTCCCGTGCGGCTCGGTTCTAAAGAACGCATCGGACCCAAGCAATCTACCTCTTCCAGATCTGCGATATGATGGAATTGAATATCGATCATTGCATCCATAGCGTCTGATGAGAGCATCCCCACGCTTGTCAATGGTGAAAAGCTCATTACTGGTGCCGCGAGGTGGCGCCGAGCGGTGGGTTATATCAGGCCGGACGGCAGGGTTGCTCTTTTCTCTAGAGTGCTCTGGTATCGAGGAATTCAAAGTGCCGGTAGAAGATGCGTCATTTTGGCGGTGACGAGATCGTCGCTGGGAGCTTTGAGTGGTGGTGGTATCCTCCTCGTGCTGGGTCTTGCTGCGGCTCTGCTTCTCTTCCGGGGTTGGAGCGCGCTCTGGCTTTCGCTTGAACGACCCAAACTTGGGTACGCTCGATGGTCCCTTGGACGGCATATTCAGCCAAGATCCTATGTGTTATCCATCTCAGTGGGTTCGAAAGAACCCTACAGCATCCCGATTATCGTTTGTGATTCAAGCTAGGACAAATACTCAAATGTGAAGCTTTACCAAATAGTTGAGCACAAGCACCTTTGGTAATGTAGTTTAACCCAGCCCGTGCTGAGGCGGCTGCGGGGCACCTGGCACTGGCCGCAATTCGTTCAATCATTTTAGGTGAGTGCCACCGCTGAGAGGACCCCGTAAATCACTGAAGCTTGACCCTACCGCAACCCTTACCTCTATATGCCGTACTTACCTCATTTTCAAGAATTCTTCTCTACCATAAGAGGTTCGACTGGGACTCAAATGTTTTCCTGCATTGACAGCTCAGTTTGAATTAAGCCTAGAGTGTTAGGTATCCGAGATGCTGTGTTTAGTGCATTTAGCACGAGACGGCGATCAAGTGCCTCGAATATAGTGAACCTTGACCAAGCCAAGTGATGAGAGAAGAGAGAAAGTGCAACAAGGCACATACATGCATTCCAGTCAGAATACGTATAGTTTGTATACATACCTTGGCCAGATAAATATCATATAAAGTCCAGCTACTATAGCTGTACAGAATAGGCAATATCTGTTGGGGTTAATCCGTGCAGCTGCAAACGTTATTTGGGGATGAGCGAGAGGGTTGCAGCTTGCCTCACTATTTTCCTCTTTTTCGCAGTTAGCTAATGTCTAAACCTGGATCGTTAAAGTTCCGTCAATATCTGAAACATTGACTTAACCCGGTGCCAGTACTCCAAGTATAGATAATGTGAACCAACAACATTCACGCTTATACGTCAAAACAATTTCTCGATACGATACGAGAACAGTGCAGGCAGGGCAACTCCAAGAGAGCCAAGCCCGGGTAATATATGCCCACCGAGTCAAGCAGCCAGCAATCGTACGTAGTCCAAACCCTCCACTGATGCGCGTGCCGCGTCAGATCCATAAATGCTGTGGTGCTCTCAGGACCAGTGGATGATGTAGTTGAGACAGGCTCCAAGTCAGTTGGAGCCACTTTGGGGGGCGCACGAGATATGCAAGTCCTAGCGGTCGCCCGCGTTCGCTGCAGCGCAGGGGTCGCTAGAGCACGCTAAAGCTGGGATGGTGCTTCGATTTCAGGGTCCATCTTTGACTTTGGGGCCTGGTGACCATGCCAACTTGACCATTGTTGATCAATCACATGGGTTCCCTTACCTTGGTGTGCTGAACCTACTTGACCTACATAGATAGATACTACTATCGGGAATACACCAATGCACTTTAGCTTCTTTGCGTGCTACTGTACTTTCCAAGAAGGCGAAAGAATGACATTCCATTTTTCTTTTTGCTGACCGCCGTGGGGGATGAGGCATAATCAATCCTTCTTTCTTGCATGATCATCCATTCATTCCTCTGCCTACTCGCGCGCTCCTTCGTTCCCAAGGTAACTTCTTACCTTTGTTCAGTGGCTATCGGCGCAAGAAACCTCTCTTTCACTCGAATCTACTCGGAACAAACAATCTGAATATCTCCCACCTAGTTTAGGTGATCTGTCTGGCAAAATACCTACAGACAATCCACACGCATTACCAGTCAGGTAAGTAAACACGATCACTATCCCCCAGAGGTAACATGCCAACCTCTCTGCCTGTACCACCTACACTCGTCGAGCCCCACACGCGTATGACAACACTGCTATCAGTGACACCTGGACCGTCGCTGTTGGCGGTTCATTCGAGTCTTGCCCGTGACTGACCTGTTGCAGAGAGAAAAAGATTTGCACCAGTGCGCATCGACCTGAAGGCCGCCGTTGTGTATGCCACAAATACGAGCTCTTTGATGCTTCCGTGTCGAGGCAAATAGTGCAACATCCACCCAAAGCCGGCCCTCCTCCGATCTTCGAGCCAAAAGCGCGCTGCCCAAATTGCCGTCACGAATCGAGCTGCCCAAACACCCCTTTTGGATCCGGTGACGCTGCTTTCTGTCATACAAAGAAATAATTGTCCAGGTGGCTGGCATCAAACTTCACCATGGCCAAGAATTCAGGTGGTGACACGGATGCGGATCCTTATGCCGACATGACGGCATCGCAGCAGTCTATGGGATCACAGCTCAGCGTGCCTGCATCCCCCACATACCATCGCCGCCGCAGCCACATGCGGTCGAGAAGACAGTCGCTGTCTGAGCAGGCTCCCGACGAACGGACCGCTCTCCTCAAACCTTCGCGGTCCCGCATACGCTTACATAGCCCAAATGGATCCGCCACGCCCAAGAGCCCTCGCATATCGAGGCACCACAGCTACCATGGCGGAGCAGCGGGCTCGACGAGACATCACAGCAGAGCTGGCTCGTTCAGTCAACGCTTGATGCATGCCCTTGGAGATAGGCAGGAATCATCTCTAATCGAGTCCAAAGGCTCCCTCTTTGCAGACGAGAGAGTGTGGTATGACCAGTTTACCTCGACAGATTGGGTCCACGACAGCATTGCAGATGCATACAGAGTCAAGGCTTTGCGATCACGCAAGGGTTTCTGGGGCAAAGCCGCCGTACTCTTTGATGGCGCTCAGGGTTGGATCTTGAGTGCCCTGGTTGGCTTTCTGGTAGCCGTGCTTGCTTATTGTGTAAATGTGGCCGAAACCACCATATTCGACTACAAGGAGGGTTATTGCTCTAGGGCATGGTATCTCAGGGAAAAGGTACGGAACTCCCATTCACTCGTGGCACCAGTGGGCGCAATTTCAGCCTACGGTATCTGTATGACCATATACTGACAAATTTTGTAGCTGTGCTGTCCACACGGCCCCTGTACGGATTGGAAGAATTGGTCCGAAGTGCTCGGTGGCCACCCCTTTGGCGACAAATGGACGGAATTCGGTGTATACCTCGTCGCGGTCGTGACGTTTTCGGTATTGGCTTGTTTACTTACCTTGACCACAAAGACAGTCGTCCCTTCGGCTTATCGCATGACCACGCTTGACGAGAACCTGGCAGCAGAACAATCGCAGGACATGGAGGACAATGACAACGAAGTTGGTTCTCCGAATGCGAGCCCGCGCGCAAAAACCATGGAGCCAACTGCTCCTCCCATGGTTTACTACTCGGCGGCTGGAAGTGGTGTAGCAGAAGTCCGAGTCATACTGAGCGGCTTTGTGTTGCACGGTTTCCTCGGTTTCAAAACACTCGTCATCAAGTCACTAGGCTTGATGCTCAGTGTGGCATCCGGCTTGAGTCTTGGCAAAGAAGGCCCTTACGTCCATATCGCAACGTGTATCGGCAATATCTGCTGTCGATTGTTTGCCAAGTATGACAACAACGATGGCAAGAGGCGAGAGGTTCTTTCTGCTGCTGCTGCTGCTGGAGTCGTTGTAGCTTTTGGTGCACCACTTGGCGGTGTCTTGTTTGGACTGGAAGAGGTTGCATATTTCTTCCCGGCAAAGACTCTTTTCCGAACATTCTTTTGCTGTATCACGGCAGCGCTATCTTTGAAGTTTCTGAACCCCTATGGCACGCACAAGATTGTCATGTTTGAGGTTCGCTACAAGGTCGACTGGCAGTATTTCGAACTTGCAAGCTTCATCCTGGTCGGTATCTTGGGCGGCGCTGCTGGCGCTTTGTTTATCAAGGCTTCGAGGAAGTGGGCTGTCACGTTCCGCAAAATTCCGGTCATAAAGAGATACCCAATGGTCGAGGTTATCTTGGTTGCCTTGATAACGGCACTCATCGGTTACTGGAATTCACTGACGAAACTACCAGTCGCCAAGCTGCTTTTGAATCTTGCCGCACCATGCGACGATGATTCTAGTGACAGCTTGGGGTTATGCCCTGACGAGATTGGCCAGATACCTGGCATTATGCGTCTCTTGCTCGCTGCTTTCCTCATCAAGGGATTCCTCACAATCATCACCTTTGGTATCAAAGTGCCAGCAGGTATCTACGTGCCGTCCATGGTTGTTGGTGGTCTGATGGGAAGGATTGTCGGGCACGCAGTCCAGTGGCTCGTGCTGCGATTTCCAAGCTCAACTCTTTGGGATTCGTGCGCAGCATACGCCTCAGCAACCTGTGTGCAGCCTGGCGTGTACGCTCTCATTGCTGCCGGTTCGACAATGTGCGGTGTCACGAGATTGTCCGTCACTCTAGCTGTCATTCTATTTGAGCTGACGGGAAGTCTCGACTATGTCCTTCCATTCTCGCTCGCCATCCTGGTGGCCAAGTGGACGGCAGACGCCATGGAACCATTGAGTATCTACGATCTCCTCACTGAGATGAACTCGTACCCGTTCCTTAACAACAAACACAAGCCAATCTTCACGTCCGATCTTGCCGATATCGTTCCTCGCGTACGCCGCGAGCGAGTCATTGACATTACAAACTCCCCCTTGGTGCCTGCCTCGAGCTTGCGTACCAAGTTGGAATTGTTGCACAGGGCTGGTGAACTTGATGGCGGTCTACCGATTCTGCGGGACGGCATACTTCAGGGACTGATCCCGGCGCCAGACCTAGAATACGCTCTAGATAATCTGCCAGATGAGCCATCCGCATTGTGCCTGATGGCCCAGGTGCCGTCCATCGACGATGACGAAGACGACGAAAGAGACCCGTCAGACTTCACACCATATATCGACCCTGCACCGGTATCTCTGGATATTCGATCACCCATGGATCTTGTGTACGAGTGTTTCGTCAAACTTGGTCTTCGATATATTTGCGTCTTGAAAGACGGCCGATACGCTGGAATGGTACGTTCCTTACTTGATCACCCTTGCAAGTGGTGTGCCAGTCATACTAATCCCATTTAATAGACACACAAGAAACAGTTCGTCAAGTACATGCGCGAACTTGAGGAGAAGGAGCACGGATCATGATCATAGAAACTGTAGAACATTTTTGCATTTGAGACTGATTTCGCTTCAGTCATCATAACCCGCCATATACATGTTCAGTGGCTACGCCAGCCACTGCGCCCTTGATAGAATTTTTGTATTGCATAGTTTAGCGAGAGAAGTTTACATTCTTTGATCTGGTTGGCAAATGGGCAAGCATCCCTGGGCGCAGAATCCATCTGCCTTTGCTAGATAGTTGATTTCAGCAGCGTGAGAGCTCTTGGAGGATTGTTCACGTGGTGGGCATCACAATCTAGCAATAGATCTGCGCCATATGAATAAATATGTAACCCAGCCAAATTGTATGTCAACATTCCCTCATGTGCTCATGGGAGCGATCGATTCAACCATCCTTGTTGAGAATGGATAGATCGCAGTAACAGTCTATACTCACAACCTCTGGCTCAACCCATTACACTTTCGCTACGCATAGTCATTGGACACAAAGAAATGGGATTCTCTTTATTTGATAGAATAGCCTCCATACCACAAATAACTGCCAGCACAAGCCAAGGATAAAGTTGCCGGTAGCAGGTTCATTTCGATAACGCTCCATACCCACAGACATCCGAGCGGTGGAGCTTGCTTCATGACGGCCAGATAGGTATACGTGTTGGAGATGTATATGAGATAGCAGCCACAGGCAACGCTGGTGACGAAGAAGATACCCTGCCGTAATGGTGTTTGATATTGCTCGGGCAGGCCATTTACCAATTTCGGAGACGAGGGATGTGGGTGAAGAACGAACATGAGGAAGAAGAATACTGAGAACGTATTGTTGTCTCAGCCGGGTGAATCACCATGGGATTACAGAATAACAAAAGATCAATTGCGCTAGGGTTCGGGGTCTTCTTCTTACCAAAGAGGGCCGTGGCTGTTCGAGAAGTGATTTGTACCCACGACAGTTCAACGGCAAACTGGTGCTGGACTAGGACGTCCAGGGTGAGGTGCAACATGGACAAGCTAATAGACCAAAGCAGGACATCGAGCACGCGCTCCGCAGTGGACGAGAGCTGTGCATCGTCGTCGTCATCCTCATCATCGGCGTCCTCTCCGTCTTGTTGGTGTGCCGCCCCGGGCGCGGGTGGCTTCCTGTCGAGCTTCCGCTGCCTCACGTCGGCTTGCTCAAACAGCTTTCGTTCCTGCGCGAGCTCGAGCAGCGTCTTTTCCGAGGGGCCGGACCGGTCGGGCTGGGAGAGCGGTATTTGGGCGGCCTTGCGCTCTTTGCGTGTCTGGACCATGGTGGTGTGGCTGCGTAAGGACACACGAGATCGGGATCGTCTTAGCCGTCGGTCGTTGTTTTGGAGGCAAGAATTTACCTAGGGGAGCAATGGTTACAGATCCGGAGTAAATAAAGCTTATTGTACAGATTAGATCCGAGCTCCAGCGTCAATTAGGGGACCTTAACCCCCGGTAGAAGTGGGGTCCAGGGCCCGGGTGTCCATCAGATCATAGGGTAAATTTGATAATTTAGAGTTAAGGGAACGCGGAACACATGTGACCCCTCCAAGCATACATCAATGTGCGGAATAGCAGTCGAGCATAGCCTTGAATGCATGTATATTGGAGTAGTTACCTACATAAAAGCAGTTCGGTGCAGTATTTCTCATTACTTCGCTGGAATCTGTTTTTGTAGCCACAAGCTATTGTATGTCGCGTTGAATATGTCCAGAAATGTCGAACGTGCTATTTGACAGTGGTAGTGCACTTGAATATATTCCTCTACTTTGTAGAGATTCAGAGGTAGTTTCTTACCGGACTAATGAGTCCATGAGTAATAACATACATACATACACTATCATGTGTGCTCACATATCTAGAAGCGATAGGCTCACAGGCGGCTTTACCAGAGACGAATTAGTGCTCCGTCACCAATCCGATTCGAGGCCGAGCACATAAGTGCGGATCGTCAAACTGTCAAAAAGCCATATCCCCAGATCTGCAGCATGAAAAACAGGGGTGCAAGGTGCTGGCTGCACTTACATATCCCTCATCTCGTTTGGCGAAAGCGCAAGGTGGCATTTTCGTTTTCTTCCGTCAATCGATCAACAGTCCTTATTAGAGGTCAGTCTCTCGGGGGATGCTTGAGCGATAGAGAGAGAGGTAGAATTCTTTAAAGAAGCATTCTGTCAGTTTGGACGCGCCTTTTCTGGCGCTGCTTCGTCTTCTTCACCGTCTCTCTCTGCCCGGCCCCATTGTGTACTTTACTGCTAGCTAGGGTGGGAAAGACATCAGAAGCAGTGACCAGACCGCCCCCCAACATAGTGCATAGTACCAAAGACTACGCGCCGCGTCGCTGTCGTGCATTGCATCCTTCACAGTCTCATAACCCCTCCTTCTGCGGCTGCGTGTGCCCCAAAACAGCGCCCACCGCCCGCCTTCCCGCACCTCCATCAGCGGCGCCGACCTACATTGCCAACCGTATTCTACATACACTTCAAGGCAGGGGAATCCCAAAAAATTTCTATACTCAGAAAATCACAACGCAAAAAGTTGGGAGAAACGCGGCCCGCGTAACAGAGTATTCTGCCCCGGGCCCGTACCATCTCCGAGCCGCTCTACAGAAGGCCGCCGACTTACCCACGAATACCGCTCGACTCTGTCCGTCTTTGTGGCTCCCCCGCCTGTTGCGGCCGACGAAATCATGCAGTTGTTCGCGCTGAGCAGCCTGGGCGTCCTCATAGTGGTCCTGCCCATACTATACTTCTACACGTGCTCCGTCGTGCAGAACCAATTCCCAAAGGTGCGCAACAAGCGCATATGTCTGCTCATTGCACACCCCGACGATGAGGCCATGTTCTTTTCTCCGACCGTTCTGGCGCTCACGAGACCAGAGACGGGCAACCACGTCAAGATCTTGTGTCTGAGCACTGGCAACGCCGACGGGCTCGGCGAAACCAGGAAGAAGGAGCTGGTCAAGAGCGCCATGTTGCTGGGTGTGCGCCAGGAGGACGACGTCTTTGTCATTGACAGCCCGTACGTTATTATACCCATGGCATTGGTCTTTCGTTTCCTTGGGTTTGAAAACCACTTATACTGACAATCGTGTTACCTTTGAACAGTGACTTCCCCGACAGCATGACAGCCAATTGGGACTCCCAGAAGATCTCAACTCTGCTCTCGCGCGCCTTTGCACCATACCTACTGCGTCCGAACTCACCGTCGTCAGCCAACCCGTCCGCCTCCATTGACGTCCTCGTGACCTTTGACGGCCAGGGTATCTCTTCGCACCCGAACCATATTTCGCTGTACAATGGCGCAAAGGCCTTCCTGGTGGCCCTGACGACGGGCAAGGCCGGCTACTCCTCCCCGGTCGACCTGTACACCCTGACCACGGTCAATGTCATGCGGAAATACACCAGCTTCCTCGACATGTTTGTCACCATGCTCAGCGCCCTGCTGTCGGGCGGCGAGGCCAGAAAAAAGAATGCCAAGGGCAACCCTGGCTTGTTGATCAATATGAGCAGCCTGTTTGGCGGGAGGGAGAGTGCGGCGACGGCGAGGCAGGCCATGACCGAGGCGCACAAGAGTCAAATGGTGTGGTTCCGCTGGGGCTGGATCAGCTTGAGTCGGTACATGGTCATCAACACGTTGACCCTGGAACAAGCGAAAGCATGACCGATACTTGGATGAATGGAACAATACTAGCAATTGTGACTTGGGGGAAAGACAGAAAGAAAGAAAAAAGAAGGAAAAGAAAATCATAGACTCAAATTGGGCGATATATAATGAGGAATAATGAGCAAGCATAAAACTTCGAGCTAAGTCAGACATAATATAGTAATGAGTAGAGGCGCGCAAGGCAGTCATATACTGTCTCGAGCGCAGCGTGGTACATTGGGCACTACGTCACCTATATCGTAAGCTATAGATCTTGGCAAACACTCTTTGCGCTTTAGCTACTTGGTGCAGATGATACAGATGATACCGACTCGAAACGTATCAATGTTGAGAAATTACAAACAATCCACACGGCAGTCATGCGAATCTGCTAAGAAATGAATATACATATGTATACAGCGCTAAACAAAGACCGTGCTCGCACAGCGACTAATCGTCTTCGTCCCATATATCCTCAACTGGTGCTGGGAACTCTTCCTCTTCAATAGTTGCAGCAGAGACTTCGCCATTCTCGCCCTGTGCCACCTGCTTTTGATGGGCCTCCCAGGCACGATGATCGTCCAGACGTTTCGACTGGCTCGGACGGCCCTTCGGTTCTACGCCCTTCCAGACTTCCAGCGGATGCAGCCTTGTACTCAGCAAGTCTCCAACAGTGTGCCTACTGAGAAGACGATGCTGACGTTGTACTACCGGCTTGAGTCGCCATTGCCCTTGACGCTTCATCGGCATCTCGGTGATATGGTTCCTTACAAAAATGGTTTGCTCTACAGGCTCAGCGGGATCAAGCAGGCTGACCATTCCTGAAGCCGTTCGGTACTTGACGGGGTTCTCCAGAATTCCACTCCATGCTTGGATGAGATTCGGGATCCGCTGCGTAGCTATTGTATCACTCAAATCCTCTGGCTGGAAGCTCCTCTCGAGCATTCTTCCCCAGACTCTCATCCGTTGCCTCATGTATGCTTTGCGGAAGCGCTCGCGCCGGAATCTGCGCAGCTCTCTCGTGTAGTCAAGGCCGTCATGCATGGTGGCTGCGTAGTCGAACGCGGCAGCGTCAAAAGTGGCACACTGTGTCTCATACAACTCTTGAGCTTGGCGCATGAGCTCGAGAGCCATGCTTACCTTGCCCTGGGCTAACCTGTTCATGATGTACAAGTCGTATTCCTTGAAACCGGGTTCTGCACCAGGCGTCCCATTCTTCGGCGACCACATAGCCTGCCACAGAAATTCCATTGCCCCAAACCTGGGAACCTGGTCGTGGAAGCCAGCAATCTTCCAAGCCGTGCTGGTAGGTGGTGTGATCAGAATGTGGCACCATTCAAACAGATCGGACCAGACTTGTTGCGTAATTGATATCTTGTACGTGTGAGAAAGGAATTTGACGAGTTGCCAAGCCATTGCAAACTGTCCGTTAGAGCAGTACGCATACACGACGGCTTCCAGTAGACGCGATGTTGGCTTGATGAAGGGCCGCGGGGGCCGCAGTGGGTTTTTTATAGCGGATCTCTCTCTGGACATCTTTTCAACAAGCACTGTGCCGTCCTCGTTGTTTTTTCTGACAATGATACCAAAATGATCCTCAAGAATTTTGTGCTGAATGAATCTGAGAGAGCCAGCACGAGCAAAAGCCACCATGAACGTACACAGCAGCTGCTCAGTAGTGAAGAAGCCTTGCTTCTTCATGAAGAAGAACAACCGCGTTGGAGGTAAAGGTTTTCTTAGGCGTCGTGACAGAGACTCGGCGTGTCCAATATTTCTGTCGAGGCCAAACTTGAACATATGGGTCTGGGTGTTTTTGCGAAGTCGGTCGAGACGAGATACGGAAGCTATAAGGAACTTGCCGCCGCGGCGATGGAGATTGCGTGGGGTCATCATGAGTCTCTTCTTATCAAAACTGTAGTAAGCAGGATGGACCAAGAATCTGGCCTTGATGAACTCATGGTAAATGCTGTAGTGCCTCCATGGCGCGATGCCGTGTGCTCGCATTTGCTCCCACAGAAGTTTGGCAACAGTCATGTCCGAGGCAAGCCCGGCTGCGCGCAACAGGGGCACGTAGTCGTTTACATTGGGAATGCAACCAGCGGCCACTAACGCTTTCAACAGTTGCGTCATTTGCAGTAAGAGCTTCACGTAGAGTGTTCTGCTACCCCATTCATCAATGACTGCCCCCAGGTTAAGAAACTGCCACGCGCCGGGCCCAATGTAGAACCCGTAAGTAGGATCGTTTTCGCTACTGATCTTGAGAGGATCCAATGACCGTAGGAGTTCCGAAATCGTCGTTCTGGGTACAGTAGCGATTGCTTCTTCCAGATCCTGGATAGGCATCTGGGTGAGTCTTTCCAAAGCAACGAGCAATTGTCGACTGTTCCGCATCTGCATTGCGCTCATGGCATCCTGGAACAGCTTGTTGACGCCCATTGCCGGACTTGCAGGGTAATTTCTAGGACTTGTCATCTGCTCTGGCATACCGCGGTTTGGCATTTCCCCGGCGGGAGGACGGAATTGAGTTTGGCCACTTGTTGAAACAACACCGGTGACCTTGTGTTGATACGTCTTGAATAGCTGGGCCATGAAGTGAACGTCACGTGGCATCAAGGCAGAATCTTGAGCCGAGAAATCTTGCCAGGTTGATTGATGTCGTCGTGCTGAAATGCCATGCATTGAAGACCAGCTGGCCAAGCGCATAGCTGATCGAGAAGACGCGGCGAGTATGGTCTGAGCATAGTGACTCGAGGAGCTACGGATCAAGCGCGCATTCGCCCCATGGAACGACATATTTGCAGGAACTTGGCCAGCACTGACTGGAACTCTCATGAACTCGGCCACCGTACTCCCAACGAACATGATCGACGCCACGGATCCAGGTGGATCATTGCTGGGAAGAGGCGTCTTGTGAAATCCGGGGAAGTGGAGAAGCTCAACGTTGGTGTGATTTTGGCGTGTCGACGGCGTCAGCACTTGTCTCTTCTAGACCGAGGCACGGGCCCGGATTTGCTCTCGAAAGTTGGTGTTTTTGTTCTACACTCTACACAGTAAAGCGCCGGTGGGTATGAGCTTCAGAAGCCTTAGGTAATCAATTCTGCGTCCTCGGTGGTCGGGGCGAGTATTTTCCAGCGGTCCGTCTCCAAGTGGTGCACCCAGCCTTTGTGAGCCTCCCTGCCAGCCGTCAACTAAAACTGGCCATTCTGTATCAGCTGCCCACCCACCTTAGCTAAACACAATTGAGGGACATCGCAAAGGCCGTACACCCATTCGGTCCCACCTCACGCGCCTCGCAAGAAGAAACATCAACCCCCCGCCAGCAATTGCAGTAAAAGCCATTTCCTGCAGTCAATATGGCCGACGTTGAAGAAGGCGTTGGTGCCAGCCCCGCCCCCGAGCCTCTGGACCTGGTTCGCCTCCTCTTGGACGAGGTGGTGTTTGTCAAACTACGGGGCGACAGAGAGCTCAAGGGTCGCCTGCACGTGAGTTGACCCAAAAGGCTATTTCTCCTCTCATTTTCTCGCTGCTAACAAAGGATAGGCCTACGATAGCCACATGAACTTGGTGCTGGGGGATGTGCTAGAGACCATCTACGTGGTTGATGAGGAAGATGACGATGAGGAAATCAAGGTAGGAATGACCTTACTGCTTTTCCTGCTGGTACAAATGCTGATGCTGCTTTTCAAGACAATCACCAAGAAGTCAGAAATGTTATTCGTTCGAGGTAAGCTGAGATGTCACGGTGCCGACGAAAGAAAAGTGAGATTCCCGTGTGCTGACAAGATACGCGTCCAGGCGACAGCGTCGTGCTTGTTTCGCCCCATAACTCATCATGAGCTGGTGTGAAGCACCGGCAACAATAGAAGATCCAGAAATATCAAGAACCGTGCCGCCATCTAGGCCACATTACTACTAGCATGGCACTCGCTCGAAATATCACCAAGGATATGAGCGTCACGCAGACTGGTGCATTGTAATAATCTATATCAGTCCCGCAACGAACGGAGCCTGCCAAATGATAGGCCATTTTAGTGATGGAAATGGCGGGCAGCTTTCGCTCATATCGCGTTGCCAGCCGCGCTGAAAGCATCCGATTACGGCAACAGATACCTTTGCCAAAGCCAGGTAGACAGACTATAATGAACTGTCAAATCCTGCAAGGGTTTGACGCCCCTTATCAAATATTGCTTCCGTATCCTTTTTATTAGTGATTCAATATGCGGGCTTCATCTTGTTCGGACTGTTCCGACATGCCATTTTCTTTCTTTTAACACGTCGGTTGCTGAGAGCCGTGGTCGATATTTCTTGCCAGCCCGCCGCTTGGCCGGCCCCCGTCCGCAAAGATAGCCTATCTGCCGATGCAGATCATCCAGTGGCTCTACGACCCCCTGTCAACCACCCCGAGCCCCCGACATCATGAAGTCACCTCCTCATCTGGCCATTGGGATCATGTTAAGCCCTAGCTAATCATGCCTTGGGCAAGGTTGCTTATCTATCTTGTTGCTCCAGTCGCCGCATCCTGCAGGTCAACTATTGTAGTATGCATAATGAGAGCCCACCGTCTTGGCTTTCCACCATGTCGCGGAGGTCAGTGGTCGCCTATCTGACGGCCTGCACAGGTATGAGTCTATGACTTAATAGTCCTTGAACGTCTACCCATTGGGCGCATATATTATCGCCGTACATCTCCGAATTCTTAAAATCATCGTACCTCTGGTCGAGATTGCTAGACCTGTTCATCCCGTACTGTTAACGTGAGCGGTCCATCACAGAGTGATATAAGCTGCTGGTGACCGAAGCCCCGCACTCTATCGCTCCTAGAAATTATAACAGCTCTTGACAAAGGGAAAGGGTGCCACAATGTCTGGCGAGAAGATGGACGCGGAAAAGCAGGCACCGACAGTCGCCGATGCGGATGCCGCGCTGGAATATCTCAACCATGAGCAAACGGGGATGATGACCGAGATCGACGAGAAGAAACTCCTTCGCAAAATTGACTGGTGGATCGTGCCTTTAAGTAAGTAAATTCGTGTTCTTTATTCTTGCCTGTTCTGAATAATCCCACAAGCACCTGGGCTTGAATGAGCCCCATATTTGGGCGTAAATACTCAGACGTCTGTTTATTACCGTTTCACTCTTCTCCCACTCGATTTTGGGTGATCAGAAATTTGCTAACATACTTTTTGCAGTGTGTACGTACATTCGCCACTAATGTGTTGATATCGTTGCTCGTCAGGTATATATTGACACTTTTCTTCGCTTAGGGGCCTGTTATAATCTGCAATACCTCGATAAGACGTTGAGTAAGTTTTGATAATTCCTACATACTAAGGGACTTCAACTCACAACTCATGGATGACCAGTCAATTATGCAAATGTCATGGGCCTGCAAGAAGATACCGGCATCACTGGTGATCAATTCTCTCTTCTGGCTCTCGTCTTCTACGTCACATACCTCGCCTTCGAGTTTCCGACTGGTTATCTCATGCAGCGATTCCCGACGGCCAAGTACCTCGGTGCTAATGTGATCCTCTGGGGTTTAATGGTTACGCTCACAGCAGCAGCCAAGAACTGGGCTGCTCTTGTCACCTTGCGGGTTTTGCTCGGGTGTTTCGAAGCGGCAGTCGCTCCGGCTCTAATCTTGATCACGTCCATGTGGTATAAGCGGTCCGAGCAGCCCGCACGCGTGGGCTTTTGGTACGTGGGCACAGGAACGGGAACAATCATAGGCGCCTTGACCTCGTTTGGCTTCCAACACTACGAAGGCGACCAATTTACGAGTTGGCAGATTATGTTTCTAGTGTTTGGGCTGATCACCATCACCGTTGGCACTCTTGTCATGATCTTTATGCCGGACAGCCCGATGACGGCAAAGTTGACGCGTGAAGAGAAGATTTGGGCCATTGAAAGAGTACGTGAGAACCAGACCGGAATCGAGAACAAGCACTTCAAGCTCTACCAAGTGCTCGAGTGCTTCAAGGATCCGCAGACGTGGCTCTTGAGTCTCATCACAATCAGCAGCAGCGTCCCCAACGGAGCTGTTAGCAGTTACCAAGCCACGATCATCAAGGGTTTTGGTTATACGAGCAAAGAGACTGCGCTTCTCAGTATACCTAGCGGTGCTGTTGCTTGTCTGTCTGTGATTTCCTCGGGTGTCGCTGCGTCTAAATTCAACATGCGCGGCCCGATCATCATAATACTTCTACTCATTGGTGGCATCCTTGGAGGATGCCTACTTGCCTTCTCGGCTCATGACAGCAAAGGAAGTCTCCTTGCGGGGAATTACCTGATGAATGTTAGTAGCCTCAGGGTTCCCTTCCCATTTTTCAGACACTAACGATATCCTTGCAATAGATTATCGGATCAGTTCTGCCGTTGCTGTATTCTTACAGTGCTGCAAACTATTCAGGCCACACCAAAAAGGTCACCATGAATGCACTTCTTCTAATGTCATTCTGTAAGTATTATTGTTCTGATTGGAAAAGCAATGGCTGACTCAAGTTTACTTCAGGTCTGGGAAATATTATCGGGCCGCTCACATTCCGTGATGTCGACAAGCCCAACTATCTTCCTGCCAAGATTACGGTAGTGGTGACCAGTGCTGTCGCAGTTGTGCTGACTGCGGTTCTCATGGCATACTACTCGTGGGAGAACAAGCGCAGAGATGGACTGGCACAAGAAGGCCACAAGGAGAACATTGAGTTTCTAGATCTGACTGATCGAGAGAACAAGGAATTCCGGGTAAGTAACCTCACGAACTATTCGATACGAGCGCAGCAAGCCGCTGACTTTCCAATCTTCAGTACCGATTATAGAGAAAAAAGGCTCTCCAAGAGGATCAGCTGACTTTGCGCTGCCAAGATGATGACCTACCATTTACTTTTGTCCACGCACACTCTAGAGCAGTTGCCAATGCAGAATACAGAAAGATCGTAGCTTTCTAGCACCTCTCCCAAATTTCCCGACTTCTGGTTGGCAGAACTACATTGCGGGGGATGCTCGTATTCCTAACGAGGCGCTTGAAGTGCTTATGCGCCTCCAAAATGATATCAGGTCATCTGCGGGAGCGTCCGGTGACGGCTGGTATTTCTCACAACGGACTCGACCAATTTTTGACAGCCACATTTGTGGAAGTCCAATCAAATTATTCCTGTATCCTCTGTGAGCATCGTGTGAGTCCATGACTGCCTGGTGTTTTGTATATGTACACTGCCCGAAAGTGCCATATGGGTCAAACATGTGTCAACCGGTTCGCCGATGCAACGACTGTGAGCTTCTCCAATTGGTGAATAGAATAAAAATACACAGCCAGCCCCAGATTTCAGACTACGCAACGTTTCGTCGGGCTAACTCTTTTCTGCGGGGAAGTTGTCAGCATGTATTCGCATTCGTGCTTAGTTCTGTTGCGGCTGAAGGGCCATTAGGCTTTCTGCTAGTCTGGGGCGGCATACTTACCATTGTTCGCGAGTCTTGGCCAGAGGGAGCTTGAGAAAATTCCCGAAATAGAAGGCTAATGAAGTATAACACCTCGCGGTGATTGATTGGCAGCTGAGAGACTGGGAGGCGTCGCTGAACTGTTCCGATTCTTCAGCCCGAGTAAGAGAACATCTAGTAATACGATGCAGCTTGAGCACTACGGTCAGTGAGTGTCAATTATGAAGATGGCGGGCTCTATTCCGCTGCTCGTTGCAAAGCCTCGAGATCGGCTTGTTTGTATGATGGATATGTCGCGGCCATCTGAATATAAATATGCCCAGATCGTCCGCAGCCAGTTATGATATTTTATTGCAACATCATCCCTCGAAATCACGACATCTACTTCAGCTTCTATCCACATATATATACATAGCACTACACTATCACCACACTTTCCAACGCCAACATGAAGTTCCTCGCTGTTCTTGCCCTGGCCACCGCTGCCATCGCCTCTCCTTCCATGATGAAAAGAGGCCAGCAATGCAGCCCCCCATCTTACGCTTGTTAGTCGCCCTAACATGTGTTGATTTCCCTCTTTATCTCTCTCTCTGTATCTGTATAGAGAAGAACCTAATAGCAAGAAATGAAGAGGCTAATATGTGTTGTCACATTAGGTAAGCCAAACAACTCAGGTTGGCTCGTCTGTAATGTCGATGGCAAGTGGCTGGTAAGTCATCTCGATACATTTTTCACACTTGTCCTTCAGGATTGCGGGCTGATTGTTCCATATTGCAGGATGGAGGCAACTGCCCGGCCAAGACGACTTGCAAGCCCATCAACAACCTCCCATATTGTGTTTAAGATGGGGACCCTCTGGTTCAAGGCTATTGATTCTCTCTTTTGCCTACGTGCCTAAGTGTTTACTGAGTTGCTGTTTCTAGATCGGTGCTAGCTAGCTTCACTTGTTAATCATACACTCATTTTTTGCTGTTTTGGAGATCGTACATGGCCAACATGGAATTGTTCTAGAATTCAAACATCAGAGCGTGTATATTCAAATCGTGATTCTAGAGTACGCAATGAAAATTTATCTTATGAGGATTCAAGTTTTGGCAAGGGTGAAATCCAAACCAATAGTTTATTGGATCTGGTTGTAGGCCGTGCTTCCGCCATTGATTGTACAAGACAGGTGCGATCTTGCAGAAGAAAAGCCTTGGCGGGAACATTGGCAGGTATGAAGCTCCTTAGGCCCTCAATCTATGCCGTAGTATAGGACACTGGCAGCTACGCACGAGCCATAGCTTATTTAGTGCTGTATATGGACTTTGTACATGAGAACTCTGGTCCTCTCGACCCAGGACAACTATGATAATAAATTGCTCATTCATCCTCCCCAAGTTCCTATGAAATATACATTGTAGGAGTAGAGATGATCCGTTATAGCAAATCTTGGACATCCTTCCCATCTCCAGTGGGAAATAAACCCTAAGCTCTTGCCTCTCATCATCAGACACCTACGAGCTACTGCTACATAGTGGACCGGCATTTGTTCGGTTAATAAAACACGCCGCGGGCGCGTCCCTAGCCTCTCATTTTCCTCGATTCCCCGTTCAGGCTTGCTCTTAGAGAGCTTCCCAAGTTTATTAGTTTGCGATGCGACAAGGTGCCCTCCCGCGTCGCGCAAACCTGCATCTCGAGGTCTTCAACATCTGACGCCGTATCTAATGGACCAGAAGAGGCTCGCCATCGGAAGCAACCCATTTTGACTCACTTTTGGCCAGCACTAAAGTCACAATGGCTGACGCGACCGAAGCCAGCAGCGCGACTGAAGCTCGCGACTCGATCGACGACAAGGCCAGCATCGAGACCACTAGCAAGGACATTGCTCCTGCGTCCGGGGACGACGTTGCAGAAAATGCACCGAAAGAGAAAGTTGCCGAACCCTTACCTCCGCAAGTTGTCGACAATGAAAAAGACGCGGCGACCGATTCTACCGCGATCCCAGAACCACCTATCGACGACGTTGCTCCAATAGCTCCCCAAGAAAGTGGCAATGCGGAAGGAGTTGCAGACACCAAAGTCGAGTCTAACACCAATGCCGATGACAACAAGGACGCCAATGCTGGTGCCACTGCTGATGCTAATGCTATTGCTGATACCAATGTCAATGCCAATGCCGATGCCAACGAACAACCAAAGGCCGATGTCGAAATGACTGTCGATGCTGACGCTGATGCCGAAGCTGAAGCTGAAGCTAAAGCGGCTGTCGAGGCCCCTGCAAGAGACGTAGATGCCATTGCAGATGTGGACGCTGATGGAGAGGGAGATGCAGACGCTGATGCTGATGCTGATGCCGAGGTGGACGCGGACGCAGATGCTGATCCAGACGCTGACGCTGATGCCGACGCTGATGCCGACGCTGATGCCGACATCGATGCTGATGCCGACGATGACGCCGATGATGATGCCGACGCTGACGCAGAAGTCGATGCGGATGGTGATGTGGATATGGATGCAGAGGCCGATGCGGATGGCAACGGAGAAGATGGTCGACGGGGCCGGCGCGGTTTGTCTTCGGACATGTTCACAATCATCGAAAACACCGCCAACTACCTATCCAGCATCAAGGATGATGAAGGGTATCACATCGCCCAAGCTTTTCAGCGCGTTCCCAACCGGCGATTGATTCCTGACTACTACGAGGTCATAGACGAGGCTGTTGCTTTTAGCACTATTCGGGTAAATTCGACCAAGCCAGGGGCGCTTGCCAGGTTATGCTAACAGTGCTCAATAGACAAAGAAGCTGAAGAAGCAGTACACTGCTTTTACCGAGTTCGTTCGAGATGTGGCCAAGATCTGCCACAATGCTCAAGTTTACAATCGTCCTTCGTCTCACTTCTTTCAAGATGCCGGCCGATTGAGGGAGATATTCAAAGAGGAGCTCCAGAAACTTGTCGACGAAGATATTATTACCAAAGAAGAGGCAATTCTACCCGATCTGGGCCCGCTGCCTGAAACTGAGGACTCTCCGCCTCCAGAAGAAGAAGACGAGGACGAGGGTGAGGATGAAGATGAGGATGAGGAAGACGATGACGACTCTGACGACTCTGATGACGACGATGGGCATCGTGGTCGGAGACACGGGGCTCACCGGTCTTCTGACAAGGACTATCAGCAACAAAACCGAGCCCGGCGCCCAGCCAAAGTCTTTACTCCTCTTGAGGCCAGAATCCATTCCTTTCTTAACGGTCTACGCCAACTCAAGCACGAGAGCGGAGAGCTTTTGGTCACTCACTTCGAAAGACTGCCCGACAAACATGCTAATCCAGACTACTACACTCATATTCAAAATCCCATGGCACTAGACCTTATCAAGAGAAAGGCAGGTCAGAAGAAGTACCAATCCGTGGACCAAGTTGTATCAGATGTCAAATTGATATGCCTAAACGCCATGCAAATTCATTCAGCAGGCAGTGCGCCCTTTGAGGCTGCAATAGAGCTGATGAAGCAGGCGCCCAGTCTGGCAGAGCAAGAAAAGGCAAAACCTGATGATCAATTTGAGGATGAAGAAGGCCGCAGACCCGTGGCCGAAATCCAGCACAAGGGCGATGCCTGGAAGATTGGTGAGTACCTACACGATCCCATCCGTATCAATATCGTGTTTCCGCGCATCCTCTCTCTAAGGATTGACATGGCTGACGGTGACTTTGCCTAGGCGACTGGGTGCACATCACCAACCCAAATGACCTGACGAAACCAATCGTGGCTCAAATATACCGCACTTATATTGACAAATCTGGGAAACCTTGCATTCATACCTGCTGGTACTACCGCCCAGAACAAACGGTGCATCGATTCGAGAAGCACTTCTACAAGAATGAAGTTGTCAAGACGAGTCAGTATAGGGATCATGGTATCGACGAGGTAGTGGATAGATGCTTTGTCATGTTCATAACCCGCTTCAACAAGGGTAGACCTCGCGGATTGCCCAAAGACATGGAGGTCTACGTCTGCGAGTCGCGGTACAATGAGGAGACGCATAAGCTGAACAAGATCAAGACGTGGACGAGCTGTCTTCCAGAGGAAGTCCGGGACAGGGACTACGAGATGGACCTGTACGATGCAACTCAACCGCTCAAGAAGCTACCCAGCCCGATTAAACATCTGCTGCGAGATGATGCGAAACCCAGCGACCCTCTGCCCAAGCCGTCTTGGGGTGCGGCGAATGCGCCTCCTCTTGTGGGCGCGGTACACTGTCGCCAGCGTGAAGCCAATGTAAGTGGTGCCTTGTTGCCTGTTTCGTCTGTCTCATATTACGCCCCTCCCTTGCCCAACCCTCCCTATCCATCAATCTCTTTCAGCCCACCCACTACCTCCAAAAACGCCGCGGTCCTTATCGATTATGGAATCTGGCATCTCGCCAAATCCCGAATTCCAAGTCTCAAATGTCAAACCTGAAATCTGCCTTGCACCCAAAACAAACAAGCATCACCAGACGTCCCGCTCACCACTCCCACAGGAATCACCACCTCCAGAACCTACTCCTCCGCCTGGGTCCCTCCACGCAGCGCGGCGCGCCTCAATGATGCATGTTCACCGTCCCATGGATTCACAAGGCGACGTCGCCATGGGCAACGTGCAGCAATATACGCCTGTCCCTGCGCCGCCAACGCCTACGCCCAATGGTAATTACGCGCCCCAGTTCCCAGCTGTACGTCACAGCTCGACGCCAATTCCTGTACCGCAATATCCAGGTCATCACATGCATCAGGCTCCCCCGCCACCCATACCGCAAACGCCTCACTACACGGCTCACCAGCCGCCGCCGCCTCCGCCGCCTCAGACACAAACGCCTGGCTTCAACGGTTTTGCGCCGCCATACAATGCTACTACCCCCGTTCATCACCATCAGCAACAACCCCCTCCACCCCATCACCCGCCGCCAATCAACTCCCCCATGATCCAGTACGATCCCAACCAGCGTCTTGCGCCCTCGCCGGCGCGCTCAGTGTCAGTGATTCCCCCGCCCAACGTGCCCGGCATGCACGCCCAGCCGAACACATACAACCCTCCGAGACCAGTTGAGGTCTACACCATGGAGGATGCCATCGACGCTCGCATTCCACCAGAGATCCGAGAACAATTCCAGCGTGACGAGCAAGGGCGGGTTCTGTTCTTTACGCAACCACCTCTCAAACGGGTGCATTCGGGACTATCGAGCGAGAGCGCTGCCCTGGGCCACAGCCTCCGCTACCTTGCCGATCGTGAGCGAGGCATCGAGGAGCGCCGAGCCAAGCGCCGGGCCCGAGACGAGCAACGCAAAGAAGAGGAAAGCAAGCGACAGAGACAAGATGAGGATGAGGCGCTGGCACAGAAATCGGACATTATTGATGCTGCCAGCAACACACTGATCAATTGGATGGGCATCATGAATAAGGAGAATGAGCTGCTCAAGGCACAGTATGACGGCTGGAGCGTCAAGGACGCTGAGATCGACAAGTATGCCTCGAAATAACGAGGCGGATGAAAGTCTATCATACGCTCAACTCCAAACGGAGAAGCATCGGTTTAGTTTTGCATGGGTTAGGCGTTCTGGGCCACAGAGAGCGGAGTACAGGATGTCAAGGATTCTAGGGCCAACGGCCTGACCATGGGGAGAAATTTGTACTCTGCATTGTTTTAATACCAGTCTGCTAAGCAGTCCGGCCTAGGTTCCATTTTTACATCAGATTCCCATGTCCAAGGACGATACCAGAGGCACCGTGATTCTCATTCTTTCCATCCCAGCGTATTCCTCCATATATGATCAGGGTCTCGCACTCATTGAGGTGTCTATCGGCCATGGCTGAAGACCATCTCGCTCCTGATGCCATATTTACATGAAACGATTTAGCTGTTCAGAGACATTTGCTAAGATAAATACCTAGACTGGGCACCCAGTCACGTTCGAGTCGTGCGTAGCATCTCGACTGATGTGTTTATGCAAAGTTTGAGCGCGCAGTTTTCTGGCTCCCAGATACCAGAAATAATAAATCATTCACAGAATATATAGTATAACATGTGGGGCGTCTCGATGCGTTTAGATTTTACGTATTAGCGAATCTCAGAATCTAGGCTGCTGAATGCTCAGTGCTGGATCGCCAAGTCCACGGGCTGACGGGTCCCTGAAAGTGCCACTGTGGACTCCAGCTGCCTCGAGACCCTTGCGCTATAATACACCGCTTACTGCTATCAGCCCAGACGCGTGCGCGGGTGACTACCAAGCGGCAGAATTAGGGGACCTCTGCCCCACCCGCCACCAATGGACCCGGTCCCGCTCTAGCTTCACCTATCCAAGGGACCTTCAATGATTCATCCCGAAAGAATCCAACAATCTACACACTATTTATCTACCACAAGCTTCTTACTTCAACAGCGCCACGGTCATTCTTCTTTTTGGGATCCTGACCCTTTCTTTGTTTTCAGAAGCTCACGCAGCAGAGCACCATAAATCTGCAAACTCCCCCACCCTCGTTCTTCATTCTGGTCCGGACCCAAATTCAGAGCTATCACTGACTAGAATCGCCACTCCATACCCTCTCTTCCGCTTCAACATAGCGATCTTGAACTCGTGGAGCAATACCGGCGACTATGAGTTGTCGCAACTGCTGTCGCCCTTCTTATCGTTTGGGGAGGCTGAGCGGATGGTAGCAGCTGATGATTACTTCAATCTCTTCTACATCAAGGTAAGCTAGTCAGCTGTTCTTACACCCGCACTCTCGTTTCGATCCTCCTGCCTGCAACATTCACTCGAGGCTCTCAATTTCTTGATGTTGCACTTCGATCCATGCAAATCGTTCTTGTTGTGTAAATTTGGGGCTTTTTGTTTCCGTCAAGCTCGCTGCCCCCTACATACCTCGGCTCTCCTTCAAAAGTCATCATCCGTGGGTGATCCCACTCACCCCAAGCACTCGCTAACGTTCGGACCGATACAATCAGACAATAAAAGACGTTATATTTGCATTCACATCATCGATTTTCTCCTTGCCGCCCGTTGGCGGCCTAGTCGTACAGGATGAGTCCTGGCTACGCGCCTCACTTTGTGCCGTCCATCCAGACGTCTCCGTCGGTATTCGATGATACTCAATCCTACACCTCTGAGGCTACTTCGCCAGACGACTCACTCGGCTCTGGCGAAGACTCCAAGTTCAGCACGACAAGTTTCACTCGACAAGACAAGCGCTCACTCGTGACAAAGTGCCAACCAACTCACGGAACTATGCTTGCGTCCAACGATGTTGAGCCCAGACTAGGCTTCGGCAAGCTCGACATTAACTCCATTGTCAATTATGGCATGCGCCCAAAGACTCCCGATGTGACCGGTTCCTCGACCCCGACCCCGACCTATGCCCGAATGCGCCTCGCTACGCCTCCGCATACCCCGGAACCAAGACAACTTGGCTTGTCAGCAGGACTCGACCATGCGGTAGCACTGGCAGACTTGGTCGTTACAAAGACTATATCAAATCCATTCTCTGCCGAACAAGAAGAGATCCCCAGGGCGCATGGGCGCTCATCGAATACTTATGCTTCCGACATCGTGCAATCATCACGTCGTAAATTTCCAGCTCCAGGCCTGGACAGTGTCAAGAAGGATACTCCTGGTAAAATTTCACCCGATGTTTCCACCGGTGGCAAACGTCATGCAGAAAGTACAAGTATTTCGAGAGCGCGCTCTAATGAGGGCTATGCGCACCTTTCCGAAGTTCCCTTGTACCAGTCGCCTCGAGCGACGACTGGATTTGCGGGGCAAAATGCATCTGACATTGTTATTTGTGCAAAGGACGCTACAGCAACTGTCGAATGTCAGTCAACGGGCCATAATGAGTCAGCAGATGGGCGAAAATTCGTCGCCTGTGCCTCTTTCGAGGATAAAAACGACCGTTATGACACAACGAGAAGCGCAATGAGAAGCGCTCAGAAGCCTCAGACAGTCACAGATGTTGAGGAGAACCGTTACTTGGACATTCTGCGAGCAGCCGTTTTATATACGTCTGGATCAGATAATCATGAAGGCTCTAGAATGCACAAATATGCGGAAATGAGACCTGCCACCCCCAAAGTCCAGTCATTAGCCACCGGAACCATCGCTATCACTCCAAACAAGTCTGCAAAGGGCTTACACACCAAAACAGAACAGGGAGCGCAATCTTGGTTCAGTTGTGAGGAGACTGCAAGTCTCCCCTCTACTCCCAAAGGCTTATCCCGAGCTCGAAGAGAAGATATTTTAGCTTCTCTGAATGACATTTGTACGAATTCATTACCGACCACAAGTGAAACCAAGGCTGACCCACGGGATCAACCTGCTTTCTCAACGGTCACAGTTTCTACTCGAAACACCGGAATACACATCAAGGGCGAGATTGAGCCCGATGAGGATGACGAAATTGGTGGTTGTTCAGTTTTCACTTCGACATTGCTTCTACCAGCTCGGCCCCTTGAGGTACCCATGACCTCTTTCTCACGAAAGGTGCCCTCACTGGCTGAGCAGCAAATTCAGGACGTGTTTCGGGCTCAAGTCCAGCAAGCCGCGACTTTTGGTGCACAATTTCAGCAATTTCAGCCCATATGTAATCTCACAAAGGAACAGAAGTTCGACAACCTCTTGACCAAGATACAAAGCAAGAACTTGTTTGCCCATTCCTCTGCGGATGGGACAGCTCGAGAGGTGCACAGTTTCGTGGACATGTCCAACATTTTTATCGGCTTCCAGGATACTGCGAAGACCAACCAAGGGCTCCCATCGTCTGCTCGCGTCACATTCTCGCCTTTTAGTTTTGAGCATTTGGCGTTTGTGCTTGAAAGAGGTCGAAAGACCGTCAAGCGCAGACTTGCTGGGTCAGTGCGCCAAGCACACCAGATGAATAATCTGCCAACCCATATAGTGGAAGCCCAGGACTACGGATACGAGTGCAA
Organism: Neopestalotiopsis rosae; assembly: GCA_023078685.1. Classification (NCBI taxonomy): domain Eukaryota; kingdom Fungi; phylum Ascomycota; class Sordariomycetes; order Amphisphaeriales; family Sporocadaceae; genus Neopestalotiopsis; species Neopestalotiopsis rosae. Next base: position 3,869,955 of record JALGAS010000001.1, read on the forward strand.
GATCCTTCATCAGGTTGTCAAACTGGATCTGTCCCAGCCAGTGTTGGGCAGCCCTTATACGAGTGGCGATGAGTCACGATCTGGCATCTTGTGCCCCCGCACCAAGCTGGGAGAGCAAGGTGTTGACGAGGCTTTGCACTTGTCCATGCAAGACAGCATTCTGGATGCGCACGGCGAACCTGGAATCATGGTTCTAGGAACTGGCGATGCCAAGCCAGCCGAATATTCTGATGGCTTTGCGCACTATGCTATCAAAGCTCTGAAGCATGGTTGGCAAGTTGAAGTGGTTTCGTGGCGTAAATGCCTGTCGAGCGAGTGGAAGAAATCGCCATTCAAGGACAGGTATGCTGAACAGTTCCGAATCATCGTCCTGGATGATTTCTTTGATGAAATTCACGCAACCTGGAGCGTCGGCGGTATTGGCTCGAGCCTAGATGCCACGAGGTAAGCTTTGTGCGCCCCCACAGCACCAACCTAGCCCTTTGTCTCTGGTGGCAATGACTTGGGGCTCAAGATTTGCATAAGTTTGCGATTGCCGTCTGTCACGCTTTTCGCCTGATCTTGAAGCAGATCCATCGCAGCCATTACTTGGAACATTGAGCTACGCGTATTCCTCGAGTTCTCTCCGCTATCACAGTCATCGTCTCGGATCTGGACAAGAAAGGTTGGAGCACGTTGAGAGACTATGGTCAGCCATTTCTCAGCAATTTTGTAAAATCAAATTGAGAGAAGTGGCTGAGTTCCCTGGCATATACAACAACACTTCATTGGCATAAACAGCATACAGTCTTGGCAGCCCATCCACGCGACAACGATTGGAGATATTGGAAGTACTTTACAAGGGTTAAAATGGATATACACATAATCGATTGGTGGTAGCTCCGCCTGGGCTTTGAAATACCCCCGTTTCAGTGTAGCACGGAAGACGGGCATGGATTTCTCCAACCCTTGTGTAATAAGAGCTGCTGAAGCGCTTCGGCATTTTGAAGCACGGGGAACTGGAGGTCCATTGAGCGAGATATAAGCACGGTCTGTGATGGCCCTTCTCTCTCCTGGCATGAACTATAGAGGTGGCATTTGTTATACCATTAGCCGTTCGTATGGAAGAGCAGCTATACTAGACACCATCATTGACGTAAGAAGGGATAGACAGCGCTTATACCTCGATAATATGTATTATATATCACTAGAGCGTAGGCATGAGACGGAAGCCTAAATTCAGTCGTTGGTAGATGTGATTTGAAGTGTTCAAAGGGGGAAAAGGAGATGGCAAACGATGGGAAGGATATATCCGTCCAGCTTTGGTCGTGCCTCCCTCTAATGACTCGGTGAAATATATGTGCAAGGACAAATGGGGTGACAGCTTAAGTTATACAGGGAAGGGGTGAATCAGGGAACATTTTTGAGTAAACAGCTACCTAGGCATGTGCCCGGTTCTCAAGTCGCATCTCTAATGTATTGGTATTAAATGCGACAACATTCGGTTACTCTATTCCTCTTCCAATCTCAGTATCGTTGTGTCATTTGTTGGTTGTGTTTCCCCTACCTACTCACCACGTTATCTACAAGTTACCTAGAACCCCAGCAACACCTAGCACCCTGCTCAGTCATTTCCATGAGTTACCGTGTCGCTCAAGAGTGCCTAGGGTATCCATTCTGTGCGTCCTAGCATCTGCCCGTCGCTATCATTATTGTACAACGTTCCCCTGTGTACCAAAGGGGCCAGTGACCACTCAATGACTTTACCATTGGTCATTTCTGGAATATCGAGGGATAAAGACTGATCCGAATCCCAGTCAAGAAAGCATACCCAACATTCTTGTCCATGATCATTGCGCCTAGCAGGGACAGCAGAGAACAGACCAAATGGCTATCCCTCCACTGTTCAAGTTGCTCAACGGGCGCAATCTGCCGCGATATGTCACACTCGGTGCCGTTGCCTTTATTGTCGTCGTCATCTTTCTCACTCTAACGGTGCAGTTATCACGTATAGACACATGGCCAACCTCGAAAAGCCAGATTGAGCCGCTCGATTCGGCGCAGTACAGCAGCAGCTCGTTGGAGGTACCACTGAACCAAGACAACAGCGGAGACGGAGGGCTATCACCTCCTGCCGACACTAAATGTCTCATCAACGAGACTCTGGGCTTCTCCAAAGTACTCGTTGTCGGCCTACCTGAACGAAGCGACAAGCGTGACGCCATGGTGCTCACGAGCTCCTTGACTGGCTTCCATGTTGAGTGGGTGGATGGCGTGCGAGGAGAGGCTGTCGTAGACAAGGCGTTGCCTTTTGGTGTCGACAGGAAGAAGCTGTGGGAAAATAATCTGGGTAGTTGGCGAGGACACATGAATGCAGTACGAAGGTAAGAACGGCAACCAACCACGCTGGCGTCTAATCAGTAGACACGTCTACCGGCTTGTCTGCCTGCCTAACGTCTTCTGCTGACTCGAGCTCAGGATCGTCGATGAGGGCTTGGAGTCCGCCCTAATCATGGAGGACGACATGGACTGGGATGTGGGCGTAAAAGCACAGCTCGGGCAAGTAGCCCAAGGCGTTCAGCAACTACTGGGCACTAGTACCTCTCCTTCGCATTCGACGTCGCCTTATGGTGATGAATGGGATGTCTTATGGCTGGGACATTGCGGCGAGGTCTTCCCAGAGATGCTGGACGAGAATCAGAGGAAACCCGCTGACGACGCCAGCCTCGTGTACATGCAGCGCAAGTTCGTGATTGAGAACGACACCACCGTGCCCCCACGCGATCACCTGACAGGCCTGGTAGACTTCGAGCATTATCCAGAGCACACGCGCTGGGTTCATATCACGGGAGCTCCCATCTGTACTTTTGCCTATGCTCTATCTCGAAGGGGCGCGAAAAAGGTACTCTTCGACCTCTCAGTTGACCATCTCATGGGGCCCTTTGATAACTCGCTTGCGGGCTTGTGCCGACGCGCCGTCTCGGTCGCAGGTGTGAGCAAAGATGCCCTCACGGCTGGAGACAGCGGCCTCAATGCCAAGTGCATCAGTGTGACTCCGCCTCTATTTTTTCATCACAAGGCCAAAGGCAATCTTGCCGGCGATAGCGATATTCAGACCATAGCTGATGGTGCAATTCGTCAGAAAGGCTCTACGGAGAATATTGTGTGGAGTGCCAGAGACAATATCAAAAACATGATAATGGGCATACCGGTGCAGAGTCAATTCATCAAGAACTCAGGCGAATGAGTCCTGGCAAATCTCTAGAGAATGACCAGGGAGGGTAAAGACACTGTAGTTGCTCGCGAATCAAATTGAATCGAATAGAATTGCAATGTATGCCAGAGGAGGTAAGCTCAACCTGTTACATAACGAAAAAGGAATGACAAAAATGTTGACGATGCGTCTCGGCGGCGGCTATGACATTTCAACTCAACTGAAGTTTTCTTCCCTCGTAAAGAAACAAAGAAGAGAATTTCAAAGCATGTTCCAGAAAACCAATTGCGTCCCCTCAATCTCACCACGGTCCTCCAAGCATCAACGTCGTCATGAATAGTCTTCGTTTTCTCGTCATGGAGAACAAGAGCAAATCTTGCCGGCTTCGTCCCATTCACCTCCTCCCTGCTCTCTGCGTCAAGGGATCGTGATCCAGCTGTTCGATCCCAACTCCGTGGACTCCGGGTATTCAAGAAATAATCCTCAAAAAATTCGAATGGAAAAAGAAATGTATAAAGAAGGAGGAGAAGAAGTTTAGTAAACAATAAAATAACAGAAAAGATAGATTCACACAAAGTCCACTTATTGGTCAGTAGCAGAATACCGACCGCCCATTCCCCAAAACTGCTCAGCCATGAACGTGGCGGGCGCCGCCTTCTTCCACAGATCATTGAAGGCGGTAAAGAAGATACAGTCGCCGGGATTGCTCGTAAAGGAGCCCCTGATGGACGAGAGGGCCTGTTTCTGGGTAGCCGTGCCCGGGACAGCAGCGCCGTTGGCCTCGCCCTGCCAGGGCCAGCCTGTCTCGGTCACGACGATGCGCTTTCCCGAGTCGGCCATCTTGCTGCGGATTCGCTCAAGTTGCGTCGTCACAAAGGGGCCGGCCTGGTCGGCGCCCGTGTTGGGGTCGAAGAAGGGGTGGACGTTGACGGCGCAGTAGTCTGACTCGTCACAGAGCTCAGGGTGGTTAATTGCTGCCACAAAAGTATCGACGGTGACGACAGGCCCTTGGTACCCGAGCCCCTTTAATGCGGTTCGGGCTTGCTGGACAGCCGCAATGACTTGGGCCGGGCTCTTGGCACCATTGTTGACGAGCTCGTTGCCGACGCTGACCGTGTCAACGATACTCCAGTCGTTGTTGACCCCGGCGGCCATGGTGCTCACAGCCGAGTCCACCGCGTCAATATCAAAGATGCCGAGGAATAGCTTATTGCCGTACTTCTTGGCCGCGGCATAGGCAGAGGCAACCTGGTCGCAATCCACGCCGTAGAGACGGATCACGCCGTGGTCGGAGCTAAACACAGCAAAGTCTGCATCAACTTGAGACGCCGTCTTGCAAGCACCCGTGCCCGTGTACGGAGAGTAGGTCACGCCGTGCAGGGTACTGCCGCTGCCATCCGTGGAGGAATCTGGAACAGTGGTCGAGGACGAGCCTCCTTTTGACGACGACGACGACACTGGATAAGCTGCTGACACAGCGGGAACTGCTGGGGCGCTCTGGGCCACTGGGGTAGAAGTATCCTTGGCGGCCGCTCCCCCTGCCAGGCCTGTAGCAGCTACGACCGCTGTGACAGCTGGCGACCCGAGAGGTGCAGAGAGCGATGAGACTCCATGGAGAGACGACGTGGCTGTGGGTACATGGACAACGGTTTCGGTTGCGGTGTAAACAGGGTTACCAAATTGATCAAGATAGACGACCACCTCTGCCTGCTCGGTAGGCGAGGCAATTGAGGCATCGGTCACGGTCAGCCTGTCACTCTTGGGAATAAAGGCCCTGCGATGGACATGTCGCTGTTGCACGGTACGTCGTTCTGCATTGCCGTTAGTCATAGTCCCACCATGGGTGGCGATTGAGTCGGCGATTGAGTCATCTTTCAACAATACAGAGAGAGACAGAGAGAGATAGAGAGACAGAATATGTCCAGAGCAACTTACCAAGCTCGGCGGCTGTAAGCTGAAGCAGCAGAAGAGCCGCAAGCGAAGACGATAAGGCTCTCATGGTGTGATGTGAGGGATGTTTCCTTTGCCTTCTGTGATTTGATCCAAGGTTTCAAGACTTGTCTGTTTCTTTTTTATCTTCTCAAACTCTCAAGTAACAGGGGTGACTTTCTGTTCAAGTAAACGAATGTTGATAAGCCAACTTCCACGAGGCAATTCGGCCAGGGAATGCCAGCGGTCTGTGGCTAGAGATAGGACTAAAGATCAGCCAAACGAACAAGAGGAACAAAAAGACGATGGCAGCAACAAGGAGCGCATTCAAGGAAAGTTAGACGTCCATGGTTTCCCGAGTCTAGAACAGCGCAAGAAATACAGAGGGAGAGAAGAGAAATAGAGGGGAAATGAAGAGGGTGACAGAAAGGCCGACAAAGGAAGAATTGAGCATTGTCGAGGTGGCGCGCGCTTTGTGTAGAGGAATGACCATGCGGCGGCCGTGGCAGCTTCGGCAATTGCCAGATGAATTAGATGCTGATTATTGAGTGACGGAATGTGTGTCCTCCCTTCGCAAGTAAATAGCCAAGATTGCCTCGGCGTGGGACTCAAGGAATGGTGGGCTGACTTGGGAGGCGTTGTCATTTAAGCTGGTGAGACACATCACTGTTCTGTCTGTCTACCTTCGTCCTTGTCCAGGGAGGGATGGAGAGAGGGTAGGAACGTGCGAGAAGACCTTTACTAAAAAGTGAATGGCATGAACCTACATCTTTTTCTTGCTTTCCTGGAACGAGCTGTATTGGTGGGATCAAGTATAGCGAGAGAACTGTGTTTATCATGAAGCCCGAAAGACAGCGACAGGATGGAGCCAAGAGGAAGTGGACGATGGATATATTCTCTGTATTGATGTTTCGGTGCCATAAGAGAGGGGACAGAAATGTGCGAAAGTCTCGGCGTGCCAGAAGATACAGACGGTCCTCGGGCGCTGTATGAATGGGGGTGTAGAGGCAGATAAAGATGAGCGGCCAGATGAAATGGATTGGTTGTAACTCGGTCTTTTTCTCCTCGCTCCCTGGCTATCAGCAAAAGCTCGACGAATTATGGAAGCACCGGGAGTCGACTATGACAATCTCGTCAAACAGTAAACCGGAATGGGGTGACGTCGACAGTAATTGAATAATGTAGCCCAGAGTCCATGGAGCTGCATGGGCTCTACTGGATGGGCTGGGTGTTATAGCTGCGCATGCATGCCCAACAAGGAAACTGTCATTTTAAGGTTATTCATATCCCAAGCAGCGCCGACGACTACTCTCTCACCGGCTTATGTACGTCGTGCGCTTGAGAGGAGGCCGAGAGGGAGATGGGGGGAGTATATCTCATGTCCCCAATGACCGGGACTTTGTAGTCCACTCTTGTCCAGTTCAGTCCGGTCCGTCAATTGTTTGTTTGCTTGCTTGCTTGTGTATCCGAGAGTTTCTTGCTGCGCAGAGCGCACAGAAAGATAGCTGTACAGACAGCTCTAGGCGTGCCTATCTGTCTAACTGTCATGTGAGTGAGTATTGGATGACACAAGCTCCATCAATGGACCAGCGTCATCTCCACCACCAGGATAGGGCGAGCCAATGTTCATGAGCATCGCCAGGTATCCACCCAAGATGAGATGGTGTCTTGTTCAAATCTCTCTATTCAATTAGATATTATTATAATGTATCAGGAGTCGGCGGTCGTCTTTGCGTAACCCAACTGCTTCGCCGTTCTATTTCCGTGACCTGCATAATCATGATGCCGCGCACATACACTTTGGTTCGTCCATAAATTCTTCTAGTCGTATAATCAATTCTCGCACCCTCAATTGATTGATTCAGCGATTGCTTCGCATTCCGGCCGAGGAAGCAGTACTGACTGTTGTTATTGTTGTGTAGGTAGGTAATGTAGTCAGTCGGTGGTCGGTCGCCATAGTTCAATGCCGCCGCCGCATATCCTTGTAACCTGATCCAACGGTGAGCAGCCAGCCAGCCCCCTTCAGGACTACTATGCCACAAGCGACGACTGTCTGTTGGTCTTTCGGGTCATGACTTTGGTGATGGCGTGCCGTATGGTGACACCAGCCTTCTCAATTTCCTTTTTAGACAGTCCCGAAGTGATGCAAACCTTCAGTGCCGGGCTAATCGCCCATGTCTCATCCTTGGGCGTGCCAATAGCCTTCACCGACGGTAAACTCTTGAGGCGAGTGATGAGGACGCCGTTATTCAATGTCTTTAAAACACACAGTCAGTTTCAATCAAATTTTTCTCCTTCATTGGGACTGTCATGCAAGCACAAGCCAAGCCAAGATGCCCGTTTGAGCGGTCGCAAACTTACCTCATCAACGCAGTCCTGGAGGATGCGTTCTTGGTCCGCATAGCTGAGGCCCCTCGACCGGACCACATCCGGCTTCAACACCAGCAGCATGATGGGGTTCTCGGTTGAGCTGGTGCAGTTGACCCAGTCGCTGCGGGGATCCAACTGAGCCCTCATGGCCTTGATGTTCTCGCGGCACTGTGTCAGAATCTCGGGGTTGGACTGGAGCACATTGAGCGTCTCGCTAGCAGTGACGGCCAGCATTGCCGGCAAGGCTGCAGAGAAGGTGTACGAGGCAGCCGTAATACGCTGGTGCTCAACGGCATCGCGACCGCCGGCACAGAAACCACCACCGGCGCAAAGAGGCCCAGCCAAGGATCCTACAATCATGTCAATCTGGGAAGAGTCCACATTCTGAGCCTCGGTCAGACCCCGCCCGGTGCGGCCTAGCACGCCAAAAGACCATGTCTCATCCAGAATGATTCGGAACTTGTACTTTTCCTTGAGTTCGACCTGTCGAAAGAGTGAGTGAATATGTTTGGTCAGACATTTGGAGTCAATCAAGAGAGCACGCGCAGGGCTTGTGTTTTGTTTGTTTCATTTGCACGTACCAGCTTGGGCAGATTGGCAGAGTCACCAACCAATTCAAATAAACCTTCAGTGACGATGAACCTTCTGGTCAACTTCTTCTTGGACTGGTCTCGAACAACCTGCTTCATGATCCTATCCAGATCTTCCATATCGTTGTGGTTGAACCATTTGACCTGGCTTCGAGAGATTTCAAGACCTTTACGAATCGAGTAGTTGACCTGTTTGTCGGCGAGGATCACATCGCCACGCTTGCAAAAGGAGGGAATAACACTGGAGATGGTCGAGAAGGCCTGAGAGTACACGATGCAACCCTCAGTGCCCAGGTAGGCCGCGATATCGGCTTCCGTCTTCATGTGAACGTCCTGAGTGCCGTAGAATTGCGGCGGGCCGCAGGGGCCGACGCCGTACGTGCGCAATGTCTGAATGGCCTTTTCCTTGATTTGCTCGTTTGCATTGAAATTGTAGAAATTGTAGGCGGCGAGGTTGATGACGGTCTTGCCATTGGACAGTTTTGACTTCGGGCCGGTCGGTCTGCACAAATAAGTCAGTCACTCAGTCAGTCCAACTCAGTTCAGTCCGTTATCCAGAGACAATCAACCAGCCAGCCAGCCAGCCAGCCAGCCAGCCTGGAGGCGCACTCTGGCATTTCCCTCCAAATCATCTCACGGTCGCATGTGCGTCTACTACATACCCAACAATGATGGGCAGTTTCTCAGCCTCGAGTTCCTCAAACGGCGACTGGGCGCCCACCAGCGGCTCAGGCTCCCAGTCGTTGACGAGCTCGTCAATCTCCTCCTCCTTCAGTTTGACATAATTGGGGCCGTGAGTCGGGTAGGAGGGCGAGAGGAGGTATCGGATGAAGAAAATGACCAGGATAAGCTCAATGGCAGAGCGGATAGGATCGTTCTGGTAGCTGGACTGTATGTAACGGATCAGGACGGCGCTGCCGGGGATTTTCTGGAAAGCCTCGGACAGTTCATGGAGGGAGGCCATGAGGCGGGCTTGCGCATCGTGCAAATCCATGGCTGCTCAGCGTATCTGTCGCAATCTATATCGGAACTGGTTACAGAGACAGAGGGTCAAACCGTGACGGTGTGGTTGGCCGTAGTAGTCGACAGTCCTGGCCCAACGGTTTCCTTTCTGGACCTGACAGGCGCGACGCGTTTGCAATGCGCAGATGGAATCAATGCGACCGCGGCTCCAGGGTAGAGCAAGCACAACAAGTACGCAATTAGGCACCTGGGAAAATAAGGCAGGAAAGGTAAGCAAGTAGGTCGAGAAACCGTAGGGGAGAACGTCGGGTCCGTCAGACTGACGAGAGAGGACGGGACGACGCGGTGAATTAAAGCGGACTCGGACTTTTTTTGGTCAAGTCATCAGGGGCCGTCGATCCATTGATCAATCAATCCAAAGCATCCTGATTGATGCTGGCTTCAGTGCTGGTTGGCTCCTGGAGCAGCCGTTAGCAGTGTACCTAGGCTTGCTAGGTAGGTAGAGGTCGCCTAACCCACGCTAATTGTCACCTCTGAAATTGCATTTACCTCGAGGTACAGAGTACCTTCCCCCTTACATGCCTACCCAAAGGATGCATAGCTGGTATGTATTTCATGGTAAGAATACAAATCACTGGTGAACTGCACTTACCCATCTCACACAGCACTCTGCAAATCCATCACTAATGATACTATCTGAATCCCGTTGCAAACATTAATCCATCACAATGCCATCAGTATATTTCGCAATAAATGAATGAAAATGGTTGGCAGAAATCGCCAAAAATAGAGGATGACCGGAGATGTCGGAAGACGGGTGGATCAACCCCCTTCATGCTTCAAATCGAAGGAACAAGGCCTTGCAGGCAGTCAGTCGCCCGTGTGAAGTCAGTAGCCAGCTACAAAGGCCTGCCCTTATTCAACAATGGTCTCGACCGTAGATGCAATACACACAAACGAGGCACATAATCATGCATTGCTAGGCATCATGTTTGAAGAGCATGTCCTCCGCTCAGTTTGCTTGCATTCATTGTACAGAAACCTTTCATTATCATGTGAGACACACACATACAGACAGACATGAAAAGAAAGATGAGACCCGTAAACCATATAACAATGTCATAAGACTCTAGATGTGTATAACGAAAGAAAGGCCATATACCATGCCGCAATACCAGTAATACAAAGCACTCTCAAGATTACCTGCATCCGCGGTATCAAGACAGCCGCACGCGCATTCGTGCTTTCTATAATATGACGCCCCCAGTGGGAAAAAAGACTAGTATCTAAACAAATCGGAATTTGTTCGAAGACTTCGTGCTGGAGGCCGTTCCGGTTGCTGCGATACCGTGGTATGAGGCAGCACCTGTTCCAGTCTCGGTCTCGTTCAGCGTGTTATCGTTATCCTGTCCAGTCGGCTGGTAGAGATCCATGGGGATGCTACTTGTCAAGCTGCTGGGAATGTGCGAGCCAGCAATGATGGGGCCAGCAATCAACACGACAAAGAGAACGACCATGGAGAAGTAGAGGATCGCGAAGCGGATCACTCTTCTCCTGCGCAACTTGGATTGCTTCAAGGAGTAGATGGGAGGACGAATTTGACGACTGTAGGTGATGAAGTTAGTACTGTTTGCCATTTCTTTTGACAGTGGAGAGTGGGTACATACCTTGGGCGAAGCCAGAAGAGCATCATCGAGTGGAGCTTGTCCATCTGCGGGACGAGAATGAAGGGCAGCATGATAAACAGCAGAATGTGGCCGAGGGCAAAGTCGGCGGCGAACAGACTCAGCTCAGTGATCTTGCAAAGGAATTCACGTGCAGGCTGGGAAACCGAGTGCCAACCCATAGAATACCACTTGCCCGTCCAGAATGCAATGTTGGACTGATCCGTCTTGAATTCACGAGTCAGTGCAAGCGAAATAATGAGCTTCAAGATGAATCGCTGCAGAGCCATGACTGCAATCATGCCGATGAGGGTCTTGGTGAAGTCGAAACCCTCCAAGAAGAACATGACCTCAAAGAAGACAATCAGCATAATGACGGCAATTGCGTGCGCAATCGCAGCCAACACACTACCGAACTTCTTGCAGCACATGCTGAGAAGTGGTCCCATACAACAGGCCATACCGAACATGGCGGCAAGAGTTCCAGCGTTGACAGCGATCGGGGCAAAGGCCACGATGGCGACACGGATCAAGGAGTTTGTGGCGGTCGCACTCTTATCGTTGGCTAAGACACCAGTCTGCGCATTGATGAACAAGTACGGAATCAGGGTGACAGCGACGTATAGCAGTGGCGCGATGATTTCACCAAAGATGACATTGGTGAAGCCGGCACGAGGAACATCGGCAGAGAGCTTGCTGGAGGGGTCACCGAGAACCTTGCGCTTGTAACCAGTGATTCTGGTACGGGACAAGCGGCAGTACGCAATCCACGAGGCGGCGTGAGACTGCGAGTTACCACGAGACAACCAGCGGAGGAAATCACGGTAGTCAATGAAGAAGTCGTTCCAGGCAAACTGGTGGGGGTTGTAGAGGAATGGCGAGACCATGAGAGCAGGCACCGTGATGTAGAAGTAAACCAGGACCGACTGCCAGATTGTCACTGTCGCGAACAGCAACATCATGAAGCATCGAGAACCGAAGTAGATCGAAGGACCGGCAAAACGGGAGTACAGCACTCCGAAGGGAATGCGAGCAGTGGCGAAACCACGTCCAGTACCAATGTAACGAGCTCCACCAAAGGACAGATCCTCCTGGACAGAGTTGGCGTAGATTTGACAGACGAACACCTCGAAGAAGGGAGAGAAGGAGCAGAACTGCTTGGCCAGACGTGTCGCCATGCGGAAAAGACCACGCTCTGTGAGCTCTTGCACACAAAGAGGAATGTATGACAAGAAGAACACGAAAAGAATGGAAAGGACACAGCGGTAGACCCAGTTGATCAAAGCGTCAGTGTTGGCACAGCCTGTTGGGTACAGAGGGTCCGTAATAGGGACATCCGTGTTGTAGTCGCAGGCAATTGTCTCGTGTCGGAGTGCACCAATGCTGAGGAGGGTGATCATGAAGACCTGAACCGAAAGCATAATGAAGATGTTGTTCAAGTGGAAACCAGGATGGGCGTAGTAGAAGGACAAGAAACGGTCAAGAGGCAGTTGCGTTCCGAGGTAGTAGTACTCGCGAGACAGCATCTGTTCACCCATACCAGTACCAATCTTTGTGGTGAAGTTCAGAATGGAACCAAAACCCAGATCACGACCCTTACCACACTGGTAGTACTCGCAGTGCTTGATGCGACCACCACGCAGGAGAGCGTTCATACCAGCGTAAATATCCTCGTTCAGGTGCAGACCCTTTTGAGCCTTGGAAACACCACCTCGAGTAGTCATGAAGATACCGTTGAGGAAATCGGGGTGACCATAATGGAGCTTGCCACCAATCTGAGCCAAAGTTCTGGCAAAGAGAGTACCGAACGTCTGTTCCTTTCCAGCAGCAATATCACCAAGGATACCAATGTTCTCGGAGAAAATGTATTCACGAGCACCGAGAATAGCGACGGGAGCAAACGCCTGGTTCTTGACTCCAGGTGTGTAGGGCGAAACGTTGTCAGTCTTCATTTCCTCGAATTCGGCAAGGACGGATCGGATCTTCAAGCACTCCTCCAGGTAGTTGTCTTGATTGGCGTCAATAAGCTGGATGTACTCTCCACGGTAGAAGATGATGGCGTGGTTCTGGTTGTCAGACTTTCCGTCACCGAGGACTGGGTTTCCGGACAGCTGAATTCTGAACTTGGGTCGTCGTGTTCCATTCTCCATGATCTCGGAGTGACCGTCAATCAAGGCAGAGTAGATACGGGGTTCGTCACCCTCGGCCAAAGGTGGCTCCTCATCAAGGTAGGCGATCTGGAGGTCAGGGTAGGCACGGAGAAGGAATTCGGCGTTCTCCATTTCCTCCTTCTTGAATTTGGCGTAGCGCTGCATGGAAACACAGATCTTGAACTTGCGGCGAGCCATTCTTTCGAGTTCGCGCTCCAGCTTGTCAGAGTTGCCGCCAAACATTTGAACAACCTCGGGGTTCTCCACGCGGTACAGCAGCTTGATGGCACGGCTGTAGTTCATGAAACCAGAGATGGTACGGTACAGAGTCTGAGAGCGCAGCGAGGCCCAGATACGGGTACGCAGGGTGTATTCCGGAGCAGAAGACTTGAAACCAATACAGTAGAAGGGGAGATCGTCAATCTTGCTCTTGGCGGTGTCCTTCTCGTTCTTTTCGTCTTCACCATTGAACTGCGAGGTCTCGTCGGCCAAAATCTTGGTGTCCTTGACAAAGCAGTCCCACTCGTGGGGGTGCAGTTGCTTCAGATACTCCAACATGGTGACACGAGAATATGGCTCGTCCTCGCGGATAATCTCTCGCAGCGACAGCAGAATCTTTTCACTGTAGTGGGGAATCATGACAGTGAAAGTGGGCATGTTGTCAACGGGGAGAGGCTCAGGAATGGGAGTTGACAGAGACTGAGCGAAGAACGAGATACGACGTTCTGCTTCACTGTAACTGGGGAAGAATTCGGTCTTGAAAGAGTGATCTTCCTGGGAGACGAAGAAGGTGGGAGCACGAAGGGTTCTCTTGCCCTCCTGCTCAGACGGAACCTGATGGTACAAGAGCTTCTGCACATGGTCAATGGCCAAAAGATGCTCACGGTACATGGAGATGACAATGGCGTTCCAGATCTGAGAAATCAAAACCTTCGGCTTGTACTTGATCTCCATGTCGGTAGTGGCCAAGATCTTGGAATAGATACGCTTGGGCAGACGGGAGAAAATGTTCCTCCAGGGAGTCCAGATAGACGAACCCAGATAGAAGGAGCGGGCAATCGAACCGACTGTGTTCAGGATAACGTACCACAGGTAGGTATCCAGGAAGAAGAAGAGCATATCGGTGAAGATCACCAGAGCCAGAGTGATCGTGGGCTGGTACTTGCAAAGAATATCTCCAATGATCGCATCTCCCAGGCAGGAGCTGACGTCCATGATAGTCAAGTAACGCATGGGATCACGGAGAGACAACGTCAAGTAGACGTAGGACTCTCCGAACTTGGCACCGAAAACGACGGCCCACATACCGTAGGACATGGCAATGTCGTTGCCGCGGAGACGAGGCCAACTAGCTGTAAAGGTCTGGCTGGCAACGTACTTGCGCGAGTTCTTCTTGGCCAAGTAACTGCCAAACAAGCCGCCAAGAGGCATGATGGAGAAGAAGAGGAAGCTGGCAATAGAGAAGAAGAACTGGACAATACCCAGAATCAAGCCAATCTTATTGTCCTGAGCTCCATCGATACCGAAGACGTAAACACTGGGTCCGACGTTGATGAGGAAAATGACGATGAGGAAGACGAGACGCTTGGAGAGATGCTGCGCGCCAGCCCACTTTCGGGGGACATAGGCCCATTCGGCGAGTGTAGCAAAGATCTGAATGAGGGAGGCGATACCACCACCTGCACCAACAATTGACCACTGAGCAGCGGCTGTTGGCTGGTTGTTAACCTGCTGTTCATACTTGCTACCCAGAATCAACGACGGAGCATTGTGAGCGGTGAAGAACCAGAACATGGTCAAGTGGATAACCCAGATACGATTGAAGTTAACAATCATATGGAACCACGATCGAGTCTCCTTGTATGTCTTGAAGAAACACTTCTTCCAGTTGACGTCCTTCAGCTTGAGATAACGCTCTGGAGGGGGCACATCAACCAGCTTGCTCTTGTCCTCGAGGACAATGCGCTCAATACCCTCGGGGTACCAGAAGAGCTGGTTGCAGTCATCATAACCAATAATTTGATTGTGGTCCCGCTCGCGGCGGACGTAGACGCCATTGGAAATCTCGTATCCTTGGTCGCGGCAGTATTGGTACAGCGGCGTGATGACGTTGTTAAGGAAAGTACCCTCCTCAACCTGCTCCACCATGTTTTGGCAAGCAGGAGAGTTGAGATAGTCATCAGCGCACTTGAAAATGAAGCACAAGCACTCAGCCATGAAGCGGACCTGGTTGGCTTCACCCCAACACAATAGGAACAGAGCAATCTGTCGGACTCGGTCATGCTGTGACATGCGGTTCATGCGAGTCTTCCAGCGATACTCGGCAGCTTCCAAGCTGTCGTCTCCCTCAAGGTCCTCAAGGGCTTGTTGTTCATCAGCGCCGTCCTTGGCAGCCTTGCTCTTCTTGGACTTCTTGCGGCCCTTGCCCTTCATGTTGGCAAAACCAACAGCGTCATCCAGGTCAAGATGGGCTGCAAAGTACCATTTTCGGTAGTTGGCATTGTCGCCACCAATGTAGTCGGCGTGGAGCGAAAGAAGAGCCTGGTTGGGAGTCATACGAGACGCCCTCGAGTCCAGCAACGTCATCAAGTGGTCGTACATGTTGCGCATGCTGTCCCGCTGGAAACCAAACTTTCCAGTCAGATCCAAGAAAATGTCCTCAATCTCCTCCTTGGAAAGAGGGATCTGAGCGTCAGATGTCCAGGCAGGGTAGGGTTCCTTGGAGCGTTGCCCGGCAGGCAAGACATTGCCGTAATCCATGCCATAGTTGGGAGTCGAGGCACCAGACGATCGGTTACCACCGTAGGAAATTTGGGAAGAGGGGGGACGGAAGCCACGCTCGCCACCATTGTAGCTGTCGTATCTCTCGTCGCCGCGTCCGTAGTAGTCCATGTCAGCGGCACGTGCCATATCAGAGCGCATGGTGAAGTCACTGAAAGTCTCTGACTCGTCCTCGCCGCCGTGACCTCGGCCTTGCTGATAACCCTGGTCATGGTACTGACCTCCATCCTGTTGGTAGTAGTCATCCTGGTATTGGTCGTTGTTGTCGTAGTAGCCGCCATCCTGGTGGTACGGGTTCTGGCTATCGGCATTGTAATAACCACTAGCAAGCAATGTTAGTTTATTGTCGTGCAGGACGATACTGAAAGGTCTCAACATACGATTGGTCATAGTAGCCATCGTGATTGGCGTTGTTGTTGTTGTCGTAGCCATCATGGTCGTAGTACTGACCATGCTGCTCGTCTTGGTAGTAGGAGTCAGTGTTGTGACCTCCCTGATGGCCGTAGCCATCGTCGTAGTCTTGGTGACCACCACCGCCTCCTCCTCCTGGATAGCCCGACATCTTGATTATAGATGGGGGCTGGTTTGTCTAGAAATCGGCGCGGATCTAATGACAAAAAGGACAGGTTAGCTGGAAACAGTGCAAGTACAAGCTTGAATTGGCCCAATGTCTGAATGTGCAGCACGTCAAAGGTGTCGCCCTTGGAAGGAAAGGCTGCAATAGTCGCGTCGCAGGAGCTACAATTGAATTGCAGTTCTGCTAGGAGTATGCATTGCTGTCACGCCGGGTTTGGTGTGCGTATCGAGTTGGGCATGGCCGAGATGGTGGCCAAGTGGGTGGGTGTGAGGGATGGAGAGGCACCACTTACCAATCACAAACTCATGACTCTGCAGAAATTATGATTAAAAGGCAGTTTTTTTATCCTTCCCGACGATAGTAGAAACGAGAGGGACAATCACAGTGGCCGGCCACAAGCGTGACGTTTGTGTGTGGTGTTGACCTGGAAGCGTCTCGGGCGAGCGAAAAACAAAGATTGTTGATGTTGGGCGAGAAAGGGGAAAGTTGCAGGATCGATTGGATTGGCGGTACCTTGCTCTAGGTTACGCGGCGTGCCTAGTTGGTAGCGGGTTGGCCTATGGATCCAATACGGCAGGCCCGGCGTCTCGAAAGAGAAGAAGCTAGGCGTGTAGCGCTGCAAATCCTGGAAAGACGGTTTCCAACCAACAAGTGACTGCCGATTGAAGCGCTTTTGGCGAAGCAATTGACAGGTCCTTGATACAATTAATTGGAAAAAAAGAATGTGTAGTTCTTTTCTTCGTTTATTGTTTTTTTTTTCTTCTTGTGTTTTACTCCGGCCAGACGGTCGTGGGTTCGGTGCTGCAGAAAGATCGACTAGGGGTGAGAAGGCCTGAGGAACAGAAGTCGACAGGTGAAAAAAAGCGAGAGGCAGTGTGTGCGTGTCGAGCTAGCCGTCTCTTTTTAGGTTTTTCTATCAGCTGCGTTGGACAGGACGAGCGAACGAGTACCGGTCGACGCAGGATACGAAGAACAATAGTAGCGCGAGGGGTGAAAGCGGGAGATAACGAAAGTCAGATTCCGTAGAACGGGAAAGGAGACAAGCGATGGGATGAATCCTCTTCGGTCCTTTGGTCGTCTTCTGGATCCCCAAAAATCTTCCAAATGCTGCTGCAAATGAAAGCAGATAGGGAAAGAGAAGAATGAATCCAAAAGAAAGAAAAAGGAGACGTGAAACAGGTTTGCAAGGGGAAAAGAAGCAGGAAGGGGAGGGGGGTTGAGAATAAGCTTGGAAATCTGAGATGAGGTCGAAAGGGGAATAGGAGCGGTGCCTAGACAGTGGTAGTGGCACTTTACAGGCGTTGGCAATGCCTCTGACGGGGATTCCCAGCAGCCAGTGGGCTCCGCGACGGGGGGGCACTAGCAGGGCGACGGCGGGAGCGCACTGGGGCGAGTTCAACGACGACGATCGAGATGCGGGAGTGGCTGTGTGGTGCTACAGAGAGGGAGAGAAAATGTGAAGGCGACAATACCTTATTACCTACATACTCCATATGCATTAATGTACAGGATAGACAGCACCATTCATACTGTATAGATGATATACTGTAGTGCAGGGGCTGGGTAATGCAGTGTACATACAGTCCCACCTTGGACTTGATTGACAAACTGTACTGTATAGGCTTCTCTGAAATCAGGAAGAGGTACAAGAATATCCCATCATTTACTCCTTCAGTCCAGTTCACTTCATTCGTTCTCATCTGGCGGCTGCTTGCCGTGTGAGGCGCAGCACCGACCAACTGGACTACACGAACCATCAGACCATTTGTCGCCTCCAGGTATGGAACATTACGAGGCCACCTCCCTCGCACACTTGAGGGAGCACTACATCGACTAATAACTACACCATCCATTCATTGGGTTTGTGCACGCAACCTGCCTACCTCCCTACGCTCCCTCCTCTTAACAGACAATTCGATAAGTAGACCTGACAAATTAGAACGACAATAATAAGAAAGTCCTGGGCAAGGAAGGGGGCGAATCTTTCGCAGAACGAAGTGGATTCTATGGAAATCGGACCTCCTTTTTCCTGCTGCTGCGCGGAATTGGCCTTGCTTGACTTTCTGGATCTTGTTGGAAGGACAGAAACCCAGCAACCCAGGCAAAAGTGAATCGAGTCAAGCGCAGGATTTTGACTCCCAAACAGGGGCAGCCGACAAGGGCCGACCAAGGGTGAGGGACTGTCCGCTTTGTGATTGGTTATGAATCCGGTTTTCTAACAGCCCGGAAACTCGCCTAAGCACGCTAGGATGCGAATCACCGAGCATCATGGACCAATTTAGCATATACACCTGGGCAGACAGAGCATAAGGATCAGGTACCGGTTGACACGCTTCGAATTTCTACAGTGTTACCTAGTGCCCACCTCCCCTCGAGATGCAACCACAGCCAGGCTTCAGGCTTATAAATCAGCAACTACTCTGTACTACACGCCGGGTATGTTTTTTATACATACACTGTATGCAAATATTCAACCACCACCAAATGCAATGGCATTCGATGTGGTCCCTGAAGACACGAGCAAAATTGCCCTTATTGGATGAGTATTTCAGTGTAATACGTGATTATTCTCTCATTAAGATCTGTTCAGCATTCAAACATTGTGTAGGGTATCTCGTTCAACCTCCCAAATGCGCGTCAATGTAAAGGCAGTATGCACCACCACACAAATCTGAGTGATAGGCAAGTCAAGATATACTGTAGTCGGATTGATCATTGGGCATATGTAGCTTGTCCGATATGAATGTTCATGATCCCCGTCACCACAAGAGGCTTTAGTAGTCATTTTATGGATGATGCCACGACAAACAAAGTATCGTATTATAGCGGCTCGGTTGATGCTTCCGGCTGGCAGGAGAGCGGCCATAAAGATTCAGACTTGCTTGGTGTCATGCGAAGAGACTCCAGAATTCCTACTGCCAGCTGCTGCTGCATAGTTTATCGCACTCGCCATGATCTGCAATACTTGCGCCTGCAAGCAACATCGTGTTGAAAGACATACTGTGTAAGCACGCGCACGCTGCATCTGCGTGCGTATATAGATCTGCTCTCTCTGGCCAATGAAAGTGACAGACGGATCCGCGTCTCTTGAGAGTGGCAAAATCTGGCGCACGTTGGCATAATTGGGTGGTGGTTGCACACATCTATAAACACGACACTTGCCATGGTCTTTTTTGAAAGCCCCCCAGCAAAAAGGCGAAATACCATGAAGCAATCAGACGAGCCACGCGGTTGATCAATATTCTCAACTAGATGACCAGGACCGACAAGCAGAAGTACTCCGTACGTGCTTCGTCAACACTCCACATATATTCTGTGTGTCTTTTTTTCGAATTGTTGCCCCGTAGTGATCAGCCCGCTTGCCTGTCTAGCGTACAGTGCTTCTATCTCTCTTCCAGAAGAAAGGAAGGTTCTGCATCCACGCCAAGCCGCCTGGATCAAGCTTAAATGGCGCGGGTTGAGCAGATACACATGTCGAGAATTGCCTCATGCTCAACTCAAGGAGCAGCGAATGCACAAGAAACAATGGCACGCTCGCTCAAGGACGATGTTCATACTAAGAGCATGATCCGGGCGCAACTCAGAACGTGGCTATCTATATAAATACAAAGGCCCTCTGCCGAATCGGGCTCCCGACGAGATCATACGTCGATATCGTCTAGTGCAGCGCGACAACGCGAATGATGCAGTTTCCAAAGACAACCCCCCAACCATACATATTCTACCACGGAGAAGTGAGAATGCCATCTCTTTTCCCGGGCAAAGCGCGTAATTCGCACTGTATGTCCTGTGCAAATCTACGTACGTATTTCGCACACCACCGCGCCAGCACGCGCAGCGGTAGTGCCGACGAGGGAGAAAGAAAAAGAAAAAAATCGGGCCATTCAACGCAGGTACCGGCGCGCCGAATAGCTAGTTCTAGCGATATCTTCCAGGCCGACCGTAGCACCATGCCCTACGATAGCCAATGCTTGCGCGCCGCGCTCCACAACCCATGTTCATTTGGTGTCAATGATGACGACATGAGCAATCTTGGAGCAATCTACCCGTTCATCCAGTTGCTATTCGCGTACATAATCTACTGTAGCACTACGCTACGCTACCTATGCACGTTTTGGGACTTGAGCGTGCTTCTACGGATTGCATGTGCTGGGTTTGAAAACTAGAGAAAAATTCCTCCTGGACAGCCGGAGACTGACGGATATTGTGCTTACCCAGATTATTAGGTAGGCTCACTGGAGCATCGTCCATCAGCCATATACAGATAACATCCGGCACTATCGTATACACTGAAAATCGGAAGAAAGTCCAGACAAGTCGTCTCGAGCTTACCTCTCATTCTACTAACAATCCTCTCTGCTTACCTACATACAGAGGTATGCACCGGATGGTACTGATGA
The DNA here is from genome assembly GCA_023078685.1 of Neopestalotiopsis rosae. Lineage (NCBI taxonomy): Eukaryota > Fungi > Ascomycota > Sordariomycetes > Amphisphaeriales > Sporocadaceae > Neopestalotiopsis > Neopestalotiopsis rosae. The sequence continues at coordinate 3,890,572 of JALGAS010000001.1, forward strand.
TCCTGGAAATCAGCGACCTGGTTAGATGTACACTTTAAGATTTGCCAAATGATACGGAATAAAGCAATGCTCCTCCTGTTTTTATTTCCAATCTTGGCCTTGACAGAGCAGCCCGCACAAGCTAGATCCCATTTGTGTACAAGCAAACAAGTTATCTCTCACACACTCTCTCTCTACTAAATAAGAAAAAAGTTGCCAAAGCTTTGCTCATCACTGGCCTGACAGACGTTGCCGCTAGGTAATCTACCGCACACCAAGCCGCCAGGCCGTCCTGCCACATCGCCACTAAAAGAAGAGCCTTCGCGGGGTGTGTCACCTTAAAACGGGAAGCTTTGAATCATGTTTGCAGTAAGAGTGTAGACTAAGTCTCTTTCATGATTCTGTTTGCTGCTCATCTTCTCTGCTACCTGCAGTAGATATTCCTCTTCTTTTTCTCCTTTCGGTGATCGCTGTGGTGCATCGACTGCAAACGCGAAGCTATTCTCCGGAGCTTCCTGCTCCCCAGCAAGCCCAGAGGAAAAATATAGCTGCCTAGAGCTAAGTATACACAATATGTACCCACCGTGCCCACCTCCCTACCGCGTTTATACCGTAGGATTCAAGGGAAAGTATTGGAGCCGAAATTGCAGAGTCGACATTGGGCAATAATCATTGGCATAAACCAGCTACCCACCAACTTCCCAGTTTGTGGCCCCTCAATTTATCTTGTCCATCCATCATTAAAGGGCCGGGTCAACCAGAAACAAGTCCGCGCCAGAAGCCTGGAGCCAGCCAGGAGCCAGATCAGCCAGACAAGCCAGAAGCCGGGGCCGACGACCGCTCCGACCGGTGGATCTCTGATTCGTAACGACGCTATTCTGAGAACTCAATATGGAGGGGGGCTCGGCGGGGGGCCTCCCTCGTCCCCTTGATGGTGCCACTGTCTCTGGCCCATGTCCAGACTATCTGATTGACAGCGGAGCCCTGTAGCCAGACTAGGGAGTGGGCCTCATCAGTCGTTCGCCTGTGCTGCTGTATCATCGCTATTTGAATGGCACCAGGCAAATGGAGCTCCGTCCATTGTGGGCTTTCGGCCTCTTGAGGTAGCGCGTACCACTCAGCCGCAGAGATAACAGGGCTGTCCACAGGCTTGCCTGACAATCTGCCACCTTGCTGACGAGGCACCCAAGTTCTACATACGCTAAGCCTCTAAAGCGGCACGATCCGGATAGTTGAGCAGGGCAGGCATGGCAATGGCATAGAACTAAAATCCCAACGTCGTCGTCTTCCGTCTAACGTCTTGATGGTCATCATCATGCTGCGGTAGAGAAAATTGCTTTTAGCATGATATTCGAGCAGAAGTTTGCGCACTGGTGCCACATTGTTATATTAGCGAGAAAAATTACTATTCTCGGGGTATTCTACTGAAATTTTTCTCTAATCTTGGAAACCAATATTTATAAACTAGTTTTATTCCCGGTCGCCGTGCGCAAAGATCTGCTTGGTCAAAATACCTCCCCGTGCAACCTGAAGACTGTTGAATAATCTCGAAAGTAGTGCATTCAAGACTCTTGTCGTCAATATCACGATCATTGCCAACTTGTTCAAGTCCTGGTGATGGATTGGTTATCCTACAACCACTACTTCCAGAGATCATGGTAACCCGGGTGACGTTCGTTGGATATCTGAACGCCGTGTATCATGGTTATCATAAGGATATACATCGACTGCTTTCGTCGGTGCATTCGGATGTGGTTCCTAGCCTCTTTTAGAAATGGCAAGCTAACTATTGGCCTTTACATATACAGTCACTGGTGAACCATCATGTGCTCGCTGTGGAGTATTGACTGACTACTCTTGATGATCCGAGAGCTTGGACAGATCCCAGTTTGATATTTCCGAGTCTCAAATATGGTGGTGCAATGCATAGACAGACATGAGGTCTGGCACTTGAAAAGTACCTTCGTTATGTTCAATGTCATTGGCGAAACTCGAACATATCATAACACTGACCTACACTGCAGCACCAAGTGAATTCTATCCAAGCAAGACACATGTTTCTTGAAGGAGTCCGTCTCAGTCGTTATCTTGGATATCCTCTGAGCTTGACGAGCGTTGTCTATAGCACGGCGTTGCCAGGCATATTTACACTTCAAGGGCTGCTTGTCTTATTGATTAGCTGGGTTGCCATTCTATTGGACTCGTCAAGAAAGGCTTATCGACACGATTTGTTGCTGCTGGTGGTTACATGGCAGGTGAAGTATGGACCTGACAATGACTAATGTGATCGGCCTATGAACTCTGTACGTGATTGTATAAAGTATAACATCGAGTCATCGATACGGGCTGTACAATATTTACTCATTCAATATCCGCGCTTAGGCTTGCTTACAGTCGCATATTTACTGTGGCCACTGCCAATGAATTAGTAAAATAAATGGCATCTCAAAGCTAATCCGTGCATTCAAGGTGGTTATGATCAGCAGAAAATAGAGGCTTCATCATAAAGTTGATCTCTACCTAACTAGTCCTGCGAAAGGAGGGTCCCGTCCAGAATAGCGTCGTTGCCCCTCCAACCAACGTAGCGACCAATAAATTCAACTTCTGCCACCAACTCACAGCAAGCAACGACAAACAGATTTTGCCAGACTCAACCACTACTATAACGGAAAACAAAAGGGATATAAGAATTGATAGGACCGCAAATATCGCTCCTCAGCACAAAATAGGAGTCATGGCGTGGGGAGAATTGATGAGCAGCGATGACGAATTTCCAGACCTGCAAGTGGTTGCCAAGCGCGTCCGACAGCCCAAGCTGCCAGCAGCACAGTCAGGGTCAGCCACAGCTAGCAAGGAGGACTTCCCGGCAAAAGAGAACAAATCCGCAGCCAGAAGGCTCATCAAGCCATCGGTGTCCGCCTCTCTAACAAATGGGACGCCGCTACGTCGGCGGAAACTTGTCGACTCTGAGCCTCTCGACAACCCGCTCTTTCGAAAATGGAGTGCAGACCTTACAGAGCCAAAGGCTAAGACATCTCGAGTCTCCAGTCGAGAGACCAGACCAAAAACGCTCAGTGCCTATAGAGCAGAGCATGTAGACTCCGATGAAGCATCAGAGGAATCCGATGACGACGTGGTTGTGCGGCGAAGACAACCAACGAGGCCTGCCACTCGAAAGCCACAAAAGCAGCGCGCCGATAGCTTGATCAAGACGGAAGCTGTTTTATCAGTCACCGAGCTGGACGATGAGGGCAAGTCCGTAATGGAGACGCTTGAGATATCTGCCATCATTTCAGAAGGTGGCGAACAGTCCAGCGACGATGAGGAGTCTGAGTTTGTAACAGCCTTGTCAGACGGTCTGGAGGCTGGCTCCGAATCCAACTCCGACTCTGAATACCAATCCCCCGGAGGTTCTGACGTCTCTTCCGAGGCAAGCCGACCAACAAGTCCCAGCATGCGGACCTTGGCAACTGCACGGCTGCCTCCGCCACAGGCTCGCCCCAAAAGGAGCATTCCGGCAACCAAAACTGAGCGGGAGAAGGATTTCAAGGACGCCGACGATAATCAGGAACCCGACATGCCAAGTACGCCACCCAAAAGAAACTCAAGGCCGACATACGCAACAGCACAAGACATTGAGAATCACTTTCAGAAGCTCCGGCTCTACGCAGAAGAGCTAGATGACGTGCCAGAACCAAAGCCCAGCACGCAACTAGAGCCAATGACCCCCAGAAAGACGCTGCAGGCATCGCCAAGGAAAGCACCCAAAATCCCCCCTTCGCCATGGAAAGCCGAACACAAGGAATTCTGGGATGTTGGCATACAAAACGAATGGATAGACAAGCACTCACCTGCCAAGCGCGGTCCCCAGAAGCTCGACCTTACTGCAGGTGCTGACAAGAAGGTTACATTAAAGCAAAAGTACGGTACGAGTCCGGAGAAGAAAACTGCCAAGAAAGCGTTTGAGCAAACGAGGGAGAAGATGGCGCACGACTTCCTCCACGAGCTCGATGAGCGCGTCACCGCGGGTCAGCTGTCACAACTCACCGCCGCTACTGGCGGGCTTCAGATTAAATGGTCCAGCTCACTGCAGACCACAGCTGGCAGGGCTCATTGGAAATGCAAAGAAGTGACCACCAAGACCCAGCAGCCCGACGGCGAGGTCAAGTCAGTCAAGGAGCGGCGGCACGAGGGCTGGATTGAGTTGGCCGCCAAGGTCCTCAACAACGAGGATGACCTCATGAACACGGTCGCGCATGAATTTTGCCATCTTGCTGTCTTCATGCTCAACGGCAAGCCCAAGTTCGCCCATGGTGCCGAGTTCAAGGCGTGGGGCCAAAAATGTATGGATGCATTCCACAGCCGCGGCATCGTTGTCACCACCAAGCACAACTATGAGATTGACTTCAAATTCATCTGGCGTTGCGTCGACTGCACCTGCGAGGTGAAGCGGCACTCAAAGAGCGTGAATCCCGAGAAGCAGCGATGCGGACGATGCCGCGGTATCTTGGAGCAGGTCAAACCGGTTCCACGGGCCAACGGCAAGGGACGAACTGCGTATCAGGAGTTCGTGAGCAAGGAGATGAAGGATCTCAAGGCTGAGGGCAAAGCGCTGAACTTCAAGGAGATGATGGCAATCGTATCAGCACGTTGGAAGGCACAGCAAGAAGGAAACAAGACCAATCCCGGTGACAAACAATTACAGGCCCTGGAACAGGAGCTCGAGGGTCTCGAGGTTACAGATCTCACTTCCGACTGAGATGTCGTGACCTGTTCCAGCTGCGTGTTACCTCCGTCCCAGTGTGTATACTATTTGTGAGAAGCATTTACAGGTGGTTTTGGGCGTTGAACAGGGTTTGGATGCATTATTAGACTTATACGCTTGATATTCTTGTCGTCATAATCGTTATTGGCTATAGCTCAATCTGGAGCCGCCATATTATCTGCCATCTGCTTGCCGTGCATCGCAGCCAGGCTTCGACTTCCTCGACTATAAGACCAGTAGGCGCGAGAAAAGGAAAGAAGAAAAACGGGTATTCCGTAACCCAATAAATGACCAGAACGTAATATGCATCCCGGACGATCCAAGCTGATAGGAGTCGTAAAAGTCATGAGCACACAATTTGGCACAGGTAATGTATCTTCCCTTTGCGGCGCCCCAAGCCGCTTCGATATGCAGTCTGTCGCAGTGTAACGACGCACATAATTCCATCTCTTATTATATTTCAGCGAAAAGACCCCAGTCCTTGACCTTGAAGGTCTCCCATATCTTGGCGGCATAGTCAACGGCGTCGCCAATCAGTTTACCCTGCTTTCCCAGCTCCAGGTCGACATCTTCTTCATCATATTCCCCCTTGATATGTGGCACATTGATGGTAATTAGGATATCGGTCATCTCGCGCTCGAGGCGTACCAAGGTCATGATGAGAGCAGTAAAGTCGGGTGATGATCTTCTCTCGGTCTCGGGGCTCGCTCTCGGTGCCATGGTTGCGATGAGTGTGTATGCTGGGATGTCCTCGCTGTCACGGAGTTTCAAATTTTAGCAGGGAAATGACACATTGTTTTTCATGTAATCAAAGCAGCTATGCCGAGGAGTCGCAGCCTCTCCAGTATTCTGAAGAGTTCTGAAGGACATTGTGCAAGGGGGGTACATAGACGAATGAATGAATGAATGAATAGGTAGACAAGTAAGTGATTATGGGTATGGGGTTCAGGCATATAAACGTACTCGAGTCGCGAGAATAGCGTCGGGGTGGTATTCCAGACCTTGACGCGATCAATGTCGTCGCCAACGACCTCCTCCAAGTGTGTGGTAAGGGCGCGACCGTCGATCTCGGGCGAGCTGCCCTTTTCGCCTATGCGCTCGTTGATATCGAAGACGATGCTGGTAAAGCCATCCTTGTCGATCCAAACCTCCTGGTGGTCGGGGACTTCTCGGATCTGGCTGTCATAGTGGCCCTCAAGTCAGCTTAGCTGCGCAAATCATGCGCGCACACAGTTGTTCGCCCATGTGCAGAACCACAGAGCAGAAAGTGTGCGCCTGTTGGAAGGGGTTTGTTTTTGGTCATACCTGACATCGGCAAAGTTGGCCGGCAGGTCGCAAACAAGGGCGCCGCCGTACAGAGGAGTGCTCTTGTAAGAGGGCATCGTGCGCGGTGGTGTCGCAAAAGCTCTTCAGCGGGGTTCGGAAGAAGAACGAAAGGTCAAATGACAGAAGCAAACAAGGTACTTCTCAAGGTCGTGTAATCAATAGAGTCAAGTGATGACTTTGCGTATCGCGGATGGTTGTTTTCACTAAGAGATCGAAGTTATTTCACTACTAGTAGGCAGGAAGGTAATGTAGGTTGGCAGGCACCCAAAAGCTGTACATGTATCCAAGGACTTGTGCCCCTCCATAGTTGGTGAGGCAGCACTTTATTCAACATGCGATGCGACTACCACCACCCGCGACCGATGACGCATTGCTTGGCGCAGTGGTAGTGGTGCAGTTTAGGTACCCAAATTAGGTACCTACGTACCCAAAAATGTTACGGCTTAAAGTACATAGTCTCAACGGCCACAAGAAAGTGCGCAATGCTGAAGTTCTCTCAACCGTAAGATGCCAGAGAACCTATTCATCGGTTCATAGAAGTAATGACAGCAAGCAGGGCGATTCAACATGTTCCAAATGCGAGTGTAAGGCGCTTAGTACGTCTACATGCTTGGAATTCAAGAGGTGGGTCAGAACCACTTTTTGTTGAGGTGTCATAGTTTACAATAAGCGGTCACTGTTTTAGGAGCTTGGACGTTATATTTCAACAAGAATCATGCCTTTTACCTGACTCTTCGATTTAATGCCAAACTTCGCTCCGTTACTCAATCTTTGGAACATACCTCAAGCAATTCTGTATTGCTTTTTGCTTTTTCTTTCTTTTCTTCTGCTTCTCGTTCCGTCCTGTCAGCGTGCCGTGGTTGGAAATGCCAGGGCAGCGGTACAGTCACGCCACACCAGCTTTTTGCATTTTGGCGCAGTGGTAGTGTTAGTGTTAAGCGTGGGTCGGTTAGCTCAGGTCGCGGGTTCAATTTTTATGGTCCTGAGTATTCATGGCTTTTCTTTTAAGGTCTGACTGAGGGTGCTTGCTATACGATTCATTGGTAGAAGTATGCATTACTTCATCATTCTTTTGTCTTTGCTTCACTGCGTTAGCTGTTAGCGTCCTGTTTTTTGGCTTATTATCGCATTGCTATTCATATATCAAGCTGTTCTCAGAACACTTTAGGATGGTCAGTCGGTGTCCTTGACATCACTTCAAACATTTACAAACGTTCCTGTTTCATTAATTTATCCGCAAAGCACACATAATTGTCGTGAGGTGTGTCATTTGCTCTGAGTTTGAGCCGAGACGAACCATCCAGCTGACTTATCGCGACTGTCTCTGGGGATGGATACGGATAAGCGGATGTTTACTGCAGAAACTTGCAAGGTCTCTCGGTCTACAGAATGACAGACTAAGCACTAGAGGAAAGACAAATATTTACTCAGAGTCCCAGTTGAGTAGTGGTTCCTGATAGACATTATTATGATCCTTGTGCTGTCCTCGTTTGATGCTTATTAACAACTATCTGACTACATCTTTGAAGTAAACGTCTGTGAACTCCGCATAAACATATGGTGAACTTTCTGTTAGTTGCTGTTGTTCTTCATAGCTATGATACGGATAGAAAAAAGTAATTTTAGAATAAAATTAAGTACGAAAAGAAAGCTACGAACGGATATTCTTGCTATTTTAGTTTATGTATGATGAGTTACAGTCAAGCAGAATATTTCTTCTCCCAGATACATACTTGATGTCAGGCACCAAGGCCTCCTTATAGAGCATGGATCTAGAATTGTAGATTTTGTATCATTTTCTTAGAGTGAAATGTTTTGCTAAATAATATGCCACTACTACAGTCATTGACTGGTGAATATATCATGCTTTTCCCACAACAAACTCAAACTCTCCTGCCGAGCAGCGATGGAGCTTCATCTCAAACAAAATACCCGAGGGCAAGTTAATTCATTCTTGAGTTGATCCAGCGACTTCTCTGGGTTGGGTCCCTGTGGTGCTTGTCCATTTGTGCCCCTGGAATTAGGACTCATGATACCAACGAGAAATCCATAAGCCACCAAGACTCTGGACTCCCAATGGCCGATGACCGTATGAATGATTGTTCGAGGATCGTGTCCTAAATATTATTTTCGAAGCAGTTAATAGCACTCACTGGGATCGAGCCATCGGCGGTACGTCCCGTATCAGAATCATCCCCGAAGCCACCTGAAGCACGGTGTGCTACCTCTGTATAGTATTTTCTTGTTCAATTCTGGATCTTTGTACCATTCTGATGCTTCATGTCTTGGTATTTGAGTCCAATATGATATGGAGGATGATCGCTCCTTGGTATTTCGCTGTGGTCGAACTGAACTTGCTGGAGGCTTGTTGCCTCGGTATGCGGTCTGCTCGGAGCTGAGCTTGGAACAGATCTTGGTCCGGTCATTCGGGTATCGCGCAGCACAGCCTATACCAGTCGGTTAGTCCACAAACGTCGCCACACGCTCCCGTGAAACGTACGGATTCTTTATTATGTATTCCTCGTCCAATGGGGATAGCGGCAAGGGCTCTGCTCGGCATACGCTCCCACCATTGAAATAGATCCTCTGGCTCCGAGTCAACGGCGGCGCGAAGCAAAGTCGAGTCCCATAATGAAAAAAGTGACCATCTGACTGTTTCCCTTGTCAGTCCACGTATCGACGATTCACCATTATATTCAAGAGCAACAACACGAATGTTGAAAGCATGGGAGGGGAGAAGATTGCATACAGTATAAATCTGACCCAGGTTCGGACTACCAAACGATAGATCCCCACCGTCGACAAAGTGATAAGCACAATAAATAGTTTCATTTTTATGGTTTGGAGTAGGTATGGTTGATGATATGTTTGCTGATGACCACAGAATGTCGGAGCAGGTCGATGCGGAGCCTTTATACTATGCCATGTTGACGTGACATGCGTTACCGTTCCTCATAACCAGCTCCATAAGACTCATGATTTCTCAAAGCTGGACTATTATTGTCTTGAGGGGGCTTGGGAAGTACACAGCTCTCGAGGTTGATGTGTGTCACACAAGCACGTGGCAGAGTTCCGGCATGGACAAGGTAGATGGATGTGCTGCAAACCTACGCTACGCCTGGTAGATGCGTCTGGGTACAGGTAAGGCATCTAGATGTTTTGAAGATGGTGTGTGTGCGTGTGTGCGTGTGTGCCTTGATAGTCTTTTGACTCTCCGTCTGGTTTTGGGCGGCTGCATCCTCGGATCGGTGACGAGCCCTGGCAAGCCACGGGCGATTATCCTCAAATCTGATGGTCGCGTGGCTCGATAGTGTTGCTGCAAGGGACCGCAGGCGTGGTCTCTTATTGTGGTTGGCTGTTTTCTGGCCCCGACATTTATTGACTTAGACGAGGATTCAAGAGCCAGATAAGACGTGTCCCGATTTGGTGGCACTGATGAGCCATCATTGGTCTGAGCCGTGCTGTGCGACCATATAGACGACTCCTGATTCTTCTTTTCTTGCTTCGGGAACATGGGGAGACGTTTGTGGCACTGAAACATGCCGGCGGCGTGGCATCGATTCGTGATTTACCTCTGACCAAGCCTCGATTCCATCATCATCGTTGTAAGACGGCTGATTTACCGACGAATATTATTTTAATATTATTCGTTTCGAAGGAGGGTGGAAGGCTAGCCAGAAACCATAACGCAAACACTTGGGAGGGGCATAGAAGCATGTCCATACTTGGTGTACACTGATAATGCAGTGAGCATGCGTGTATCATCATTGGTAGGACAGACAAATATAGCGAGTCCCTTGCATAAAAGGATTCATCCATCATGTAAGTAGTGTTCCAATTATTGTCAAGAATATAGCACACATGAACACGATTTCCACGTTTTTGAACTAACATGTCGGTTTACTGTTGGGTGTTGCCAAAAGTTGATAGCCCAGGCTGACCTGTTGGAGTCAATAAGCTACATGATATTTGGGGGCTACATTTGCTACACCGAATACATTGAGAGTACCAAACTGTAGCTGCTACTGTACATTTCATCTCAGGTCACCTTCAAGTACTGCGAACTCTGCTGCCTGCAGTAAGTTGAGTGCCATCAAATCCTCAAAAGTTAGTTGTGTCAGCCGGTCGGTTTCCCCATAGGCATTGACGGTAAGAGTCCGGCAAGAATTGATTCCATACCCAGAGATGCGATGCATTTTTCAAGAGGCCTTGACATGATGGTCTTTGTTGATTCATGTTATCAGAGGTGCATACCTAACCTACATACATTAGTAGCAATGTACCATGTGTTGATGCATCAATGATGTGGAGCCCTTCAAGTGCTCTGCGTCAAAATACCTACCTAGTACAGAAACGCATCAATTTCGGAGAAATAAATTCAACCCAGCTTGTCACGCCAAAACTGAAATTCATACAAGCCGAGTCCCGACTGGCAATAATAACAAGGAAACGAACAATTTGCGAAACCTACTCATTACTATTCACGTCTACATACATACATACATTATTCGTCGTCCACCGCCACCGCCAGGCATCGTATTTCTCCATCCGAGGTCACGCCAAAAATACGACCAGAGAATTTTTCCCACCATTGGAAACTCTGCTCGTGTTCGCCAATATCCTCAAATAAGAAGACTCAAATTCCGTGGTGGCACATTGCGCAGTCCGTTTATTATTACTATTACAGTACCCTCTTGTCAAATCTTTCCCTTCCCATTTGCGCTAGAGCTAGAGGGGGAGAGAAAATCTCAGCTTGGAAAGGTAGCTGAGGAAGGCAGAAACGCCGCCACCGTTTTTTTCCCCACGCCCAATTCCAGAGGAGGGAAGGAAAGATAAAAATCAACAGATAACGATTCAGGAAATAGAAACGAGACCAAAAAGAAAAATGTCCAGCAACAGCAGAAGCAGTACCGGGGCTTCGGCTGAGTTCACCTCTTTTTACCTTCAGCAAGCCACAAAGGAATTCGCTGAGGATCTGGACAAGGTTCGTAGCGCCGACGACTTCAAGGGCGATGCGCTGCAACTATTGATCCAGGCCTTGAAGCAGGGCACAGCTCTACTCCCTTCAGCTGACCAACGCCGCATAGTGGACGCTGGCAAGGCGGTCCAGCTGGAAGATGAGGACCATGACGGACAGGACGAAAACAGCGCCAAGGGTGTGAGCAGTAGCGGCAGCAGCAGCAGCAGCAGCAGCAATACTACTGGTAATAGCGACGAAGAGGAATGAGGCATCCAACTCCTCCCCTCTCAGCTCTCTCACCCTTCCAAGAAAAGAGACAATAGTTGCTCCCTCCACCACCATCACATTCGGATCAAACCCCTCTACACCCATCTAGGCAAAGTAGACACGTACAAATCGCGGGATTCGCTTACATTTATACGTGGCCATGCAAGGCCGTTGCATCCTTTGGAAACCCTGGGACCTACCATGGTGGAAGGGGTACCACTACTAGATTGTCATTCTGCCCATTTTCACTCTAGTCGGCATTTCTCGTTTCACAGAGCATCGTCACTGCGTAGCAGATTGCGAGATCTGGCAAAAACAGGAATTGGAAATTTACACAGACTGCACAGGGACACTGTGTATGTAAAAGCATTGTGGCGTGCAATCGAACATCGCATATTTCACAAATGGCTTTCATCCAATCCGTCACCTCCCATTTGCACAACATTTGATGCCGCCCTTTTAAAACGAGACGAAAGAAGCAAGCCGCCTCCCGCTGGCATTGATCCGATTGAGCCCTACGATATGGTATTAAAGCTTACTGAAATAAAGAAAGAAATAAATTAAGAAATATTACCTATGATTTTTCCTCTTCTCTAATGGGTTCGAAGAAAACAGCGAGAGAGAGAAAAAAATATGGGGAATCGTCTTAAGATATGTTAAATAAGCCAGAGATGGGGGGATGTACCAGATCAGAGTATCTTGGATGTGCTTATTCATGGAGTGTCAAGTCTTAATTGTCACTTAATTTTTTTGGATAGATAGACGGCCGCAGGTAAGGGTCCAATCTGCTGGTGTATGGCTTGGGCCCGATTCTTGTCTAGACGTCTTGTCAACCGGTCATAGAGATCCTTTGATTTGATTTTTCTATAGATTATAGACTGGATCTGTCCTTGAGCCTCCACCTATCACCATCATCGAGTGATACTTTGCCTTCTTTTTGCAGCTTTTGGAGGATCTGCACGATGCCACCAACGGCCGGGCCGTGTAGATTCTCAGGATATGCGGCGTAGATAACTTTGACCAATTCAATGGGACTCCATGCATCGCCTTGTGACCCTGCGCGTGACGAGGGAGCATCACCAGTATCCTTAGTCGACTCGAGGGTTCGTAGCACTTGCTTCTCACGCTCATATCTGTGATATATGTACTCGGAGATCTTGGCCGTGACATCTGGGAGAACCGGACCGTGGCCGGGATAGCCTCTACCCGAAACCAGCTTGCCCATCTGCTCCAGACTTTGAAGGTAGGTGGCGAGATCCTCAAAGACGGCAGTGCCTTGGCCCAATACATTATCTCCAGTGAAGAGAGAGTTCTCCTCTTTCAGTACAAAGACCATGTGATCAATGGCATGGCCTGGCGTGTATACTGCCTTAAGCGTGGCGCCCTCAACCTCAAACACCTGGCCGTCCTCGATATCCAACCAACCCTTGTGGGGATCACGCTTGTACACAGTCGTCTTGGGCGAGGCTTCCAAGAGGTCTGGCACGCCATCTATGTGGTCGTGATGCCAGTGCGTGAGCAGGGCGCTCTCGATGGAGGCATTCTCCTCGGCGAGCACGCGCTTCAAGGTGGCGATCCACGAAGGCTTGCCCTCACCTGTGTCAATGAGTAGTCGCCTGGATCCCGTCCCAAGCAGATACGTGTTTGTGCCCTGCAAGCTGAATTTGCCGGGATTTCCGCCAAGTATTCGGAGAACCGTGGGACTGAGTCTTTCAACTTCGGGCAGCGATACAAGTTGCGCCGCCATCTTTCTGATACTGGTACGTATGGTGGGGGTCAGCCTCATCTATAAAGAAGAACGCAAAAGTCCTTGCGATGCGATAAATCCCGTCTCGACCAGATGCGAGAGAACAAGACTATTATAGGCAGAAAATGGCTCCGAGATGGTCGCCGGAAAGGAAACAATCCCTGCGATCCGGTCATAAATGGGTAAAATGGTCAGACGAATGCAGTGGAGGGGAGCGAGATGCCGAGGTTGTCATCAATCACGACATTCTGCGCATTGTAAGTCAGGCAAGGTAGGCTTGGGCCGGTTAGGGCCATATAAGCAGATAGGCTTCAAGGTTTGGTATGTAAGTACCGTGGGTTAGCCATGAGTCTGATAGCTGCTGGCTGACTTTTCCGTCAGCTTAGATTCCGCTTTCAACAATTGAGAACGAAGATACTTTGTAGATGACTCTATTGATAAATGATGCAAGAAGAGCACCGTACAAACGAAAGCAAATCTCCTATCTGTCGGAAGTATTAAATCAACGGAATACCGGTTCTACTATTTATGTATGAAATTCGGAGATACTTACATACCTGCCCACCCAAGCACCCACCTAAGCTTACAGTACCTGACTGGAGTGCGTAGGTACACTACGGAGCATCGTCAGAGGTTTTCCCCGGAAGCTTGGAGCCACAGCGGCGGAGAGGAACGCCTGCGGTCTACGCTAACATTGGCAGTCACACCGGGATAAACCCCTGAAACCCAGCCACTAGCGCCCTCTGATAAGATCGCTAATCAGGTGCTGATAAGCAATTTCCAGCACCTCGTCTTTCGCCTTACAGCAGCTACGACTGTAAACGAACGAGCGAGCAGCTTCAAGTAACGAACTGCCCCGACTTGCCGCCTGTTCACACGAGAGAAACCAAATTGCTCCGACACAGATGACACAAGAGAAACAAATCATATCCACGAGACTTGGTTGTTAGAAGCAGTGCAAAACCGTATGTACCTGTGGGAGTCCCTTCTTTGCTGTTGTTCACGGTTGTTCTCTCGATTGTGGTGGGATGGACGCTAGCTAACAGTCCCCAGCGCTCCGGTCGCAATCGCATTGCTACAACACACCGGCAGCCTCACGATACCCTCACAATTGCGCAACAAGGCCATAGCATCCGGCGTTTCGGCTGTAGGATCCGCTGCACAAGCTCCTCTCTTCTCACGAACGCAACGAGTGCATTGATCATCGCCGGACCTGCTTTGAATCAAGCTTCGCAAGTAAACCAGCAACTTGTGTCGAACCCATTTACATTACTGCGCCAGTCGCATCCCGCAGTCTGCCCCCGAAAACCTCGCCTCGCCAGCTCGGTACACACACGACTCACTCGTGTATACACCCCGCTTCTTTTGTTCTCGCACAAGAGGGCTGGGATTTCAACCTCATCGTCTCATATTTGTGATTGAGCATTCAGCACAACATGAGCGCACGGCCAAACGAGGCGGCCTCTCCGTCCGTCAAGATCAAGTCCCCAGAGGCTGGCACACCTCTATTTGGCTGTGGTATGTGTTGCATTTCCAGCAATGTCTTGCCATGTCTTCTTGTCCACCGAGGCTCCTGTGGACGAATATATACTGATCTACCATTTCAGAGCATGTCCAGATTCTTCTCTCCAACAGCCCCGATATTATGGCAAGCTCCATCCAGTATTATAAGATGCTGCTCCGCGTGATATACGACAGTACCGCCGTCGTTCCCCAGACCTCCAAGATCCCCGAAGGCATCATTACCACGTCTCTGACGTCCAATTATCTTTGCCTGCAATGTTCCGCCATTGTCCCGGAAGAGGAGCGCGGGAAGCATGCTTCCAAGAAAAGTCACCGATTCTACGTCGACTCACGGACTGGTTCCTTCTACTGCCATCTATGTGAAGATTTCGTATGGGACCCGACCTTGGAAGAGCTGAGAGTCAAGAAGCTTGGGACCGGCACATTTAGCGGTAGGTCATCAGAAAAATCACCAAGCTTATCGTCAATATTTTCGTCACAATACACCCTCCCGAGCAGCGCACTCACATGCATACATGTCCCTCACTTGTCCGTTGCTTGACAGCGCTGAACTGACGCATCCCAGGCCGTAAGAGAAAACACGAGGAGCTTTTCTCCGACCCGGTCAAGGATGACCCTCGATATATTCCGAATAATACTACATTGGCGTCATGCAAGGCCGATGGTCTACGTGGTATATACAATGCTGGCGCAACTTGTTATCAAAACGTTGTTCTGCAGAGCTTTTTGCACAATCCGATACTGCGAAATTTCTACCTCAGCGATGGACATCACGAGGGAGACTGTGAGGTCTCTCATTGTCTGAGCTGCTCCATGGATGCCATGTTCCAAGAGTTCTATGCGATGGAGAATACTAACGGTTACACCGCTGCCAACATCCTTTCGGGCTTTTGGATCAGTGAGAAGAAGGCCTTTGAGAATCTGGTAACCACAAAGGAGCAGGATGCCCATGAATTCTTTCAGTTTCTCGCTGAGGAACTTCACGAACGCAATGGTGACGGCAAGAAGCCGGAGACGGGCAGCGAACATAGCTGTAATTGCATCATCCATCAGACTTTTTACGGAAAACTTCAGAGGCAGACCACATGCCAGTCGTGTGGCGGCGTTACGGACGCAGTGGAGTCCTTCTTGGATCTCAGCTTGGGGCTTGACAACCTAGCCCAGAAGCGCAGCAAGAAGAACAAGAATGCCCCTGTCAGCCTTACTCTGCAAGAGTGTCTCGACGAAGAGTATATCAAGTCAGACAAGTGCGACTACCGTTGTCGGAATTGTGACTCGATGCAACAGGCTCGACGTGACAATAGCATCAAGCTGTTGCCCAATACTCTATCTATACAACTCAAGGTAGGCCTTCAGACCTTTGCCAGTACAGGAACCGGCAGTAAGTAAGCAAGTAACTGACTGGATGATCACAGCGATTCGAATATAAGCAGGGTATTCGAGAGACCAAGGCTTCAAAGATTGAAACTCCAGTACAATTTCCTCTGACACTCAACATGACCCCCTACACGTCTCGTGGCAGGTCAGCAGCCGGACAAGAGGGCCAGGAGCTAGCTCGCTCATGCACATACGATCTTCTCTGCGTCGTGGTCCATGTGGGGGAAATTGACACGGGGCATTACGTATCATATTGTCGAGTAGGCGACCAGGTAAGCATGATCTTTCCGCCAGCTCATCTCAGCTCATTTGAATGCTAATATGTGGAAAGTGGTTCGCATTCAATGACCACCGTGTGGAAATGGCCACCAAGTCAGAGGTTCTGAACGCAAAGGCCTATCTCTTGTTCTATATTATCCGATCCTTGTCTTAGACGGCGAAAAGAGCATCAAGTCGAGATTTGCACGAGGGAGTAGTACTCAGGCATTCGCTTTTGCTCGCGCACTGCTTGTTGGCGGGACGGTCAAGGCAATGGGGCATGAGAAGAATCAGGGAGGAGGGAGATGAAGGCGGAGAAGAAAAAAAGAAAGAAGGGGCAAAAAAATTCTTCTTTATGATACCTTGACAGCATTTGGTTTACGGAAACGCACAAGACGCATAGCCACGGCCTGATTTAGAGGAGCATCGGGGGCCAAAATACAGTAAATGTGCTCCAGGCGGCATTGGGACAATTGTATGGTTTTCTCCTCATGATCAAATGGCACTGATACTTGGTTATTCTGCACTTGAATCAAGTCCAGGCGTGTGTCTGCTACTCATCAACGGTGGAATGATTTTGTGTGACACGTAGACTTTATTTGATAAAGGAGGGTGTGGACAAGATGCCCAAGTACAATAATCAATCAGAAGTCTGCGTACGGATGTATAAGGGTCTATATTTTTCCCTCCCTTTCTTCCCTTTATGATCTTTCTAAATTCTTAATAATTTTTATATAGGAAGGGAAAAAGGCAAACTTGCTTTATTCCAAATGGATTTCCTATGTAAACTTTTTTCCTATTCTTTTTATTCTTTTCATACTCTTGTTCTGGGTAGCGCGCAGAGTTCTGCTTGGTTAGTGTAGGCAATCAGTAGGGGCACCCGTCACTTGGAAGACGGCTCTCCTCCAATTGTTCCACATAGCCTTCCACGGCTTCTACAATATCGAACGTATTGCAAGGTGGCGCTTCGTCGCGCCTAGAGCTGCGCTTGAGCGCAACCCGTCGGCCCTGTCGCACACAAACAACCCTGTGCTTTACAAGAATTGGGGCCATAATATGCACGGAATCACGCCTGGGTGACAGTGAGACAACAGAGGGACGGACGGATTTTAAGGAATTAAGAAGAAGGTTTTAAGGTCTGCGCTAGGTATAATCCGGCGGCGCATAGGGCAGAATAGCTTCGTCATACCGGGAACGTTGCTCGTCACATTTCATTCACCTGCCAGCTGCGTGCTCAGGTAATGCACGTATGATAGGAGGACACGCAGTTGAGTATAGGCTGGCTGTGACTGGGTGAGGAATGACTTGTCGTTCCATGAAATCAATCGGCCTGAAAGATGGAGGGGGCTGGCTGGACTTTGATCGGAGTCCGACAAGTCGCCGGCTGCCTCGCCGGCATTTTACATCCGTCTGTTTTCTTTGCGATCCTCGAAGACAAGCCGCGGACAGCTCGGCAGCCGACTGCAATAGACACTCTGACATATTGGCGATCTCTCGTGCGATCCCACGATCTACATTTTGGGATCATATGAGAATCACTCCTCCCACGAGGCGCCCGCCTGCCTGCATTGCTCCACACAAGTACGATTCAGCGATCATTGATTGAGTATGGCCCACTCGAGCATTTTGGGATTGAACATGATGCGACGAGGGCTGGCCATCGTTCGAGATGGAACCACGTTGCTACACCCAGGACTAGTTTGCATATGTAAGTACACCATCTACGCAGCGTCTGAGAATGTTACCAATCTAGACCCTCTGCGGTTGTCAATACGTGTATCTGAGCTTGTAATCTAAAGAACTATCTTTTTTTTTTTCTCCTTAATAGTGATTCTAGTAATAGCAAACTGATGGCTTGCTCACTGCTTGTCTGGGGATCCTCCAGGTCTTCCCTTAGCTTCTTTTCAAGTTCGGAGAGCGCTCTTCGACTGCGCGTGTGTCGATGACTTCGGCAACCAGAGCGTTGAGTGCTTCTCTATGAACTTTGAGAATGGCGTCGGTGTCATGGTAAAGAGCGCCGTAGCAAAATAATTAATGCCAAGTATCAGTTGCATATCTAGGATTTAAATCCAGTGATGGCAGATTGATCAATGTCCACCTTGGCGAATACGCATACCTCACGAATGCAGGCTCATTCCCTTATGAGCCATCTACATGTATGTAATATGACTGCAGCTATACCTACACTAGTGTAGGTTACTGCGTATTCTGTATCGGGTCGGCAGTATGTATACCTGGCGAAGACCAGACACATGAGGCAGTCTTGATCGGCCGGCATCTAGGGACCGTTGTTGGTTGGTCGGTGGGCTGGTTGGTGCAAAAAGCGCGACACTAAGCCCGTGCCCTGCCTGCATGGCAACTTAAACGCTTTGAAGACAAACGATGTATACAAGCCAACCAGACCCCTGCGCTTCTCATGAAGTTTGGTAAGTATATGTATAGTGTGGTAGTAGAGTCAGAGATGTCCTAATTCGAATTGTTCACACTGTCCGCTGCTGCCGGTTACCGAGCCAAGCAGCCCAAGGCAGTCCAAGGCAAGCCAAGGCTGACATTTTACAACCACAATATATGGGCGTACATAGTGCGAACATGACGAGACAGACGCAACCAGAGCTTTTTGTTACTCATCACTTGGAGAGAGATCGAAAACGGCAGAAACGACTTAAAGCGACCACCAACAGGAGCTACCTATCAACAATCCGAATTATGCGGTCTGTTCTCCGTAAGTCAGCGAGAGAGAAAAAAACACCAGAGGGATATCTGGAGTACCAGAACAAGAGCTCGGGCTTCGATTTAGTAATTCGTCCAAAGCCAAAATGGTGAAAGAGGTACTATGTAAATTCCATGGTATGAGGTGGGTAAGTATTTGCGCCCGATCCGTGTCTTATACATGCTCAGTTGTACACATGTAAGCAGTCAGACTTCATCCAGCATGAATGGATGGTTAGTAGTAGCTAATGATGCAAATGTCTTGTCCACGACTTGGATGGTCAGATCGTATCACCAAAGCGCCTCCTTCTGCAAGTCAAACCATACAGCATCCCTTATTCTTTCTATGAGGAAGAAAAAGGTCTGACCAAATGACACAACATCCATGTCAGCCATCCAAGTTGCCGTTGAGTTGGGTCGCAAGGCAAGAAGGAGACCTTGTCCACGGGAAGCACGGTCGGTCGTTCGCGTTTCGGGGTTACAGGCTCTGGCTCTTCGCCCTCAAAGCCCTCACAACACAACCCCAGAGCAGAGAACAGCCCAAGTAGTGGAGTCGAGAGGGGTCGAGAGCAGCACAAGTTACAAGTTTTTCATGTCTTGACTCTTTACACATCCATACCTACCTTCTGCCTTTCGAGTCTTTTTTTTTCCATGATACATTACCCAGCCGCCAAGCCTTATAGCAAAGTCACCATTGGGTCCGCAGTAGCTTGGAAGGGGGGCAGCACCTGGGGCCTCTGGGGCCGAACTGCCCAGAAGCGTAGACTCGCCAGACTTTGCAGGGCTTGCGACAAAGGGACGGAAGGGGCCAAGTGGGCCTAATGACGCCGTCTCCAGAGGGAAAGGATAGGATAGAAAAATTTCTGACCTTGTTGTTGATCCCGCTTACGCAGTACAGTGTCGTCACAGTATTGATTGACAAACTCCAACCGGCCAGCATTTCAAATGCTGACAGACTCCCCGACTCCCTCCCTACCCGTCGCTGCCATGTGGTGAGAATACCTTACCCTGTACGAGTATAGGCACGTGTATACTCTGGACGGGAATACTGTATGTCGGTACTGTACTGCAGCATGTAAAAAAAAGGTAGCGTGCATGCAAGTAAAGTACGTAGCTCCATTTGATCCATCCATCATGGCGCCCCCCACCCTTTAATTCTTTCGACATGCCTGATGCTTACCGCCCGTTGATTTGTTATGATTTTTACTTGTCCATGTCTAGACAAGTACTGTAAAAAAAAAAAGTCTTGGACTCTTGCGTGTTTCTTCCGTTGGATTCCTTCTCACGGCCCCGGACTACTGCTGGCCCTTCCCTCCTCCTCCCTCCCTTGCTGCAAGTGCAAGACAAGCACCAGTGAGAAAAAAAGTAGCAAAGTCGTGCTGGTCTTGCCGGAAGCTTCGGATCTGCATGTCATTCCTCCATGTGACTCAGGCTACGACCGTCTCTGGCTTATGATCATTGATTCCTCGATCCAGTGGCCCTACCTGCCACTACGTAGCGAATCGCGAGCTATGAATCCTCGTCGCACCCGGGGTCTGACGGGGTTTCAAAGCATATCCATCCTAGCCAAAAAGGGACCCCAAGCGCGCCCGCCGAGCAGACCGACCGGCCTTTTGGCCCTTTGTTGCTTACATATACCCAGCAGGCGAGGAAAGAACACGGACATATTTTCGACCTCATCGCTGATGAATGAGTAGTAGGTAGTGACTGCCCTGACCTGACCTGACCTGACCTGACTGTGACGCTTGCCCAAGACGTAATCCAGGTTCCATAAAATAGTTGCTGCCGAGAGATAAATACATAAATCGTACAGCTAGCCACTTCTCACCCTTGAAATACAATATTAGGTCTGGCTTTTATGAAATCTCCTTTTTTTTTCTCTCAAAAGATCGTCATCATTATCATCGGTGGTTTTCATCATTATTATTGTTGCTGCAGCTGCGACCGCTACCGCTGCCGCCGCCGCCGCCGCCGCCGCGTCTCTTCCGTCCCTTCCGTTTGGTGTTATAGCCAACCAACCTCTCGTGACAAATTCTTAGCTGCCGTTGTCGCCTTGGTATACATAAATGTCCATGCAAACCCACTGCATTCTGTATTCAGCATAACCTCGAGACACACGACTTTTCACTGCTGCTAGCCTTTTCGTACATTGCAGCACGGCGTATCAACTTGGATAGTATTGTCGTGGCAAAGAACATATTGCATTCGACGACTTGTCTATTCTTGAGATCGCGCGCACATAAAGTAGCTCGACTCGCGCAGGGGTGCTTGTGGGTCACGTTTCTTGCTTCATTGACCAGACACAAACGCCCGGTCATGAGGTCGCCGACGACGACATTGGCATGGCGGCCACTGCTCTTCGCAGCGGCCGTCGTCTTAGGAGCACTGCCAGCCGTCCTCGCCCACGGGGATGAGCATGCGGGCGCTGGCATGGATATGGACATGGGCGGAGAGATGGACATGAGCGCCGAAGCCCCCCAGTCGGATCCCGAGTCCTATGCGCCAACTTATTTTACTCATCCAGAGCACCGCGGCCTGATATACGCGCACGTCGCCCTCATGGTGATCAGCTGGGTTGTATTTCTACCAATAGGTGAGGCAAAACCGACATTCAAATGTTGAGAGCACGAGGAGACTAACACAGAGGCCTCCTTTTTTCTTCTTCCAGGTGTCATGTTCTCGCTGGCACGGTCCCGGTACACGCTGCCGGTACAGTTTGTCTTTCTCGCCACAAACGCGCTGGCACTGGTGCTGGGCATGAGCTACAATGCTCAAACGCCAGACTTGTACCCAAATAATGCCCATCACAAGATTGGTTGGATAGCGACCTGGGTCGTCTCTGCCCAGGTACTCATTGGCCTGGTGGGCCGCGTGGCTGGCGCCTTGCGGCAACCTGGCTCGGAATCGCAGCAGAGCCATGGCCCTGACGCGGAGGAACGCCAAGCTTTCATTCCCGTCTCAACCGAGAACATGGCTGAGCACCAGCGCATTAGTGATGCTATTCACTTGCACAAATACAGGCAGTCGTATGACAGCGGCCAGGGGACTGAGCCCAACACCGAGTCCTTGAGAAGCAGCAACTCCCTCTCAAACTCGCCCGGGCACCAGTCTCCAAACTCCCTAGATGACCACCGCATGGACTACATTCACGACAACCACGATGTAGATGACGACGATGATGACCTTGAATTGAAGCCTGCCGAACTTAATCTATCCATGCACCGGGGTACCTCTCTGCTTGCCAAAGCTGTCGGAAAGATCTCAAGCAGGGGCTGGAAGATTCTGCTTCTTGTCTACAACGCCGTTGACAGGAGCATTCTTATCCTTGGCTATATCGCACTGACTACTGGCATTGTCACGTGGGCTCGATTTTTTGTACGTTTCTTGAAAAGCCACATGTGTAGTGCGCATTGAGTATGTTGACTGATATATTCTCACAGGAAGGACACCAAATTTTCTCTGGTCTAGCCCATTGGATCAAGGGTAGCGTCTTCTTCTGGTTGGGATTGCTCACTCTGGGCCGGTGGTCCGGAAGTTTTGGAGATCTTGGCTGGGTAGGCAACCTACGACATTGTTTTGGTTTCGACCAATTCAGTTGGATATTTACTAATTGCATACACAGGCCTGGAACGTGAGACCCAAGCAGAGCTCGCAAAAGTGGCGGCCATCGGCTGAATTCGTTGAGGGCTTCCTCATTTTCTTCTACGGGTCAACGAACATCTTCCTGGAGCACCTAGGCAATGCAAGTGCCGGCAATGCTGAATTCAGTCCACAGGATCTGGAGCATATTTCCATTACAGTCTTGTTCATTGGTGGTGGATTGCTGGCCATGCTCATCGAGTCAACCAATATCCGCGAGCTGCTCAACACGACCGTCTCCGAAGCGACCCTTTCGCATCCCGACGGAACGTATACTGAAGAGGAGCGTGAGGCATTGCGAGTGCCAGAGCAGTATGAGTTCTCTGTCAACCCCATTCCCGCATTGGTCATTCTGCTCCTTGGCATCATGATGAGCTCGCACACTCAGCAGACCATGATTTCCAGCATGGTTCACAAGCAATGGGGTAACATGCTCACTGGAGCATCGTTTGCTCGTGGTCTCACCTATGTCTTGATGTACCTCCGTCCACCCCGTTCGGTGATGCCGTCCCGACCGCCTACAGAGCTGCTTGCTGCTTTTGGTCTGATTGCTGGCGGTATCATCTTTTGCGCAAGCGTGAGTTGTTCCTTGTCCCTCGACCCGTGTGTACATGGTAATCTCCTGCTAACTGAGTTACAGTCGAGTGACACGATTGACGGTATGATTCACTACGACCTGGACGCCATGTTCTTTTACACGGTCACCATGGGTTTCGTAGGCCTTTTGATGGCCTGGGTGGTTCTCTTGCTGGCTCTCAAAGGCTGGGCTTTGCGCAGGGAAGCACCAAGGTCGAGACGAGCTGCCTTTGGCACATCTACACGGGTTTAGACAGTTCACTCTTCTTTTTGGTTTACGGATCGGAATACCCCCATGGCTTTGTCTTCCTCTTTTTTTTTTTTTTTTTTTTTTTTTTTTTTTGATTTCATCATGATCCCCCTTGGATAATGAGTGTTCCTCTGGCGTATCGGGCTACCATGATGTGAGCCCTTGATGTTTAGATTTTACTTTTTCGATTTCTTTTCTTTTAGATTCTGGACTCTCTTTATGTCATCAATGATACCCCAAAGACTTGGAAGCAGCTATGGATTAAGGACTCAGGAAGAGCAGATGGGAGGAAAATGAGTAGTGCTAATGTATTATGAGGATTAAATAATTTAATGATTCAACGTTTTCAGAGTTTTTATAAATCGCATAAGGCTATGAGAATATTATTTTAAATATATTTTCATTATATCAGATAAAACTTTATTTAATTAAGGGGAAAAATAATAAAAAATTAAATAGTATTAAGATTTAGAAAAAAACAAATCCTTTTTTATTTCTCTTTTATTCTGCTTTAGTGATCTTTTCGTATTAATCAGGTCTTATATTACCGCAGACTTCTAGAAAGATAGTCTAAGACGGTTCTGCACGAGGGATCTGCACGAAAGGAAATCGACGAAGCAGAGTACAAGACATATATTCCTCAAACAGAGTTCCTACTGCAGCAGAGTGGATATAAGAAATACACTGATGAGCAACCCAGAGTAAGATAAACAGAGCAAGATGCGAAACGGTCGACCTCGAGGATGGAATGGCGCCCGACAAAGCTCGGCGTGTCGAAGCGCGGACAATAACAAAGCAGTAATAGGATCCTCTATGCATGGCTGCTGGTAAGCATACCAAAAGGCAGTTGGGTGGTCGGCCAGGCCAACATAAAGCCTTGGTAAACACTGCACGCCACAGAAGATTGACCGCAGGCCAGTTTACAAATGACAATTTATTCATATTGGACTTATCAGAAAATACATTTGCATACACCTTTGAAGTCAAGTATGCTTGCTTGGAGCCCAAGGAACATTGATTAGCCCCACCGGCAGATCTCCGGCAGCCATGGAAGCTGCCCCACTATGTGGGGTAGCCAAGCAAGCTGTCATAGGCTTGAATAAACGCAGTCTCTTCAACAACAACAACTACGGCATGTTGCCAGAGTGGTTAATGGGTGAGACTTGAACTGCAATGAGCAATTCAGCCATCTCATGGCTTCGGTCGCGTAGGTTCAAATCCTGCACATGTCGCATAACTTTTTATGCATTTTGAGTATACCTTATATACGTATATGGTAGGGCTGTTCTTTGCAGTGTTTTTTTTTATCTTTGGCTTGTACGGAGGGGTGGAAAAGACCTTAAATAGAACGTGTGGGTTGATTGATGGTTGAGGAACGGAAGGTTCCCTCTGTGGTGCTCTCTCTGAAAGCTATTTTGTACCCCTCGCTAAGTGATAGTCGCACCTTCTTCCATTATGTGTCAGTCTCGCCTTGTGCTTGAACGCGTGGTCGCGACTCATGCCAGCATGCATTACTATGGTTATCCAACCCAAATTGGCAGCAAGCAACTGCAAGTTCATTGGAGCAAATATTATCTTTAGTATATTTGAAAATGTGCTACCCTTATGACCTGTGAAACCGTCTCGTATTACGGCTGCATTATCTCGGCGTCTCGCAGGTGTACTCTCTTTCGTTTTTATAATCCAGGCTTTTATCTTCCATACCGGAGGCTTCCTCTTATTGCAAACTATACCTTTTATTTAAGACTTCGTGATATATACCAAGGTAGCAAAAGTCGTATTCGTATATAGAATAAATATCGCTTCCGCTTACTTTCTTTCATTTCCTTTCTATTATACTCAAAAAAATAAAAATAAAAATACGGAATAAAAATAAAAGAAATTCAAAAAAAAAAAAAAAAAAAAAAAAAAAACCTGGCTAATTTTTATATTTTATTTTTATATCATAAAAGGGAGTAATTATAAAATTAATATATACAGAGATTTATAGTACTTTAGTTCAGCCATACTCATACGGCAGCTATTCTTCCTTTGAAATCTTCGTGTAAGTAACACGCAAGTTCAACGATCCCTCTTTCACAAGGCTGAGCAGTTTTGAACTTCGCGGGCAATATTGAACGTGGAAACTCGCTCGAGTTCATGTCCTCATATACGGTGTGCTGTATTTTCGTTAATCAGGTAATGGTCGCGCTGACTGGCTTACCAATTCCATTGTGTATATGAAGCCCACGTTGCCATAGTAGTTCACACGATTCCTACCTGCTTTGATATTGATATGACTTTTTAAGTACTGGCTCGAGATACCCGTGCTCTTCAGCTAGACTTGGAGTCTCGGTAGAGAGATCTTGCTCTGTAGCATGAAGCTGAGAAGAAAAGTAAGTTGATGGAGAAAAAGAACGAACAATAAGAAGAATAATAGTAATTGGACAAATATTTTGGCTAGATGTCTCGATGCCATCACTCTGGACAGCTTCACAGCACCCTGCGATTCATCGAGAAAATGATCAAAAAATCACTGTTCACTAATATCAATATAAGGAGATCCCGGGTCTAGGTGTATATGTACAATGCACACGAGTTCTCTTCTGTTTCCCCCCTGTGAAGGAATAATCTACAACTCATCCGTAACGTGGATGTACTTTCTGTCTTCTCTCCTCTCCTTCTCTGTTGCCGGGGGCAGGTCGTAGAATGACGAGCTTCGGTATCCCTGGAGGTAGTGGTATGTGAAGTCCTTGATGTCGCCAGGGGTAATGTCAAGATCCTTGAAAGTCTTGGCCGTCTCGTCAATCTGCTGGTCAATGAATTCCCTCTCAATGTCCTCGGCGTTGAGGATGGGCCACCAGAGAACCTTGTTCAAGAGCTGCGCGACAGGCTTCAAGACGGCCTTGGGGACATTAATGTGTCTCCGCTTCTTGAAGATCTCGCGATCAACAAGTTCGGCAATCTCCTCTGTTGAGTACTCAGTGGGACCAAACAACTCAAAAGTCTGTCCAGCTGTGCTATCATCGTAAAGCATGAGCTCCAAGGCCTTGCCAACGTCAATCGACTATGACAGGATTAGTTCCACCGCGCGTTTCAAGACACCAAACAGAGTTAGAAGATGACATACGTGAACTGGAGAGTACCTCTCCTGCATGTTATTCGAGGTGAACAGGTTAGCCGGGGTGGCCAGCTTGATCAGTAGGTTGTCCTCGAAGCCAAAGATGGGCGCCGGTCGGACAATGGTCGTCTCGGGGAATATGCTTCTGGCAACCTGCTCTCCTCTTCCCTTTGTGGCAAAGAATTCAGAGGAAGAGTTGGGGTCGGCATTGTAGGACGAGACGTGAATGTAGCGGTCGACGTCATACTTGGCCACGGCCTCGACAATACGCTCGGTTCCTTGTACATGAACGTCCTCTAGGCTGTAGTTCTTGGTGGGGTAGGTGCGGCCGATGAGGTTGTAGACAACATCCGAGTGACGGACGCTGGCCTCGATGGATTCCGTATTGTATAGATCGTACTCGAGAAAGTGAACTCGTCCCAGGTCACCCGTCACCTTGAGATGGCGCTTGGCCATTTCCTCCCGGTACGGGATCACGACCTGACATCCTTGGCGAGCTATATTCGATTTGTCATTAGAGGAGCCGATTTGAGCCAGAATTGTACGGTCTTGATCATACCAAGTCTGTTGACAATGTATCGTCCCAATTGGCCAGTTGCGCCAAATACCGTCGCGGTGTGACCTAGATCTCGGGCGTTAGAGGAGGGCCTATTCTCGTGGGGTTTCGTCGGGTTACTGCCATACCTCCGAGCGAGTGTCTAGAATGGAAGAATCGAGTCAGCAAACAAGTCAATTGATCAATAGCGAGAGCAAGGAAGCAGAGCAAGACAAGAGGGACATACCGTCCGCCCTGGGATCGCAAAATGGGTTTGCCGGTACGGGTAACGACAACATCGGCAATGGAGCGTCGCTGGGTGAGGTTGAGGTTGATTGCGAGTCTTCTGGTTGACCGCACGGCGGTCGGAAAGGAAGCCATCCTTGCGACTATTCAGATGATGCAAGAACGACGGTGCCTCTCCCAATTCCCAGGTCGAATTGGCGACGAATCAATGCTGGGCGTCGGTTTGACTAGATGGGTCAACGTTGAGCTTCACCTTGAATTGAACTCGGTAGCCAGCCAGTCAGTCTGCCTGCCACCTCAGTCGGTCCGCCAATCACCGGCAGCTGATTTCAGACGAGCTCAAGCCACCAAGAGGTGATTCTACTGCATAGCTTGAGGAAGGTGCGCCACAATGGAACTCAGGTACAGGCAGTAAGTGTTGTGGCTTGAGTAAAGCTAAGCCAGTGCTAGCTAGCTCCAGATATCTTGCAACTAAAAGTGTACAACCCACCACATCCACCCGTAACCGGATCCACCTCGCCGTCAGGCTGCCAGCTAGCCGCGTCTTTCGGTGGGATGGACTGGGGGGCTGAAATGGAAGCTACACTGTACCTACCGTACGTACTACCTAAACCCCCTCCCTACACGACCTGCCTGTACTCACAGCACCTACCCACTGTAACCTGGTGCATGCCAGCCTACCACCACTGACTGGAGCTTCTGTTCAGCCTCCAGCCTACCTACGTACTTTAGCTAGCTACCTAGCTGCCGTAATCATCACACTCCTCCCCAGAGACAAGGCGACGCATACTTCGACTGTTTGGCACAACTCCCACGAATCCCAATCTCTGTCAATCAACCATTAAATACCAGCCAGACCCTTACGTTTAGCGTCGCCTGTAGGACCATCATATAATAATAACGACGACGACCTCTTTGAAAAACTCGCCGGCATCATGAATGTCGACACCATCTCCGACTTCCTCGCCGACCAGCGGGACGAAGCTCCAGAGGAGCTTCAGGGCCTCATCATCCAGTTTGAGAACTTGTGGGAGAGAAAACTATGGCACCAGCTCACAGACTCCCTCGTCCAGTTCTTCGAGAACCCGGCCAGTCAGAAGCAGCGTCTACAGTTCTACAAGGTCTTCATCTCCAAGTTTGCCGACAAGATCAACCAGCTCAAGCTTGTCGACCTGGGCCTCAAGGCCGCCTCGGCGTGCAAAGGTATGTTGCAGCAGTTTTCCCTTTCCCCTGCCTCCCAACCTACATGCACTCCCCGCCGATGTTCCGATTGCTGAAACGTCATGACAGGTGATGAAGAACGACTATCTTTCCTGCAAGACCTTGCCAAGAAGGTCGACAATGAGAACTCACAAGATGCCTTTGTTTACGCCACAATCGCCGTCGGCATGATGAAGCTCCGGGTAGAAGACGAGGAGGGCGCCAGGCAAGATCTTGACAAGGCGGAAAAGATTCTCGACACCTTTGACAGCGTCGAGACCAAGGTGCATGCTGCCTTCTACCGCACGAATGCCACCTACTACAGCTCCGTCAAGGACTACGCCTCATACTACCGCAACGCCCTGTTGTACCTTGCCTGCATAGATCTCAAGGAGTTGTCCGAGGGAGAGCGCAGGAGCATTGCTTTTGAACTGGGAATCTCTGCATTGGTGTCGGAATCCATTTACAACTTTGGCGAGCTGCTGCAACACCCCATCCTCGCCGCTCTGACGGGAGACGCCGAGTGGCTACGCCAGCTTCTTCTTGCCTTCAACCGTGGAGATCTTGTTACCTATGACAAGCTCTCCGGCCACATCTCCAACAACGAACTGCTCGCAGACAACGAGGACGAAATCAGAGAGAAGATTTACCTGACAGCATTGACCGAGGCTGTCTTCCGGCGGCCACCCCACCAGCGCGCCATGACCTTTGACGCCATTGCTGCCGACACCCGGGTTCGATCCAACGAGATTGAGCACCTAGTGATGAAGGCCCTAAGCCTGGGCCTGGTGAGGGGCACCATTGATGAGGTTGACAAGCTCGTCAACTTTACATGGGTGCAGCCGCGTGTGCTGGACATGACTCAGATTGCCAGCATGGGCGCCAGGTTGGGCGAGTGGGGTGAAAATGTGAACAAGCTTGGTAACTGGATCGAGGCTACAGGACAGGATATCTGGGCTCCATAAACTCGTTCGGCCAAGGGCACAATATATGATGATGACAATGATGATGGCTGGGCTGGTTACCTTTTAAGCGAGCACTGGCCTGGACTCACGGCGAAAGAGAGTTAGAAGTCCGGCCCAATAACGTGCTTTTGGGTCTGTACATTAGTTGCCTAGAGCAGTATCCCAAGCATGGTGGGATACGTTAAGAAAAGACCAATACCACACACATCACCAGTCTATTGACATTTGCATTAATTCCGTCGTCCATAAGCAAGTGGCACACAGTGACGCTCAGCCTCTCATGGCCTGATGTAGCAGAAATTGGGCTGGCTTATGAATTGTTTTCATTACTGAGTAGGTGACTGACTACCTAGGCACTCTTTAGTTTGGCCTCGACGGGTCGACCCAGCACCACGACACTTCCAGCGATCCAAGCCGGCCACCACACGCACCATATAATCAAAGGTGTGTACATGCCCCAGACGTCCCAGCCGAATGCCGCCTCCTTGAGAACGACATCCAATCCAACCCCAGAGAGAAGAGAGGCAGACGTCACTACAACGCCAGGACTCAGCGCTGTCAAGATTGCTGAATACCCATATCTCAGAATCGGGTTTTGGGTGGGCTGTACAAACGACAAGGGAGTCGAAAGCAAACCGACCAGGAATGCCAGGGAAAAGTTCAGTGTTGCCAAGGCCGAAAGGAACATGCCCAAACAGAGGAGCGAAAAGGACGATAGCAGTGTGTAGTGCTGCGACCGTAGAGTAAACTGCGACGTCAGGAAATAGGACGCAATGAAGGGGGTTGCCACCGTGAGAAGGGTAAACACATGGTGAATAGGCTCGAGGAGCTAGGCTTCTGCGTTAGCAACGTCGTGATCGATTTTAATGAGGGGTCCGGTGAGGAAATGGTAGAGGAGACTTACGGATGCTGGCGCGTGACTGAAGATGAACAGGGGCACGAAACCAAGAAAGTGGACTGCAGCAACGAATCCAAGCGGGAGGACAGAGTCTCGCTCCGCCGCTGTCGCACTTGGGCTTTCTTCCTTCAGGTCGCCGGCGGTGGCAGCCAGCTCGTCCTCTTTCGATTTTGTTGTTCCTTGGACCGCAGTGTCTTCTTCCACATGCCCGCTTCTTATCCAAAGGTAGATGGCCATGATGGTGAAATTGGCCGCAATCAACATGGCAGAAGGCAGATAAGTGCCAATACTCACGAACCTCTCCTTGTGCATGAGCAGATAAAAGAAGAAGCTTTGGTGCAAATGCTCCAGCAGATTGTTCAAACTTCTGAATGTGCCCTCAATCAGGCGACCCAGTCCCATCTCATCGTGCCAACCATTACCAATGGGTTGGATTGTAATGGCGTCGACATGGTAGGGAATGAAGGAGCTGTGTGGTCCAGCTGCATGACCAAGCCCCTGGTTCAGCATACCGCGCAGCATTGTCTTCAAGCGGTCTGGATACTTGTCCGAATGCCGCCACATCTCTTGGATTGTTGAGCCCATTCCCATCTGCCCGCTGGCAATATTGACAACAGAATTGATCAGATCAAGGTTGGGAAGCTGCCCGTTGACGCCATCATACACAACGTGGACGCCCTCGAAACGGCCTTCTTGGGGATAATCAATGGCAACGGCTCCCTGTAGAGCGCCCGACTTGATTGGCAGGGAGGCGACCTTGGACGAGTCGTGACCGTCGTGATACGCATCAGCCCAAGCCTGCGTGCCCGAGCGACTATCTGGCGGTATTACCAGAATGATGTCTTTGGACCACAGAGACCAGCGCTTGAAGTATCTCGTCAGGGCCAGGGCGAGGGCCACGCCGTTTCGGTTGAATTCCCCCTTGACGTTTCTCCAGGCAGCGACCAAGACGATGGCCTCGGTTGCGTCGCCCCTAGGAGCTTGGAGGATGGCATACACATTCTCACCAGAATACGTGTTGCCAGAGGAATGGTACGTGTAGTTTTGCCGTCCGACCTTGAGACCAATTCCCCTAAAGATGCTCTCGAGCTTGTCATTGACCCTATATATTGTCAGTAACTGGAGCATCAGCGCCTTGTTCGGCAGTGGCGAGGAAGATTGGAAACGTCGGCACGCAAATGACGTGTAATATTCAAAGGGACGTTACATACTCGGCATTGGTGCTGTTCTCCAGAGCCGTCACCTCATGTCTATAGGCACGGAAGACGTTCTGGTCGCTTCCGCCAAAGTAGGTGTGCACTTGGCCGGGAAGAAGGGCGTTCTCGGATATGTACGTTCGGCGCGAGTACTCGTTCATTGGCAGCATAAAGAGCCACGCGACACCGACCAAGATGCACAGCAGCGAAAGGTACGGGGGAATCTTCAAAAGCCGCGGGTCGCGGCGGGCGAACAGCGCCCCGGCTATAATAGAGGACATAGATGGGTTAGCTACTTGATCTTGGTGTAGTGAATGGCAGCGGCGGCATTGCCTTCTAGCAGACGAGCAAACAAAAAGGGTCAGGCGCGTGTTTTACTCACAAAGAAGGCGAGGCATCGCTCCAGCTCAAGACCCGAGTCCTGGAACTTTTTTGAATCTGTCCCAGGAGAAGGGAAATAGGGAAAAAGAGAGTAGGTGCAGGAAGGAGGTATCAATGTAAGTAGTAGCTAATGTAAGTAGGTACGCAGGTACGAGCTACCCTTGATTGAGAGGTCCAAGTTGATGCATGTATCAAGTATTGGATTGATGACAGCGCTCTAGTAAAGGAGCTCTAATTTGCCGCTAATTGCATAATCCAAGCACCACCCTTTGATGTTGGCTACTGTACCTAAGCCCGACATGAAATCGACAGCGCAAGGGAAACACCAAGAAACTTAAAAAGACTTGTGCTATATTCAAGTAGATCATGTATGTAACTTGAGCAGTCTCCAATTATCATTCGATTGAAACAAGCAGACAGTCGGTACTTGCAGGTTCTATATTAAACACTAATTACGGAATCATCACGTACACATAGATGGTCCTCAGGGATTGACTTTCTTTTTGTGATATAAAACCATGACAGATTGCCAACACCGTCTACGCACATGCGAGTGATTATAGGATGGTTGACTAAGATGACGATGATCATCATCTTGAAAATGTATGATGTTGATGGGTTGGGGATGGTGATTATAGTGGATGAAGCGCTTAGCTATTTTGTGTTGTATTCAAAGACGCAATAGTGCCAATTAACGCCGAAGCCATGCCAAAGAAAAGCACATTGTCGAGACTTGATGTAATATATACAGACCACTTGCTCGCACGACTTCTAGGGTCCAAGTCTCTGCGTGCTACCAACCAGGCCAGGCAAGGTCGAGCTCCCACTATTACTCGTTGGGAGCACGCCGAACCGACCATACGTCTTCTGATCGACGCTCACATAATGTGGAAGTCTGCCAAGCAGGTTCAAGCGACCCTCAACCCAGCGTAGTGCCTTCTCCGGGGGAGCCAAGACCTTGAGGTACCCCAACCCGACTGACACCGCCGTGTTAGTTGCGAACATCGGGACTGGGGAGGGACAAGAGAATAGTCTTACAGAGATATCCGGTGGCAACTCCACATAGATGCCCCAAGAGGCTACTACTGGGGACCAGTGCTGCCGTGACGAGCGTAAGGACAAGCGGCGTAGTCCAAGTCGGCACGTGATATGTTGCAATGACAAACGACGGGTTTGTCTTGTATGTTCGAATGGCCTCGACGCTCAGCAACAAAAAGACCCACAAGCTTGGTGTGTAAATCAGCACGACTGTTATCCTTGCTGCGACTTTCGACTCGTCGAAACCAATTGTTGGACTCACCTTGCGCCCATGACGGCCGTGTTGTTCCTAAGTATCACTCGCTCTATCAATACATACATGACTGCCGGTATCGTCGTCAAGGCTTGTGTATTGTCAGCTCCTTCCTCTTATGTTGATTGTATGCGCCCATCCCGCCTTGTTGGTACTTACGCCCAAAGAACATAGCCAGGCTCGTCAGCGTCCCGTACTCGCTTTCGAATCGTTCAAGTAGCGGCGTCAGAGCCAAGACGTTGAATATCATGTGAAAGAAATTAACGTGTATGAGGGGAAAGGTATTTATCCGGTATGCTGCCTCGTTTAGACACACGTCAGCTAATTGGCCTTGGGTTTCACGAGTATATCTTCTGTCTGGTCGGCAGCGCGGGCCTCGACAGATCCTGCCCACGCCGCGAACAGCAAAAAGGCCAACTTACCGGTACCGAAGCTGATCTGATCCGGGATCAGGGAGCCCCATTGCCTAAGATCCCAGACAGTCTGCAATCCCACCAGCTCGAGAACCACAATGATCAAGACCATTGCGCGCGTAAAGAGCGGCAGCCGGAAGACATAGGACCGTGCCCGCAGCGTACTGAAGCCTTGGATGTTGGGCATATTGTATTTTTCTGCTGTAACCAGTGCTCGAGCCGGCGCAAGTTTGGATTCTGTCGTTTCGCGACGTCTGAAGAAAAGAAACCGGTGATCTGGTCTGAATAAGAGAAGACTCTCGGCGTGTGCGGATCGGTCGGAGCAGACGGGCAGAAGGTGAGCTCGCTGCTTTCGGGATCAGCTCGTAGCAACAGCGCAAACGACGTTGGTGAGCCACGGGATACCGACGAGTATTGGACGCGACCGAGCAGATTCGCAGAAACCCAAGACTCTGCGTAGTAAAAAGAAAAAGAAGAAGTGGAAAAATTAGTCCCTTGTCCCAAGCAAATCTCGCAGATCAGCGCAGTCCAAAGGCTGATGATCGTGTGCTGGCTGTAATGGAAAAGTAGGTATGTATTCAGGTAAGGTGCGTGCCCGTACCTGCGGCCGAATGCTTAAAGTTGAACCCCTGTCCCGTCCATCTCTGGGGGGCCCGCGCCAGAAAGTTGATGACACGCCACGAGTTTTCCTTCCCTCAGCTGGCCGATGGGCAGCTTCTAACCCCGGTTGGGTAATGGTATAGGTAATCAAGTCCCAATTTTTGGTCTGATTATGCAGCTTGCTGTTATCCCTTCTAACTGCTTATACCTACATATGCACGATGCACTTTTAGCATTGTCTTTGAATCAACCGACTTCATACGTATCAGCTTGTAGATATTATTAGTCCGCTTATATTATATCTAGAATGGGGACTGAGTATAATTCAATCCTTCATTCATCGTCGCTAGGCTCTTCACTCCCAGCTGCTTTGGCCAACAATAACGACGTCGATACACGTACTACGTGAAGGATGTAAAGGCATATCGTTTAGAGTGTACTCCAGGCGGTTCGCAGCCCATTGTAAAACTTGCAGCTCATCGAGTAATTTGTGTTTGAACATGTATGTTATATCTTTAGACATCTCAATTTTGTACATGACATAATAAAAAGAAAAGCAGTGGGCTAACTCATGTGCAATACAATGTCATCCGTAAAGCATAACGTCCATACCAAAAACCGTGTAAACCCCCCAAAAACATTCAAAGGAAAAACCTCCCCAGCAATGCAAGCGCAAAGGGGACTTTCCCTATTATCTTCTAACACCTCCCCAAAGGTGGCTTTCTGTCTTCTTCTTTATGGTATCATCAACATCGCTGTCATCCACCTCTTTAGTTCTTGGACATCTTGGCCATCGTGTTGAGGGCACTTCCGTTCTTGAACCACTCGATCTGGGCCTCGTTGAAGGTTTGGTTGAGCTTGATATCAAAGGTCTCGCCGTTCGCGGGGTGCACTCTCATGGTGACAGGCTTGCCAGGGGCCAGCTCGGTGCAAAGAATGTCAACCTGTAATTCCAGTGTCAGCATGCGCTTTCAATCTACTTATACAATTGGGGATTTCAAAATAGAAAGAGGGCTTACCTTGTCCTCGGGCTTGATCTTGTCGTAGTCGGCGGGGTCGGCAAAGGTCAGGGGAAGCATACCCTGCTTCTTCAGGTTGGTCTCGTGGATACGGGCGAAAGACTTGGTGATGATGGCAAGACCACCGAGGTGGCGGGGCTCAAGAGCAGCGTGCTCACGGGAAGAACCCTCTCCGTAGTTCCAGTCACCGACAACCACCCACTTGATACCCTTGGCCTTGTAGTCACGAGCAGTGGCGGGAACAGCATCCCACTCGCCAGTCGTAGCGTTCTTGACCTTGTTAGCCTCGCCGTTGGCCTCGTTGATGGCACCAATCAGCATGTTGTTGGAGATGTTGTCCAAGTGTCCACGGTACTTCAACCAAGGTCCGGCCATCGAGATGTGGTCAGTAGTGGTCTTGCCCTGGGCCTTGATCAGGATGGGCATGTCAAGAGCGTCCTTTCCATCCCAAGGCTGGAAGGGGGACAGCTTCTGAAGACGGTCAGAGGTAGGGGAGACCTGGACAGTAACGGTGGAGCGGTCGGCGGGAGGAGCCTGGTAAGTGTCGTTGCCGGGGTCGTAGCCACGCTCGGGGAGACCGGCACCGGTGGGCTCAGCGAGCATGAACTCGTTACCATCCTTGTCCTTGAGCTTGTCGGTCAGGGGGTTGAAGGACAGAGAACCAGCAATGGACAGAGCAACGACCATGTCGGGAGAGGCGACGAAGGAGTGAGTGGCGGGGTTGCCGTCGTTTCGGCCAGTGAAGTTACGGTTGTAAGAGGAGATGATAGAGTTGGCAGTGCCCTTCTTGACATCCTGACGATCCCACTGACCAATGCAAGGACCGCAAGCGTTGGCGAGAACCATACCGCCAAACTCCTCAAAGGTCTGCAGCTGTCCATCACGGGCAATAGTGGCTCTGATCTGCTCGGAACCAGGGGTAACGGTGAAAGCAGCCTTGGACTTGAGTCCGTGGTCCAGAGCGTCGCGAGCAATTGAGGCGGCACGGGACATGTCCTCGTAGGAAGAGTTGGTGCAAGATCCGATAAGACCGACCTTGAGCTCCTCGGGCCAGCCGTTGGCCTTGACAGCCTCGCTGAACTTGGAAATAGGGGTAGCCAGATCGGGAGTGAAGGGTCCGTTGATGTGAGGCTCAAGCTCGGAGAGGTTGATCTCGATGAGCTGATCGTACTCGGCACCCTCATCCTCCTTGAGCTCCTTGCTGTAGATTCTTGCGAATTCACCAACATCCTTTCTCTTGGTGGCAGCGAGGTAGTCGTACATTCTCTCGTTGAAGGGGAACACAGAGGTCGTAGCACCAATTTCAGCACCCATGTTGCAAATCTAGAGGGATCATGTTAGCTTCCGATTCGCATTGAAAGTCCCCGAAGGCAAAGGGGATTTGGATGGTGATTTTCAAAGAGTTTCAGCAAGGAATTTCTGAGAAGCAGAAGTTTCGAGCCAACCCAGAAACATCCATTCCTGAAAACGTTTGCATAGAAAGCAATATTGCCCTTGCGCGTTTCCGAAACTCGACCAAGTCGAGAATGGTTGCAGAGAAAGAGTTGCAGGATTGAAAAACATAAAGAACGATATACTCACAGTACCCATGCCTGTAGCACTGAGGGTGTTGGTTCCAGGACCAAAGTACTCAACGATGGCTCCAGTACCTCCCTTGACGGTGAGAATACCAGCCAGCTTGTTGATAATGTCCTTGGGGGCAGTCCAGCCGTTGAGTTGACCGGTCAGCTTGACACCGATAACCTTGGGGGCCTTAAGCTCCCAGGGAAGTCCCTAGAAAATAGTTGGTCAGATTATGTTTGCCAGATCCAAAGAGCAAGTCTCCAGAGTTTTCAGAAACTTACTGCCATGACGTCTACAGCATCGGCACTATTCAAAAAAGGTCAGTAAAAAGCTCATTTCTAAGATAGAATATGGTAACTAACCCGCCAACACCAATGGCTGCCATACCGAGACCTCCACCGTTCACGGTGTGAGAGTCAGTTCCAATAAGCAGACCACCAGGGAAACAGTAGTTCTCGAGGAGAATCTGGTGAATGATACCAGAGCCGGGTCTCCAGAAACCAATGTTGTACTTGGCACAAGCAGTAGACAAGAAGTCGTAGACCTCCTTGTTGATGTTGATGGCACGAGTCAGATCCTTGTCGCCACCAACCTGGGCCTCAATCAAGTGGTCGCAGTGGACAGTGGTCGGGTTAGCAACAGAGGGCATGCCGGCAGACATGAACTGCAGAATAGCCATCTGGGCAGTGGCATCCTGGCAAGCAACACGATCGGGGCGCAGCTTCAGGTAAGAGACACCGCGCTCAATGTCCTGGCCGTGGGGGTCGTCCAAATGCGAGTAGAGAATCTTCTCGGCGAATGTGAGGGGGCGGTTGAGACGGCTGCGAACAATGTCCAGGTTCTCAGACATCTTCTTGTAGTTGACAAAAGTGTTGTCTTCCCACATGTTCTGCTTGACCTATAGTGTTGCGGGAAATATCAGCAACCTCGGCTACGATGCGCAAGGGGAGCCGGCGGCGTGAATTCAATTCCAACATACCTTTCTGTCCAAAGGAGAGTCTGTAACAGTGGCCATGGAGCGACGGAGGCCCATGGTGGCCATAGCCCGCGAGCGGGTGGCATTGCCCAGGACCTGTCTGGTTGCCAACATGGTGACAAGCTTGGGAGGTCCAAGGACGTGTGTATGGGGGAATCAAGAGAGGCAGACAGGCGATTATAGCCGGTATAAGACAAGTAGATTAAGAGGGGAGAGTGTCGACAACCAAGAGACAAGCCCGACTCTCAGATCAAGGGCATTGGAGGATGAAGGGATGTGGAAAAAAAATTAAAAAGGAAGCAAACTCCAGTGGATGGATGTTTATCCTGAGAGAAAGAGAAAAAGGTGGAGAGTTTGATGCGGCTCGCGAGCAGGTGAAAAGGCGATGGCAGGCGCAGGCGGAATCAGAAATGACGCTAAAGGGAGCTCGAACCCCAGTCGGCCTAGGTGCTTTCGGCTACAGCGACTGGCTGGAATCGGATGAGCGGGCAGAGTGGGCGAATGAAATCTTGGGTATTGGAATTTCTGGAGAACGCTGAGTCGCCATGGTTGCTGCTCTCGGTTCGGGGGGCCTCCTCAGCGGTATCAATCCCCCGGGACCGCGGAGGAGGGGGTGGAAAAGATAGGAACCATTTTACAATAACCCCAAGACTTTATTCGCCGACATTTGTATCCTTGATCATTATATTTGTATTCAACTTTTTTCTATCCCCTTTCCATCTGTAGTATCTCGTGAATTTTCAACGCCCTGGATAGGTTGAGCCCTCCATGTCCAGGAATGCACTTATCACTGAGCTGGTGCTCCACTTCCACTTTCGTAGCCGGACGTGTTCTCAAAACGCGCTCGCTGAACATTCTTTGCAAATCCATAAGACCGAGCTACCGCTGGCTAGGTGCGGATTCGGCCTCGGACACGGTGCTGAGCAGCCAAAGCAACGACAGACAGTACAGGAGACAGTCAACCCCGCCCCCTGGTCGGAACCACGGTATGATAATACAAAGGTCACCTTAAGAACATGATACGGTATATGCTTCGCGCCTTTGTAGGAAAGGATACCGAACGCTCGGAATGATGATTGGAAACTTGCTTCATGTGCATCGGAGCCCATGTGCATATACATATTGCAACGCAGGTTATGCCTCTTGAGTAGATGCAGATCGATTATCTGCGGAAAGGAATGATGTACGTGTAGGTACCCTTAGGTAATGTTTAGTGTAGGTAGTGTGTAATTGTCGACGAAACAACTGCCTCGTGTTAGTCAGGAATTACAGTATCCATTCTTATGTCACAGATAGTTCAGAGACCCAGCAAAATCACTGGGGTTGCGATGTAGCAAATGGTCCAACTGCCATTGATAGAAGCTAGGTCAACCTATTTGCTGCGTAGGAAGATATCAAAAGCAGTCTGTGGTGGTGATTGTGGTGGTGGTAAGCACCTAGGAGTGTAGCATCTTTTCAGTCTATTCCATGCATAAGCTGGCTCGACGATAATCCCACACTGTGTTTACGAGCAAACCTGGCAATCTCACCTCCGTCACCTAGTATTCGTCCCTGGCACATGGAGCAGGCCTGAGACGAAACCAATTGGCCCCGTTCGTTGCTATCTGGATAGTGTAACGTAGTGAGGCACGTAGATTGCAGGAATGTATTAACACACAATAGGTAAGCTGCGCTCCAGTTTCCGTTTGCACATGCAATTTTGCTTTTGCTGCATTTATAGTCGTGACCCAATTCTGTAGCTAGATGCCTCGTACATATCTTGGCTGCTGCTAGATACATGCCTGCGAATAAACTCTTCTTTCAATTCAAGTATATGCATGTCGCTGCCACATTACCACTTCATCACTTTGCAAAACTCGTTCTACGCGAACAGGAACTCTCATATCACCATTTCCGTGGCATACCCAGATTGCGGCAATTCATGTACGTCCATGTCTCCAGCGATATCGAAGTACCGCATATGCATTATGGGGCAATGAAAAACCTTGCTGACCTGGAGATCAAAATGTGGAGTCTCAATTGACGAATCATGAAGCTTCATCAGAAGAGAAAAGTGGACGGCTTTGCTGGCATCAAGTGAAGCTCATCAGCCTCGGCCAACGACGAAGATTGCGAAAGAAATGCCGGGACGTGCCGAGAAAAAAGTTCCGGATTCTCTCACTCTCAAGAATACGTACCGCTGCCACAACCCAGCGCCGGGACCTACGTCTCATCAAACCCCACCATCGTACTACCATGAGCTATCAGACGCCAGCAGCTGTCAAGCCGAGACCATCCTGAACGTCCCATTCTGTTCAATTGACTACCCCCAGATAGGACATGGCCTCCAATTTACCCCACTAAAATTTTGACAGATTAGATTTCTGCTTATCACTGCTTCATGGTAAAGCACATCAACCCGATTCTCATCTGCAACTGCTTCCTCCCTCGCGCCGACTCATGATCGTTTCCAAGAAACAACTACTCTTGTGATAAAAATATAGTAATCATCTTTTATTGGCAATCAAGGATTCTTCGCGCTACACAATGGGAGTCGGCAACAAGCGCACTCTAACCAAAACCCGGCGCCACACGCGAGACCTCGATCAGATCAAAGCCGACCTTCTCTCCCCAAAGCATCTATCGCAATGGAAAGACACCAAGGCCAGTGAGGATCTACCCGGTCTTGGCAAGTGGTACTGCACCGAGTGTGCCAAATGGTTCGAAGGCGAGGCCAGTCTGGTGCTCCACCGCAAGGGCAA
This sequence comes from Neopestalotiopsis rosae, assembly GCA_023078685.1. Classification (NCBI taxonomy): domain Eukaryota; kingdom Fungi; phylum Ascomycota; class Sordariomycetes; order Amphisphaeriales; family Sporocadaceae; genus Neopestalotiopsis; species Neopestalotiopsis rosae. The sequence continues at coordinate 3,931,073 of JALGAS010000001.1, forward strand.
GCCTCACAGAAGAAGGTAAGACCACATCACATCCCATATCTTCAGTGGATTTCCCCTCCCAGAATGGCGGCATGACTGACACGTCCCTTCTTAGAGTCAAGCAATTGAAGGAGGAGCCCTACACGCAGAAGGAGGCCGAAGCAGCTATCGGCTTGACGACCGACAATGTTGGCCCTGTACAGACTGGCCACTCGACCGGCAATGAGGTTGTCATGACCACATGATACGTACACCCTCGAAATCAGAAAACCAGAACAAGCCTCACTTTCCCAAAAACGCCTTCTTGAATTCTGTAATCGCCTCATCCGTTCTCGAGGATCAGGCAGAGAGGTTACCACTCTGGCTTTGTTTTTGGTGTCCGTTTCTCTCCCAAGGGATTGCTCTTCAGTGATGGAGCCGGATCTCTGGCAATAAAATTTTCCATGCGACCGAAATGTACGAGGGGCTGTTAATGGCGGCATCGCGGAGAAATCACCTATAATAAATCCTGAGGCTCAGCTGACCAGACTGGCCCGATGGACGGTCTAACATTACTTTATGGAGTAGTCATCGACCAGTGCTCACCGAAGACCGCGTGCCCTGGGTCGAACAAGGCCACTTGGGCGACCGCGTCCAGCACCTGTGCGGCGTTGAACACCGCCACGTGAGCCTGAAGGCACGCGAGATTGTCGTGTCTCGGACGTCGTGAACTTTTTTGGTGTCATTCTAGCAGAGGCGGGCGGAGGGTTCTCCACGAATGAAGTATCCGTGGTCCTATACGAGACCGATATTCAGTAACTAAGACAGAGTGGATGGCAATGAGACGTCTTCGAGATGGCTTACATGAATGTAGTCTCACTGCCTACGTCGCCGCGCTCAGTGCTACGCGACCGGCCTGCTTCGAGGGAGATAGGTTAATGAATAGTCAATATATATCATGTGTGGAGATGCATACCTGCGGGCTCCGGATGTTCTTCGTTGATCTTGGCGCGTCGAAAAGACTCGCCTATCGGCCCCTGTGTAGTCATCCTAGGTGAGCCGTCATCTTGATAACATACATTCTGTCCAAAGTGAAATAGAAGCTTCTTCTTCCATGTGAGCGTACCTCTGGAAAGTCGACGCAGAAGGCGTTCATGTTCAATCCATATAGAAAGCTGGCAAAGCTCTCACTGAACCGGGACAGGCTTTCGTGCATGAGCTGGAAGTGCATCATATTGGCCTCAAGATCGGCGACGGCATCGGACAGCTCTGCAAAAGCTGGCTCGAACGTGTTCAGGGGAAATGGTTCGCCCCCACCGACTGTGCGCTGTGCAGAATCGCGAAAGGATGAGCGGGATGAAGGTCGAAGCGGCGTCGTGGGTCGCGAAACAGAGCGCGTGCGAGAATTGGACCGCTTGGCGCTGTGCTGCCCGTCGGCCATTATAGCTGTGGATAGGCAGTTGTGCAATGCCGAGAATAATCAAAGTGATGTCCCCGTTTCCTGATCTCGTATGAAGTCTTGTTTGACTAGCAATTGGTAGGTGTGGTTGTGTATGTGGAGGGGCTAGAGGTTGTTGAAGATTAGATCAGTTTGTGTCAATATTTGGATGTCCAACTGGCCGTAGCTCATTACATAGTAGGTACGTACGCTAACCGTGTATGGGACGAGTTCATTGGCGGGTACCAGCAACTCTTTAATGCACGTCACTGAACATGTTTAAATCCAGAAAGAACCCTGGATTAGAGCTTCCAGTCTGGATGGGGGTTATTCTAATCTACGAACCTTACAATAGCCCAAAAACCTGTTTAGATATAATCACTCTGAACTTTTTCTGTTCATGCGCAGGCAGGTATTCCATGACACTCCTCATTCTCGCGAAGCTCCCCCTAGCAATTACTCGTCCCTGTTACGTGAGAATGAAGCTATGTATGCCAACATGAGCTACAAATCAGAAAGTACGACACATTTAATCACACGTTCCATGCAAGGTATCTGTGCTTTCACCGGATGGCTTCACATCGAGCCCAACTACACACTAGGAGGTCTGGAGCTGGGGTTTGTGATATGGATTATTACGTACCTGGGAACAAAGTACATAATGCACTACATTACTGACGACAATTATGCAGGTAACGGCCCAGATACTTGGGATCATGAAGCTTTCCGTGAATGAGGTAAACTAATGTTGACTTTCCATCCGTTCCAGGGGCAATGCAGGTACATGCAACAGACGTTTTTTCTTGGTAATTGATGATAGATGGCACATGGTGGACTTATTCGCACTATTATTCACCTACTCGACAGTCAATCCACATCGCACTAGGGCACTCGGACAGATCGACAACCCCGTTGGTAGGTACAAGTTCAGGCTCGAGTCGGGTTACTCCCATGCAAATGCGAGAATTCCCTTCCAGATACATAGTAGCAGGTGAGAGAGCCTGGAGCTTGCTTGCTTGTCAGCTTGTTCGGCCAGTACGAAAATTGATGCGGGGTGGGGGAAGCGACGCGAAAATCATACGCGGGAAGCGCATTACATTCCACCATGCCAGCAGCAAATCCCCCGAAGCCCCCAATGGGAAAGAGAAAAAAACCCACCCCCCACCACGCACGCGACCGGCTTCTGCGGAGATGAGATGAGCCATTGGATCTTTTTTTTTATGACGACCTTGTTCCTAGGCGACTCAGCCCTCTTAGCTCTCCAGTCCGGACCGATCCCGTTGTGAGCGAGAGACTAATAAGTACACAAAAAGCCAGCCTTCTTTCAAGTTTGCGATGTGCTCCGACTGACCTGGACTTACACACGCACATCGACTTTGTGAAATCTCGAGGTGTGGTGCTGTACACACATGACTTTGCTTCCCTCGCTTTGATTCTTGTTCTGGTTCTCATTCGCGCAGTTGGACGAGAGCAGATTGGCGCAATATTGCCAGCGGCGCCTTCCTTCCCCCCCAGTAGCCCCTCTCTACGTACTTCGGTATTGTATGTTGCCGCCAGCAGCTTTCGTTCCTTTCAATCGCAACACTCACTCCAGTGTCATCTTTTTTCCAGCTGCCTATGACGCACTGCTAACAGGTGATTGACTCGAAAAGGTTTCGTCTTGGGACTCCAGAACGATTATTCGCTCACTCCATCAGCGCAATACAAACAATCCACCAAGCAAACAAGGTCCTTGTTGCGCCCATACTCCCGCCGTCTTACACGCAGTAAGCACCATTACTGTGGGCGAGCGAATCCCCCCACGACAACTCAAGACACATGAGAGCGTTTTCGAAGCGTGCAACAAGTGCCTGCATCCCCTCGTTCAAAGTGAAATCCTCGACAAGTCTACTGCCCATCCGCGGCCTAAATTGTCTCGCATCAGCTAGGCCGACACACTCGACTGCCCCTCGTCACATACCTTTCGTGAGAGCATCTGTTCCGAGACTCGCTCGCTGTCATTCAAACGGAAAGCGCCCCCTTCAATCAACTGCCTACAGAGTTCTCCAGAGCTCCTCAAGTCCACTGCTCTATATTATACCGCTCATTGCCGGGGCTATAGTCATATACAGTGCCGGGAATTCTTGGTCCGGACCTACGGAAGCTGTCCTACCAGTTCCCGAAAACGAAAACACATCCCAAGACCTTGCTGTTGACGGACTTATTTTCGAAGCCATGTCGATTCCTCCCGGTCGTTTGGGGAATTTGACCCCTGAGCAAGAGGAGAAGCTATTTGAGCTGTGGAGGCTTATCTTTCAGATTTGCGGCGTAGAAGATGACGGTGTTTCCGAGGTCGGTGTTGATGGAGCGGCGACGGCTCTTCAAGCTCAGACGTCCACGGCCAGCTCTGAGAAGCCCAAGAAGGATAAGAAACGCCTAGGTCTTTTTAAGAAAAAGGACAAAAAGGAGAAGGAGAATGGTGCCGAGAAGACATCTCTGGACACCATCAAGGACAACGATCCCGACGACAAATACGGCCACAACAAAGTATTCCAGGAAACGCTTGCCAACAGGTCTCCCGAAAGCATACGGGCCTCATTGTGGACAATGGTCAAAATGGATCACCCCGATCAGCTCGTCTTGCGCTTCCTCCGGGCAAGAAAGTGGGACGTGCAGAAGGCTCTCATCATGCTGGTCTCAACCATGAAGTGGAGACAAGACGCCAAGGTTGACGAGGATATCATGCTTCACGGCGAAGAACACTTTGTCCTGCAGGAGCAGTCGGGAGCTTCCGAGAAGGACAAGAAGTTTGCCAAGGACTTCCTCGACCAAATGCGCATGGGTAAGAGCTTCTCGCATGGTGTTGACAAGGATGGACGGCCTACGACCGTTGTCAGGACGCGTTTGCATCATGCTGGAGAGCAGTCTGAAGAGAGCTTGGAGCGATACACGATTTACCTCATTGAGACGAACCGGCACCTGCTCTCAGCCCCCGTCGACACTGGCACCGTCATCTTTGATATGACGGGCTTCGGCATGGCTAACATGGACTACACACCTGTCAAATTCATGATCCAATGTTTCGAGGCCAACTATCCCGAGAGTTTGGGTGTCGTTTTAGTGCACAAGGCACCCTGGGTTTTCCAAGGTTCGTATAGCTCCTAATGACTCGACGGACGCACGTTCACTAATGTATGCAGGTTTCTGGAAAATCATCAAGGGCTGGCTGGACCCTGTCGTCGCAAGCAAGGTCCACTTCACCAATAACCTCAAGGATTTGTCGGAATTTATTACGCCAAGCCGGATTCCGAAGGAGTTAGATGGTGAGGATTCATGGGAGTATCACTATGTTGAGCCAGTCATTGGTGAGAACCAGAAGCTCAAGGATACTGAGACGAGAGACAAGATGATCGAGGAGAGGGAGGTGCTTTACGACAAGTACGAACAAACAACGTTGCACTGGCTGAGGGAGAAGGATGCTGCAACTCGCACATCTGTGCAGGCCGAGCGCCACGAGATCGCCAGAAAATTGAAGGAGGGCTACTGGGCACTCGATCCCTATGTCCGATCGAGGTCCTTGTATGACAGAGTGGGCATTCTGCACGAGGGCGGAAAGCTAGATTACTACAGTTGGAACAAGACGCCCTCTACCGGTGCTGTTGCAACAGGTGTAGCGACAGCGGCAGACGACGTCGACTAGAGAGCAGTGTAAAGATTCTAATTCATAATCTATGCCAAGTCCGCTGCTCGACGCGGACAAGAGCACGTCTAGACTTTTGAGGGACATATTCGATGTCCTCGAAACCCATCGCCACAGTTCAGGGGTCTCAAGTGACAGCTTGCCTAGCTACTATTATATCCACATGTTGTCTTACATCTTGGCCTTCAGATCCTCAAAGAGGGCCTTGAGCTTATCCATGTCTGTTGCCTGTGATGGCCAACCAACGCCGAGACCTTCAGTTTCATTAGGCTTGGGGATCTATTCTCGTGTAAGTGCCCGGATCATGTGTGGACGTGTCCGCGTGCCTGCTCCCAGGAGCGACTGCGATGGTGGAAGATTAAGAACATAATGGAGTGGGACGGGCCTACCATGTGAAAGTGGACATGATCAACGACCTGGTGAGCGATTCGGCCATTGTTCTGCAGCAAGTTGTAGTCTGTTGCGCCGGAGGCAGTGGCCAGTTTCTTGACGACAGGCTGTGTTGCAAATGGTCAGCAGTCAGTACGTGGCAATGAGTAAATGAGAATATGAGCACAGTCGAAGCGTCCTTTGTGGCAAGGGCACGGCAGCGAATGGGAGGCATACCAGGATCTCGCTGAGATGGTCATCGGGGATATCCAAGAGCTTGGCACCATGATACTTGGGAATCACAAGCTGTGTTTTCGGTCAGCAGAGTTGGTCAAATTCGGGCAAGCCAGGTAGATGGCCCTGAGAGGGCAGGGCATGAGCTCGCTCGCTCGCGTACGTACCGCATGACCTCGGCTGAGGGGTTGAATGTCGAGGAAGGCGAGGGTCTTGTCACTCTCAAAGAGCTTGAAGCAAGGGATCTCACCTGGCCATTCGAATCAGCTTTCCTTCATGCTATGCCCTTCATCTGGCGACGACCCTTGTGGCTCGAGGTTGCATAAGCCAGCCCAAAGGGAGAGGACGGTAGATGGATGCATAGGTAAGGTGAATTAGGATGGGAGGATGCGGAGCAACAGGGCCGGTCTGGGGCTGCGGACCTTGATGGTCATTCAGCCCAGATCAGCCCAGCCCGGACTGTTCTGGCCCGGCGCAACCGAGTATTATGGCGCCGAGTCCCTCGGGAGGTCGGTGTCGGTCATGAAGTACCTCACTCACTTACCCTTGATAATCTTGCAGAATATGCAGGCGGCGTTGCTGGCCATTTTGAAGATAGATCTCTGGACCGCTTTGGCAATGAGTTTGGTAGACGCGTTGTTTTGTACTTTTCCCTCGGCAGAAAAAGCCAATGGTCAGAAATTGTGCTTGATAGTTCGGGCGAATTGAGATATGTTTGTACCTAGTTGAAAAAGACGCCACGGTAAGAAAAGGATGAGTTTTATGTGAACTTGAGATGCTGCCGACATTCGCAGTTCAGTGTGGAGGATAACGACAGCGGGGGCGGGGCCCAGTCACTCACTGCCTTGTGTCAAGTGTGGAGGGGTAGGTGATGTCAATTCCAGGTTAGATAACGGTATCAGCAGTATGTATGTATTCTTTATATATATATATGGACCACGACCTAAAATACCCAGCGTCTTGCTGCACATGATTGGTTTACGACATGATATAAAACCTCATTAGCTCTATTCAAGTCGTTATTATGAATCCTTTTGCAAGAAAATATTTTCCAATTATGAAAGACATTTTGATATCCAAAATACAAAGTGGCTCTTCACGTGTAAATCGTCAAACAGTAAATTCGACAGCGGCTGAGATGATGACTAGGCGAGTGTTATCACCATGATTTGTATGTTCTGCACTTACCTTACTATCTACGTCAGGCACGATAGCGGCGGCGGCGGCGAATGAATGGTGTGGTGTGTTGCACACCTTTGCTCGAGATCTAGTAGCTATTCATGATCATCTCGTGTAAGCACATGCAAGAAAATAAGGCTGCGCTCAGCAGACGTATTGTGAATCTACTAAAGAGAGAAAAGATACGGCGAGTATAGTTCAGCCCGCTTGTTCGAGCAGTTCTCCCAGTCGGGCAGTGTGTAGCTACTGCATCTACCGAGGGTTATATCAAACGCAGAAGCCGACCCGTGTTCCCGTAACGATCAAGTTCAGGCACGGCCATCTTGGAGTCCCTTAGCACCATGACCGTTCAGGTAGATGAGATGGCAAAGAAACACAGCGGGCTACTCAGAGCCTCAGTAGTAACGTATGTTTATATGATTCGAGCTGTACCCAACTTTCAGGCTTCGTGTCAAGAGTTCGACTCGATCCGATGAATTGGGTGAGCCTCGATCAAGCTCGAGTGGAAGAATGAGTGAAGCACATTGAATATACGTACGGAACTTGTAAGAAGCAGGCCAACGTGTGATATTGCAGTCAACCATGGTAGCCGTAGAGCTGATTTTGATGCCTGGAGGAGCCAGTTGGTTTGCTGCAAAGCCGTCATCTATTCTCCTTGTCCCACTCGGGTCTAAAAGTGAGGTTTAATTGCAATACGGAACCATGCAAGGCGTTACACATCGATTCTTTGATCGTTGTGGCCTAAAACTGCAGCATTGCGAACGTATAAGTCCTAGTTACGATCGGATTTTATGGACCACTTGGTCAGGTTGGATGCTTGCGCCAACACCATCAGCTAGCTTACACGACATCGAGAGCTTAAGATCAAGGAAATAATAATCCTATACTTTGAAGAACTAGTAAAGCAAGAGACTATGGTGAAAAGCAGTGTGGTTTACCAGTCAGGGCAGAGTGGGTAGCCAAAGCGATCAAACAGAAGTCGACAGAGAAGCCGAAAATAAGAACTCCAAAAGAGAACTGTATTTAGAAAAAGATATAAAAAAAAGTACATGAGTCCTTGTCTTTCTGTCCCAGTCTATAAATCTTTCTGACTCCTTTTCTAAGGATGATGATATAGTGCAGGTGTTAGAAGTGAAGCGGCGTCCGCCGTGCATGCTCTGCTCAATCGACGTCGCAGGAACTTGAAGAGGGAATCCAAAGAAGCGTGGCTCTCGCTCAGATTCTGGCTTCTGGCCAATGCACCTGTGCACGTAGTGGTTGCCACCATTTTTGAAGGATGTTGAATTGTCGATACTAGCATCAAGGTGTTTAGATCAATCATGAGATAACAGCGGCTTGGTGCCAGAGAGTGGGATGTATCCCAGGCTTGTATATTGGCCAAACGCTCATCAAGTCTTGAGTACAGACATGCACTGTACGCCTCAATATTCTATTAGGAAGTGCCTCCCTATTATACTGGATGTACACATGCACGATTGTAATATTGACCACTCAAACTTGCAACAAATCACTTGTCGTGTGAAGAGGGACAGGATTCAAGTGCCTAATAAGCCTCGAGAGCCTTCATGAAGGCCGGGCTTTCGTAACCCTCGACGACCTTGGAGACTGGCGAGGCCTGCGCTTCAACCTCGTCACCAGAGTCTGCAAATCGACGGACATAATACTGTGCAACCTTGATCCAGCTGGCCTTCTCTGCCTTGCTGGCACCTGATCCTTGCCACTATAAGAAGATGCGTTAGCAATCGCCCCTCGACGTGATGATAGGTGTTTTCAAGTAATCCCCAAAAGCAGGACGCCCAATAGCGAAGCACTTGCGAACAAGAGAGTCCAAAAACAGGTTGGAAATGTACAGCAGGGTTGACTTACCACCCAAATATCGGAGCCAGTATCGAGGAGGAAGACGTCGTTTGTATCAAGATCAGATTTCTGCGTTGCTTCACCGTCCTTGACCATGTCAAGAGAAAGTTGTCCAGAGGCATCCGACAGTCTGAAGAGGCGTCGTGGTCGGGGGTGTTCTGGTCTGCTGGCAGATCGGATCGGCCTCGGGGCGCTGAGAGTCCCTATGGCAGCATCATCGCCGCCGCCCAGGAGGGCCACAATGGCGCGGGACCTGGACTCAGCCTGGGAGACAACCTCGACATCAATGTGTTTGGCAATAGTCATGTCGTGAACGACGCGGGCAGCACCCATCTTCTCCATGGGGCTGCAGTTCTTACCCTGCCAAACCCAGATCTTGTCGTTCTTTTCCAGGATGAAGACGTCATTCTCATCGAGGCTCTTCCATGTTGGCTCGACTTCGTGCACCACGACAGCGTCTGCGCGTCTGGCAGAGGGGTGCTTGAAGATCCTCAGCAATATCAGAGTCTCCTTTGGCTCTTCGTCGAGTTCGACATGAGTGAATCCAGAGCGCACACCGCCAGACAAGATGGAAATGCGCGGGAAAAGGGCCACAAAATCGTCCGACGCCGAGTGCTGGAGCTCACGGTGCTGTGTAGCCGCGCCATGGAGAAACTCGTCCAGCTCAACAGTTTTGTACTATTGACTCGACGGTTAGTGTCTTGAGTCTTGCAAAACAAATATTGAGTATCTGTATATCCCGAGAGAACTTACAGCCGCTGTGCCAGCTTCATCTTGAGTCGTCTTGCTTCCTAGCCAAAAGAATACGTCGTGGCCGAGCTTTTCCTCGCCATCCTTGTCGCCAATCTTGTACGAGTGGAGGACAATGTAACTATCGCCCTCGTGGAACTGGCCATACTTGTCCTTGGGCCAGGGCACAACCTGAAAGTCTTCAATGCGCCATACGTGAAGACCGGCAGACAACCCAACCTGTCCATCGTTCCACGCAGGTTCCGAGGCAGCAGATTGATACTTGACTTGGTGGTCCAGGTCAGAGCCGATGAGCTCGACATTGCTGTCACGCCAATCGTACTCCTTTTGGTGCACCAAACCATCGTGAGGGGCCATGGTGGGTTGAAGTTTGTGGTGGAGGACGTTGCTTTGTATGCACGTACTTGATCTTTGGATCAGTAATGTTTTTTGTAGACTCAATACCTTGGCTGTGATGTGGTGATTGATTTCGTGAGAACGGAATGAAGTGATGATAATGATGATGAGAATTGGGAACAAGAGTTGCCAGTGGGGCGCGGGTTTCAATTGATGCACACGTTTATATGTATGTATATAAATATATATGGATACACGTACCTACAGTATTCTTAGTATAATGAATGCATGTGCCTTGCGTACCTACACGTGTAACTCGGGGTCTGGGGACATTGCAGCTGGCCGGCAACGAGGGGCGTTTGGTGGACTGCTGCGCCTTGCCAGTGACGTCCCGTGGCTAGGGAAACCCTGAAACGTTGGGTAAATCAAAGCCCCATACTATGGTACCTACCTACCAAGTATACTGGGTGAGCTGAGCTGAGCTGAGCTGTATACATTGCACCTAGGTTTATATAGCATATACAAGAAGGTACCTCTCTTGAACACACGTGTTTGTGATTGATTCATGCTCAATCAACAGCTACCACGGAGACTGTCTTGCAACAAAACGCACGATCAATTCAATATTCCAAATACGCGATACTGTTTGAAGGTGAATCAACAATCATTCATTTCATCGCCCACCTCAAGGAGCTGGCGGTGTGCATTTTGAGCAAGTTGAACGGTTAGAAGAGAGGCAACCTGCTTGTCCGCCGCGAGAAAATGGCAGGCGAGAAGCGGATTCCCAAGCTACCTAGTTGGGAAGTGTACTTGGTGTAATATGCCAATGGGGTCGGTCAATGATTGTCTGTTGTCTTATGCACTGCTATGCTGTTACGATACATGGACATAATAATATTTGGATAATTAACACTCTTGATCTGGTTACCTCACTCGGCCAAACCCCCGCGTGACGTGATGCGACCCCTAAGAGTACATGGGTATTGATTATCATCTCCCTGTCTATCAGTGCTGTCTTGACTCTCTGCCCCTCCATTGATGATCCACTGGCCATCAATTGATTCATCTACGCACCCCCCAAGCTCCTTGGGACTCCTCCCCGCAGCAGCTGCCACCCGACTCATATCCACGACAGATAGGCAAGAGCAACAGCACCCTCGCCTCGCCCTCGAAGATGGCAGCGTTGGTATTGACTCGGTTCTACGGCTTCTGCGGCCATCTCCCTCTTGCCACGTACCAGGAGCCACGGACTGAGCGGCCAACTTTCGTACGACGCGTATCGAAACCCCATCATACATTCTCAAGGCCGCAACCGTAAACGTAACCGTAACCGTAACCGCTCGCGCCGCCGCCGCCCGAGCAAGAGCAATATTACAACATCACGCGCCACAACCCACGAGCAACTGATTACGACAATAACCACCATCACCCCTACCCAGTACTTATTGTCGGCGGTCAGTCACATCAGTCTAATTCCTTAAATCTGACTGCCGCCTCGTTGTCCTGTTCTCTGCAGAGAGACTGCACTTTGTCGTCGAAATGTCGTTGAAGATTCGCTATCGCGCTCCTTCCGGTCCAGGCTCCATTGACCTCGCCGGGGACGCCACCGTCTCCCAGTTGTTCGACGCTGTGAAGCAGGCAACGGGCACTGCGAATATTGCCATCAAGTACGGTTGGCCGCCGAGAGCACTGGAAGTGGATCAAGCCAACCTTTCCATCGCATCCCTCAACCTACATCGCGAGAGTCTCACTGTTGTTCCTCTAGACACAACTGCCCCGGCCGAGGCGCCTCCCGCTGCTGCACAGCAATCTACTCCAGCAGCATCCAATCCCACTGCTGGCTCCTCTTTTGAACAGAAGGACGTGAAAGATGGACCCGTGACAGTAAAGATGCCACAGACCGACACGTTTCTCGGTAAGATATCTCTCCTATTTCTATCTCTTCCCCTGTGGATGTTTACAGAGACTCGCTTGCCTGGAGATTCAATCTAACGTGATCATGTCTCTGCCATTGATTAGTCCTGCGAGTAATGCCCGACGACAACTCGTGCATGTTCACGGCCATTGCCGGCGCGCTTCGTGGCGCCAACTCGGGCCTGGATGGTTCGTCTCCCGAAAAATTGCGGCGTATAGTCGCCGACCATATACTGGCCAAACCGGATATATTCACAAAGGTGGTGCTCGAAAAGGAGCCACGTGCCTACTGCGATAACATCATGCGGCCGGATGTGTGGGGCGGAGCAATCGAGCTCGGCATCATTTCCGAAGTCTTCTCGATTGAGATATGCGTTGTCAATGTCAAGGTACGCGCGAGATAGGGTGCTGGTGATGGTGGGGAGTTGCCCTCCTCGAAGAACAGAGCTAACTTGCCGGTAGGAGGGATCAATCATCAAGTACGGCGAGGACCAGTACGATCTACGCTGCGTGCTTGTGTGGTCTAATATCCACTATGACCGAGTTGCTGAAATCTTTACCGAAGACCAAGTGGATGACTCCTTTGACGTCACGACTTGGAATTGCCGTGAAAGTGATCACATTCTCCAGAGCGCTAAAGACCTCTGCCGGAAGCTCAAGGATGAGTATCACTATTTCACAGACACGAGCGACTTTGTCGTGAGATGCAACGAGTGCGGCTGGATCGGGCAGGGCGAAAGGGCTATCATTACACACTCGTCAAAGACCGGCCACACAGCGATTGAAGAAATTCCAGATACGACGTGAAATCAACCAGCTCCTGCAGATTCGTTTACCTCTCACTCTATTTCTCCCGAAAAGTCTTCTTGATGGTGGTGGAGGAGCCATTCTCGAACGGAAGCGAGCATTTGAAGAAGGAGAAAGGGAGAGAGGGGAAAGTCAAATGCAATGCGCATCTCTCACGTGGGCGGTAGTTTTCTTAGTATTTCTTCACATTGCAATGGTCGATGTAGCTTGTGTTACTCGTCATACCCCGAACTAGACACTTATACGCACATGTAATGCACATGTATATAGAGACCAATCTAGGAGCCAGAGACAGCGCTCTTGACCTTGTCCACCACGGTTGCCTTGTATGTCAAGCCGCCGCCAAAACTGTGCTCGCCATCCTTGCCGCCCGCTGTCGTTTGGCCCTCTTTTGCTCCAGAGGCAAATGCACAGGTGCCCATGTCAAGAGCCTTGGCTGGTCCAGACGGCAAAATGTCAAAGTCGAAAATGTCTACGGGCAAGCCTAGAGTCGTGCAGGCATTAGGGATGTCTACAATGCCGGCAATATGCCCTTGGATCGGCGCACAAGACATCAAGAGGTAGATCTGGTAATCACTGTACCCGAATCTCTTGAGGTACTCGATGCATCCTATTCATTGTCAGCAAGTGAACATGGCGTCCCATGAGTAGTAAGTTGTGTGTTTTTGTTCAAGCAGCCCACTTACGCATTATCGTCTGTCGGTAAGCAACTGTCACATCCATGTAGTGCTGCTTGCCGTGCTGGTCGACGGAGAAGCCCTCAAAGTAGATATATCTGCCGGGGCCAAACTGTGGCTCGACTGGTCCAGGGATATAGATTGGCGATTTAAGACCCAAGTCAGCCATGCCATTCTTGATGACTTTGAAGTTGATGGTGATGACTCCTGCCATTTCAATGGCTCCACACTGTTGGTGATTTCACGCAAAGTCAGTATCACCTCTTGAGAAAAGGTAAAGAGGGAGAGATGGACAGCAGTACGTACAAAGGAGATCTCGCCATCGCCCTGACTAAAGTGCAGGTCGCCAACAGAGAACTTGGCACCAGCAACATGAACAGGTAGGTACACCTTTGAACCACGGCTAAGATTTTTGATGCTATACAGGGGACACGTCAACACTTCTTGGACAGAACCATGTTCGTTTCGTCGGCCTGTTGCAAACAAGCACTGTTGTTACACGAGGTTTGGGGGGATGTCAGGTAGACTTACTCGCAATTACCTCCATGCTCGGGGCGACCTGGGATGGTCCTGGCGCCCTCCCGTCCGACCTTCTCCTTGATAGTCGCATCGGCGGCACCGGCGTGTACGTTGATGGGGTTGGGAGGCTGTGCGACGTCGCGGTCCAGCTTGTTTGCTGCGATCAATTCGCCCTCGCGCTTGTTCCAGGTGGCCAAGACCTCGGCCGAGGGAGCACAGCCCAAGATACCGGGGTGAATCAGGCCGGCAAACTTGACGTGTGGGATATGGCGCGAGGTGCACTGTACGGCTCGAGATTAGTAAGGAGGAAGCTGGCCACAAGAGGGCAGGGTATGACTTACATAGATACCCTCAAAGTCCCAAATGGCTTTGGCACTGCAGTCCGACTTGGTCAATCAACATGTTCGCAGGTAGCAAGAAAGCAGGCACAGATGCCATCTGTAGCTTGGAAAGAGGGAAAGTAGTAGCAGCTCGGTACAAGTTCTGCCTGCTGACAGATATTCGACAAGGGGCAGGAACTTGGTATACGTACGCCGATGGGTATATTTCGTCGAGAAATCCGCCGCCGTTCCTGCGGTCGAACACGCCGGTGAATCCCCATGGCTGGTCCTGGTGTCCAAAAACATGTCAGTCTCGCGTCTTTCTCAAAGCCTCGAGACTCATCATGTCTCTCTCCTCCTTTCTCCCATTTCCCCCTCCCCTTTCTCACTCACCTCGAACGGTTGAACATCCATTATCTCCACCAGCAGCACGTCGCCTGGCTGTGCCCCGTCAACGTCAAAAGGACCAGTGAGATAGTGGATCTTGGTCAAATCGACATTGAGGACATCATCAGCACTATCATTGTTGCCAATCTGACCACCAGTCCTGTAAAGAGAGATGAATTGGGTCAGTCGTGGTCATGCTTCCAGATAGGAATTTGGATTCATGTCTCGATTGAATGAGGTGAAACTGTCGGCCACCAAGAGGGAAGAGGGGGGGGGGGGGGGGGGGGGGGGGGGGGGGGGGGGGCAGAACAATAGACCTCTACACTTACCAGTCAACGCATTCGATTTTAACCGTCTCGCCGTCTTTAATGGCACCGACAGAAGGGACTGTAGGAGAAATGGGCCCAATTAGCGAAACGCCGCCCAACTAACCAATACTGTCTCTCACGGCTCTCACAGTCTCACGACCCTCTCTTCTACTTCCTCTTCCTCTGCCCTCTCCGGAAACTCACTGTCGGGATGCCATCGATTCTGCCCATTCAATCTTAGTTTATGCCGACAATATACCAAACGAGCAAACCACATAGTGAGCACTTACATGCAAAATCTCTTGCTGGTCGGCGGGCTTGTCCAAGCTCACTTTTCCCGCCGTTCGGATACCACTCTTGCCCATGGTCAATGTATACCAAGACACTGCTTACTGTGCTCTCACTGTTTAGGGTATGACGACTATAAGGGCACTGACTGACAGACTACCTTCAAATTGGTTGACGGATCCAGCAAAGCCAGAGAGATTCTGATTAATTCACTACGAGGTGCTCCAAGTGATTTCTTGGATGTTGGACGGGAGTCAGTCGACAATTGAGCTTATAGTAGCTCTTGAGAGACCTTGGTGCGATTTTGAGGAAACAAACAACGTGTGTTGATATATATATATGTATACGTGATAGATATATATATTGCCTCTGATAGATATATATATTGCCTCTGGTTGGATGATACCCCAAGAGGCTACCCCGCAGAACTTGTCCCTCCCCCCACCACCTCAACTTAGATATGCCTGATCTGTCCAAGGTATCTAAGTTATCTACAACGTATAAACGTCATACCTTGCCCTGAGCAATCAGCAGTCCTTTATCTCTCTAGATTGGATGATATTTGTTGTGTATATTATTAGTGTGACTGGGTCAGTTGGCTTATCACTGGCCCTGCCCATCGGGCCACTTTCGGCATTGATCACGCTTTGTCAAGTATAACATCGGCACAAACTAACTCAGGTAAGAATGGATGGTGATCCATACTCATCCGATCATCTTTGTATTTGGGGTAGACAAAAAGTGCATGCAGCATGAGGATAAGGCTACGCATAACCGCTTCCGAAGCACTACTCACTCACTCGTTTATTCACGCAAGTGGAACTGACCCTTCGTCATTGCTGATGGATAGGAATCGACCAGTTCAGCAGCGCCGGCTCGTGAGCAGTCAAGTCACCTCAAAGGCGCGGAGATGTAAGTCGCAAATACAAAGGTACCATTTGCCTGACCAACCCCTCAGCAGGGCAGACAGGATCTTGACTCTCTTGACTTTGTGCTCTGACTGGACGCACATGACCATCTCTATCCCCTCTCCCCATTTCATCTCTTCTCCCCTACCTTCTATGGAAAATTATTCCTGCTCATCCCCATATAGCTCTGCTTCTCGCTTGAAACGGCGAAACATGGTGGACATCCTGCCATTTACAATTCTTTCCTGTACTCTGACGAACCCTGGTATGGCGGAGGAGCCTCGTGTGCTGCCGCACTTGTAGATGACTTCTCCGATGAAGCCGACGGAGCATCATGTTGAATATGTAGAGCGTCTAGGTCGAAAAGAGACGAGTTCAGGAACTCGTGCTTGTTCCGCCAAACCTGCTGGCTCGCCGCAAAGTCCTTGCTGTCAGCGGGAGGCGGAGGAGGGTCGGTGACCTTGGTGATCAGGTAGGCAGTCGAGGCTTCGGCGATGCCGTAGATAAGTACTCCCAAAAGGGGCACGCGAACTAAGACATAGAAACCGATTCCAAAGCCGAACAGCAGGCCCTCGCGGCTGTGGAACCAATTCTTCTTCTGCTCCTTGGTCATGTGGATGCGGGCAAAGTATGGTTCCAAAAGTTCGCGCATAAGACTGCGAGAGCCGAAATAGGTCTGCAGAAATATGACCAAGTAGCGCCTGGGAAAGAAGATACCAGTGCCAAATATGACGGCAGCTGGCCCCAACCCGACGGCCTTGTTAAAGGTGTAGAAACTGGCGGCGGGCAGGACGAGACGGCCGACATAGGGCACATAAGAGAGGGCAAAGACTGCCAAGGATATTGCAGCCTTGCGGGCGAAGCGGACGGCGAACATGGTGCTGGCCTCGGCCGTACTGGTGGTGTGGGTACTGCCGTCCTTGATCTTGTACTGTCGCAGGTTTGGATAGTACATGTCTCTGAGGGTATCGGGCCTCTCGTGCTTGTGCTTCTGGACATAGGTCTGGTCGACCCAGCGCAGAGAGTCCATGAACATGTTATCGAGAGTAGGAGTAATGTATCTCATGAGCGTCATGAGGAAGAGGGGCGCCTGAAGGACATGGTTGGCGAGCAGCTGGAGTGTGTCGACGAGGCTATCGTCCCACGATGCCTGATCAAGGTCGAAGAAGAGAGCCAGGATACGAATGCCGACCTTGACAGAAAGGATCTACACCAATGCAACGACAAGAACGAGGTCAGCTTCTTCCTGGTCTCAGGCATACGAGATCGAGGGCAGAGAAGAGAGGGCAGAGGGGGCAAGGTGGCTACCGACGGGGATGGCGACGAGGAGACGAATCGCTATGCCGGCAGCGACAGCCAGGGCTGCTTGTCTGTAGTGATCATTGGTGAAGATTTCGGGATTTTGTAATGCACGATGCGCTGCAGAGAGCAAGAGGAGCAGGAAGCTGTCAGTTTGGCGCTCATAATCAAGTAATTGTCATCATGAATTGGACAGAGAGTTGAATGTGTCTTCTTCTCACCTCCGACCAAGGTTAGCTGGATGCCCCGCAGGATGGCATTGATGTCAAAGTGGGAGAGGTCAAATGCCTTCTTGAGCTTTTGTTTCTCTTCCTGAGATAGCTTGGGCTTCTCCATTGTGTCCGAGGCGAATGAATGGAGCGGTCAGTCACCGTCGCGGGAAGCCTCGGAGTCGTACAGGCTCGTGGAAAACAAAGGTAGTTGAGAAAGGATTGAAGCCTCCAAGATCTGCTGTGATATAGGTACAGTATTCTATTTCTGTACAAATGTAGGTTAGGTGGATGACTGGCTGGACATGGGCTGGACGGGCCAAGCAAGTATCAATGCTGGCAAGTGGGATGACGACACGACGCCAAGCTTGAGCTCAGCTAGCTTGAACTGTACCTAGTCGCTACGTACTACTTAAATCGCCATTTTATACCTCCTAGGTGCCGTGGCCCGTTAAAGGTAAACTAAAAAGAAGCACCGGACGCCCGACTGGCCGACCAAACCGACGGATATCTGGTGCCGGGGGCTGACTGCCAAACTGCATGCTGGCTTCAAGGGCATCCTTACCGCTTATTATACCTACTACAGTACCAATATTACTTTGAAAAGGCTTGTGTATAAAACCGCACATGTCCACTTGTAATACACTACTCCAAGAAGCCATATATGATGAGCAAATTCATTTCAAACCATTTATTCAGAGCTGAAGCCACCATATCTACTTGCTGAAGACCATGGATAATATAGACTCTGAGTTCCGTCTGTCTTATATGTATCTGCCATTGCCATCAATCAATGCACCCAGAGAGGGTCGTCCAGGTGCCAAGTCAGGTACGAAGAACACCTGATAGGATAGGTAGGGGATTGTAACGTGCATCGTATGTAGGTCAATGCAGGACTGGATGTCAAGGTCGGCCTCGAGGCCTTTGATTTGACGCGCAGCAATTTTTGTAATGGCAAATAAATGTTGCTACACAAATGGTATATTCCAATTGATTGTCAGAAAGCCTTTATGCAGCACTCTGCAAATAATCATCCACAGGCAGTCAACAAACACTGCGAAAGAGTGGACATTTCACATCCCCGAGATGTGGTAGATGGTTTTAATCACAACTACCGTAATGTTGGCCAGAATGTACACAAGCAAGTCTTTATCATTCTCCTTCTTCTCGTCCTCTCTCTTCTTCCGACGAGTAATCAGCCCAGTACTGCAACAAAGGCATTCCTGTCAAGTGCAAGGCAGCAAGCAGTACACAGGTACCGTACTCGGTAGCTAGCAGTATGTAGTACATATTGCTGGAACGGGGTCCCACTACGTACAGAGTACTATGTTCAATTCGGTTGGGTCCAGCTCCGATCGCTTGCCCCAGGCTCACCTTGTCGCAGATCCATCTAACGAACCCCCCAGTCGCCTCATCTTCCGAGCATTCACCTGACCTATCCAGTACTCCATTGCAAATTCAGTGAAACTTTTCTACTCATCTACGCAAGCTGCGAAACTGCTCAAAGCGAAAGCAGCAGCAGCCGCCGCCGCCGCCGCCGCCGCCGCGCCACCACGACCACCAACCAGTCATCGACGACAACGCCAAAGAAAGACCCTCTAGCTGCTAGGTATCTTGCTCTTTGCAAGCACTCGCCATACCCTGCCTCGGAGCACTCAATGTCCTGCTTGCCTACCTGACCTAGATATCTACCGTATATCTATCGTATTCGTCGTCTTCTCGGCATCTGCGCCCACCCATAGAACCCGCGATGCTGGATATCTTTTCTTGAAAACACCCTAGACGGGCCCCCCTCCCCTTTGGATCGAGCACATATGTACAAACATGGGGCCGCACACTTCTTCTGCCTCCTCCTCTTCGCCTGCTCACGGCCGCTTGCTTGCGCCTCGACGGGTCGCGACCGAGCCGCTGCCTCTGGAACCGCCGCGTAGGTCAATGTCCGTCTCCTCGGCATCCTCCTCGCGCTCCTTTGCCTCTTCAGCCGCCACCGCCTCCAGGGCTCCCGACGAATCCATCGAGACACTATTCGACCACCCTTCCGTCAAGATAATAGCCTTCACCTCTAGCCAACGAGCTTCATCCATTGGCGCCTCTGACCTCTTCGCCGAGCCAAAACCAGGCTCACTGCCCGCTTCATCCAAGCTGGAGAGGACCCTTGCGGTCGGTATGCTTATCGTCCTCTGCTGCTCGTTGCCGAACAGATGCGACCTCGCGGCCAATTCGCTGATGCTTTCGTCTTCCAGGTCCCTTTCGCATCTACCGCGCTCCTGGCTCGGTTGCCTTTCTCAGCTGCGGTTCCGCCCTCCAGCCCATACTGCCAAAATCCCAATGCTGGTGTATTGATAAGACCAACAGCCGCTTCGTCCTTCAAATTCGTCGTCCCCAGTACTGGAGGATAGAATTGCCCCTCTCGGAACCCGAAGACTCCGCGAGAGCTTCTGCTTTTAGGGATGTTCTTGGCAATATTTTGCTATTTGAAAAGACAGAATGCCCGTTTGTGAGGAACTTTACCGTGGAACTGCCCGAGAGACCACAGACACCAATCAAGAAGAAGCCGTGGACGCCCGTGGGCAAGAACTTGGTCCCATCCGTTTTCTTGTCGGATGTATCGTCACCTTCATTGCCCGCAATTAAGATTACGAATGAGAAGCTTCGACGAAGGACCCTCGACACAAGCTCACAAACACATATGCATGCTAGGAATCAAGCAGTCCGCGATGCAGAGAGAGCTTTGCCCAGAGCTTTGCCCAATGCTGCGTCGAGAAGCCTGGCAGTTGAGCCCCGTGCAGATGTCAGACAGGCGGTAGCAATCACAGAGCCTCCAGCAATCCCCGAGATCACCCAATCTGGCTCCACGTCAGATACTAACTTGGAAGCCACCGCAATCTACGATCGCAGCAGCTCTGACGAGACGAAACCAGGTACTTTGATACGTTCACTCTCAGCAACTTCACACGGCCACGCTCAGGGTGAATCAGATCCTGTAGCACGAGACACTCTAGGCAGCTCTCAACTCTCAATTCTGACCCCTACTGTTCAAGCAACCGCAGATGATCCTGGCATTAATACCGAGATGCAAGCATCGGCTCCAGAAATTGGAGACAATAGCAAAGAATTACAGAGTATACATGAGTCAAACCCTAGCGAAGTAAGAGACAATGTCCGCACTTCATTTGAAGCTGCCGGAAGCGTTGGCGCCGTAAACCTCAAGAAGAAGAGGATGAGCCGAATCCTGGCCGGTCGCTCTGTAACCATGCCTCCTCGACTTACAGTTGTGACCTCGGCACCGCCAAGGCCGAGCCCAGCCACAGCCACGCAAGAGGCGCTGGCAGCAGTCTCGTCAGCAGTCCCGGCAACGGCCCCGGCGGCAGAAGCATCATCCGGAGTCGATCCCGGCGAGCAGTCTCCAAATGGCTCTGTGGACTCGTTTCACAGTGTGCAATCTTGGCACAGCCCGATCAGCCCACCATCACTTTCACCTATATCCTGTTCGCCTTCTCCCCCCTCGTTTCCATATCCACACGAGAACATCAGGATTTCACCTGGACGATCACGGGGAACCTCTAGTGCTGAATTCACTCCTGCGACGGATGCGACCTTTGTGCCGATTTCTATGGCACCTGAGAGTCATGAGCAGGAAAGCCATGACTCGGTGCCTCTATTTGTAACGGTCGACACTGGGAACAATAGTCGCAACATATTACTGCAGACCCCGACAGAGATGGCGGCCAAATCATCGGCGATGACACAGCGATCTCATTATTTACAACACCGCCCAAGGACTGCAGACCCATCGATTGGCAGACGTGCTTTCCCGACGATACCAGGATCGGCCAGTATTCTATCGCCGACGGTACGGTACCGGCCGGAAGGGCCCTTGTCGGGACTGCGCAGATTGCCCAGCGTGATATTTCAAAAGACGGTTGAGATACTCTTGTCGCCACCGAGCCACCTTGTCAATCTAATGCTTCAGGTGGCAGCTAGGATCGCAGCCGGGGAGTGGAGGGGCCTGGTGCTCGGCATGGGCGAAGGCGGAGAGAGCATACCAGTCCATTGGGATTACTCCGACGGCGAGCTGAGCGGATGGGAGGACGATGACGACTACACATTCTCGATTGGTCGGCTCCCGACGAGCCGGCGGTCGAGTGATGTTGCCCCCGACGACGTGTCCCGTTTTACGTCGGACCAGGCGGCGACACGGGCTGATAACGACGATAGGAGCTGGGAAGTAGATTAGTGTGTCTTTTTTTTTTTGCGCTGCGGTCTCTGGGCTCTGATGGCCACTGGCCACTGATCATCGGGGACTGGAGCAGGTGTACAACAAGGGGCCGTGGCAAGTTATTGATTCCTGTCGTGGAAACGAACTTTGCTCTTGTATTGCATGGAGAAAGGAGTTTGGAGTGCACGAAATGTCGTATAATACCCGCGCCACGTCACGGTGTGCAGCATTGTGTGAAAGGGAGAAAGGGAGAAAGGGAAGAAAGTCTTTTGCATACGGCCTCGTCTTCATTACAGGCCTGGATAGTGGATAATACTTGGCTAAATGCGGTGCTTTGGGAGGAATGAAGGAGGTATATGGTGGTTGGTATCGGTGCGAGATTTTCAGATGCCATCTACGGGCGAGGAGAGCAGCAGCAGCCTTTGAGATGGACAATCTATCGCTTGCCCCCAAATCTAGACTTTTAATATAAAACAATATCAAGTAAAGCATTCATAAGAGGTCAGTCAGTCACCTGGTTGGTACCAAGCTTGTGAAAAGTATAGAGACGGCCTCAGAATGTCAAAGTAGCTAGGTTACCCGTCTCCTACCTTTTCAGCTTTTCAGGATGGAAATGACAGACAATAGCAGCAGAAGATGATTCCTCTGAAGTCGGTGGTTCAAGATACAGGCACAGGCAGGCAGCCAGATGGGTACTTGGTTGCACATCTTTACCTAGTAATTGTATCTTGTTTCAATGCAAGTTCTTATTAAGCCATAGACGGAAGTTTGGTCCGCTAGAGTGCCTCCCAAGGCTCCACCACAGCCCCCCATACCCTACTGCTCATCAAGCTCATAGGTATGTACTACTGAACGCCCCCCGAGGGGCCCCCCCTGGTCCCACTGTTGCATCCAACCTGCCAACCTGCAGCTCCTTGTCTACAGGTCAGTAAATCCTGGCAAATTTCTATTTTCGGCTCGGCTACTACTGCAACTAGGTATGCAATGTGCCACTTCTTCACTATGATCGTAGAGTGGCTTTGAAAGGGTCCCCACCCAAAAAGATGACGATCAAGTAATTCCCAAGTCAGATCACTGCCATCAAAATGGCTGAGATGTGAAGAAATGGAGGGATGAGATGGAGAGGGAATTTGGGATTGGAATGGGGTGATATTGGATTGGACGGAAGCTGAAGGATATCAGGAAGCTGAGCTGCAATACTTGGCTATCTACCAATCTGCCCTAGCAAGCCATCTACGGAGTGTATAATGAGGGAGGGAGAGAAAGCATCGTGCATGGGTAGGTGTTTTGCAAATCAATAGAAACCCAAAATGACTTGTGCATGCAATGAGAATAAGTTTTCTTGCATCTAATCACCACCACCACCATCATCATCATCATCATCATCATCATCATCATCATGATGAAGACATGATGGCAGCCGATGTCTTGATTCTCGACTGCTACACTACACGATTTTTCAAACACAGCCTTGCTGATCCCACATCGTAAAGAGTCGGTAGATCAATAGCATACTTGGTCTGATACGCATCTTACCCAAGATCAGTGAGACCATGCTTACTCAACGCATCGTATATGTCAATGTTGTCAGATGTTTTATGCTTTCACCCGTCGTCATCAGGGAGCCCTCATCTTGCTCCCATGTTGCTTGCGATTATCTTGTGCGACGAATCGTGGAGACGGGTGTAGACGCATGCAGTGCCACTCCCTCTCCTGCCTGCATAGCCAGCCAACCAGTTAACTAATGGTCGTGTTACATACAAAGCCAACCTGAAGAGCAGAAGGTCGAGCTGTTCGGCACACACACGATTCAGACGGGCGTGAGAGACCTCGGATAGCAAACAACCGAATGCCAAGACGTGAGGATGTTATACATGATGTTTAAAAGGAGAGAGTAAAAGAAATTGACCGTGATCATGAACTTTCAGGCGACAGGAGACAATACCATGTAGCTCTATATAGACGCTTATCGCATACCTAGACATAAATATAGATATAGATATAGATATATATATGTTTATCAATGAGTACTTTCTGGTAATCATGTCAATAGCAATCATTGCATACACAGCTGTACCGAGGCACACACTCAATCCAAGACATATGATGGGGTGTCTCTTGCATTGATTGCGGCCTGCTTGAATCAAACGGGTTCCTCATGAGTATGGCTGGTGCCTGATCTGGTCCATGCTAGTTCAGCTGCATGTTGCGTTACAGGACATTGGACAGGAAAAAGAACCAAAAATTGTATAATCAGCCACCCCCCGGATGGCGATCAACAGATTGAGAAGTGAGTAGGTAATGAGTGAATCCATCTTGGATGATATAGTAATACGGATTAAACGAGCGGGTCGATTTGTTACATGTGACATACGATGGGGAGGACTTGCGCTGCTGATCCGCAATGGATCCGGCTTGGTATTGTTTTCTTCTTCTTCCTTTTTTTTTTTTTTTTTTTTTTTTTTAAAGAAAATCCCTTGTGTGTCTTTGCCACTTGCCTCGTGTGAATAGTCGCGACATGGAGCTGATGTTATCCTCTCCTACAAAGTACCTACCTACACCCGACTCGTTTCCCCTCTAGTCCGGGATCGGCCCGGATGTGTACTATGTATGGATACATAGTATGTAGTTCAGCTGCGGGGAAAGGGCAGACAAAGAAGATGAATTTCAAGGGAGGGAAAGAGCGAGAGAGAGAGACACACAGACACACACACACAATGCAAATTCCCGACCCCTTGTATGAAATGAAATTACACGTTGATGAAAACATGGCAAGGGAAGAGAAGGGGAAAAAAGAGTAATAGAAAGAAAAAAACCAAGGCAAAGAGAAGAACCAAAACCGCACGATCCCTTTTTCTTGCCCCCATACATGTACATACCTTGATACCTGACCCCCCTGCTCCTGTCCTCTGGCTCGCCCCTAGTAATACCATGGCATGCAGCCAAACCAAAAATAACCAAGGATTATCATCCTTCAATGGCCGAACTAATCCGCCTCTGTCTTCGCCGCACTGCACCTCTGGGCACCACCAGCACCTTTGGCACCACAGACTTATTTAGTTTGTTACTTTTACCTATCTACGCACAGAGACAAGTCAAGGGCAGGTCTGGTCAGGTCTGGTCAGGTCTGGTCAGGCTACTGGCTGCTGTTTTGTTTGATTTTCCTTTTCCAATACCTTCTCCGCTGCCCTGCCCTGCCCATTCACATTTGCCATTTGTGGCGGATTCCATGTCCCAATTCTATTACTACCCACCCATCTGATTCCCTAATTCCCCGAAAACAAAACTCCCTCGTCGTCAATCTGCAAGAAAGGAAAGGGGCTTGGCTCTTTATTATTTTCCCCTGGTCTTGTTGTGTCTTTTGGTGTTGTCTTGGACGGGGGGGCCTGTTGCTGCATTCGCTGAGTTGCTTGCCTATTTGCTTGCCTGCCTGCTTGCTTGCTTGTTTGGGGGCAGCAGCATATCTACCTCGACACATTTTACCTGCACGCATACTTACACACATATACCTTCTCACACACACCAACACATATATACACTATACAAGGACATGGGTGTTCTTGTTGTTGCTGTTGTGTGAGAAGCTTCCCAACGTAGAAAAGGGCCAACCTTGGCAGCCTTGGGTCCATTGGGTGTTACACATACATATATACATGCATCTTGTGTATGCATGTAAATCTGTGTGTGTGTGTGTGTGTGTGTGTGTCCAGCCAGGGTTTCGACGACGGGCTCGGTCCGGCTTGCTTTCTGCATTGCATCGCCACAATATCAACTGGCGGTACCTTGCTCATGTCTGAGCAGCGGCGTCACATATTCACTATTGGGCATAAACGAGACGAATACAACATCAACTAACTGGCTGATCTGATCTCACCCGGACAAGATTGATAGGCGGATACTTTCAAGTACGACAAGGCGAAGAAAAGCCCAATCCGTTGTCGTAAACAGAGGTACAGAAAAGAAAGAGACGGATCTATTGTACTCTGATCAAGATTCCAAGATTCCAATAACCCAAAACCAAGTCTACCATCATCATCATCATCATCAGCATCCTCGTCTATACCAGTACTGACTGGCTGACTGGCTGCCAGGCAGTCTATCCATCAGTCTGCCTGCCTGTTCGTCTATCACTCCAGCTTTCTATGAGCTCGAGGCTCTTGCACCGCAGCTCTCGTCTGTACTGGCACGTAGCACTCACCAGTGGTGTTACATCCATCTACCATCACCCCTCGCTCCCTACTACTCGATATATTCGACTCTTCTGGCCACTGCATTCCAAATCTGGACCATTGATCCATCAATTCCACACGGCGTGTACCGACCTCGAGTCTCCCCTATAGAAACCTACCGTCGTCCTCACCATCTCTGTCTATACATCGGTCGATAGCATTAGCCCACGACTACATGATCGGGCCTATCAATCCACGCCCTTCTTCCTACTCTACCGCCAGGAGGCAACTACTGAGGGTCGGGTGCTAAAGTAAATTACATATTATATCACAGGTAGACGTGACGCTGGGTCACTACATCAGATCTTCCTTGGTCGAGCTACATTTGACTGAGAGTGTCGAGCTGGGCATCATGGATCAACGACAGCAACAGCAGGAGCATCAGCATCATCGCTCAAACCTTCCCTCCGAACGTAATGCAATTTCCAGGCCGCAAATGTTCATGCATCTCGAGTTCGGTCTCTCGTGGTCCCAACGACACGCGCCTCAGAAGCACACAATCACATATACGTCACGCAGCCTCCGAGATTCGAGGTCACGAAACAACTTTCCTCGCCAATTACCACCGCCAAATGCAAATTTCCTGGGCCCTGATACCTCTGCCTACCAACATCGACCAAGGGCGTCTGCAGATCGTCCAGGCTACCCCGATCAACAGCAGCAACAGCAGCCGCCGCTGCAAGAGCAACAACGACAGCAACGTCGACGAAGCCACTATCAGCAAGAACCACAACAGCAGCAGCAGCGACAGCGATATTCCCGTGAACAACACAACCATCGCCAGTCGACAGGGTATGAGCCTTTGATGCACCTATTGGGCCGACCGCTCGAGGTGGACGCTGGTGAAAATGCTCCAGACCATGAGCGGAGGCGATCTAGAAGCGAGTCTCGAGGTCTATCACATGACCGTGGACATTCCGCGCCGCCCCCCTTCCACGATAGCCCCTGGGACGACGCGCCAGGACTGTCGGCATCGCTGTTTCCTCCTGCCCAGCCTGCCGCGGCAGCAGCAGCAACCGCAATGGTAATCAGTGATGACCAAGAGACACGGGGCGGCGCGTCAAAGCCGCTGCCGGCAACGCCGAGTCGCTTTCGCCTTGGCGAGGATGGACTGCCCTGGTCAGCAGAGGCCTGGCCTGTGGTGGACGCTGGGCAGCACAGCCCCGAGGAGCAACAGCAGCAACAGTCGTCGTACGCGAGCCAGTCCACGAGCGTAAGCAACGCACCCGGATCACGCGACGATCCTCAGAGAGTCAAGGAGCTCGAGACGCTCTCGGCAGCCATGGTTACGGTCGATAACGGGTTTGAAAACCAGTGGTGGTACCAGGGACCTAGGGAAACAACCGCTTGGTGGCCGAGGGACCAGGAGGAGCGCTCTCGGCTCAGCCTGGCCGACGACGACTTACTCTTCTCTGCTGTCACAGAATCCGCCGATGCTCATGGTAGTGGTACAGCCGATGACTGGTATGGTCCATCCTTCTACAATGAGGAGTCGCCCCTGTTTGATGGTATTGTCTCGCCCGTTTCATCTGCCAGTCCAGCCCGGCCGCTTCAGCGTTCAATGACCACGAGATCAGAGGAGCTGTTCATACTGAACGATGGCCGATAAGGAGGAGGAAAACCACGATGATGACGTTAACGATAAGGACTGGTGTGCACGAATTTAACCTTGGGTTACGTGGCCAGATAACAAAAAGAAAGGAGCGATCCCATAAATTCCGGAGAAAGGTTCTGACCGTTCAGATCAGGGGTGGTTCATGGGATCTTTGTGCATGTGACAAAATACAATGCCGGGCAGTCAAGGAGAGGCTTACAGCGGCCAGTTGAAATACTCGGAAACCAATTGATATAGCACATGCATAATATGGATCTTATCAATTCTCTTGACCTTGTCACTGGATGGCTGCATGGTTTCAAAACATTGCGGGCATTTCGAACTTCATGACAAATCTTGCCTTGATATTCTCACTATAAGAAGAAGAAGAAGAAGAAGACAAGGGCATGGCTTTATGATTTGTTCTTTTCATGCGTGCAAACAGACGTCTCTTCCGTAATTCACCTGTCACTCTTTCCATGAGTATACATACCTACGTACCCATCATTGAAGACAATAGTCGTGAGTTGAGATGCAGCAGCAATAGCTGTCATGTTGTGGTAGCCCATATTGTTAATAACATGAAAGTTCAACATGAGGTCTCCGGGTGACTGGTAAGCGGCATGATCATAAGTCATCTGTTGATTCAAGTAGCCATTGATATTCGTGTACGTCGTCTCGGCATGTCAAAAGAACTATATCCTCTCCACCCATTGTTTTCATATGTACAGGCTCGAATACTCCTACATCCCTCCAGGAGCCCCGTGTTTATTTCTCGGCAAATGTCCATACTGACAGGAGCCACACGAGTATGTATCTTTATATATGTCTCCGCCACCTGAATCTCCCTCGAAAAAGTACAAGATCGACCTCGGCATCCTGCTGGGCCAACGACACCAGCTCACCCAAAGTGTCCCAATGGACAAGTGTGTCCTCCCCCCGAACCCCCTTTATAGTCATGTAAATTGGGGGAAAACAAAAATCTTGACGCCGCCTGTATGCATTGAACCTTTCCCCTTCGCCTTGCCTGTCAGAGGCCCTGAGCCCGCACAGTTCTATACCTGTCACGGGCCGGGATCAGATCCCGTCTCCCGCTCCGACAAACAGACAATGTAATGTAGATGTAGGTAGGTTATTTGGGGATGGCCCAGATAGTCCCAAGGAGAAATAGCAAACGCTGTGGTATCTCAAATTCCAGGAAAAGGCGATGTAAAAATAAAAAAAGGAAAACAAAGATAACGCTCATCTCAACCACAAAAACAAAAAACATAAAACGACTTTGATGCCCCTCTAATCAGCGAAATCAAGCACTAGCCTCGCGCTCCTCCCGGATCGATGCCATTTGACCTCCCTCAGCACCGCCCTCGAGGAGTGGCTGGCTCAGGGGAGGCTTGGAGGGGCCTTTTGCTGCTGTCGGCGTAGTGCCCGCACTGGTGGGAGGGCCTGCACCCGAGCTGAGTGATCGGTTGGCGGTGCCTGCCGAGTCCGTCTCGGACGGCTGCTCGCTCATTTCGCCCGCCGAGACCTCCCGGGTGAGAGGGGACGCATGGACCGGCGAGGCAGACTTTTTGCTCGCCGTCTCGTTACCACCACGCGATGAATTCCGCGGAGAGACTCTGCCTGTCTGTAAACATGGGGGTAGTATGGTCAGTACTGATTTTGTCAAGAAATAACATCTTCACCCATGGATCAGAATTTTGCTTGCTTACCTGCTTAGCCCACCTAAGACCACAGCTGTTGCACAGATCCCTTTGACCACTAGGTCCTCGTCGCCATTCGGGCGTGTTGCGTGTATGACAGTTGGCGCAGTCCCGTACGACATTACCGACTCCCTTTCTGCGCTTACGCTTCTTCTTGTTGGAGAGTAGGCCATGTAGCTCCTCGGCCAAGACCCGGTTAACCTTTTCCATTTGTCGCAGCTCGTACTGCCAACTCGTACACCTCGTGGTCTTGAGCTCGTCGAAGATATTGTCGTCAGAGGCCAGGGCAACGTCTTGAGTTCCTGGCGGCACGTCGCCTCCTCCGGCCGCCGACACAAGGCCGCCATCTGCATGCGAAGTTCCCATTGGCGTGACAGGTTGGTTAATGGACGATTTGGGGTCGTTCAACGCAGAGCCCGAGCCAGGTTTGCTTAGCGATCCGGTGCTGCTTTGCGCACTGGAGCGTGACGAGGCCTTGAGCAGCTTGGTCTGAGCCAGAAGAAAGGTTGGCTTCTGTCCCTCCGAGGCATCGCCAGGATATAGAGTGGTGTGCGCCTGGAGCACCTGACCACGCCGGTTCTGGACCTCATGTTTGCACGTGACGGTTCTCCCACGTCTAGCTTTTTCTATCGTACGACCAAACTCGGGGCGTGACTCTTTGCGCATCAATTCTTGAATGCTGGTTCCAACAAGACCGTCTGGCTGCAAGTCGAGCAGTGACCGAACGTTGGATGATACGAACAGAAACATGCCCGAGGTGGAGAGCTTGGACCACAGTTCGCTATCCCCAATGCCGCCGTGCGCCTCAAGGTCGCGGCGTTGCAGCGCAAAGACGGGGCGCTTCCGCCCTATGAGGATAATACACTTGCGTCCCTTGCCGGCCTCGACAAAGAGTGAACCATGACTCTCGAACCAAGTATACCCACTCTGCTTCCGCCTGATTCGGAAGACGATATTGACTGTATTGCCCGTCGTAGTGTCCTTGAGCTCGCGTGTGACAGGCACAATGTCAGATGGGTGACAAATGGTTGAAATGGAGCTGCCGACGAGTTCGGTTGAGTCGTACTCGAGAAGCCGCTTGCACGAGGGCGATAGGTATAGAAATAGTCCTTTGAGGGACAAGACGTGAACAACGTCGTCTGCATTCTCTAGCAGCATCTTATCCCAGGACTGCCGATGCCAGTCCGATACAGCACCCTTGGGGTTGAACTGCTGCAGGAGGGTCGAGACGTCATCGACTCCAAGCGTCTGCCCCGTTTCTGGCTCCCACTGCGAAGACGCGGGTGGCGTCCAAATGTACTGACCAATGTCGCTATGCTTGTAGCTTACCTGCATGGAGCCAGCTTCTTGAGCCGACGATATGGCATCTGGGCACTCCACCAGGTCAATTTGGAATCCCACAATATATCGTATTTCAGACGTGTCCCAGGGGATTGGGATCATGGTCAGCAAATTCAAAAACGGTTTGCCACCCTTTCTATAGTTGATGAGGCTCTGCTGAACCTCTTTACCCTCGGCAATCTTCCGCTTCAAGTTGAATACTGCGCCATTGTCGACAAACTCTCGCTTGGTGCCGGCTTCGACCTTGGAGTCCGGGGCCTGGAGGAAGCGGCAGTTCTGGCCGATGATCTCGTGGCGGCTGTAGCCAGTCAAGTTCTGAAAGTTGTCCGAGACATAGATGATGGGGCAGTCGTTCATGGTCACGTCACACACTACAAATGCGCACGACATGTCCACGGCGCCCAGGTTGACCTGAGGGTTTTTCCGGGTGGCAACGAGCCACAGTGCCTTGAGCATATCGAAACCGCTCTTGGAGTAAATTGTCTTCTGCTCAAGGGGTTGAGGCGGCGGACTGCCAACAGCATCTGGTGCCGGCTGGAACTGGCTTTGTGGGAGGTCAGCCAAACCGGGAGCTCCCGACATTGTTGGCATGGGCGACTGATAATTTGAGTAGCTTGGTGTGGCTGCCGCCGTGCTGGGCAGAGAAGACAACCTGGCTTGAGATTGTGGTGATATGTTGGTCGAAAAATTGCCTGGTGGACTGTCGAGACTGGAGACTTGCTGGGATTGGTCCTGTTGCTGAGTGGGCATGTAGGACTGGGTCGTGTTCAGCAACATTGCGTCGGAGCCATCCACAGACATGCCGCCGCCCGTGTTGGCCCGTTTGAGGGCAGGCCCGGACTGACCGGACTCGTTGCCGCTGTTGCCGCCACCGCCCATGTCCATGGACAGAGCGGAGGAGACGGGATCGATGGAGGTTTGAGAATATGCAGAAGGCATACCAGACGAGAACATGTTCATGGTGGTGGGGTCGACGAGCTGGCCCATGTTCATATTTTGGAGGGCAATCATGTTGCCCAGCATGTCAGAGGTGGCGCCGGAGAAGTCGTGCGCCAGCATACCCCGGGGAGAGAAGTTGCCAGAGGTGCCAGGCATGGTCATGTTGTGGTTCATGTTGGGAAAGGTGCCGGGCATGGAGACCATGGGAGAACCCATGACACCAAACTGGTACTCGGGGACGGCGCCGTTGTTGAATTCCATCATGGACAGGCGACGGTCGGCATCGGAAGGTGACATGGCGCCCGGGTAGGGCTGTTGGGGAAGGCTGCGGCGCCGGTGCAGCTCATGGTGGTTGTTTCGGATGATGTCGTCTAGGCTATCGGCGCCGACGATGGGCCCGTCCTGTTCGACGGAAATGTGATGAGAAAGCGGAGGCGGTTGGTTCATCCCAGAGTTTGTGGCGCGCCTCTGGTTGCGCTGCTGAACGTGGCGACGCTGCAACTCGTCCCGGGAGAGCTGGAAACCAGGAAAGTTATCCATTGCGACCACATCTGTCTGGGTCGTGTCTGAAAAAAAGGCCTGAGCTTGGAGGAGCTGTCATGGGAACCATGCGCTGGCTGACTCGGATACGGGATGACGACGTCGGGGCCTTCAGGTGCCGGGCGTTGACTCTTTTACTGGCATGGAATTGTTCCCCGAGTTGACGACGAGGATGCGAAATCAGAACTAGGCGTGACTTTTCCTTGCTCGGGTCAGATCAGATCAGGATGACAACTGCGAATCGGGAGAGCCTTGAATGGGCCCCGAGAGTAGCAAACAGGAATGGTGATGACGAGGAAAAAAAAAGTGCGTGGTGGTTGGAAAGGGCGGGTCATGAATATATCGCGCGCACCCAACCAAAAGAACGATGGCGTCCAACCAGTCCGTCCACTCGTACGCGGGCGGGAGGGAGAGGATGGGGGAAAGAGTGATGAAGAAGAAGGAAGAAAAAAATATAAATATAAAATGATTCGCAGTTGGGCGGCAAGGATTTGATTCTAGACTTGCACAAGTTCCAAACTGTGTCCGTGTCAGGCCTCTAAACGCTTTCTCCGGCGAAAAAAAGGTGAGAAGAAAAAAGGCGTGCAATGAGATGGCCGATCTGAGGCGTTGGTAGTTGTGTGATTTTGTCGTGAAGGGGAAGACAGATTGTTGTCGGTGGTTTCTCGATGGCTTCGGTGTGTTTCCTGTGCGATGGGTTATGGGGGGGGGCCGTCGCAGAAAGGCGTC
This sequence comes from Neopestalotiopsis rosae, assembly GCA_023078685.1. Taxonomy (NCBI): domain Eukaryota; kingdom Fungi; phylum Ascomycota; class Sordariomycetes; order Amphisphaeriales; family Sporocadaceae; genus Neopestalotiopsis; species Neopestalotiopsis rosae. Next base: position 3,963,800 of record JALGAS010000001.1, read on the forward strand.
AAATGATGTAGAGGGTAATGTAGGAAGCGAGAGAGGGAGAGATGGGAAAGAGATGGCCGGAAGGAAACTTGCCTAACCTACTGACTAAACCTACGCACCTCGTGGCCGCGGCGGACATCGAGAATCAACGAACGGCGGGCGGCGGGGCGGTTGTGGCGTACGCATGTACCTATCCATCTAATGTACCCATGGGTATTCCACTCAGTGCTCAAGTGCTGGCTGGCGCATGTCTGGTACCTAATATAGGTAGGTCAGGTACCTATCCACCTACCCACCTATAAAAATCACGTATCAAAATATTGTAGTGGACTACATATGCGTACTTCCGAGCAAAAATAGTGTCCCATGTTTTTCTTCTCTTTTCTATTAGGCTTTATAGAAAAAAGAAGAAAAAAAACATAAATAAGGACATACGTCTCTATCGAAGTAATACAATGTTCCCATGTGCTAAAAGGTTGTTAGCAGCCAAGATATCAATGCCTAACCTAATGCCACCTCTAATGACACAAAAAAAAAAAAAGAAGACAGAATCTTTAAGAATTACAAATATATGCCGTCACTTACAACAAAATATCGAGATGGCTCTACAAGTGATCTCTGTCGTCTGCTATATCATAGACAGGCTCATCCAACGCATGTCCAGTGAATTGTGCAAACATTTATTTATTGGCTCTTAAATTGGTGAAACATATTCTGTGGTATCACATATCCTTCCCTCATCCCAGTCATTGAACTCTTGATCTATGGCTGCTGCTGTAGCCGCTCATGGCCACATGTGGAATCGCTTTTATTTCTCGCCACCTCCCTCTTCAGTCATTCCATGGTTCGTCAACAAGATCGGTTCCGCTGCATCAGACAACGTGGAGCATTTAGCCCTGCCACGTCTCAAACCGCTACATCTTCTCGACGACCTACAAATCCCCATCATCTATTGTTCCCGTAAAAAGCACACTATAATTTTGGTCTCTTTATGAGAAATATCGGAGGATCGTCTGTTGTGCTTCAGGCGAGAATTGCTGCAGTAGCGATTGGGCATTAACACCCGATGATTGCATCAAGGCCTTGGTGCCTTGAACCACTTTTTGTGCGACCTCGCCCGTGCCCAGCATGTCAGCTTCGAGTGCTTGAGCAACGTAGACAAAGACCTTGTCTGCTTGACCAACCACAGCCGGATGTTGCCTGCAAACCCGTACGTTAGATATGTTTATTGAAGATGATTCTTGGAGGGGGGATCATGGATGACTACTTACTGTTCAATGAGAGTTGCAAGGTACCCATACGCAAAGGGAGCCGCTTCCTCATCATTAGTGACAGGCAGGGTGTTGACCCATTGAGCAATCACGTTTTGTGGGTCCTGAACACTTGCGTTGTTGAAGTGTAAAATCTTAGCAATAGCCGCACAGGCATTCTCCGTGGCATATACGGCGTCATCACCCCGTGCATCGGGCACTTGCGTGACCTGGAACAGGTAGGGAATGGAGCCGTTGAGGAATTGCGACCATGGAGCACCGCCGCGGTGAGCTGCCACACCGATACCATATGCTGCAGCCTGGCGGATCGCTGCCGATTGGTCCTTGCAGCCATCAATCAGAGGCTTTTGGATGTAGTTGACATAGTGGATACTCTCCGGCCCACAGTACTCGAGGACGTCGTCCATGATGCACAAGCCCCATTGGCGCTGCGTCGGGTCCGATGAGCTCAAGAAACTCTCATACGTGCCCACAAGCCTTTCCCAGGATCGAAGAAATGCGGCTCCGTGATTCTTGAAAATGGCATGGAACGCCTTGTTCATATCCGAGAGCAGGGTCTGATCATCCTCAATGGCCAACAGCAACTCCTCAGCTTCGTCTTCCGCATCTTCTGCAGTTGTGCCTTCCCTATCTTGCTCTCGCTGAGCCACACGGTCCTTGTAATCCTCGATAGCGGACAGCACACCGTCAATGAACTTGTCCATGTGTTGCTGGGACATGCAATCTTTGCCGACGACCTCAACAGACTCATAGAAGCATTGATACATCTCGGCCAGGGCGTCAATGGCTGGCTCTGCCGTCAACACCTCCAGCAGCTTGTCAACAGTGCCTAGCCAAAGCTCACGCAGCTCATTCGACGTCGGACCGAAAGCCTTCTTGTAGGAGCTCAGCAACTGGGGGACCAATTTGGCTGAGATGAATCGGACCGGGTCGTGGAAGAAGAAGGCCAGACCGGGCAGGGCAATCCTCTCCATGGTGTCCTTGACGTACGGAGCGAAAGCTTGCTCCAATGTCTGTGCATAGACAACAAGCAGCTCAATAGCCATATGCTTGTCGTCCATGGTGCTTGTCTTGATGCCAATCATCTTGCCCTTGAGAGGCACGAGCTCCCAACCATCTTCTTGCTGGATTTGCTCCACTTGTTCGTCATCGTCGAGCAATTGGATATCGGCCTTGGCACTGGCGAGCTCCACCAAAGGTGGCATGACGTTGGGCAAGAAAGGCAGGAAGTCGGCACCCATGACTCGGCACATGCGACCCCAGCAGTGCATGAGGTACTGGCTTTGCGGGTCATCGGGATCAGTGATACTGGCCTGGATTGAGGCCAGAAGCTGCACGAGATTCATAGCATCATTACCGAGCCTGTCCTTACCAACGGCCAGTGCAATGAGAGTGGCGCACTCCATGGCCTTGGCGCGGAGCAGACGAAACTCCTTGTCGTTTTCCCTCTGTAGAACACCCATCAACAGAGGCATAAGGGTGTCATAGTACTTGGAGAACGCGGCCTCGGCGGCATCTGCAATCGTAGCAATAGTAGATAGAGCTTGCTCTTGCACAAAGAGTTTATCGTTTTGCAGGAGCTGGAAAAGGTAAGAAAGCAATTCATCCAAGTATGGCACAAGGATGTTCTTCTCGGCCTCCTCGCAGAAGTTGACCAGCGCAGCAGCAGCATGCGCCTTGACACGGGGCTCTGGCGAAGTAAGGACGGGGATGATGGCCTTGAGGACAGTGTCATAATGCTCCTTTTGCATGGTTGGGGCAAAATCGGTGCTCATTTGGCCAAGTGCCTGGCAGCCCGCCCACCGAACTCGGGGGTGTGCGTCCTTGAGGGCTGGAACAACAAGGTTGAGGACCTGGCTGAGCTCATTCACCATGAGATCACGGCAGCCCTCGGAAATGGCAGAGATGGCCATGAGGGCGGCGTGACGATCCTTCCAAGCCATCGAGGTCATCATCCTAGGAAGCCAATTGAAGGTGGGTGCCAAAATGGTTTCGCCACCGAGTTTATTGGCTAATCGATCCATACACTGTTCTCCAGCGACATGATTGAAGTCGCTTTCTTCCGAGTCGGGCTGTTGTAGATTTTGTTAGCACAATCTCTGGGGTAATCCATGGCCCACCAAACCGTCGAGATTAACAGGGAGATGGGAAGGGCAGGATCTCTTACATCTTCCGATGCTAGCCATTCGGCAGCGTCGTCATCATCCTCGCCAAGATCTGTCATGAGGCTCAGGCACTGTGTGATCATGTCGTTGGTGTAAGAGGGATCTTTGCGGCACATCGAGGGCGCATAGTCGGCGAAAGTCGCCATGAGTTCGAGAGCATTCTGGCGACAAATGTCCGACAAGTCTTTATCTTGTATCACACCGACACTAAACATGACAAGATTGTGGAAAAGTGGCTTGAACATCTTGGGGCATGTTTCGGCCAAGTCAATCAGGGCAATAAGTGCCTTACTGAGATCATCCGAATCGTGTGTGTCTTTGATAGGAGGAAGAATGTTGAGTACGTCTGGAAGCAGACCAAAGTATTTTGGCTGGGCTTTCTTGGTGAGGTTACGAAAGAAGGAAGCAAAGGCCTCCATTGCAGCAAGCCGCACCTAAAGAGAGGGAAAACACACAAGTGTAAGTCACAACACTACACGCATGGGAGGAAGGGATAAGGGTAGGGGTAGCTTACACCGACAGCTTCATCCTTGAAGCCTCTGCTAAATGCCTCCAGAACAGCGCCCTCATGCTGTTTTTCTATAATGCCTGGTGTGGTTGTAAAGACGCGGTAAGCTGTCTCGCGCTTGCCCGCGTCGGGGGCAACGCTGAGGTTGAAGAGCACGCCGAGGATCTCGGGCCATGAATCGTCTAGTAGGAGAGGAAGATGGTCAGCGATAGGTGATTCCAGGCAAATGGATCAGACAGGAGAGACCGAAGGGGGTTAGATGGAACTGACTGTTCTCTGAATATTGTCTGGCAATGTCGGCAACAGCGTCGCTAATCTTGTTGCGCACAGTGCGGTCTGTCTCATTGGCCAAGGACTCGAGAAGTTTCTGGCGCACAGCGCTGGCCTGATCGGGGTTCAAGGAGATGAAGATCTCGACCGTATCACCTTTGTCATTCTTGCGGCTCTTGGAGGATATCCGGCGAAAGATGACGGCGGCGAAGGAACGCAGCTGTCATGTTGTCAGTCAGTCAAGGCGTGGTAAACAGAACGGCACACATGGCAGTGCCTGGACAAGGCGAGCGAGGGCGAGGAGTCGAGGTATACACACCGAAGCATCTGGTGAAGCGGCGAGCTGCTCAGCCAGGCCCATCAACAACTGCTCAGGGCGGGTGGCAGTCCAGTTGTTGGCGAGATGATCTTCAGCCTGAGAGCGGATATTGTTATCGGGCGACTGCAATGCCTGCAGGAGCTGGTTGAGCTCGGCATGAACGGCGGGCGGCAGCAGCGACATGTTGGCGGCGACGAAGTGCACAGTCGCGATCGATGTCGTGCCAAGCCTGAGCCTCTGATCGGCCGAAGAAGAGATTTGTTTCGTTGAGAAGGGGGTCGGTTTGTGTTGTTCGTCTATTGAGGATTGTGATGTAGGGCACCGCTGTACCTTATTCTAGCGGGCGCTCAAAGCCAAGGTCAGGTAGAGAGAGCAGTGGGGTGAGTGGTTGACAGGTGGTGAGGGGTGGGGGGACCCAGAGAAAAAAAAAATAATCACCCAGTCAGCCAATTCAAACGGGGGAGTTTCGCGAGCTTCTGGGTTCCGTAGGTGGTAGGTAATTAGATGAGGGGAGGAAAGTTTTTGCGTCGCGTCAACAACAGATTACGGACGAAAATGGAGTCTACTCAGATTCGAAAAAAAATGAGAAAGGCGTCGCGGCAAAACAGACAGAGGGCCTGTGCTGGAAGAATTCGCGGATGGAAAGAGAGAGAGGCGCGTTCCAAAGCGAGACAAACCGAACGTACCCAAGGCACGAACAAGAGTCGAGGGGAAAAAAAAAAACAAAAAAAAAACCGGTGGAGGGGAATTAATTGTTTATACCGCGTGGCAGCGCCGCGTCTTTACTACCAATCAGTTATCTACGTACCAGCTGCCTGCCTCCATGTACGAGCCAACCCAAACACGTCCCATACATTAGTTGTATGTCTGGCTGTACATATTTGTATGCAAAATGCTCAAAGTGGTCTGGTTGCCTGGTTGTCTGGTTTGCTTGCCTTGGACGTGTCCACTCATTGCATCCAAGAATACCTACTTCACAAGATGCTTGCCATGCCTTGTCATTTTATGTCCTTTACAGATTGTAGAGATGCCATTTTAATCTGAGAAAAGTTCGATGCACCAATGCCTCCAAATTATAATTTCTCTCTCCTTGTTCTTCTCTGTCTGTTTGCCACTGAAGGGGGGATTAGATTTTCGTGCATTGGGTTCTTCTTATTGGATGTAAAGTTGCATGCGAAGCGTAGACCTCCACACAATACTTGCAATTCGACGCCATAAGCCCAATATACCGCGCAAGTGCTTTCTGACTGCGACCGACTATGATTGGGAAATGTATAAAATACCACGAAGTTGCAATTGTCGACTGCTGTCCGATGGTCAAATCTCTGCGCCTATAGGAAGGAGGGCAAAGTCATATATCAAGGTTGAGATTGGACTTGGAACATATTGCACTCGGTTTCATGGACACACGAGCTATGATCGCGGAGGTAGGGGTAAATACGTGGAATACACGAGTATGCTGGATATAACTTAGTCAATGAGGCCATTAGTAATCCTACGATTGCAGCAGAATCCCGCTCCCCTTCGTTGATTTGGCATTTGTTTGGGGCATAAAGGGAATTCGCAAGACGTACAATGTATACTACAATTTGATACCTAACACGCGTGCTGCCTATCTATCTACTTACCCCTCCATAGATAGCAACTTGTGGCTGGTGCCCCTCCATCCAACAAACCAGACTGACCTGCGCTGGTACATGGTACGGTAACGCACTAAAAAGGTCGCTTGTGGCACACCAGGATCTACGTAATCAAGTGTTCCCGCCAAGAGGAGGGACCAGCGCATTGATGCATGGGGAAACAGTTAAGGTGTGTGTGGTGAGAGCGCGAGCTATGACGCCGAAGCTGGGAAACGCGACAGAGGAGAGGGGAGAACTTCCGTGTCGTAACCTTAACCAAGAGAGAGTCTCAACACTCGTAGTTCCTGCAATTTGATCAACTGCACACACAAACACATGCACTCACGCATGCAACGGCCACATATCTGATTTGATGCTCACCTAGTTGATCCGTTGTCAAAAGCCACGACCGGACGGACTGTAACGTCTTGTACCCCGACCTCGTCACCTCGAGACTCGAGAGCTTCTTGGAGAGTCACTGCGGATCGTTCGTTCGTTTTTGGCTCGCTCCCAGTGTCGTTGGTATCTGGCTGGACCTCAATCTGCAAACACTGTCCGCATATGCTTCGTCTGACGCGATAGCCGCCAAGTCACGTCACTTGCCGTTCGTTGAGTGGAGTTGAGATTTGCTCTTCCTAAGCATCTGAGAAGAGGCATCCAACGCGGAGCCCAGGTGAATTCTCTAGGACACCTTACTCGGCGACCCTTGTGCTTCAGAATCCGACCCGCCTCTGGCTGTTCGTTGTCTGTGTCGTACCGCCTGTCTGTATCTATCTGCTTCCTGCCCTGCCCGGCACATTGTGAGTAAGCCTTAGTCTACTGTCATGGACGAGTCTACGGGCTCCGCGAGCTCGGCAGTCGACACAACCAAGGACGCACCGCTCGCGTCGCCTGCTCCTCCTTCGAGGTCCAATTCTTCGTCAAGCCTCCACAGGATCCCCAGCCACCGCCAAAGCTTTGCCGAGAACTTGCGAGGCCTGCCCCCGTCACCACGCAGCCAACGCCATCCCTCCTTTACACAGGCCGCGATTCAAGATCTACTCAATCATCCCCCAACCACAAGACCTCAGAATCCGCGCTTTTCCGGGAGGGACTGGCGCCATGTGCACATTGGCGAGCTCATCTCCCGCGACGATGTCAAGTGGGTGGATATGAATACTAGTGTTGAAGAAGCTTCCATGGTTGGTCATACATCTCTTATGTGGCCACAGGTCTTCGGCACAAGACACTAATCACGATGCCGCAGGTCCTTCTCAAGAGCGCTAGCAACAATGTTGTTCTCATTCAGGAGCAAGGGTTGGATGGTACTGCTGTCTCTACCTTTGATCACAATGACCTGAATGCATATCTGCTCGTGGTGGTAGGGTTAGCCCATCCGACTGATGACTTAGTGGCCTTGTATGATTCGATTGCCAAAAAGGCCCAGGCAAATGAAAGCATTCCCCTGAGGGATATCCAGGTATGTAAATAACACGGAGGCTGAGCGTGTTGCTCGATCATCTCGTTGTCACGCTGTCAGGAGAACCCTATCCCAATGGGCATTGAGAGCGGCATTACTAATGCTCTTCCTCGACGGGATAAAAAGCCCATCTGTCGCAAAGAGGCACTGGTCATCCTTCCAGCCAATGAAGACCTCGCCAAAGCCATCGAAGTTTTTGGAAGCGGCATACATCGAGTTCTAGTGACCAACTCTGGAGGAGAAGTTATCGGCGTTCTCAGCCAGCTCAGGCTCGTTGAGTTCTTCTGGAATGAAGGTGTCAACTTCAGGGTCATAGATGATCTGTACCCCAGACTTATGCGAGATCTTGCTATCGGATCTCAACAAGTCATTGCCGTCAGGTTTGTTTAATAATGTAACCTTGGTCGTGCTCGTCACTAATTGTCATATCAGTGCCGAGAGCCCTTTGGCCGACGCTCTCAGTTTGATGAACGAGGAAGGTCTGTCGAGCCTGGCGGTTATTGATGGTAACAGGAATGTGGTCGGCAATATTTCGACAGTGGACGTCCGTCTTCTCACCAACGCTGCCAGTTTGCCCCTCTTGCAGAACACGTGTATGCACTTCATATCTGTCATCTTGAACGAGCGGGGTGTAGAAAAGGGAAAGGACTCCTTCCCGGTGTTCTATGTCAACCCGTACTCTTCCCTTGCCCATACTGGTAGGTTTCTCTTCACACTCTTCGCACGGAAAGATGCAACTCGGACTAATTATGGTGTTTTCCAGTCGCAAAATTGGTGGCGACAAGAAGCCACCGCATGTGGGTTGTTGAGTCTGCTTCGCCTTCACCATCAGCGCCTGCAACACCATTGCTTGGTCCAACAGTATTGGTCCCTAGCTCTACATCGAGTTCCCAATCCCCGTTGGCTACGGGTGCTCATTTCCCGACAGTACCAGCATCTACCATGGCCGGATCTCATCTTTCTGGCCGTCTGATGGGAGTAGTGACATTGACAGATATATTGAACTTGTTTGCCAAAAGCTCAGGATTGCATCCGTCCGATCCGAGTGAGCAACGAGCGCGAAGGCGAAGAAGTTCTAGCAGCTCTCTTCGACCGTCACTGGATGCCGCACGTTTAAGCTTAGATGTTAAACGGTGAGAATTAATAACATCGAATTTGTTAATTCTAAATTTATATTATATTTTAATAATGTGGTGATTTTTTTATTTTTTATTATAAATTATTATTAAAATAACCGATCATATAAATATTTTTAATATTAATCCTTATATATGCGTAATTAATAAGGTTGGCATATTAGCGACTTAAATAATATTATAATAATAAAATAATATTTTAATTAAAATTAAATTACGCGTAATTAATAATTAATTAAAATAATTAATTATTTACGAAAAAAAAGGTTTTAATTAAATTTATCAATAAAACCATTAATAAAAGAGCATAAATATAAAAGAATAAAAGATTATTAAAATGCGATTATTTTTTGAATTAAAAAGTTATTATTCGAATTTTAATATTTGTTTTTTTTAAAAATATTAATAATAAGAACCTTAATTTTTAAAAATTAAAATAAATTAAATATTTAATTTATTATCACCATAAATATTGCTTTAAAATCAGGTTTTCAATATTTATTTTATACGATATAAAGCGTTAATTTAAAAAAATGAATTATTATAAAATCGGAATTTATTAATTATTAATTAAAAGTTTTAAATAATTAATTAATAAAGTGAGTAAAAATACCGTAGTTAATTAATTGCGTGACTAAAACTACGTGGCTGAATTATTAATTAATTAAAACTTAAAATTAAAATTAATTGTGCTAATTTTATTCATTAATAAGGTTGTGATTTAATTAATTAATACTTAATTACGCTTAATTAATTATAACCGTACTTAATTAATAACTTAAGTAAAATTATATAATTTAATTATAAATTAAAATTAAGGTTGCGACGATTAATTTTAATTATTAGTGTTAATTAATTAATAATTAAGCTACGTAGTTTTACTCACTTTATTAATTAATTACGCGTAACTTTAATTATTTTATTAATTACTTACCGTAATTTTACTCACTTTAATAATTAATTACCCGTAATTAATTTAATTAATTTAATTGATAATTATTTAATAGCGGTTCCTAAAGTTTTTATTAAATTTTATTAAATTAATTAAAGTTTTACCATTAACAAGGTTAATTATAAGTTGATTAACAAACGTTAATTAACTTAAGTGAGTTTAATTTAAAGTTAAATTAATTTAATTAATTAACTTAATTAATTAAACTTTTGAAACTGTTAATTTTAACTTAATGATTTAATTAGCAATTTAATTTAAATTGAATTAATTAAGTTTGCGTTAATAACTTAATAACTTATTAACTTAATAAAAAAATCAAAATTCTTTATTTTAATTAATAAGAAATAATGCATGAAATTATTAAATAAAACCGTTAATTTTAATTATAACGGCTTAATAGCTTTTATTTTTACGATTTTATTCATTTAATTATTAATCTTATAACGTAGTTTGTTTTTTTAATGAATTTTAATAAATAAAGAAGTTATTTCTCGAAATAATTTAATAAATCGCATAGAAATAATAAAATAATAATAATAATAATAATTTATTTATATTAACGTTTAATAATAATTATTTTAATTAAAAATAAAAAAGCTTTAAATTACTAAGTGTTATACCTTATAATACCGAAATGTGTTATCAGCAGGGTTGTGAAATAGTTAACTAATAATTAACTACGCGTAATTAACTAAAAACTACGCTTAGTTAGTTATTAGTTAATTACGCGTAGTTTTTCGACCCACTAACTAAAACTACGCGTAGTTAGTTAGTTATTTGAGTAAAACTAAACGACGATTAGTTTATAGTTAACTAAACTAACTAACTAATTACGGTAAAATAAGAATTTTAATTTGATTTATTAAATAAGCCATAAGCTTAAATGTTTAAAAATAAAAGAATAAAAGAGTATAAGAATGCTTTTATTCTTTTAATTTTAACGTTAATATTCGATTTTTTATAATTATTTATTTTATTTTAAAAAATAATAAAAATAATAATTAATAAAGACTTGAATTTTTGAAAAATAAAATAACATAATTTAATAGCGGGATTTTTATAATTAATATACCTTATAAATCGTGCTTTTAATCTTTATTTTATTATTAATAAAAGCTTAATTAAATAAGTAAAATTTAATAAAGATTTTTAAAATCGTAATTAATTAATTATTAATTAAACTAATTAAAAATTACGCGTAATTAATTAATTAATAAGGTGATTAAAGCTACCGTAATTAGCAGGGTTGCAATTTAGTTAACTAATAATTAGCTAACGTTAGTTAATTAAAAATTAAATTTAGTTTAATTAACTAAAACTAACATTAGTTATTAAAAGTGCTAATTAAAATTAAATTGATTTAGTTAGCAGCCTGATTAAAACTAAATGATTTAATTAATTGCTTGAGTAAAACTAAATTAAAGGGTTTGATTTAGTTATTAGTTAACTAAAAACTAATAATTAAAGAAATTAAAATATTTATAATATATCTGGTAATTTTTTAATTAAAAAATTTCTTAATTGATTTAATTAATTCAAAATTAAAGAATAAAATGGCTGGTTTTAATAAATCTTTAGCTATTTTCTTCGAATTTTAATAATTATTTTAAAAAGTTCTTTAGTTAATTTTTAGTTAACTGGAAACTAACTAAAGCTGCTTTAATTTAGTTAATACCCTGATTAAAACTAAATTAATTTAGTTAATAACCTGATTAAAACTAAATGATTTAGTTATTAATTAAATTATTTAGTTAATTAAAGAAATAAATTATAACCCTAATAATTAGTTAGTTGCTTGAGTTAAATTATATTAGTTAATTAGTCGCTTGAGTATAACTACGTAGTTTAATTAATAATTAACTAAAACTAATAATTAAAACTAATCGTAACAACCGTGCATTAAATTATAGGGTGAATTTTATACCATTTTACCGACGGCGTTATTATACGTTTATAACTTTTATTTAAAATTAAATAAGCTTCTATTGGGCGTAGCCCAACCTCATGGCCAGATTAGGCTTAGCGTCTAGCGCAGCTAGACCCAAGTATATGGGATTGGCCTTCGGCCAACCTATCGTTAGTAATGTATGCTTCTTCACAACACACTTCTGTACCACAAGGTGCAACAGATAGTGAGTTAGTTGCTTGAGTAAAATTACGTAGTTTAATTAATAATAAGGTTGTAACGATTACTTTGAATTATTAGTTTTAGTTAACTAATAACTAAATTACGTAGTTTTACTCAAGCAACTAATTAACTACGAGTAAATCTTAGTTAGTTTAATTAGTTTCGTAAAGAAATAAATAACTACCATTTAAAAAAATTATTCTTCTAATTAAGGCTTTATATAAGATTAAGTAACGCATTAAAAAGAAAGTTTAACGCATTATTTATCTTATTTTATTTATTAAAAATTAGTTTTTAATATTTATTTAAAAATGGATAAAACATTGATTAATAATTAATAAAACCTTAAAATAAAAAAATCAATAAAATTAATATAATTACCAGAGTTATTGCGTTTTTATTCTTTTAAATCAGGTTTTAATAATAAACGTTAAAATTTACTAATATTTATTATTTAATTTATTATTTTATTTTATCCGTAGTTAATTAATTATTATCAGGGTTGGGAGCTTGAGTTTAAGTTAATTTATTTAAATTAAGTTTTATTCACCGTTTTTAAAAATTATAACGACCATATTACGGGTTTCTAAAATAAACCTAAATATAAAAAATATTGGGGTTTATGCTAATAGGGAACGCTAGCTAAAATATTAAATTAAGCAATAAATAACTAAAAATAATAATTTTAAAAATAATTCACAAATATAATCGTTAAAGCGTATTAAATGCTTCACCTATAGGTAAAATAAATGCTTAAATTAATTATTAAAGTAATAATTATTTGTATAACCGTAGGAAATCCGTCCCTAATATATCTATTTATTCTTTTATTAATATTTGCTTAAATTATATTAATAAATATAATCCCCTTTATTCTTGGATTTTATAAATCATAATAATCCTTATAATCCATGCTAATGGATCATTACCAAGGCCATAATCCTGTTAACACTTAATAACAGCTAGCGGAGGTGGCTGGGTCTTCTGCCCAGGGCCGTAATCACTGCCCCGCAGCATACCTTCTTAAGCGCCAACACAGTTATTTGTCCTTCTGCAAGGGTCCATGTTCGTAACAAAAACTCATTGAGTTTTACTCACGTTAATAATTAAATCAATAAGTTTTATTTAAGCAATTAACTAAATTAATTGAGTTTAGTTAACTCAATTAAATTAGTTAATTAACTCATTAATTTGAAGAAAAAGCTAAAATTATTTATTCTAATATTTAAATAATAACTAACAAACTTATTAAATAAAACCGTTAATTTGAATTATATTGGCTTTTTAACTTTTATTTTTACGAATCTTTATATTTTATTATCAATTCTTCAAAACCCGGTATTTTATTAATAAAATTTAATTATTTTAAAAGTGATTTTTTAAAATAATTTTATAAATAAAATAAAATAAATAAAAGAAAAGTAATAATACCGTTATAATTATAATAACTCGTTATTTTATTAAAAGTTTTAGTATCCGTAATTTTAAATTATTTTTATTGAACATTAATAAGTCTTTGAGTTAGTGAGTTATTAAGTTAATTAACTAACTTAATTAAGTTGAGTTTTACTCAAGCAATTAACTAAATTAATGAGTTTCACTCACCGTTTTTAAAAACTCAATTAATTTAGTTAATTAACTAAATCAATTAGATTTGAGTTAAATTCACTTAAATTAACGGCCAGTTAACTTAAAGCTAACCCTGATAATAATTAATAGAATAAAAACAGGGGAATTATTAAAAAGGTTAAAAAAATCAAAATAAACTTACTAGTCGTCGGGTTTACCAAAAAAACAAAATAATATCCGTTAATTAGAGTAGGAATGCAGTTAACTAGCAGTTAATTGCAATGCAGGTATCTTAACTATATGAAATCCTAACTGCAACTTAACTGACTGCAATTAGTCAAAATTTAAAATGCAACTACACTTTTTCCAGGCAACTATAAAATAACTGCTAACTGCATTTTGTAGTCAAGTTAATTAATTATTAACTGCATTTATATAAATATTATTTATTAACTAATTAATAATAAAATATTAAACCTTTTAATGCCTTTTTATTAAGCTTTCTTTAATCTTTCATTATTAATAAAAAACTTTTAAATATTTTAAATATTCGATTTTTTTATTAATAATTTTATTCTTATTATATAATTAATTATAACCAATTGGAATTAACTTAAATTAATTTAAATTAGTGAAATCTCGGATTTAAACTAATGAGCAGGGTTGGCATTTAGTTAACTAATAGTTAACTACGGGTAATTAACTACAACCGTAGTTAATTAGCAGGGTTATAATTCATTTCTTTAGTTAACTAAATGATTTAGTTAATAACTAAATCATTTAATTTTAATCAGGGTGGTAACTAAATGATTTAGTTTTAATCAATGTCCTAAGTAAATTAATTTAGTTTTGATTTAGTTTGATCTAGTTTAGTTATTAACTAATAACTAAAGAATTAATTAAAGTAATTAATCTTATTTAATACTAATTAAAACAACCACTTAACTTAATAAAACGAAAGAAAACTAATAAAATGCCGTAAAAACGGTTATTTTATCTTATTAATTAGTATTTCTTTCGAATATTTGAAAAGTGGCATTTCTAAAATAATAAATTTTATTAATTTAGTACCGATTTTATTTTAATTATTAAAATTCGAATTTTAATAATAAAAATAAAAGAATAACGGTTTTGCGTTTCTTTTTAGTTATTTTATAAGTTTAATTAATAAAGCTTTATATAACTCATCATTTTAATTATTTTAGCTTTTTTCTTTTAGTTATTAGTTACTTTAGTTATTAACTAAACTAAATTGATTTAGTTTTAGTCAGGCTCCTAATTAAATCATTTACTTTTAGTTAGCACTTTTAATAACTAACGTTAGTTATTAATCATCTAAACTAAGCTTAGTTTTTAGTTAACTAACGTTAGTTAACTATTAGTTAACTAAATTGCGACCCTGTTAGTTAGTAAGGTCAGTAAAACTACGGTAGTTAGTTAGTTGCTTAAGTAAAACTACCGTAATTAGTTAGTGGTGTGAGTAAAACTCAATTACAGTTAGTTAGTAATTAACTACACTAACTAACTAATTACGGATTTAATAAATTAATAAAGAAAATAATAAATATATTAAATTTTTATTGTTTAATAAAAAAAATCTAATTTAAAAGAATAAAAACGGAATAACTCTGGCAGTTTTACTGATTTTATTGATTTTTATTCTTTTAGTTTTAACATTATTTTATTTATTAATTAATATCTTATTTATTTTTTTCAGTTTTGAAAATAAATAATAAATATTAATTTTTAATAAATAAAATAAGATAGATAATGCATTAAATTTTGTTTTTAATGCGTTATATAATTTAATATAAAGCTTTAATTTAATAAATAAAGTTTTTAAAATCGTAGTTAGTTAGTTATTAACAGGGTTGGCAGGATTAGTTTTAGTTTTGAGTTTTAATTAACTGATAATTAAACTACGTAGTTTTACTCAAGCAACTAATTAACTACGGTAGTTATTAGTTAGTTTAGTTAGTTTTGTTAGTAACTAACTAATTACGATTTTAAAAGAAATTGATATAATTTATTATTTGAATCAATATCTTATACTAAATAAAATAAACGAACAAAAACGGAATATAATAGGCTAATTATTATGATTTTTATAATAATATTCGATTTTTAATATTTATTTTAAAATTTAATAAAATTAATTAAAATATTAATATCAAAATAATAAAAACTTTGAAAATTTAAATAAATTCCAATATAACGAGTTAAAATAACAGAGTTATTACGTTTTCCTTTTTATTAATTCGATTTTAGTAATAAACCTTGAAATATAATAATATTAATAATATTAATTATGATTTTATTTACTCCATAGTTAGTTAGTTAGTGTAGTTAACTACTAACTAACCGTAGTTTAGTTTTATTTAGACCACTAACTAACTACGGTAGTTTTACTTAAGCAACTAATTAATTACCGTAATTTTATTCACCTTACTAACTAAATACGGTTATAATTAATTACGCGTAATCAATTATTAGTTAATTAAATGCCAACCCTGGTTATTAATTAAAGTAATTAAACTAACTAATAACGACGCGTAATTAATTAGTTGCTTACGTAAAATTACGTAGTTTAGTTATTAGTTAACTAAAACTAATAATTAAAATTAATCGTTGCAACCCTAATCACGATTTATTTAATATTAAATTATTAAACGTTATTATCGAAAATAGGGTAAGAATGCAATTGCAATGTAGTTAATTTAATTGCATAAAATTCGGATTACAGTTTAACTAATTGCAGTTAATAAAATTTAGACTTAAACTTAATTGCATTAATTATAATTAATAGCCGCATTAATTGCTAATTATAATTTAAATAAAATAAAATAAAAATTTATTTAAAATTACCGAAAATAAATTATTTTAATTATTTATTAAATAATAACAAGATTTAATAAATTAACTAATAAAGGAATAAATAAATGAAACGACAAAAAAATATTTGAATTTAATTAATATCAATTATATTGATTTTAAAACGTTAAAATAAATTATTTAAGCGTTTTTTATTTAAAATTAAATAATTTTAATTAAAAAGTGCAGTTAGCAGTTAACTTGCAGTTAATTTATAATTAATTATATTAATCAAATCCCGGACTTGAACTAATAAATAACTATATGCAATTAATAGAAATCCGGATTGCAATTGCACTAACTTAAGTTAATTGCAATTATATTAATTAATTACAAACTGCCTTTTTTACCTTAATCGAAAATAATATTTTTTTTTAATTTTATCCGTTCGAATTCCTTAAAAGATTTATTATTTTATTTAAAATCGTAAGTTTTATTATTATCATTACCTTTTATTTTAATTATTAATTTATAATTTCGAATAAATGCTAATTATGGATTATTTTAAAAACAGATATACCGATTTTTAATCGACGGATAATAAAAACGGTCCTTAATTCGAATTTTTCGAATTCTTTATTAATTTTTAATAATTCGTTATTTACGATTATTATTGGGCGTAGCCCAACCTTATAGCCAGATTAGGCTTAGCGTCTAGCGCAGCTAAACCCAAGTATATGGGATTGGCCTTCGGCTAACCCATCGTTAGTAATATATGCTTCTTCACATTACACTTCTGTACCACAAGGTGCAATATACGTGTAGTTATTAGTCAGTGTAGTTAATTTAGTTAATAACTAACTAACTACGTGTAGTTATTAGTTAGTTTACTTAATTTAGTTAATAACTAACTAACTACGATTTTAAATACCTTTATTTTAAATTATTAAAATAATTAACGGCTAATACCGCATAAAATAAATTATTAAAAACGAAGAGTAAAGCAATTACTCTTTTACTTTTCGAATACTAATTCGATTTTTATTATTTATTTTAAAAATTAGTAAATATTATTAAAATAATAATAAATTAAAATCTAAAAATATAAAATATAATATAAAAGCCGATAAAAGAAATAAAAATACCAAAATTATTCCCCTTTTAATCTTTTTAATTAGATTTTAACATTAACGGTATTAGGCGTAGCCCAACCTTATAGCCAGATTAGGCTTAGCGTTTAGCGCAGCTAAACCCAAATATATAGGATTAGCCTTCGGCTAATTTATCGTTAATAATATATGCTTTTTTATATTATATTTCCGTATTATAAAATATAATAATTAATAGCATTATTGCTAATTAATTAGCTATAGGCTAATTACTTAATATTATACCCCGATTCGATAAATCGACCGATCGATCCTATTCTCCCCGATTATATTCTCCCTCTCCTTATATTGCTATATTTTTTATATTGCTATATTATTGCCTTTTTTTGCGGAATTAAGCATTAATATTAATAACGCTTAACGACGATATTTTGCGTTTATTAGAATTTATTAACGATTACCCTGCCGTTAATTAGGTTTAAGGCTTAAAAAACCAATTTAAACCTATTCGCGAATACGTAATAATATATAATTTTTAGGCTTAAAAACGATATAAAGCCGATATTATTAAGATAATAAAAATAAGCCGCCAGGCTAGCGCCGATTTACCGTTATATTTATTAAATTAGCCTTTAAATAAATTAGCAATTCGGCGAATTATTAAATAAGCCGTTTAAGCTATTAACGCCTAAAGCCTAAAATTATTAGCAAAATTAAGCGATTAAAATAACCTTAATTTAAAGCGTTAATATAAGCGCTTAAAAAAAGCCCTTTATATTCCCGGATCTTTTTTCATATTTTTATTAAACCTAAAAACCCCGTATACGCATAAGCAGCCACGTTAGGATTATTAGCCTTTACCGAATATAAAAAAATTAGGTATACCGAGGAAAAAAATATTAATTAGGCTAAATACCTCGCTAAACCCTTTATAAAAAATATAAATTAATCCTAAATATACCCGTTTAAAAAAGCCGAATTAAATTTAGCTAATAGCTATAAAAATTTAGCCGATAAATTTAAATTTAAAAATAAAAATAAAGCAAAAGCCCGATCCGTCGACGATTTATATAACCGCTCCCGGATCCAGATTTTATTTATAAAAAAGGATATTATTAATATTTTTTTATCGACGCAAAATACATTATCTTTAAATTAAGCTATATTATCCTTAAACCGTAATATTTTAAGCAGCCCCCTAAAAATATTAATTAGCTAAACGCAAAATTAAAAAAAAAATTATAATAATACCCGATTAACCGGACGCGGACGAATCGCTTCGCCGTATAACGGTAGCGGTATTTGCAGCCTTATAAAATATTATAAATAATCCGAACGGCGCTTTAAATAAAGCTTTAATAATAATTACCGAATCGGTTTAAATTTTTATAATTAAATAAAATAATATATAAAATAATAAATTAACCCGTTAAAACGTAAAAAAAATCGGATGCTTTTACCCTAATATAAAAAATTTGCATAGCTAAAATAATTACGTTATTATAAGCTACCGATTATATTAGCGTAATATATATGCTTTTATAAATTTAATACGCGATTACGTAATTAAATCCCCCGAGCGCCGCGAATTTATAACCGTAAATTTTTTATAATTATTAAAAAATAATGCCTAATTTTAATATTATAACCTAAGCCGTATAATTAAAAATATAATAATATTAAATTTCGATTAAGCTTTATATTAATTAAAAAAGCGCTTTAAAATAAACGAAGCTAAAGCGCTTATATAATTCGAAAAAGCCTAATTTTCGTAAAGCGACGTGCGCTAAGATAAAAATTATAAATTATAAATATTAAAAATTATTCGATTATATAAGGCCGTAAAACTCGATTACCGATTTTAATAGCTTAATTAGCTATATAATAAAACGTATTTAGGTTTGCGGGAATTTTTTATACGGCTTATAATATATATTAAAATAAACCATTAGCTCGCGTACGCAAAAAAAAAAGCAAAAAGCTTATAAAAATAAGCTAAGCTAAATTTAAACCGAGGGATCGTCGCTAAATAATATATTTATATAAAACCGTATTTTATCCTAATTCATTATCGAGGCCCCGCTTTAATAAAAGCTTTTTATTAACGTAATTTATTATTACGATAATTACGACGATTAGCATAAAAAACCGGACGACAAGGACGATTTTAATTAAATATACCGTAAAAGCTACGATAATAAATCCGGTTATAACCGCCGTAATAAATTTAATAATCGCGGCCGTTAAAATGGAAATAGCCCATTATTTAATAATAATTCCCGACGAAACCGATTTTAAAATATTTAAAACCGCGATCCTAATTAATAGCGTAACCCTAATTATTAAAATCGTACGTTTAATTAATAAATTCGCGATTAGCGCGATTAATAACGCGGCCGTAAAGGCTTCCGCGGAGGTTTCCGTAAACAGGGCCGCGGACGCGGTTTCCGACGCTAAATTAAACCTAAATAAAATAATATTATATATATGGGTATCGAGGAAAAGCGAATTATTAACGCGGACGATAATAATTTCGAAGCTACCGAAATATAGCTATAAAAAAAGTTATTATTTAATAAACGTAAATTAGGATAATAATTACGTTACCGAGAATTTAAATTAATATATTTATATTTCGCTTTAATATAAAAATAATAAAAATAAAGCTAAACGGATTTATCGAAAATATAATAAAAAATTTCTTATTCGATCGTTATATTTTTAATATATTTTCGCAAATATTTATATATTTTTTAAACCGAAGGATATATAACGGTAAAAGCAAACCTTTTTTATACTTTTAGCATTTTTAACGGGTCGGGATATTAAAAAGCAATAAGCTTTTTATATATTAATATAATTATAAAATAAGCTATAAAATAAGCCGTAAACGCAGGAATACCGCTAGCCGTAAAAGCCTATCGAACCGGAAGATTTTTCCCGCTTATTGCGCTCGGAAATATTATATTTTTTATTAAAAAATTTCTTTTAAAAAAACCCGGAGCTGCGATATAAAATCCGGTTTTTAGAAAAAATTACCCTAATTATAAACGGTAATAATTTAAATACGAATTTAATAAAATACGCATATATATATATATAATTATTTTTACGGATAAAAGGCTTATAATTATTTATATAAATAACGGTGCTTTTTATTAAATAATTAGCCGCGAATAATTAAATATATTTTTCCTAATATATATTATTAATATTACGTAATCGATAAAAGCTACGGGTATAAATAAATAAATAATAATAATAAAATTTATAATAATTAAATTCCAAATTATAACGTATAATTAATAAAAATTACCTAAATTAATCGATATAAAAATTTAAATATAAATTATATTTACGCTTAAACCTAATTTTTTATTAGGAATTTTTTAGCTATATTTATATAGCGCGATAATTAATTTCCCCGCGAAAGAAATTTAGCTCGCTTTTTATTAAAGCCTCGCTATACCGATAAAATTTCGCAAAAAAGCCCGCCTAATAAACCGATAAATTATAATAATAATTAATATAATCGTTTTTTTAAAATAATCGCCTTTATATTAATATTATATATTAACCTTTTTAATAACCCGGGTAAAAATTATATATTTACCGCATCCTAAAATAAGGCATTAAATATAATAATATACGCGTTTACGGATAAAATCGTAATAATATTTAATAATTCGTCGGAGCCGATTACGATAAAACGCAAAATTAAAATAAGCAATATCGCCGATATAAACGATAATAATTAAATTACGATTATTTAAAAAAAGGGCTTTATAGCCTAAATAGCTATAGCGCTAAATTTTTCCGCGCTAAATAACGCAAACGAAAATTTATAGCTTATTAATAAAATCGACGTTAACGAACGAATATTAAAGCACTTTTACGACGATATTACGTCGATAAAGGATTTTTAAAACGCTATTATTATTTATAAACCGGGCGCAAATTACGATATATTATTATTAAGCATAACCCGGCCGGAAAACGTTAGCTTATTCGAAATATAATATAATATATATATTTATAACATAAACCCGTAATAAATAAAAAAGCTTAAAAAGGTAGCCGATCGGTTTAAAATCCTTTAAACCGATAAAATATTATCGATATACTTAACGACGAAAAAATAAAATTCCGCTTTATAAACGGTTAGCAAAATTAACGTATAACCGCGAAAATATATTAAATCGGTATACGCGACCGCGCCGATATAAACGAAATATTAAATAAAATATATAAATTTATAAAAATAACGGCCTAAAATTCGAATAATAATTTTAATTAATATTTTTTGCCTATTTAGCCTTTATAATATATAAAATAATAAAAAGCAAAAAAAAAAATTAATAATCGATATACGAGTATTTAATAAAATAATTATACCGGACGCTTACCCGTTACCGTTTTAAAACGTAATAATCGCGAAAATTCGGGAACGGGCGTTTTTTTTTATTATAAACGTAATAGGTTTCTTTTATTAACTGCTTATATACCTAAATAATAAAAATATAATAACGATTATATTTTTAAAAAGGCTAAAATATTTAATATTATTTTAATAAATTATAAAATATCCCCGGTTTATACGTAACGGTTTATAAATCAGATATTAATATATTTACGCGACTACGCCGATTTTTTTTATCGACGATATTTTTATTTTTAGCTATATTAAATAATAATATATTAAAAATATTTAAAGCGTATTTTAAACCTTTAATAGCAAAAAAATTACGCTTTTTTTTTAAAAAAAAAACCTAATTAGGTTTCGGATTAATTAAAATATTAGGCTTTTTTATAAACGGATTAGGAATATTTACGATAAAAAACCGAATTAAAGCAATTAAAAAGCTTAAAATACCGGCTATTTTAAATACCCTCGAGAATTATATCGGTTTTATAAAATATTTATAATAATTTATTTTATATTATATATAAAAAATTAAGCTATTATAAACCCGAAAAATTAATATTTTTATTTAAAGCCGTAAAAACGGCAAGATTTTTAAAATTAAATTAAAACGAAAAAAATAAATAGCAAAAATAAAATTTATATTTATAATATCGGAATTCTAATTTTTCGAAATTATCCAAATTTAATTTAGCGACGTAATATATTTAATATATTAAAATTTTAATAAAATAACGTTTATTAAGCTCGACGCTTTAAAAAAAAGGGCTTTAAAATTATAATTTTCTACCTCGCACGGCCGTAAAACGATAAGCACTTATATATTATAAATATATAACCGATTACGTTTATAAATAAAATATTTATAATTTATAAAATAAGCTACGGAGCTATTAAATTAAAAATCGCTTGCTTTATTTAAATATACCGTATAAAGCGCGTTTAAATATAATCTTATAATACCCCGGTAATAATAATAACCGATTATTAAGCTATTAAGGGTATAATTTAGCAAATAAACCTAAAATTTATAAACGCGGTAAAAAATAATATTAGGCTTATAATAGCCTCGATTTACCTAGCCTAATTTAATTTAAATATACGATATATCCCCGATTACGTAAACCTAATCCCCGACGTATTATTTAGATTTTTTATAATAAATAGCGACGGGAATAAATATTATTACGACGCCGACCGAATATCGGAGCTCGACGATATTATTAAGGAATTCGGTTATTATACGGTATCGTAATTAATTATTAACCCTAATTTTAAAGCTAAAATTATCGCAGGATATTAATACGATAAAAAATAAATAACCCTAATCGATAATATGCATTAGGCGCAAGCTTAATTCGATAAATTCGCTTATAATAAAAAAAAGCTTTAAAAAAAAGGATACCGCGAATAAAAATCCTAATTAAAATAAATTACCGATATAAGCTATAAAATAAATTAATTTTATACGTTTTCCTTAATAAAAAAAATTTTTGCATTTTATTAATATATATAAACGAATTTTTAAAAATAATTCATAACGATATTTATTATTTCGGACCTAAGCGAATAGCTTAGGAATTATAAAATTTTATTATTTATAAATTATAGCGGAAAATTTAATAATATATCGATTATTCCCCGTTTTATTTTAGAAACCGTATAAATAAAAAGCAGAAATTCGGATATTTATAACCGATTAATAGCCCTAATAAGCCCTTTTATATAATAATATAGGATTTTATCGTAAAATTACCGGAAATTTTATTTTTTAGATTTATATAATATATGCCTAAATATAAGGTTTTTAACGCTTATTTTATAATTATTTATAAATTCGCTAAAAAGCGATTATTTATCCTAGGATATATCCGAATAATAGCCGAAAAATAAAGCGAATAAATTACGAAAAGCGTTATAATTTATAATTAAAACTACCCCTCCTAAATTATTTCCGATAAAAACCCCAAATTTACGGGCGCATTTTAGAAAAATTTTTAGGCTTATTACGGTATTAAAATAGCGTTAATAATAAGCTAATATTCGTAGGCCGATAAATAATCCGAACGCATAAATTAAAATATCGAAATCGCTATCCGGTATTATATCGAAGCTTTCCCTAACGTATTTTAAAATAAAATAATTATCCCTTTATAATATTATTTTAATAATATATATTCGGAAGCATTAAGTCGCTCGCTTAACGAAATAATATTCGGTTTTAAATTAATTATAATATTATTAGCCTTCGAGGTTTTATGCTACGATATCGATTATAAAGCCGCGAAAAAGAATTATTAAATAAAAGCAAAAATAATTATCGATTTCGCGGCGGATATAGCTAAGCTTAAATATAATAAAATACGAAACCCGGTTATATTCGACGTCGGCGATATAATATATTTACGATTATATCGCGGCTATAAATTATTAGGAAATTTATTACGAAAATAATTTAATTAATAAATTAAATTATTTACGATTTTTTATAAAATAAATAATTTAATATATAAGCTTAATTTTCCGCGAATATAGCAAATATACCGCGTTATATTAATTTAGCAATTATTCGCTATTTTTCCGGGCCTCGATTTCGTCGGTCGGAGGCGCTAATTATTATTAAAACGCATTATTATAAAAGGGGGCGACGAAAATTAGAAAAGTTACGAAATCGAACGATTCGTAAAGAAACGTATTAACCGCTAATATAAGCGACCTAGCCTAAAATATTTAATAAAATAAAAAGGGTATTCCCTTATATATAATTAATAATATTTTAAAAATTATTTAATAAAAAACGCCGCGGAATTAATTAACGCTTACGATAAATTATATAAACTAATAATAAAAAAATTAAAAATAAAAAAAACGAGCCGTTAAAAAAATTATTAATAATAAATAAAAATTAAAAAATTATAAATAACGTCCCGAAAACGAATATCGAAATTAGGCTTTTTTTAAAAAAAGCTATTATGCCCGCTAATTAACGATATTACGCTAGGCATTATAATACCGCCGGAATTATGGGTTTAGCGCTTCCGGCCGAAGGAAACGAATAATTAAAAGGCCCGATAAACGACCGTTTATAATATTTAATAAACGAATAATTAATTTTTATAAAATAATTAAGCCTTACGTATTAAAAATATTAATTTTATATTAAGCTTTATTTCCGATATCTTAATTAAAATAATTATATTTATTATAACCGCTTATTATAATTTATTAATATTAAATTAATATTTAATTAACGCGTATTAAATTTAATTTATATTTAATAATACGATAATAATATACCTTTTTCCGATAAAAGCACCCCGGGCAGCTTCGCTAATTATAATTACGGAAAAAAAATAATTATTATTTTTTAAAAAATAAAGCAGCTAGAAGCCCGCTAATAATATATAAAAATTATTTTTAATATTTTAAAAAATACGAAAAAAATTATTAAAGCCCCGTACGATAATAATAAGCCCCGTATTTATTATATTAATAGCGCTATTAAAAACAACGATATAATAATAATAGCCGATAAATCGGGTCGACGCTATTAAATAGCAATATTTATTATAATACCGCTATAGCGATAAATTAACGATAAAACTTTTAAAAAAACGATATAATACCTATTAATTATTATTTTAAACGAGCTATATAATAATTTAGCTTTATACCGAAAAATCGCCGAATTATTATAAATTATTATAAAATAAAATAACGGAATTAATTAAAACCCTAAATAATTTTTATTTTTCGATATCGCTTTATTATAGCCCGAAT
Source organism: Neopestalotiopsis rosae (assembly GCA_023078685.1). Lineage (NCBI taxonomy): Eukaryota > Fungi > Ascomycota > Sordariomycetes > Amphisphaeriales > Sporocadaceae > Neopestalotiopsis > Neopestalotiopsis rosae. Next base: position 3,989,298 of record JALGAS010000001.1, read on the forward strand.
AATTAAAAGCGTTACGGATTTATAATAGCGCTACCGAAAAATTTAGGATTTTGCTAAAAATAATCCGGGAATTTTTGCAAAATACCGGCTTTAAATAGCTCGTTTTAAACCCTGCCGACCGAATATTACCCGCTTTTTAAAAAAAACTTTTAAAAATTATACGTATTTAATACGAGACCCTATACGGCGAAAAAAAGGCTAAACGCAAATAACTCGCCTATTGCTTTAGGAATATAATTTATATTAAAAATAACGGTAAAATCGACGATTTTGCCAAAAATACGGATAGCTCGGACGTAAAAAAGGAAATTAATTAGGTTAAAACCTAGCCGGACGATAGCAAATAAAATTTAAATTAATTAGCTATTATTATTTATATTACTAACGAATTAAAATTAAACGATTTCGACGACGATACTCGATCGTTATTATTCTAAAACCTTTTTATATTTATAGCCTTTTATATCGATATAATAAAACTCGATAATATTATTATTAATAGGCCGGATATTAAAGCCGGTAAATTAAAGGCAAAATTAAAAAAATATATTTAAAGCGCTTTAAATTATTATATACCCGAATTAATTGCTAGCATATTTTCGTTTATTAATTATTAAAAAAACCCTAAAATATAATTAATAATATAAATTAAATTTTTAAAATTAAAATAAAAATTATTATCGATAAAATAATAATTAAAAACGAGGATTTTTAAAAATTGCTAATATAACGGGTCGAGGCCGAAATTATTAAATAAATCGAAAATAATGCTATCGCTAAGCTAATATTAATTAAGCTCGACGCAGCGGCAAAAACCGTAATAGCAAAATTCCGTACCCTAACGCCCCGCAAATTAGGAATTATGCGATTATTAAATAGCAATCCACTATTTTTACCTTTATTTATAACGGCTATACCTAAAACGGCTATATAACCGAACGAACGATAAATTATATTAAGGGTTATAATAAAAAACCCGATTAAAAGTTATATTATAATTAATAATAAGGTAAATAATAATAATAAATTTATCCCTAATAAATTTAAACCGGCCTAAGACCCCACGCCCGCCAAGCGCGCCTAGGACGACGACGTAAAACCCCCGCTTAAGCGCACCCGCAAAACCCGCAAGCGTTAAATTACCCCGACAGGAATTAGAATAAAATAATAATGCGGTAGAATAAAATAACGATATAATTAAATAAAATAACGATGCATTAATAATAAAATAATAATATAATAATAATAAATTAAAACGGAACGATGCATTAGCAATAGCGTAACAATAGATTATAATAATAATAACTGGCTTTGGCAATAATTTAAATATAATATATAAATATATATTTAATAAAAAAAAAGGGAACGGGAGGTATTGGGCGTAGCCCAACTTTATAGCCAGATTAGGCTTAGCGTTTAGCGTAGCTAGACTTAAATATATGGGATTAGCTTTCGGCCAATTTATCGTTAGTAATATATGCTTTTTTATATTATACTTCCGTACCATAAGGTGCAATAAACGGTTAAAAAAAACTAATATTAATTATTTTAATTATTCTTTTATTTTTTTCGTAATTAGTTAATTAGTATAATTAACTGCTAACTACGTGTAGTTTAGTTTTAATCAGACCACTCACTAATTACCGTAATTTTACTCAAGCAACTAAATAACTACGCGTAATTTCAATTAGTGGGTTAAATAACTACGCGTAGTTTTTAGTAAATTACGCGTAGTTAACTATTAGTTAACTATTTCACAACCTTGGTAGTTAATTAACTTAACTGCAAGGTGCAATTAGCAGTTATTTTTCAGTTAACTGCAAAAAGTGCAGTTGCAGTTTGAAGTTTAACTAATTGCAGTCAGTTAAGTTGCATTCCGGATTTTATGCAGTTAAATTAACTGCATTGCAGTTAACTGCCAGTTAACTGCATTCCTACCCTGATTAGAATAATTATTAAAATTTAATATAAAATATTAAAAGTAAAATTAATAAAAATAATAAAAATAAAACGAATACGCTAGCTATTTTATTTGTCTAATGAAAATTCGATTTTTAAAAATTAAAATAAGATTAAGATTTAATTATTAGAATTTAATATTTCTAAATTACAACTTTTTAAAAATTTAAATTCAATATTAATTATTTAAATCAAAATCCCATTTTAACGGCATTTTATTTACTTTTTTCAAATTATTAATTTCAATTATTATTTTTATTAATATAAAATAAAAATAATTAGATTCTTTATTTCTTTCGTTTTTAATTCATAACTAAACTAAGTCAAACTAAATTAAAAATAAATTAATTTAGTTACCGCCCTGACTAAAACTAAATTAATTCAATTATTAGGCTAATTGAAATTAAATGATTTAGTTAATAACCTAATTAAAACTAAATAATTTATTTATTAATTAAACTATTTAATTAATTAAAGAAAATAATTATAACCCTGCTAAGAATTAAAAGAAGAAAGAATTCAATTATTTTTATATAATATTTCTAAAAGTAATAAGTAAAGTTAATAATTTAAAAAAAGTAAATGAAATGCCGTTAAAAATAAGATTTTGATCTTAATATTTAATATTTATTTTAATTTTTTTAAAAATCGCAATTTTAAAAAATTAAAATTTAATAATTAACTCTTATTTTTGATTGAATTCTGAAAATTAGAATTTTAATAATGAAAAGATAACGGCTACGGTATCCGGTTTTCTTTTATTAATTTTATTAATTATATATTTAATATCTTATATTATTAATTGTTTTTATTAATTCTGATTCTATCTTTGACTTATTAATTAGTAATTGATTTAATTATTAATTAAACTAATTTAATTCAGTCTTACATAGGGTCTTAATTAAATCAATTTAGTTTTAATTAGCTTTTTTAATAACTAACGTCAGTTTTTAATTAAGTAAACTAAATGTAGGTTTTAGTTAATTAATTTGAATTAATCATTAGTTAATTAAATTGCAAGCCTGGTTAGCAGTTATTTTGCAGTTAACTGCAAAAAGTGCAGTTATAATATGGGTTTTAATTAATTGCAGTCAGTTAAGTTCGAGTCAGGATTTCATGAAGTTAAATTAACTGCATTGTAATCATCTGCATCCCTACCCTGGTAATAATACCGTCAATAAAGTGGTATAAAATTCGCCTTGTCATTTAATATATAGTTATCAGGGTTGCAACGATTAGTTTTAGTTATTAGTTTTAGTTAACTATTAACTAAATTACGTAGTTTTACTCAATCAACTAACTAACTACGGTAGTTTTACTCACCTTACTAACTAACTACGCGTAGTTTTTAGTTAGTTTAGTTAGTTTAGTTAATAACTAACTAACTACGATTCTTAAAATCTTTATTAAATTTTATTTATTTAATTAAGCTTTTATCAATAAAAAAAAGATTCAAAGAACAATTTCAAAGCTATATTAATTACAAAAATCCCATTATTAATTTATTTTATTTTAATTTTTAAAACCTTAAGTTTTTATTAATTATTATTTTTATTATTTTTAAAATAAAATAATTAATTATGAAAAATCGAATATTAACGTTAAAATTAAAAGAATAAAAGCATTTTAATTCTCTTTTATTCTTTTATCTTTAATTATTTAAGCTTATAGTTTATTTAATAAATTAAATTAAAGTCTTTATTTTACCGTAATTAATTAGTTAGTTTAGTTAACTACTAACTAATCGTAATTTAGTTTTACTCAAGCAACTAATTAATTACGCGTAATTTTAGTTAGTGGGTCGAAAAACTACGCGTAATTAACTAATAACTAATTATACGTAATTTTTAATTAATTACGCGTAGTTAATTATTAGTTACCTAATTTGCAACCCTGGTAGTTATATAAAGTTTTTAAAAATCTTTTATTATTTATTAAAATTTAGAAGCGATTTAATCAGCCTTGAAAAAGACTATTTCAAACTCAGCTTTATCGGTTATTCGCAGGGTTGCAAATTAGTTAACTAATAGTTAATTACGCGTAGCTAATTAAAACCTACGTGTAGTTAGTTTTTGGTTAATTACGCGTAATTAATAGACCTACTAATTAAAATTACGCGTAGTTAATTAGTTGCTTGAGTAAAATCACGGTAGTTAATTAGTGGTCTGAGTAAAACTAAATTACACGTAATTAGCAGTTAACTACAATAATTAATTAATTACGGTATTAATTAATTTTATTATTCATTTTATTATTAATCAATCATTTAAAATCGGTTATTAGCTTTTAAACAACTGGCTAAATTAATAATAAGTTAAAATAACTAATGATAAAAATGGAAAGATTGCACGTTAAGTTAATAATAAAGAAATAATTATTATAATTTTGTTTTATCGGTTTTTTAATTTTTTTTAATTTATTAAGCAAAGAAACCTATCTTGATTAAAAAAAGCAAACCAAAGAAATAAAATAAAAAAAATAAAAAAAATAAAACAAAAGAAACTAAAGAGATAAAATAAAAGAAATTAAAGAAATAAAACAAAAGAAACCAAAGAAATAAAATGAAAGAAATAAAAAGAATTAATCCTTTTGTTCCTTTATCCCATCCTCCGATTGTAAAAATTCCTGAATTTCCTGAACTAATTTTAATCCCCAGCTTTTTAATAAAGTTAATTATTTAACCGTTTTAGGACTTAATTTATTCCGGGATTTTGAAATAATATAGCTTAACGTGGAAAAAACCCGTTTTATAGCAGCAGAAGTAGCCGGTATACCTAAATACCGCCGGGCTAAAATTGCTAAAACGGGAAATCTATATTGATTAGTTTTCCAATAAACCAATGGGTCCTCCTGATTAAATAGTTAGTTAATTAGTTAATTGATTAGTTAATAAAATAATTATAAAATAATCCACTTACGTCGCTATTTGCCACTAATTCACGAATATAAACTTCACATTCGTTTCGAACGTTAGCAGATCGACGGTTAACGAAGAAGCCTTCTTCATCCGAATCGTAAAAATCGACCGGATCTTATATTTAGGTTTCGATTTCTCCTTCCCGTTCCAATCTAACTCTATTAAATAATTAGTTATTTATTAAAATTAATAAATTAAAAGGGAATTAATAAATAAAATAAAAGGGAATTAATTAATAGAATAAAAAGGAATTAATTAATTAAATAAATAGGAAAATAAATTTATTTATCGTAGGCTTCGCTTAAAAATAAAATTACGTCCCATAAAACCTTTGCGTAGAAATAAAATTTACTATTAGGTTTAAAATGGATGATTTTTTGGCGAGGATCTAAAAGAATAGCTAGTATAAACGGCTTATATCTTTAAATATTACCGGTATTAATTCCTTTTGGAAAATAAAAATTTAATTTCCAAATACCAGCTTTAACAGCCTTCTTTAAATCTTCGGTAATAGGTTCCTAATTATTTATTAAGTTAATAAAATAAATAATTAATTGATTAAATAAAAAATAACTTATTCATTCAGGGTATCGTCTTTTAACCTGCTATAATACCTTCGAAAGTCGTTTAACTTTAAATAAAAATTATAAATGTATAATAACGCCCTCGATAAGGTGGTATAAAATTCACCCTGTAATTTAATATTTGGTTCTATAAAGATTTTAGAAATCTTTTGTAATTCGGTTAAAATAAACTAAATAGCCTCTAATAAAAAGATATTTTTAAACTCAGCTCTATCGGTTATTCGGGAAATATAATTTAATAAATCTTTTAATTCTAAAACCGTATTAATCATATTATACGTCGAATTCCACCGGATAAAGTGATCTGGTTATTTATTTAATTAGTTAAATAATTAATAAAAAAACAAATTAAATAAATAAATAGGTAAATTAAATAATAAAATATCTTACCGTTCGGAATTCTTTTTTATTATAATTTTAAGGTAAGCTATTATTAGCTTTGCATCTTTCGATACCTTCTAATAATAATTTGTGGATTTCGTGGACGTATTTCGTCATAACTGCAATTCTTCGAACCCGGCTAATTAAATCTAATAAAATAATTAATAATTTTTTAATGAATTAAACGTTAATTAATTAATAAAATAACTTACTGCTAAAAGTGGAAGCTTCTTCGATTGCAAAAGTATTTTCCGGTAATAAATTCGGTAAAATAATATTAACGTATCGTTGTAAAATATGTTGTTTTTTTCGGTATTCGAAATATAATCTTTCAAAATCGTTTGTACCACAATATTAATAATATGGGCTACGCAACGGATATCGTTTTCGAAAGCTACACCGCTATCTTTTAAATAACGGGTTTTAAAAGCTTCCAGAAACGTATTATTATTCCGTGCATTATCCCGGGCAATACTATTAATTAGTTAGTTATTAATTTAATAATTAATTAATTAATAATTAATAAAAGAATAAAAAATAAAACTTACCTAATAATATTATCCGAATCCATTAAAAATAAATGAAAGCTTCACGATTTTTTGAATTCGTTAAAAATATTAAAGCCAGAATGCTTTTCTTTAATAATATCGAAACCGATTAACTTATATTACAAAATGAAATCAGCATCGATAAAATAAATAATAATACCCAAATAAGCGGTATTAATATTTGAAATCTAGATATCCGTTATTAACGAAAGTTTACCAAAAGTTTTAATATTCGTAAATAACGAATTATTAAAAACTAATAAAGCATTCGAAAAACTAGTATCGAGAACGGTTTTTATCATTATACGATTGAATACCGGAATATTACTATCATTAAAATAAATTAATTAATATTAAAGAATTAATTAATTTAACGGAAAATTAATTAACTAAATTTACGGCTTTAAATAAATTAATAAATCTTTTCAAGAATTTAAATTTATAAAGCTAAAGGAGATATTATTATCGATAATAACGTTTAATAACTTCTTATTAAATTCTTTAGAATTAAAAAGAGTAGAATTCGTTTCAGCTCGTAGTCGTTTTCGGTTAGTTAATTCGAAAAAAAGAGTTATGTATTTATATTTCGGGTCCTAAATAATAATAAAATAATTAATATTAATTTAAAGTTAAGGAACTTAATAATTAAAATTAAAACTTACTTTTCTTTTTAACCTTTTCGGTTTCCTTATTGTAAGCAATATCTGGATGCTTATTTTAGTAATGCCGGACTTAATTAAATAATCGATAAGATTTAACGTCCACGGTGACTTTATAATTACACCTACTATTTTAAAAATAAATTAATTAATTAATAAATTAACAAAATAAATAAAATAATAGAATTAATAAAATTAAAAAAACGAAGACTTACATCATATAACGGACCTGCATTTGCCGTTTTTTCGATGGATCGATAGGCAATAAAATACGTAAATAAAGGCCATATTTAAAAACGTAAATAGTTGATTTTTCCGGTGCTTCCAGGGTAAATCCAGCTTGGTTTTCTTTATAATCGACAGGGTAGGAATGGCAGTCTGCAGTTAGTTGGTGCAGTTGCAGTTAACTTAAGTTAGTGCAGTTGCAGTCCGGACTTTTACTAACTGCATGCAGTTACTTGTCAGTTTAAGTCCGGGATTCCACTAACTTAAGTTAACTTAAGTTAGTGCATTTAATAATGCAGTTAACTGCAAGTTAACTGCAAATTACTGCTAACTGCACTTTTGAATTAATTTTAATAGTTTTAATTTAAAAGCCCTTAATTATTTAATTTTAACTTGTTTAAATTTAATCAATTAAACTTAATTACCTTCTTTTGCTATTATAAAGTATTTATTTCATCGGTTATCAATTTATTAAATTATAATATAACTTAATAATAAATAAAAACCACTTATTTTTATTAGTTTTAATTAAAATATTATTTATTTTATTATTATTGCAGTTAGCAGTTAGTGCAGTTACTAACTGCAGTTAGTGCAGTTAAGTTTAAGTTTTAATATCACTAACTGCAGTCAGTTACAGTCCGGATTTTATCTAACTGCAGTCAGTTAAGTTGCAGTCCGGATTTTATGCAGTTAAGTTAACTGCATTGCAGTTAACTGCCAGTTAACTGCATTCCTACCCTGATAATCGATATATTTTATTGATTTCGAAGATAATAAGGGTTTCGAGGAAATAATAGAAAAAGCTGATGAATCCGGTTGCGAAGCCGAAATAACGGAAGAGGAGCCATCCTCAAAAGGGTCGTCAAAATCCATTTTGAAGATAAAATAAAAGAAAAGGGAATAAAATAAAATAAAATAAAAAAAACGGTTTTTGCAAAAGGTTAAATTAATCCCTTATCTAACATTAACTATAACCAGGGTTATAAAATAATTAACTAAAAACTACGTATAGTTAGTTATTAATTAATTACGCGGAATTTTTGAATATATTAACTAAAACTACGCGTAATTAATTAATTGCTTAAGTAAAACTAAACTACGATTAATTAATAATTAACTACACTAACTAACTAATTACGAATAATAAATTAGTAAAGAAAACAATAATGGTTTTAAGTTTTTATCGCTTATTAAAAACATACAATTTAAAAGAATAAAAACGGAATAACTCTAGCAGTTTTACTAATTGTATTATTTTTTTATTTTTTAGTTTTAATATTATTTTATTTATTAATTCATATTTTATTTATTTTTCTTCACTTTTAAAATAAATATTATAAATTAATTTTTAATAAATAAAATAAAATAATCAATGCATTAAACTTCGTTTTTAATGCGTTATATAATTTGATAAAAAGCTTTAATTTAATAATTAAATTTTTTAAAATCGTAATTAATTAGTTATTAACTAAACTAACTAAACTAATTAATAACTACGCGTATTGAATTAATTACTTAAGCAAAACTACCGTAATTAATTAGTTGCTTGAGTAAAACTACGTAATTTAGTTAATAAAGTAAATAAAACTACGTAGTTTAATTATTAGTTAATTAAAACTAGTAATTAAAATTAATCGTTGCAACCCTGTTAATAACTAACTAATTTAATTAATAATTAAATCATTTAATTTTAATCAAAATATAACTAAGGTTGCAACGATTAATTTTAATTTTTAATCTTAGTTAATTAATAATTAAACTATATAATCTTATTTACCTTATTAATTAAATACGATTTTCTTTTATTAATCATTATTAGGGTTAGCTTTAATTTAATTAGCAATTAAGTCAAGTAAATTTAAATTAAACTTAATTAATTTAATTAATTAATTAAATTTTAAAAATATTAAATAAAACCCAATTAATTTAATTACTAGCGTAATTTAAATAAAATTAATTTAATTAGTTAATTAATTTATCTAATAATTTCCTAACTCAGAAATTTATTAATTTTTAATTAAAATAATTTAAAACCACAGTTAATAAATTTTTAAATAAAATAACAAGTTATTGTAATTATAACGGTATTATCATCTTTATTTTATTTATTTTATTTAATTAATTAAATCGTTTTTAAAAATCACTTTTAAGATAATTAAATTTTATTTAAAAGTACCCGGTTTTAAAAAAAAGATAATAAAATATAAATATTCGTAAAAATAAAAGCTGATAACCGGTTTTAATTAAAATTAACAGGTTTAAATAATAGATTTATTAATTATTATTTTATTATTAAAATAAAAATTCTACCTTTTTCTTTAAATTAATAAATTATTTAATTAATTTAATTTAATTAATTATTAATATAAAATTTAATAAATTTTTAGGTTTTATTTATGCTATTATATATTATATTATAAATTTTTATAATATAATCGTATTAAAAAGATTTTTTTAATTTTTATTCCTTTTCGTTATTAAAATTAATTATTTTATTTTTCGGATTTTTTTATTTATTTTTATAACGGGTTATTAATATATTTGCGTAAATGTTTTATATTTATATTTTTTTAAAAAAAATGTAACGTGGTCACCCTCCCGGTTTATCGTTACCAGCTGCTATTATAAACCGGTCCTATATAATATCCCGTACGTATATAAAATTAATATCGTAACTTTTAATTTTATTATTACCCCCTCGTATATTACCGTATTTTATTAATTCGTAAACGAACCGTTGCTAATTCGCTTTTATATCGATATTTATTTATTCTCGCGTCGTTTTATTATTATAATTTTAAAAGCTTTACCCCCCGGTGGCTTATAATATCGTTATTTTTATCGTTTTTATCGATTTTTAGCGCGAACGCATAAAATAGCGCATTTGCAAAATTCGCGTATTATACGTTTTATTATTATAGCTATATTTAATTTAATTAATATTTTTAACGTTAAATCGGCTATTATTTATTAATAGCTTACCGATTAATTATAAAATAATTTTTCTTTTATCGTTATTTAATAATAGCTTAATAATTTTTAATAATAAATCGATCGAGCCGAATAGCTAATAACGTTAAAAAGGAAGCTCCGGTAATTATAATAATAAAATAAAGGAGACGCGTTTTTTTCGTCGTCCCGTCGCCGTCGTCGCAATAACGATTCGGGGTCGGAACGCGATTATAACGTTAATTTAAAAAGGTTAATTAATATTTTTACGCTAAAATTTTCGTTTAAATAACGGGACGAATAATTCGCCGATTTTCGTTATATTCTCGATAATACCCCGAAAAAATACCGATAATTACGTCGACGTATTAATTTAGCCGTTTCGAAAATAAATTCCTAATACCGATTTTATTGCACCTTATGGTATAAAAGTATAATATAAAAAAGCATATATTATTGACGATAAATTAGCTGAAGGCCAATCTTATATATTTAGGTTTAGCTGCGCTAAACGCTAAGCTTAATCTGGCTATGAGGTTGGGCTACGCCTAATAAATTTTTATAGGATCGCAAAATTTAGCGGCTCGAAAATAAAAATCCGACGATAATAAAACGAACCGCTAGCGATTAAACGGCGTTTTTTTAAATAAACCGCTAGCTTAATCCGTAACGCTAATTATTACGAAGTTATTATTATAAAATTATTCGAGGCTATATAATAAAGGCTAAAATAGCATTTTTAGGATTTTAATAATTATTTTTAATTTTTCGAGGATTAAAATAATAATCGTCGGACGGGAGCGGCTAATATCCGGTATTTTTACGCTAAGCTAATAAAGCGGTTACGAATTAAATTAAAAATATAATTTACGACGCTATTTATTATACGCGAAAATATAATCGGTATTACGGTATTATACGGCAGCCGGTCTCTGCCTAATATAGGGTATAATTAGGTGTATTAATAAAGCTGGAGAATAAATAATCCTTTAGCCCGGCGAAGATTTATCTACGCCCCCGACCGGTAGGATGGTCGGGGCCGGGTAGAGCTGATTATAGCGCAGTAGCCGGTCGCAATAAGGCAATTAAGTAGTGGGGTAACTAATGCGCTATTATAATTGGGATTATTATTAGGCTATAAAAGCTATTTAATTTAATATTTATATTTACCGAATTATAATCGGATCGATATCGGGTCGACCGCGATACGCTATAAAAGCGTTTTTATATTATTATTTAGCCGTTATTAGCCCCGATTTTTTCGTTTATTATTATAAAATTTATTTAATTTTAACCTTAAGTTATTATTAAGGATTTTAAATTATCGGTATTTTTAGCCGATAATATCCGCCGGGATAAAAAAAGCAAAATAATGCTTTACCGAAAATATAATATTATTATTTATTAAAAATTAAAATATTTTTAAAACGAATTATTATTAAATCGCATAAATAACGTTAAATCGTCGTAATAATATTATAAAGGTTTTTGTTTTTATAAGGTTTTTTTTATATAGCTAATATCGACGAATATATGCTAATAATTTATTTTATTCGTTATAATTTTATTTCCCGTTATTATTAATTATAAATTATCGTATCGATAGTAATTCGTCGGTATATTTATAATAATCCGTCGTTTAATTATTTAATCGTTTAATTATTTAGCCTTAATTCCCCGTTAAATCCCGTCCGTCCGTTAATTATAAAATAGTTCTTAATATAAAATATTATTTTTAATAATAATTAATTTTTTAATTATTTATTTAATTTTAATATAGCGATATTTAGCCGAATCGTAATAAAATCGCCGTCGGGGAATTAATAATACGTAATCGACCGTATAATTAATTCGTTATTATAATATAAATCTGGCGTAATAGCTAAATACCTTTAATAATTTATCGGAATCGGATAAGCCTATTTTGCGGATAATATTATAATTATTATTAATTATTAAAAGGATTTATTTAAATCTAGGCTTAATTAGCTTATATTAAATGCTATAAAAATTAATATTTCGGGGTCGAAATAACGCTTAAAAAGGGGATAATTATAACGTGGTTATCCTCCTGGTTTATCGTTATTAGCTATTATTATAAACCGGTTTTATATAATATTTTATATATATATAAAATTAATACCGTAGCTTTTAATTTTATTATTACCCTTCCGTATATTGCCGCACCTTATTAATTCGTAAACGAACCGTTATTAATTCGCCCTCGTATCGATATTTATTCGTTTTCGCGTCGTCTTATTATTATAAAAAATTAAGGAATTTTAATTAATAAAAATAATTCTTTAATTTTTCCATTTTATAATAATTTTTAATTAAAGGATAATTTAATTTATTATTTAGCTTTTTTATTTATTTACCGGCTATTTTAATAATATAAGCCCGATTTTCCGGATTAAAACTTAATTTACGATAATATTTATTTATTTAAATTATTATACGCTTTTGCGCATTAATTATAATTTTGCAAGCTTATTTAATATAATTATTAGGCATAGCCCAACCTTATGGCTAAATTAGGCTTAGCGTTTAGCGCAGCTAAACCTAAATATATAGGATTAGCCTTCGGCTAATTTATCGTTACTAATTTATCCTTTTTTATAATACACTTCGGTACCATAAAATGCAATAATAATTTTAAAAAGGCGGAATATTTTTTAAATTCTTTCGCGATTAAATTCTTTTAATAATTATATCGGTAAAATTTTAAATTTGCCTTTTTTAATTAAAAATTATAAATATTAGAAATTTTTATTTAATTTTATAAAATAATATACCGATAAATTTATAAATAATTAAAGCTTAAACGGCGCTTTAAATAAAAATACGTTCCGATTAATTATTTTAATGCTAAAATTAATAACTAAAATTAATCGTGCCAACCCTGCTAATAACTAACCTACGTAATTTTACTCAAATAATTAACTAATTATAATAATTTTATTTACCTTATTAATTAATTACGCGTAATTTTTAATTAATTTAATTAATTTAATTAATAACCAGGGTTAGCAGCTTAAGTTTAAGTTTTAAGTTTAAATTTTAAATTTGAATTTAAATTAATTTATTTGAGTTAAATTTTATTTACCGTTTTTAAAAACTTATTAAGTTTTATTCACGTTAATAATTAAATTAATAAGTCTTATTTAAGCAATTAATTAAATTAATTAAATTTGAATTAATTTAATTAAATTAGTAAATTAATTTATTAATTAAAAAAAAAGCTAAAAAATTTTATTTTAATATTTAAATAATAATTAATAAATTTATTAAACAAAACCGTTAATTTTAATTTTATCGGCTTTTTAGCTTTTATTTTTACGATTCTTTATATTTTATTATTAATTTTTCAAAACCCGGTATTTTATTAATAAAATCGAATTATTTAAATATAATTTTTTAAAATAATTTTATAAAATAAATAAAAAAGTAATAATACCGTTATAATTATAATAACTCGTTATTTTATTCAAAGTTTTAATATCCGTAATTTTAAATTATTTTTATTAAAAATTAATAAGTCTTTAAATTAATAAATTATTAAATTAATTAATTAATTTAATTAAATTAAATTTTACTTAAGCAATTAACTAAATCAATAAATTTTACTTACCGTTTTTAAAAACTTAATTAATTTAATTAATTAACTAAATCAATTAAATTTAAATTAAACTTATTCGAGTTAACTGCTAGTTAATTTAAAGCTAACCTTATTAATAACCAATATTAGCAGCTTAATTTTAAATTTTAAGTTTAAGTTTGAGTTAACTCATTTAAATTAAGTTTTACTCAAGCTATTAATTAAATCAATTAAATTTTGAGTTAAACTAAATTAATTGAGTTTGAGTTAATTAACTCAAAACTCAAAAACTCAACGTACTTTTTATTAACCAAAAAATTAAATGAAAACGTTAAAATTTAAATAAAACCGTAATTAAATAAGCCTTGCCGTAACGAATTAATTAAAGTAATTATTAAATAAAAAACTTATTATTTAATAAGTGAGTTATTAACTCAAACTCAATTAAGTTTAACTTATTAAATTTTATTCAGCCCACTAACTAAATTAAGAAATTAAAATTAGCACTTTTAAAAACTCAATTAATTTAGTTAATTAACTAAATCAATTAAATTTGAATTAAACTCACTTAAATTAACTAACAGTTAACTCAAAGCCAACCTTATTAATAACTAATTAATTACGATTTTCAAAAGCTTTAATTAAATTTATTTATTCAATTAAAGCTTTTATCGAATTAAATAAAGCAATAAAAAAGAACCTTAATATATTATTTATTTTAGTATTTTTATTAAAATCTAATTTTTATTTATTTATTTTAAAACCTAAAAAAAATAAAGCATTAAAATTAAAATAAAAAAAACTTATAAAAATAATATAAAATCTAATATAACCAGGGTAGGAAAGGCAATCTATAATTAAGGTATAATTGCAATTAATTTAAATTAATACAATTGCAATCCGTATTTTTATTAAATGCATATAATTATTTATCAGTTTAAATCCGGGATTCCACTAACTTAAATTAACTTAAATTAATTACAATAAATTATAATTAATTATATGGAAATAATAAAATAATTAATAAAAATTCGAATATTTAAATTATTTTAAAGCTTTTTATTTAAAATAAAATATTATATAAAGCTTTATAAAAAGGTATTAAAAGGCTTAATATTTTATTATTAATTAATTAAATAATATTATATATATTAATGCAATTAACAATTAACTAACCTAATTGCAAAGTGCATTTAGCAATTATTTTGCAATTAATTACAAAAAATGCAATTGCAATCTGGAATTTAACTAACTATAATCAATTAAATTGCAATTTAAATTTCATATAATTAAATTAATTATATTCCTACCCTAAATATAACGAATTAAAATATTAGAGTTATTACGTTTTTATCATTTTTAATTCAGTTTTATTTATAAATAGAAAAAGTAAATAATATTAAATATTTTAATTATCACGGTATTATACTAGAGCCGGTCTCTGCTTAGCATAGGGTATAATTAGGTGTATTAACGAAGCTGGAGAATAAATAATCCTCCAGCCCGGCGAAGATCTATATACGTCCCCGACCGGGAGGATGGTCGGGGCCGGGGTGGGGCTGGCTGCAGCGCAGCAGCCGGTTATAATAGTGCAACCAGGTGGTGGGGCAACTAATGCGCCATCACATTAATTATTTTTTAATTTTATCCGTAATTAATTAATTAGTATAATTAACTATTAACTAACCGTAATTTAATTTTATTTAGACCACTAAATAACTAATTAATTACCGTAGTTTTACTCACTTTATTAATTATTAGTTAATTAACTGCCAACCCTGCTTATAATATACAACGAAGCTGTATTTAGCGTTTCTTCGAAGGAATCATAAATGATGACGCCCGGGTGAATAAACCGGGTTTAAAAATATAAATAATTAGTTTTTCAGGTGGTTTAAGGGTAAAGTTTTCTTAGTTTTTTTTTAATTTTTGCAAATTGCAAAGAATTCGATATTAATAATGCCTTCGAACGATGTTGCACCTTGTGGTACAGAAGTGTGTTATAAAGAAGCATATATTATTAACGATGGGTTAGCCGAAGGCCAATCCTATATATTTGGGTCTAGCTGCGCTAGACGCTAAGCCTAATCTGGCTATAAGGTTGGGCTACGCCCAATAAACGAGGAAAAATAATTATAAAAGCCAGTGTTGCAATTTAAATAACTAATAATTAATTAACGTTAATTAATTGAAAATTACGTTTAATTTAATTAATTAATAGTTAACGTTAGTTTTTTAAAAATGCTAATTAAAATTAATTGATTTAATTAGACGCTTTATTAAAATTAAATTAATTTAATTTTATTAATAATTAAGATTAGTTGTTTGAGTTTAAGTTTGAGTTAACTCATTTGAGTTAAGTTTTATTAACCGTTTTTAAAAACTTATTAAGTTTTACTTAAGCAATTAATTAAATCAGTGAGTTTTACTTAAGTAGGTAATTAAATTAATTAAGTTTGGGTTAACTCAACTGATTTAGTTAATTAATTTAATAACTCAAAGAATTAATAAATTTTAATTAAAATAAATAAAAGTAATTAATATTAGTTTTTAAAAACTAAAATTATATTATTAGAAATTTAACGGTATTATTATTTTAATTTTGGTAATTTTATTTAATTTATAATAATTCTTTCAAAAATGATTTTTATAATAACTAAAAATTAAAAGAATAAATAAAATAATAAAAATAAAGATTTATAAACCGAATAAATTAAAATTAGCGGTTTTATTAATTTTAATTAATTATTATTAATAATTACGTTAATTAAAAAGTTTGATTTTTTTTTGAATAAATGAGTTATTGAGTTAATTAACTAATTTAATTGATTTAATTGATTAATTAAATCAATTGAGTTTGAGTTAAACTCATTTGAGTTAACTGGTAGTTAATTTAAAACCAACCTTGTTAATAATTAAAGTAATTAAGAATTATTTATTTAATCAATTAAAATAAAAAGGCGTTATATAATTAATTATTTTATTCATTTTAGCTTTTCTCTTCTAAAAAGAAAGCTAATACCGTTGAGTTTTATATTATAATTATAAAACTCTGAATTTTAATGATTGAAATTGGAAAATCGAGTTTAATTATAAAAACAATAATAATTAGCCTATTATTCCGCTTTTATCCGTTTATTTTATTTAGGATAAAATATTAATTTAAATAATAAATTAGCATAAATTCTTATAAAGTCGTAGTTAATTAGTTATTAACTAAACTAATTCAAGTAGTTAATAATTATGCGTACTTGATTAGTACGATGAGTAAAACTACCGTAGTTAATTAGTGGCTTGAGTAAAATTACGTAGATATTAATTAATTAAAATTAAGAATTAAAACTAATCCTGCTAACCCTGGTTAATATTAAATGAAAGATTTATTTAACCTTTTATAAAAACCGTGTTTTAAAATAAATTCCGACGACCCTTTCAAGGATGATTCCTTTTCCTTGTTCTGGCTTTATAGCCAGATTTATTAGCTTTTACCAGGCTTATAATTCATTTCTTTAATTAGGCTGCTAACTAAGTTAGTTGAGTTTTAATCAGGCTGGTAATTAAATCATTTAGTTTTAATTAAGGTCCTAGTTAAATTAATTTGATTTTATTCTAATTTAATTTAGTTTAATTAATATCTTAATACTGGGGTTGGCTTTAAGTTCACTAGCAGTGAACTTAAATAAATTTGACTTAAACTTAATTAATTTAATTAATTGCTTAAACAAAACTTAAATAAGTTAATTTAATTAAATTTAAATTGATAACTAAATATAAAAATAAAATAAATAAAGATTAATCTTTATTGTTAACAGGGTTGGCATTTAGTTAACTAATAATTAACTACGCCTAGTTAACTACAACCGTAATTAGTTAGTAAGGTGAGTAAAACTACGGTAATTAATTAGTTGCTTGAGTAAAACTACCGTAGTTAATTAGTGGTCTGAGTAAAACTAAACTACAGTTAGTTAATAATTAACTACACTAACTAACTAACTACGAATAAAATAAAATAATAATTAAAATAACTAATATTATTGCTTTTTAACCGTAATAATTAGAATTCAATTAAAAAGAATAAAAAGAGAATAATTTTGGTAATTTTAATGCTTTTATTAGATTTTATTCTAATCTTTCAAATTTTATAATTGTATTTATTATTGTTTTTATAAAATTTTTAAATATTAAAATAAATATCAAAAATCGAATTAATATTTAAAAAATAAGGGAATAATTGCTTTTTACTTCGTTATTATTATTTTATTTTATGCGGTATAAGCCATTAATTATATTAATAATTTAAAATAAAGCTTTTTAAAATCGTAGTTAGTTAGTTATTAACTGAACTAACTAAGCTAACCTTGCTAAGGAATAATAAGTTAAATGGATTAGTGCTTAATAACAAGTAATGTTTATTTACGTACGGCCGGATAAATAATCGGCCCGGTAATAATTAATATTAAAATTAAAATTTACCATAATTAATAATTTGAATTATATTAATTATACTTTTATTTTATTTGTAATTAATTATTTATTACGCGTGATTAATTATTAATTATTTAAATGCTAACTTTAATTACGATTTTATAATAATTTATTTTAATTTATTTATTAAATTAACGCTTTATAACGAATGAAATAAATATTTAAAATTAAATTTCAAAGTAATATCAGCGGTAAAATGAAGCTAAATATTCGATTTTATTTTAATTTTTAAAAGTCGTGGTTTTTATTATTAATATTTTCGAAAATAAAATAATTAATCATTAAAATTTAAATAATTATATTATAATTATAGTCACCATTTAATTAATTAATAATTAAATACGCGTAATTAATTACAATCGTAATTAACTAATAAGGTGAGTAAAATTACGATAATTAATTAATTACTTAAATAAAATATTGCACGGATGTTACATAATATCGTATAATGCATAAAATTAGCATTATAACGCATATTTTATCGTTATAATAGCTATAAAGGCTATAAAAATATCGGTTATTTATAATATTTTTAAAATATAATATAGCCCCACTAAATAATGGCTAATGCAATAATAATATTATAAGGTAATTTTATTTAAATATTTTTTATAATATTTTATTATTATTTTAATTATAAATTAACCGTATTATTAATTAATTCAATTATAAATTAACTTAATTAATAATATATTCCAAAATATTTTTATTAATTTATTTTATAGGTATAAAAAGGAGTTATTTTAATTATAATTAATTTATTTTCTTTCTCTCTTTAAGCTTTAATAAAACCACGTTTTTTAGTTTATTCCGGACGATTCTACGAATTTATATTTAAACGCTTCCCTATGCCTAAGGTATATGATTATCCAATTAGTCCTTAAAATATAAAATTACGTAATTTAATTATTTATTAATTAAAATTAAAAATTAAAACTAAACTTATTAATCCTAATTATAATTTAAATAATAAATCCATTTAAATAATCTTTTAATTTTTCATATTTTTGTTTTTTATTCACGGTTTTATTAATAAATTTAATATTAATTTTTATTATTTCGTAATTATTTAATTACTTTAATTACACTTAATTTAATTTTATTTGAATAATTAAATGACTACCGTAATTTTACTTAAATTATTAATTAATTACGGTTATAATTAATTAAGGTTAATTGATTATTAATTAATTAAATCTTTACTTTAAAAGCTAAAAATAAAGCTTTAAATATTATAGCAAGGTAATTTTATAATGCGCTATTCCGCGAGGGTATTAATATAATGTATTACGATAAAAATATTTAAAACTTAAACTCTAGAAAACAAAACTCGAGTGCATATTTTTATTAATACCAGCATCGAAGACATTGCAACCCCTCTTTATTTTTTATAATAATATTCATTTACAGTCGTTCACGCCATTTTAGCGAGTTTAAGGTGCGTAGCAATCATAACTCGTGATAGTTTATCGACGACCTCTGACTTTAAATGCAAAGATATTTATTCTAACGCTTTGCTATACGTGCTAACCGCCCGGTCGATTTATATCGTTCGGTCCCAGTTTTTATCGCTAGGCATCGCCATAGTTTGAGACGAGATGAGATTGCTTTCACGTTTTGCGCGCCACTCGCAGTCGTTGCTCAGTCTTTTAATTAGACTTTCCAGAATAGATATGGCTAGGCTAGGCTGCCAAGTCTCGTGAAGGTGTTATGAGATTATGACTTCCAGCTGGGAGTCCTCGATATATTTTCCAATACTGAGCCATTGTTAACCGGCCGCCCTCGTCCACGTTCGAAGTATTGACCTAGTTGAGATGATAGAGAGTGTTATAAATGGCATGGTTGTCCAGAGCCTCTGTCTTCTGTATATGTTGCTCCATAAGAGAGACCGGGCACCTTTGTGCCAATGTTATATGACCGTTATCCGGACCCCGGTGAGTTCAGGCCCTTCTGCGGATGATGTTCTTGTCCTCGAGGAATCTTTCAAGCCAAAATTTCTGTACGTCTGAGGGGGCCGTGCTCTTGAAAAGCAGCGTTTGACCACACGGATTTCGACTTGTTGGACCTGCTGCAAGCCGTTGCAGACTTCATCGCCCATGACAGCTTTTATCTAGCTCGGATCTTGGTTTCTAAGACATCAACGAAGTCTGGCTCTTATTTGATTGTCCTTCACCAATGTTGAACCAATCTCGAGCATTAGTGATCCATATGAAATCAATGAGACGATCCTATCTTTCTCTTGCCTGTTCTGGTCTAGTTGAGGTTATTCATGTTGGTAAGTTCCATATTGTCAAAGTCAGTGCTTCTCAAATTTATGTACGGGCTTCCAGCACTTCTCGTCGTTCGCTGGCTTTGAAACATCCATTAAATCGACCAGGGTTAGACGAAGAGTTCGAGAGGCCGTTCTGTTGAGCTTATCTAGGGTCACCCTACATATGTTAACTTGACTGACCCCGGACTATCAAAGACCTTCTCTGATCCTGCTAGAGGACCACGAGCCTAGGAAGATGCATGCTTGTTGCGCTCTTTGGAGAGAGTAGTATCAAGCCTGGTACATGAACTATTCCTTGACCACGATGAAGGATATAGTTTTCTTGTCATTGTTATTGATGGCGCTTCAAGCATGGCTGTGATGGCCTAAGCGGGGTCTCTACAGAATAAAAGCAAGGAAGATTCAACTACCATCCTAAGCATGATGGCAGAGCTATTTGCGCCTCGTGCGTATATTTGAGCCGTGTCATCGGGATAAGGGCCACGCGACCCATTCAAGCTACCGGGTCATTGTCGAGTCTTTCCTCCCTACTCTATCTCTGGCTAGGAATCGGTAGATAAGTGATACGTGACTTTCCCGACTCCAATCAGCTCAATGCGCCCAAAGCATGAGCAGCATTGTTATAAGTGTTATCACGATGCAGGCGTTTTATCCACGTACGTTTGGCGTGGTTAGTGGAACACAAAGACATGTACTGCAATCAGGTCAGAAAGGGAGCAATTATTGTTTGATAGATGCGGGCGGACCTGAAAATAGAGCGCCGGAGCCGATGCATAGATCACATCACCAGCCGCAGGTATATACTCTACATATACAAATCAATACGGGTTAGGTCTCTATCCTTATTATAGACGTACCTACACGGGTAAAGTAATGACGACCATTGCCACATTGCGCCATCAACCGAGGGTTTGAAGTGGCCAAGAGGAAGGAGAAAAAAATACGGCAAAATCAAGTTGAGCACGATGAGTTTACGTCGAGAATAAACAACAAGTCTGCAAGCGATGAACAAACGTGCTACCGCATCAAGCATGTTCCAACATACATCCATTCATGATCATGAATGTACCATCACTTGAATACATAGAAATAAATCTAATCCCGCCCGCGCAGTGCTTACTCGTCTGCGTCTGAAAGTAACTCCTGCACCAACGAGGACTCGTCCACCTCTTCTGGTGGCCGTATAGTGTCGTTACTCCGGTCATTGGTATCATCATCGTCATCGTCATCGTTATCAGAAACATCCTCCTCCTTAATCAGCTGCTGCGTCATGACGCTGTCCTCCGTGGCCGTCTTGTCATCGCCAGCTACCGATACGCTCACACTCCGGCTAGTGCTGCGTCTACCGCTGCCCTTGGCTTGCTCGCTAAGCTGATTCACAATCTTGCCAAGGCTCACGTGGATCTTGTAGAGAGCATTCCTGCTTGTCGCGTCGGAAAGGAGGTTTCCCTCTACGGCTGCGTTTACATCTTCATACAAGCTCCGAATCTTGTCCTCCGATGAGGTCGGCGACACGTAGAGTTTGCCCAGCAATGTGGCCACAACCTTCTTCTCATCTTCTGCGGCAGTTGTCAGCATTTGTTTCCGCGAGGCACCGGCAGCTTCTGAAGCGAGGGGGTGGAGGGGAAACCACTTACTACTAATATTGCCCTCAAGCCTCTCTAGAATATCGGTTGCAAGGTCAAGGTGTATGTCACTATTGACATTCCTCTTCTCAGCATCCATGGCGATTCCAGGCTGGTAGCACTTTCGGGGGTCGGTCCAGTCCACCAGACATGCACCAATGGTGGTCAGGCTAGCCATCTCCTCGTTGACGTCGGCATCGTCATCTTCCAGCCCTTCTCTGACGTTGTACAGAGCATGGAGCGCGTCAAGCGCCACCGAACGCATCAATTCCTGGTTCTCGGCTCTCGAGTAGCAAAACACGGGTAAAAAGTAATTCAAAGCTTGCCTGACACTTTGGTTCCCTGCCGTCGAAGGGTCAAAGTATGCCACCACAAGAGTCTTGAGAAGCTCGGCCGAGGTCTCGTAATCCGTCACGACTCGTCCCAGGAGCAGTTTGGACACTGCGACAACGGCGGCGCCTTGGACTTCGGGGTTTCTCGAGCCCGACCGCAGCGCCTTGATATAGACCTTGAGCAGGGCAGGATTCGTGGCGAGCAGTTGTGCTCCGTGCACATTGAGGATATCCGTCAGAATATGCAAAGCCGTGATCTGCAACGCAGAGTGTCCCTTGGCGAAGAAGTGCATAAAGAGTGTCAAGTTCTCCTCGGCCAGAGGCCGGTCAAGGAGCGCGCATAGTCCGAGACAGACAAGGCCACGCTCGCGCACGGGGGCCTCGTGGCTGCGCACAGCTGGTACGACCAAGTTGTTCAGCATTGCTACCAAGTGATCGTTATCTTGTAGAGTGCCCTCGACGTTGGTGAGCATGCACTGGACAATGTGCAGGCATTTCATATTGATCATGATCTCCTTGATGGCCTTGGCTCTGGCTTCCTCCTCGGTCAGGTCCGCGTCCTTGGAACGCTTATCACCTCTCGCCGGTGTGCTATCGCCGCTGACATCGGATCGTGCCGAGTGGAAGCTGTCATCGTCATTCTCCGGGACCGGTTCGTCGACAATGGTATCGTGAACATCAGCAACGGCCTCGAGGACGACGCTACAGAACTCCTTCTCTCCAGCTGCATCGGGAGAGCATATGTCGCGGAGAACGTCGACGGTGAGCTTCGTAACCTCGTCCGGTAGTTCAGGAATGGACAGCATCTGTCGCAGGAGGGAGAACATCTTGCGCCGACCGACTTCGTCAGAATAGTCCAAGGTCAGTATAATATGCAGCAGTTGCTCAACAATGAACTCTTGCTCGACTGTGTCTTCCTCATCCTCATCCTCGCCAAGCTCCTGGCTGTTCACCCGCCGGATCGCCTCGACAAGCACCTTGAGATAACGTTCCAAGAAAAAGGCCAACTTTGTAACTTCGGGAAGTTTCTCCTCGACAAGGGACTCGTACTTGCGGTTCCCTTCGGCGCGACAAAAGTCGTTGAAGCTTCTGGCCATGAAGACCGACTCGGCCGACAGAGTTTCCCAGAAGTAGTCATCAAAGGTGACAGCGTCCCTGTAGTCGGGACGGCCCTCCCAGAAGCCCTTCATAGCCTCCAACGCTACACCGTTCTCGACGCCAGAATTGACGACGTCGATGCGCTCCAGGAGCTCAACAAGACCGTCAAAGCTAGGACCCGGGGTCTCGGCAGGCTTCCCGTCCTCAGGCGGAGGAGGAACACCAGCGCAGTCCTCGATCCACCGGTCCCGGAACAGGCGGCCAGCAGCCTTCCTCACGTTTTCGTCGCGGTCTCGTAAACCCCAGCGCAGAAGCTTCTCGCGCATGGAAAGGGACAGATGGCGGAAGTCTCCCAAGGCGGGGAGAAGCCTTGCATAGACGGCACGCCGGGTCTGAGGATCCTGGTCTCGTGCGCGTTCGAGCAGGTATGGCAGTGTGTTTGGCAAGATGGGCAGGTTTACCAAAAGCGAGCGGCGCACTTCGGCGCTTGGGTCGTTCTGCAGTACTTCGAGCAGTTTTTCGAGCAGGCCCGTCTCTGCGCCATCATCGTCATCGCTATCTTCAGAGTTGGCCATGGCCTCGACCTGGTTTCCCGCCAGTCTCCCCAGGCCGAGGACGGCCTGGGCGCGGACCATGGCTTCCTTGTCGCGGATGCGCTTGAGGAGGCCTTGACGCAGCTTTTGGAACAAGTCGTCGTCGATGGCGTCTAGAGAGTTGATGACATGCGAGACAAACTGGGTGGAGCGGAAGCGCACAAATTTGTCCTTGGCAGTCAGCAGTGGCAGGATTGCGGCCATGACCTGGGTGATGAGGCGGGTGCTGGGGGTTTCGGGCATGGTGCTAGCATCCGCATCGTCTTCGCCCAGCATCTCGTTATCCTTGTCACTCGCATGGCGCAGAAAAAGACCAACGAAGCGAATGGTCTTTTCGCCAACGCTTTCGCTCTTCTTGACAGGCATGGCCCTCATAACGCAGCGCGAGAACTCGGTATTGAAATCATCCTCATCAAAGTCTTCGACAGGAGCTGCTGCCGCGGGCTTCTTGGGGCGGGTAGGTTCGTAGCAGCAAGACTCATGGATCTTGCGCAAATTGACGACCAGCTTCCGGTGGGACGCGGTGGTCTTCTGAGCATCCTTGAAAATGGTGCAGATCTGGGATCGCAACGTGTTTTCGGGTCCGTCCTCAGGTATGCCGAGAGCGGCCGAGGAAACGCGCGTGGATCGCGTCGACCTGGAGGAGGCTCGGGTAGGCATCGTGATCGCTATACGCTAGAGCGGCCGAGCGCATGAGGCAACCGAGACCAAAAGACACAGACTGGAGCAGCGGTGATTCGGGTTGGCGATAGGAGAAGGCCGTTGGATTCGTGGTTTCGGTGCACGCTTGCCTGCCTCTGAGCAGCAGTAAAGCGGGCAGAGCTTGTTTGTTGTTGAATTGCAGTCGGCTCAAGCAGCGCAAGCCCAGGACATTCGAATATGACCGGTGCGCGCCAAGTTGTAATTCCTCCGCTCGGGCGGCGTGCAACACATATGTATGTGGTATGTGGTAGTCGTAGTCGTAGTTACAAATACTATATCGTATGCATGTATGTATGATGTGGATAGCGGAGGATTCTTGGGAGAGTCAACAAACCGAGTGGGGCTTCCCGAGCAACAAACAAACAATACACACAGTACATTCGCATGTATGATACATGGTCTTTAGTATTGATCTTGTTTTGCTTTTTATGCAGGGAGTGGGGTTTATGCATTACACCTAGTGACAGACCCCGCCTTATGTTCTCACGGCATTAAAAGTTTTGTGCCATTTTTATGCACATGGTCTTATCGCAGCAATCGATAACAGCCAAAAAATTCCAGTTTACCTGATCATCTCTTCTCCCATCCTTACTTCGGTCGCCAGATCCAACCTGCACAATTTCCTGGGGCTAGCAGCAGATTTGTCCAGGACATTTCAGCAGTCCAATCCGTCAATATGGCAGGTCATACCAAGAAGCGGTCGCGCGATGACCCTGAGGAAACAACAGTGACTGCAGCTTCTGCTTCGGCCGGTTCGTCGCAAATCCAGAATGCCGCGGCGCAAACCGAGCCCTCTTCCAAGAGAGCGCGAGTAGAAGCAGGCAGATCCCTCTTCGTACGATCGCTGCCACCCTCTGCCACCGACGAGACCTTGACCGACTTCTTCTCCGAGCATTTTCCTGTCAAGAGTGCCGTTGTCGTCAAGGACCCGACCACCAAGCAGTCTCGCGGCTACGGTTTCGTCGTCCTCACCGATGCCCAGGATGCCACTGATGCAAAGGCCAAGCTACACGGTCAAAAATTCGACGGCCGTCCTATCAACATCGAGGTTGCCAAGCATCGAGATCGAAAATCCGCCACAGTCGATGCCGACAAGGAAGAGAGACGGAACGCCGAGAAGGAAGCGAGAAAGCCCCCGAAGCTCATCATCCGTAATCTGCCATGGAGCATCAAGAAGCCCGACCAACTCGCTGCCCTCTTCCGAGGTTACGGAAAGATTTACTACTGCGACTTGCCTCAGTCAAAGGGCAAGCTGTCTGGTTTTGGATTTGTTACCATGAAGCGCAAGGGCGCAGAAAAGGCCATTGAGGCTGTCAATGGCAAGATTGTTGATGGAAGGACTCTTGCCGTGGACTGGGCTGTCAGCAAGCAGGAATGGGGCAGTCTACAACAGCAGGAGGGCCAGCAGAGCAAGGCAGACCTAACCGGAAAGGATGCAGAAGAGAAGAGTGGCGAGGGCAAAAAGCCCAGCGCTGACCCTCAAGGCAAGAAGAAGGCAGAGGACGAGGATGAGGATGAGGAGGAAGATGAAGACCTTCGGAATTTCATGAAGAACTTTGGTGACAAGCTGGAGGACGAGGATAGCGAAGCTGACGGGGAAGATGATGAGGATCTCGAGGACCAGGATGACGACGAGATCGACGATCCTGCGGAAGACTTGGACGATGAACAGGACAAGAAACCCACCAAGTCTCTGATGACGGACAATTCATCAACACTGTTCATCCGGAACTTGCCCTTTTCTACCACGGATGCCGACCTCAAGAGCCATTTCGAGCAATTCGGTCGGGTTCGTTATGCTAGAGTCGTCATGGATCGCGCTACAGACCGACCGGCCGGCACTGGCTTCGTCAACTTTCTGAGCAACGACGATGCCAAGGCTTGTCTGAAGGGGGCACCGCGGCCTCGGGCCCCTGACGCTTCAGGCAAGCGTTCCATATTGCAAGATGAGCTGGCAGACGCCCAGGGCTCCTATACACTCGAAGGCAGAGTCTTGCAGATCTCGCAAGCAGTCAGCAAGGACGAAGCCACAAAACTAACCGCAGACGGAATTGCTACACGCGATGGCAAAGACAGGGATAAGCGTCGCCTGTATCTGCTTTCTGAGGGTACCATTACCCCTAGCTCGCCGCTCTTCGCTCTTCTTGCCCCCTCGGAAGTCAAGATGCGAGAGGAGAGTGCTGCCCAGCGTAAGAAGCAGATACAGGGCAACCCGAGTCTGCATCTCAGTCTCACTCGCCTGGCAGTCCGAAATATTCCACGCAACATGGATCACAAGGAAGTGAAAGCCTTGGCTCGTGAGGCCGTCGTTGGATTCAGCAAGGATGTCAAGGAGGGTCTCAGAGAGCCTCTATCGAAGGAAGAAATGGCAAGGGGTGGCGAGGAAGACCGAGAGGCTGAGCGCAAGCGCAAGGAGAAGGGCAAGGGCATTGTCAAACAGGCAAAGGTTGTCTACGAAAATAAGCAGGGCTCCAAGGTTGCCGAGGGCGATGGCGCTGGCAAGAGTCGCGGCTACGGTTTCATCGAATATTCCTCACACAGATGGGCACTCATGGGTCTTCGTTGGCTCAATGGCCACGCGCTCAAGAATGACGCAGGCAAGACACAACGACTCATTGTCGAGTTCGCCATCGAGAATGCTCAAGTCGTGTCAAGGCGAAATGAGAGACAGACCAAGCAGGGTCGAACAGACACGAACGCAAATGAGGTCGAGCAGAGCAAGACCCGAGAGGGTCAGCAGCAGAGTTCACGTTTCGGGCGCAACGACAGGGGGCCTGCCGCGAAAGGAAAGCATCTTGCCCAGAAGTTCAAGGGCACTGGTGACAGGACTGTTGACCAAAGTGGTATCGAGTCCAAGAAGAGCGATACACGTAGTGCACTGGAGCAAAAGATCATTGGAAGGAAAAGAATAATGAAGAAGAAGAAGGCGGGCGCCAGGCGATAGATATACTAGTTGGAGCGCTCATCGTCATCCCCATTTTGCCTGTGGCACGGCCATTACCGTACTTATCAGCTTGACATTACATATTTTCTCTAGTCTGCAGTCGTCAGTTAGTATAGTGACGTGCACAAGTGAATGCCAGATAAATGTTTGCAAATTTTATGAAAACCAGCAGTCTGAGCTCGATAGCGGCGTGCGAAATGTCTTTCAACCAAGCAAGTTTTGCAACAAATTACCGATATTCAACGTGACACATACGCAATCAGTCACCCAAGTCGAGCTTCTTATTCTACGCCGCCATCGCCATATACGGCAGTTGTGTTATGCGTGGGAGCTGACCACCAGTAGACACTTGGGGTGGTTGGTGCAATGGTGACAGTTCGCGCAGCCCAAATGCCCAGCTGCCCCATGATCCATGACCGACCACTTGTGTTGGCTCCTCGCTCATGGGTAGACTCGACTCCCAGGCGCTAATCCGAACCCTGCTATTCGCGAGGCTGCCCGCTACGATTTCTTGGAAATCGCATGGTGTTTGTGGTGCGCTCTGTCACAAAACCATGCGCATCTTGTTTCTCCGTCGTGATGGACTGCTCTGTAATACCATTATGCGTGCGCCGCTCAACTCTAGTCACGGTCCTGCTCCCATCAGGTAGGATCACAGTATCTGTCTCTGTCGCGTGGGAAGATGCTTCCGTGGCCGAATCGAAAGAACTGACACAGAACGGTGGGACCACAGCAGTACTGTCCCACGGCAACACGGGGCTAGAAGAACCGCTTGACCTCGGCGGGCAGAAGGCTTGATAAAGCTCTTCCTCGGTTCCAGCCTTCTCGGATGAAGCTTTGTCCAAATGCTCCTCATGGCATGTCCCAGTAGAGCGCACCTTCTTAAGCCACGGGTCATTCATCTGGTCCAGGTCTTGAAGCGCGGCCCACAGGACGTGAGGACCTGAATCGATCCATTTCGCAGGGCTCAGCTGACCCACGAGACGGCTGAGCTTGAACTCTTCTTCGCACATTGAAGCTTGGCGGATGAGAGACTGGAGCAAAGTTTCCGAGGGTTTCTCATGGCAATGTCCGCGCTGCTGCTGCTGTAGAAGCTGCTGTCGTCGCAAATCGGAGGCTTTTTCAAGGATAGACTCGGCGTCGAGATGAGCTTGTTGGCGCGAGAAGTAGGCGTCCCACAATCCCTGCTCTTGAAGGGAAGTCTGCCATGGCTGGGAGCTGAATGCCTGGATCACGAGGGACAAGAGCGAAGTTGTATGCTGACCACTCCCGTGAGCAGGCAATGACTGTGGAATGTTCCGAAGCGGGCGACCCGAGCATACGAGCAAGAGGTCTTCAAAGGCATCATGGAAGGTGGCACACGATTGAGCCAAGGGATCATGAAGAAGATCCTTGGGGACAGGCTGCGGCAGGAAGCACAAGTTGTCTGGTGAATAAGCAGAGAAAGCCAGCCAGGACGATATACGCTGCTGTTGTACTTGGGCTGCAACGATGTCTACCGGAGGGTTGTTAACCTCCGCCGTGGCAGGCAGATGATCAACACTCGAGGAGCTCTCATTATAACGGTCTGGGGAGCTGTTTGACAAATCCTGTGCCTCTCGTCGAGGGCCATGCCAGAACCGCACAACCTGAGTATCGATTTCGGTTTTGAGGCGAATAAATGGATTAGTAGAGGAACGGTCGTCGTCCGGCATCTTTGATGCTGAGGAGATGATTTGCTGGTAGATACAAGACAAAGTTCCTCCCTATGATTTGGACAATTGCGCGTGTGATTTTGTGGGAGTGGCGATTGGACACTCAAGACGCCACTTGACCTGATGTTCACACAACACCAAGGCCACACGATATCTTGGAATGTGATTGAGCGTGTATGGTGAGGCAGGTGAGTTATTACTCGAGTATGGTGTTCACGACTGAGATGTCCTTCAAATATGTTGCCGAGTCCTGCCGAGTCCTGCCGAGTCCTGCTGCTTGTAATTGATTATGCTGCTCAAGGTCCCTCGGACTAGGAAGTATCTTGTGGGTGCGACTCTAGCGCGGGTACATCTGGGCTGCAGGCCATGCACGTGGACCCACTGCAGTCCCCGCAAGAATGTACTTCTTTCTTCGTACAGAGTTTGGGTCAAGTGTCCACCCACTCGCGCTTGTCGCGTTTAGCACCTCCGCTGGCGCGTTACCGGCAACTAGTAGCTCATGAATGTACGGGGCGTGTCAGCGAGACTGGCAGGCCGCCGCAGCTTGAGCTCCAAGGACCCTTGCATTACTTTAAATCGCGTCGCGGGACCCTCCAACGGGCTGGTGACGAAATTATTCTGGACACATAGGTATGTTGCCGAGACTGAAGCATTCAACCCCTGTGCGTACATTACCAACACGAGTTGTATCGCCCAGATATCAATTATATACGGCATCCCGACGACCACCACGACGACAACAATAAGGCGCCGTTGAATGAAGTCGCAACGCTCATTTTCTCCTTTCTTTCGGCTGTCCGCGCTCACATTGTTGCCAGTCTACGTTATGGACAGCGCCAGCTGCTGATCGTCAACCTCATCGCGCCTCGCGATTGTCCTTCTTTTACTCTCACTCACTCCCTCTGTCTCTCACTCTCTTCCCATTCTTGCCTCAGTTCAATGGGAACCTGCGTGAAAATGCACCAACGTAGCAGGTCTCTCGTCGCCACTGGCCTGCTCGCTGCAGCGAACCTATTGATACCAGCTGCCATTCTAATCTTTGCTGCCGGCTTCTTTCCCTACAAGCCCTTCCTCGCTGGATACGCCCAATATGACGAAACAGACCAGGCGCCCGCCGCCCCCTTCGATCGTGTCGTGTTCATGGTTGTGGACGCTCTCAGGAGGTATGCCGCCCACAGACGATGCGCAACAGCATATTGACTGACCATGCGCTTCTCCGATTCAGCGACTTCGTCTTCGCAGAGGGCTCCGGTTTCGAGTTTACTCAGGGGTCAGTACAATCTCCTGCTGAGGATCTAGTACGACCTCGATTGCCAACACATGCTCACCCTCACGCCTTGCTGTAGACTGATTCGAGATGGCGCTGCGATCCCCTTCACGGCTCATGCCGCATCTCCGACCGTGACCATGCCTCGCCTCAAGGCCATCACCACCGGCTCCGTCCCTTCGTTCCTCGACGTCATCCTAAACCTGGACGAAGCCGACAGTTCCTCGACGCTCGCTGCCCAGGATACTTGGCTCGCACAAATGAAAGCAAAACAAAGTGGAAAACTGGTCATGTTTGGAGATGACACCTGGCTCAAGCTGTTTCCCGATACCTTTGACAGAGCCGATGGCACCTCTAGTTTCTTCGTCTCGGTAATGCACTCTTTTAGCCTTATTGCGCTCACATAGCGTGCTGACTGGGCAATTTCGTCAGGATTACACCGAGGTAGACAATAATGTCACCAGGCACATCGATGTTGAGTTGCAGCAAGACGATTGGAGCACCATGGTCTTGCACTATCTCGGTCTTGATCATATTGGCCACAAGTCCGGGCCGCGGAGGTATTTCCAAACTCCTACCCACCATCTTTCAGGTCCTGCCTGGAGTCAAAGTCAGATGCTGATATTGATCTAGTTCCGCCATGCTGCCCAAGCAGAGGGAAATGGACGATATTGTCCGTCGCATCTATCAGGCTCTGGAGACACAATCGCACCTGAAATCTACCCTATTGGTTCTTTGTGGCGATCATGGCATGAATGATGCAGGCAATCACGGCGCCTCTTCGGCCGGCGAGACATCTCCAGCCTTGGTCTTCTTGGCGCCGATTCTGAAATCTCTCTCTCGGCCTCTAGATGCCCCAGCGCCCTACGCCGAAGACTTCCAATACTATTCACGCGTGCAGCAATCTGACCTGGCCCCGACTCTCGGTGCCCTGCTAGGCTTTCCCACACCAAAGAACAATCTTGGCGCCATGATACCCGAATTCTTGCCCTTGTGGCCTAACAGTACGTGCGATTGAATCGAGAGCATGGATACTACGCAGCAGCTGATGATCTCTGCAGGGCGCGACCAAGCGTACATCATGATGCACAACGCCAAACAGATATTCGAAATTGTGTCAGCAGCCTCTGGTGACTCGCTTTCGATGGGGTCTTACGACACCATGGATTGCTCGAAATTACCGTCTGATGCTGACAAATTAGCTTGCGAATGGCACATTCTGGCTGGGCAAAGTCATCTGCAGCAAATTGCCGACAATGACGATTGGAACCAGCAAGTACTACAGGTAGGTCTTGATGATATTCCAGAGCTCGGCTGGACCTATGCTAACGAGCATAAACAAAAAACTTTAGTGGCTGCGAGAAGCCCAACATTTGATGAGCAGTATGGCAAGTAATTATGACACAACAAAGCTGACCCAAGGAGTGACGATTGCGCTGATCTCAGTGGTCAGCTCGATATTCGCAGTTCTCTCTATTGTAGAAAAAGATAGCGGCGCGCCATTGTGCTTTGCCGCAATCACGCTCCTGTATGGGATCATGATGTTTGCTAGTAGTTATGTTGAGGAGGAACAGCATTTTTGGTATTGGGCGACCACAGCGTGGCTGGTGTACCTTTCTCAGACAAGGTTTGTCCTTTGCTCTGTCGGTTACATTCAAGGAGAAGCTGACAATCCTAGCCCTCGAAAATCGACAAGAGTCCCCTCTTGGGCAGTGTTGGTCATTCTTGTCTCGATTCGACTCGTCAGGGGCTGGAACCAGACTGGCCAGAAGTTCGCAGGTAGCCCTGATCTCGTAAAGATTTTTCTGGCACCAACCCCCCAGGTCCTCTGGTGTCTCGTCATCGGGACTTATGGTGTACTTCTGGTTGAGCTCATCTCGAATGCCAGGAAAATCTTTCCAGATGCCATTGCAAGCCCATTGATGCTTGGCGTAATTGCATCTGCGATATCCTTCAAGATCGCATTTGCCAACGAGGATGCCCCCGAGCTAGTGACGGGCTTTGTGCACAGCCTGCTGCAGCTCATGGAAGGACCATCGCTTTTGGCACGAGCACGGGCGGTCCTGCTCGGCCTCGCATTGGCGTCGGTATATCCAGTATACTTTCTAGCAGCGGGCAGACAGGGAAGGCGCCTCGAAAGCAAGCCCAAAAGTGACGGTACTGGCGGCTCTGTCAGCTTGGATGCAAAGCGGTTTTCCGCCATGGCTTTGTTGCACAGCTTATACACGGTTCTTGCGCTCACCCAGTCCCGAGTGACCAATATCCCGCTGTTCTTGCTCTTCCGGCTGCTACATGGCCTTCTGCAGAGGTTCAATTTAGGTGTGGCAGAAGTGACGACATCGGCTGTACTCTTGCAATTCGCGTCCTTCTTTGCCATGGGTGGAAGTAATGCAATTTCTTCGGTGGACCTGTCCAGTGCCTACAATGGAGTCAGCGGATTCAACGTCTTGGCGGTTGGGTTGCTGACATTCGTTAGCAACTGGGCTGCCCCAATCTGGTGGACGTCGGCCACGAATTTGCTCTTGTTGCAACACACAGGCGGCTGCCGCCAAGCAGTGTTCCTTCGACATGGTGCGCTACTTACCTTGTTTGTGACAACGAGTCTCTTATTCGTCATGGTTGCCTGTACAGCACTGAGAACGCATCTCTTTATCTGGACTGTATTCTCGCCAAAGTATCTTTATAGTATGGCTTGGAGCTTGGGGCACCATCTCGGTATCAACCTCGGCGTAGGAGGCTTACTTTACTGGCTTGGAAACCGAGAGCCCTGAGATGCTTGAATGTAGAAAAGACGAGGGGGCAATCATGCTGTATATATCACATAATGGTGGATAAAGAATAGAATATATATGCAAAATGTTATGGCCGCAAGCAGCACGACGTGTCTTATATTCAAATCCCTGCAGACAGGCGCAGACCGGGAGCGTTTGCAGAGAGCTAATTTGATGTACTGTAGCTGTAGCGTACGAGGTTCGGTTTATTCGTCCGAGCGTAAAGCTAATGGTGAGGATCAAGATAAGTATGTTGCCTCTTGTGACTGAGTGACTTGAAAATAGTATAAAATATACGCATGTACATGTCTACTTTGTGTCTCTACGCAAGCTTGTTCGCTGCCATCATACTCTGTATTCAGATGTCGTTTTTGTTAGATGTAGCGATGGGCATGGGTCTAATGGGTTGCTGTTTACATGATTTCACAAGCAATGGCGAGCATTAGCTCATTTGATGAATTATATACTACCTATCTACTGGGAATGCTCGCGGATAGTACATACACATGTAGCCCAGCTGGAGCTGCCATTTTACGCGGTACGTAGGTACATGTACTAATTTACGAACCGCGTCCACTTGACAGAACAGATTAGTCAAGGAACAAGGTTGCGTACCCTGGTCCATTAGTTGACATTTGCAGCACGCGGTAGTCAAGTGGTAGCCCCTACAGCAACCTGGCAAGATTCTTAAGCTCCTTGAGAGCTTACCCATGCAATCAGTACTTCTCAAAACGTACAGTACCTACCTCGTACACTGGACATATTGTGATGAGGATACCTCAAATCAATGAAATGCCAACGTGTCCACGGTCAGCCGCGTGCCTCTGCGCAGATGTTTACCAAGGTGTACCATTTCCACAGACAATGCAGTACTTGTAGTATGTGTTCTGCAACACTACACATATGAGGTACATCTGCAGTTATTTTTCTTTCCCATCTGTTGGTTAATTTCTACATTTATCCTTTGCCAATCTTGTCGTTGCCTACATATGCATATGTAGTACATTACCTCACCCCTGCGACATCTCCTACCAAACCCTACCAATTCCCACCCTTGTCCATCGACCTCGAGCAAGGAAGCAAAAGAGAAGGGTAACTAGAAACCAGTGCCAGCGAAGGGGCCCAAAGAACAAGAAACCGGAACACCAGCGGGCGAGAGAGAACCAACGATAGATTCACCTCCAAAAGAGAAACCTGCGCGTCAGTCGCGCGTGACCTGTCATCCAGCTCACCCACCCGACTTTGATCTCTCACACTTTCGCTCTCTCTCACACTCACACACACACCTACACACGTATCTACAACTCCAGATCATGGACCAGTCTCTTGATTTGACAACAGGAGATGCATAATCTTTAAACCTTGTCGCCAAACTTCCGAGAACATCTCTGCGCGCCAGCCCCCCCCCCCCCCCCCCCCCCCCCCCCCCCCCCCCCCCCCCCCCCCACGCCCCGACGGACCCGACTTCGTGACCATCATTCTTTCTGTGTCGCATTGTTTGTTATCCTGCCACCTTGTATGTAGGTAGAGAGATACACCCACCCCCATGCGACCGTGTTCGAAACAACATACTCTGCCCACCGACACGACCGACGCGAATATTCTCACCAGCCTTTTGGTCGCCACCTACTCCTGCTGCTGCTTCTTCTTCTACTTCTTCTTCTTCGTATTGTCGCCCGCCGTTATAATCACATCTACTGGTTTCTGTCTACACAGCTCTCTATAATTACGCAGGCCTAGAGCGCTAGACGCCGTTCAACAAACGCTCTGCTCGATCTACTCTAGTATGCGTCAGGCCGGTCTTGGCTGAGCAGCGATTTGTACTCTCCCGACCTGTCTGCAACTCCATCTGCACCTCGCCAGCCCCCGGCGCGTGGGACACCGACCGTACCGAACCTCGCCGTGACCTACCGAAAACGAGTTCTTCTCTTCCCTGCTTTACAAGGAAAAAGCAGACAGGCAGTCGATCCGTCCGGCGCGCTGCTAGATGCCTGTGCTGCCTTTGTCCTGCCACGAGCAGACGAGACAAGATACCCAAAGCCGCCATCATGTGGAGGCGAACATATCTGTTCCTAGTTCTGGTGCGGCTCTGGTTTGCACTTTCGCCGAGCTATTTGCATCCAGATGAGAATTTCCAGGGGCCAGAAGTCATAGCCGGCGAGATCTTCAGCTATCCCGTGCGGCGGACCTGGGAGTTTACCAGCGAAAACCCCATCCGCAGTGTCTTTCCGCTGTGGCCCGTCTATGGTCTGCCCATGCTGCTGCTGAGGTGGCTATGGGTCGGCCACGGTAATGATGGCGAGGTCCCCCCTATTGCCGTCTTTTGGACTCTGCGCATTCTCATGTTTGTCCTCAGCTTCGTGCTTGAAGACTGGGCTATTCATGAGCTGGTGCAATCTCCGCGACACCGTCGCATTGCTATTCTGCTAGTAGCATCTTCTTATGTTACCTGGACCTTCCAGACGCATACTTTTTCAAATTCGATTGAGACTTTGGTCGTCGCTTGGAGCTTGGTCTTGATAGACCGCATCCTCGATACATCGGTAAGACACAGCCGATACGTCGGAGACGGAGAAGGAGAGATGACTCTCTCCCTTCTGCCCTTCTGGCTCCATCTCGGGCCCCCACGAGTTATGAATTTGCTGGCTAACTTGACTGTGGGCTCAGTCTCAGCAGACCTCTTCTCTTCTCGCCACGACCGTACTCGGCGTTGTTGCCGTTTTCGGCGTTTTTAATAGAATAACTTTCCCAGCGTTTTTGTTGATTCCTGGATTTCGATTGATACCCCTTTTTTGGAAGAGGTGAGTTTGCTTTCACGACTTGGTTTCTTGACATCTCCTGCTCTTGGACGACCCCTTTGGGAGCTCATGTCAACGAAGCAAGACAATGTGAAAAGTACATGAATGCTGACCCGAGATTTCTCCATCATATAGACCTCTGTCTCTTGCTGTTTTAGTAGCGTCTGCGCTTGTTACTGTCATAATCGCCGTGTCTCTCGATACTGCCTTTTATACACCGCACTCGATCAATTGGTCGGATCTGGTGCGGAACCCTGTCATCACACCCTGGAATAACCTGCGATATAACATGTCGCCAGCCAACCTGGCACAACATGGGATACATCCATGGTATCAACACATGCTCGTAAACATACCAATGCTGCTGGGTCCTGCTGCCGGTCTTTTGTTTTTCCAGCCACACCTCTCGTTGCGGCTCTACTCGGCGATATCGGGCATATTTGTGCTGTCCGTGTTCCAGCACCAGGAGGCGCGATTCTTGCTACCTACGATACCTTTGATCCTGTCCTCGGTACAACTGCCAAAGAATGCGACAGCTCTCAAGATTTGGGTGGGCGCATGGGTCATGTTCAACCTGGCGCTTTCCCTGTTGATGGGCCTTTATCACCAAGGCGGCATTGTACCAGGGCAAGTCTTCCTGAGCAAGCAGCCAGATGCGACGGAAGCGATATGGTGGAAGACGTACATGCCACCCATCTGGCTGCTGAACGGCAAGAACGAAGTACTTCGCACACAAGACGTGATGGATCTCGAAGGTAGCAAACTACTGGAAGAGCTTGAAAGACTAGCCACCTGCGACACGCCAGCAGATCGTAGGAACAGCGAGTACCTCAAGGAGCCCAATGGTACTTATTTGGTGGCGCCCCTATCGGCTACTTGGCTGGACGCATATCTTCCCAACAAGGGGCTTGACGGACTACGTTTCAGAGAGGTCTGGCGGCACAGGCAACACTTGAACTTGGATGATCTTGACTGGGGCGAAGATGGCATCTGGGCAACACTCGGGAGGGTGGTTGGCCGGCGTGGCCTAGCAGCATGGCGGGTCACTAAAAGTTGTTGATGAGACATGCAGAGAAACGAGAAAGAAAAGAAGAGACATGAGTCAGAGGACGTGGAAGAAGAAAAAATCTCGTCGTGATGACAGTCTGTTCTGTAGAGAAATTCGACAAAATAAATCCGATCTTGTGATATGATCAACTGCTCTATTCTGCGCTTTTACAGATTAGATGCACTTGCTGAGATTGGCATGGGGGACTAAAGTAATATGAATATATTTCAAAGCTGTCGTCTGGGAGTACCATGAAAGTGTGGCAATACTCAATATGTTACATTATCCTAGGCTATCTGCCTATGGTAATGTATATAAGTAGGCCTGATCTTGTGATACTCTCTGCGACGGTGTGGAAATGTTGCCAATGCGTTCTCGCATGGAACAATTTATGTACACCTGTTCTGCCTTGCAACGAGTCAAAGCGGACAAAATCTCAACTGACAAGTAGAATGATCGGATACTAAAGATGAAAATGTGTAGGATCAGAACAATTTAGAGTTGATAACGAAGCTCTTTTACCAACTTAAGGGCCAGCGGCTATAGCTGCCACGGAACATACAGAGTACGACTACTACTACATACATATTGCAAGCAAGGTTGGTTAGTGCCATATGCTACTGGAAAACCCCCACCTACCAAATTTTTTGGGATTGTCATCAAAGTGCTCCCTGTACTGTACATACCTAGGTTAGTAGGTCTCGTACGGTCGGTCGGTCGATCAGATCCAGCTCAATCCGGACTGCCGAGTGAAATGCAGCTATTTTTTTTCTTTCTAATTCAAGCTTCTCTCTTCAGCAGCAAAGAGTCACGTCCCGTCGCACGCAGCCTCCCATTGCTAGAGTAACATCAATACCTAACCTAGGTAGTCTAGCCTACCACGTACCATACCTACTCAACTGATATTGCTACTACTGTCGTCATCATCGACGCCATCATCAGTCACCACGGCAGAGATCGCATAGACAACAACCCCGGGATATCGCAGCACCAGCATCAACGAGTGCATACCGTCTTCATTAGTATCATCGTCGTCGCACAATTCGTGCATAGTCAATGTGAAGATGGGCGGTCTAAACCTCGAGGTCTTCAAGGTACGCTTACCTATTCACTCTGCGTTTTAGAGCCACTTACAATTCCTCGACTGCCTACTCGTGCACTGAGAACTGTTGCGCTGACTACCCATCTACTTTGGTTCTGGCAGTTTGGCATGTATGTCATGTTTCCCATTGGCATCATGTATTACTTTGGTACAAATCTCGACGAGCGCTTCGCCGTGCCCGACTTTTGGCCGAAACCCGAGCAGGCCAACAAGGTGCCCCTCGACAAGGACGAAATCCATGCTGAGCTGCAACGTCTGCGCGCAAGAAGACTGTATCTGAGGGACAGGAGACTGGAAGAGGAGGCAAGAAGGCCGCCTCCACCGCCGCCCCCGTCTGCCCCGGCCGACCACAATGAGGCAGAGAACAACAGGTGAGGGGGCGCCTGTGGACTGAGTGGTGGTACGTGGTACCTTCGGCCGCCAAGGCAACAGTTGCCTTCCTCCCCAAACCACAGCCATGGCCGAATATGAGAATGCCTTGGTCAATCGCAGTTTTCTTCACTGCTACATGCGAGCCAGAATGGGCATTCGGGAGTTGAGGCGCATCATTCCTTTATCTCGAATTGGATCGATCGGATCAGGAAGCTGTCCACTTGGTCAACTGGCTCCTGAGGCCGGCTCAACAAATCAAATTACTACGACGTCACTGCAAAAAAGCATTTGTACGAATTACGTGTCATTGGAGGGAACTTGGTCAAGTTGGGCAATCGATGGCGCAGCCAACTTGGACGGGAAAATACAGACAACATCTCATCTTCGCAGATGGTGAAATATGTCGCCCGCTTATGTATTATGTGTGTATATTCGTCTGTATATATAGGTAGCTAGTGTACATTTCTATCATTGTCTCGAGTAGACAAGTGAGTGATCAGTCGTCGAGACTGTCCTCTATCGAACTCCACACATCATCTGATATCTCTCCCTGTTCGGCATTGGCGTAGATTGCCTGCACGTCTTCGTTGTCACGTACTGCCGCGAGAAAGTCTGCCAGCTGTGTGGCAACGTCTTGATCTTGCAGCTTGACTGTATCCTCGGACGGCTTCCAGATGATGTCAGATGTGACTATATCCGCCTTTAAGGCTGCGCTCAAGCTTTGCGCGACTTGGTGGGTTGCGTTTGGTTGCGTCCATATTATCACGTTGCCCTCTTCGTCCTGCTCCTCCACATCCTCGGCGCCCGCTTCAACGGCTTGCATGAAGACGGCGTCAAAGTCGCAGCCGTCAGGAAGCGCCA
This sequence comes from Neopestalotiopsis rosae, assembly GCA_023078685.1. NCBI lineage: Eukaryota > Fungi > Ascomycota > Sordariomycetes > Amphisphaeriales > Sporocadaceae > Neopestalotiopsis > Neopestalotiopsis rosae. The sequence goes on from JALGAS010000001.1 coordinate 4,029,085, forward strand.
GAATGGTGCGTCCCAGCCTGGTGAAGAGAAAGGTTGTCGGCGTGACTGTGGCCGCGTGCCTCTTGGCGATGAGCTTCAGGTCCTTGATGGCACGCTGCTTGTTATCACACTCGGTCTCAACAATGACAGCTACCGAGCCGGGGCCCAGGAGCTCGAGCATGGCCGTCTCCAGCTTTTCTCCCGTCGAGGACCGGCCCTGACCGCGGGCAATAGCCAACTCAATATTGGCCTTGGGCATGCCCGCTTTCTTGGCCTCGACAATGGCCTTGGCCAACTGACCATTCAGATCTGGATTGGCGCCATAGAGCTTTGAGTAGAGCTTGAGGTTTTTGGCAAAGAGATTGCGCTCAGCTGTCTATTTTGTACAAGTCTGTTAGCCTTGTGACCTCTAGCATTTTTCTTCTTCTTCTTTTTTCTTCTGGCTATCACGCGCCCTAGTAAGAGGCCCAACTTTCACATTCATAGAGGGTTAGTATCATGGCTTTTGAAAAGACCTCATACTTGTAGTTTCCTCTTGTCTTCTTCTCCTGCTCCGTGGTATTTTGCTACACAATCCGTGATCCTCTGTGTGGGCACTCTTTGGAAAGCATTCAGCGCTCCTAAGCTGATACATGAGGGTTGTGACCATATATTTTAAGTACTTACTTTCTTCCTATCTGCAGCGCCCTTCTCATGTTTGATCTTTGACCAGCGATTGTGCCCACTGTAGGCGATAGCCGTCGAGTTGAATGCGCGACAGCACGAGGAGCAGAGTGTGCTCGATCTCAAGGAGTGCGCAGCTGGGCGGTTTCGGGGTAAGAGAAACATCATGGGCGGAAAGCGCTGGTGCCTTGGCCAACGGCGCAAGTATCCAGATTTCTTCTTTGACAGGAGCTTGCACCGCCAATCTGAGTCACTATAGGAGGCGTAGAGTACAAAAGATGTGTCAAAGAGGAGGAGACCACATGTACAGCAATAGTGGTCCTCGGCGCTTTGGTGTTGCGATGCAAACAAAAAAAAAAACCGTGGGAAGAGACGCGGGTTCAATCGTATCGTGATTGTGACACTGAGCAAAAACAGCCGACCCGGATGCTGAATGAGACGGGACCGTTGCACTAGATCTACAGCCTAGACAAGCGCTTTAGCACTCAGCTGAGGAGTATGCCTTAACGTAGGCCATGTAGCGATAGTATACAACTCTCAATGGAGTGAAGGAGCAGCAGCAGCAGCAGCAGCAGCAACACCCCACTGAAATCGATGGCTGATTGGAAATTCTATTACTTGGTATGTCACGTACATGCCCATGACCCAGTGCTGTCCATGCACCATTGTCATTGATGTTCGAGATGAGGATCAATGAAAGTCCGCGCCCACCCTGAGACCTCAACTGCACCGTTCCAGATGAACGTATCGTGGATGTACACTGAGCCGGTACTCGGGTTGGTATCGAGGCATATTGAATACCAGAGCACGCACGCCCCTAACGGAAAGGTATATACTTCGCATACCTACGTTCCATGGGAGACAAGGAGCGAGGCAATTCGTTACAGTGTCAAGCTGAAGCGGTATGAAGCAATGCAAGAAGAACATACAGCGGACTTATGGATTCAGCTAATCAAGATGCACCATGTGCGTATACGTCGGAACCTTGGAAGCCATCAAAGTTCTAAGCAGCCGAAGAATAGAAGAGACGACCCCTCGTGCATCCAATTGATGTAGGTATATCAAGCACCAGGTGGGACTGTCCGTGCAATGCAGCCAGCCTCCCTTTGGTCGAAGCATCGTACTGTAATTATACTATGATCAAGTGCTTTCGAGCTTCATACGTCAATATAATTGTAGACTATCACAGCGGATAACTTGGGTCAATTTCAATATAATGGGATTTGGTGTGGTGCAGGGCTGGAAAGGAAACTGTCAGTAGGTACAGACTACATACTATTCATGATATGCAGTCGACATCAGACGCGGACCTTGCCCATGCTGAGCAATTGGCTTCGATCAAAGTGTCGGTGCTCTCTGTACCTCCCCTCGCAGACTAGGTACCTACGTAGATATACACTAGCAGGTGCCTACGTGGGCGACATGGGGGTATGGTCTTCCTAGACTTGGGCGCAGGTACTCTTGATGAATGGACTGCTGGGTACCTGGCTGCAGAATAGGTGGTACACATCTAAGCTCTATGTAGGCATGTACCAGACACGCGCAGTGCTGTGTAGGCACTTGCAATTGACTGACTTCACACTCCAATCGCCAGCTTGCAGTGTTGCATGTACCTACGCCCCAAGCATCAAGGGGTAGGCAGCGGGACAAACGATACCTTGCCTCTCTCTGCACAAACCAATCAGACATTATTTTGTGTCTACAAAACTTCATGGTTCTCCCAAAGCTGCAAGCTAGGCAGTTCTGGCAATATACCAGCTACTACTACTAGACACGAGAGGTACAGCTGCTACCATATTCTGGGCCTCCATTGACATTCTTGGGGACCTCACGGACTGGTTCACGGGTGGCACACCTAGCACTGCTGGACTATTAACGACAGCCACCGACGACTGCCATTGCGATCGCAAACATACGCAGCGACCACCGACCCACGACTACGACCACGACCACGATTATAACCTCCGCTCATGTCGGCACCGTCTTCGCCGGGCCACGATGCCCGCGATGAGCCACCTCCCCCCTCGCCGCCCCGCGCCACCGCCATTGCCAGCGAGACCAGCCAGAATCCCGAGCTTGACCTCACCAAGCTGCGCGCTCTGCCAGTCGAACAACAGGACCTTTACATCCTGACCTTTGTGTCTAGCCTTGGCAAACATGTCAAGGCATTGCCTGCCGACGATTGCACGTCTCAGCAGTTCTACTTGAAAAAGGAGGCCTTCCAGCTCATCAACCTGCCCTCGCCCTCCCCGAGTCGCGTGACGAGAGGTGAGATTGGTGCCGTTCTCGCCCATGTCTTCGCTAAAGGAGACCGGAAGCTGCTCTTTGAGACTGTCAATGACCTCGTGTCAATTATTACCAATTCAAAGATCAAGACGGATGCCGAGATCAGAGCGAGACACGCTGCCGTTACCTGCCTGGGTCATGTCTACGCTGCCGCCGGCGACAGCGCCATTACACTGCACCAGCTTTCCTGTGGCGCCCTAATCAAGCTCCTGAAAGCAACCTCGAGCAATGCTGGCCTCCGTGCCACCGTGCTAGATTCACTAGCCAAGATTGTCGGCATGGTTGCTGGGAGCATGGACGAGAGCATTGCCAGGGACATCTGGAAGCAGTCGCGCGCCGCTGCTGCAGGAGACAAGGGCCATCTCGCAGCTATCGCGGCCTGTCGGTGCTTAAAGTCCCTGGTCAAGCACACGCCCTACTTTGAGACTTCTGGCGACTTTGAGAATCTAAAGCTGGCGCTCTTCAAAGCATTCGACTCACCCTCTTCCCAGGTGCGCCAGGCTGCCGCTGACTGTTTGGCTGAGGCAATGGCAATCAGCCACTCCGAGCTCGGTGCTGGTGACGTCGCAGCGCCCAAGGCCAAGAAGCCAAAGTCAAAGGCGAGCAAACGCGCTTCCGTCCAGCCCGGTGCTGGCCTCGCCGAGGAAGATGACATTCCGTCCCGGCCGGGAAGTCCGGCTCCAGGCGGCAGCAAGAAGTCGCAGCAGCTGGCATTGACGCTGACCGACATGCTCAAGACCTTGTCTACTCAGTACGTGCGCTTGTCCACCACAAATCGGGCCAGGGCCGCGCTCGGTATCTGCTACGGTCGGGTGTTGAGGACGCTCGGGGAGAAGGCTGTCGAGACCAACTACCTGAGAATCGTGGAGAATTTGACCGTCGATTTGCTGGGCAATCCAAACATTATAAATAATCGTTATAGACTCCTTATTTCCAGGCGTATAGTGGACTCGATTCTCCAAACTACTGTTGGCCAAAAGATCTTGGGCGAGTCGGGCCAAATGACTGCGGCTAGATCCGTCGTCAACGACATTCTGAAAAACTATCCACAGGCCATCAAGGAACGCCCCGAGCCGAGCAAATACACTCTCATCGCCACGCTCGGCGCCGTGGCCTCCCTCATCGACTCTTTGGGATCCGCGGCCAATAGTTTCTCGGAGTCTTGCCGTGATGGGCTGCTTCAGGTTCTACAGCATCCCAGCTACAGTGTGCAGGTCTACGCTTCGCATTGCATGAAGAGCTTTGTAAAAGCCTGCCCACAGCAGCTCCTACCATGCTTGTCAGTCTGTATGAACAGCCTGAGTCGGGAGCTCTCTCAGCTTGGCACTGGACGCAACTCGCCACGACGATGCGTGGGTTTCGCTCATGGCCTAGCCACGACCCTGAGCGCCAGCCCGGACCGGCCATTGTATGGATCGGTAGACATAAATAGCCGAGTTCTGACCATGGCCACCAATCTACTCAAGTCGAGTGGCAAATCGGAACTCCGTGTTTCGAGCACACAAATACAAGTCGCTTGGATACTTATTGGCGGTCTCATGTCACTCGGCCCAAATTTTGTCAAAATCCACTTGTCGCAGCTTTTGCTGCTCTGGAAGAATGCCCTTCCAAAGCCTTTGGCAAAGGACAACACGTCATCGAGAAGTCTTTTGGAGGCATGTTTCCTGACCAATGTCAGAGAGTGCGCATTGGGCTCGATTCTTGCCTTTTTGCAGTTCAATAGTCGCCTGTTGACGGTAGACGTGTCGAAACGCATCGCTGCCATGTTGCAGAGCACAACAGCGTTTTTGCGGACACTGCCCCAGAAGAAAACGACGGATGACGTTTCGCAAAGACTGACGCCGGCGTTGCAACTCCAGGATCTAGAACTCATGGTTCAGCGCCGCGTGTTGCAGTGCTACACAAAACTCGTGAACCAGAGTCCTGCCGGCGGCAGTGAGGCATTGTTGCAGTCTAACCTCTTGACTGCGGCTGTTTCCCTGTTTGCGGATCCTGAAAACTATGCCGGCAATTCACTGAGCGCATCCATTGCTAATGCCGCCGGTACCTTTGAATCGGTCTGGGAGGTGGGAGATAATTCTGGTTTCGGGGTGACTGGTCTCGTCAATGGCTTCAGAGTCGAGAGGCTTCCTGGTGAGCAGGACAATTCCGCTGACCAGCCCGCGTCAGATCAGGTAGATCCCGAGGCCTTCATCGATGACCTTCTGAGGTCTCCGGTTTGCCCGTCCCTCGAGCACGATGCCGCGATGCTTTACGTGAGCGATGCTAGTGGGCCGGGTGCACTACCGCATCCGCCGGCTACAGAGGTGATCAACATGGCTATCCAACTGTTTGCCTTTGTATTTCCCCTGACACCTGCCAAGGTTCAGGAAAGCATTCTGGAGCAAGTCGCAACATTCATGTCAGCAGGAGTACTGCAGCGTGATCCGGGTCGCAAAGCCGCCATGAACGTCAACATCGCCACTGCCCTCCTATATAGCTTGAAAGTTGCCTCGCGAGAGACGACGTCTCCTCCTGGCGACATCACAAATCTCGCGGTAGAGAAGCTCTTGCAAGAGGTCGTGCGAGGATTTGTGCTTGACCCAGACCAATACATCCGCAGCCTCGGGTATGCCACGATTGCAAGACTGTGCAATACATGCGGCAATGCCTTTACCAACGGTGAGATCAAGCACCTTGTCGACACAATTGTCAGCAATCGTGAACCCAGCGCGAGAGCTGGGTGCGCCATGTCTTTGGGGTGCATCCAGGCCAAACTTGGAGGCATGGCTGCTGGATATCATCTCAAAACAATACTCGGGATACTCATGTCGCTCTGCAACGATCCGCACCCGACGGTGCATTACTGGGCTCTCGAGGCGCTGTCCCGGGTAGCAGACGCAGCTGGCCTGGGATTCGCCCCCTATGTGTCGAGTAGCCTGGGAATGCTGACGCAGCTCTACCTCTCGGATACACACCACCCCGAAGTCTCGTCCGCCATCTCGATGAATCTGGAAATGGAGCTTTCCACGGTCGGCGCCATCACGCACTGTGTTGACTCGATGATCAATGTCCTGGGCCCGGATTTGCAAGATGCCACAAAGTCGCGAGAGCTCATCCTGACCCTAACAGGCCAGCTTCAGGACGAAGACGACGTCGATGTTCAGCGCGCCAGCCTGAGCTGCCTGGAGCACCTCTCGCTCTATGCTCCTGGCAACATGGTCTTTGCCGACTACGTAAAGCTATTGCAGAAGTACCTCAATTGCGACACGGCATCGTTGCGGGACGCTGCAGTGGACGGTCTGTACAACCTGATGAAGCGAAACTCTCAAGACGTTTTTGATGCTGCACATCCCGGGCTGGAAGATCAACTTTGGCTTGTTCTTGACTCATGCCCGAGCCATGATGGAATTCGCAACATCATTCGCAACTGGGTCAGGCAGTCGTGTCTGAGCGACACGGCCTCGTGGCTTCAGCGGCTCCAGAATGTGCTCAAGATGACGAGAAAGAAGGTTGTCGAGGAAAATCGTGCTGGTACGTCTAAACCCAATGGTGGCGTTGACCTGCAAGACGAAGAAGTCGCTGGCTTTGCCGGGGCAGCAAAGGACGACAAGGAGCAGGTCGCAAGCTCCGAGGTGGAGCCGTTGCGATGGCAAGTCCGGACCTTTGCCATGAGCTGCCTGAATGAGATATTCCTTCTCATCAACAAGGATATTGCCACCAATGGTGTATCACCGGCACAGGCGGCACTGCAGGCACGTATTGCCGACGTTGTGCGCATGGGCTTCTCTGCGTCGACATCCAGTGTACTCGAGTTGAGAATCTGGGGCCTAAAGATCATTGGGGCGGTTCTTCGCATGTTTGGAAAGACTCCAGATCCCGACTTTGAGGAGGCCATGCTGCTCGAGCAGTACCAAGCACAAATCAGCTCGGCCCTGACGCCTGCCTTTGCGGCCGACTCGTCTCCCGAATTGGCCTCGGAAGCTGTAAACGTCTGTGCTGCATTCATATCGACTGGAATTGTCACGGATGTGGATAGAATGGGTCGTATTCTCAAGACACTGGTGACGGCGCTGGAGAACTTCTCCAAGGAGTCGGAGCACGCGGGGATTGGCGATCTGCAGGGTCTGAGCTCTAATGCTCAGATCATGGTCAAAATGTCCGTCTTCTCTGCCTGGGCCGATCTCCAGGTGGCCAGCCTGGAGCAAAAGTACTTGTTGAACGTCTTGAAGCCCCATATAGGCACGCTCACCCCTCTCTGGCTAGCTTCTCTCCGGGAGTTTGCTCGTCTACGATTTGAACCAGACATCTCCATGACTCTTGGGCCGCCGTCCCTCTCGGGCAGCCTTGACACCATATACGCTGCCTTGAACCGCGAAACGCTGTTGAAATTCTATCAGGACTCGTGGCTGAAGCTTGTTGATGCCATTGCAAGTCTCATTGAGCAAGACAGCGACTTTGTGTTTGACGCACTTGACGGCAAAGAGATTGAGGGACCGTCTACCAATGGTCAAGCCAAGGGTCCGGATATCAACTACCGCGACGAACCCGTGGCCTTCTTCTTTGTCCTTTTTGGCATTGCGTTCGAGGCATTGGCAACGCGCCCCGGCCAGACAGACTCGTTGGCAACTCATGAACAGACGCTGGAAATCCTCCAGGCACTGAAGAAGATACTCCACCCTAGCGTCTCGGGTCATGCCATATATAGAGAAGCAATCTTCTCCGAGACCATGGACCTGCTCGACCGCCTTGTGCTGACGGAAGGCCTCGATGTGCAAGGCGTCATTGTGGAAATTGCCAGCGCCCTCTGTGTAGCCCATCCGTCGGCGAGGAAAAAGGAACAGCCCGACAGCGGAGATCTCTCGGAGGATATCGAACAGCTGTTTGAGCTAACGCGCATCATTGTCCTTGTCCTCTCGGGGCTTCTCCCCAATTTGACGGAAGCTCAGCAGACGGCTCGGCATCAGCTGACTGAGGAGGCCGTACTGCTCATCCGGTCGGCGCTAGGTGCCATTGTCGATGCGGCCGAGGTGTTCCCAGCCATCATCAAGACGGACCTACACGCTTGTATAATCCACATCTTTGCGACGGTGCTGGCTACGCCGTCTTGCCAGGAAGTCATTGTGCCTCAGGCTCTGCCCGAGCTAAAGCGCTTCATGACGAGTATATCCGGCGGCAGCACGCCGGCCGCGGCAGGCAACAATGACAGACCTCATTCCGCCACCCAGCTGCAGGGTTGCTTGCGTCGTTTCCTGTCCATCTACCTCAATGCCCAAAAGCGTGAGGCACCAACCTCACTATTGTGCGTCAAGAATTGCCTGTTGGCTGTGACCATTCTATTTACCGGCGGCCAAAATTGTCTGGCAGCCAATGATCCCGTCGTCATTCGCTTCTTGGATGAGTTGATGGATTGTCTGTCGGATCGAATGGTGAGTTTTGTCTGTTCCATTGCAATGCTGTCTATTGGATTCTTTTTTCTTTATAGTACCAGACCACACACATTAGCGCATTTGCTGACCATGACATGATGGTAATACAGACGGCTAAGATCGCCGCCAATTGCGTCCGATCTCTACTGCTACAATCGTCGCCAACGCCAGCAGACCAATCCATTACCCGCTATCTGCTCCCACGTCTCGTCGCCTTTGTTACTGCGACGGAGCCCGAGGATCCCGAGAATGCGCGTCGTCTTATTGCCCACACGTTGACACAGTATGTCGCCAGTGTGGACAATGACCATGCTCAGATTGTCATGGCAGTTGTGGCGCCGGCGCTCCTGTCGCGCGCTTCTAGCGAGGGCATGGAAGTGCATCGCGAGACCAGCGCAAGGCTTCTCGAAATGGCATCGGCGGACCCTGCCGCTTTCAGGGGCGTCGTGGCTGCCATGAGCGAGGGACAAAAGGCGTTCATGGAGGAAGTGATCAAGTCGGGACGCGCGACTAGCGACAGCAGCAAGACTTCCACTGGCAGTACCGGGCAACCCAGCATTGCCCTCAAGATGGACTTTGGCTCCTAAGGCATATTCGCTGCCTCGAGTGCATAGAGTCATGAAGCCGCGTATAGGTAGATCATCTGGCTAGTTTAGCTGGTGTATTGTAAAGACTAGCGAATATGACTTGAGCTCTGCGAGATGAATATCCATCGATAGGAAAGAAATACACATAGATATACTTTTAAAGTGACTTGGGCCTGCATGACTCTCTGAAGACTTCCAGTCCAGGGAAACCCTCGGATAAGCTCCCTGGACGGACGGAAGCGCTCTTCTTGTCTAGCTCTGTGAGAAATCTGGTCTTTTTCAAGGGCTTTGGCGTGTGATTGACATAACTTGGGGGCTTCAATGATTCTTTGAGTGGGTTTATCTTGAAGGGCTAAATAGATGTCTCGCCAGATAGTGGTTGGATACAGGACAAGTCCATAGATTCATCTTTCCCCCTGGTTTATTCGCAGTGTGTGTAGCTGGAAGATGTGCTATGCTGCAGACGCATTGGAATCACTTGCCCGAGGATGGAGTTTCCAAACAATGCCCATCCCGGTTTTCTTCTTGGACTTTCGTTTATATACTAGTACAATGTTTATGAGCCCAGCTAGGCCGCCGCAATGGTTCTTCACAAGTACGGTGGACTTGAACCTGATTTCGATGAGGGCCTTTGTCGCTATAGTCGCTTGTGCCTCCTTTATTCTTTTCCAGGTCGTTGTGCCTGGTTCGACTTTGGACTGACAGCATCCATGCTACCAGACTGTTCGAGTATTGCCGCAGAGCCAGGTGTTTGATCAATTCGCGGCGTCTTGCGATATGAGCCGCGGAAGGAGATTTATACACAATTCCTTTAGTGGTACCCTCTCGATAGCATCAGTAGGTTGAGTGTGCGCTGGCTGACCGAGCAACAGAGACGAATCGCCGCGGGCAATCTGTGAGTGGATATTGGGGCCAGATGATGATTCGCATATGCAACAATACTCTTCGAGCATGGTTGCGGAATGCTGGACGTGAGCAGCAGTGAGCTTGCCGTCTAACAAGGGGGGCTCTAAGCAGCTAAAGGTTGTCGTCTGCTGGCAACCACAGGCGTACAGGTAGCACACTGACCAACACATGCTCACAACCGCAACGAGCATAGACGGACAGATGTGATGATTCTCATGCCCGAGTTGATAGGCCAGGCCAGGGCTAGATCAGTAGAGAAGAGTGGAAAGAGCCAGATTGGGATATAGGCGTGAAGAGGTATACTAGGCTTAGGCAGGCATGGATAACAAACGTGCGAGGCAGTGAGACAAGTAAGGAAGAAGAGGAAGAGGAAGAAGAAGAAGAAGAAGGAGAGTGTCGTATCATTGAATGACTCCGTATTCCATTCATGTGGCCAAATCGTTCCTGTATGTGTATGCAGGCACTCATTGTTCTTTCCCTCAAATTTTAAATGATCTCCTTGAACCCCAACTCACTTTCTCCCGCTCTTTCTCTCTTTCACACATCTCCTTCCTCCTTTCCTTTTTTTTTTTTCAAACCTCCTGGTCTTGCTTCTTCCGATGATTCGCTGGTCGCACCTTCCTGCCTCGGGCTTTTCATTGATAGGTCCGCAACATACCCAAATGGTCAAGGCAAGAGCAACCTGAGGATGAGGCAGACCTCAGTTTGTCCGACTTTGACTGCATGTAGCGAGTCCGAGAAAGAGAAGGAAGATAGGGATAGTAAACAAGGAGTGGTAGAAGTTGAGGGTATGCAAGGGGTCAAAAGCAGACAGGACTTTCACAAGGGGAAAGAAACCGACCATCTGGAGGTCCAACTGGGGTTTCAACGACTCAGCAAAGAGATGAGAGGCAGAAGCTATCATTTGATCATCACAACACACACAAGGCTAGCTCAGGTCGGCTCTCTCTACCTTATACACTACTACCAACCCAGGCCCTTTTCTTTTCTTGGCCCAAGACGTCAAAGTTTGCGTGCAACTGGTGCCATCATCGCCTTTCCTTTCTAATGCCAACTTAATTTGCTAGTGATTTCAGTAGCAGCTTCACCTCGTCGCTGTAGTTGTTGTCGTCGTCGTCGCCGTCGTTGTTGTTGTTGTTGCCGTCATCGTCGCCGTCATAAAATCATGGCACGCAGCCTAGTTGCTCAGTCCGCTTCACCCGCACCAAGCTTCATCGTTGGTTGACAGGGAGTGGAGGGTTCATTTCCCATCCATCTGCCCTTGCCCTCCCCGTACACTTGCGCTCAGCGCAGTCGATTCACCCTCAGCCGCGAGAGAGACTAATCAGCCCGTCCGCCACTCCTCCTTCGATCGCTGTGCTTGTCAACTCTGTTCGTGTCGGTCGAGGCTGCTCCGTCCCCCCACAATATGAGATTGGCAGTGTAGTCAGACGCTTATCAAGAGTTCTATATTTGCGAACCATTTCCCGTCGAACCTGTAGACGCTCAAAGGGCAAATCCTCCTATTAGACGGAATACATGTTAGTTTCGACACAGGTATCGAACAAGGGTTGAGAACCAAGAAGAAAGAAAAAAAGAAGAAGAAGAAGACAGGAGTGAAAAGCAACGTCTGGCAAACACACCCCTGCCCAGACAGACATATTGCTAATCAATCATGATGCTAAGCAGCACCGGTCACTAACCTGACCCGTCCGTAGCTTGTAGCCAGCAAGTCCAAGCCTGAGCCGCAGCACCTCGGCATGCTGACGTGCTTCAGAGCGCGTTATTGTTGGCCGACGCGGCAGTCGTGGCGGCGATGGTGCCAGTGTGTCCGTATCCGCCTCCGCCTCCGCCTCCACATCCGTTGCGCACGTTGCCAGAGACGTATCCACTGTCGAATTATCGAATATGGAAGATGGCTCTGGGGACACAGAGCAAGTCTCGCGATCTCGACTAACTGGACCGCCAGTGCTTTCATCGCTTGTGGTCACCACCATTAATGACGACGCCGCCGCTGCCGCCGCCGCCGATCCGCGTTGCCTCTTTTTTACTGCTTCTGCTTCGTCTGCCACAGCTGTTGTACTTTTCCTTTTGCCGCTATTGCTGCTACTTGAGCCGTGTACGTCATGCGATACCGGTATTTTGACCTCTGATGGCTGCGGCGGCTTGAGCGATGTTATTGGAGACTGCGCATTGTTGTCGAGGGGCGCCAATGCCCGTCGCTTGCCAGGAGACACATTCATGCTGCCGCCGAATGGGTAGAATGAAAGGGCCCGGATCCTCGTGGATTGAATAGGTCGTCTGCGCAACAGAATTACTGCCAACGTCCAAATGTAGTGGATGACAAATCGGTCGGTCGTCGATGGGGCTTTGGCTGCGTTGGACTACTCTGGTAGAAGCTGATGCGATCGTGACAACTTCCTGCTGAAAGTTTTGGAAAGCGGAAGACGGTCGGGGAAATACAAGAATAATTCAGTAGTACTTGCTGTGCATATGTTGTTTAACTGACCAAGAAAACATAAAGTACGAATGTATGTATATAGCTTTCTATTTTACCCAGGAGCAGGCAGTTGAGGTTAAGAGCGAACTAGGCGTGCTAATTGATTATATATGGAGATGTCGCGTCTTTCCCAGGCGCGTCATACATAAAAATACGCTGGTCACTATTATTACATTTATGCACTATTTACTTTTTGCCATTTTCAGCAAGCGCGCCTATATCATCCACACCAAGGCACAATAGTTGTTCAAAACATCAAGAATCAATAATAACGGCCCTTGTGTATACATGTGGGCAATCCATCAAATAAGAGCACCTACTTCATTTCAAGAGGACAATATCATATAAAGGGAAAAAAAAAGATTTCTCAAGACCATCACCCAATGTGTCTGTAATGTGAAAAAAAACTGCAGTCGCTATCATAGCTCCTATTTTCCCGGGTATCATCATTATTGCTTTGCCTCCCACCGAACACGTGCATGGCGAAAACTGAGCCGCCCGAATATCCCACCGTACGGGGGATATTGCGTCCATGCTGAATCAACGAACCTCATTTGCGTCCACCCCAAACTCCAAGACAAAACACAAAGATAAAACAGAATCTCACGCTGACAAACGCCCCGTCACCCTCATGTTGGCCGCCAACTCAGCCTTGCGCCCTTCCCTCTTTAAATTTTCATATGCTGACATGAACGTTTATATATCATATAGCATCCATCACGCTCGCCAGATTTCCCTGCACATATTGTACAAGCCTCGACCTCACCCTACCTCCCCCTTCCACCCGATCCCCATTGAAGGTACAGTAATGATGTCGGCATTAAGTCGTCATCGGGGTTGGGTCCCACGAGAACATGCTGGTGTCTACCGTATAGGGCTTGTCAAAATCGACAGGAAATTCGTCCCAGGCTAATGGTGGTTCAGACATGTCCATTTCTGCGCCAGATCCGAGAGTAAACCCGCTCCCACCAAAAGGCTGCCATGTATCAAAGCCCATGTCAAGTGTCACATTCAACGCAATACCTTCCGAGACGTCGCTGTTGGGCTCTGAGGATGCGCTGTCCTTGCTTGATTCTGGTGTGTCAAGTGGTGACAAGGCTCGGTAAACGGCCATGTTCGATATCGCGCCGCCACCGCCGCTTTCCAACCCTCCCAGATAGTGAGATAAGTTTTGCGGATCCATGGTGCCAAATTGCGGCAGCCCTGCCGATAGGGTCGGTTGTGTCGTGGTGTCGTCTTCCCCGTGGGCCGCTGGGCCATTCAAACCAGCTGGCTTCACCCCCAAGACGTTGCTGGTCATGTCCTTCGCAGCATCTGCCGAACCGGCTGCAACCTCCTGGCTTTTCGTTGATGGGCCACGGGACATTGATACGCCAACTGGGGTCTGACCAGACCGTGGCGGAGCATTCATCGGGGTCGCCGTCGTAGCAATGGCAGGGTCGTGCTTGGGTTGACCATTGACATCAACTCCGAGCGCATCGCCAACTGCCCCCAACAGAAACTTCTCCGGATCCTCATGAGGCTTGACGTGCTCTTCCTGTATATGCGCACGACGTGCTTCTTCCGTCAAAAAGGCGAAACGGCTTGCTTCGCAGTCCAGCTCCGGACAGGGGTATTGTGGCTCCACTGGCTTGTCTTTCTTGGCCTCCAGAGGAGCTTGCTTATTTAGCTGAGGACTGTTACCGCTCGCACCTGAACCGTGACCATGCTTCCGCCTCTTGTTCGGTAGCGTCAAATCCATGTGAGCCCCATTGGCATTGCTATATGTTGGCACGCCGTGTGGCGATGGAGCAGAGGGGATTTGAAAGGGTGGCTCCTTGGACGTAGGTGCAGCAGGCGGCCCTCCGGACCTGCTATTGGATCTGACATGCTTGTTGTGCTTCTCTAAATTTGTCGCGCTCAGTGGCGTGGGTTGCACTACCGGTGTTGCAACCGGAGCTGGCGGACCCTGGGCATGATTCGAATCCGAGGCGCCTTGGGCGTTCCTCTGTCCTGCTTGTGCAGCACTGTGAAGATCCTTGCCCATAGAAGCCAACAGCAACTTGGCTTCCTCAATATAGGCCCGCTGAATTGTGAAGACTTCCTTCGGCTGCGATGCAGTCTCGCTATCTTTAAATTGTTGGTGCAGGCGAATGCGCTATCGCGAATTAGTAAAGTTAAGTCATGCAACATATCCTCATCCAGATTTATAGACTTACAGTGACAAAATACTGTCTCGCACGCATATCGTCATGGGTGAGACTGTACCATTTGGTCAGTAGTTTAGCGACCTTGCGTATCTCGCCCAGCATATGCTGAGCATCCCGAGTCATTTCCATGAGCTGCTGTGGGCTCATCGGTACATCTGGAAGAGTCTCCTCCCTGCACTGGCGTGATGCCTCGTTTGAAATAGTCCTCAGACGCTCGATATCCTGGTTTTGTGGCGCCGCCTGGGCCTGGCGAGCTTTCAAGAATTGCTCATACTTCTGTCTTTGTTCTGGTGACATTGCCGCAAGCTGAGCCGGCGTGATTCTAGGAGGACCTGTTTGCCCTGGCTGTGAAGGTGGTCGTTGGGCGGCCGCGGGTGTTGAATTCGTTGTGTCCACATCATCGCTGCCTCGCTTCGCTGGTCTTTGAGGAATAGACGAAGCATTTGGTTGGGGCGTCGGTCGATTTGCACTGACTGGCTTTGAAGGCTTCGCAGGTGCAGCTGATACGGACGACTCTGCAGTGGTGCTGGGAGGCCGTTGCGGCGCTGGGGGTGCTGCCGCAGGGACCTGGACCGGCGGCACTGGAGGAATTTGCGAAGGCTGTCCGGGCTGTCCAAGATGACCTACTTGTCCTGGCTGGTTTTGTGCCATTGGTTGTTGTGGTTGTTGTTGTTGTTGTTGTTGTCGTGGCGGCATAAGTCGATTCCTTAGCTGGTGCTGCTTGACCTGGAGGAGATAATGTCTGACATCCTCCTCTTTCCAACCCTTGAATTTTTCGCTGGCTTGACGTGCACTTTGTATCTCCTGCGGTGAGATTGTCACGTTTTGAAGAGCCTGCTGTATGGCAGCGTTCGCATTATGTGGTTGCACCTGGCCGCCCATCGGCCCTTGAGGACCTTGAGGTTGGGTGCCAGGGGGCAAATGAGCTCCTCCGCCGGCTTGGACTCTCTGGGCATTGACCATCCTTTGAAACTGCATTTGCTGAAGGGAAAGAATCTTGTTTTGAGCGACGGGGTTCGCATTGTTCTGTATCATCCATTGCTTGAGCTGACCCCATTTCTTAATTGCGGGAGGCAGTTGCGGAATTTGTGCTGCGACGGCTGGGGGGAGGTCCACAGCATCCATGAATGCAGCAGCACTGCTGGCGTCTACTGGCATAGGAGGCTGCCCTGGTGCCGTGGGACGCATCCGATTCAAGTGCTGCTGCACCAGCGTAGGATTCTGCGAGTTGCCTCCAGGCATATTACCACCAGGCTGCGGTGTCATGTTGCCGCCAGGTGTGAATTGTGCCATGGGATTCCCCTGGCCAAATTGGCCAAGCTGAGCCGGCGCCTGCGGTTGGTTGGCCATCTGTTGTCGGTTGTTCGCCATGAGCCATTTGCCAAGGACTTCATTTTGCTTCTCAGGTGGTAACATGCGAAGAGTTTGCTGCTGATCAGGGCCCAGGTTGCGCATCATGATTGCCATCAGGTTATTCCTGTTAGGCATTTGTTGACCGGGCTGCATACGTGGGTTCCCTTGGTTGAGCTGCATGTTCATGCCTGCTCCCATGTTAGGATTCCCTTGGGGCATTTGCTGTCCCATTGCCACGGGGGGTCGCTGGACCGGTGCATTGAGAGTGTTCATGCCAGGGCTCTGCGAGATCGCGCCAGGCCCGCCGAGACCCCCAGGTTGACCTTGCATCTGTTTCGCCTGAGCCTGGGCGCGGATCGAGGCCTGTGTCTTTTGGGCTGCCTGATCCATTTGCATTTGCTGGTTTTGTTGCATGTTCAGCGGCGGTTGCTGCGGGCGACCAGCTTGACCCGTTCCCTGTTGAACCCCAGGCTGACCGGGAGCAGGAGCACCTCCCACTGGCTGAGGAGTAGCATTGCGACCAGCAGCGCTTGCGGGCACGACCATTTGGCCTGCTTCCTGAGCCATCATGCCGGCCTTTTGCTGGTTCATAAGTTCAACATTGGAGAAAGGGCCCAGATCCCCATTAGCTGTGGCTTGCCCAGCTTGCTGTCCACCAGCATTGGCAGAGCGCTGCTGCTGCTGTTGTTGTTGTTGCGCCTGCTGTTGCGCCTGCTGCTGCTGCTGCTGCACCTGCTGCTGTTGCGCTTGTTGTTGCGCTTGTTGCTGTTGTGCTTGCCGTTGTTGCGCCTGCTGCTGAGCCTGGATTTGCATAGGATTCATTCCACCATTCTGAGGCGCGTTCATTTTTTGTAGGATCTGAGACACCAAGGTTTGTTGGATGTAATAAAGTGCCGCATCTTGTCCCTTGGAGTTTAGCACGTGTATCTGCTGTGGGTTGAGCTTTTGCATCGCCAATTGACGGTAATGGTTCTTCTCCGCCTCGCTTAGGCTGTTGAATCTGTTGATGGCCGCCTGCTGCAGCCGCTGCCTTTCCTGGGGAGGGAGGTTGTTGACAGTCATGTTTCCTCGACGCATTTGACCTGGGCCCATCTGCGTTGGCTGCGGTGGTTTCGCGCCCATGGGGAGTACGCCTTGATTAGGCATGCCCATCCCCGCCTGCTGGGGCTGGCCAGGAATGGGAGATGCCTGCATCTGTTGTTGCAGATGCTGAAAGCCCTGCTGTGGAGTCTGGCCCATTCGCATTTGTGGCGGTATCATGCCTGGCTGATTCATCATGGGTCCTTGCGGATTTTGTGCGCGTCCTTGCATCTGTGCAGCTTGTTGCTGATTCATGGTGTTTTGCAGGTTCATTTCGTTGGACTGGCGTTTCAGAAAAAGTTCCTGCAACTTGGACTGGATCTTCTGATCATATACTTCCTGTGAAACTGGTAAGTAAGTGACCAGAGCATTATGACTTGGTTTTCTTTTGCAAGAGCTGGGACGGACGCACCTTGGTTGGTGAGTGCAGAAAGCAGTCTCTCTCAAAATTGATGATCATGCCCATGGTCTGATTCTGATCCGTCTGCGGATTGGCGAGGAAGGTGTTGGTCAGGCTAGTAAAAGATCAGTAGAAGAACGCAAGTGACAGGGGTACCGAACTCACAGATTACCAGCATTGGTAATGCGATGTTGAGGTGGTAAAGCTGCCTGCCAGCCAGATGGGGGTGGTGTATTCTGCTGCTGCGTCATGATGATGCTCATCAGCGTGTTGAGCATAGTCTGCTGCGGCATGCGTGGCCGCATTGGCTGCTGCATCATGGGCATTTGGCCAGCCATGGCAGCAAGATTTAGCAGCGTGAGTTAGCTTTGCTGGGAGCGGTGGTGATCTGAATAGACAGCAGGTGGAGCTGCGGAAGAAGACAAAGAGCCTCTCGAGCGCGCCGAAGTCAGGCTGTATGATGCCTTCGGTATTTCAAATGACATCCATATAGAGCAGTCCGCTTGAATTGCCAGAGGGACCGTGGTGACAGATGCCTGAGACGATGACAGGCTTGGTCAAGAATCGGGACGCGGGGACTGCCGCAATGATTCGTGTTCAACGACTGGTCTCGCGCGGACGCGCCTGCGGCTCTCAGTATGGACGTCTGCCCGTTGAACGTCGTAGCCAACAGGCCAGGGACCACCGAATTAAGAGAAGTCGAAGCGACTGAAGGCTTTGTTCAGCGAGGCACAGAAGAGACAGGAGTTGATGGGAGCGTCAACATTCTCTGCTTGTCGGGCGACACTGTTAATGAGTAGCGGCAAGAAAGGGTGCTCGTGTTCGATGTGGCCGTCGTTGGTGATGGTAGTGACCGTTTTCGTCGTCGTCGTTATCGTCGTCGTCGGCAGCGGCGGCGTACTACAGCTCGTGAAGCGCGTGTAGAAGGGAAAGCAGTGCAGATCAATTTCGAAGAAGAATGCTACCTAGCGCTCAAGTGGACCAAGGTGAGTTGGGTAGGGTGGATGAGTGGGTGCCAACTGTGACTGTGGTTTGCTCGAGACAGGGTCGTCGCGGGGGGCGGGGAGCGCAGAATGGCCTTGCGTCGTCTTGCGGGCGAAGCAGCGCTTTGGGCGTAACGGGAAATCAGTCGACGGCGGGCAACGAGGCAGTAAAGCAGCAGCTATATTCACCAATATGTTGTATCGGGACAACTCGTCTCGTTTGAATTTCGTGTATATGCGTTTGTTCGTTTCTTGTCGGAAGGTGAGAAGAAATGGTGCCTAGAGATGTTGTGTGGTTTGTGGCATGTAGGCAGGTAAGGCATTGGGGGGAGGGAACTTGGGTGAGTAAGTTGATGGGCAAGCAAGTGAGGTGCGGACGCAGAGCCCGGCATGGTTGGAAGTACAAATGGGCGAACCAGCGTGGCCCAGGTTGTCAAGGGTGGCCCAGCAAGGCGCTACACTACGTACTGCAGCAGGGACGCTAGTAGGTAAGTAAGTAAGGTAGGTGCACATTTATGTAGGTTCAAAGTTGGGATCTGGCACTGGACTGGGCTAGGTGACCAGGGTTTGGACAAGGCCCCGAAAGACTAATGTGGGCGCCACCCTACCCAATCCCCCCCTGCCAGAAAAACACCCCCCTGTCTGCCTGTCGAGGGTGCCGAGCTAGAGGAGGGCCAAGCAGAAAGAGAGCCTGGTGAGGATGAATGAGTGGACGTGTGTGTGTGTTGGGTGTGTGGGAGAGAGACGAGGAGGAGAGAAAGGTGAATACAACATTAATCATTCAGTCCACGAGATTCGCAGACGGACTCGGGGCATTGGAACAGTGCTTAGGTTTTTCAGTCAATTTGCTAATGCCCTGCAAGATCAGGCTCATATGGGAAATTCTGATGTAACAAAGTCTACGGATACATACAGTTTTGGCATTCCATGTACGTACAGATGAATGAATCGGTCAATATCCATGTCCTCCTGATCACTAGGTAGGTACACTAAACGCCAAGCTGCCGGCACACACACACACACACACACACCACACACCACACCACACCACGCAGAGACAAGCTAATAAGCAACCATGCGTGGATACCTACTTGATTCCCAATAATAACGGGATACACATCGTAGCGACGAGAGCTTTTGATTTAGGCCGTTATAACAGGAAGGCAGGCAGTTTGTGTTCCCAGCATTGAAAGCTATCAACCAGTCAAGGTCTGTCTACATTCAATCCATTGCGCAAAACCCTAGTTGAGCCGGCTTGTTGTTGAATTTGTTTCGCCATTGAAGCATTGTCCAAAGACGCCTTACCCATGTATGTTACGGTAGGGATCATTTCGTGCAAAAATCAAATTCACCACTTCGTAATATGGTGACAGCTTTGGTAGCGCGGAAACAACCACTTTCTTCGAGAGCCTCTCGTATCCCAATAGTACGTACGATCCAAATTGTAAAGTGTATGTGTGTTCCCTGTCACAGTTGGCGGTCCCCGTCTGGGAGCAGGTTGGCACCTCAATTGGCAGGCTCTCCATAAGGAGGGCTGGAGGATGCCAAGAAGATCAGATGAGTTTGACCGGGATGATATTGGCTGACGAATGCCCATCTCCAATTGTACATGTCTACAGTATACATTGTCTACATTGATATCTGCTCCGTGAGCTTCATGACTATATAGACCGGGAGGTGATGGAGGCAGGATCTTAGATAGAGAGGTGTGAGAATGCCGTCTTTGTGCAGAACAATAGCTGTCTGCGTACCCGGTCATTAAGAGCAAGTGAAGTCACGACTTGTCCACGGCCAGGTACACACGTCAAGGCAATGTAGGTACGTAGCTGCTAGTTCGTCGGCCGGGTACGTAGTGCGTGTATGGTGTGTATGTGCCAGCTGGTGCGTAGCCCTGGGGGTTTTTCGTACAATGCCAAGTCACAGGTATCAGGACCCGCCGCCCATCACACTCCCTCTACATAGGAGGGTCCAGTACTTCGTAGATCAGGGCGCATTTACCCTTATTAGACGAATGGCTTGATCGTGATTAACAGTGCTATCTCTCTGGCGAGTCTAGTTGATTGATCGACCATCCCATCTTCCCCTCGAAAACGGGTCGCATGAAGACATGCTACATATGTATGAACTCGCTTGCCAAGTGGTTATGTGTATTTCGAGTCGAGGGACTACAGGATGTCGCGGTATGCCTATTTTCCACGGGCTCATGACCGATTTGTCGTCCACTCTGTGATGTTGAACTCTGTGGATCGTGGCTTCGACGGGCCCAAATTAGGTTTTAGAACGTGGAGGGCCAGGGCGAGGGTGGTTCTGTTGACATATTTCTACGCACCTGCTTCGCTGCCTACTTCCAGCCAAACCGGCGCATGAACTGTGGTCATAGATCCGTCGTCAAATAAGAAACGGAATGTAGAAGACACTTTCAAAGTGTGAAAAGTCGATGGTCGCGGTCAGTATCAGGATGCATGACGATGACAATACTCTGCTCTAAATGGACGCACCTTGGTTAGGTCATCTGGACAAGTAAAGGATGAGCCACGCTAATTGTAAGTAGACAGAAATCAAAGATTACATATGTACGCAAATCCCCGGTGCATCAATTGGTGATCGGTATGCCGATTTTCTTTTTGCTCAGGTAAGTAAGGACCGCCTCTCCTTGTCCCGTACTCTGTATGTACTCCGGCACGCTCCATTTACACACATTATACACTGTTGGTTAAAACAGTGCAAGAACCAGACAACGGAGAATTTCAAGAGAGCGGGCGATGATGGGGCATTCAACGGCGTCGTCTTTTCTGCCCTAAATCGGCCCCGTAGACACCGTACACAATAGAAGGACAGCACCAACACCAGGTACAACGCTTTTGAAAAGCTAGCGTTGGGGGTTCTGGTGTTGCCATTTTCAAGCTAACACGTCCTGCGATCAAGTCGAATATAGTTAAAGCAAGCATGAATACCAGGTTATTAGACCTGCCTAACCTTACATTTTTTCAGGTTTTGGCAGTAAATGGAATACACACCTTAACGTATATACGAGGTAGGTATGCTGTGCTCAAATACATTTCGTGATGTTCACAATGTTGCATTTATATCAACCTGTGCCTGAAAGTTATGCCAGTCGGCAAGCAGGACAGTATTACCCAGACATATACCTTGGCTCCTGATATAATTGTGCAATGCCTGAATTCGATGCGATGAATATTTTACACGTTGCAAGATACTAGGTAAGACTACGAGTCATTTTTTTGCAAATTCTCGAAGTCGCTCGAGAGTCGAGGCAACCTGCAAGCCATATACATGCACGGAATATAGTATTGAAGGTTTGCAATGGCGGCATCTGGACCCCTACTTGCTTAGCGCAATTGTCGCGCGACAAGCGTGTAGACCGCCCGCTGCCTCCCATGTCAATTCTGGCTCCCTCAGCATCCGTGGATATTCATATTTTTCCTGTGGTCGAATCCTTCGATATTATCGAAACCCAAGACAATAGTGATCAAAGCGTCTTGTGATCTGATAGACGCACTGACTATCAAGATGGCCAGATATGGACCTCTACCTCGACACAATCATGGCTTCTTATGTGCAGATACGTTCTAGGCACAACGCTGTTAGATGTTTTATACAAGCTGACGCTTCAGGAGAATAAAAGCTACTGTTGATTATTGTGTACAGCCGTTGAGGGCGAAGACACAGTTCTAAGTCAGAACATATCAACGGTGAAAGGATTCGATCACGGAAAAGCTTGCCTTGCATACGGCAGATGAATCATTTTGCCATCTCAGAGGCCCGCCCCATCGACCACGTCAGTCCACGACAATGCGTAAACAGGCATTGGTGTAGCTTGGCCGTGGTACAAGCGGCCAATCTTGCCAAGGATGCAAGCGAATATCTCTCTACGTATAATATTGCGTAGAATCCAGTCACCGGGCACAAGAATCAGGCGTCCGCGGGGGCGAAGGGCTCAAAAGGCCTCAAGGGCTTTTGGGAGCGCAGACTGCCAAAGACAGCTAACTAGGCGGCTACATTACATGTATCTGCATCGTAGAGAGCGAGGATCGTTTGAACTGGACGCAATGGCTGTCGCCCGGCAGCATTGATATTTGTTATTTCCGGAATATCATCTGCGTCCCCTGCCAGAGAGCAAAGGCTGTCGCGTCATGGGATTCTTCTTCACCAATTCCATATATCAGTATATCAGGTCGTGTTCACCTCTATATATATATGTATTTCTAGCATCCTGGGCACATGAGATCCATCCATATATCTAGTACGAACTACTTTGTACTATTATTGCTACTAACCCATGCCAAGTAGCAAGTATGAATCCAAGGCGACTGGTGCCGTATTCAATTGAGCTACGGTAGGTAGGGTAGGTTCGATTATGGAAAGGAAGAAATCCGACAAGTTTTTGTGACGCTGGCTGCCTTCAAGCTGTGTGCACCTCAAAGCCTTTTCTATTTTCTTCTCTGGCAGTGTCTACGTGGGAAACGTGAGACCATAGCACGACCAATTCGGGTCCTTGAATGAAGATCAACACCTATGACTTCTTACTCTTCGCTGAGAGAGGCCGGTCGAACTCACGTTTCGCCCGTTTTGTTACTAAAACCTAGTCGCGTTGAGATACGAGGTTGAATGAAGCAGAGTAACTACGCCCTCGGCATACCAAGCACACAACGCAAAATTTCAATGACAGGCGAACTTGATTGTAAATTTTCTGCTGCATTCTCTTCTGCAATCACCTACCACTCCAAACTTGAGGTTTTGCCTGGACTGCTTCTATTCACCTACACGCACGTGCTACTCGGTACGTGACCAAGTATGGAGGGACATGCGGACACTAGAATTTCGATAGCTGCGGGCGACCTCGACAGCTCCTCGCCATAATGTGGTGCGCACCCATGTATTCAACTCATCGTTCCCGTCTTCACATACGTACAGATGCATAGACTAAATTGATGTGTGAGTTTCTGTCGAGAAAGCACAAAGAACAACGTATATAATGAGTCAACATCAGGTGAATAAAATAGGTAAATGTATACCTGGGCGAGCCGGGTGTGTACTTTGTTAACGTGATGACATCGAATGCTTTCTCCCTCCGCCTCACCCCACCCGCCACCCTTACCCCGATCCCAGCTACCTACCTATCTTTACACTAGCTGCGGCTAGCTGCCGATATCTGGGCAAGTCCATCGGCCAGCCAGCCAACCAATTCGACGTGATCACCACCGACCAGCCCTCGGCAACGGTTGGACATCAGACCCAAGACCTCTGCAACCCAGGCTCGCCCAGCTGCAAAGCACAGGTTTACTACAGATGCCATTCAAAAGAGGCTCTCCTCTACCGATCTGCAAAACACCTGTACTGAGCGTGTCTTATCTTCTATCTTGCAACGCGCGACCAACGCTTCGACTTCAAGCCACGATTCCATTTGCTCGCTTCCGTTCGACAACAGTCGTCAAGATGGCTCCTCCCCAGTCCGCTCTCGACTTCCTCGAGTTCGTCAATGCCTCGCCTACCCGTCAGTTACTCCCAATCTATAGCGCCCGTTCCGTACTATCGCTCTCCAAATCATGCTTTTTGCGGCTGGCTGGCCGATTGACTGACTGACTGACTTGTTTTGCACTGTTCCAGCCTTCCATGCCGTTCAATCCGCCATCGCCCGCCTCGACAGGGCTGGCTTCGTCAAAGTCAAGGAACGCGAGAATTGGTCAGCCACCCTCAAGCCTGGCGGCAAGTACTACATGACTCGCAATGGGTCGACCATCGTAGCCTTTGCCATTGGACACAAATGGAAGCCTGGCAATCCCATTGCCATGGTCGGTGCCCATACGGACTCGCCTTGCCTCAGAATCAAGCCTGTGAGCAAGAAGAGTGGCGTTGGTTTCCTCCAAGTTGGCGTCGAGACATATGGCGGGGGTATATGGCATAGCTGGTTTGATAGAGATCTTAGCATCGCCGGCCGTGTCCTGGTCAAAGACGGTCAAGGAAACTTTGTCCAGAAACTGGTCAAAGTCGATCGCCCTATCATCCGGATCCCAACTCTCGCTATTCACCTCGATCGTGAACCAAGCTTTAATCCCAACAAGGAGACGGAGCTGTTTCCAATTGCCGGCATGGTTGCTGCCGAGCTCAACAGAACCGGTGTTGAGGAGGTGGGCAAAGACGATGCTGCTGGCAACGCAACCTTTCAGCCGTTGAAGGACATGTCTGATCGCCACCATCCCTATATCCTCGAGATCATCGCAGAACACGCCGGCGTCAGCGTTGAGGACATCGTTGACTTTGAACTCGTGCTTTACGATGTGCAGAAGTCGGTTTTGGGTGGCTTGAACGAGGAATTCATCTATTCAGCTCGTCTGGACAATCTGAACATGACCTATTGTAGCGTCATGGGATTGATCGAGTCAGTACAGTCGTCAAGTCTAGATGAGGAAACTTCGATTCGTTTGATCGCTTGCTTCGACCATGAAGAGATTGGTTCGACGTCAGCACAGGGCGCGAACTCGGATCTCCTACCTGCCGTGGTCCGACGGTTGTCTGTTGTCGCCGGCGACCGCCATGGAGACTCGGCCTCTCATCGGTCGTGGGAACATATCAGTTCCGATCCCGATACCGACCTCACTACCGCATTTGAGCAGACCGCCTCGGGCTCCTTCCTCGTTTCAGCCGACATGGCTCACTCTGTGCATCCGAACTACGTGGGCAAATACGAATCGAACCATCAGCCTGAGATGAATAAGGGTACTGTCATCAAAATCAACGCCAATCAGAGATATGCCACCAACTCGCCTGGCATTGTACTGATTCAAGAAGCTGCGAAGCGGGCTGGTGTTCCGCTGCAATTATTTGTAGTGAGGAATGATTCATCCTGTGGCTCGACTATTGGTCCCATGCTCTCAGCCAAAATGGGTATTCGCACTCTAGACCTGGGTAACCCTCAACTGTCCATGCACAGTATTCGCGAGACTGGCGGCACATATGATGTCGAGCACGCTATCAAGCTCTTTGATTCCTTCCTGTCTCATTATTCGGAGCTTGAGGCCAAGATTTTTGTAGATTAGGTCAGTCATGACGAACTTACATTGACTGGATTGTTCGGCAGATGGCATTGTCCTGGCCACAGGCTACAGTACATCTATTTGCTGGGTAGGATCAACACCCACACACGGGTCTCATTATGCAAGAAGTCGTGGCGCTTAGATGGGTTCGCCTTGCAGTTAGTCCTATTTGTACACGATAGGTACTTATAACATGGGTAACAAAGCTCGCTAACAGCGTGTACTTATCGAAGCTGTTTCTTTTCTTCCTACCCCTTATTGGTTGCACGTAAGAGAATGCTATGGATTGCAAACGTTGATGAGTATCTAAATTGAATTCAATCTTGAGGGTAGCATACCGAGCGTTCTAACTAAGTCGTTCTAACTAAGTTCTTATTATTGCACTTGTCAGAGCTTGCTTGCAAAGACTGACCAAACTGTTCTGCTTCGAGGAAGACCTGTCTATAATTCAGACGGGCATGGAAGAAGAAGAAGAAGAAGGAGAAGACAGAACCATGGCACACAAGCTCTCGGCTAGTAGATCTGGCTGCCTCGTAGAATGATGGAAATAAGTGCAGAACAAACGTGCTCATCGCATACACACATTGTTTGACCACGTCCCGGTTAGGAATCAAAGATTGGTGGCGATGAAATGGACATGGGCAGCTGTGAGTGGCATCTGGAGTGATCTTGTATCGCCCCCGGGGCACCCCTCAAATTGGTTCTTACAATGATAGTACTGAGCCTCCTGCAGTGTTGCATACCATGTGAATAACCTCTTTTATTTGTCCGGCAAATGGCCACACGTGTACTCCGTGAAGAAATGTCCAGTGGTGGTTGAACGTTTGACAGTATCTGATTATCTCATAGCACAGTAGTATTCGATGCTCTGCTCTGGGGTATTCGCGGCCATGGAAATAGACGATGCTGGACTTTGGGTGGTGCACATAGGGGAGGTTTATGTCGATAGGCGACATGCATTTCAGGCACTTGATTTCAACACTGGTTATCTGATTATTTCCTAGCGTAGTCGTAGATACTATGTGTACTACATGCAGTACAAGATGCACCTGGGCTACTGCTAGACTAGGGCGAAAGTCGTTAGCGCAAGTCGGGGTTGAGAGCCAAGCCGGGGACCCTGCAGGTGGTTTTGAGATGATGTGTTTCATCGGAAATTAAGCGAGCTGACGACAAGCAATGATCGACGTGTTTTGCATAGAGTCATGGTTTCTCCATCCCACTTGTTTTCATTTTATTTTCTGTCTTCCAATGATATCGTCCATGCAAGACTGCATAATGCCGCAAAGTGCTCACCGATGGCGCGCTGATCGACTTTCACGTTTCTCAATAGATGGAATAGATCAAGAGAAATAAAAGTCGTATAAAGAAAATCCAAAAAATGGGGGTTTGGTGCAAAATAGGCGTGAATCGGGGTTATTGACATCAGGCATTCAACGCCCATATATACAATTAGAAAATTAACTACACAGATAGTATCAACACCAAGCCAAACATCGAAGCCGGACCATTTACTGCCTGCCGGACTTCCACCATTCCATACTGCTCCAAGGGGGTATCGACGATTTAGATCAGGTAGGCGACAGCGGCAACCAGGGCGGCACCAGCGCTCATGCCGAAGCTGGCGGCACCGGCGGTCACGGGGTAGGTGGAAGAAGGAGTAGCGGGGGTGGTGCTGAAATTCAAAAGTTAGCAATGCCATGGCCTATTGGGGATTTCCCCATGCTTGCGACGGAGACTGGTTTTCACTTACGCGTTGTAGCCGGGGATGGAGGAGCCGGAGGAAGGCTTGACGGAGGAAGCGGTGGTGGGGGTGACGGTCACGGTGCTGTAGATGACGGTGGGCACACAGGTGGTGGTCGAGATGGTCAGGACCGAAGAGCTACCGGTGGCAGGGCTGGTGGAGCCGGCGGTCTTGACGGTAGTAGGGTAGACCGGGGAGGAGACGGCCGGGGAGGAGACAGCGACCGTGGAAGCCGAGTAGGCAGGGACGGAGGCGGAGTATCCAGGGACGGAGGCACCAACCGAGGAGCCAGGGGTGCTCACGGCGTGGGAAGCAGAGGGAGAAGACTCGGTGGTGGTCTTGACGGCATCGGTGCTGGAGCTCTCAACAGCGTAGGTGGAGCTGAAGGTCTGGGTAGAGCGGGCCGGGCAGTTGGTGACCTCAGGAGCGCAGGAGGTGATGGTCTACAAGAGCAGGTTAGTATAAGTGGTCGTCTATAAATTTTGCCAAGCTCCACGTTTGTCCATCCAATGACCGGTTTGGTATTGTTCCTTTTCCTCATATCCCGTCCCTCCCAAACCGGCCAACTGATGGGCAAAAACGAGCAGTATATTGTTGCTGTTGTTGTTTGGCACTTACGATGTAGTCAGTGCTGTAGACAGTCTGGGCCGAGACGGCACCAGCGAGGACAACGGCGGCAGCAGCGAAACGCATTTTGACTGATTTGTCTGTGTTTGTTTGGTTGTTTTAAAGAGAATGTGGTGGGCGCAAGGTAAGCTGAAAAAAGCTTGTGCGTTTGTTTGATATTTGAGTTGTTAAAGAGTGGACGACCGAGGTCAATGTTTCAATCGAATTGGCTTGTTTGGGCTGAAGAAGGGAAAGAAAGAAGAGTCAAGGCATGAGCGAAAGGGCAGAGGTATTAATAGGATGAGAGACGACAAGGCGATTGGGCCAAAGGCGTTCAAAGGATAGGACTCAGGAGACAAAAAAGACTGGGTTACGGGAAATTAGCAGAATCGCGACAGGCGGGGGGGGGCGAGGCACCCGACACCCAAGCACTGGTCAACATGAAGACCGCCGCTCCACCAGGGACCGGGGGCGATGGAGAAGAACATTGGGCGGGCATGGAATAGTTCGGCCAAACATCCTGACTGGCAAACAATTTCGAGCCAATTTAAAGTTGTCATCGACAAGCCCATGCTTGGCTCTTTTAGCTTGGTTTTATTCTGGCTGGTAATAGAGGTAGCAATAGTAGTAGTCTGGTAGGTAGCAATAGTAGCCGTTTGGCGGCGCCAATATGATGGCGGATAGCCTCCGTCTCCAGTTGGACCGACCGCCAGTCAACAGAAAAAGCCCGCCCCAGTGTGTATGAACAAGATAAGGTGGTCGTGGTGGAAACGATCGATATTACACTCAAGACCTAGATTGAAGATAGCAAGGAGCTCATATGGCCCATTCACTGATGTGTAAGATTCAACCAAATCATACACTAGATCAAACAACCTGTGATATGCCTACAGAGTATATGTATAGTATAAAGTCTGGGCATCACTTCGGATTGGTCCCTACATGGTGTCACAGTCAAGAAACAAAGAGAGGTCGTCAGAACGAAGCAGAAAAAAGGAACAAGGAGACAGACAAGAATCATCAGACAGAGACAGCTAGTGACAACGCTAGAGAGATGGAAACAGACATCACCTCGAGCGGCCTCCCTCCTCCAATGGCATCGTCGTTCCGAACATTTCCCCTGGAAATTTGACCTTCCTCCGCGGTTGCAAAGATGGGCCCGCCTTACTGATGAAAGAGGACGCTGCAATATGGTCGCTGATTTGCGGGTGCCCTGGCGCTGCTTTGGGGCGTCGTCATGGGTCACGATCCACCAAACCCGTCAATCTACCTCTCACCCGGTGGCGTTAGGGGTACCTGGTCAATAAGTACCGCAGGCAATCGATTAGCCGATATAGGTGAAGCAGAGCGGGACCTGCTGGTGCTTTGGTGCTTTGTCCCCAATGCTGCTTGACGAAAATCGGCCTTTGCAATCTGCGATAAAGGGGACATGACAATCACGGGCTTGCAAAGTAAATTAGTAAAATAACACGGCCTTGAGAGAGACCCCAATTATCCAAGACAAGCGTGCTTATAATCTTGTCTCCCGTCCTTTTCTTATATCTATGTCTATAAAAAACTCTAATTGCCTGCGTCCCTCTCCTGTGGACGCCAAGCCAAGGGGCAACAGGGGCATCGACCAACGTCCAGTGCTAGCCGGCAGGTGCGCACATACCTTCCTTCTGTCTGCTACCTAGATGGAATACGCAGCAGAGAAGGTACATCGTCCACTTGTCCAGCCTAATCAAAGAAATCTTGAATAGCAAATGGTTCGTTATGTTCAATGGTTATCTGAGATTTAAATGAGGAAGAAAAGGGTGACCAGTCTGGCTTCTTTGACTACCAGCTACGCAATACTGTAAAAGTTGTGAAAAAAAAATATTCCGTCTGGTGTCACTTTGGACCCTTGACAAGCCTAACGATACACATAGAGTACATACCTAGGGTTTCTACACAATAGGTATAAGCACTCACAGGCCCGCATCCAATAATCCACGTTTCGGGACCACTCATCGGAAAAACAAAAAGCGAAGGAGGAAGACAGACACAGACGTTGTACATGATAAGATGAGGCTTTGTCCATCGTTGTCATGCATCAGACGCCATCGTGA
The DNA here is from genome assembly GCA_023078685.1 of Neopestalotiopsis rosae. Lineage (NCBI taxonomy): Eukaryota > Fungi > Ascomycota > Sordariomycetes > Amphisphaeriales > Sporocadaceae > Neopestalotiopsis > Neopestalotiopsis rosae. Next base: position 4,058,890 of record JALGAS010000001.1, read on the forward strand.
TAGTCTATATCCTTACTGGCCTCTATAGCGCATCCGGAGCTCCGACCGACTGCACATGTGAATTTTCATCTATCTCCTTCGTCCTCACTGTCCTCGGGCGCGCGTTGTCTGCAATATGCTACTACGTGCAATGTAGACAGACAAACAAGTACTGTAGATGGGTGCGCTGGGATACCCCGCAAAACCAGGTCAAGTCAGCAGGTACGTTCCCAGTGAGTACTATGCAGAGCTCTGATGACCCTACCGCCTTATTGGAGTCTAGTATAGGAAGAGGAAAAGAGAGGCAGAGTCCCACGAGGGCAGTGCTGCTAGAGCGCCAATCGGACTGCGCCGTCGCAATCGGAGGCTCGGATCAGGATTCTATACTAGGAAGTGATGAGTGTTATTCAATGTCAACCTTGGAGCGTGAGCTATGGGTGGTCGAAATCGCAGGACTGCGCTACGCTACGCTATGCTTGCCTTGCTTCTTTGCACAGTAAAAAAAAAAAAAAAAAAAAAAGGGACCGCCTATTAAAGGACGCATGGGAGGGGTCCTTGTTTCGTCTGACCATGCAGCTGCGTCATAGGAGGAAAGTTTGTTATGCTGGCGTCCTTCACATGGAGCAGAGCACACGGAATGGCTGCCGTCGGCTTCTCACACACCATCTTGCCATGATTATTATCAAATTGTCGTCGGATGGGAGCTAATGCAGGAACAGAGTGCCTATCAAGCTGCAAGCCTGGGTGCTAGGTATGCAATATGGATATCGTGGCCGCGCAACTTTTGGAGTGCTGGGAAGAGCGCTGCGTATTTGAGCCGTACCTCTTTGATCGTCTCCTCCGTAATACATAGTCTCATTGATTAAGCCTAAAAAATAGTAAGGGAGAGATCACAGATAAGCAAGCCCGAGAAGAAGAAAAAAAAGAAAAAAGGTCAAAGAGAAGAAGAGTGGATATCATGGTGGAACGATTTTACTCCTTCGCAGGACCATGAACACTACGAAGCGATCAAATCATACACGTCCCTGGATCGAGCCATCAGATTGCCTTATTATGAACCCTCCGAGTTGGGGCACATGTAGCAAGCCATTCTAGCCTGCAGCCTGTCAACACCGATCATCTCCCGACTAATGGAAGTGCATCTGACGGGATGCAGCTGTGCTTTTCACTGCACTCAATTGTATCAGATCATCTCCGAGATTCGATGCAGCGCAACTCAGAATGATCAACAGGAACCTGAAAGGACGGGTTGGAGACGACCCTCTCTCATCGACCACGATACGAGCAAGGTCGGGCCTGTACCAACGAATCCGACGAACCTCAGCGGGTATAAACTGGGCCGGCTCCGCCTGGTGCGGAAACAAGGGCAAATCCGGCGGGCACGACTATCAGAGCTTTACATTTAAGATACGAATACATAGACGGATCACCGACCTAGCAAGGTATTACAGCATGGCAGCTGGCTAGTCGGCATGGAGAGGCTACTTCGTTCTCATCCACTGTCCAGATCTGCGCACGCACGGGCGATAGACCGCCATTCAACCACAAAGATGCAGACCAACGGGCGACAAAGTCATGAACAATAGCGGCCGCCGCAGGCTCGGATCGCCATCAGCTAAGTATTGATGGTGTGACAAGCGCTCCGAGGGATCAGCGCCACCGACAGGCCGCTAGCTGCCATATGTATCCGGCTTCTTATCCCTTATATCGGGAGGCTGATCGTACCTTGGTCCCGCGGAGAACCATTGCTGGTTCCTGAAGCTTGTCACCTGCGAAGCTCGATCGACTCTCTTCCACACCATGGCTTTTTCCAGCATCACTCACGAGTAAAGCTCAACGACGTCTGTCATGCGTCTCTTGATTCATCAATCTTGGTCACATCCTAAGTATCATTGACAACTGTCTGATATTTGGTTGTTGCTGCTGCTCCCGCTACTGCTGCTATCAATGAAGCAAAGTGGTCACCTATCGAACTGATGTGCAGCTTCAACCTCCACAAGAAGGACTATACTGTACGTCATTCAACAGTGACGACGGCGAGGGCCATCGGTCGAATTCCAGCAAGCATCAAAATCAGCATTTTGGACCAGAACTGTCATTAGCAATTCAGGAGGCTAGAGCAGGAAGGCTGATGAATTGAGATGACGACGCTGTCGCTCGATTCACCCAATCGCTTTTCGCCTGGTTGACTTCGCAGTTCAGCGCAAACGTGCGGAATTTGAGACGACTGGTCGACCTCTAAAGTCTTCCCAGCTGTCGTGCTCGAACAGAGCGCGCGAATGCAAGGTCTACGCGCTTGTGGGATACATGAGTAGCATGCTAATCAAGGACGAGGTGTAGATACAATGCGATCTTGTTATGGTCTACGCTATGTTAGGCAACGAGCCGTATGAGAATTGCAGCCTTGCTGAAGGACATGGCAGTAGTTATGGGCGCACTGACAGAGCCTACCAACAGAACTTTCGATACCCGACGCGTATGAGGTGCTCCCAAATGGACCCTCCAGCCTGGTTAAGCAGGACCAGCCTACATCTATGCGAAGTATCCTTATCGCCTGCAGCTTTTCCTGAACAAGAGCGGCCCAGCCTCACACGCGGCAGAGGTTATAGACCGCGTTACACGCGTCTGCCACAGTAGCGTTAGACGTTACCTTACCATATAGTAAGGTATGGTTGGGCATTTCAAACTACTCAACATCCCAAACCAGCGCGGACTGCTTTCTCTTGGCCATATGTATCATCCCCTCATTCTATACTCTCTGGTTTGGCAAGCATCTTGAAGGAAAGAGCGGCCATCGACTCAGTTTTGCGATGGATTCAGTACGGAAGACTACATTGTAGCCAAGCACGTTGGAGATGCCTTCACCAACCAAAGCCCCAACGCATATACTCGGCATGCTGCTTCGACCGATCCGCATGGCCGGAACCTAATCCGTTTCCGGCATCTGGGCGATTATCGAAATTCCAAGTGGAAATCGAAGCACATGTGATCAGATCTGGCAATGGTATTTTACAGGTACAGGGATGATTGAAAGTGCCTAGCAGATGCAATTCTCGCTTTCTGCTGCTTGTTCTACCTTGACGTTGCGTTCATTACAGGTATTTCCAAAGGTCAGGAGTCCAGCTTGACATACCGATAGGAGGGGATTGAAAAAAAGTAAGCGAATAAAAAACAAGACAAGAACATAGTAATATCAGTATAATACAAACGAAGCGGATTTCTACACTCAATGTCACTCATTTCTGACGGGTCTATCTAGCTCACCGCCCCGCCATTAGCACAATGAATAGAGCGCGTGAGGGTGAGGGGTTGAATAGGTAGGTACGTACCTTTTATTTTTTCGACCTACCAATTGACTATCACTGTTCATCAGGCTATTGATCAATGTCCGCAAAGGCAAGGTGGGGTGGTCGGAGGGGACATGGAAAAATGCCACTGGAGCACAAGAAATGGTTGGGCTGCGGGCTGCCTACCTGACCTTACCTACGGAACCTCACCCACATTGACTGTTGGATGACATGCACATGCATTAATTACATACACATCATCTACTTTTTTTTTTGAAAACAACCATTCTCGACTCTGATCGTGACGCCCACGAGACGTGATATTTGCCTTGCACACGGCAGAATCTCTCTCGGCTACCGGGAACCCGTCTGCTTCCAGCCTGTGCTTTAGGCTACCAGACCACCAAGAGAGGGTGTCACCTCGCAGAGAAGGGGTGAAGGAAAAAAAAATTACCCATCGTAAGTTAGCAAGCAGTGCAGCTCAGCCTCGGGTGCCTACGATCGGCAAGGCTTCTACGATCAACTTTTCTTCTCTCCCTTCCCAGTTTGGCCACCTCCAAGACTTACATTTGGTGACAGTTGATCCACCAACCAACTCCAGCCATATAAAATCCTCTCTCCGATATCCCCAACGTTCCGCGACTCGGCCGACGACAAACGACAAACGCCGCCCACAACCACAAGCAATCGTGGTTGTCAGGCACCGTATTAGCAACCGGAACTCCCAAGCATGTTGAATGCACCCCGTCGAGGGCTGCCAGAAGTATAGCAGCATCCACCAACCGAACGCGCCTTGCCAACTGTCACGTCTCCCTTGTGCGCCCAGCTCGTGACGTGCTCTCTCCACGAAGACGCGGGGCTCTTGCCCGATTGCCAACATGGACGCCCAGATCGAAAAGGCCGTCGAGATCGTGTGGGATCCCACGGGCGACCAATCTATCAAAGCTCAGGCCTATGATTTTCTACAGCAGCTGAGATCTGACCCCCAGGCGTGGCAAGCTTGTGTCAGCCTCTTCACCAGAACCCCACGGGTTTCTGAGATCGTCCGTCACGTCTGCCTTGAGCTGATTAGCAACACCGTCCACACACATACCCTCGATCCTCAGAGCTTACTCTTTCTAAGAGATGCCCTGTTGTCCTACGTTCGTGAGACATATGGCACGAATCAACCTGACCTAGTCGACTCGGCCAATCTGCAGAACAAGATTACCCAGACCCTGACCTACTTATTCGTGTCCTTGTACCAGCAAGGATGGGAGTCTTTTTTCGAAGACTTTCTGGCGCTCACTGCTTTCCCTGGCAGCTCGTCTCATGACAATATCATGGGAACCATTCTGTATCTACGAATACTTAACAATGTCCATGACGAGATTGCTGATCAGGTGGTCATGCGCCAGGGTAATGAGGTCAAAATCCATACCGAACTCAAGGATCTGGTGAGAGCTCGTGATGTCTCCAGGATAGCTCAGTCCTGGCAGGATCTCCTTGCGGAGCACGCCGGCCAGAATGAGCTCATTGTTGAGTCGACTCTCAAGGTCATCGGGAAGTGGGTGAGCTGGATCGATATCTCTCTCATCATTAACGATGCAATGATGAGCCGTATCTTCCCATTAATCGGCCGTACCAATCCCAATGGTGGCGAGGACAAGGTCCGAGATGCTGCTGTCGATGCCTTCACCGAGATAGTCGGCAAGAAGATGCGCCCTGCTGACAAAGCCAACATGATATCTTTCCTCAACCTTCGAGACATCATCGCCCAGCTTATCGCCAGTCCTCCTTTGAACGAATTCAAGGGCACGTCTTCCTACGATACAGATCTCGGCGAAGCCGTTGCCAAGCTGGTAAATACTGTGCTGGCAGATCTTGTCCGCGTACTTGAAGATCGGGCCACTGACGAAGACACTCGCGCTAAGGCGAATCAGCAATTGCAAGAGTTTTTGCCTCTGCTTCTCCGCTTCTTTAGTGATGAGTACGACGAAATATGCTCCACAGTTATCCCATCGCTCACAGACATCCTGACTTACTTGCGGAAGCTGTCCGACTTGCCTGGGTCATTCCGCGATATGCTGCCGCCCATTTTGAATGCCATTATTATGAAGATGAGATATGATGAGACGTCGACTTGGGGCCATGAGGATGAGCAGACCGACGAAGCTGAATTCCAAGAATTGCGCAAGCGCCTGCAGCTTTTGCAGAAGAGCGTAGCTGCAGCAGATCATAACCTCTATGTGGAGGTTTTGAGTAATCTAGTGGCCAACACCTTCCAGCGCTTAGATGAGCAAGGCTCGCACCTGGACTGGAGGGATTTGGACCTGGCTCTCCATGAGATGTATCTATTTGGCGAATCTGCGAAGTCCTCACCGCCTCTCCAGGGCTTGGCTTCGAATAAGAACCAGCCAGCAACGCCTGCTGCCGAGCGGCTTATGGCTCTGATGACCAAGATGATACAGTCAGGTAAGAGGATCCATTTGGGTCAGCAGAGAAAGACAATGCTAATGTTGACACAGGTGTTGCCAACTTCCCGCATCCGGCGATCACTCTTCAATACATGGAGATTATCGTCCGCTATTGGAATTTCTTCGAGATGGAAGGTAACTCGTCGCTGATAGCACAGGTGCTCGAGAACTTTGTCCAGTTTGTGCATCATGATCATGTGAGAATTCGCAGTCGCTCGTGGTATCTTTTCCATCGATTCGTCAAGCACCTCCGTGCCTATGTCGGAAATGTTGCCGAGACTGTCATTCAGTCAATCGCCGATCTCTTGCCCATCAAGGCCGAGGTACCTGGCGAAGATGCCGACGACGACATGTCTTCTGACGAGATTGACAACTCTGCAGATGCTGTTTTCACCAGCCAGCTGTATCTCTTTGAAGCCATTGGCTGTATCTCATCCACCTCCAGTACGCCAGCCGAAAAGCAAGCCTTGTACGCTCGATCCATCATCGATCCTCTATTTCGAGACATGGAAGAGCATCTGCCCCGAGCCAAATCTGGGGATGCCCAAGCCATTCTTCAAGTTCACCACATCATCATGGCACTGGGTACCCTGGCCCACGGTTTCTCGGATTGGACTCCGGGTTCGACTTCTTCTAACCAGCGCGCGCCCCCGGACAAGGTCTTGTCGGGAGAATTTTCGCGGGCCGCCGAAGCTATTCTGATCGCGCTCAGTCAGTTGAACGGGTCTGCTGAGATCCGCGCTGCGTGTCGTTCGGCCTTTTCCCGGCTTCTGGGTGTTTTGGGCGCAGCTGTCTTGCCCCAGCTGCCTCAGTGGATCGAGGGGCTCCTGTCGCAGAGCTCTTCAAAGGACGAGATGGCTATGTTCCTCCGTCTCCTGGACCAAGTGGTGTATGGATTCAAGACCGAGATCTATGAGGTACTCAACATGCTCCTGACGCCTCTCTTGCAACGGGTCTTTGGTGGTCTATCCGAGCCCATGGATGGCACCGATGATGAGATTCAGCTTGCCGAGCTACGTCGCGAGTATCTCAGCTTCATTGGCGTCATTCTCAACAATGATCTCGGTGGCGTACTCGTGTCCGAGGCAAACCAGGGCTTCTTCGATTCGCTCATCAGCTCTATCCTGACGCTCGCCGGGGATATCAGCTCGGGCAATCTACCGGCTAGTCGCCTCGCATTCGGCATTCTTTCGCGCATGGCGGGCGTCTGGGGCGGGCCAGACGTGGCTAATATTGCGGCCAATCCTTCAGCACCAAGCGGCTCGCCGTCCCCAGCCATTCCCGGATTCGACCAGTTCCTCCTTGACCGCTTCCACCCAGTCTGCTGGGATGTAATGAGGAATCCCCAGTTTAGACCTTCGCAGGATGCCCAGACCAAGCAGGTCCTCACCGAGATTGCGGGCTTGGAGCAAGCCATATATCTCAAGACGGGTGAGGCCTTCATCCAGCACCTGCAGGTCTCTCTATTCCCGAGCCTGGGTATTGATGGCAACGACTTCCTACGACCCATGACAACATCTACGGACCGGAAGACATTTTCTAGATATTTGCAGGAGCTTCAGAAATCGTTCAGATCATAGGTATGAAAGCAATAGACAGACGTTGGGCCTTGTTGGTTTGGTTGTTGAGAGACTCTTGAGACCTGGCTTCCTCCTCAAGGAACAGGAGCTGAGGTGTCAACAAGATGGTCGTTCCAGCATTTGCATATAAGGAGTTTGGGCAGATATCCAGTTCCACTTGTGGCAATCTAGAAAACTCATTCGTAGGAGGGAGGGCAAAAAATAAATAAACAAGAAATGCTAGACACAGCTGCTCGTGACTGATATATCAGTGTGACCCGGCGTGCGTCATTAGAATATACCAACAACTACTTGAGATGGAATCAGATCCATGTGTTGGACTGAGCACCTCATGTCAACACTGGGTATACCAGTGGTCTGCTTGAATACCGACGTACTTGGCTAGATTGATGAGCGGCAGCATTGATTCGTCTACCATGTACACCGTACACGGAGTCGATCCCTGTCCTTGTTCCATGCGCTAAAAGGTCCGCTCTGTTAGTCAGTACTACTTTATGTACGTACACGGAAACAGCCTTGTGAGGGTGAACGTGTTTGGGGAGAAGATGATGAAACCCTGCAAATTTCCCGCCCCCGGCCGCCCTTAATCAACAGTCACTCACATTGTAGTCGGCGAGATCCAGTTGCTACTCTTGCAGTGAAGGAGAAGAACTCAACAGCTCGTCCGCACAAAGACAAGATGCGCATGACTGACTGAATTGCGATAACATATATCCGCCTACATCCAGACTTGCATCTACTTCTTTTCTGATCGCAACTTCTGTCGAGAGCCCGTCAATTGCGTGCAACAAGGATCAAACATCAAAAATGGTTGGCCGCGTATGGTCGCTCCTATGGGCTTCTGCCGTATACAGCCAGACTGCAACAACAGCATGGGAATTCGTTGCGAGCCCAGCGTTGGACGAGAAGCTTACGAGCCAGGACAAGGCAACAGTAGTAGCTTGTACGTTTAACTCAAGCACGAATAATGAAGCTTGGAACTTGGACATTACATTGGCTAATCATGTACAGTTATCGATGTAGGTCAAACAAGGGCTGAAAAGCATGCGTCCATCTTCCCTTCAAAAGGCAAATTGCGGTTTTTGGTTGTTCATTGTTCGCTAACTGCTCCTTTTCATGTCTGTGCCAGCCTGCAACGTAAGACTTCCTGCCATGACCTGGTCAGACGCCACAAGCTGTACAGAGTATGTGCTGACAAGTAGAAATGTTGTCCGCGTCCAGTGCTGCGTCGAAAGCACTCGAACCGGCATGGCTCGAGGCTGAGTCCACTTCACTCACCACCTTTATAAGCATTGACTGCTCGGTACAGTCCGAGACCTGCCAGAAACACAATCCCCCGTCATCATCCAGCATTCAAATCTTCAGAGGAGGTAGCAGCATTGCAAACTATCGAGGTCCTCGTAGAGCATCCAGGTAAGTGCCGGCCTTTGGCAGTCGGATTCCAATAACAGTATTGTAGCTGATTATCCGATATAGCATCACCAACTGGGTAAGGAGGGTGCTTCGACCGCTTGTCAGTGAGATCTCATCGGAATCCGAGAGCGATTTCGAGAACGTGGACGAAACAGTCTTCATTGCCCGCATCCACTCGGCAGATGGCGCCTCTCGGTCTGCCGTTGAGGAAATGGCGCGCAGATACTCCCAAGAGTTCACCTTTGGCGTCCTTGCCCAGCAGGAAGATCCGGGTTCAGTTCAGGATATGCCCGTAATCAAGTGTCATAGATCTCTTGACCATGAAGTGAAGTCGCGTACCGGCCCCTTTGATTCGGCATCCTTGGAAGCGTTTGTGAAGGAGGCATCGGTATGTGAAGACACGACGGGATCCTCACATTTGAGCCAACCGATCAGCTAACAAGACATGAGCGTCCGACAATTGGTGAACTGTCCCCCGAAAATCATCAACGATTTCTTGATGTAAGCATTTCGACACTTTGGAGGATGGCTAAGAAAGCAAAGGAGGAGGAGTCATGAAGGGCCTTGCTAATACTGGTGTCCAGCGTGGTTGGCCAATGGTATACGTCTTTGCAGCCACAGAGAGCGACCGAGCCGAGTTGAGGGAGACCCTGAGGAAAATGGCTAAAAGTTATTATGATTCCCTCACCATGGTGACGGTGGACCCTCTCGACTTTCCCGAACTACCAGAGAAGTTGGGCCTCGAGCCCGGATCGTTCCCAGCGGGCGCCGTGCACCAACTGTCGAACGACCGAATCTATCGATATCCAAAGGGGCAGGCAATCACTCCCAGCGCCTTGCAGAAATGGGGTCTTGATGTTTGGCAGGGGCGTGTCCGCCCGTGGAATCCAGCGTAGGTCACCCCTTAGGACTGCCATGTTTCTATCATCTGCCAGAGGCGTCGCCCATCTATTTCTATCACGTCCCGCCTCTACATGATCACCTCTACCAGCAATGATTCTCGAGACATGCTCCCAGCCGCTGTGTAATGATTTGGTGCGATACTCTCACCTCAAGATGTTGCTGCTAACCTCGGAGTTATATAGTGGTTCCATGACTGTGCCTGAGCCCGAGACTCAGGGCCGTATCAAATCATCGAGAAAAGTCTCCATCAAGGGTGGCTCTGGGATAAAAATCAACGTCGGTCGCGATGAGCTGTAGTCGAGGGGGGGAACGGAGCGAAAATTCACCTCAACTAAGCAAATACGGTCATGTAAATTGAGGCGCTCAGGAGTCCGCAAGTCGGATCATTTCTTACTCATGTTATCCCTCCAGTCTCAATAACACAGTCAAGAATAAGTTGCATGATCTATTTCCGTGCGGACAACGCGAATTATGACGTAGTCTCTGCCTTCTCTCGCTCATCAATAGCGACGCCGTCGAAATTGATGGCTGCCAGAGATCTGTGAAAGAAGGACAGGTAGTGGTAAATACACCGTTACAAGCACATGATGGGCAGAAGAATGTACTTCGATATTATTTTCCTCAACGGATCATACTGGATATGAGCTCACTTGTAAGCCCCGGCTACCACGGGACTATCTAACCTGACTGATCTACATTCATGGCCACCGCTGGCCGCAGATCTCGCTTTCAAGAACAGTTGGTCCATTGATAGGATTATCCGTCGCATATCTCTGATCACATGCCAGTGAAGATATGGGAGCTGCCAAAGATCGAGCCAGCTGCAGAGTGTGAGACGAAACCGTCCATTGCGAGCTCGCTTTGATCCGTAGCCTACCTGAGAGGAATGAACGCACCGCCTTGTATAGGAGGAGGCGCACTCTCGATATTATGGACAAGTGGGCTGGGACAGTCAAAGTCCAAGGTAGCTAGCTCGTCCGCATGTGTCATATTGTAGTAAACATTGGTGCGAGTGCCGTTTACCTTTGGTTCATGCTGGAACTGATCCTGGACTTTGCTCAAGCTGCCACTGCCACGGGAGGCCTATCGAGAGATGCAATGCCATCAAGCTTCCCACGTTTGATGGTATGAAGCCAAGTACATGGGCGCTCTCACCCGTCAGGCTCTCTTTCTCCTTGAGATGATTTCGTGGTGCAAAGTGACAGTAGATGCAGTACATCAGTCTTCAAAGCCTCCCCACTCGTCGTCCTCGTCATCGTTACTGCCAGCCTCTTCTTCACCGACTGTCTCCTGGATTTGCGGTGCTACGGAATACGGCTCCTTCACATCGTCGGCGTTGGCTAGCGATTCATCACGAATGAACGCAGCCACAAAGAAACCCATGACGCCCCGGCCGTCGTCTCGGTACGTGCGTATGCAGGCATCTGCAATCGTCTCGTTGCCATGAGCCGCATCAACAGAGCCTCGGACCGGCCAATCTTTCATGCCGCTGACTTGTTGGTCCCGGGTCAAGATGCGCCACCCTCGTGCTCTTGCAATATCAGACTGCAAAGCCTTGACAACCACTTCCTCGTTTTCCTGAGCGTGGATTGAACAGGTCGAGTACGTTATCCTCTTGGCCGAGGGGAATTTGAATGCATGCTGCAGTAGTATGAGTTGGAACGATGATAGCTGGTCAAGTCGGGAGAGTAGTTCTTGCTCAGAGGTGATGACAGTCTGTTTCCCGTCGTCATCGACCATGATCTGTTCATCCGCACCCGAAGAAGTTTCGTCGTCGGCCTTGCGCTTGCGCTTCCGGTTCTGGTTCTTTCCAGACTTTGGTTCCGCAAAGCCGCTGGGACCAGGGAGATGAATGGGAGGCAAGCCCTCTCGGTCAACGATGCCGCTGCCCGAGCAACTGGGATCCAAAAGCAAGCAGCCCACGTCTCGGTAGAGCTTGGCATCGGGATCAACTCTGAGAAAGTCTTGCTTTGGTGTGATGTCTATGATTTCATCACCTCCAGCCAAGGTCACCATGGTCTGCAGAGTCTTGGCCCGATGCCCGTTGCGCTCAAAGGCAAAGACCTTGGGAGTTTCTCCCTCTGGCACTGGAGTGCGGGACGAGAGTATGGCGGCGAGATGAGTCGTCTTGTTTCCCGGGGCGGCACATGAGTCAATGACATGGCCATCTGCTAATAGGGGATCCAGTAGATAGGCTGGGAAACAGGAAGCCTTGTCCTGGAGAATGATGGCTCCCGATTTGTATGCACTCGTCTTGAGAACCTCAAAGCCAGGTGACACAGCCACAAGGTTTGGGACGTGTTCGTCAATGTACAAATTGTGACCAATGGCGGAAGCGACCTCTCCGATTGCGTTCACTCTGGTAAAATCTTTAAAGGTGGTGTTGAGTTGATGATCCAAGGTGGTCTTTAGGGCATTGACCCGGATCCAGCGAGGGTATCTCGGCGATGCTTCCGCATAGGCAGTTTCGACCTGTACGCGAAGGGCATCAAGCGACGCTGCCTTTCTCCTCAAACGGACTCGCGTGAGCTCCGCGCTGAGCCGTGTCTTGTGTCGCTCCACGCAGAGCCTGAGCCCATGTGAAGCAGGCAGAGCTACGCCACCCTTGGACAGGAGCAAGTCATGGACAAGGAGTAGACTGAGTATAGGAGTCAACTAGGTATTAGGAGTCAGTAACATGTTCACAGATGGAAAAGACGAAGACAAACTTCTGGACAGGATAGGACACATTAAGATAGATACTTGCCTTGCGCTCCAGCCGTAGGATGCCTGCAGTGTCAATAACCTCCTTGAGTACAGCGCTCCACTTGCATGTCTCTGCAGCCAATGCGTAAATCTGTTGAGGGGGGGATTTGTGATCCTTCTTGCCAAAAACGCGACTCTTGAGGTTGCCACCGGCGTCTGCTGGGATGGACAAGATGTCCGCCGTTTCGTGATACAAGGACATGGTGCTTGCTCTTGTCGTTGCTGTCACCACGACAGGATTTTCCGATGTCTTTATACACGTTCTCCGTCTCTTTCCTCAAACGGGGAGACTTGATCCCAAGCAAGATCCAAGAAACGAGAAGAAGCGACACCCTTGGAAAGATAGGCCAACACTCCAGATATTGTGCCCAGATCAAATAGTGAAGTTATGTATCATTACGTGGTTTGCGAAAATCCATGTACTTCGTTTTCCTGAGAAAATTCAATAGAGCGAGCCAACGCACTGACCACTACCTAGTTGGGACATCCACCAAAGGCTAGGTACATAGGTAGGTCCCGGCACAGGCCTTTGCTATAGATATAGAGAGTTGACAACGTATAATTGAATCATACGCTTTTCACTCGGACAATGACTTTTATTCAGCTTTATCTCTATGAGACATGATAATTTCCAGGTGTCATGTCTCACAGGTTTCCATGAATCCCGCTTGCGGCCGGCTCAATTATCAAGAATCTATTCCCTTTTCTTCAAATCCTTACATCGATTGTTTGTAGTATCATTGTGGTATTGCTAAGAAATATCTTTATTTTGAATATTTACCATGCAGTAAAAAACCAAGTAAAATATAATGGCAATGCTCTGCTTGCACCACTCCAAGGCGGGCAAGCATCTAGATACATCAGAGATCAGTGCCAGATCAAGCATGCCCAGAGAAAGTAAGTAAGTGATAGCCTTGTGATATATGTGCCGAGAGAAGAATGATATCAAACTGCCAACCAAGGCCGACCCAAAAGTAACTGTCATTTCATCGCGTCGTGAGAGGGATATTCCAATAAAAACAGAACCCCAGTTGCCATTCCTCCCAGTGTACCTTTTCTTTGACTCCCCTCCTTATCTAAAGAGACCATGTGTAACCTCTCCCAAAAAAAAAAAGCAAAAATTTATACACTAGAATCAGAAGATATCATCTAGGCGCTCAGTGATGAAAGTGGCCAGAGCGTCTGTGGCGGGCAATGTGTCCGGCGTGTTGTTCCTGGCGCTTGACTGGCGCAGTCTCCTCGACCCAGACGGTCATGGTCTCGGTAGCAGTGACAATATCCCAGACGGTGCTGACACCGGTATTGTAGCCAGCATTGTTGGCAACGGCAGTGACGGCGGCCTCGGTGGGCACGGTAGCGGCAGCCTCGGTAGATGAAGAAGAGGCCTTGCCCTTCTTTCCGTCCAGATTGGCCAGAGACACGGCAGCATAGGTGCTTGTCTCTTCTTGTGCGCTGCTAGCAGAGGTGCTGCTCGACTTGGCAGAAGACGCCGCCGTTGTCGCGTAGTCTGCGGCACTGCTGCTGCTCGACGCATCCGTGCCACTGTCACTTGATCCGCCAAAGCTCCAGCCAGTCACTGGGTTGTCACCAGGGAGCGCCGTCAAAGCCCCGGTCAGACTCAGTAGTTCCACAACAGGCGAGCTGATCTTGCAGTCCTTGTTGTCGTTGAGACCACCAATAATGTTGTCGCACGTGTCCATGCCAATATCTCCAGCGTTGCAATCCTTAATAATGCCATTGAGCGTAGGCAAGTCCCAACCGGCAATGAAGTCGCCGTGGAGACTGTATCCAGTAGCATCACCGTTGGACAGGACAAAGGGCTGGGTCTTGCCATCAGGAGTCCACAGGTCATCAAACATGGGCGTGTTCCAGTAGAGCTCATAAAAGATGTGAGGGACATGAATCCAACCATCAGGACAGTTCTGCTTGAAGTTGGTAATGGTGGGCCAAGCCATGTTGTTCTTGTAGTCGTCCAATCCCGCGTCGGGGTTGTAGCAGGAAGGAAAGTGAATGTCTGCCCGCAGAGGAGAGGCGTATCCATCGCACGGGTAGAGAGGGAAACCAGCTCCAGCACCCTTGTTCTGGGGGTCTTGCATTCCGGCCGACGTTCCATCCGAGTCTGCCGGGTAGGAAGGAGGGTCGTAGCTGGTGCGCGGACAGGTGAACTGGATGTTCTGAATGGGGCCGGCGTCGGGATCCAGGTTGCTTCCACCACCAAAGGCGGGAGGGTCTCTAGTCTTGGCGTCGCCGGTGAACATCTTGAGGCCGACGGGGAATGCCACAGTATCATCATCCGTTGGCTCGAAGCTAAGGGCCAAAAGTTCAGTCCACTGTTCTAGATCATGACACAGGTCGCGGTGCAAAATACTTACAAGTAGTAGACATTCATGTAAAACAGGGGCACTTTGGTGAAAGTGCCGTTGTTGGGGTCACGAAAGTAGACCTGAGGAGCCCAGTAGTTGCTCTTGTCGTTCTTGATCTTGGCAGTCGTGCAGGTCGAGTCCAGAAGCTGATCGCCTTCAACAGTCGTGCCAAAGCTGCTTCCGCCCACTTCAACATGTGTTAGTAAAAGCTTGTCGTCGGGCATATCAAACAATCAGGAAGGGAGCACGTACTGATACCGTGAAAATGGCTGGCAGCAGTGCCCGGGCTGACGATGGGGTCGACTCTTCCTTCAGTCATGAACCCATCTCCGTCAAAGCGAAGAACGGCAAAAGTCCTTTCGGGTTGGGCGGCAGCGGCCAAGGTGGCCAAGGATGACAGTAAACCTGCTGTAGTGGTCTTCATTGTTGCGAGTCTTTGGAGGCAGTGTGAGCGTCTAGTGTAGTCAAGCGAATGTATGTCTGTGTGGGCGCAATAGTAATGCCTGGTTTGATTCTACGTAATGTAAGATGTCGTGAGGAATATAAGGGTGATTCCGGAGCACCAGTGGTCAAGTGAAAGAAGAAGGTAAAGATTCGTGTATATGGATTTCGAATTTCCAATTTGCTTGGTTTACTCGAGAGTGAGCAATCAGTGAATGACGATGGGAAAATCGGAATGACAAGAATTGTTGTCAAGCCCACGACACCTGTCAAGGCGAGAGAAATGAATGAACAAACAAAGATGGGACGGACTCAGCCGGGAGAAAGATTGTATGGTAACAAGAAACGACAACAAGGAGTGGTGAACAAGGCGAGCAGAGTTGGATGGGCAGCAGGCGGCAATATGTATCAACGAGGATTTCCCCTTCATTGTCCTTGTCGAAGCGCCTTGCGGTCCAAGCCAATCTCTCGAGGCCCAGACTGGCCAGACCCTCTGGGCTTGCTGGGTATACTGTGTAGATCCACAAAAGTGTATTTATCCCTGTCGACATCGGCTTATACTGTGGAGCTGAAGAGGTGATCCAGGAACCATACGTCAAGGTGCCTGATTGCCTACAGACAAACTGGGTATGGGAGGGCGATACAGTTTGTGCAGAGTTGTAAGCCCCCTTGGACAAGCAGCAATACCTTACCTAGTGTAGGTAGGTGGTGTACACTACTCCTGGCCTAGATATAGCCACACATATGCAATGTAACCCCATGCTCGGCGCTCGTCGCTCGACACACCAAACACAACCCACTTTCAGCGAAGAAAACACGAGAGGCGTCTGTTCGTAGTGTGAGTGGCTCGTGGCTCGGGGCTCGTTTCTTGGGCTGCCACTCTGCTCTGCCTTGATTCCGTGTGCCATGTGTATCTGGTCTTTTTTCACCCACCCACAAACAAAAGGAAAAGCAAAGAATGGAAGAAGAAGAAAATAGACTGTATGCAAATACAATTGTGTGGGTGCTTTCGTTTGTCTATTGCCTTGCTGCTAGCCGCCCCCTCCCCTTCTCACCTATGAATAAATGTTTATTGAGCATGTGTACGAAGTAGATGGATGGTCAACTTTACCTTTGTCGCGCGATCGATACCGCGCGGCTGGATGTTGTACAGACCAACCGGATCTGCTATGTAGTAGGTATGTCATTTGCAGCTACGTACCTAAATCTATTATGCTTGGGTGGTTGAACAACGCAGGCATATTTCTTTCCTGTCTGTTCAAATTAGCTGTTGAGAACCTGAAACTCGGAAGCACTAGAATTTCTCTGTCACTTGACGAAAGAAGCAAATGTTTGTGTGCTTAAAGAAGAGGGGGAGCAGCTAAAATACTAGATAGACAGGGATGAAATTCTTCTTTGCTCCTGAACTAGACAGACTACCGACTACATACCATACTACATAGTACTGTGGTATGTACCTTGATCGCAGGAATTAGCCATCCGCCTGCCCTGCCGCCTCGCCCGCCGCCCTGGCCCCAGGCACAGGATTCCGGATGATCCAGGAACGCCAGGAACGCCAGGAACAAGATTCGTTCTTGCGTTATTTGGGATGAAAAGAGGGGAGGGGAAGGGGCACAGGCTTGTTTGGCTTGATAGGGTCTCCATTATAATCCCAGTAGACTAACCGCTCGTTCCGTCGTGTTTCCATCCTTTTGGACGATTCGTTTACCCGCCGGATCGAATCAGATGGCGACAAGGAAGCAGAGCCGAGAGGCGCCAAGGTCATCGGCTGCAACGCTAGCATTTGTGGCTTTCTCTTGAGACGCTGAACTTTTGAAAGGATGCGCGCGGGCGGCATTCACAAGCCAGGGTATTGACATACATAGTATTCCCCTACAGTACGTGAGTAGATGGGTTTGTAGTTTGGGAATAATTTTCATGAAAAGATGCGGATTCTGAGGCCCCTCCTCAATCTGTGCTCGAGTGTCTGCAATGTTCACAGGCACCTGGACATGTCAACCGACTGAATTCTCAGTTTCTCTTTGGCCCCCTGAACACCCAATAAACTCTGGCCCCACTGAATAAGGATGAAGTCCATACTATGTAGATGCGTCAAGTAGATCCAAGGGCATTCATTGTCTCTATCAATAGCAGCAGTATTTGACTTGAGCCTGACAACCATTTTATTCCCCCGATTTATCATCTGAGATGGGAAACATATTTTTGACTCCTTCATGGTAAGGGGGGCAAGGGGCGGGAAATATTTCAGCTTACACCCTTGGCCGCCGACTGTCATCCAAAGAAACATACTGGGTCCCCCTGCAAGCCCTAGAAACCACCCATGTACTCGCATGGATTCTGACAAGTCAGCGTTCAAGAAGCGCGAGGATTGGAGGGTCAAGGAATGGGCAGGGAAAAAAAAAAAGCAAAAATAGGAAAATGAAACAGAAAAGTTTATCGGTATTCACGATTCATTCACAAGCACAGAAGAAATTACAAAGGTATTCGACGGACTGTGGGATGCTCAGGGAGCGAAACGCACCAAACACCTAGCGCATCGTATTAGCAGACCCAAGAAGGGGGCTCAGAGGGCCGCTGTTGGTGAACGGGACGCTTGAACCGTCTCGTGGGTTCAAGGCAACCTTCGACGAGGTTCATGCAATTTCAACGTGGCTAACCTAGTTCATTAGTTGGTAGATTAGTGTTATATATAGATTTATGCTTCTCTTTTGATCTATTCCCACGAGGAAAACGGAATACATACCACGCGGTATATTCACTATAAGTCTCTGTACCCGGCCGTGTCAATCCGATTAACCGGACCTCGCCCGGTCGGACCAAAGTGCCGGGACCATATGATTTACATCCAAGACACGGACAACCTGAGGCTCTTAGCAAAGTCGATAATTGTGCCCAGTGGCTTGGTACTTGCTCTGATAATATCAGGTTGTCTGTCTGTACGGCGCACATTACTGCGCACATCTCTGCGCACATCTCTGCCGTTTCCCACTCAACACATACTTGCTAAAGAGTATACAATGGCGCCATGTGTATTCATCCGTGACAGGCGGCTTCATTGCCAGGGCCTTATCCGGCGTCTTATGTCTCGGGTCGTCAGCCGGACTCCGGGCAACGAGCTAGCAAACACCTGTTGTACCATGATTTGCATGCATGTCTGTGTTGTCGCTTCTTTATCATTGTGCCGATTCGCGGATCTTACAGGGGCCAGAGTTGATCCTCGACGTGGAAGGGAGTGGATGGCCAGGTTGATTGCAATATGCCAAATTCTCCTTCGTCCAGGCACACGTGCGTGCGAAACACAACTTCCGTGGCATCTCGGACAGAAGGGGGGGGATGCTACTACGGATAAGCTCAAAGGCGGCATTGTGTCTCGTTACTCGCACACGTGCTCTTCCTTCTGCCAGGCCAGGAGCACGCGAAGAAAGTCGTCATGTCACACAATACCATACTGTGCGTGCCGTGGATTGAACTTTGCATCGCCTGGCTTTGAAAATATAAACATACCTGCCACCATTGTCCTCTTTGAATTTTCTTATTCTTCTCTTCTTCTGCCGCCTCTGCCATCCTATTACTGTTACTGTGGCCACTGTCACACGCTTCCAAGGCACAGCTACCAAGGTACTATGCACTGTCGCTTTTTAGGCTGCTTAATATGCGAAGCTTTTATGATGCGACTGCAGAGATCGCCACGAGCAGCGCACATGTTGTGGCTGAATTTGACCAGTAATGCGATGTGTCGCTCGGGGGCTTTCACTTTGATACTATTCGCCATGTGGCGGAAGGCCATGGTCAGGTTGTACACTCCAACGGCCGTACGGTGTCTGGACTTCTGCAGCGAAAATACGGGACAAATGAGAAAACTTCGAAGTACTGGGGAGCTTCTTGTTTATGATCGTCCATGACCACTCCCTGAGCACATGTCTAGTGACCACTGAAGGGCAGATTGATAACAGCCATTCTTGCTTTCGTATCTTGCTTTCTACATGCAAGCCGGCTTGAACTTGACTATCGAAAACAGCATGCAACCATCTGAGCCAATGCTTACAAAGACTGGCCTCCATTGTCGTCAGGCCAGCAAGTGCCTACCTCCAATTTGCCTTGCTCGGTTTCTTCAAAAGAGAGAACGACGGAGGCGCCCCATTGCAGGGGATTGTTCTCCCATAAGACCATATCCTTACTCGCTTCAAGCCTGAGGATATCCTCTACCTTTTTTCGAAACAAGTTGAATGGCTTCATGCTCATTGAGCCCGGCGTACTTTGCTGCCCAGGAAGCCTCCAATAGTAGGTCGTGAATCCGCGAGTCTCCTACCGGTACTATTGCAGCAGTAAACACCAGCGTCAGTACAACTCATTACCTCAAAAGGTTTGATATAACTTTATACTTACTCTCAGCTGCAACGGATATGGCAAGCTCTACGCCGGCCTCTCGGAGGATGCTGGCTGGGCTTCGGGAAAGCGGAGGCCCGACAAAAACGTCTCTCCTGTCCCAGCTTGAGGGACCAGGGCGCGTGGCACTGAGAATGACGGGAATGCCGGCAGCAGTGAGTTCTTCGGCCGCCTAGTCCACATGGTTAGTAAGTATGATTCTACATGCACCAAGCGCTCATCTCTGTTGGCGGACATGGACTCACCATTGGCGCCCCATGACCATCGTTGATGACAATATAGACATCTTTAAAGTCCTTCTTCAGTGCTATGATTTGTTGGGTGTTTGCCTGGCACATATTGTTAGTATCGCATCAAAGATGACGGGTCGAGAACGGGCCCCTTACTGAGCTTTCTACGCTGATAATGACGGGCATGTGTCCGTCTGCCACCAGACCAAATACACTCTCGTTTCCTTTGCCACGGTTATCGCTCAGTATGGTTCGGAGCGTCTTGATTGCCATGCTGATGCTGCTCCCGTCTCTGCTGGACTGTCCAAGGCGCACGTGAAGGCCAACCTCGTCTGAGACGATTCCCCCATTCAGGATATTCTTGGAACCCGAAGTCCGGATAGCAGCCGAGACTCCCTGAATCAGGCCAGATGATGCTTCAGGTGGTGTAATGGCTCTTGTAACTCCGCCGAGTCGCGCCCGGGCAAATGTCTTGCCATCGAGATACAGCCCGTACTTGGCATAGTCTACAGACGAGGCATCTTTCGCATCTTTCGTCTCAGAGACACCGTTGCCCGTCTCCTCAGCCATGGATATCTCTTTGATGCCAAGACTATCCGTTACTGCAGTAAGACCAGGCAGCAAATGACCATTTTGTAACGTCAATTGAGTGGCATTATTGTTGCCTGCGGCAATGATCATATCGTCACAAGCGGCCCGAGTGTCCAGGCATGCTACATGCCCGTTGTCTATCACAAGAGTAAGATTTTTGGTGCCAGCCGTCGAGAGAGAGCCAGCGTGGTGCGGATGATTGTCCAGAAATGACTTTCGGATTCCATGGACAATGAAACTCTGTCCCGGTTGCTTTGCCAAAGTGCAGAAATCGTTTGCTGTAGTCGAATCCTGCCTCGTCCGCATGACGGGTGCCTCCAGGGTCGTGTCAGGGGCAGCCGCCGATTCCATTGACGATCCAGTAGACGACTGCACCATTTTCGCGTCCAGAGTTGCGATACCATCGATGAAAACTTGCTGCGGCGTTGCACCAATCGAGAGAGGATGGGAATCCCACTGCAGAAAACCATATTAGCGCTTTCACTCACCTTCCATGGACACTTCTTTCTGCTTGATTTGTGAACTGTGACGTCACTGGCAAACGTAGCCGCCGTGGTTCAAGGGCAATACTCACAACGACAATGTCCGCATCGTAGCCTGTGCGAACGTAGCCGATACGATGCGACAAGTCGACAGCGGCAGCTGGAATTGAGGTAACGGCCTGCAAAGCTTTTTCGGCAGGGAGATGGAATGCGTGCCCAGAAGCGGCTTGTGACCTGTCTTGAGTCAGTCCTTGATCTACACATGCAGATTATCAGCTCACGAGAAAAGAAAATAAAAACGGACATGACATATTTGGCATTGGTTGACTCCTCGGCGTGATCCTGGCATGGTCAGTGCAATGTATCCATGGCCTTTGATTATGGAATACATACAGACTTGTACGCAACAGGCAAGCCATGGGCGTTCAGGATAGCTCCAGCATAAAGACTCGGGCTGTATGCCTCATATTTGTAAAGAGAAGCCTCAGCAAATGTGGCGATTGTGATGTTTCTAAGGGGTTCATGAAGTGAGTTGAGTGGTAGGTGAAGCGGTATATGAATGTACTCACCCTCCATGTTCCTTGATCATCTCTGGCACCTGCCATGCCTCGATTGCATGATGGAATGCCTTGACATGGATGCCGAACTCCCCCATGAGGCCGAGCATGGTCTCCAGATCTTCTGGCTCGTAGCAATGATTATGCATGGCCACTTGTCCGCGGATGAGAGCAATCGTTGACTCCAGTTTGAGTTGCTGGGGGTACCCGCCCTTTTGCTCAACAAATTGGCTTCTTTCTGCATTGGTCTGCATTTGCGCGGCAATGTCACACCATGCGTCCTGTTTGTCCATCAGCTCCTTGGCACGCGTCAGATGAAGGCGAAGTTCATAGGCATTGGCCATTCGTGTGTGGCCATAGACTCGCTTCGGGTTCTCTCCGCAGGCAAACTTCATGTACCGATGACGGTCCTCGATGGCAATGCCATGTTCGAGTAACATCTCTTCGACCACATATTCGCCAGTCTTTCCAGACTTTGCAACATTTTTCACAACCGTCCCCTCTCCGCCCATGATATTTGCCGATCCTGGAATGATGAGACTGGATGTTATGCCACCGGAAGCGATGACTTTAGTCGCTGGATCATATGCTTTCAGCGACTCCACCACTCTGAGGAATGGGGTCAGAGGTCCATATAGAGCGTTCACCTCTGCAGATATTCATAAAAGGGTTAGCGATCGACGCCTGCCTTTCGGTGCAATCGCAGCAACATACCATTTGTATCATCCAGTGCCTCCGAGCCGGGCCAAGCCATGGCCAAGTGATGCGAATGCATATCCACCAAACCAGGCGTCACGAATCTTCCATTGAGGTTATATTCGACACCACTCTCGAGTATCGAAGGGGCTGTCGAGGCTTCGGATACCGACAGCACCAAACCCTTTGAGAAAATGATGTCCACCGGCGCTGGTGAAAATGACTCCCCATCGAACAACGATACATTACGCAGCGCAATCGTCTCCTTCTGGCCGCGTACTTGTGTCCACCGAGGATTACGGATTCGCGCCTCGGGTGACTCGATGTGCGGGACATGGCTGCGCGCTGCGCACCGACCGACAGACGCCTCGAATTCCACGATTGCGCGCGCGGCATACGTATCAGCGGCTGCGCCCGTGGAGTGACTCGCTCTCCCAGCCTCAAAACAGACGTACGAGACCAAGGACAAGAGACACAAAGCGGATAAGCACTTTTTCAAGGAAGGACGCCGGAAAGGCCCATGAAAGAGTGGTCGGCGATATGTATAAGCCTCCACCTCGTATGGTGGCGGCAATCCTTCACCCTTTGCCGTAAACATGGTCGTGATGCTTCTGACCGCGATAGATTCTTGCCAGGTCATGGGAACATTGAATTGAGCGACAGTCGGTGATAACAACGCTTGTTGATGTAGACCCTGGCAGCAAGGTAGTCGCGCGTAGTATTCCGTAACGTCGAGTGGAGCAATCCGAACTCCGAATTGAATCTTATTATCGTCCCGGTCACATCGCGAGGGGTCTAACCCACTACAGTCACTATCAAGACAAGGAAAAGGCACGGTAAGCGAGAGCCCAGAAACCTTAGACAGATCAAGTTACACGACCAGGATTAGTTGCGATTGAAAGCATTCCAACGTTCGCGCACTGCTACATGTCTAGGACCAAAGAGAATCTAGTAATATTATCGTTTTATAAATATCATCCCTCTGATTTGTCATTTTGATATGAACCAATAAAAGTCACCAAGAATAGCCAGATTAATGAAGCCCTTAACTCCTTGTACTCTCTTTTGCCTTTCTGACTTATACAGTAAATTCATTCATCTAAGCTAATAGAACTCCAAAGATATACTATCGTTCAATGCTATTCCAGCTAGGACCAATATATATATATATACATATATATAAGCACCTTTTTTGTCACTCAGTCTGCAATACACCTCCTAGTTACCGTGCGCATGTGTATTCAATCACGGCGGCTTCACTCGTCCCGCGTATATAATGAATTACATGGTGGACCTGATTGAAAGTTTATCATATACGCGAAAATTGCATCTTCAGATCTTAGGTTTTATGACAGGTTTACTTTCTGTTCGCTGATATGGGGTTTTATTGCCGCAAAGTCAAGGATTTATAAAGGACGTCACTGTTGTATTATTGCTTGCAATGAAAGTATGCAGGCTTCAATAAAGGGACACAGAAATTCATCTAACACATTCCCGTACTGCAAATAGTATTGAGTTTGATTCACAGATCCTTTATTAACATTGGGTTCTATCAGTCCCTCTCCCACTGGGCAAGATGATCCCGGTATGAAATCATCTCGTTCCATTTCGCAGCAAACTCGCGCATGCCGCCTTGACCAGCCTGGCTTGCGTCTACCACATCTTTGGGCAGTTTATGCGCCGAGTATGCTGGCGAGCTGAGATTGTAGGCAGCAGCGTGCTCCTTCTCGACGAGTCTCAGTTCGGGAACAATGTCTTCGTCGTCGTCATCCTCGTCGTCTTCGTCCTCAGTCACTTCAGACCCGGCTTGCAGACCAATGTCGTCGCCATCTCCTGCCACTCCTATGATTGGACCAGGGACTTGCCAATCGTTCAGTTCGTCCCAGCCAAAAAGGAGGGGGTCGGTATGAGGCGCCCAGGAATTGATGTCAATGAGCCTGACACGACCCAGGGGCTCGTCCTCACCCTCGGGAATGTACACATCGAAAGCAAAGTTACCATCCGGGAATGTGTAGCGCAGTTTGTGGTTGAAGAACTGGCTGATCCGCGCCACAATGGCGGAGCGCAAATCAGTAAGGAATTCATAGTACTTGAGGTCCCTCTGGCAAATGCCGACCAGATTCCGATGCTTGACAAAGCACCGGAACTCGAGAGCCGTGTGCGGGTTGAAGAAGGAGCGAAGAACGAGGACGGGCCTGAAGGGTGTCGGTGATGACGACGCCGCACCCGGCAAGGGGGTGCAGTCTTCAAATGCATGTTCCAGATCGTACGTGATGAAATTTGAGCTCTTCAAGAGCAGGTAGATATCGTCGGGCGTTGTGCATTTGATCGTGTTCTGGTGGGGCGACATCCAAGCTGCGTCCTTTGGCGAGGTCCAGTTCAACTTGGGCGCAACCTCGCCGCCAAGCTCGGCGATGGTGTCCTTGATGACCTGGTGTAGCTCGGGGAACCTCTTGTTGGGGGGCAGTGGCGGGGGCACATCCTCCTCATCGCTGTCCGAGTCTGAGTCGACTTCTTCAGGCTCTACCCGAGATACTGTCGTGGGCCCTTCCCACTCGACGTCGTCGTCGTCGTCATCACCATCGCCCTCGTCTGTCAAGGTAATGCCATCCTCTCGAATGTACTCGAGGAACTGTGGTGTCAGGGGAATAATCCTCGACTTGATACAGTTTGCTCGATACCTATTGCTCACGAATAAGTTTCTTTCTTCAAAAATAGAGGCATGAGTGTAGAGGGTGATGCGAACTTTGGGAACCAGTAATCATATGAACAATGCAATATATGGTCCCTGGTTATCGGTGGAAAGTGAAGCTCAGGTGCTGGACCCTTGGATGCGCCGCCAGTGGCAGGATTTGTATTAGTGACAGTGGGCATCTTTTTTTTCCCCGACTTTGATTTTCGAGATCAGCCGGACTAGCAGTAGGCGAAGTAGAACAAAAGTCGAATGGCCCAATATACTTTGGTATTACACGTACTTCGCGCGATTACCTCAAGTTCTGAACGAAGAAGCGTTTGAACAAGACATATACCTAGGCGAATAGACTCAAGGCAAAGGCAGGCAGGCAGATAGGTTGATAATGCAGCCAATGCAGGTAACTTAGATGAATTTGCGACGGAGTCATCGCGGGGCAAAATTCGAGATGCGCCTACCTCTGACTCAAGCCCCACCTAAATGAACCCCTCCACAAGTGTCTTGTGTTGAACGGGACGGACAGCATTGACCCAACCAAGCACTGATGCAAGGCGCCTGCGGAGGTCCCGCGGTCCCTACCTAGCTATTGGCTGGTTCAGTCACAAGCTGATTGAGCGGCCCAAGTCACTTTTCTTACATACACCCGACAGCATCTTAATACACGTGCATCCATTGTCTGCATTCTGCGTACATACAAACCTTGCATGTACAGCAGCAACCACCTAACCACATAGGTAAGGCGACTTGAGAGTTTGTACGAACCAGATCTGCAATTCCGGCTCGTAGGCTTTGAAATTTTCATTGCCTCGGCTTCTGGGGCATCTTGTCGATAGCAACAACTGGCTTCCCTCACTTATCGCCGTCATCGCTAGCCATTCTTCTTTTGCGCCCAACACTACGAATCAACATTCTTGCCCGCCAACCATGTCGGACAATGTAGGCCTCTCAACGCCTCGCGGCTCGGGAACCTCTGGCTACGTCCAGCGCAATCTAGCTCATATGAGGCCGCGAGACCGCGCCGCTCCGTATCCAAAGGATCTTGACTCCCTGCGTCACAGGCAAAGGCAACCGGACAAGGGCATTCTAGAACACGAGCGCAAACGTGAGGTCGAGGTCAAGGTCTTTGAGCTGCGAGATCGCCTCGAAGATGAGGGGTACGTACAAAATCTGCCTTGATTGGCTTACAGCCACAAATTCTTCGCGAGAGGGAGACAGAGAGATGCCGGAGCTGACACTGTAGCACCAGCGTCGACGAAGACGAGATCGACGAAGAATGCGACAAACTCAGGAAAGAGCTTCTTGAAAAAATGGAAAGGGGCGTACGAGATCGGGATGCGACGCCAAGGAAAGGACTCAAGATGCATCAAGTCCACGAGCTGGCAGACGCCAAGATCAAAGAGAGCGAGCGGCTGCGCAAGGCGCTGAAAATCAATAAAGATTATGAGGAGGGTAGCCACTGGAGGAGGCAAGAGGAGCGACTGAAAAAGGCCTCGGAAAGGGAAGCGGAGAACGACGGTGACAACAGAGAAGAACGACGCCGAGACTAAATGTTTCTCCAGCTCTCTCTCCCTCCCCCCCCTCTCTCTTGTCTCTCTCCATATCACATGCTTTGCATAGCCGTGATCACCAAGGTTTATTCACTGGGATTGTCTTGAAGTCCCGGGATTACTAGTCTTCTACCGAAGCACCTACAGCCTTCCTGCCCTGTACTGCTTTCATGTACAACTTTTCACAGTCCTGCGCCTCTTGGTGGGTTGTTCTTCTTTTCTTCTACTGCTTGATTTGAGAGTTTGGCGTTCAGGATCATAATGGACTTAGCAGGTATGGCTTGATACCACTTTGTGTAATCGAGACAAATAAAATGATTTGAAGGTTGTCAAAAGAACCATCCCCCTTCCCATGTCTATTGGGTATCATTCAAGTAGTTTGTTCCATATATACGGCAGTCCAGTCGCTCAATTCGCCGCCAGGATCTCTGCTGCCTCGTGCGAAGGGGCAATGTCCTCCCGACCATTGCTCTTCCTCATGTTCTCGTCTTCACGAGCCTTTTCTTCCGCTTTCCTCTTCTTCTCGTGATTTATATATGTGGCATACCGTATCGTGCCCAGCGTCATGATAGCCATGAACAGGATGCCTAGCACTGACCGGCGAATCAAGATCCAGCGCAGACCCTCAATGTCGGATTTGGCATCGCTCGTTAGTATGACACTAATGTCGAGGTTCACTTGTTGGATCTAAACGGACAGGTCAGCGGTTTCGCCCATTGCGACCTCGAAAGGTTAAATAAAAACTCACAGCACCCTCCATCCGCCTCTGCTCTTCCCTCACTGCCATCTTTCGATCGTTGAACATGCCTTTGACATCATCACGGAGCGTCATGAGATCTTGGCTGAGCTTTTGGCCGAGAATATCCACTTCATGTTGCAGAATCGTCCGTTGCTGTCGAGATTCTTCGTCTGCCTTTCTCTGGTTGTTGACCACTTCGGAACTCAATTCGGAGCAAGCGGCGCGGAAAAGGTATGTTTCATTGTCCACGTCGCTTTTACTGACCAATCCATCCTGCGCAATGTCAAGGTTTTGCGCAAGAATACCCCTGACGGCTTTCATCATGGTGATGGACTGGTCCTTGGAGTACCCGCCGTCTTCGAGCTGCTTGACAAGCGTGTAGGTATCGAAGTGATGCACGTACGGTGGTTTGGCGATATGTGGGTGCGAGGACTCGCCTGGCGGTGGCATGTGGAGGACAGCGTCCATGGGGCCACTCGACTGCATCGTCTCCTCGGCAGCCTTCTGCTGTGGTGTTGGCGAAGGGGCGCTGGTTTCTCCCTGGCTAGGTGTGGCTTCTACTTGATCTTGGACCGCGTCAGGGTCACTGGTGGGCTTGATTCCAGCGTCGGCAGCTACCTGGCCCGAGGCAGCAGCGTCCTTTTGTTTCTGCGCCTCGGCCTGCTTGGCCTTGACATTCTCTGGCTGAGGCAATATCACCGCCTCTGACGGCAAAGGCTGAGGCTCAACAGCTTTGCCATGCCTTTTGAAAACAGCGTCCCTCGATCTCACGGAACTGGAGAATGCGACGGCTTGGTGAGGCCTTTGACGAGCCAGAGATTTGCGACATGTATGCTTGGACGACTTCAGTACGGCGGGCTCGCTCAGTCGGATAGACTTGAAGAGGTGGGGGTACAGGAAAGTCAAGCGGGCAGTTGACATGGTCGGCAGTACGAAAAGGGGTCTAGAAGTCGGAGTCGAAATCGTTGCTTAGCTCAACCATGGCTAGCTCGAAGCAGAATTTTGCTTTTGGTTGCGGTTACTGTTCTTCTTTATTGAAGGGGACCGAATGCGATGGCAGTTGGAGGGCGGTGATATACTATGTAGACTTGCGCGTATAAAGCTTGTGATAGCGGAAGTGGAAATTCTAAAGCGGTTGAGCAATCCATCGACTGGCCTCGTCTGCAGCGCACGTGGCACCGAGCCTTAGTGTCTTCCTGGCACACATGCATGCATAAATTAGTGTCAAGAGCGAAAAGAGGTGCTCACCGCAGCTGGCCGGCACTGCCAAACAAGCAGACTTCAGAAAACCAATGATTACGTACTTGGAACGGAGGTAAGTTAATAGGTAGGCTATGCTGGGAGTGGAGTAGGGATTTCAGATCTCTTTTCAGCCTCTTGTACGGTTGGGCCCGGCACGAGCTGAAAGTGTCTTTTCGGTGGAGCAGCGCGTCAGCAGCAGAGTGTACGGCGTAGATAGTACGTAGATTGGAGCCGGCACTTAGCGCATCTCGCAGGCGCTTCCCTCGTCACCCAGCGCAACGAGACTTTGCACCCGCGTCAACAATGAGCTCACCTTTTAACAGGATCCTGGCCGTACCACATCGAGACTAGGTACCTTGCTTGGCTGACACCCAAAGCCCCACCCCCAACCTTCCCTCTATCTATCCTGCCAGCGCATGTCCCTGTGCCTTTTGTCGACACCAATTTATTTTTTCCTTCCCTCTTCTTTCTTTGAGAAGGGAACGCTGTTGTGTGTTTTTGCCAGAGTCTGCATATTCAGAACATTTGGGGGGTGTTGGCGACGTGCTCGCATTGCTCATCTGTATAGAGCGACCCGATCTTCAGTCACTCTCTACTTCCTCTTGTCTTACACTACGGATACATCCACCTGCCCCACCTGGCTGCCGAGAGTATACATACCTACACAAAGTATCCAAGGTCGCTACCAGAACCTTAAAAAGCTACACTACACATACCTACATCACCGCCCACAAACCTTGGATAGAGATCTTGGCCGCCTCAAAGACACGATATAGCTCCAGCAGTGCGGCCTAAAGTTGCCGAATTGTTTGTTGCCGATTTTGTATTCTTACCATCGCATCGTCTCGCCCTTCCACCGCTCGTGCGCTTCGTTTGCGACGGCCCACCGAAAGTCCAGCTCCACCACCATTGAGCGCTTACGATAGAATACCTACCTACCTGGTGGTAGTAGCAGCATTTTGCAACCGCCGCCATGGCGCCGACCGATGCGCTGTCGGCGCCCGGAGCCGTCTCATACTCGTCAGACAACTTGGTAGTCGGAGACGGAACATGGGACTTTACCAAGAATGACTTTTTACTACCAAATCTCATGGGCTTGCCCTTTGATACTATGCGGTACAATGGTGAGCCCCTCCTGGACCTCCTCCCCGTCTGTGCACCACAGAGGTATAGGATGGATGAAACTCGATAACTAACACGACCCTCAATTGCATATAGGCATGGGCAATCGATTCTCGACTATGCCACAATACCACTCGCTCATTTTGGGCCATGGCGTCCTGGCCGCCATTGTGTTTTTATTCATAATACCGATAGCGGTCATGCTTGCCAGGTTCCATCGAGGAGGTGCACCTGGTAGTGCCATCAGATACCACGCCTATCTACAGATCCTCGCTGTTGGTCTCACCACCGTCGTATTCATCTT
This sequence comes from Neopestalotiopsis rosae, assembly GCA_023078685.1. Taxonomy (NCBI): domain Eukaryota; kingdom Fungi; phylum Ascomycota; class Sordariomycetes; order Amphisphaeriales; family Sporocadaceae; genus Neopestalotiopsis; species Neopestalotiopsis rosae. The sequence continues at coordinate 4,088,645 of JALGAS010000001.1, forward strand.
GGGTTTCTTTGCTGTGGGTCCGAAGCGAAGCCTCACGAATCCGCATCATGGCATTGGCGTAGCCATATACACACTGATCCTGGTCCAAGCATTGGGCGGCCGTTTCATTCGGCGGATCAACAAGATATCGCTCCGCGTCATGATCCATCAGTGGACTGGCAGAACCATTGCTCTCCTCGGCATAGCTCAGGTTCCTCTTGGGCTTACTCTGTATGGATCACCAAAGTATACCTTTATTCTCTTCGCCGTATGGATGGCGATTTTGCTCATTGTCTACTTCATCCTGAGCTGGCGTCGCGAGAAGCATCTCGACGATATCTATATACATGGTGGTCGATCGGCTCACGGAGGAACCGAGATCTCTGTCTCAGAGCGGCGCGAAGAGCACAAGAGTCGAGGCTGGCTGGGACCGTTGGCTGCCGGAGCCGGTCTTGCAGCACTTTTCAAGGGCCGGAAGAATGAGAAAGAGAGAGAACGGAGTCGCAGTCGAAGTCGCAGCCGTAGCCGGTCCCGCGTACGCAATGGAAGCAGGCCACCTGAGGTCATTTCGTCCAGGCGGGAGTCCCATATCTATTCGGAAAAACCAGATCACTCAGAGTATACCGAAGTGCCTAAACGCAGCGGCTTCATGGATAAATTCCTAGCCTTTGCAGGCATTCTCGGTGCAGGTGCCTTTGCCAAGAGACAGCTAGACAAACGAGATGCGACCCGTCGCTACCGTGACGAGGAATACTCTGCGGTCGAAACGGACACGCCAAGTCGAAGGAGTAGGCCAGGTCGCTACCCCAGATCCGGATATTCAGAAAGTGAATTCACCGAGTCCATGACAGATCTTGGACGGGACGGAAGAAGCAGGAGACATAGCACACATCTTCCTGGACCCGGTGGCCGCATGGCTCACGCTGACGCTCGCTCTCATCGGCCGACAGATTCCAGGATCGACAGTTTCTTCAGCTCGGATTATTCATCTTATGTGAGCCCATCACGGAGGGCAAAAGATGAACGAGAAGAAAGTGGGGCCGGAAAGGGCATCTTGGCTGGTCTGGGATTGGGTTGGCTAGCGGCCAAGATGAAAGGCAAAAAGGGCAGAGAAGTCGAAGAGCAACGGAGATACGAAGAGGAGCGACGCAGCGGTCACCATGGCTCGCGGCTGACCGGAGATGGATATGGATCGCCTAGAAGGGCGTCCTATCGCAGACAGTCACGTCCCGCGGGAACCATGACCACCATGACTGGCGATTCAGATTACTCCTCGGTTGAGCCGCGTCCAACAGGCACCAGTACCCTAGGGCCGCCCATGCCTCCGCTGGGACCTGCAGGTCACGGTCCTGTTCCAGTCAGACCAGTTGCAGGAGAATCATTTTCACGACACGACTCCATCACCGCTCCGGTGGATATGCCCCTGATTCCGGACGATACCCACGGACACGGTATCCTCCACCGATCCGACTCGGGCAGTGGAAGTTACATGTCTGCAGGTGGTCGCCCGCAGCGCCGCGACTCGTCTCGTCGCAGACGTGCTGGTGAGAATGCGGCAGCGCAAGCGGCTGCATCAGCCAGCGTTCTTGCCGCAGAGACAGAAGCGGATCGACGCCGTCGTGACCACTCTCGTGCTCCAAGCCAGCCCGTGAGCGTCAAGGTCAAATACCATGATGATCGTGACCGGAATATCACGCTACGGCGTCTCACAGAGGAAGAAGCCGCGCGCGAGCAACGACGACGCCGCCGCCGCTCCAACTCGGCTAGTAGCCTCAGCGACTCCGACATTGCCGGGAGCGCAGGTCGACGCCGTTATCGTCGGGACTCGAGCGCGAGAAGGACGGGCGATGAGCTAAGTGGAGAGCCTCTATCGCCCCCAGCGCCGGCATTTGCAGGAGGAAGAAGACCAGCGGCACCCATGACTCCTATGCATGGCGCCCCAACAGTATCCAGTATCGACACTCCTCCGGGGACTCATGACACGTTTAGCGCAATGAGCCCATCGCCAAGCGGAGCTGCTGGCACGGACATGGGTACTGCTTCGGCTGCGGATCGCCGTAGACGGCGGAGGCTGGAACGAAGGGATCAAAGACCATCGGCAACCGTAGAATTCACATAGCCATGGCTCGCTATGGAGAGGTCAAGGGGAAAGGGGGCGGATTCGTGGTAGAGAGACAGATGGAGACATTCATTGGGCCGGAGTTATGGGCGTTCTGAGAACACGAGTCCGGAAGCAAATGTTTAATGTTGATGAGAAGGCCTCTAGCGAATTTTCTTTCATGTTACTAAAATTGCATTACACAGCATGACAGCGACAAGTCAAGTATATGACAAACAATAGGAGGTACTTTGAGGATTTGGGATTTGCGGTTGTGTTTCGTTTTACACATGTTCTGCTCTAGTATATATACCACATGATATTCCTTTCAGGTTTAATAGACGATTGCGCAGGCAACTTTATTGCTACACTTGATCCCTTGGTTTTGTGAGTGAGGAAGTTTGATCGAGAAAATACATTCTCAACATGACTGGCTGAAAGAGTAGTGTATAATTTGATGTATAATTTGGTGTCCAAAGGTGCGCTTCAAAATACAAGTCTTTCCTTTCAGTGGATACCGATATTTGCTGGTGTTGATAGTCGAGCGAGGGTTCATATTCAGGGCTCTCTCAATTTACGATTGTTCATGTTCAACTTACTTAGGGAAGTTAAATGGACGTGGATGATATGGGTGATTCTTTTATGATAACATTTGGGCCAGGTCTAAGTATTTCACTTTAGCAAGAGTCTCATTATGTATTTGAATTGAATGCAGCGATGCATTGTCCCTTTGAGTAGAAGAGGAAGTGCTGCCAGATTATGGGCATTATCACAGGTATGATGGTGTCTCAGCTTTTATCTAGGGAAGTACAAAAATAACCTCAGGTTGTTTGTGATTGGCAAGTGCTCTCTTTGCAGTTCCCTGCCAATTTGTGCTCAGGCTCTACTGTTTGTTTGGTCAGTGCAGTGCGACCCTGAATATTGATTGGTCCTTTTCTCCTCCCTCTTTTTGGCGCCCTCAGTTTTTTTTTTTTTTTTTTCTGAGACCCTCCCTCCCCTCCTCCGCGCAAACTTGGACATTGAACCCCAGCAGACAGCTAGCAGCACGCACGCTGCAGCTTGAGGTAGCCCAACCAACCAGAATTCACCCAGCCAAGCTAAAAAGTTAGGTGACTACTAACTAGGCTGACTTTTCGATACGTCGAGGCCGAGTCCACACTTGACTCTCTTTCGCCCATCCTGCATCACCACTCTTCCCACACCCACTGCACACTCAAACCTCACGCCCGAAGACATTTTTCTTGTGTCTCTCTACTTCTTCTACTTCTTCTCATCTCTCTTGGCTGCTCCCCCCCAACCCGCGAAAGAACCATCCTCGCTCACCAATTACATCCTCGTAACCGTTGATCATTCCGATTTCTTTCTCAGGTCAATTGTAGCGTATCTGCTTCTCGTCCCCGATTCTAACGCGACTGGACATTACTGGGGCGTTTGCTGGCGAAACTTGGTTCGGAAAAGGTAAGGAGCTCACTAACGGTGCAATCCCGATCTCGCATTCCTTCCAGACAGACCCTGCAGCTTCGTCGCGCAACGCAACAACGCAAACGCACGAACGCAACGAAGAACACCTAGGGTTATAACAAATCCATCTGTCCACTAGATGAACATTGAACCGGCCTAAGCTGCTAACACTTTGCTTCCTTCATAGCAATTGTCTTTGAATTCTTCAATCATCACCGACGACTACTAGTCCACGATCGCAACTCACCCATCGATCGTCACTCGCCCTCCCTCCATCTTCCACCACCTTCGTCCACATAATCCATAAACAGCCATGGCAAGCACAAACGGTACGTACGCTCTTTGCATCTTTCCCTTCCTCCCCTCCGCCTACCTATTTACCTAGGTATCTCGCCAATAATCATGAAGCAATTGCTAATGCGCAATCTTGCAGGCGCCTCTACCGCACCCGAGCAATCGGGTGGTCCCCAGAGCAACCTCGGCAAGGATGAAGTTGCCTGGTTCTTTGTCGAGCAATATTACACCACATTGAGCAAGACGCCCGAGAAGCTTCACGTACGTGCTAGGACCCAAAGGCCCCGCAGACCGCGTCTGTGTCGCCCAATGTGCTAACTCCACTCTGCGCAGCTCTTCTACAGCAAGCGATCTCAATTCGTCTACGGCCAGGAAGCTGAGGTTGCCGATGTCTCCGTCGGCAGACAGGTACGTTGGGATGAATTCTCCAGCTTGTCCAAGTTGCTTATCAACTAACGTCCTTCACTCAGAACATCCAAGAGCGCATTAAGAGTCTCGACCTCTCGGACAGCTGCAGCAAGGTCCGCATCTCCAACGTCGACTCCCAGACTTCGTACGACAACATTGTTATCCAAGTCATTGGCGAGACCTCCAACAAGATTGGCGATGACCCCAAGAAGTTCGTCCAGACTTTTGTTCTTGCCCAGCAGCCGTCGGGTTACTTCGTCTTGAACGACATTCTTCGCTACCTTGATGAGGACAACGAAGAGGAGCAGGGCGAGGCCGCTGCTCAAGAGCCCGCCGAGGAGGCTTCTGCTCCCGCGCCTGCCACTTCTGCTCCCCCCACCGAGGAGACTCACGAGGAGCCAGTAACCAAGGCTGAGTCGGTTGTCGAGGAAGCTGCCCCTTCCACGGCTGCCCTCGACGCGGGCGCTATCGATGATAGACTGGAGCAGGTTGCCCGCAACGACACAGTCTCGGTCAACGGTGACGCCGCTGCTGAGGCCCCCGCTGAGGCCCCCGCTGCCGCCGAGGAAGAGGTTGCCGCTCCCGTCGAGTCCACCACATCTGCCGATCCGGAGGAGACTGCCCGCCAGATCGAAGAGGAGGACACCAAGGAGCCGGAGAAGCCTACTGACCCGAGCCCGACTCCCGTTGCTGCCCGCCAACCTCCTGCTCCCCAGCCCGCTGCTCCCGCTCAGCCGCCGAAGCCCATGACCTGGGCAAGCCGCGCTGCTGCCGCTGCCGGCCCCCCTCGACCCGTCGTCCCCCTCCCTAAGACTGCAGCTCCCGCCGCCACCCCGGCCACCCAACAGCGACCGGCTGCCCCAGCAGCTTCTGCAGCCTCGAAGCCTGCCGCTTCGCCTGCTCAGTCCACCGAGACCCCCGCCGCTGCCGCCACGACCGCTAAGGATGAGTGGCAGACAGCCGGCAGTGACTCGAAACGACACAACCGCCCCCAGTCTGTCTCAATCCCTCAGGCAGACAAGGATGGCGTCTTGGGCTACGTCAAGTACGTAACAGAGAAGGTCCAGCAGGACGACTTGAAGACAGCTTTGAGCCAGCATGGCGAGGTCACCTATCTTGACATCAATCGCACCAAGGTACGTCGGATAATTTTGCTTTCCACCTTTGATAATCTTGAGGCCCCCGTGAATACTAACATTCCATGCAGAGCTGCGCCTTTGTTGAGTTTGCCACCCCAGCCGGCTACCAGGCCGCTGTTGCTGCCAACCCTCACGTGGTGAACGGCGAGAACATCACCGTTGAGCCCCGCCGACCCAAGACTCAAGCCTACGGTGGTGGTAACTTTGGTGCTGGTCGTGGCAATCTTGCCAACCGAGGTGGACGAGGTGGCTTTGACGGAGGCCGAGCCGGCGGTCAGGGCGGCAGAGGCAACTTTGGACAGAACCGCGGACGAGGTGGCGTCCGCGGCCGTGGCGGCGCACAGGCTACTGCCTAAATGCACTCAACCCGCGGCGGTTCCGCTACGAGTCTGAGAGAAACACAAGAGCAGGTCGTCCGATACATCACGAGCAGCAGTTGCAGTCACAGTGGTCGTTGTTGTCGCTGTCGTTTCATCCCTGCGGGCGCGGAAACCATGGATACTTCGACACTGTAATACTACCTTGACACTCGAGTTGCCAGACTCACTGCAATTCGGCTCTGGTGTTCATTCCCGTTCGTTCCTTTCCCCCCATGGTGGTTTTTCTACACTCTCTTGGGTGCTCCGTTTCTGGCCTTTGGGCTTGTTTCAGTTTTCCTTTTTTTTTTTCTCATTCTATCTCATTTGCGAGTTTTTGTTTTCCCATCCAGATCAGTGTGGCAGACAGTGTCCATGATCGTCACACTTGTGCAAATATTGCATCGCGAGGGTCATTTGCTGCTAGAAGCTAGCATGATGGGGGATTTGTACATTGCTCGGCGGCTGGGAAAAGTCGATACCTAGGGATCATTTCATTTTTGCATGGTTGGAGCGTTATGGTGAAACGTGGTCAAAAGAACTGGACGATCGATAATGTACAATACTGGAAAAGTCTTTCAAGATCCGGCTTGTATCAGTGTAATGCTATCAACGAATTTGACGACAAACTCGCAAGCTAAGCCTTGGTGTGCTTTTCCTTTTCTTCCTATTGCGTAGAATTGTTGAAACATGCAGCACCTACGAGACATTTGGGGCACGATCTGACCATGATCCTCGTTTGCTAAACAAGTTTATGGTCTTGTTCCTTGGGCACCTAACTTTTGTTACAGTGATTCTAAATATTTATCCCAACTGACATTGTAGAGCAGGTGTGTATGTGACTGATGCCCTGCATCGCTATGACGGGCAAAAGAAGACGGGACAACTCGCTTGAAGTAGCCTGTCCCGGATAGGTCATCAGCCATGTTGCTGACGGCCTCAAGGTGTAGACACGATACGCATGGAGATTTAATGAATGGCCTGGTCGCAGGTTGTTCTTTTCCTTGTTTAACAGACCTAAGCTATGTACCTAGACTCGTTCGCTAATGATATACAAAATATGTATATATGTAACCTTCCGCAATGAATTTCCATTACGAAATGAGGGTCCATTCACTGATCCAATGAGTGCGATTGGGAGGGCCAAATGCAAGGTCCAAACAGAGAACCCCCCCGGCTTATGACCGACTTCCAACACATTACCTGCCTCGTTGCAATATTAGCATCATTCTCCCGCCCGTGTTATGTTGGTACCAGTTGCATGTATGTCTTCCAACCTCAACAATATTTTGCTTTCTCCAAGCATCTATCAATGAACTGTCGATGCCAAGTTAACAATTTGCCCACCTACTCACTTACTTACTACTCCCTCACTGACTCCACAGGTACATATGCCACTTTGTTCAATGGCTGGCTGGCTCCCTTGGTTACGGACTCTTGCCATGTCCGGAGTTATGTGTCCAATATATTCTTGTTCCCCTCCACTCCCCTCCCCCCGACGTGCAGCCGGCTGCAAGTAGTTTGGGCCAGCGGACGTCGTGCGGCGCTGCATTGCATATTGATTTGGCTACGCTACCACCTACCTGGCCGGGAATAGCGGGATCCGGGTGTGGTCATGTAGGCTTCGGCAAACACGCCTGTCCATTTGAATAGTCGTCCATTCGATCCGCCCAAGTCCATTTGATCATTTCATTCAAGCATCCAATGCCATCAACTCAATGCCCACTCCCTCCCCCCTTCTTCTCCGCCATCTTGAGCCCTGGCATCATCAACAAGGGAATCATTCTCTACTTGAGATGATTATTGATATTGTCACAAGTGGACGATGTACGTCGGCAGTGTTGGAGAGAGTTATGTAGCAGGCAGGACCACTTACTGCTGGAAATGTATACAAAAAAAGGTCATGCGTGTGTATATAGTTGACATAGTTTGTACGAGTACTTTGTACATGGGTTTTGCATGAACCAACCCACTGCACAGTGAATGAATCCCCTCCACCATGACTACCTCTGTATGTACCATGATCCATCAGCCGTCAAATGTTATGTTCGGCTGGATTGGATCTCTCAAGGGACTGGGAGGGGTAAGGAAGGGGCGGTTTTTGGGGCGGTTGAATGGGCTTTGTCCGGGGGTTCGTCGATCTTCAGCAGGTCATCCAGCAGCCCAGTCGCCCATCATTGGCAAGGCAAGGAAGGAAGGCAAGGTCGTTTGGTTTGTTGTCCTGCTGCTGCTGCTGCTGCTGGTCCTGGCAGCTGGGTTGAGGGGTGGAAGGGGCAGCCCGCAGGACTCTGTTCTGCCCTAGAACAATCATCGAAGGGTTTTTGGGCTTCCAATACCATCGATGCGTCTTTCCATTGCATACACATTATTTTCTCTTTCGGCAAATTTCTTAAACAATCCTATAACGTATCTGCGCCCGCCCCCCGCCCCCCGCCCCCGTTCCTCGTTCCCTCATTCCCCATTTCCCGTCGCCCCCGGCCCCTGGTCTATTATACATATGTGCAAACCTACATGGCAGTAGTACATACATACATTTGCCTGGCTTACCAACCTACGTATGTATGTTACATGGAGAATGGATTAAATGGGAACCGTCGGTACTGAGAAGCACCCGGTAGCAACAGCAGCAACAGTACATACGTTAGCAGAAACAACAGACAAACAAGCCTTGGAGAAGTAGGTTAGCCGCGTTCCCCCCCGGCCCCGGCTTCCCGTTGTCAGACTGGCTTCCAACTCTGCTCATTTCCATCCATTGTTCACTTCGTGCCTCCAGTCTCTTTTCCCCGTCCACGCCTCGATCTCTTGGTTTTCTCGCGGCGTCCGATCAGTGTCACCCCTTTTGCATCCTCCATCCCTTCCCCCCTCCGATTTGATCTGATCTGATCTATTCAAGGTCCAAGACGTTCAGTCTCCCCCTACCCACAGGAACTACTTACTATACACACTCATTTGGTGATCCAGTAACACCATGAGGATTGGTCGGGCTTGACGCAGCCAGAGTTCTGCTCTCTCTCCCACTCACTCTCTCTCTCTCTCTCTCTCATATACTCTCTTTCACTCTTGCATATACACACACACTCGCTCTGTGTGTGTGTCCCTCTCTCTGTATTCCATAGTCACTGCCCGCTTACATACCTAGCCTGTCTTGCCCAGACACTAGGTGTGTACTGGTATTTCTGAGCGGCGTTGGACTCTTGGCAGAAGGAGTAACAGACAAGGCGGGCCAAGACTCTGCCATCTTTGCTGGACTCTGATTCCGTGTCTCTATGGCTCCTGCAGCCGCGTTGGAGGGTCATGATGTCTCAACTCCGCGGCTGTCGGCGACGTCGCCTCTGCGGCGCCGCGTGTCGATGGAGGAGGACTACTTCTACCAGGAGGTGATGACAGCGCCTTCGCACCACCACCGACCCTCTTCTCCTCCAGCGTACACGCTACCTCGCTTTGGATACGACAAGAAGGGTGAGCCCGTGGTCATGGCCGAGGCCGAACCCCTCCCGCAGTACACGTGCGACGTGCAGATCGAGGGGGTGTTCAATATGAAGATGGAGATTATAGACACGATCAAGCGTGCGCCAGCCCGGAATTGGCGCGCCATGTTTGTGCAGCTAGAGGGGACCAAATTGAGCATATACTCGATCAAGAAGGACTGGGGCTTGGGGAGGTCCAAGAAGCACGGCGCCCAAGTCTTTGCCGACAATCCACCGTGGGTGCAAAAGGGCACACTCGAAAAGACATACACGCTATTACATGCCGACGTGGGCATCGCGGCAGACTATGAAAAGTACGTTCACTGAGAAGCAGGATACCAGTTTTCCCATGACAGATTCTAACATGTTGTTCTTGCTTTTGCAACTAGGCGGAGATATGTCATCCGGGTTCGAGCAGAGACAGACCAGTTCCTGCTCTCATGTATAGAACTCGAGACCTTTGTTCGATGGCTCGATGCCATGTTTGCAGCCATTAATATTTCACCCACCATCGACGAGCGGGATTTCCCTCGGGATCAAAGCATACCGCGCAGAGCCCGGCTGCAATACTTTCGGACCGGTGCAAATCTCACGCGGCAGAATAGTCGAGCCTCTGATGTGCCAAGGCCGGCGCCCGTCATTCACCATTCGGCTGTCACGCCGAGGATACCTGTACGGCAAACCAGCGAGGGAGGCCCGAGCAACATTCGTTCCGACCGGCAGACACAAGCCACTATCGTGGCCGCTTCAGATGCTGGTTTCTTATCACCCATCGGGGAATCGATAACAACCGCAGCCACGCTGACATCGACGGGTGCATCGATTCATGCACGCCGGGCGGCGCAAACTACTCAGCCATATACGACGGATCATCGTCCAGGGCAGGCACCCGAAGCCTTCCACCACGGGCGTCTGTCGACGACATCATACCCCAACGAGTCCATCCATCCCGAGACGGGCAAGTGGCGTCCACGGCACGAGTGGACGACGGCCCACGACATGGTCTATGCCAAGCTCTGCTACGCCGTCCTGTTGTTTAGAAGTCCACGCAAGTCCAACTATGTCATCGCAAAGGGGAAGAAATGGTTCGTGGACTGGACGACGGGTAGAATGATTCGCGTCTTGCCTCCAGGCTATTTTGAGCATGAGGTTATGGGGCCGTGGCAGGTTTGGAGCACCGAGAACAGGAGGATCTAATAACGTCCAGTGTGCCGAGAGTCATGTTGATTGTGCTGGCCGTGTCAAAGAGTGGTTCGGTCTGTAGTGGTGTAGAGACGGACCACGGATAGGTCATGTTGCGTACAGCAACTTGACTGGTACACAAGGTGGTGATGATGGTCTTTGCATTTATTCTTTTCCTTCTCTTCTGGTCATCCTGCATATTCGGAAGCATTGAAAACATACATCTGGCTGCATAGGTATTTGTTGGCATCAAAAGGTTGGGAAGCCTCAAAGCTCTCATGATACTTATATATCCTCCTTTTTTTATAGTATCGGAGACGAATGGAGCAGGAAAGAGACATGTGCATGAACTTTTTGTCCAATATCCCCTGGCTTTTATCTGGTTTGACAACCCTTCTAACCCCTCGAAAGTAGAGTAGAACCCGATAACTAGTCTCTATTATATCGTCACATATTGCCAAAACCTCGAGCCTGAGCTTCTTCGTCAGCATCCCCGCCCTTGGCTTGGATTTCGGGAAGACTCAAAGTGCGCCCACAGGCCTCTAACGTGCCGTCACTCCACCAGCGAGTGTTGCTTTTTTTCAGCTCGGAATGAGACTCTTGATGACCCCGTTTGGGGAGAGAGGAAACAATGCTTCCAGAGCGTGTTTCTCACTCAGAGCCAGTCTTGCATACACTGCAATTGGGGCCTAGCCAGGCAAGAAATCTCCCAAGATTAATGCCGATTTCCAACGCGGTACTGCTGCACCTGCGAGCAACAAACATTCGTTCCCCAATCGCCTCGGGCCTGTTGATGAAAAAGGTTTTGCAACTAGCATGACTGACCATTTGCATTTTCCATCATGGCGAGACATGACCATATGACAAGTAGCTCGGAAGCTCCCAAAGCCCACATGGATGTCTGTATCGTTGCGTAATGCCGGAGACTTGGGCTGGATGAGCTGCGTCTGTTGAGAAGTCATGTTGAGCTTTCTGTGTGAGCAGAGGCAGTGTACATATCACTGTTCTTGAATTAGGGGAGGCTTCCTCTCTTTGAGCTTCTGACCTCGTGTCGTTTCGACTCAAGGCCCAGACAATTCGACTTCGGCGCTTCTCGTCTCCTTTGCTAGCTCGTCGACGACACCGTCCATGGACTGGTTCGCACCATCAATGTCGGCGAACAGCTTTTCTAGCTGCGACAACAATACTTCCAGCTCTGAGCGCTGCTTCTGTATCTCGCCAAAAAGTTTAGCATTGTGCGCCTGCGTTGTCTGCAGCTTTGCATTAAGTTGCGACTGCTGCTGCGCAAGGTGAGGTGCCAGGTGAGCAGCGAGTACAGTGTTGGCTGGCAATAGATGTGGTCTATCATTTCGCAAGGCAGCCGACAGTTAGCGAATACAGTTTGAGAGCCAAAACACCGACGTAAGGCGAGGAAGAAAAGAAAGGAAAAACCCAAACTCACGGTACAGGCACGTCGGCGGGGTCCACGACACCAGCCTCTTCCCTCCTCCTCTCGGCCTGGCTGACGAGGCTCTCGAGCTCGTTGAGCTTGGGGACCACGTTGCGGCTCTGGACAATGGTCTCAAACTCCTTCCGGCACAGCACGCCCAGGCGGTCCACCATTTGCTTCTGCACGCCCTTGAGGTTGCCGGGCGCCTGGGCGGCAATGGTGGGGAAGCACGAGGCGAAGTTGTCCCAGCTGATCTTGCCGAGCGTGTGCGTCAGGCTGTCGTCGAGGACCTTTTGGAAACGCGCGGCGCGGGGGCCCGGCGCAACGGCCGTGTGCTTCGCGGGGAGGGGCGGCGAGGCCGGGGCAGTAGCGGTAGAAGTAGCAGCAGCATCATTATTATCGTCGGCCGCGGCAGGGCCCTGCGCGCGAGCTGGTTCAGAGTCGGACATGGTGGAAGACGATGTATATATCTCTCTCCAGCATCTGTTCCACAACGACCAGGAATTTACATTGACGTTGTTGTGGTGGCGCAAGAAAAAGAGTGAACAGTCGTGGTTGAGGTAGTGAACAGTCGCCGCACGTAAATATGATGAGACGCGTCGCATCAAGGGACCGACCGTGTTTTGGGGATTTAGAGTGGCTACAGCACCTACCTGTTAGGTGTTTATATAGTATGTACCACGTAAAATGGTGGGGCTCGTGTCTAATGTCGAAATAGGTACCACTATCGCGGATAAGCTATGCGCCAATCGTGCCAAATGCTTGTTACCCTTCGTACTTTGTATACACCTCCCAAGCCATTGGCTTAACCACTGTCACTTTTATATATACGTATACACGTCATACAGACTGTCCATATTATATCCATTCTTTTTTCCCTCTCTGGTTACCATCTAGATTTACAGACAATGCCCCTTTCTATTCCATGTGCAGACCGTGACCCTTGCCAGTCTTGCTTATACATAATCATACACGAGTCTTTTTCATTACTCTTTCCTTACCAAGCTATCGTCGACATTACTCTTGTACGCCTTGGTGGGCGGTTCTCGAGCCCATGTTTCGGCCAGCGCCAGCTTGGGGTCGTCCTCAGGGTAGCCTTGGCTAATTCTGAGCTTCTCAATCTCATCTCTGACTCGTCTGGCGACTTCTGTTCGGAGCTCAATGGCTTCGCGGCCGTACTTGAGCTCGTCAGTAAGCTCTCCCATGGCCAAGGGCTTGCCGCCTTTTGTCTCTCTTTGGACTAGTTCCTGCCACTTGCGACGCAGGTCACCAAAAGTACGCTCCGTGTCCACAAGCTCTCCAAAGGCTACACGAAATGTCTTGTTGACCCGGGGCAGAAAGCGAGGAAACGTCCTGTCCTCGGACATCATATGCTGCGTACCATCAATGAACATGGGCAAAACATCAGGCATGGGCTCGGACTCGAGAATCAGGCGAGACATTCCCCATTTGAAGTATCGAAGTGAGAGTGCCGGGTGCTGGTGGATGCAGCCTTCGGGGAAAACGTGGACCCATGCCAATCGGTTTTGCGCATAGGCCGAGGGTGCGACAAATGAGTCGGAGCCTGTGGTGGTATAAGTGAGGCCACCTGTTGTGAATGGATCTGCTATGTCGGGGGATGACGACGATGACGACAATCTTGACAACGGGGCACTGCCCGGCTGGCTTCCGGCAAACGGCTGGGCCGAAAGTAGGCGGATTGCCTGCGGTATGGTTGACTGGAAAGCGCCTCCATGGGGCGAGTACAGAAGACGATGGGTCGGTAGGACCTGGCCAAGACTGAAAAATGTAGATAGGGCTCTGGAGGGATGATGAGCATCTGGACAAGTACATGTACGACGCCGACGACGGGATTACTAACTTGTTCTTGAAGCATATGTCGTGAGCACCCAAGCCCCATCTCAAGTTGGGAGGGTTGAAAAGATAACGTGCCGGCAGCACTCCCCATAGGACGGGGTCATCTATCCTAAGTCCATGCATGAGTCCTTGGAGGGCCCATATAAACCCGAGATGGACATTTTCCCGACTTACACACTGACGTGGTTGCAGACTGCGTAACATGTTAGTCCTTCATGCTCGCTTTGAAGGGACAAAAGTGATAAGAAGAAGAACAGACGAAGAAAAGAAAGGGGTTATTACCTGTCAGAAGACCTCTTTCCCTCTTGTCTACATCTTCTCTCTCGTCTAGGATCTGCAAGAACCTTTGCAGGCCAGTAGTCTCAACCTTGTTGAAACCATAAAGAAATCCACGAGAAATCATGCCGGTGAGCCCAGTGATCATGGAAGCCGACGCGCGCCATGGCAGGCTTGGCCGGTCATAAGGTACCGCGGCGATGGGCTCTGACGCTGAGTCCTTGTCATTCGTCATGGTGGTGGTGGTTGATGTCGATGCGCTCATTAAGACCAAAGACGCGCGCAAAGAGGAGGGATATATTTGAGAGACCTCACTGGGAAGAAAACAAGGAGCCACGAGCACTGAGATCTCAGGACATAATCAAACCATCAAATGAATGACCTTCTTCACAGTGGCGAAGGAGAAAGAAAAAGAAGAACAAGTACGCGGTCGCAGTCGCAGTCGCCCACGATACTGGCGATGCGAAGAAGGTAGTAAACAAAAGTTGCAGGTAAGCCCGTACAAGAAACATTCAACTTTTTTTTTTCTGGGCCGCTCACACACGCTGCAGTCGTTCCACTCGCTGTCAGCAGCCCGGGCATTGGCCCACTGACCCAGTCGGTTGAGTTAGTGGGCATGTCATGACTTTTTGTGCCATGTTCAGGTACATGAGCGCCAGGCACCCAGCCGGTCCCCGACGTTGGGGAAGCTTTAGGCTCGCTAGGCCACCCCAGAAACCACAATTCCGCCAACCAAAGCCCCAGGCCGACCCACGCGGGCTTCCTTCCGCGTAATCTAATCACTGAGCTGAGCCCACTGGAGCTACCTAGCCTACTGCAAAAAGCTCACACCTAACTCGTGCACTTCAAACTGCTTTACCTTGCATCACACCTGTCTAACATAGCTTCCTGTGGCCTACGATATACATCCATGTAGACAAGATAGTAGCCACCAAGAAGTCGAATGCAAACGAGGACTTACAAAACCCTCCAATTGCTGCGCGGCGATTGATTCAATCAACTCTGGAAGGCATCACAAATATATATTCCGACACGCCGATCCAAGCTACAAACGAGACACCCAAGGATACTACTACTGCTGCTTCGTGGTTCGGCACAACAACATCATGTCGCATAGCAAACGAAACACGTCCCGGGCTGTCTTCACCTCACATGAGCGCGAACAGGCCAAAAAGGCATGGGGCGCATCATCGGCACGCCTAGGTCGCGACTCCATGCTACCCTT
The DNA here is from genome assembly GCA_023078685.1 of Neopestalotiopsis rosae. Classification (NCBI taxonomy): domain Eukaryota; kingdom Fungi; phylum Ascomycota; class Sordariomycetes; order Amphisphaeriales; family Sporocadaceae; genus Neopestalotiopsis; species Neopestalotiopsis rosae. Next base: position 4,103,816 of record JALGAS010000001.1, read on the forward strand.
CTCTGCCTGCCGACTTTGCCTCGAAACCGCCGAAGACCCTGTTGCTTGTGTACATGGGGATGTGTTCTGCAGAGAGTGCGCTCTGTCCAACATTCTCGCCCAGAAGAAGGAGATCAAGAGACTGGACAAGGTCCGCGAGCAGGAAGTCAGAGACAAGGAGGAAGAAGAACAGCGGCGGGATGCCGAGGCCAAGGAAAGAGAAATCAGCGAGTTTGAGAAGACCATGAGCGGTGTTGGGTCTTCTGCCGCCGCAGCCTCGAGCAAGTCCCCAAACGATGCGCCAACGTTGGAAAATGGTGCCGCCCGTCCTGGTAAGAGGAAATTTGAAATGGATGATGAGGAGATGCAGCGCATAGCGGCACAACAGAGGGCAAAAGCGCGGCAGGCCCTCGACGACGAAAAGGCAGCCAAGCCAAAGCTGCCGTCCTTTTGGACCCCCTCGATCACCCCTTCATCCAACACAAAGACCACACTGCACGACATCGCCAAGAAGGCAAAGGCTGCCCCCACCTGTCCGGCCTCGCAGGAAGGCCAACCACACGCCTACTCCTTGGCCACGCTCGTCACAGTCCACTTCACCGAGGAGGAAGATGAAAAGACAAGAAAGAAGCAGCGCCTCTGTCCATCCTGCAAAAAGGTTCTGAGCAATGCCTCCAAGGCTATGCTCGCCAAGCCTTGCGGCCATGTAACATGTCGCAACTGTGTAGATAAGTTTATGCGCCCATCGAAACACCACGATCCCCATGCCGACGATATCGACCCAGCTGGCATGAGGTGTTTTGTTTGCGAAGCCGATCTTGTGGACAGGTCCGCCTCTCAAGAGAAATCCAAGAAGAAGGACAAGGACAAGATTCGACCCGGCCTCGTGGAGCTGCGCAGCGAGGGCACAGGCTTCTCCGCCGGTGGCTCGAACCAAGTACAGAAAATTGGCGTAGCATTTCAATGCTGATTGGGAAGGGATGTAGAGCACGTCAACAGGTGGGTATGGATCTTGCCGCTGTAGTCCATCAGCCTAGACGTGTATGGCGTCGCCTGCAAAAGTGAACGAGTGATCGTCCTCGGAAACGCTTTCGGGAAGGCCACTCCGATGCTGTGTGCCCAGCCGGTGTGCTCCAGCTATAGTCATTGCCATATTCTCATTGTTGAGTCACGTCCACGCTTTGCAGGCCTGTCTCCTGGGAGCATACCATCAGATCAGCCAGTAAGCGGTGCCCATCTGACTTGGTCTTTTCCAATCCAATGATGCCTCCAATTCGATATCTTTATGGTGCCAAAGTAGGATGGCAGTCGGTTGCGCAAAAGTCCAACGATGTGATTCAGATACTATTCTGGTAGTCCTGTACCGTCATAACATCATCGCGTCGCTGCGTAGGTTCACTGCCCCTGAATAAGAAGTGACGTCTCTTATGGTAGATTCTTGCAACGCATAAGCCAAGTCATATAAGGGATGTTATACATAAATTACTCACTCGGCATGAAAACATAAATAGACAAGACCTTAGCCAGGCAATCTCTATGCAATTACATACATATACATTGAACAATATGGAAAAAAAAAAAAAGGGGGGGGGGGGGGGGAAGGTACGAGTACACTCGGAAATGATTCAACGCCGTGCAGGTGCCCTAGATGGTCTCTTGCCTCATCATGTTCATACAGCTATATTTCCCAGAATTACAGAGCCTTCTTTGCTCTCCATTCTCGCAGAATACCTGCAAGGACGAGGTAAAGCTTGAATAATAATTTATGGATGAGGGCCTTTGCGAGCATGGTTGTGCCGTGGCTGAAGAAGCCCTTGAGCAGCTCTCCGTGGACACCATCATAGAGTGCCCCAACACCTTCATTTCGTACAATTTGCGCAATGGTACCAAAGACGCTCTGCTGGGCAAATTTTGAGAGTGCGCGGCTGGCGGCCAGCTTTGTGTCGTCGTACTCGTCTTGGTCCGCGGACTTGACGTTGCCAGTAGACGCATGCGGGCTTTCCTTTGGAGAAAAAGACTCTTTTCTCTCCTTAGATGAAGAATCGGTCTCTGATTCCGCGGGTACGCCAGCCTGGAGACGGGCCTTGGCCGTTTGAAAAGGATACGTGATCGTACTCGCTATAGCCTTGCTCGAGGCCGCCAGTAGGAACGTCAAGGCCGCGCCGGGATCCTCCCAGCTGTCGTCCCCCGCAACCTGCTTGGTGAGAAAGTCCTGCAGGAAGAAGGTGATGCCCGGGTTCAGGGTCAAGACGAGTGTGGCCGAGTATCCAGACCAGAGTCCCTTGACCCCCTTTTCGTGCATAATGTCCCTCACAATCTCCCGCACCGTCAACCTCCTCGCATCAGCGGCTCCTCCCTCGACCATGGCTCCGGTCTGCTTCCTAGTGACGACGTTGGCAATGGGCGTGGTGAACGCTCTCGAGCAGGCGCCGGCGAGGACACCCGTGGCCAGTTCGCGCAACACCTGCGCAGCCCGGCCACCACCACCACCACCACCGTGGCGAGAAGAGCCGGCGCCGGCCCGGGATTGGAAGAACTCATAGAACAAAAAGAATAGAAAAGAGTCCAAGACAGATTTGGCCGACTCCGTCGTCAGGCCAGTATAGAGCGCTGCGATGCTCCGGACTCTGCCGGCAGCGCTTGCACTCTTGTCGCCATCCCGCAAGATCCGAGAAAAGGCGTCGACGATGCCGGCGTACTCGTCTGCTGCGGCGAGACGACCGGTATGTGCTAGTTGTCGCTGACCCGGGTGGCGCCCGTATGAATTAGCACACCAATAGGTATAGTCGTGTATTCAGGGGAAAAGATAGGCAGAGCAATGGGTGATCCTCTTGACCAACAGCCGTGTCCCATCAATTCATTTTCGTGAATATGACGGAAGAGACTCCAAGGAAGAAAGATTGATGAAATACAAGAAAACTCACCTGTACTTGCAGACGGGTAACTACTAGAGATAAGGGATAGGCTGCGCATGTCGAGATCAAGGTACCGGCCGAGCCAGAAAGAGCGTGATGAATAGCGGGAAGTATTTCGTCGACTGATTTATTAATTGACTTGGACATGGCGAAAGGAAAGAGGCGAGCACCGAGGCCCGCGAGACGTCAAGAGCGACTTATATATGTATGAGTGATACAATGGTCTCCCAACGATGAGTATATTCCGGCGCGTACAAGGTATACGCCGGCTTTGGTTCCGTGTGCAGATGCGGCGGCGGTTCTGCGAGAGAGTGGATATGACAACAAGATATCCAGGATATATTGGGCAGGCGAGCGCCTGTACAGGAGTTCCGAGTGAGTCCAGACGCTTGATCCCAGTGGATGAAGGGCAGACAGCCAGCGGCAGCCAGACACGTATTACAGGGGGCGAAGCCAACAGAAGCTGTAATTACAGTGTGTACTGTGCGGACTGTCTTGTCCCCCAAATTGTCATGTGCTCTCTTTCTCTCCCCAGAGCCGAAAGACGAGCAAGTATGTACTGCTCTGCAGAATGGCCCGATGGAAGGAGACAGAAACAGTCGAGATGCGTCCAAAGTCAAATATGGTCAAAAGTATGCACACAGTGTAGACGGTTTCACACTTGGCCGAGCTCGCTTGGGTGGATTGGGTATCTATAATCCAGGTCAGGTACGTGGCTGGTAATATTCTTTAAACGGAAGCAGACAAGAGCAGGCGGATGATTGGGTCTTTGCGATTGAGGAAAATGAACAGAGATTTCGGTCAGAGGAGGACAACAAAAAAAAGAAAAACATGGACTACATACCTAGGCACAATACTCATAAATGTAATTACAATGACCTCTGCTCCGGATCGAGTGGTTGACATGGACAAATTGGGGCGTTGCCGGGGGTTTAGCTCATACGCATGGTGACGGTCGACGTCATTTGCCGAGAACTAGGGAACCGAATGCGGGCAAGTTTGAATTGGTAGTCGTCGTAGATCAACTCATAACCTAGGTTATTACCAACTCAGGCACCGTGCTTTTTGTATATGAGCCTAGGTTAGCAAAGTTGGGTACAGCTAATAAATCTGGTCACAAAATGCCATCACATGTAACCCGTAGAACCAGAGGATTCAATAGTCTCTCATTTTGCCTTGACTTTGACATAGAAACAATACATTAGACAACAAGTCACAATTCCCAGTCGAAACCAACACATGTCAATTAAGGAAAAAATTCATTCCTAGTTTAACGCTCAGGTCTGATTTGCTCATCTATTTATGAGCCCGTCTTTACACAGTATAGGAACCAGCATCTCGAAAGCCATGGCCTATATGCAAGTCCCAAATCGTCGGGCACACAGTTCATGCACTTTGCACCGTCTCGTCACATCAGGCATCGACGCGCCCAGACATGTTCATATTCGATTCAGCAGAAGCATTACTGAAATGACAAATTGCCTGGTCGCTAGGCTCAAAGTTGTCTTTTGAATGACTTTATATATTCATTAAGTGGTATCATTGAATCCCATACCGCGAACAGAACTACAGAAAAAGGTAGTTGATGCAAAACCAACAAAATTTCCACCAAGCGAGCCTTGGGTATACTGCGGCCAACGGGTAGCTCGCTGAAAAGGGTAGCCCGGCTCGTCTCTGCTATATGCGTCGTACGCCATGTCCGCGTCTCTCTCTCTGTCTCTCTTGTCGTATTGAACCTAAACGCTCTTCGCCTGCCATTGACTCTCATGGAGCCGAGATCCGCAAACAGTGCCACAAATACATATATATCTCGCGCCTCACATGATTATTCATGTCTTCCAGAACGCGATCGAATTCACCAATGACTTGTAACCAAAACGCCAATAATCTCAAACCCTGTTTCCCTGATTTGGGCCATGCTGGTGCTTCCTGGGCCTACCGCGCTTCCTGCGTGGCGTGTTCTCGGGTACTGCACACCTCGACTTGGCCTGCTCCTTCTCCTTCTCCTTCACCTTTTCTTTCTCCTTGGATGTCTCTTTGGATTTCACCATAGACCCGTCGTGGGCCGGGGCAGGTGGCATTTCTGGTGCCACGGGTGGCATGGGTGAGGGCCCGAATGGCCGGTACCCGGGTAACTCGGGAGGCGCGGTTCTCGATCGCGATTCGACCTTGTCCGGGGCAAGTGGCAATTCTTGGGCCACGGGTGGCATGGGTGAGGGCCCGTATGCCGGGCACCCGGGTAATTCGGGAGGCGCAGTCCTCGATCGCGATGCAACCCACCCCGGAAAGCCCCCCGGGGTGCTGAGTACGGGTTCCTCCAGCTTGAGAACAGTGTATTCCTTCATGCGAGCGATATCTTCCTCCATGCGAACGATATCTTCCTCCTTTCGAATGATATCTTCCATGATGAGAGCAGTATATTGCTTCATGAGAACAGTATCTTCTTCGTCCTCCGAACGCACCTAGGTTCGGTTTGCGACAGAAGGTCGTCTCGAAGCATTGGACAAGCTGAAACTTGGCGTCCGTCGTGCTGATACTGCGCTCATAATAACATCGGGTTCACCCGGCGCATCATCCATGTCCACATTCAAGTCGGCGTGAGCATCTGGTAGTTTGTGTGCTCCATAACCGACGACCTTGAATATATTTGACCGCCCGCCATTTGTAGCAGTCTGTAATTGCTCGTGAAGCCGTGCTAGTTGGTAGTTTCGCTTGATCGGGTTGAAGACTGGCGGTGGCATAACTGGCTGTGGGTTCCAGCGAGCCAGGGCGCCCATGACGGCTGCCGTCTCTTCGTCGGAATCTACGGGTGCCGCATTCGCATCGTCCTCATCTGCCACGGGAGCATTGGCATCGAGGGCAGCCTCTGTCACAATTTATAGCGTCAGCCTCCTATCGTCTCGCAACACCCCTTTCAGGACCGTGGGAAACTGCATAATGCATTCAACAACTTACTCTGCTGCTTTGCTTGATTCTTCTTCTGATATGCTGCTAACAGCATATCATATGGAAGCGAACGTCCTGGCACCGCACGTTTGGCGCCCATCGAATGACTCTTGCACGTTAGAGATCGAGCACAAGGTTGGCCATTTGGCAGGATGACACCGCATTGTTTCTCGACATCCACGGGACCTAGATAGTGCAAGACATGGGTTAACGAATTGTCCTACCAGGGAATAGGGAGTGCTCGGGGTAATACCTTTTGGTTTGGGGACCTTTGGCTTTGGTTCTTCCTTCTTCTTCTTGCTCTTGGGTCCCTTGTCCGCGTCACCCTCAGCCTTGCGCTTCTTGCCCTTAGCCTCTCCATCAGGCTTCTTGCCACCAACCTTCTTGTTGGCTTTGCCTCCAGTGCCCTTCTTCTCGTCGTCATCGTCGTCGCTGTCGTCGTTCATCTGCGTGTCGCCATCCGGATCGTTCTTGCGAGCTTCCTCTTGGCGGGCTTCCTCCTTGGCTCGCTCCCTGGCCTCCCTGGCCTCCTTTTTGCGTTGTGCCTTTTCCTTCTTGATCTTGAGGCATTGCGCAATGTGCTCCTTGGCAGCATTTTTGAGAATGCCCTTTTTGCAGTGCTTGCATTGTTGTAGTGGCAGTGGGTCGTCGAGAGGGAGACCTGCCGAGAAGGTGTCTCTTGAGGTATCGTCTAGTGGGTTGACAACCGCACCGGAAGACGGCGAATCAAGGGCAGCAGCCGGGCTTTCGCTTCGCTTCTTCTTCTTCTCCACTACGATCAAGACATGAACAGGTCAGCTGGGAAACTCCGCGATGGCAACTACTAGAGGCGGCGGCGGCCAGGGGTAAGATGATTTCCTTGCACGTACAGTCTGCCACAACTCCTTCCCTCCAGTTGCCTGGTTTCGTCTGCTTGACAGTGAATTTTCTCAGTTTTAGTCCGCTGGAAGCCATGGCCTTGGACATCTTCTTGGGTGCAACGTTGATGGTGCCTTCGTCATCGGGGCCTTGGTCAGCGTCAGTAGATTATTTTCAAAGAGCTGCGCTCTAGCCAGCGGCTTTTCTCTCACCTTTGCGCCCCTCCAGCACGCCTGCCATCTTGAGACACCGACGTGGTGCACTCAGAGGCGCGTCATGTGGTGCAGTCGCTGGCACCCGTTCTCACGGTAGCAAATGCCGCGATGCACTGGGACTCGGGTAATTTGTGAAGGCGAGATCTCTCAGACGACGTGTCGCGCGCCGACCCTGTCGCAAGGGCGGCGAGGGCGGGTGATGGACCTTGTGGCGCGCCTTTTGTTCTTTGCGGGCGTCGGCGTCAATGCGCCAAAGTCTGTAGTGATGAAAGGAGATGAGAAGAGGCGCGTCTTTGATGGATTTGATTGTCCAAGGTGTCGAGTTGGTGATGGTGGTAGTCGCATTGATCTGCCTACAACGAATGTAGGTTAGCGAGATAGCTGTAGGTAAGCCTCCACTTCGCTGGAATGTGGTTACCTACCAGCACTGGATTAAGGTACGTACATCACTTCGGCGGAACCAATGCGGCTAGGCCCCATAGAAAGCCGCGCCGCGGGGATGAGTTACACACACGGTCCAGCAGGCACCGATAACATATCGATAGAGGGAGGGCCGATAAGCTTAATATACTGCGTACGTCCTGTCTCCATGTTTACTCACATTTCTTGGACCATCATCATTTTGATCTCATAAAGCTCATAAGCTGGCTTGCGAACAGGGCGACAAGAGCATAAACTAGAGGGAGCATGAGATAGGGCAATACGATATAATTAACTAACTTGAAATCCTCTGCTTAGGACAAGGAATTACTATAAAATGGGCAAAACTGTTTTATTGTAGCATCAATGTCATGGTATTAGACCTTCATTGCGGCGAACACTATATGGGCAAGGATTGTACCTCCGTAATTATATCGATTGTGATCGCTTTGGCACCATTCCGTTGATCTGCAGCGACGTTTCCCAGGAGAAGTCTCGGGAGAACGAATTACCCTCTTTTCCTTACTTTTTGTTCTGATTATGATTCGAAAAGAAAAGGGCTCTGTTGGCGGAAAAGAGTATTTGGAGTCAGAGTCAGGTACATGTTGAGTGAATTTGGTTTCGCTGCGATGTATGTAGTAGATTCAGTTTGATGTCTTCTTGTTGTCCAAATACCAAATCCTCGAGAGGCTCAGTGTAAAATTCAGGCATGCCTACAAACTGTCGTGTATCGTGGTGGGTGTTGTCCAACTTGGGTATTTGAAATCGAACCAAATTTCCTTTTCATATCTCTGTATCTCGATTCATAGGGGGTAGCTTCTAATGTTGCATCCACTAATATATTGTATTTCTGAGGTTTTCTATATAACAAAACGCCACTATAAACTTTTTCCTGTTCCTCTCTCTCTTTTCTTAATTTGCCAAGCCACAACACTTTTTGGTCCTGGGTATGAACTGTCGTCTCTGAGACATGGCAGATGAGCTATTCACCTGACGAAGAATCTCCAGTGCGCTGCACTCTCCTTATTTTTCAAGTTTTGCAAAGTGGCCAAAAAGGCACAAGTTCTACTAGCATCAGTCATCACCGTGGGAGGCGTTAGTCAACGTAATGGCTCTTGGTACGTTACTTGGGATACTGTCTTGAAACAACCTCAAAAGATAATTGCGCTCAATGTAGATTTATTGGAAGTCTCTTGAAGCACTGTTTTGCCGTGGCGTGAGGGGAGTATCACCGATTGTAGAATCACTGTCACGTAGTAAGCCAGCCATTCCAAGATCACAGTGATTATTATCATAACAGTATCTGAGCAAGATCTTCTTGTTGTCCATTGCGAAGAGTAAGCAATCGACATAGGATGCCAAAGTAACAAGGCTAGTTTTATTGACTTTGAGTACATGGTACCAAAATACATGATGATCATAGGCATTTCTTGGAAGCGTCGAATGTACTCTCATGTTCAGTGTTATCGATAATCCCGCGCGCTCATTTTCATATCTCAGCCAGTAAGATGTCCCATCGTTTGGCCAAGCTCTCTCCTTATGGAGAGGAGGGTCGCCTGGTACGATCACGAGTCTTGTTGTGCGTCGGACAGGGTACTTTCGCCCTACCCACCTCAATGATTCATGATCTCACACATGCCGGCAATCCATGAGGTTAAGGCCACCCTCGCCGGTTTGATTGACCCGTTTTTTGGTAACAAGACGTTTTCCACATTTTATTCTCTCTGTTGAGCGAAGGCTACCTGCCAGGCGGAGAATGCGAGTTCCATGACCAGCTTGGAGCTTCTGGGTTGATGGACCAGAGTGTTTATCACCAGTCTGAAGTGACTTATTTCGGTCTTCGATTAGCCCGAATTTACCCGTCATTCACGGTGTTCTCAGCAAATACCAGTGTCGGCTGGTCTGTCAGAAGCCTCGAGGCCTCACTCATATTCAGAGACAAGCCGTGAAGACAATGCCTCTCGTGGGGAAGAGCCCAGAAAAACCAGCTCACTACGCCGCTATTCTTCTACTCGTTCTCCCGAGGTAGGTCACGACTTTAAGAGGAAGAACGGTTCTTGAATTTCTGAAATCCCCAATAGATGAAGACTACAGCCAAACAAATTCAGTTGACAGCAGCAGTGGTGGCTTCACGTTACTTCTAGACACAATACACAGATATGAATTGCAGCCCAGGCTAATTTTGACGCTACATCTGCTCTTCTGTGTTGCTATACCACACAGAATATTTCAAATACTGCTTCTTACCTTCCACTTGTGGCTTCACGGCTGTTCCTGTTTCGATAAGAAACGGCCATATTGCCCAATGAGGTTTGAGAACATGATTTGGTCATGCTCCAAAGGCCCATTTGTATGACCGTCATGAGTAGTAGCTGGTCGTCATCGATTCGAAGCTGATAAATGCAGAATCATTTGCCCACAGCCACGGCCTGACGCCAAATTCCAGCACGGTAGCACCTGTCAATTGCTGCTGAATAATGTAGATCCCCGGCAACACGAACAACATTGTTTTGTGATGCCATTCTGGTCATGATTGTCAGCTCACATGGGGAGAGTACACAATCGACCTGAACCTTTCCCCCCTAGCACTTTCGGAGCGAGGGAATGTTGAGATGATCATTCCAGAGGAGGCATTCTTTGAGCGATAGACAGCCACAAGAAGAATGCAGTTGTATACATTTTCTACTTGATCCAGGGTAGTAAGAATTATGGGATCCCTAACCCTGGATGCCCTCCGCGACAGGGGCAACAAATTGACAGTTCAAGGCACTTAGTTGATGACTCTGTCTATATGTACCTGCATCGACAATATCAATCGCTTCCATATTGTGATTTGTTCTTTTCTACATCTCGTGAGGCAGAAATTTGAGCGGAACCATCCATGATCATGATAATGATGGAGGACGGTGCAGATTCAAGCTGTTACGCGTGTAATGTCTCCTTTTCAATTTCATTTTCTTTTCAATCGCCTTGTAGTATGATCTTTTGAAGGTCTGAGAGCTGTTCTGGCTGCAAACAAAGTAAAGCAGCGAGTATAAGCAGACATGGGGCTGTTGACTGAGGCACAGGACGACGACATGGGTGGCCTTTCTTTTCCCTACCCTCCCAGGCGCGTGCTCAGCTACCTAGGTATTATTCTGTCGTCACAGCATTGCTTGTGGCGGTCATGGACAGTCGGAGTCGGATAGATTCAACCGTGGCAAGCCCGCAGGTGACAGGGATCCCGAGAGCCTCCCCCTGCGGAAGAAGGGTCGACATGAGCTCAATTGGGTACCATCCGGATCAACCCCCCTCGAGGAAGCTCGGCGGGGGAGGCCAGTATGAATCTAGCGCGCAGTCCTTCCCAATGAAGCAACGCAGCAGAGGGCGGGAAATTTGTTTGTGGGTGCGTGAACAGACAGACAGACAGACAGACAGACTTACCTGCCGTCAACTCCCCTGCCCTAGTTCTTGGCCTTCTTGTACATACAGAAGTTAACCTCAGCTGCATACCAAGCATGCCTACTGTTTTTACATCCTACCCAATGGTCGACGAAGTCGTACTGTAACGTGGTGTATGTAGCGCTGACAGGTATCAACGGGGGGCGGGCAAGTGCCAAGGTCGTTTTCTAACCCCCACTGGCTTCCCCAAAGCGACAGCCGCGGCTGTGGCCCGTACTTACAAGTTACTGACCATACCCCAATTTTTATAGTATGTGCAGCGCGGCCAGGGGTCTAGTGTGAGTGCCGCCGTTGATGAACGAGGTCTCACGACGAAGCGGCGCGAATAAGACGATGCTGTTGGCGGCACTGTCGAGTCTTGTCTTGCATCTGCCCGGCCCGGATCTGAGGGTTATCAATTCGAATGGGTGTCTAGGATGAGTGTACAGAATGGAATCTTTTTTCCACTACCCCAATGCCACCACCGAGGACGATGAACACTACTACTGTCTATGTACCAACTCATGCTATAGGCACTTCCATCTCATTGTAGGAATCAATACATTTCAGCATTTCAGCACTTCACAACTCACGTGCCATTGAGCATAGCATCGTGCTGTATACTTGTACATATATACATATATGTCACAAAGCAATCGAACGGTCACGCATGAACATACACTATATATGTATACTTGATTGATGTATACCTGTGCCACGAGCATGAGCTTGTGACGACTGCAAGCAGTATCAGTACTATTCCAATCTCCTGATGATGGATATATACCTATATACTGCAAGCCCAGCCACACGTACAGCATTGCAATATCGAACATCATGAATTCATTGGCTCTAGACCCAAACTCAGCGAGTGCACCAGGAAGTAACAAGTCATCAGATTAAGGTTACATGGTTGCGATAGATGTGCTTCCAGGGCCTCGTGGTGGCATATATGTAATCTAGCTACCATGCCACATCATATTACACAATACACGTCGACTAGGAATTTCTCTCTGCAGATGTGAATCAGAGTTGCGGAGAGGTGGAACGCAAAGCATTGACAACCTGCAACACTCAGTACAAGTTTATGTTCGAAGTGTTGAGCATTGACATCGTGTCAAGACCTTGATGCCGTTCGCCATCTGAAGTCAAGCTGCTTTTATGTAGCATCTGCTTGGTCAATATGTCCAATTGTCCCGAGTGCCGGAGTTTCTGTTCGTACCAACATTTTCCAGTATCTTTTGACGCTGAGCACACACATCTGGCAATTTCCCGTACCCAGAAATACCGTGCATTCCCTTTTCTCCCTTCTTCACTCAATATATATACTTATAATACATTTAGTCTGATTGGGTCAGGTCCACGGATGTGGATTAAATGTAGCAAGCAAGCAGGTCGCAAAAAGGGTAGGACTTTGTTACTGTCAAGGTAAGTAAGTAGGTTAGGTAGGTTGCCATTTGTTCCCTCTCTTGACTCCTCCGCCCCGCTGGTATCGTACGTAGGTATCAAACCCGTCATGGAATCAACCATCTGCCATCTGCCATTTTGTAGGGTATCCATTGCCCCTCCCCACCCTCATATCCACCCCTCTGCTTCGTACCTCTTACATTGGATACCTTGCCTGCTTCCAACCTTGACCTACCTACCCGTCGATCTACCAGTGCCACCGTACCTATCCCACTCCAGTCCTCAAGACCGCGGCGACCGACGATCCCGCCCAGATTCAATCTCCATTACCCCTAGAATCGATGGATGGGGCCAACAGTGGTGCAATTTTCCGGCAGCCTTTGGCGGCAGCCTTTTCTCTTCAATTTTTTCTTCTTCTTTTTCTTTTCTTGATGTCAAGCGCCAAAAGGTCCTCTCACACCTGCACGAGATACCAAAAGAATAGTTGTGCATATGTAAGTAAGAATACGTGATGTACTTGCTAGGTACACGACATGCTTGCTACATATGCTGGGAGGCATCTGATCAATATGATGAAGAGAATTTTGGTTATCAAGGACGCTAGCATTCATTGTGCCTGCCCTTCAAGTGCCCATCAATGTTCCGCCTGCCTGCCGTGTGTACATTGACAGCATGCACTAAGGAGAAATGGTGTCCAAGTACCGGGGCTAGGTACCTAGTGCATACATGGGTTGATTATTGATTGATTGATTGATTGCCTTGCCTTGAGTAGGTACTGCAGTGGAAGGAGACAGACAAGAAGAGATCGCATCTGCTTCTGATCTCGTCAAATTGCCAAGCATGTACGGTACGGTAGATAGTCATTAGGCAGTACCCAGATAGAGATTCTTAGTCAAGTTGTTGAGTCCCCGGAGAGAAGATGAACGCCAGGATATACTTCATCTTTCTCCTCATTTTGACTTTGACTTGGACTTGACGTTGCCGCTGGCCGGCCTTATTATAGAGCGACTGTCCGACTCAATCTTTCCTTCCTGATCTCGTCCGTGTCACTGCCAGTCCGGCATTTTGCGTTCGATCCTTGGCTCCGATTCCTTTCTGGGTCACATCTTCCGCGCCCCATGCGAAACCTACAGACATTTTTTGTTCGTTGTCTTGGGGCCCTTTTCTGATTTTCTACCTGGAATTTCCAACTTTGATTTCCGTCTTGGTGTGACGGCGCTTGACAAAGCCTCAGTTCCGTCCAATTCCAGTATACATTCCCATACCCATCCGTCGTTCATAATACTTTGTACTTTACGCTGCCTTGGCGATCTTCAATGCTGGCAGCTTGGCCACTACTACACAATTCCTTTTTGCTACAATACATCCGTACCTGATACGTGAATGACCCTGGCCCCCCCTAGCCCTGGCTGCCCCTCCCCCCTCTCCTCCCCTGGTACAGTATTCTGGAAAACTGCTAGGCACAACGCAGTACACCTACACTACCTAGATTAGGCGACGACCCCATAAAAGCCCTCCTCCGCTGAGGCGCTGATGGAAAAGCCGGGAGCTGGACTTGGAGTAGCTGGACCTTGCAGCTAGCTAGGTAGCTACATAGTAGGTAGGCGGCCTGGCGGTACCCACGGCAGTACATTACCTACTGTATGTAACTAATAGGGCAGAGAGAAGGAAGCGTGCCGAGTGCTGTCCTGTCCTGTCCTGTCCTGTTCAGTCGGCCTACTTACGACTCGCCTCCGCCGTTGGCTGCTTGCTACTGCTTGCTAATTGCGACGGCTATCACTAACCTCCGAAGGAGAAGGGGAAGTGCAAGAAAAAAAAGAGGAGCCAATCCCATAACCCAGCACACAAATGCAGACCGCTGACGCAGCTAAGAATCCTCGACTCGGCCGTGTTCTTAGCAGATGGTCATCCATGGTTTCCTCCCTACCTCTTTTCGAAAAATAAAAGTATCCCTATCCTAAAAACCCAATATCATCTCCACGATCCTGACGAGCTGCTTTCCGCCTTTGGCTACCGTCCAGTCCACAAACAAGCCTTTGCCTTTTGAACCACCCGGGCCAAACAAACATAACTCCTGGTGGATAGGATAGCGCCCATACAGTAATGCTATGCTAATGCGCACCACCAGCCGTCGCTCGTACGAGTTTCATGCCTGACTCGGGCATCCTATTCGTCTCTGAAGCAGCCTAGCCCGTCCGACTACTGCCCTGTCATCCCGAGGCGCCCGTCGTCGATCTTCGCATAGAAGCAGCAACAGACAGCAGCAGTACTAGAGAGAGGGATAGTATAGGAGGAGAGTAGTTGTTGCTGTTGACGTTGTTGGAGGGGAAAAACAGTTGTTAGTAGGCAGCAAGCAACCTCTGCTTTTTCAGCATGGTTTATTGTGGAAAGGCATCGCAAGGTCCGTCCCTCCTCTAACTAGATCTCTCTTGATCAAATCCACTCCACGATCATAAAACTCATTACCTGTGCTCGCCAATACAGGATGCCAAAACTGCCGCCAACGGCGAATCAAAGTAGGCACACCCCATTCACTTACTTGTCACCCCTTGCTCAATATCTTCATCCCTACTTCATCATATTATACACATTGCATTGGCCACTCTCTCTAGTCTCCAAGACTATACACTTCGAATATACCATCAACTCCACACTGCGTCTTGACTCAAGGTGTGCTTTGCAGATAGGCAGTCAGTCTTATGTAAAGAAAGCCGGAGCTTGCTATTCAAGATATACGCGGCACCTGGAGACTTTGCCTCTGAAATGGATATTGCGCGCCTATACATCCGACCATTTTCATTCCCATTCTTGTCATTGTTCTATAATGGAGTGTTGCAGATTCATCATCCCCTGTCTATACAATGCCCAGGCGGGAAGATACCTGCCAGCAAAGTCTCCCATCTCCAAACCGAGCCGGCTGCTGACCACGATCATGTAGTGCGACAAGGTAAAGCCGGAATGCTCGCAATGCATTCGGATCGGCAAGAAATGCCCTGGTTACCGGGACCAGCTTTCGTTGATGTTCCGAGATGAGTCGAGCAAAGTGATTCAAAAGGCACACGCGCAATGGGGAACGGCTACATCACCGCCTTCGGCCAACTCTGCCGCGTCAGCGACGTCAAGTTCGGCATCATGGACCTCCTCGCCGTCAGCCATGACCAACGACACAAGGAGTCCCGTGGACGACGGTCCGGCCTCACCTGCCGAGATCGTGCTGAGCAAGAACATGCAGCTCTTGTCGCCCAAAATTCCCTCCAAGGTGGAGCCGACGTTGGAGCAGCGCGGCCTCCAATTCTTCATTGAGCAGTATCTCATGAAGACCCCGGATGCGCCTTCGGCCGATCGCCATCTGGCCGTCTACAGTGGAAGCACCCAGGCTATGCAGACCGTCATGATGGCTGTTGGTCTCGCCGGCTTGTCGCACAAGCGAGGAGATAAGGCCATGAACCTTATAGCGCGACAAAAGTATACCGCGGCGCTGAAGCAAACGGGTCAATTAATAGCAACCGGCCCGAGCGACGTCATCTCTGTCATGGGGCCGCTCCGAGCCGTCGTCACCCTGGCCATGTTTGAGGTGGTTCAAGGCAAGGGCTCGAAATTGTCGACTGGCACAGCCAATATTCATATCCTGGGTGCCATTGCCTTGCTGAGAAATGTTGTTCCACATTCACAGTATCCCGTATTTGGCGCAAGGGCTATACTGCAACTGATGTATTCATTGGTAGGTGTCCAGTCTGGAGGAAAGATGCTGGGTTCTTTTAGCTGGCCGTTGAAGAAGAAAACGCTAATGGCAATTATAGTTGATCCCTTCTCAAGTGACAGACACGCCGCTGCCACCGCAGTTCTTCGAGGTGCTTGCCATGTGCAGGCAGTTTATACCACCACAAGAGCACGCCACGTGCGATTTAGCTGTGGCCATCGCCAACTTCCTCGAATTGCTCACTCTCTCGAAAAGCTCCTTGCTCTTAGACGGAAATCCGGACACGGAACATACACTTCAGGAGTTATTGCAAATGGACAGCATCATGGGTGGTCTTGAGCAGCAGATGCAGAGATCATTGCCTTTCACGGTAGAAAAAGCACCCAAGGAGTATCCTCCAGAGGCTGTCTTTCGAGGGAAATACCACACATACAATGGTATCGAAGCAGCCCGACTCTGGAACCACTTGCGCTGGGCCCGCATTCTCGTGGTCCAGCGAATTATTGACATGAAAAAGGACTTTCCAAACTCATTTTCGTTTGTAGTCTCTCCAGCCCAATTACAGTCATGTTACAGCACGTCACAACGCATGGCTGAGGACATCATTACGAGCACTCCGTCCCACTGGCACCACCCGATCCTTTCTGAGCCACAAGCTCGGCGACTAGCAGCTGTCGGCAAAGGTGGAACTGGCGCTGCCGGGCTCCCGGGTCTACTCTGGCACCTCAAGATCGCTGGTTGCGCGCCTGGTGTACCGACTGAATTCTGGGACTGGGCGTACGCACTTGCGCAGGTGGTATGGAAAACTATGGGAATGCAGCACGCGCTTGCCTTGTCCGAGGTCATGGAAGGCCATCGTGCTGGTATGGAAAAGGAGGCCATTGACCGGCTCATCAAAGTCGAGGACGAAGAAGAGTGGTAGAACCCCCGGCCTTGCCACCATGCGCCAAATGTATCATCCAGGGATACATGAGAGCATCCATATAAAATGCCCGGGAAGTGCAACTGTAACCATAAAACAAGGCATCAAGCGACATCCCTCACAAGTCGTGGTGCCAACCAAGAAGGGAACAATCGCGTTGAGGATGGCTACCCGGGCGCTTCTAGCAAAAGGTATTTTCAGAAAATCTTGGTCGCAATGCCTCTGCTGAAATCCTCGACAATCGGGCTATTGATCCATGACCAGACTTCTCTGCTGTGGGCCAAGCAGAATGAGGAGTTAGACGGTACTGTTTTGGATGTTTTACTCTATATACATGTATATGAAATGCCATGTAGCCTCTAGCGAAAGCGCTTGTAGACAGCTCGATGACTACCCAAGCTCGACTGACACGCAATATAAGACAAACCAAATATGCAAATCATTCATCTTTACAAGTGACGCGGCATCGAAGAGCAGAGCAATAGAGAGGCGAATGCATGCGATTCAGAGATCGCGGGCCTTTCAACGTATGCACGTAATGCTAGATAGATTTATTCATCTGCAGAATTTACCTAGGTACATGCCAGGATTTCTTCCCTCAAGGGCCCCGACCAATACACTGCCGCTTGAGCGGTTCTCTATATGGTCAACCATTCTCAGGCCAAATTATTGCAATGTGCTCTTCGGCCAATCTGAGCAGCCGGTATTACCGCGGCCCTGTTGCGCTACAAACAGGGCCGATATCCGATGGTGATCAAAGGACCACTTGGAAGTAGACGAATGCTCTCTGCTTATCCCGAGTGTAAGCAACATGGCCATAGCAGGGCCTCGGGCAATCTCTTCCAACGCGTGCATTTCCCACCTCCATAGCTATACGAGTTAGGGTATCATCTCTCCTGTTTTCGGCCTTTTTTTGTATTTTCTTTTACGAAGGTGGTTTCGTCTTCCCTCTGTTTCTTTTCATTGCATTTCTTGGCAACCATCTTTGCCATCCTGAGGATGGGACACGTTCGTTGTGGGTCGGGTTGGTTTCTGCCTCGATGGAAAATTTGCGTCAATGGAAGCTGAAGTTGTCGCTTTGTCATATCTGGACGACTTTGCGTTTCCTCAACATCGACGAGTCCCATAAGGGGCTCATTAGCTGTGTTAAGAAGTTGCAAGGCAGGGATGACCACGTCTTCCAAAAAGCACGACCAAGGTGCTTATCAACAGGAAAGGACAGACAGTGACTGGCTCGTGAAGCCAGATACTATTGAGCCATCAAAGAAGACCGCTGGCTCCGAGATCGCTTACCATAATCCAATGGTACACGCCAAACGTCATGGCCTTCTGCTGTAACATTAGCCAATCTTTTTAAGCAGCGAAGCATCACATGGTTCCGCAAGCCGCACTCAGCCTGCAGCTGTCGGCTGCGTTCGTTTGGCAGACGGTTGATCCTGTAGCCATGGTTAGTAGTTCTTCAAGGCCAAGGGGCTACATCCTCGATTATGCCATCGCTTGAAGCAATCCACCAGTCATCCCTACATACATCTGACGGCGATGGATTGGGCCTCTTGATATTCTTTGGCACCGCAGCTCCATTGGCTGCACCCGCTCTCTTAAGCGGACGGGTGGGCTTTACTTCGCCGGGTTCGAATACATCGTCGGGGAGGTTGATGCTGTTGTCGTTAGATAGTGCTCATCGGAGTACTATGCTCAGGTACTCACTTCCGTACGTGCTGGATGCTCAAGAAGTTCAGCTGATCCTCATACTTGTCCCAATTGAAGCAGAGGTCTTTGAACTCATTGACCTGGAAGGAGAGATCGAGAGATTTGGCACCTAGATTGTCAGCGACCTCTATTTCAGCACCTCCAGGAGCAGCCCACAGCCTACTTCAGTCACCGATGAGGTCACTGCTTGAAGTTCAGCTGGAACGCAGGGGGGCAACATACCTTCTGCAAGTTCAAGACCAATGTAGTGGGTAGTTGTGAAGACCTTGCCGCTTTGAGCGGGCATATCTTCCAATTTGATCTTCATCTCGCTTTCGGGATCTGGTTTGACAGGGAGATCTGCCAAGCCCAGCTTTGTCTCGCCTTCTGGGTCTGGTTTGATTTGAGGACCAGGCTCGGCAGGTGTGACAGCAACTCCGTTTCCGATTTGCGGTTTCGTTTCCATGGGCTCGCTCTTGGTGGCGCCGTTTTGAGTAGCCTGGTTTTCGAAATCCTGTTCCTTGCACACGTAGTTCAACTTTCCGTCGATGACGTCGCTCAGCTGCTCGTCGTTTGTGACCTTGTGCAGACGGTCGAAACCCTTGTTGAAAGGATGCGCGATTGCGATGGAAGCATGGCGCTCCACACCAGCAACTAGAACTCTGACTTTGCTCTCGACAAAACCAGACCAGATCTTGTGGGCTTCCTTGTCCTTGGAAGTAACAATGACTGCCAAGTAATACTTGTAACCGTTTGTGAAGAAAGTGTGCTTGACAAACAAATGTTGCCACGGTAGCACGCCCGACAAGATTTCGCTGGCGATGCCCTTGGCGCGCTGCAGCTCTCTTTGTATAATGGCCTTATTCGAATGAGTAATGTTGAAAGTAGCACACATTTGCGGATAGGCAGGAGTAATGACGGGCATCAGATGAAAGCTATCGCCCTTGTAGACCTTGGGATTCCAGACGCGCACGGCGAGAGGACCGTCCTCCATATGTTTCAACATGACAGGGGATGGCCACGGCCACTGTCCAATGATGACGAAGAACCTCGCAACGATGACAGCCGCAGCAGCCTTCGGATACAGCTGGCATATTCTCGCGACCAGCATAGCCCAGACGACTCCTCCAGGAAAACCAATAATATTTGCATATATGGCCCGTCGCTGAGCCCACAACTTGATGGCACGCAATGCTAGACGAAACGTGGCCTTCTCAGGAACCAGATTCAGTATCTCGTTGGTGACACGAGTTCCATTGACGGAACGAAGCTCGGCCTCATCAAGTCCGCGTAGGTACTTGTTTTCCGTGAGGTGCAACTCTTTGTGGGCCGGAAACTGTGTGAGAGTGGCAATGCGGGCAAAGATCAGATCAATGCTGATGCCCCAGTACTCGAACTTGATGATAGGAACAAAGGCATCCTCAACGGGCGTCAGATCGGTAATGGCACCCTTGGGGGCCATCTCAAGAAGGAGGCCTGGAAAATCCTCAAAGTAATGCTGGCGGGTCACATATTTCGGAGCGCAAACGAGTGTATCAATATCGGAGCCGGGGCCGTAGACACCAAGACAGAAACTGCCGTATGTGAAAACCTCTCCTCGTGCTTCTCGAATGAGGGCCGTATTGTGTGGTTCCTTCTTCTTGGCGACGCGACGGACGAATTCGTCCGTGATTCGCTGTAGATCGTCGAGAACCTTGTATCTGCGGACAAGGTGTCAATCAATGTCATTCGATTGTGCGCAGAGTAAATGGATATGATGGAGTGCGCCCTGGAAGCCTTACCGTTTGTCTGTCTCGTCTGCTGTCTCGAAAGTACCCTGACGCTTGAGCTCCTCCAAAAGCGCCTCTGTCAATCTGACCTCATCGGGTGTTGGCAGATTTGTCGTGATGGGCGGCGTGACGCCAAATGTCCTCTCTGAAGAAGCCATAGTATTCCTCCTGGCCGGCAGCAGAGAGGTTTTGAATCCAATGCGCAGATATGACCGGTTCGTGGAGGTAATCCTTCGTCGCGTATCGGATGAATCGGTCGCACGCAGAAATCAGAATGGCTGCAGTCTAACTTGCACGAGACGCAGCTGCCCACTGTCTTTGTCGGAACCAAAGGGGGGAATAAATGTAGGCCAGGGTCGGTCAAGGTCGAGGAAGGACAGAAGTAGCACGCATGCACGTACTACGCCCACAGACGGTTCCGTGGCAGATGCAGATCGGGTTTGGCTGGGAAGAAGATGGAGTGAAGATGCGAATAATTGCACGCCTCAACTAGGTAGAGCTTTGACGTTTGTTCATTACTGCACTGACTGGTGCAAGTGGGCTGCCGACCTGGACGTTCCATGCACTGGGCCGAAGTAACAGTCAAGTATTTGTGCGCCCAAGTGATGGCTAACGCGACTTTTAGGTACTGGAACAACAAGCTCCAGCCTCTAGTTGTCCCTTAGCGCGCGTCTAGCGGCTCGGTGCCTTGGCCTGAATAGAAGTGCCCGTTTGGCACAAGACGTCAGCACTGGCTCTTTTCTGTTTTGGAGCTTCGATAAGGCTGGAGGACCCTGGAGGTGATAAGAAGCATGGTGGAATATAATCCAAAAAGTTATTACAGCGCGTATCATTATAGGTGAAGGCTTTCATATTTCACCAGGTCGGTATCTTGCTCATTCTTTCAATCATTCTAATTTTTATTCTATTCAAAAACGCAACCCACATTCCTCAAGAAATCTCTCGTATCTTGAAGATGAGCGTAAACACACAACGACCCGCACCTCACATGTATCATCCTGGCCATGAGGTAGTTCCCAACACATTATATTTAGATTTCCAGGATGCGGCTCATCTTGGGGAAATATCCTTTCCATTTGACCGCAACTGTGTCGGTAGGTATCATGGAGATGTCAAGCGTGCTTACCAAAAACGCCAGATGCCCCAAAATTGCAATGCGCTTTCCTACACTCCTCTCCGAAATCAGACGCAACTCTATCATGCCATCGTCCATGATCGTGTGGTTCGTCATAATATGAACATTGCTTCCCCTTCTCTGCTCTCTAGCAATCCGCAGCCTCAGATATCAAAACCCCACAGCCTGGCCCAGTCGTCAGCTGTTTGAGTAGGCTCGTTCTGACGCGTCAGGTAATAAGCTAGTCCGCCTAGAACACCAATACCGCCAAGCACCTCCAGTGCGATCCAACCTTTGGTTTTGAGATCAGTGAGTACTTGAAGCAGACCAAGGGGATCTTGATGTTGGCTCGTCTTCTTCGCTGCGCTGCCTTGTCTCCTTCTCCTGCGAACAGGGCTTTGCCCATTGTGCCGACACGTTGGGACAATGGTGCCGCTTGCAACACACTCGTTGGGCCACGTATCTCGTTCACAGCTTGCTGCAATCTCATGCCGCGCCCTCTCGTGTGCGAGACTTCTTTGGAGATCTGCTGCCCAGTCGACCAGCTCTATCCGGCGGGCAGCATTGTCAACATGATAAGCATGGTGTTGAGTAACTCGTGCCATTGTCAATGGTGCCCGGCTTATGAGCGCCCCTGTCCCTGGGCTCAGAGGTTGATAAAGATGCCTTAATCTGGAGGGTGACGCATCATCACGCCACTGCAAGTACTTCTTTGCTGCTGAATGCCTCAACCAGGAAGATCCACTGGGGCTGAACATATGGCTTATCAGGAAACTGAGCTCGGAAGAAGCAAGTGGTTGGACGTAGTCAGGACTCATGAGAAGACTGGCATCCATGACATCATGGTCAGATCCAGTTGCGCTCGACACAGCGTATGGAGCTGTCGGCAATGTCGAGTCTGCTTGTAGTGTCGAGCCCGTAGTGAAGCTAAAGAAACTGATTTCATTTTCACTAAGTTGATTCCGTATCTGCTGTTTGCAGAGAGCCCGTTCGTCGACACTCATGGTGTCTGACTGAGCCAAGAGCGGAATGACATTTGTCAATGATGATAGTCGCTTTAAATATTCAATATCGACAGGGCTCAGGCCTAAATAAGGTGAGAATAAGTCCAGGCTGGTGGTGCAAGATGATGTTACTTACTGCGTTGTATCAGGTAAAGCACAACATCGACCTGCAAGCCGCCGCCGCCTCCAAGAAGGTTGAGCCGTTCAAGCTCGCTCAACTCATCGGTATATACCTTGCTCAGATGTGACTCTACATATTCGACACACGGTACAATAGTTTCCATTGCCTGTTGTGGTAAGCATATCGCGGCAACTGGCAGGTGACCCTGAAACTTACTGATGGACCTGGTCTATATCCAGGCGTATCCACAAAACATATGTTTCGATCGAGGACCTGATCGCCCAGGCTCTTTCGCCGCTGGCTGGAAGTCTCATGTCCAAGTTCAGCCCACCATTCAGGGTATGATTTTGTGCTACCAAATATTTCACAGATTGCTTCAGTTCTTCCTGAATTTCGTCCTCGGAGTGGCGGCCGCGGTGACGGTCTCACAGCTACCCTGGACGGTCTCCTGGACCCTGCTTGAGGGACGATTGGATCGACATGAACAATGTGTTCACAGGTCTGCACAATAGATTTGAGCAGCGAAGTTTTGCCGGTTTTGGATGCTCCCGCACAAAGGACCTTGAGGCGTCCTAGACTCTTGCCCGTAGCAGTGAAGGGGCGTCGGCTGGGCATTTTTATACTTGGCATGACGAGCTGGGGGGCACTACCGCTGTCAACCATGTCAACGGCCGAGTTCCCGATTACAGGCTCATCGTCATCAAAGCTGATTGCATTTGCTGATACCGAACCAACAAATGAGTTTCGTCTCGAAGAAGGGCCGCTTACGAGCGAGCCAGTGACGGACGTGCCTAGAGTGATGGGAGTTATCGGTCGCGACAGGGGAGCATGTTGGTAACTTGAAGATGCCGGCACCGGCGTCGGGCTAGGCAGAGATACGGTTGACAAGGGGGAATACATGGAGCCAGAGTCCATTTCAGGTTGTATGGAAGCGCTCCTGGGCTGATCCGATGCCATATCGTCTCTCTCGCAAGCCAGGATATGGCCAGAACCTGCTAGCTTTCGGGTGTCTCTCATCTGAGAGCCGGCGACACTGGGCTGGTCCAGGTAAGAGTCAATAAAGGATTCATCCGCCAAAAAGAATGACATTTGGCTGCTGCTGGTCGACGCAAGGTTGGCCGAAGCCCCCAGGTCGTCATCAGTTGATCGTTGACGCACAAAGGCGTCGTCGCCAGGCAGAGGTCGCATCGTCACGTTCACATCTACGGGGGAAGGGAGATAAGGCTAGCTGGAGTAGAGTATGGTTTCAGAGTGCTTGAGCACTACGAGAGGTATTCCAATATTGGAAGATGGGAGATGTGTCACTCAATAGAAGAGAACCGTAATCCGACTAGATGTTGGCCAATGTTGATAGATGGAAAAGGTCATTAAGGGATCATGCATTCATAGATAAGTAGGTAGGTAGGCAGGTAATGTAGGGTTGGGCAGGCTGTTGGAGTGATCACAGGCAAAGGGACACGGCACGGCACTGATAAAGGGTCACCCCGCATCGCATCATTACCTAACTAAGGGTAATATAGTGCCTCGACCCCGGCCAGGTCAGACTACCCAGGTGCCAGCTACGTAGCTAAGGTTAGGTGGTCCCCTGCTCCAATACATGGTACTCCACGCTCCATACATAAGAGGGGTTATGCGGGACAAGAATCGCCGTCGCTTTGAGTGTCGACCAGTGAGAGAACAGGAACGAGAGGCCATGACAGGCGGTAAACGTATGTTCTGTGCAGCACTGCGGCCACAACAGCAGTCGCGCTGTTTCTCAGACCTAAACATCGGTTGGAAACTGAATCCAATGATCCGCGTCTGGCATATGAGCTGCGTTAGGGTGAACAATGAGGCAAAATGTAGGGGACGTTGAACTTGAAAGTTTATAGCCTGCTCAGAATTCAGGTTGTCACTGCAGTAGTCGACGGTTTCCAGGTATTCACCAAGCCATTGACACTGCCTAAAAGTGTCCCAGGGTTCTCATGTACCTAAACTACAGAACCTTCCTGCCGATTAGATTACCTCCAACACAAATGTGCCCGACCTAGCGGGTGCTAGCCACTATCAAACCACTAGGAGCGACGATGCTCAAACTGCCCGCCCATTGCCCCTCATTGGGAATCACCGCAGGTATCGGAAGTTTTGTTTGGGCCTTTAGCAGTCGGCCACACTAGCAAACGACTCGTCAGCTTCTCAAACTTCTCTTCATTCAAGCCATCTTGCAGAGGTTACACTTGTTTTCTTCGTGTCAACGCCGGCTTATCGAGCACTCGAATATCTATTCAGTTCCGTCTTACAGGGCCAACTAATATTTTCCTGCCTTGGGTTTCTTCAGCCTCCGTCCGACTGACGCAACGACTGTTACCATAGAATCGTCGCCGTATCGCCAAATTCGCCCATCGCCGGCGGCGGACAAGAACAAAGCTGCCTTGCTCAACTGGACTCAAGTCTGCGCACCGACCGACTCGACATCACAGCAGAGAAGCTCCTACACGAGTCCGGCCACTGTTCTCTTTGGTTAGAACACCATCTTGAAGAGGCCCTATTCCCGCGACCCTTCCATCTTCAATACGTTCCAGCTTGTATCGTCCTCACCTACAGCTTCAACCATGGACCCTAAGAGACACCCCAGCTCGTTCCAACAGCTGGAGAAGCTGGGCGAGGGCACATATGCTACTGTACGTTGAGCATCTGTCAACGTCGGGCTGCAGCACGCACAAGGTCGTCATGCCAACTAACATGGCTTGCTTCCAAATAGGTTTTCAAGGGCCGAAATCGTCAGACGGGCGAGCTAGTGGCATTGAAGGAGATTCACCTCGATAGCGAGGAGGGAACACCATCCACTGCCATTCGAGAAATCTCCCTCATGAAGGAGCTCAAGCACGAGAACATAGTCGCACTCCACGATGTCATCCACACAGAGAACAAGCTTATGCTAGTCTTTGAGTACATGGACGGAGATCTTAAAAAGTACATGGATAATAACGGCGATAGAGGCGCCCTCAAACCCCATGTCATCAAGTCCTTCATGTACCAACTGCTAAAGGGCATTGACTTCTGTCACCAGAATCGTGTCTTGCATCGAGACCTCAAGCCTCAGAACTTGCTAATTAGTCCCAAGGGCGTGCTGAAGCTCGGCGACTTTGGTCTGGCGCGCGCCTTTGGTATTCCTGTCAACACATTCTCCAACGAGGTTGTGACGCTGTGGTATCGCGCCCCAGATGTGCTTCTGGGTAGCCGAACCTACAACACTAGCATTGATATCTGGTCAGCCGGATGTATCATGGCCGAGATGTACACAGGCCGGCCGCTTTTCCCTGGCACAACCAACGAAGACCAGATCATCCGCATTTTCCGCATCATGGGCACGCCCACTGAGCGAACATGGCCAGGCATCACCCAGTTCGCCGAGTATAAGCCCAACTTTCAGATGTACGCGACCCAGAATTTGCAGGCCATCCTGCCGCAGATTGACCAGTTGGGCATCGATCTCCTCCAAAGAATGCTAGTATTACGCCCCGAACACAGAATCAGCGCACATGATGCCCTGCAGCATCCATGGTTCGGCGACATAGTGCAGCAACAAATGATGCAGCAGCAGCAAGCAATGCACTCACAAACTAGAGGGTACTCATCACAAATCCCCATGCCATCTCAGTCAGCTTACGAAGGTGGATATTAGGTACAATCAATAGCGCAATTGCAAGAACACAGACTTCGCCGTAACAGGTCTGGTCTTCGCGAACGAAGGAACAACTAGCAAGTGGCTGGAAAAGCGCCGAATGCCAGGTATATTCACATAGGCAGCCTGGACAATGCTGGCGAGTGATGGAAGGCAAACACTCAGCGTCGACTCAGAAGTGGCTTGAAAAGCAAAGGGAGGTTTCTCTATAATCCAGTACACTTAAGTGGCTGGGTAAGTATGATGCGATGGGAAGTGGAAGGCGTTGACAGATCTATTCAGTGGCATATTTAGATTGCGTTCCTGGTCCGTAGAGTTGGATGACGTTGTGATGAATCAATAATCATAATAATACCCAAGGAGTTGTAGCATGCACAGCAGCAAGACTGTGAAGACTGGGCGGCATTCGGCTCGTCTGTGGTTCTTTTACACTTTGAGACTATAGTTGGCGAGAGCCCAGTAACACGGCACAAGGACTCATTATGGCAATGAGTGTTATCGAATAAGTCGAAATCAACTTTGATTTAGTCACCTTCACAGCTCCGAAAAGGTATTTCATGTATATCTGTGAAAGCAAGGCTCATGACTTAAAGACAATTACTAATCATACGTATATATGTATATGTTTTGGGACTTGTGGTCTAGACGCTCTGGCGCTCAGAAAACAGAGCAAGCAAACATTGTTTGCAGCGTGAATACAAAGTTCAGCAAGACTCTCATTTCGGCTTGGTAATCTCAAAGAATTCCTTCAAGCCTTCTACCACTACATCGACGTTCATGTTGACGAGGGGCATTTTCTCATAGCTGTCCTCCTTCATGATGGCAACGAGCGCCAAGTACTTGTCAACTTCGCGCAACATAATGGGCCGGTTGCCGTCAGTCAGGACCATGCAGCTTTCCGCCCAATTGCTAGCGACCTGGTCCTCCAGTTTCTGATTCCATGGTTCACCCTCGAGGACTTCCCGGTAGCCCTGTGAGCGTGGCCAGCTGCCGTACACCTCGGTAAGGTCGATAATCACGTCAATGTAATCCGAGCATATTTCATAGCTGGCCATATCTGCCGGGGCACTATCCGTGGCAATGTATATCTTTGACAAGACATCAAACAGGTATGCCTTTTCGAAGCGGCACGTTCGGCAAAGATTCGTGAGCATTGCTTCGAGACTTCCGAGGCGAGGAATCAGCTTCTGAATCACCTTGCTGAAAGCCTCGAATATGCTGTGGTTGTAAATGCTGGTTTGGTGAAAACGAATGGGGACATTGTCGAAACCATGGTCAGACATTTCGTCTTGGATGCGAATGGTGATATCCCGCTGAATATCCATCTTGTAGTCGTCAGACAGTCCGTCCACCTTGTGAATGAAGACCTCGATCTTGATGTTGGGGAATCTGCTCTGGAGATTGAGGATGGTGACATTGAGCCGAGCGACCGCCTCCATGTAGTCGTCTTGAGCATCAATCACCCAAATGAGAGCCCCTATCTCTCCAAACATGGCGTCAATGTCAAAGGTGGGATTCTCAAAAATGTCAATTTGACCCGGAAAGTCCCAGACTTGAAAGTCCATAAACGACCTGACAAGGAGCTAAGCAATGAGATCTCACGACAGGGAGGGCCAAGACTTACGCCATCGAGTCTCTTTGGATACGGGCCGTGGATTCCAAGAATAAAGTCTCGCTTGGTGGCAATTTGTGGAAAACAACGCTCGATATCGAAGACTTGCCACTCCTGGGCTGCATTAGATTCCCGGCGCCTCAAAGCTGGTAAGCAAGACATTACCTTCTTTGACCCATCAACAGCAGCCGGGGCTTTCCTTTCGTTGGCGGCCCCGGATTGAGTAGTTCTGGCGCCGCAGCGCCATTCCTGGGTTGTTGACCCTGTCGAAGTCGATTCTGTTCAACCACACGTTCAAGATTTAGCTGAGCTGGACTGAGCGAACTTGATCCTCCTTCACTGGTTTGACGGGCACCTCCCAACTCGGGAGTAATGTCCCACCCACTGAGCCGAGAGGCCATCATGCGTCACCCTTAGATATAAACGGATAAGGAAAAATAATCTGGTGCGTTGAAGAGAAAACTGGCAAGGTGAAAAAGTTGTTTGGGCTCTCAAAATTCGGTGCCGTCAGAACTCTCTGGTCGTGCCGCGACTGCGCCCAAGCAATTTTCCTAGCAACTTTTTCAAGTCGCCGATTTCGTCCAAAAGGTTGACCTCGTCGTTGTCAAGAGAGTAAAGTGAGAGTATTTCGACCTCAGAAGGACCCGATATCCGTCCTTGGCGGGTGAGCAAAACTGTTGCCGGGGCTGCCGGACGTCAAGGCTCGAATAAGGCGGCGAGCTGGCCGCCACGCTCAGAAGACGATAGTGTCAGGACGAGCGCACATGTTAGGCAAGACATGAAGCCATTCATATAGAGGATCCAGTTGCTGTGCCATGTTGCCGTGCGCGACGTTTTCGACGTGTATGCTGGACTGATTGCGTACCCTCGTATTTTCGAGAAGAGAAGAAAAAGTAAATGGCGGCTGACCTCATCGTTCCACGAACAGGCGGCCTGAGATTCAGCTCAGGAGATGACTCAATGTGCAGGGCTATCACGCTCGGGCCTGCCTGCGCCGTCTGCCTGGTCCTGTCGTTTACGTCGATCCAATTGCTTCAGATTGTCGCGGGAAAGCCGCAGGCATAAGATGAACAAGTATCATTTTAGGAACCGTGTTCGAGCGGCTTTGTACCACTGGGCAGACAAGCTTGGGGGAAATGTTTCCCTGCACCAGAGATAGACGCGTGCAAGGGAATTCGAAGATGCAGAAAAGTTTCGGATGAGAGAAATTGAGAGAGGAAATATTGTCTTACCTCCATGACTGCAGCACTTTGTAAACTGTCCCCCTATGACCCTAGACGTCCAGTCGAGGGATCCTGCTAAGCACTCCTTCCACGGCAGCTAAAGCCGTGCCTTTACGTTGGGCCGCAACGAACCACCTCCTTTATCACCCTGGTTGGTTTGGGGGTTTCAAAGGAGCGCCGTCCTGGGCGACCTTTTCGATAAGATGGGCCTGGCCTGACTTGGGGCCTTGGATCGTCTTGCAAATAAATCCTTCCGGACCGACTGACGTTGGGTTGTACGGAGAATTGTTTGGCTCCAAGAGGGGGTAAAAAGCCCGAGTACAAGGTAACGATTATCTTGTGTGTTGTGAATAGACGCCGTGCGTTGGATTACACGTTTGACGAGCCCAGCAATCACCCAACAGACGGCAACGACAACAAACTTCAGACGTCCGTCTCACGAGGCTGAACACCAAGATGTCGGTACAAACGACCCGCAACACGCAGACAGCTGCGCGAGAGATGGGGCAGAGGGTTGCTGTGTGCCTTTGGTATCTTTGGTATGGATGAGATGGGCCAGCGGACGAAGGGTTCCAATTGAGCTACTGCCAGCGTAGGTTGGTGCGTCTGCTGAGCCCCAAAGCGACGGGCGATATTGTATTGTGACACTGCCTGGACTGCGCAAAAACCTGCGTCGACAGGCCAGGGTGATCTGAAAGACTCAAGTGAATTGAGAGGTCAAAGCCGCCAATATTCATGAGAGAGAATGCAGTATTTCAAGGTTACTTTCGGATATGCGAGGCTGATGGAGTCAAGCGACAAGTGGGTGGTCTGGTGTGGGGGAAGACGGCATGTGAGGCTAATACCGGCACAGTGCGCACTTTTAGGAATTTGTACGGGATCTCGATTTGTCTAAAGTAAGTGGGCAGGTACCAGCGAGAACCAGAAGCTAATAAGTGCTGTCAATTCGGAGCATGTACGTGAATATGGAGAGTATACTTTTTATAAGCATAACGAATCAAGACACCTGGGCAAAGGTACCTAGTAACACGTTAATTTACCTGTACACGGCAAACGAACTGATGCACAAGCCTCATCTTTCGGTTCTGGAATTGACATACAGACATGCAACTCGGGGTTCATGCAATTGTCCTAGGTAAATACTCTGTATGTAATTTTACAGTGACGTCAGTTGGCTTCCTCGATGTTTGGCTCAGATGATTGCGCTTGACTTTCTGTCATGTATAGTCCACAACATGGTTACTGTATGTATTTTAGATATGTTTCCAGGGTTATTGATAACCGCAAGAAACCAGACATATCAGGCACGTACCTAGGCTACCTGAATTTCACAAAGAATGAGAGTTAACGTCTCTGCCTCGCAATGTATTCTTCCCGTTTTTTTTTTTTTTTTTTTTTTTTTTTTTTTTGGCTAAATGCTTTAGACGTTGTGATCAATACGGATGCAAGAAGAGAAATGGTCCTTAAGAGGTTGAGATTTACGGGCTATGCTTCTGAACCCAGAACTCCGAAGCTGTCCAGTGGCTTCAAGAAAAGACATAACAAATTAGTCCGTGACTTGCCAGACTTGGATTTGAAAACAAAATTTCCCCATTTGAATGCTCCTCCAAACTCCATACTCCTGCACTCTTATGCACCTGTCTGCTGATGAAGAACTTATATGCCAGGGCTTCATTTGGTCAATGGCGTGGCGCTCTTTACACGTCTTTCTTTGCTCAGGGACTTGCCCGCAAACAAGGCCGTCACGAAGCTTTTCCGGCGGGTTGCCGTCTTGACTGGCTTCTCCTCGGCCAGTGCACTAGGCGGGTCTGCCGGCGGAGTGAGAGGATGCTCGGGGATAGCAGTGGCGATCATGGGAGTGTCGCCCGTACTGGCTGGTGGAGTAGGCAGTGCATCCGGACCTGGGCTTGGGTTTATGGCCGTGTTTGTTTTCGAGTTGAGAGAAGCGAGAGACTATTTGTTCTTCCACATCAGCTAGGTCGTCGGGACAGGACATGGCAGTGGAAGGGGTACAAATTGCTAATAAATGTAGGGGGAAGATGGGGAGCAGACTTACACGGACACTAAGCCTCTTGCTCTTTAGTGGTTTCGTTGACGACTCGCGGCCCTGCTCAACCTCGTCCGCTGTCACTTTATCCAGCTCGTCCAACTCGCCAGCGACCGTCTTCCCACAATTGGCGACGTCTTCTTCAGGCGTGGCGACGAATCTAACGTATCCCCTTGCAGGCACAACCCCCAGGCTCTCCTGGATTTGCTTTTGGATGAGGGCTGCATTTCTCTTGTTCATGGTTGGTTGCACCATATCTGGCAATGCGAATATCGACAAGGTGTATGCCCTATTTACCCAATTCGGAATTAGCTGGATCTCCAATACTATACAATGTTGCGCTCTTGAGAACAAGCAGGAATTGCTTACGGGTCAAAAGAGCCACCAAACATCATGCAACATCCATGTTGTAGGCTGATTACAATAGATGACATGGATCTTTGGTATCTGTTGGATAGATGATATGATAGATCTGTGATGAAGGTGAATTCATCTTGTATCTGCTCAAGTCTGTCAGGAACAAAGCAATAAGCACCCAAGAATGGAAGCCGCCATCAAACAGACCGGTATATGTGCAGACTACTTACAATGACATTGGTGCGCAGCTCGGCCAGTACAATAGCTTCGTTCCGCACTCGATCTTTGGTGGAATCCATCTCTCGACCAGCGGCAAACTCATTCTCGTAGTATTGGCTTCTCTTCTTGGACAGGCCCGGCTGGCGCAGTGACCTGCGATGGTGAACCATATCTCCCGGAGGTGGCCGGTCAATGTTCCTCATGACATGATTTCCTTCGACAATGTTGGATCTGGATGGACGCAGTAGCTGGGCTTTGCGCTGCGCAAAAGATAGATTGGCTGGGGAGACACCACTGCCATCGTGCCGGAGAGGCGGGTTGGTCGCAGGTTTATAGGGCAAATGGGACCTGAGAATCAGACTCCCGTTTGAAGGCGACTGCTGCTGCTGCTGCACCATGCTGTCTGTCGGCTTGCCTGCCCGGCTAGGACTGTCCAGTAACTATCTTTCGGAACCAGCGATGGGCACGGACTGGGGCTCGCTAATAAGACGAGACACGATGCTTACACGGGCAACCGTTCGCTGGTGCGGATGCTAACCACCTACAGATAGTCTAGTACCGAAGTCCCCTCTCAGACTGGACAAATGCCAGCGCTTTGCCTGTCGAGTTTGATGGATCTGGACGATGGGCGTATTTCAGGTCAATCAATCAGACCTGAGAACCGAGCTAGCGTACCTAATGCAGGTAGCAGAAAGGAGCTGAAGAGGTATTGAATGCCACCAATGCCAGTAAGACGCAGGTAGGCAATTATGTGTGGTCTTGGACTTGTCCCGTACGAGGTGGCTGACCAGCTGAGTGTCTCTTGGTTGGAATGGATGGTTTGTCGAGCCGTTGATTAATGCTGGACAACTTTTTTCCTTGGCAATGAAAATGATCAATCAAACTCTTGACAATCGTCTGAGAGTAAGTAAGAACAGTTGGAAAAACTGACAGACGGAATTGGGAAGTTCGATGGTTGATGCAATCCAGAGCTCGATTCTAGAATTTGGCTGCTCATGGGGCACCTCTCAAAGAAAAAAAAGAAGACAGGTGCCAAAACCACGGGAGAGTCATAACAGATGGTTTCTTTTCCGAGAGCAGGAATGATCCCTGTACTTACCGATGCCGAGATTCTGTTGACTAGTCGAATAATCAATCGAACAAAGAAGGGAAAAGAAAATCAGAAAAGAAATATGCTGAGCACCTGGTTGCTGTCCTGTAGCTGTAGCTTTGGTACCTTGTTTGCCTGGACTCGAAGCTGCAGCTTTGGGTTGTACATACACCAACAACACCAAAAACACCCAGACATATTTTATTGTCATCTGTTTCCAATGGAATGGGCAGGGGAGAAAAGTCGCATAACTCGAACTAGAAACCCATCGCATCTTTCGCACAATGTTGTGTAGGAAATAGAGAGGCAGAATATGAATGCGTTATTGCCTTTTCTTAGCTCAGAACCAACGAGATTCAACAGAGGGAAGTGGTGCAAAAAGCTCACCGCAGCGCAGCACAGCCGAGACATGTTGACTGCAACGGACCTTTGAACCGTCAAGAACCGTCGTCATCACATTGTCTACCAAGCTAACCTACAGGGTAGCAATCATACCAATCATACCAATCATGATTGCACTGCGCCATATTGAATGGTTCCATCTGTGCAAAGTATTGGATTTGAGTACAGAGAAAGATAAGGATAGTTGCATTGCTCTGTCGCAAGAATACACCCCTCCTTTGGCTTTACATAGTAACGCCGGGTATGGGCCTTGGATGATATAATATATATTATATGTACTCCGTACGTCGCAGGCTTGGAGGTGGGAAATCTGATTGGGGCGTGGCGCCAAGCTGCTGCATGAATCCAAGCGACGCATCCAGAGCAAACGAACAGCGACTCAGATGCCCTGAACATTGAAGGGAGGTCATATGTAAGAAAAAAACTCTGTAGATGACATGGCCTGTACAACCAGTCGATGAACTCAAAGAAGCAATCGGGAAATGCTGTACCAAGAAAGATCCACACGGGACTTTGCCGAGACTTTATTTTAAACTCTAGCCACCGAGACCAGGTAGTTGGTAGTTTGAAGGCTGGTCTTTGCTGGCATGGCTGGCTGCCTTTCACTTCCCGCACTGCAAGCCACACGCTATGACACTTTGTCACCCCAGTTCTTGACTATACCACTTGGCTCATAAATGTTGATTGCCCTCATTTATCCTCTGGGTACACAGCATGGGCTATCTCTTTATATATGTGACAGGTTCTTCCAAGGCCACGGAAGAACATGTCTCTTCTCCCTAGCCCGCATTCCTTCCATTCTCTGATAATTCCGGCTATCCTTTCTGGCCCGTACAGAACTTGCTGCGGATTGAGCTGTGTCGCAGAGTATAATTGCATATACTGATTATTCAAATCCTGCCCGGCCAACAATGATAGCCATGGAACTTAATTTTAACGAATATTGTAGTAGGAAGTAAATAATAATGCGCATTGTATAAATAATACAACAAGTAGCCTAGTCTGACCCATGCGTCCCAACGTAAAAATCATAACACTTTCCTCATATCATAAATTCTCGGCTCCGGGTCGCTGGCCACAGAGATGTCACAGTACTTGGACTTCCAATTTCGACATTTTTTCAACCATATGCTCGATAATTATAGCATCATCAAGAACCTCTCCAATACCGTCAGACACTACGCAGACGGGGTCGGGCTGTTGGGCTGCTTGCCGGGCTGAACAAGCGACGCGGCTCTCTTCTCGAGGAGGCACTGGTACCCAGCCAAGGACAAGACGATGGCTTCAACGGGCACCAAGATGACCGACAGGTACAGAGCCGTCTTGCTCTCGTGGCAGAGCGTACCAAAGTATGGCTGCACCTTCATCTCCACCGACTCCCACTGGCAGCTCCAGCTCTGCAGCGTGTCGACTGTCGTGGACGCGTTGACGGCGTAGAAGAAGATCATGGCGATCATGGATGCTGCGAAGCCGACAAAGGGGGTGATGAAGCATACAGATGTGTGAGCCGACACTCTACTGCGGAGCTATAAGAGTATATCATGTTAGCTTTCTTCTTCCACTTCCTCTTCTCTTCTTCATCCCAAGTGAAGTCCAAGGTGGCTAGTAACTGTTGCAGAGATTCGACGTACCGATGGCGTCTTGCTAAAGGCAAGAGACAGAATGCTGGCGAGGACGACAACGGTGCTGCCTACCACCAGTGCAACGGTGGGCCGGGCATCGAACTCATCGGGCCATAGCGGCAGCAGGAAGCTTGTCGACACCGAAGTGGTGTTATACACGTTCAGTGCGTGTCCAGACGTTCCCAGAACAGTGATACCGCAGAGAAGACTGAGGAGAGTGAGGCTGAGCCTGAGCCCATCGACTGCGCGTATGGTCCGGTAGCTAGACTGGTATTGCAAATCCGAGGAGGCTACCTCGAATGCAGAGGCAGCGACCGGGCTTTTGGTATCCTGAGACATGGCGCAGCAAGAATGAATGATATGGAAATGTTTCAATCTGATCAGA
This sequence comes from Neopestalotiopsis rosae, assembly GCA_023078685.1. Lineage (NCBI taxonomy): Eukaryota > Fungi > Ascomycota > Sordariomycetes > Amphisphaeriales > Sporocadaceae > Neopestalotiopsis > Neopestalotiopsis rosae. Next base: position 4,138,916 of record JALGAS010000001.1, read on the forward strand.
AACACTGAATCAAATGGGTCGAATGGGATGTGCAATGAGCGACTAGGAAAAAAAGGCGTGGCGACGACCAGGTACGAAACAACCAAAAAAAGAAGAGACACGCGCTCAAAGGTCACCCTAAAGAAGGAGACTAGAGAATGACAAATATGATACTCTGGGGAAACAGAGAAGGAAACAAGATCAATCCACCTCTGGCAGTTGCGAAACGCCGCAATTATGAAGGCAGATCTTTAGCAGAGATGCCGGCGGCTGGGGGGCTCCAGCAAATAAGCTCGACATACTAATGATAGACTGCCCGTGATGCTATCTGAATAGCCTCAGCGAAGCGCTCATGCACAACGAGCGCGTAAGCTCTCGCAACCACTCAGGCAGGGGTCGTCGGGGCCATTATGCACCAAGTCTAAAGATTGAATCGGTAGATCCTCCCCGGATTGGCTGCGAGCCCTTTTGATGCAACCCAGCTATGGTGACCCATGGGCGCTTAGAGGCGTGGGTGGCCAGTCATCAGCCAATGAGTATAGAGTATACGATAGTAGAAGCGGCCTGGTTGCGCTATGCCTGACCCGCGCTTTTCTTCTCCTGCAGCTCACTGTTTCTATATTTATGTTTAAAACAGAGTGAGGCAATCGGCTGCCGCTCTCATCAACATGTCAGGTACTAATGCTTCCCATCACAATAAGTACAGAGTAGTGGTCGCCCCTCATCTGGTGGATGCCGACCGTGCATGCAGTAGACTATGCTAGTTCGATAGTCGGTATACATACTGGAGGCGTTATTTGACACTGGGAGTTCACGGCTTTGGCTTATCCAATGGAGACGTGCTCCGGCTTTTCAGTGTTTGCCTGTATTGGTGCTATGGAATATTCGAATATTCAAGGTAGCTGTAGTACCTCCTAGCCGAGCAGCTGGACACAGTATAGGGTGAGGTTTCACAAATAATCAAATTCGTTGATACAGGACCCCTGGCTGCCTAACCATAGTTTTACGCCCACAGACTTTGTCTCCGACTTGAACTCTCTACTACAACTTGATGGTTGTTGTGGTTTACTAAATACCGCATTTGAATTCTTTTAGCAACGCACAGCCAGATCTCCAATCGCCCAACAAACACGCGCGTGTGCCATACCAAGACAAGAACATATGCACAGATAACTCCATTATCTAGATACAGTACAACATCGAAACGCCTCGTAAATGTCATGGTCGGTATAATTTATACAAACAACGTTGCTAACGCCAGCATCTTTGTAGCCCTGCTCTGGTTTTCTCACAGATACTTCTTGGGCATTGTCTTCTTGCGCTCGTACCAGATATATGCCAGTACCAGCACAATTTGACTGCCGATGATGACGAAAATCAATTTTCCGTGGGTTGGCTGCGTCTTGTCGGCGACGTGCTGAAGCATATCCCCGTGGGAGCTGCCCAGCAACTTCTTGATCGCATTTTCCGAATCTCTGACCTTATTGCCTGTCTCCTGCTTGATCGTCTTGATCTCACGTTCAAGGCTGACAATATGGCTCTGCAGAGCATCAATCTTGTTGAGCTTTTCAAGCAATTGTTTGAGCTCGTTGATGGAGGTTGAGGTTTCCGCGTGGCGCTTCTCCCCTACGCTGTCCTGGGATGCGACCTTGCGGAAAATGGTCGAAAGGTGGTGGTTGACACTCTGGAGGCGGTTGTGCAAATCAGCAAACTGGGCGTCGTTGTTAACAATCGAGCCAGCTGCGGCATCTGCAATGTCCTGTTCCCATCCAGCGTCGTCTACCGGCATGTTCTTCTCGTAGCCGTGCCCCCCGGGATTGTTCCAGGTGTTCTGCTGCTGGTCTTGCTGCTGATTCATCTGCTGCTGCGTTGCGTCTTCGTGCTGCTTGTTGAGATCTTCAGTCATGACAACAAACTTGAAAATCTCAAACGAGTCTGGGTTTTCTGCGCTTGCCGCAGTCAGACCAAAGTTATATCCAGGAGGAATTTGAATATTGCTGCTTTCAAAGCAGAGAGTTCCGTCAATTTCCACCCGGAAATTGTCCTGCGTCTGGCGCATTTTGATCTGCGACGGACGGCCTAGATTGCGGTAGCTGTAATCGCAATGTCCAAATGCCAGGCTGTCGACGCTGTGGTGGGAGCTATAGTCGGTTGTGCCGTCGTTTAAGAAACCTCGAACCATACCAGCCCCTCCGCCTGACCGGTCGATCACAAGAGCGAGTCCATCAAAACGACCGACTGTGTATATGCTCGCGGTGCCAATGTCTTGTACGCCACGGCGCGCAAGCCAGATGTTGAGGTTGCCGCCGCCTCGCTCGGGTCCATTTACGCGAAAATCGACGTCTGCCACCCACTCCTTGTACTTGTTGGCATTATCTCCCCAGACTGCACCTCTGGCATTGCCGGGCGACGGTTGTGTGAGGATAACTTTGTTCGAGAGGATCTCTGGTATGTCGGGTTCACCTTGTATGGCGAAGAGAGGGACGGACTGCTGGCCCTTGTCGTTTATCCTGTTGATGACAGATGAATATTAGTATGCGGTCCTGTCTGGAGCAAGCAAATTGTTCCATCCGAGCTGGACATACCGGCCAGTGTAGCCAAAACTGAGTTGATCGACCAGAAATTGAGCCTGGGCTTCGGCGACTGAGACTCCAGCTGCAAGGCATGCGGCCAGGGAGGCCGGACGAGAGAAGCGCATCTTAGGCGACTTCTAGTGGAGAAGAGTTGGCGGCAAGCTTTGGGGAAGCTGCAGGAGAAAGCAATCGATAATGTCGTTTTGTTGTATTGTACAATCTGGTAAATGGTGGTTGTTGTGAAACCTGGAGCAATGTCGACGTGACTTCTTCTACTTCTTCTGCTGGTGGGATATTTTTCGTTCCTCGCCTAGGTAAGCTGAGGACACTTTGCCTCGAAACTGGGGGGGGGACCCCTAGCAAGTCTGCCAATTACCCCAAGAGTACCTACCTTAGTGAGCGCGATGCGGCTAACCTACAGCGGTGGGTAGCTTACCTGCGTACCTACACTACGAACATGGGTAGCTACCAACCCAGTCAAAGAAGACTCCTGACTGGAGTCCTTGGAGTCTTCTTTAGCAGCCGGACCGGAATCCAGTCAATACGGATCCTGAGGGACAAGGGTCCGTTGTGCGCAACTGCCTCCGAATGTTCATTTTGGGGGAAACACACGCCCCCAGGTTGAGGGACCAAGCAATGTGAGACTGTGTCAGATAACTGTTATCGCTCCTGATCAAGTACCAGTGGTCACCTTCAACCCCAGAATTCGACACTCTGAGCAAGAAGTATTGAATTCTGCTCATCAAATTCTATACACACATTATATCATGTTGTGGCCGAGAAACCAGTAAAGCTTGTCCAAGTGGTTCAGTCAACATTAAGCATGTTTGATGACCTGCTGAATTCTACTTTGTGCCAGATGCCTCGAGGTAGTGGAACAGCTCTGACCCTGACTTGGTATTTCAGGGGTCGGTCACCACTCAAAAGGGCCTGCTAAGAGAGGTTTTAAAATGGACATCGGATAGAGTAAAGCTTAAGTTACAATGTCGCTTCAAGATACAACAATCTTCCTTGTTAGCGTGAACCGCGCTTCTGGGGTGCCGCGCGCCATGTAAGATACGCGTGCGCTTTCTAACTTGCAAGAGTTACGTGGACAAGTGAGGTACATGGAATGATGTCCATGTGTATGGGGGACAACACAACGAGCAGAATAAAATATTGCCAACGCATATGGAAATGTATATTGTAGAATGAGAGATCAATTGTGTGCGAAGGAGTGTGACCAGTGAGAGATGTCCCGAAGAATTTGAATAATGGGGGTATCTGATTGTTGTCATGATCAATCGCACAAAGGCTGTTGCCAGTATAAAATGTGCGATAATGTGCACATTCATTAGCATAGATTGGTTGCAATGGCAGGCAAGTGTGCCTTAGCGATCCACAATAATCGGTGGTTTCGTGGCCTTTCGCGCCGACCACACTTCTTCATTTGGAGCCGCCCTAGGTGCCGGGGCATCATTTTATTAACAACCACTTGCTCGTGGGGTCTGAGCCGTCGTCGTTTGCTCACGTCTTTTCTCGTCGCGCTCGGCTTCACGTTGTCTCAGAATTGACAACCTTGGAAGACTCTGAAGCTCGCAATACATCGGCATCGTCGGCCATGCTTTCTTGACCATGACGGAGCATTACCCGACCCTCGCGCAATGCGCCGTCGTTGCGACCGCACTCAAGATCCTCCTATTCCCAGCCTAGTATGTTGCCATTTGCTTAATGTACTTTGTCACTGCAGGAAGCATGCAGAAGAGCTTCTCTCACAAGCCCTGTTTATGCAGTAGTTGCCGCCAGAAGCTGAGCTGAGCTAATCATCACATCACAGTAAATCAACAGATTTTGAGGTTCACCGCAACTGGCTGGCCATCACTCACAGCCTGCCAATATGGGATTGGTACTATGAGAAAACCTCGGAATGGACCTTGGATTACCCTCCCTTCTTTGCCTACTTTGAGTGGGCTCTCTCCCAGGTTGCCAAGCTGGTCGATCCTCTTATGTTACGCGTGTACAATTTAGAGTATGATAGCTGGCAGACGGTTTATTTCCAAAGATTCACCGTTATTGCCACGGAGCTGGTGCTGCTATACGCACTTCAAATGTGAGTTGAGCTCTTTCAAGCATATCAATTGTCACGGTAGCTCAATTATGTGTGTAACACTCTAGGTTTATCGATGCCAACCACGGGACCGCCCGGAAGGCTGCCCAAGCCGCTGCTATTTCCATTTTCCTCTCTCCAGGCCTCCTGATCATTGACCACATCCACTTCCAGTACAATGGTTGTATGTACGGCATCCTGATCGCATCCCTTGTTCTGGCCAAAGAGCGTTCTGGTCTTCTTGCCAGTGGACTCGTATTTGCCGCCCTCTTGTGCATGAAACACATCTACGCCTACCTTGCGCCAGCGTACTTTGTGTATCTACTTCGAGTATACTGCCTTTCGCCAAAATCCATCTTCCGTATCCAGTTCCTCAACTGTGTCAAGCTCGGAACCGGCATTCTGGCCATCTTGGGTGCTGCTTTTGGTCCCTTTGCCCTGAAAGAGCAACTCCCGCAAATTATGAGCCGCTTATTCCCATTCTCGCGTGGTCTGTGTCATGCGTATTGGGCTCCCAACGTATGGGCAATATATTCCTTTATGGACCGTGTCCTGATCTTTGGTAAGTACTTCTGCGGAAGAATCATCAAGGTGTGATAAGGGACTGACATGGATGCAGCGGCTCCTCGACTTGGATTGCCGGTCAAGCAAGAAGCATTGAACAGCGTGACCCGAGGACTGGTGGGCGATACGTCGTTTGCCGTCCTTCCCGAGGTGTCGGCACGCATGTGCTTCGCTCTGACACTACTTTTCCAAGCCATTCCGCTCACCAAACTCTTTCTCCGCCCGAGCTGGCATGCCTTTGTTGGAGCAACCACACTCTGCGGTTATGCGTCGTTCCTGTTCGGTTGGCACGTTCACGAGAAAGCTATCCTGCTTGTCATCATCCCCTTCAGCCTCATTGCGCTCAAGGATCGAAGATATCTTAGTGCATTCCGACCCTTGGCAGTGTCTGGTCATGTATCCCTGTTCCCACTACTCTTCACTCCGGCCGAGTTTCCCATCAAGACAGTTTATACTGTATTCTGGTTGATCCTATTCCTGATGGTATTCGATCGCCTCGCACCAGCATCCAACAGACAGCGATTCTTCTTGTTTGATCGGTTCACGGTGCTGTACATTGCGGTCAGCATCCCTTTGATTGCCTACACATCTCTAATTCACCAGATGGTGTTTGGAAAGAGCTATGAGTTTCTACCATTAATGTTCACAAGCTCCTACTCAGCAATAGGAGTGGTCGGGAGCTGGCTGGGATTCATGGTAGTTTACTTCACCTCGTGAGATTCATAAAGAATCGAGGGACATGGTGTCAAGTAGTTTCACACTTTTTCCATAGAAGAGTTTATATCTCTATAATCAGCGCAATGTCATTATGTCTCACGTCCTGTTTCCACGACGATAAAGTGCACTCGAAATCTTTGTTGAAGCGTCTGATGGTAAGCGCTGTATGAAGTATCGCGATGCAAGAGATAGAGGTTCTTGACAATATCCGTCGTGCTAGTCACTTTCATGTTTCCTCCAAGTCCGGTGGTACCTATGGCAAGGTACCGGCAGGTATGGTTTGTTTAGGCCGAGAGGTGGCCTCCTCCCAACGCCAATCCCTGCCGGCTATCCTTTAGTTGGCCGGGCTCAGTCTCACCAGGGGGCCCATCTACGCGAAATAATTCTGCGGTCTACAAACAAAGGACACGGAAACGTGAGCGAGTCGCGTATACATAATTCGCTCATGAACCAACGCATATGATGCCCGGTTTCGACCATTTAGTCAATGGTTTTGCGCGTTATCTGCGAGGTCTTACCTCGGAGCAAATCTGATAGACGGATTATACTGGGCAACAATTGCCCCAAAGAGGTCTGGTACTGGAATATAGTTGACGTGAAGAGAAAGAAGATGAGTTTTAGAATGGGTTCATACGTTGTTTTGACGAGTTTGATGGAATCTTGACGGAAATACATGAAGTTGAAGACGCGGTGCCGGAGGAGGCAGCTCGCCGGCAAAACGACCTACCCTGGAGGCGGGAGGCCGGAGAATCACGTAGGGATGGATAGCTGAGGCATCAGTTGTCGAAAAAGAGCGATTCGGGGCTTGAAAGACTCGCGCGACCGCGACGAATAAAACGAGTACAAGAACGTGTGGGAATTCGCATTCGGCGGCGTGATGCAGGGACAAAAGGAAGAAGTTGACGGGGTGGGTAGAAGTAGGAGATGATGCTCGAAGATCCACCAGCAAAATCGAGGTGGACTCGCAGACCCAATCGAGCACATCCCCTACCCACAACCGGTCAGACGGACCAGTCAGCGTCGAGCTTGGAGGCTTCGTCTAACCCCCGGTCTGTCTTTCACTTCCCTTCCCGTCCGTCGTTCCGCCTTCTTCTCTGTCGTGTCTGCGTGGTAGGTCTAGGTCCAGGTTCCGTGGATGTACAACTCGTACTATGTCACAGGGCAAAGGGAACAAGAGAAAGAAGAAAAAGAAGCTCTGGACTTCCACACTAGAAAAAGGGTACATGGCCTACCCTTCGATTGCTAGCTTTGCTTCTACACTACATACATGCATTTACTCCCCAGGTAGTATTCTTGTCTACTTCTCTTGGTATGTCATGGGATTGGTCCGAAGCTGCCTTTTTTTTCACCTCTCTCCTCTTCTACTCTACATAATTCCTCCCTCCCTGCAGATGCCACGCTCACTTGTCGTTGGAACCTAACTACTAGTCAGTCTCCATCCCGTTACATTACCGCCAGTCCGTCTCTAGTCCTGGTCCTTGAGTCCCATGCTGCCAATGCAGATGCTGCGTTTTTCTCGCGCTCTCTGTTTCTCACACACACGCACACACAAGTCACTCTAGTTTTCTTACCTAACCTGGTCGTTTTTTCTCTCACCCTCTCCGTCTCCGTCTCCCTACTTTCCTTCTAAAAACCCCATCCGCCTCAAAACTTTTCCCCTTCCTCCAAACAACAACAGCTCATACTACGACAGACGGCACTCCACTTCGTCGCGTCTGCCCTCGTCGGCGATTTGCGTCTCGCGACTATTCTCTGCGGTCCTGTGCGCTTGTCTGGACGCGTCTTATACCACCCAGACCGCGTCTCGGTACCTGGACTGTCCTTGTACCTCGTATGTATACAATTGTTCCCGCCTGTCCAGACTTTGCCTGCACATATAGAGACTCGTGCATACACACCTACATACACAATATACATACATACCTCAGCCCGCTCGCCCCAACTAGGTAACGGCTATCCACCAACACCACACCCTCACCCTTGGATTTTCTGACTACCTACCCTCACATACTCTCTGCACTGCACTACCCACTTTGCCTCATACTACCTTATTTGTGTCCACCAGGCACAATCCCGTCTCCTTCCTGACATTTACTCTTTTCTACATTTACAACATCCCTCCAACTACTCACATTGAACTCTTTTTTACCAACTTGCAAGCGTACTTATACGTGCAAGGCTGACCATCAGCCTTGCAGATTGATCGTCAATTAGTCTTCCGGCGACCTGCCGGCCACACTGAATTGCCTCCAACGCCATGGTAAGTTATGCCACTATTCTCAAAATCCCTCTCGCCGCAGATTCTTACCAATACAGGTTCTCTTCAAGCGTAAGCCAGTGCAGTTCCTGCAGACCCCCGTCGTCGAAGATGAATCTATAGAGGTACGTACCCTTTTCCCACATATAGTCTCTTCTGCGCGCCTCAAGTGGTCGCGTACCTATTCCGTTCCTCCCCTCTCAATTGAGCCCCGATATGCTAAACAGAAGCTTGAATAGGTCTGGCATATACCCCAGACCGGGGAAATATTTACCTCTTACGAGGAGTATTTGAATCGGTAGGCGTGATTGACTCCTGCACTCTTTACACGATTGGCTTACCCCAGTTTTCCAGCATGGATTTCTACAATCAGGTTCGTCTCTTATTATTCCTTGAAATTGCGTATATGCCAAATTATGATTGCGCGCTCGCTCCTCTGACCAATTTTCTAGCCGCGATTCATCTGCCAGATTACTGGACACTCCGGCCTTACCTTTTTTGCAGCTCTCCGAAGCGAACAAGCCGGTGCCGAAGAAGTCGAACAAGCCTTCCCAGAGGCCCTCAAGGGTCCCGTGTTGCGACGCGTCCAATTCCAGACAATATCGCGAATCGACAATCTTGTAGACATGATATATGACGAGTTCAAGGCCGACTACTATCCTGGAGAAGCTGTCACGATTCACCTTATGAACGGCGAACGAACGACCGGCATTGTGAGAGACAAGGCGCGACTCGGAAGCAAGGTGCTGCCCGACGGGACTTTAACGCCTCCGTATTCGCGCTACTTCACCAGCATCGATGGGCGACCTGGAGAGGAGGCTGCGGTCGACGAGAACAACATCTACAGGGACAGGAAGGTTTTTACCAAATCCGTCTTGAGATCCTTTATTAAGAAGACTGTCACTCGCGCAGCCTGGACTGGCGCACCGTGGCTGGTGAAGCACGATGTTGCGGCGCAATACCATATTGACACCCGCGTTCCTCCCCACCTACAATACAACAATAAGCTGGCAGAACGTAAGCAACACCAGGCCCAGAAGAGAGCACTGGGTGTCCAAGACATGGTTTCCGCCAATGGCGCAGCATTCCACAATGCGCTGGGTCCGGCCAGACTGCCCGAACTCAAACCGGCACCGAAGGCTCAGAAGATATCGAAATTGCAGGAACAACATCTCCGGGGCAGACAAGGTATACATGTTGGGCCGGATCCGGGCTACATTCCCGGGAACAATCCCTTCCAGTTTCCCGTATCATTCAGAAACAATATGCCGCCTCCACCTGCGCCGGTTGTGTACACACCGCCTGAACCGCCGCCGCCTCCGCCTCCTCCAAAGTACCCGATCGAAGACCTGCAGCTCGAGCCTCGCGATGACTATGTGCGACCGCCTCTCAAGTTTCTATGCGCCGACCCTCCACAAGGTGTGGTTGATAGTGGAGCTCGCAACGACAAGATCCTCATGAAGTCAATGGGCCCGTTGTTGGAGACGTGGGACACCTTGAATGTGTATGCTGAGATATTCAAGATCGATTCTTTCACATTTGACGACTTTGTCCAAGCCATGGAAGTCGCGCGCGCCAGCACACCAGTCCAGCTCTTTGACGAGGTTCATTGTGCGGTCCTGAAGCAACTAGTCAGCTCCGAAGCAGACGGCGGCAAGTTATTGGTGAAGATGCCAGAGCTCGAGGAGGAAGATGAAGAGACGGAAGACGAGGAAGATGAAAGTGAGGAAGAGCCTGAGCCCGAGCCTGAGCCCGAGCCAAAGCCACCGGCTCGTGCGACTCGGCGAAGCTTGGCCAAGGCTGAAGCAGAGAGGCTGCAAGCTGAAGCAGCAGCTGCCGAAAAGGAGGAGGCCGAAGAAACCCCGGTTGTAAAGCACCGGGCAGCGGAGGTCTTGGCCGACTACGATTGGATCGAACATCTGAAGAAGCGCGATTTCAAGGATGGTGGATGGGAGCTGATTATGGTTGGTTTGCTGAACCAACTCTCACGAGAACCCAGGAAGACCGAAATTTGCGAGGAGCTGCTTAGCAAGCTTGTGCCTCCGGACCAGGAACCATCTCGCGAGACTGTTCAGCAATGCTACAGCGATCTTGATCTCAACCTCCGGATATCTGCACTCCAGATCATATGCATGCTGACAACGGGGACTAAGGCTGTTCGGGCATACATGGAAGAATGTGCTGAGACCATGACTGGATACCGCAAAGAAAAGATTGAGTGGCAGAAGAACCGGAAACAAGCGTAAGCTCACCCATTGGTCCGCATCCAGTGCGAACCTTGCCCTGCTTTGACTTGTGCGTGCTAACAAAGTAACTCAGTGTGGAGGAGCTTAAGGTTCTAAATGAGCAGAAGAAAGCCTTGCTTCCGGAGAATGCACCGCAATCACCCAAAGCTGAAGAGGCACCGAAGACTAATGGCAGCATCAAGATGACGGATGCTGATGAGTCCCTTCACGAGGAGACGGCGGAGGAAGCCGCTGACAGCGATGATGACCTGAGTCTCCGCCGCAACACTCGGCGCGGGGGCGACCGAGCCGTTGTTCAACGAAAGCAGAGAGAGAGGGAAGAGGAGCAAAAGAGAAAAGAAGCAGAGGCGGCAGCGGCCAAGCAGCCCAAGCAGTCAAAGCAATTTATAAAGCTGCTCAAGGACATACAGAAAAAAGAGGAGTACATCAAGAAGTGCGAAGACGAGGTAGTTGTTATCGACAATGACCTTCGGGAGGCGGACTGCGCGCGGACCCGTGTCCTCGGCAAAGATCGATTCTGGAATCGGTATTACTGGTTCGAGCGCAACGGTATGCCATACACAGGACTACCAACCAGTTCGACTGCCGAGTCGGGCTACGCCAATGGTTGCATCTGGGTGCAGGGTCCCGACGACCTTGAACGAGAAGGCTACATTGACATGGCACCCGAGCTACAAGCCGAGTACAAGCAGAAGTTTAAGATCACGGTTTCCCAGCGCAAAAAGATGGAAGAGGGCCGTACAAGCGTCTTCACCGCTCACCAGTGGGGCTATTATTCCGAGCCCAACGATGTCGAGTCTCTGTTGAACTGGCTGGATCCCAGGGGCTTCAACGAGCTCAAGCTGCGAAAGGAACTGATCACTTGCAAGGAGAAGATCATTGCTGGTATGGAGGCTAGAGCACAATATCTGGCCGCTGACGAGGAGGAAGCCGCCGAAAAGGAGAAGGAAGAGCAGCAACCCAAGGAATCGAAGCGCATGAGCACCCGTGCAAAAAACCATCACTCTCCCGAGCCGGAGCCGCAGCACCGTTGTTTGAGCTGGTACAATTCTATGGCGATTGACGAGATTGGCCACATTCACAGTGAGGAGCCGGTACCTCAGGAGAAGAAGGGCAGAAAGGCAGGCAGGAAATCAAAGGGTTAGTTGGCGAGGAGGGCTTGAACAGATGCATTATCGGAGTTTCTCGTGTAGACTGGAGCGGCGTTGGTTATCATTTGCATGTTTACGGTAACATGACCAAAAGAGAAAAGAGCAGATGGAAGGAAAAAGGGGGTTGCATATGATTCAGCGGACACGATGATTTTGCAACGCATAGCGACTGGTGGTTGCATGTTTGAAATGGCAAACTCGAAATTTATTTTTCGTAGTAGTCTTGAAGACAAGAACTAGATCTACTTGTCCACGAGGGTGTTTCTCATGACTCTCTTCTTGAGCATTCGGCGTCGTTGCTCTTGTGGAAATGGATATCCATGGTCTTGTCTTGGATATCATCATGGAAAGAAGACAGAAGACGCATGTACGGCCTACATAGGTACGGATTCAAGAAGATCAAGAAGAAACGTGTTATGCTTTTGGAGAAATGATGCTGCTTCACATGTGCAAGATGGAGCAATATGTGATATTTCTCTGTGAATATATTTTCCCTGGAGACGATGAGTGTGAAATGTTGCTATGCCATTTCGAATGCACTTGACCATAATCTGTTTGGGGTAAGCTGTTGTATGTGTTGTGTCACATGTCTACGAAGTAGGAGAGTTTCATTCGTTTATACCTCGTTTTTGTTTTTATTTAATTTCTACCTGGCATTTGCTGCAGCCTGCCATTTGCAAATATAATGGCGATACTTTGCACACGAATATAGACTTTGTGAACAGTGCAGAATACACGACTTCTGCAGAGGAAAGCGGTGGCAGGGGTCCACCAGCCTATGGAGCATGAGGTTGATCCTTTCCTCGTGAATCTGGTTACCGCCTCGTTTCTAGAAGCTGGGGGTGTTCAGCATTACCCTGCCTCAGATGCGACCATAGGTAACGTAAGCATCAGCATTAAAATGTCCATTAATGGGCCGTCAACATGGCTTTCCTCAAGCTTTTAGGCTTACAGAGCCCACAGGGTCGGCATGCCACTAAGGAATAGGTGCAATAAATCGTAGTGTGTAGATCCAGTGCGATCATGACGTCAAAGGGGACCTGGACATAGAATCCTGAGAATTTAGGAAGGGGACCTGTCAAGTACTAGGTGATGAGCCAACCATTCTCCCGCCATTTGTCCTGGTTGTAGGGCACTCGACGACCTACAGTCTACCTGGCAAGCCGGGCAGCGCCAAGGTCGGCGCCGCATCAGCAGGGGGCTAGGCCAATTCCTTGCTAGCGACGGCAAGATTGTAGCCTGAAATAGTCTAGTCCTGCCTGGGTGGTATTTCGATAGCTCGAGCACGACTTGCAGCTCCAGTGTGGGCTGACAAGCATCAACCAAGCATCAGCATCAAGTCATCCAGAAAGGATCGAATCAGCAAAGCAATTGACACGATCTGTCCGCTCTGCGGTACTGCGTACGTACGTAGGCACAAGGTACCTTTTACTGGCAGGACGTTTTGTGCAGCATTGGCCCCATGACCATGATGCTTTGAAGGAAACACACCTCGGCTGACAATCGTTATTGGTTCCAACGACAAGATTTTGCAGGAGAGGTAGAGAGGGATATGATAGCTACCCTGGAACAAGTTGCGGCGGAAAGCCTGGGCATCCTGTGTTTTGGACTCCATTTAATCCCGTCTGTCGAGATAAACCTGCCTAAGCAATTGACATGTGAAGTCCCAAATGCCTAAGGATATGGAGACAATCACCAGAAGCTCCAGTCCCGGTGCAGGGAGAGTGCTGGCCGGCGGGCTGATCGGTCGGTCGGTGCCCCCGTGGGTTCCTAGCCTGTACGAGATGGACATGTACTTCGAAAAAAAAAAAAAAAAAGAGGATCCCGTCATCGTGGCAGCGCAGCGCGTCAGCTCCAGCCCCAGATTTTTAAGGGGAACGACGATGAATCAATCCATTGAACTGACGGCAAGAACAAGCCTGTGGCCAAACCAAAGGGACCGCGGCGAGGACCCTGGATTTGCATTTGAACGAAGGAAGGAACGAAGGAATGCTAGGCAGGGCAGGGCAGGGCAAAACTTAGAATATGGAATCTGTTGAAGACTGGATTGATCAGAGTGGATTCAACTGTTGTTGTAAAGTACCTTGATAAACAGTGTCGTGTCGTAAACAAAATGACATGTACGTTAGGCAGGAGAGGCACCCAAAAAAGAAGCGAAAAATGCGAAAGATTGTCTCTCTCTCCGATGTTGTATCCAAGACCACCACCCTTTCGAAATAATGATGATAATTTTGCATTTGCTCATCACTCAGCCAGTCAACCAGTCAGTTAGCCAGTCAGTTTTCAGGCTAAGAATAAACAAAACGTCGGTTATCCAAGGACCGTTGGGCACCTCTAAAATTTTATAAATCGCCGGTTCTGCTTCCCCTTGGCCTCATTCTCTCCCCTTATTGGTTACCTGCCATTTTACCTTTATTTGACACCACTTCTCGAAAGCTCTGGTACATCATTCGGTGCAATCATAACCTACTGTAACGTAAAAAAGCAGAACGCGCCAAGCCAGGTAGGTTCCCTTTTTGAGAATGTATACTGGTCGTCAGAAATAGAGAAGAAGGAATGGCAACGAGCGATTTCCAAGTATTGAAATTGTGCATGGACCATTTGGCCAACCTAGAGTCCGTCAGTTGTACCTCGGCGTCGTCCTCCTCTTTCTTCTCACGGTCCAAAGTCTCTTCTTTCTCTCCATGTCTGTCCGTCTTTCGCCCTTTCTCGCCAGCAGCAGTTTGTGGGATCTCACTCCCTTCCACGTACACTTTCATTGGACAAGAGACCATTTTTCATTATTCGATCCATCCATCCATCACCATCCACCATCCTTCTTTGCTCTACTACTATGTACCTACTGCTACTACTACAACTACCACCTAGTTAACCTAGTTAGTAGCTCCACCGTCCCTCTTCTTTCCCAATTCCGTGTATATTCATCAGGCCAATTGCCTGACAATTTCCCGCAACTTTTTCTTAGTCAACTGCACCAACAGACAGTCATTCCCCGGCACATCCGGTTCATGTCTTATGTCCGCTGCGGTTTCATACTTACATACATACAGTCCATACAGTAGTATCTGTCCCATCATCCAGTATCACTATCATTGTCGTGTCCGCTGCCAAGACCTTGCATTTGGCCTATGGGATACGGACTTCTTGCTTTGTATAACACAAACACTTCGAGAGAGATTCAAGCATTGGTTCAATGATTGGCAATCAGTCATTTTTCTTTTTCTTTTAGGAAAAGTTACATCGATCTGATCTGATCTGATCTGATCTGATCCGACCGCCCTGGTCTATTCTTTGGTTGCACTGAGAGCAGTTTGGTGTTTTGGTGGCTTTCATCTTGCATTTGCTTGCACTCAAGCCGCTTGTACGTTGACGATCTACACCTCCATGGCCTAGTTTGTACAATACACATTCAACCACAAGTATCAGCAATACTGTCATCACCATCATCATGGCCATGGCCGATCCAACTGCGCCTGTCTCAGCTGCTACAGCTCCTACACGGGCACAAACTCAGCCGCCCCCAAAGCACGACAGCCGCCCGTCAGCATCCCCGTCTCACCGAGATGAGGAGGAGGAGGATGAGGACGCCGTTAGCAACGTGGTGTCTGCTCCCTCAGATGAACCATCCTCTGATAGTAATAATGATGACGACCCCCTCTTTCAGGACGCCGACGATGCACAGTCTCTCTTCCAGCCTGCCATTAGTCCTGCTGCGACGAGGCTTACTTCACCCAAAACACCAGCAGCCGAGAAGGCAGCGGCCATGGAAAAGTTACCAGGCGGTGGATTCTTTGGTGCTGGTTTCGATGGCCCGACTGTATTGGCATCATCTGCTCATCCCGTGTCGACATCACGCAAGTTGGTGAAGCCTTACCCAAATCGTCAGGCCCGTGGCTTTTCTCTGGGCACGCTGCCCCCTGCACGTTATGAACCTCTGCCCAGACTGCCGTCACCATGGCAGCCGGGACCAAAGGACTTGATCGTCGAGGACGAGCCGACCAGCCAGAGACCCGCAATGTCATCAGTTTTTAGTAGCAACAATCGGCCCAGAAGGTCTTCATCGGGCGGCAATGAAGCTCTGAGGAAACTCAAGGAGGCACTACCGAGCATCACACTGCCGACAAATTTCCTGTCAAGCTTGAAATCACCTTCATTTTTCTCTGACAGCTCGTCTCAAAAGAGCCCGAACCCGCTAACGAGGCAGATTGCTGCTGGCGACAATACCGACACAAGCCTTGCCAACAGCCGGGCGGTTCGAGGAGTAGACCGTCTGAGCGGCGACGCTTCCCTACGTCCGTCTTCGGCATCTATGAAGAGACCAAAGGCAATCAGGAGATCAACGTCCGATGAATCAATGCTTTATCACTCGTTGTCCCGCATGTCCTCTTTGGGCGACGATGATCGATGGGGGGACGTGTCGGAGCAGGCCAATGTCAGGTTCAAGGCGATCAAGGAAAGCTTTGATAGACCGACATTCAAGATGCCCCAGTTGCCGCATGCCCTCAAAAGACATTCATTGTTGACCTCCGAAATGGCACATCACAAGGAGGCAGCTCCGGCGACAACCACGCTACGTTCTTCAGGTTCATTCCCAAAGGACGGCGCAACGTCTGAGCTGGGTCAAGCTCTCGAGATGTTGACTGGCGACGTGGTGGTCATGGGCGGTTATAGAGGTTCCATTCTGAGGTCAACAAAAACAAATCGCCAAGTCTGGGTTCCCGTCAAGGTCGGCCTCAACATTCGAAAGGTCAACCTCGAAGTTGGCCTTGATCCCGAAGACGAAGAGAGAATGGAAGAGAGTATATACCCCTCTGGTATGCTTACCAATATAGGGCCTGTCGATATCTCGAAACGCCTCTTCAAGCGCTTGAGGGAGTGTGAAAATGCCAAGAACGGAAAGCTGAGGGTTTGGGATTATGGCTGGGACTGGCGGCTCAGTCCACATATTCTCAGCCGGAAGCTGATATCATTTCTGGAGAAGCTCCCATGTAACCAGTCAGGAAACCCCGAGGAGAGGGGCGCGACAGTAATCGCTCATAGCCTCGGCGGCCTCATCACCCGACATGCCATCAACCAGCGGCCCGAGCTATTTGCTGGCGTGCTGTTCGCAGGCACTCCCCAGCGATGTATTAACATCCTCGGACCAATCCGCAACGGCGATGCGGTATTGCTGAATGAAAAGGTGCTCACAGCACAGGTCAACTTTTCTCTCAGGACAAGCTTTGCTTTCTTGCCCGAGGACGGCTTCTGCTTCATCAACAAGAACACGGGAGAGGAATTTCCCATTGACTTTTACAATCCGGACGAATGGGCTAAACACGCGCTCTCTCCTTGCGTCGCGCCGATTTTGCCGGCATACAACGTTCGGCCAAGTGCGTTAGGCTCTTTGCTCAACCTTTCGGGCAGTCTGCCGAATCTGCCCATGAGAAGCCGTGGCAATAGTTCTGCCAGCGAGCTCACTTCCAGATCTCCCGCTCCTCGACAAGGTACCGTGGATCCGGCCCGGAAAGCCGAAGTGCACAATGACCACACTCTGGCTCCGCAAATGGGCACCCTGTCCGGTCACGGCCGTGCTGCTCAGCAGCAGCATGCCGAGCCCAAGAGCGCAAATGAGAGGGACCGATACATGGAATATTTAGGACGCACACTCAAAGATACGAAACGATTTCGCACCGAGTTGCAGCACCAGCCGCGGTTGACCGAGTCCAATGCTTACCCGCCCATGGCTATCATATACGGCAAGGACATTCCGACGGTATACGCCGCCCACGTTACTAATCGCGAGGCTATCCCATGCTCTGACTGCTACGACGAACTGCTATTTCGCAGCGGCGACGGCGTAGTTCTTGCCCGCGAGGCCATGCTGCCGGCGGGGTACGACGTCGTCAGCGGCGGGCGCATCAGCACCGATCGCGGCCACATCACCATGCTCGGCGACCTACCGGCCGTGGGCAAGGCGCTGCAGGCAATTTTGAGGGGCCGCCAAAAAGGCATCGGACTAGGTGCTACTGGGGCGGACAAGGCGCCTTAACAACCATCATCACCATTGTCCTCAACACCTCCATAGATTACGGATAAAGAAAACATGACAATGCAAAATATACAATTCCCTGGATGGGGCATAGGGGATATAGCCTCCTGGGAAAAAGACAAAATTTATTCAAGATTCCTTCAGAAGCAGACAAAATGGACAACCTCTTTCTGTACAATCAGTTTTAGCACGGAGTTATGCGGAGAATGGGGGATTGGACTTGTAACTGAAGCATTTACAACGTGACGATGCAATGAAGCTTACTGAACGATATATGGAAGAGCATCTCGGCAGCATTATATATCATAGACGATACAAATATGTATATAAAATGACTTAAATCCAGATAAATCATCTCTGACTTTGATTCCAGATCCCCCGCGGTTTGCGACTAGATAAACCTTGATCATTGCTACCAATGCCAATGTGCAGTGTCCTTTCGTCTACATTCTCTCGCCGTTGATGATATCGAGCATCTCCTGGCCCTTGGGTGCCCATGAGAGATTCTCGTTTCCGTCCTCTGTGACTAGAATGTCGTCTTCTATGCGCACGCCACCCACGTCCCAATATCGCTCGAGCACCTCGGTGTTAATGTATCTTGCGTGCTCGGGCTGCTTGAGGAAAAACGTCTCAATGTAGGGCTTGCAGAAGTATATGCCCGGCTCCACGGTGACAATCATTCCGGGTGCCAGCTGCCGGCGTCCCTTGTATGGCGGGGGCGGGCCGGAGGAAGTTGTCTTGTTGTTGTTATCTTCCCTATCGTCATCTGCAGTAGCAATGGGATCATAGGGTTCCAAGGCCATCATCTCGCGGAGGGTTTCAGGTACGACGGGCTTTCTCTTGCCGCCCATTGCCAGGAACCCGTCGCCCTCAATCATCAGCCTCTCGTACCCGGGGACATCATGAACCTCGAGGCCCACGTGGTGGCCAAGCCCATGGGGAAAGAAGGCGGTGCTGGTGCCGTTCTTGAAGATCTCGCTCGCGGTGCCGTTGTGGAAGATGCCAAGCTGCAGCAGACCCTTGACTGCCACCATGTGGGCGTGCAGATGCAGGCTGTAGTAGACGGTGCCGGGACGGATGCGGTCAATGCACTGGGTCTGCATCTCGTTGACCAGGTCGTAGATGGCCCTGGCCTCGGGGGTGAAGCGGCCCGAGATGGGCAGTGTTCGGGTAATGTCCGAAGCATACACGTCCCACTCAGCACCGGCGTCGAGAACGAGCAGTTGGCGGCCGGCCAGGGGTTCGTTGTTTGCGCCATAGTGCAGCGAGGCAGCATTGGCTCCCGAGCCGGCAATAATGGCATAGGCTTGTGTGTGCGCGTTGCGCGAGATGCTCACGGCTTGGAAAATAGCCTCGACTTCGCACTCATTCTTCAAAGAGAGCAGCTTTTGGCAAACTGTCCTGTGCGCCAGGGAGCTGATGTCATTGGCTTTCCTGATCATGGCAATTTCGTAGTCCGACTTTACCACTCGGGCCTCACCAATGGCAGACAAGAGGGACGACGTGTCGATGTTGATATGCGGCTTGAGCGTATCAAAGGACTTGAACCGTGGTAGTTGCGACTCCCGTAGACCGTAGAGAGACTCGACAAGAGCGAGCGTTGGAACTAGGTATTTGGGAAGTTCGGCAACGTACTTGACATCGTCCAGGTCCGACTTTTCCAGGCACTCTGCGGGACTGGGCGTCGTGCCGTACCACAGGACGGTCTGGGGAGGTGTATATGGGATCCAGAGGATGAGATTATCTGCCTCTATGTCATATGTAACCGCACAACCGGCGAAATCAGCACCGCTTAGGTAGTAAAAGCTGATTTCCGCATGTTAGTTCACGGCCCTTCACATGTGCCTATTGCACCCGATTGGATCATGACTACTCACTATCGGCGTTGTCGGAAGGGCGCCTCCATGTCCGAGTCCTCGTATCCTAACTCCGACTGACCGGGCAGATAGATGATGCCATGGTCGACACCTAGGGCTTTGGCCACTTTTCTTGCATGCGCCTTGGCTAAGAATCATCAGCATATCGTGACAAACTAGGTAGGCGAATCAAGAGTTTCATGAGTTGAGTAGTACGGGAAAAGAAAATAGTCGTTGGTGAGTTAGACATGATGAGACTGAATTCCCACAGCCGAAGGAAGCACTTGAAGACAGTCCAGAGTGCATTTCAACACCACCCGAGATAAGGACATCCTAAGCACGAGTTGCAATCGATAGAGCCTAGGAGAACAAACTCAACATACCAGGAAATCGCCGAATTGGTGATGATTTGAGCTCGATGGTCCTAGCAGTCAGGAGTCAGAATGAACAAGAATGTACGAGAGACAAGAGCGAGCGACTGAGCGCAATCCTGGGGCACTGGTCGCAACTCACAAAGCATCGAACTCCTCATCAACGACAAGGTCGTGATCGATAAACTCCAAGTCGTCCATGTCTACTCGACTGTAACGACACACCACACGCAATGCACGATCTGGCGCGCAAAAATCGGGCGTTTGGCAATCACCGTCGTTCCAACGAGTAGCAGTCGAGGTCGTTGGGCCTTCTCCTGCTTTCGCCCAGATCAAGAGGAAGAAACAAGGTGTATTCGACAAAAATCTACCAGATCCAACAGCTATCGGGTAGACCCAAGCACGCGAAAGAAACGGGGAGAGTGCGGATTGGTGTAATGAGCAGGTAAGGTAGGTAGGGGGAAAACGACAGGCACGTTGAAGCAATTAGCGACTCGGTGTAGTAGTAGAGTAGTAGTCTGGTAGGTAGTAGTTATTGTCACCCATCCAGCGCACCACACTAAGGTACATACATACATGAACGAGGTCGGGTATCTACCTTCCAAGTACCTAATGTATGCGGGGCGGTTGGCCATTGGTCGTGGCTGTTTATCATCAGGTGGCCCCCGGCACCCGACCCCCATCCACATTTGGTTTAGAGAGGGGGTTCAGTTTGGGGTTCAATCAGGTGAGAGGTCAAATGTCTGGTGGTACCTAGGTAATGTATGTAGGTTATGTACCTACATGCCTATGTACAATGTCTGCTTGCAGTGTCTTCTATTCTAGTCAACAGTCTGTACATTTGTAAATCGGTTTGTTGTTGAATGCTCACCATGTACGGAGTACATACAGCTGAAACTCATAATATGCATGAACTACTGGTCATTGTGTCTCCACGTCGAGAGTGGCCAGGCTGGCTCGACTCCATCCATACGTACAGACAGCACTTATAGTTAAAAACAGAAATCGACATGAGCACATTATCAGCACATGACAACAAGTGATCTACCATTTTTCTCATTTTTATGAGCATTGGCTGCCAAAGCTAGGTGGTAGAAGAAGCTGTATAAGCCCCTTCGAGATGGCCTCTTTTCCCATATATGTCGCTTCATCAAAAGATGAAAGAAAAAACAAAGCAAGGAAGCGTGCTACAAGCCCGCATGGGCTCTTCGTAGCTACAAAGACGCCTTCTCTCAAATATCTATATCCCTCCACCAAAAAATGCATAATTGGACCTTGCCTGTACATCGGCCTGAAATGGATTTTGTTTTCCCCATTGTTTCCGAAAAACCGCACAACGATGATATTTGCCACACACACACACACACAACGCCGACTGGCTTGGGCGTATACCACGCCCAGAGCAAATCAGGCAAACTCCAACCAGACTACCGCCGAAACATCAAACCGCTGTGATTACGGACCAGCCGATCCGTACACATTACAAGGAGGGGGTATCATCTTCGATCATCATTCTTTCTCTCTACTGGGGAAACATGCCGCCGGACCATGACTGTTGCGCGCCGAACTGATTAAACATGCGCCGCCGTTGCTGCGGCATCTGGTGATGGCCATGGGGCTGGTGCTGCTGCGGCGCCCGCTGCAGCTGAATTGCTAGCATTGGATCTGAATACATTTGAGCTGGGAACGAAAACCCGGGCTGTCCTTGTGGTGTCTGCATCAAGTATGGAGGAAGCGGACCCATCAACTGACCTTCAATACCATCAAACAGGTTTGGTGCATAGTACTGTGATGGATCGTAGTGTTGAGGACCTCCCCTCATGCCCAACCCAGGCTGATTAGGGTATGCCAGCGGGTCTCCTGAAGGAAACATGACGGCGTCGAGCTGGTTGATCTGATTCAGTCCCTGCCCGAGCCCGTCTTGTTGCATGTGCCTTCCATGGTCGAGGTGGCCCGCGCCCATTGCGTCTGCCGCGTTTGCTGCCAAATCTAGTGGCGACATGCCCTGCATGTTTGAAGAGAAGTCGTCGAGGCCGAAGTTTGTATCGAGATCAAAGCCAAGGCCAGGCGCCATGGGTGCCAAAGACCCTCGGATCCCGTTGACCATGCCGTCCATCGCATCGGTCGAGCGCATTGCTGGGTTGTGGCTGCTTGGAGACGAAATAGTCGCTGGGAGTGATTCCTTTGAGCCGGTAGCAGAGCGCTTCTTGGACGGAGTCGACGTGGCTGACACCTTTTTCATCTTTGGGGGAAGCTGTTCAAACAATACCTGAGGCAAATTTAGCATAAACCATGACAAGAATTCTGCGTAACCATGGCTTTACTCACATCCAAAGCCTTGGAAATACGATCAGCAGCTACACTACGTCTTGCAATCTTGGCGATCATGTCTCTTCCGGCTGCAGCATCTGCCATGATGTCTGAAGTGCCGGGCTTGTCGACATTCTCAAGAACGTAAAACACCAAGGTGATAATGGCGAAGAACTCGGTAAAAAGGGTGAACCAGTATGGGCCGACCAATGATACTTGCTTGCGCATTTCAATGCCAATGTGTATAATATTGCGGGCAACGTTGATACCCGCAGCTCCGCAGGCATAGGATCGGTCGTCGGGTTGCTTGCCTGCAGTCATCTTTGGCGATACGGCATGAAGGAATGGCCGGTACAGGACCATTTGCACGTGTGCAAAAGCGAACCTGAGCAAATTGCGAACACGGACAACCTCTTCAGGACCCTCAGAATCGGGTTTCCAGGCGACAGGCAATGCCTCGTTCCACTCCTGCAGTGAAGCCTCTAGTTCTTTGACCTTGGCGTAGCTGATGACGTACGACGGGCTCATCTGTCCGCCTTCTGCAACACTCTGCTCGATTCCTTTCAGCGGATAGACGAATTTGATGACCTTGCTCAGAATATCCATCAGGCGAGCGTGGGCATTGAAGGCCTCAAAGAAAGAGGTAGTGCCAGGGGGCACCGATACGATACCCGCTTTCGTAATGAATTCGTCGTCCACAGGCGTGGGCAATGGTTGGTCGATATCCTCCTCGTTTAGGAGCATTGGGAATCCGAGTAGCGCAGAAACATAAATATCGAGTTGGCGACAGACTGAGAAGACACGCCGCCTGGTTTCCGCATCGATGGCTGTTTCTCCAGTGTGCGGCAAATTTCTGTGCAAGCCCATTCTCAAGGCAGATCGTAGAGCAATACCGACAAAACCGTAACACGTGCTCAAGTTTGATATGGACTGTATGAAGAGAATCATGAACAAGAGCGCCTGAAGGGACGTCAGGTCACGGCAATCAGTAATGTCTTGAAGTAAGAACCGTGCCGACGTGTAGTACTTGAGTCTGTCTCAAGGTCAGTAGATGGATTTCACTATTGGTAGTGCGACTTCTTACCCTTGCTCAGTAGCCACCTCGTAGGGTGGTTTCTTTGACTTTTCGTCGTCCAGGACATTGTACATGCAACCAAGAGCCAGGACAGAGTACAACAGGGCCAGCTCCCTGTCGTCATTCTCTCCATGATAACCTCCGGTGTTGCGCTCATATATCCTGTCCACCATGCTGTAGAACGTTGGTACGTGCACCACACGCAATAAACATGTGGCATATTTCAGTGAATGAGAACAGAGGCGTCGTGCTACCACTTTTGGTGGTAGATCAACAATGTCCGGTACCGATCCTTTTCTGCTCGCAGGGGAGCCGGCAGCCGACAGGCGAGGAGAGTCCAGGTTTAGGCTAGAAGGTTTCGGCGGTCTTGGAAGCACAGGAACGTGGTAATCGCGTCCCAGCAATGACTTGAAATGGTCCTTCATCTTGCGGAAGAAGACGGTGCCAGAAGAAGGGCCATGAAAATCATAGTCGCCCTTGTCGTCAAATTCGAGCTGGCCCACGCCTGAGATCATGGACAGGAGACGCTCATCTGTCTTGGCGGACGATGGCCCAGCGCTCTCTTCCTTCTTAATAGCCTTGGCACGTGCCTGCTCACGCAGTCTAAACTCCTGCTCGACGGCAGGGTCCATTGCGGGATCTGCTAAGTCGAGATCCGGCATGAACTTCTTGAGCAGCGCCTCGGCCCTTTGTAATCGGTTCTCCAGAGCCTCAATATACTGCGGAGCAGGGTTCCTGCGCCGGTTAGAGGGCTTGTCGTATGTGCATTCGTAGCTGTAGACCTGGCAGTGAGTACATGGCTGCTTTCCATCACACTTGATCTTCTTCCTCCTACACTCGTCGCAAGCGCGTGTCACTCTTCGGCGTTTCTGCAGCGGCAACGCTGGCGTGTCGCTAGGGGTGCCGCTGTCTTTTTCCTTGTCGGCAGTGGTGCTTTCATCCTCAGAGTGCGCTGTAACCGACTCTGAATCAGACATGTCCAGCGTAGGCGGCGGCGACTCGGTAGCCTTATCCTTGCCCTTTTGCGGCGCCATGCTGACCTCTCCTTGCGAGTTTCCCGTGAGCGCCTGAATTTCGTCGCGGCGTTTGGTCAATTGGATTTATTCGGGGCGGTGAATGCTCAGTTGACAGGCATGCATCGTGGACCACAGAACGATGGGGATTTATCTCATAACGGGTCCTCGCCAAAGAACCTGTGAGGGGGATGACGAGATGCAGACAAGAAGAGCAGAGCGAAGTTGAAGGTTGAGAAGCGAGCGACTGGACGTGGGGCAGGGGTTGGTCGAAGCGTCGCAGCCAGCAGTGTTCGTGTTTTCCCCCCAAAAGCAGATGGATGGTGTACTGCCAAGCAGCGCACGCAATCGAGAGGAGGAAGGGAGAGCGGGGAGCGGAATTGGTAAAAGAAAAGAAAGTACAGATTCCTGCTGGTTCGTTCAAGACAGTCACGTTGGTGGACTGCGACTGGTGCCGTCGTCGTGCGCGCGCATACACGGGAAAGACAGACGACAGGTTAGGTTGGCAGGCAGGCAGGCAGGTAGGCGAGCGCAGGTTGTTGTACAGAATAGCGTGCGATTATCTGAACGATGACCGAGAAAAGGCAGGACACGACGGAGAAACTGGGGGG